>JAVFKF010000004.1:33505000-36005000 GCA_036926295.1 Pachydiplax longipennis | reverse complement strand
CGTATCCATTACATTCACCTGTATAGTGTGGATATAACTCTACACATATGAACATGCTTATAGAGTTAAAACGTCAAATAACTTAAGATTTATCGGAAAAAGGCTGCATAACTTACCCAATTTATGCTGATAAGCTTTCAAGATGTGTGTTTTGATGGACCTTTCCCGAAATATTCAGGGATAAGAGATTAAGACACCCGTGTAGGAACTTTTCTTAATATTCTCTTCGTATAGAGCTTGGATGGAATGAAGGGCGGGGTCAGATATCAAGGAGTGAAGAATGCAGTGTTAAGTGAAGATTTTTAAAGCTCAAAACCCTATGGAGAGGTAAGGTACTCATTAATTGCATTATAAATATAAATAACTCAAGTGCTCACAAGGATTAATACTCTCACCTCTCAGAGTCAGAGACTTTTTCATCGATTCTTGCATATCTTCTAAGAGTTAAATTTACTCTGATGAATGCATTTTTTAAATTGGTAGATTGTGGGTCGAAATGACAAACATAAATTAAAACCAGAAACATCCGAGTAACTGTCGTATAAATTACTAGATCTTGTTGAATAATGCATGCTGCTCTAAGATGAGATGATATACAGTTAATCCTTCAATTTTTATTGTAGTTGGACCTTTTCTCCTTAAGAATTTCTCCTCTTTGACGATAAGTCATGTAAAAGTATTCTTTTTCCCTGTGCTGAAAATTTCCTGCTTTTAAATTATCCGTAAAACAGATTTTCCTGTTTTATTTCCATAAATTGAATATTTCGTTCTTTCTACTTTGAGTAAATGTGGTACTGAGTGTCCCTTTTTTCTCGATCTAGTGGGATATCTTCATTCTCTGATTGACTTTTTATGAATACTTACTTATATAGATTAAATGAAGCAATCTATATTTCCAAATTTTTTCCAGTCGATGTTTAAAGGAGGAAAATAGATAACCAACGTAAAAATTTTGATTTAGTTTTCAAGCAAACGATATTTTGGAAGATTTTCGTTTCGTTAGATGCCTGTAACAAAAGATACAAACCCAGAGCTTCCGTAGCAGACCATCATTTAAAAGTATTTATCTACGCTTATCCCCAAAAAGCTGGTTAGAGTTTTAATATTTATTTTCACGAAGATAGATAGCCTGTATCTGTCACATAACCGCAAAAAAGCTTCGGCAGATTCAGCCATCTTCTGCATAATACCCTTCCCTCTTAAAATTTATTCCCTAGGATTTTCCAGGGAAATTACCAGAAGTCTCTTTGTTTTCCAGCCTTATATACTGGTGCCCCCTTTAATTTTTTAAATTTTATCTAATACGCGGTTCTTTCAAAATCTTTTTGATAGGAAAAAGCAAGTGTTCGTAAAAAAATAAGAATGAAACCTGAAAACTACGGCATTTTCCTTACACAAAAATGTTATCAATCATCGCGAGAATTTCATGTGGGCATTATTCATAGACGCGTTCATTTTTTCTCGGAATGACTGAGTGATAAATCACCTCGAAAATCCACCATCCCGAGAACCCTTTCTAAGAGCCATTTTTATCCATGGCACGGGGAGGCCAGGGAGAAGATACTGACCAATTTATAGAGCACAAAACGAGGTTCTCTTTAAATTTCCCTCCAAAGTCTACTAATTTACGGGTTATTTCACTCTCTAACTTCAATTTATAGAAAAATATCACAGATGTTAGATATGAATCCACTCAGGAATACTAACTATGTTCGCACAAGAGAAGTTACTATTCAAGAAGTATACATCACGATATGAAATTCTTAGATTCGGATTTGTATATGCAAGATTCCCATGACTTTTCCGGTTAAGATATTATTTCATATTTTACTATTTAAGCGGAAATAGAACCTACCATTTGACTTCAATTTTTAGTGCGTTCTTATGCCTTAAAATCCCCTAACCAGCGCTCTACTCTTAAATTTAAATAAAGACGTTTTATTATTATTATTATTATTATTATTATTATTATTAAATTTACCACAGCCTTTATATCATCCAATAACTCTTGTTCTTGCCTTCCCAGGGCTCTTGGAGAGCCAACTAGGTAGCGCGTTCACCTTTGATGAAAGAAGTGTCGGATTCGATGCCCAATGGGAGTATATACGAGGGTGGTCTGAAAAGTTTACGACCCCAGATATTTCAGAAATCTTCAGAAATTTTTCAAAAAACATGTCGATAAATGGCGGTATGTTGGAAACTTTTCAGACCACACATGTATATATGCGAAGTTACCTTAGCTGTCGAAGCAGATTTAACAGTACCACTACTCCTAGCCTTCCCTTCTCTTACATCCTAAATTTGAATGCTTTATTCAGCCAATCCGTCTCCTCCTCTAATTTCAAATGTATATCTCTCATATCAAAAGATGACTACGCTAATGCGGCAATTCCTCCATCTATTCAACGTTTCATGACTCAAAGGTCGCAAGTAACTAGGTTCAATTGCACTGCATTCCAAGAAATCAATGAGCCTTTATAGCACCGATTTTCTCGGATGAAGTTGTTTTTAGATTAGTCTGTTATCACGAAAATCTAGCCAGCACCTATATTTTATATGGAGAAGGTCATGCAAACGAATAAATCTTCTGAATTTAATTTCGAATGAGAAAGGTAGAAGTGTGTTTTTATTAATGGAAAAACAGTGAGATTGAATCCGTGATTCCTGAGCTGAAAGCTTCATATTTGAAAGCAATGTCGAATAAATATGCGCAATAAATAAAACCCCATCGTCAGATGAGATCTGAAATCCTAGTTTGTTCGACTGCCTCTCTGTCTATTTCAGTCTGCATCTGTAATCCCCATCAATTTACCTCTCTCTCACACACACGGCTGGTGAAAATCGGCTTTGCTAAATTAAAAAAAGAACGAGGATGCTCAAATCACGATGAAATTGTTTTTCCCCCTTTCGATGGTTTTTGCTCTCGTGGGAAATCTGTTTCTCTTCCAAATGTGCGCAGTCGTTTTTCATTTTATGCGGCATGGGTTGGTGATTATCGAATGGCTTTTGCATCCGCATCTTCTCGCAAGGGTAAACGTCATTGTTTAATTTCGTACCTGTCTGGAAGCAACGATATTCATACCATCCTTAATTAATGTGACATCTTTTGCTGTAAATTTGTAATATTTTCCTGTAGTGCCTATAGTATAGCGCGTATTTTGACATTTGAGTAAATTAATTGTAGGAACTGACAGACTGAGGCTAACGGAGGCTCGTAGCTGAAAGATCGGATAGAAGACCGAATTATCGTCGTGCATATCATAGAGTCATAGTGCTTCATTTACATGGGTGGTCTGAAACGTTTCCGACATTTCGCCATTTCTCGACATGTTTTCTGAAAATTTCTGAAATTTTTTTTAAGATTTCTGAAAAATCTGGGGTCGGAAACTTTTCAGATCACCCTTGTACATGGACTTTTCCCACGTAAAGTATTTAAAGCAAGGCCATACTGTCTCATTCTTCATATTGCGTAGTAAGCCTCATTCATCTCTCTTAGCTCTTGGTAACTAATGGTATATTGGTAGAGGAATTCCAGACGCCCTTATGGCTGATTACTTTACGGACAGACCGAAATATTCATAGTTCTTTTTGGAAGTAAAAGAGCCTTTTAACATGCTATGCCTCCAAAAAGATTGAAATAATTTGTAGAATTTTATTGAAAATTATTAAACTTCGTCTTTCTGAAGCCTCTTATATGGATGAGACCCTTTGCTATCGCCTAGTACTCCCAATTAAAAATCACTCCCTACTTACAAGTGAGACGGCCAAAATTTTTGTTTTGTCTATTGTTCCAAGTAATCCTGATTTTTACGTTTGATTATATTTTCATCGGAATAGTAGGCAATTATACTACATTCGCCAATTACGACATTTGATGGAATTGGTTGATGGAGATATTGCAGACAGAAGCAGTCAAAGGCGGTAATTATAGATAGGGTTATCACGGATGCGTGACCGCCGTTATTTCGTAGGGAACGCTTTGAAACGAGCATTTCCATTACGGAGAGCGAATTCTGTCGGTTTATCTTTCAATTAACAGCAAGATGATTTGAATATACAGTGGTTCCTAGCTCACGTGAATTTGCCATCCGCAGAGTTTTCGTACCAACGATTTTCTATTGGAGATTCTATGTCATTCATTAAGAATGAAACACGCGCAGCCATGAGTGACATGACTAACTTCACGATTTAACTAATGGGTAATCAGTTGTGCAAATCAATGCTGCAAGTCACCAGCGTGCGGATCATGATAGACGCAAAGTTTTTCGTAAAAATGTTAAATGAATCGCTACTTTGGGAAAATACATTCCCGGTCAAAGTATTGTCGATAATGAGCAAACTCATTAGTTTTCCATGTTAATCGCCCTCCAGTAAGCACGCTGATCAGCTGAGTAGGCATTGCTGTCATTAAAATGAGGGGGAATTCGCTAAACGACAAGAGGGGTGTGGATGTACCTAATTTACGAGCAAATCATGCATATTGAATATTGAACTAGTTATCGTGCTTATGTCAGTGAGTAAAAATAGCCAAGTTGCACTTCATTTCTTCGGTCCTTCCATGCGGAATTTAGTTTAAAATTTTCATTATTAACAAGCGATAGTTTGATGTTTGATAGATAGATGTAGACATCTTTAGTACACCTTATCCGCTGATGATTATCAGGATCAGGATTCACTTGAATGGCAATCAACCAACTTCACATTATAAATCAATTTTTAAGGATAAAAAATTAGGTTTTGTAAGAATTCCACGTTTCATTGACAAATCTCGACCGACTTCAACGTCTCAGAGTCATATTCAGGTCAGCGAAGACAGAAATTTGTTAATATAATGTAAAATATATTTTATATGTTGCAAAGTTTAATTTTTTGTCCGTGATACCCGTGTTTGTGATACCCCATGAAATGAAAGCTTCATCGATTTTTACTATCTTTCATTTCCTAGCATTGATGGAGTAACTAAAGAGATAATTGGTCTAACTCTCACACAAACAACAGACACTAGTTAACTATTACTTTTCAAAGCTGCTTTCTTTTGAAATGTAGATAGAAACTGATATCAATGATATTTTTGATTGGAAGGTATATCGTATAATTGAGAAAGCTAAATATCGTAGATTTTGTCATTCATTTAACTATTACCCCTATTTCTTTAAATAACTTTTCCTTAAAAACTCTAAACTAATATTTTATGTAATTTAATGAAATTAACTATGAAATTTTAAATTTTGATTCTTTATTGGGCATTAATTCAGGTTTACTTGGGGGAATTCATATTTCAAACAAATATGTCTCTGTATTTTATATTTCTTCTTATTTATTTTCAATTTTCTTTTATTCCACAGCATTTTTAATTTTTACTACGTTTTCGAAACTTTTTTTAACTTTCCTTTCTTCGATTGTTTTCCTCTTTGATGTAGATTTTCTTTGTCAAATTAAACTTGCAAAGATTTTTCACCACACTGTAATCTTTCTTTCATGTTTTTAATTGACGATTGTAAATATTATAACGAGAAACGAGGTTAGGTGGAAGAGAGGCTCACACGGTCATGATCTCGCCAATAAAGTCTATTTGATAGCCAGTAATAATTTTGTGTTACTGAATACATAGTAATAATTATCACACATGATAATCGTAGTGATAATGCTGATTACATATTGATAATGATAATATAACTGAATTAAAGTCATATCTCTCAGTAATCTGGCATCGCGTAGAGGGAGAGAATGATTCCACCACCATCCTATTAATACGGTTTCATTTTTACATCGAAATGAACGATTTCCTACATTTTCGTTTAACCTTTAAATTAAATTTTCAGACAGGATCGAAGTTTTGTTTCAAACTTCTAAACGGAGACAGTGAAACAGACTATCTGCGGAATAGGAAACTTCATCCATTCTTTTGTGTATGCTTCTATCCCGGCTTTCCCTTCTGTGGAGCAGAACGAATCTCATGGACACACATGTTGCCTTCAGTCGATAAGTGGCCGTCATTTGCAGATGTCGCTCGAAATTAGATACTCTACCTCCCCTTTTCTCCTTTTGCCTGTCTGTCTCTTTCTGCTTTTCTCTCTTTCGGATTTCACCGCCATTCCGCTAAGTAAGAGTTCTACGGGTGGATAACACCGCTCGGTGAGGCAGAGTAATTTCCAGTTTCCACCAAGTCATAAAGTTTACAGGATTGAAAAGATTTCTCCTCCGCTTGTTTTGTCGGTTGGAAGTTCATCTCAAGCCATCGGGCCGTGATCAAATTACATCGACTTTGAGTCAATTAAAACTTATTAATGATGGAATTCATATCATCAGCGGAAGCTTTCGCTAATTGGTCGAGACAGAAATCGACAACGTGTCTACAACCAACACCAACCGAATATTTCTAATGGTATATATTCTATTTTTCGGATTTATTTGATTGTGCTGAGAAGTTTGTGATGTAATTTATACGTTGTTGCTATGATAATCAAACTTACTTGAGTTTTCAGCTACAGGATAATCATTTAATTTTCAATAAAAAGCCTCGGTAGCAGGTGTATCAAGTCTCTCATGAAAAACAATAACTTACAAGGAATTTTCACGACAATATACACAATATGAAGGTAATATAATTTAAATATAAGTCCAACTAATTTTATTTTTGAAACAATATCTTTAAAATAAAATTCTATATGTTTTGGTTGAATACGTTCCTTACTAAAAAAATCATGAGGGAAATTCACGTACCGTATTGAGCACTCCGTGTATTAAGAAGCTTCGTATCCTATTGTCGGATTAAAAGTATAGACTTGGACTTTGACGTGTTCCCTTGTGACGTTCTGCGGTTGTATTGGAACATATTTTGCGTTATTCGAAAGGGCTATTGTATGCCTTTAAAATTAAAAATGGATTTTTATCTCCTGCTTAGTCTGAGTCGATATAAACTCAATAAAGTCGGTAAATTCGTGTGAACTTTTCCATGCTTACGACATTTTACGTCACGAGAAAACAAAAATTTTATTAAATTTGAAGCATGAAGTCCTGGAGCATAATGTACGTTTTCGATATTCGATTTTGATAGATTTAACTTTGATAAGCTTCTGAATTGAAAATCAATTGTACTTTTTGGTTGCATGTAGTTGGAATTTTTAAAATACATTGTTTAAGTGATTTATAAAAAATAGGAGAGGGCGACTATTTTTTACGGAAACATCGGGTGGGAGAGACAAGGAGCAAGTTAATATATTAAAATTAAAATACACTTTGACAACATACCCCATCGACATACATTGGTAAAACATATTCAAAAAATTTAAAGTGCGTCGCTGATGAAAAAAGATTTTATTCCGCTCCAATTAAAAAGCAACGAATCTTGCCAGTCATCGGCGAATCGTAAACAAGCTGAAATCCTCAGAGAGAGACGAGAAAAACAGAGAGAATAGGAAGAAGATTTAAGGAGACATACGCTTTTCGCTGCACTAGCTTATCTCCGCCACCCAGTGTGCAAACAAATTCTTCACTAGGTAATCGAGTACCCGGGAACTCAATTTTCTAGTGAATACCCAGGTACTCCATACTCAGCTTGGATTCCCAAGTTGCTGGATACATGAGCGCCAAAAGATTAATGGAATGAAACTCAGTGACGAATACAGACGCTAAGGTGAAGGATTGTCAACGATGAACTGTGGCATCGCGATATTTTTCTCGAAAATTTTTCGAAATAAGGTTTATAAAATTTTTTAAGATTTTAAAATCGAAAAAGAGAATTATGCCTTATATGAGGCATCTCTTTCACGATTTATATGTATTCATGAGAGCATACCTACTTGTACATATGGTCCCAAGAGTAATTAGTAAGATAAAACGCTACGTGCTTGTTCCTACCGCTTGCCAAAGTGCGCTGGAGTCCGATTTTAATTAGCCTGGCTTCTAAGAGCATCTTATTCCCAGCTAACTGCGTTATCAAACACAAAAGAAAGGAGGGAGGATAGGGGTACTTCATTTAAACCAGTTTCTTAAAGCTCTGAAATAATAATAAGTTAATCACCAGGTTATTCATTGCTCTTGTTGCAAAAATAAAAAATATCTCTACATTTTTCGATATTTTTATCAAAGTCCTGTGATTCTGGAATGCAACTCATTATTTTTGAAGAATCTATATATTGGCGAATGAATAATTAATAAGAAGAATTTCCTGATGGAGTATCTTGGAAAGACTTCAACAGTTTTCTCTGCATATTCCCAATTTATATACATTCTCTATCATCATGTTTTGTTAAGAAAGACGTGGAATTGTGACATGCATGTATTCGAGTCGTTGTGATACCAATAAAAAGGAATAAAACTAAAAAATAAAAAAATACGGCAAGTCCTATTTTAATCCTTTTTATCGGCATCACTATCATACTGAAGTTATTAGTCTACGAAATTTAAATTCATAGTTTTTCTAGACAAAAAAAACTATTTATTGATCTTCAAAAAGGGCAAGGTTCATCGATGGTGCTTGCATTTAAAGGAAATTTATGAGGTTTGTTTTTCCTGTCATGAGTGATTACTTAGAGTGCGAAAATTTCCATATGAAGAACATCTGATCAGACCGATCGAGACACTAAGTCTGGCGCAATCCTCTATGCACAATACCAACTCTGTAACTTCGTATTGGACGCCCTATTAAGTTAGCATTCACACGTGTCGCATGCATTCCCGGCTGCCTTGTCTCTCGAATCAGCTAATAGACTATATGGCTGGATTTTTTATGGAACTCTTTTTACTCTTCTAGAATTATGGTGAAGCACATGTCTCACTATGAGTTTCCTTGAACAAATTAAGTTTCATATGGGTTCATCTTTATAACTGTGGTAACTGCATAACGTTATATCAAAGGAATAGGAGAAATTTACTCATTTCATAAGATTTATTTTGGATATATTCAGGAATGTAATGATTGGTCAGCCCCCTACAAAGGAGCCTAAATGTTATTTGTAAAGAACATTCATATTACTTGCTGGGAGGAAGCCCCTGGATTTATCGTTACATCCCTGGATATGGTTAAATTTTCTCTAAAATTTATACGCAGAATTCATTACACCTATGAAACTTCACGCTGGAAACCCTTTCAGCTTTATTGCTTTAATTCTTATAATGGGTGATTGAGCCTTATCCTTTACATATTCCGATTGATATATTGCTTCCTTAACTCTGGAGTACTTTGCTTAAAATGATTCTAATGTTAAAACCGCAGAATCACTGAAAAACTCAAGCAGTTGGCATATTCAACGGGCAACATCTTGAATTGAAAACTTTCGAAATAGTTTCTGCTTCTTTCACAATGCAGTATTTTAGAAATATTTTATTTAATGAATTAACTCAAGGAATTTCACTCTTCCAAAGGTTTACTTTAAACGTATACTATGGGCATAGCGGCATATAAAATATTGCTAAGAGTTAAAGGATCATAAAGAGAGGAATGTTGAAAATACTTTCTAGTAAGCTTTTATTCACCTGAGTAAGATATGATTATATTTGATAAGCAGGTTTGAAAATCTCTCATATTTGAAAATATTCTTCGCGTAATTAAGAATTTAACATAAACTGCAGCGTATCAGAAATTTTGCGAAATTTGTGATAAAAAATTTATACATGGTAATGTATATTTATAATTGTAATTTGATACGAGTTTTCGATGGCATTTCTTGGAATATATCTATTTAATGAGCACTTCAGGTTAACCCTTTCGCAAATCCAGATTAGTGGCAAAACTCATAATGTGAGATAAAATCCACGCCATTAATGTCAAGAATTTTTCCATGCTTATCTCCCACATACGCTTCCAAGTGCTACCCAAGAGAGCTAGAATGTAATTTAGTTTGCTGATGTCAGCAGCCTCTCGAAAGATGTGACTCAGCTTTAAAAAGTGGAGTTCATGTTCCCCAGTCGCAAAACAAAATGCATAAGAATATGTGCCGAGAAAATATAAAATTCAGCGCATAGATCAGTGGCTCTGTATCAGGTGTAAGAAGAGTAAAAGAAGTTAAATTGCCCAAATTATGCGGAGACACGAGCTTTGGCAAGGGTCACCAAATAAGAATGAAGGGAAATAGCGGAATAGCCTCGGGATGAAGCGGGAAAATTAAGCCCCGAGGAGAAGTTTTAAGCAGCGGATGTAAGGATTCTTTTGTTGCAACTTTCAGCATGTCTGTGTAACTGCGTTTTGGAAAATTCATGATGCCTCAAGCTCCTCGCCGGCTAGAAACGATTCTTTCCGCTGCGTCGTAGCAAATGATTAGCTCTGTGATTGTATACGCATGCATGATGTCTTTGTTTTTCAGTAAACTGTGAAATCGTTCATTACAACTGGGTTCAACTCGTGATAAACACGGGAATTAAATCGAATGGAAAACTTAGCCGCATAATAGTAATAGAATAATTGAAATTTGATCTGTGAAATTGGTTGGATCAATTCATTATGTGTTAATAATGCTAAATCTACTTAGAATATGATTCTTCTTCTACGGAACATTACCAGAGATAGTGAGGGCGGGGCAACCCGGGCAAGTAACCACTGCACCATATCGTTGGTGGTTGCATAATTGAAGGATATAGTATTACGAAAGTGAACCTTTCCAAAAAATCGTTGGCCATTATTTTAAGGGCAAAATACATATCTAATTGTAAGTAAGAAATTTGGATCGCCAATTTCAATATTATGCATTAAAATAGATAGTTCCTTAAAACCGAAATAAGCTTCTTTTCATCGATAAATTAGAACTATTTCTAATATAGTTTTAAGAATGGAAAAAAAGAAAATCGCATTTTTTAAATATTGTTTTTGAAACATCAATAAAAAAGTCTCATAAAAACGAGGGTCAAATCTTAGAACTTGAAAAAAAAAATCCTGAAAATAATTTCAATCATAGGGATCATTTAAACCTCTTTAGTTTGCATATGAAAATGTTCTGCGCATGAATGTAAAGGAAATTTTGCAAAAGTTTGCAGGAAGTCATCTGTTCATATCACCCTACACGTAAAGCACGACTACGAAATATCTCAGAAAATAAAGAGTTCGGGCTGATTAGTTTAATTTATTCGATTAAAACACTCATCAAATGTATTAAACCTGATGGTGCATCTAGGTTTACAAACGTACAGTTCGCGTACACCAAATGATGCACCAAGTGGTGCGTAAGGTACACCACTTTACTATTATTGAATATAAGATATGAATTACGAATTATGCGTTATTTATTTTAAGTTCAATGTGATAGATAAGACATCGAGGAATGAGGCGTACGTATGTAGCTTACAGAATATAAGGGAATATCAGGATATATAGTTGGATTCCTCTAGCGAAAGATATCTGCAAGGGGAGGAAAGTTTGAAGATGTATTATGAAAAGAAGAGGTTACTTACACCCTATTTCTGTAAGGTAACAGCATGATTATAATGTGCAGTAACACCACGTTGGTTTGGTTGGATTCCCGTGTCCCCGAAAAATATACACTTTTGATCCATAAACTTAGAAATCAGAACAGAACCATCTTGTGACGTGTTCATGAGATATAGGGAATAACTAGGATTTATTAATAACAGAATTATGCTAATCATCCTTAACGATGAAGTAGAATTCATTAACCTGTTCTTACATTTTTTCGAATAGCTCTCGAAATAAAAACTCAGCTTTTTTATTTGCTACAGTTAATCCGTTTTAGAGGCTCTAAGCTTCATTCTTTGTACGAATATGCAATTCCGAGCACCTAAATGTGCTAAGAAGATAGTAACTCGCGAGTCTTATTAAATAAGATTTCTCTTCTCGTAATTGAATCAGATCTGAACCCATTTTTGTAATATATTCTGAAAAGTGTTGAACAGATGGAATTTCTAGTCTTCATTTCGCCCAATAATGATGTTCATACTGTATTGTATTTTAAATTACTAAATAACGTGTTGTCTCCATTACCAAAGCCCGTCCTCATAATGTCCAAGTGGTAGTATTAGTCATACATGTATATGTGTATCGCAATGAGAGACGTCCCTTGCTTTTCAATTGACATTTCCAATGCCCTCTTTCCTTAAGTATGGAAATTTTTCGCATAAATATTCCTCAAACAGCCGTGGTTGACGTATACCTAGGGACCGACCGCTGTAATTACGTTTGTGGTTTTGCTAGAGCTAATCTCGGATGACATACGGCGGAAATCGTCAAACTGCGAATGGGTAATGAAACAATTCAGAATTCACTATCCAGCTGCTAAGAATATACAGTGTGCTTTCACAGAGTGACTATCAGATGGTGATATGTTTCAAAATACATGAGCATCGTTTTAAAAAAAGTTTTTTAACTTTATACATATACCTTTCGCAGGCTGAGAGACTATTTATAGAGAGACTATTTTATATTTTTAATTAAATACCGGTAACTCTTTCGGTCTAGATAATATATAGCGTTCGTTTGCTTTGAGATCGAGGTCTAAATATTCAAGAAAATCAAAGGCAAAGTTTAAATAATTTGTCTATGCTTGAATGATTTAATGAGACCTCTATGAAATATTAAAACGTTACCCTAGTGCAATGTTTATCCTTTGCATTTAATTTTTATTTTTCTCGGAATAATTATCTCTAGACGGATCGAGTTATATTTGTGGATTATTTCTTGCATTTATTCCTCAACTATATCTACGTGAATTTTATTTATGAGATATGCGGATGCATGGTAATATCAATTGCTAAAATAGGAGTAATAAAACAACTATTATGAAAAAGTGGCAATCCATAAATAAATTGGAAAATAGATCCATCATCCATAAATCATTCAAGTTAAAGGTTTCCTATTTGCTGTTATAGGGTAAAGATAGCATTCATTGATAAATATATTCAATTTCTTTTAAACTGCGACATATATTCATAAAAGCAGTCGTTGCTTTACTGAAATAAATGTTTGATGTCTCTCTCATATCGGAAATTGCAAAAATAACACTTGCGGACCTTCAACGCCAAAGATATTGAGCCTGTGTGCGTGCAGTTATATTATTTTGGACATGGTATGAATTTATCGCTCCGTATTTGAAGGTACAAAATTACATTTAAATTAAACTGTTACAAATAGCATAACCCGCCCTATCCCTCGATCAATCCGTGAAAACTTCGTTGGTAAAAATAGGAAATTGAAATAGGGCAATATAGCGAATATGAATGCTTTCAACTCCCTTGTCAAATAACAGATGAAATTTTGTTTGCTCTCCTTCCCTCGCTATTAAAAAGCACTCCAAATATAATATCCGGTATCGAGGAAAATGGCGTTTTTGGCCAATGAATGGAAGTCCAAATATAATCAGAGATATTTTTTTCTTCTTTCCAGCCCTTTTAAATTTCCTTCTTTAAATGCAATTTTGACGCCAGCTCCCTCACCTAACAGCTCCAAAGATTGAAAAGCTCCATGAGATACTATATAAATACTAATTTTATAGATAGAGACGTAATTTCGAGTTCGTTTTATTATCAGCTCTTACATCTATGGAAACTACACAATCCATCCATGAATATAGCGCCTCAATTGACTTCTTAAATATCAAACGAAAACATATTTTTACGCAAAATTTCGGCGAATAACATTTGATGGATATTTTAATAAAATGCAGTAATTGATTTTCTAGAAGGTCCTTTTTTACGATCTACTATGCCTTGAAGGTACGCTTTCGGAAGGCCTCCATTTTCTCTTCACCTTCATACACACTTGATATACACACAATTAGAAAGAGCTAAAATGCATTGTTCGGTGCTTATTGCCTGATTCTTATCGAAATAAATATCGACATCATTCCACTTGTATAGTTCAAGATAAGGTAGAATTTAGGTTGATTTATTAAGTGTTCTACCTTTCGGTAGGTTCATGCGCACCCAGAATTTAGGTTATTCTATTATATTCTACACCAAGATAGATGTTCGATGATATGTGATTTGTAAATTTTGACTAAACAAGACATCGCTAGCTTTTGAAATCATATATTCAACAAATTAAATCCAGCACTTATTGGAAAAAATATTTTATTTAGTAGGTTAAAAACATCTTTGCTATACCAGATACCAATCGTATTTAGAATAGTAAATGTAAATTTTTTTATTTTTGAGAAAAAGGGAGTATAAAACTTCAGCGGCAATACGCTCAATTACTTTGGATCTACTGCCTGATCTATTGAAGTCATAATAATACGTAATTTCACATTTCCAACAATCGGAGAATGCACTATTTTAGTACATCTTTGTCTTTGATATCTCAAATTTCCGTTTTCCTGGAGTAACTGATTTATGAATAACCAACCGCAGGAGTGCCTGTTTGGAATTCTATTGAACGCAGCAGTAAACTAATGACTTTTGACTGCGTCGCAAAGCACAATTTACAATTTAGGAAGAAATTTCCATTGCCCACTCAACACAGATGCGAAAAAAAAACATGTTTTTCTCCTCAGTACATTACGAACGGAAGGAATAATTTTACTTCATTGTGTCCATCTGAGCAATGGCGTTAAGTCTGTGATATTTTGTAGTATATATTGATGTCGAACTACTGAAATGAATGGCAGTTCGTTGTTTTGCAGACACGAGCAGTTTGGTCAGCGATGGCATTCACGAGGTTTCTCATCGCCATTTTCCTTCGCAGCAGGAAATCGCTTCTTCATGTGCGTCGTTTGGCATCCAAAGCTTTCAATGCCATCATCTCCCTCTCATTCGCCACTAATGGCACATCCATATGAAGTCTGATACCTTGTCATATTACCCGTCTCCTTTACCCTCTTCCATCTCTCTGAGTTTTCCGTATCATCTTTCCCCTTCATATCCTCACTTCTTCCATCAGCATGACTGCCATCTTCTTTTTAGTTCACCCTCTCACTTGCTGTAACTTACTTGAGTTTATGATTTCCTTTCATTCATGCGACTCGGTCTTTTTTTTAACTCATGAGGATGAGACCATTGGATAGATTTCCAGGCTGTAAGACTCCTTCCAAGAGCCAAGATCTTTTATTGTTTTCTTTTCGACGCAAGATTTCTCTTCATTTTAGTCGAGTGCTTCGTTCCGTTATTTTTTTATAGTTACTGAGGTAACTGCGACATTTCGTTCTAAGTGGATTAAACTCACATGGTTTCCTTCGTACTAAGTCAAAGTAAAGATGTCAACTTCGTTAAGCTGTATATGTCATCAGTGGTTCTCGATGCTAAAAGGAGAAGGATAACCAGATGAGAAATTCTTGCCCCGAAGTCATTTTCCGTAAAGATGCTTCCACTTTTAGATTATTTTTTTTTAATCTGTACATTAAAGGCTAGTCTAAGTAAATATTATCACTGTTTCATCTTCCGTATTTTATGGTATCTACTTCGTTTACAAATGGTATCACGAATTTATAATTTGCGTGAATATTTTAAATTCAATTCATTTTCTTACCATTTAGCGTTCGCTTTTATCTACGTACCGTTAGTATATAATAATTTGCATACGTGCCAGATTCGAATATATATAATTATATTAATAATATGTTCAAATTACCAAGCTTTCAGTTATTCCACACAGAGACGCACTTTCACAGCTCTATTTTTAATTTCATTGGGCTGACAAATATAATCAGTTTACTATACAATGCAAGAACTATGAGCGATTTCATCTATGCTTCGCTGTTTTTCACTTATAGAAAATCATTTACCCCTCATGGTCTTATTATTCAGAAATTTATTCATACATACATACAAATATTCATATCTTCCGAGCTATTCCTTTCCGCGTTACGCAAGCTAGGATTCTTGTTTATTGTCAATACTCCCTCAGATTTTTAGTATCAGCAATAAAAGTATCTCAAAATTTATTTTCCTCTCCCTCCGTCTTTACGTTCTCTATAAATATAAAGAATCACAGCCCTCTCTCGCAAATTCTGGCAAAGTTTTGGTCTCCGTTC
The DNA here is from genome assembly GCA_036926295.1 of Pachydiplax longipennis. Classification (NCBI taxonomy): domain Eukaryota; kingdom Metazoa; phylum Arthropoda; class Insecta; order Odonata; family Libellulidae; genus Pachydiplax; species Pachydiplax longipennis. The sequence continues at coordinate 35,989,086 of JAVFKF010000004.1, read as the reverse complement.
CGTCGAATCATATTTGACGTCCTCAAAACATCGCAGCCGTGGGAGTAATATAAGAGTAATAAGGTTTGCTTTGCAGGAAGAAAGTTCACAAATCGCATTAGCAGACGCCCGTCACAGAACTGCGCGTATACAAAGGTAATTGTCGAAGCGATCTTTAGAACGGTAAGACGCTGCAGGAGGTTAAATATTAGGCGAGGGGGGCGGTATATTGGAGGGAGGGGAATAAAGATATGGGGATGATGCGAGAGGGACAAAGGGAGGTAAGGGGAGGAAAAGGGGGCTGTGAGGAAGGGTTCTTAAGGAAGGAGAAAAAAAACTTTGGGAGGTATGCTGCGGAAGAAGTTGGAAGGGGGATGCGAGCGAGGGTGGATTGGCACAAGAAAAAGGGGTGGTGGGGTGGAATGGTAGGGAAATACATCAGGTGGTAGGATACGAGGAGGGGAAGGAAGGTGTGGAGGGAGTTTTTGTGAGAATTGAGTTTTGGGGGCACACTTTGGAAATGATTCTCCCAAACCCTTGGACTCCTTCCACACCCCCTGCCTCTCCATCCCCTCGCCATCCTTCAACTACCTTCCCCACGACGCATCCCTTGACTTCGAAAATCAATAGCTGTAAAGAGGAGTGGGGAAGATTGAAGTAAGGGAGGAGGGTTTAATGTGCGCTGGGGAGGTGTGGGTTGTGTTGGGGGTGGGTCGGAGGTGGGATAAGCCGAAATGAAAGGAAGGGTCTCGTGTGTGTGTGTGTGGTTGTCTCGGTGCATCATTTACTCTGTTTAATGCGTAGAAGAGGATTGGCGAAAAGGAAATGCCGGAGGAGGGAAGTGAAAGAGGGGATGTGTGAGTGAAAGGGGGATATGGTAGTGAAAGGGAGGCTGAACATTACGAAGGGGGGATTATATGGGGATGATGTCCATAAGGAATGGAAGATGCGCTTATTATTATGGAGAACGAAAGCATAGCTAAGCAGAGTGAGAGCCAGGGGCCAAAAATGAGGCCAAAGATTAAGGGAATAATGACGAAATTCGGGGAAATGAGAAGAATGAGCAGAATGGACGAAGGGAAGGGTAATACGGGAGAATGTGATTGGAAAATGGATTGGGAGAGAAGGGAATGATTATGGAAACTCTAGGGAGAGAGGAATGGATAAAAGAAAATATGGGATAATTAAAAATATTTTACGAGTATGGCGGTGTGCTATGGCGCATCGGACGGGAGATGAGAGAGAGCGGGGAAGATGCGGATTATAGGCAATGAAAAGTTTTATTCTGGAATTTTTATCGATAATTTTTAATGAGTAACGTATACTTTAGCGTTATTTTGGGATTTACGACAACTATAATCCTAACAACCAGCCATAACGCAGAAAACACTGCATTATTATGAGAGGCACGCAAATGAGTCGAGTTTCAGTAACTAAGCTTTATTCTTTCCTCTAAAATATTTCATTATGTCAGCTGGAAATCGTTTTACCAACTAAATTTATGATGTACTCGATATTAGTCTATGCTATCCTATATTTGAGTTGATTAAACCCACTTTCCTGACCAAAGAAGTTTAATTACAATAATAACGAATGATTTATCGAATATTAACATTGAAATGAGGCCAGTTGAAGTTTATGTGTTAATGTGTCGCAGTGATAGCCATTAGAGTTAGTTCAACTACTTGCACTGTTATTACTCACGCTTAGTCTTATGCACTCTAAGAGAACGAACTTACTTTGGCTTCAGAGTTTGAAGATGAAGATAATAAATCAAGGGGTGCTAACCATGAAGGTTTTTTACTCTTTTTAGAGAGCCTATGAGCACATACTCGTCACAAAACATCTAAACTGACTTTAATTAAACACCTTCGTTTAATACTGCTATGAAATATGTTTCGACCGACCCTTTGAAACTTTCCTAAACTCCTTTAAATTCATACACCTAAGCATCTCAAGAAATCCGCTCTCATAAACATTACGAGTGTTGAAGTTAGCGAATGAGTACATTTCTTCGTTTATATTTCCCAAGAGACACATGATATGCTGCTAGTTCATTAATCCAAGATGTTTTCAACCACTGTGTTTGAATATTTACGCTTTTAATAACTATATGATCATTTGACAAGCTGATAATTGCAAGACAAGTTGAAAGGAATGTGATGGGGATATTTTTCATAAATATTTAAGCCGACACATTCCTCAGCGCTTTCATTTCCATTAATAGAATTTGAGATAAATACGCCCGTAACATTTCCATTTGTAATTTTTATGCCATGCCCCGAATACCTGAATTCATGTGTTTGGTTAGGAATTCTTACATGGCAAAGCATTAGCTCAACCCTTGATCCGTGGTTATCGGTGAATTTTGGCATTGAATAACTGCATTTCGAGACATAAATCGTACCTGCATGAAGTAAAATGAAACAGAACATTAAAAATCATAATAATGCAGTACTAAGATTTCAGAGAAAAAGAAAGTGAAATAATTCTCCGAGATATTTTTAGTCACATGATTTGTGTCCAAGATATTTTGACCTAGGCTAAGCGAAGGAGTTCTTCCTCATTACTCTTGTTCTTCCGCGAATACTTCCACACTGTTTAGAAAGTTATAATGGCTGGCATTCTGGCAAAAGAGCTCGTAGGAGAAGTAATTCAGGGCGATCAGTCAACCGTGTTGAACTTCCTGGATATCACTGATCTAGGACAGAACAGTCCGGCACACGACTGGACAGAAACTTAAAAATAGCAACTATTTTCACTGATACACCTCGCTGCATGAGCAAGGTTTTTAAATCTCGCTGTTATTCTATACTCTTTTCAAAAGTAAGCTCTAAAAAATTTCAGTGCGATGGTTGAGATCGCTTCCTTAGGCTCGAATCGTAATTTTAGTCGTATTAAAACTTCGTTTATTATTATGTGAAAGTACTCATAAAACATTAGATTCAAGAATTAAAATTCAACTCATTATTCCTCTTATAATTCATATAGTTTTCAAAAGTGAAACCTTGCGACGTAAGCACACGTATACATTAACACTCGAGGACATAAGAAGTGATGAAGTCATTTTTATGGATATGTTTTATTAGCTGGACACGATGGAATGCACATGAAAACATGCGGTAAAGTCCGAGAAGTCCATTCTTTTTTGATTGGAAGATGAGAGATCGTGCATTCAGGATATTTTCAGTTAATTTTCTTAAGCTGAGATAGGCATTGATTTATTCCATGACATCACCACCTCTGGACTGGAAAATAAGAAAAGAAAATAAGCTCTTTATCTTTATCTTTGGTATTATCTTACTCGTTTACTTCATACCGATTACTTGCCTTTCCTCTGAGCAATAAAAGAGGATTTCCATATTTAAAGAGAGTAGATCCATATTTCTTCTCCATCCTCAAGTTCCAAAACATAAATATTTTAGAGTGAAGTAAATACCATATCACAGAAAACCGATGAATATTTTACGTTACTTCAGCAATTATTGTAATTTAGGGTTCCTGTTATTTGTCAGTTGAGATACGGCTCTAATTACTTGTTAGCGCAAACTAATAGTGGTAATGGTTTGCACCCATCCTTCCATCGATAATCCATCTAATCGTATATAAGAATAAGTTTGTAATATAAACCACGATTAACACTTTTGATAATCAGAGTTTATATTCGATTTATCATTGAATGGAATATTCAGAAAATTTTTTCATGTTTCCACTGTTTGATTTCTCCATGCTTTTATTCTTCGCAAAAACACTAAATTTATTTTATTCGTCAATCAATTGGCTATTTAGTAAAATTTTAAGTGAAGTTATGTTAAGTTAAAGTTGTAGATAATGGTGTTGGAAGTATGATATATTTGCATAAAATGATATAATTTTATTTTTTCGGTGTTCCCATCGCCAGAATGACCATATTTTGTAAAATTAAATGATAATGCTAAGAGATACTAATTGAAAAATAAATTTAATTAGAAGCATGAGTTCTATATTTTATTACGGCTTCACAATGCAAAAATAGCCAAGCACGCACTTAGTCAGAAATAGTTATTTATTACGATTTCTTTAGGTTACATTAAGAGTGTTATCTTTATTTCAATGAAATACATGTTAAGTATACTTTAGAGTCATGATGTTCCTACTTGAACAATTTAGCCAGCTGTTCTGTGCTTTCATATATTATGAATGATAAAATAATTCATGAAAAAGTTACTGAATTTTACTCTTTCATCGAAAATTTTCCTTCGGGTTAACTCAGGAACATAGTAAATAAGTTCTGAAATGCATCCGGAAAGAGCAGAAATGAATATTTAAGCGAATTATTTCTTAAAACTTAAAAAAAAATACACCGCATATTTTTGTGGAGAGCGCAGTCGCTCACACTGTTTTGCAAGTGGAGGATTTAGAGAAATTTGAACGAAAGTGGAGAACAAAGAAGACGTTTGTTTGGGAAACATTGAGCAACACAGGATGTGAGGAGTGAAGCCACGCTCATTTTCAACGAGATACTTGGCATGAAACATGACGACATGAAGACTCTTACATTAAGGGAGGTTAAGAATAGAACGTGCTGAGATCAATATAAAAGGACGCTCGTGGATAGCGGTTAAAAATGGCGGACGTATTCGAGTGCGTCCAATTTACGAAGGTGTTTAGATCAATCAAAAAAAGCTGTTATCCAAATTGGAATCTAAATCGGAATCGTTTTTGCGTCGATGTTTTAGATATTTCACAGCGGTTGAATTTGAGTGATGCCATTTCAAGAAAGGAAACGTTTATTTTTTCCCACTGAAAAATTATGCGCTATGGATATTTTTAATTCCTTTAAAAATTTTGATTTATGCTTTTATAAATTCGACGTAATCGTCTCCGACGCCATTTTGTTCTGCGCTACCTCTTGGAGACGAGTTTCAGTCATCACGTATCTGCGGGAAGACCTCCTTTCTAAATCATGTTGAAGATTCCTAGTGCTGATGGAATAAAAATACATTCATCGGAATCACTATTTCTTTATCCGAATTTTCGTTTCTAAGGCTTTATTGTAGTATTGTAGTATTCATAGTCATGTTATGCTTGAAAATGCATATTTCCCCATGTATGTAACGCCAACCACTACAGTATTCTTTGCCCTCACTTCATATATGATAAATTACTATGATTGTATACCATACCATGGAAGCATCAAGCAGCGAATTCCTTCGTTGCATGGGTTTATACTATTTAAAAGTAAAATTTCATGGGACAGATTGAAAATCGAAAGTATATATTTTTGAATAAATTTAATTTCCCACGCCAAATTAAATACACTTTAATGATTGCTTATAATTTGTACTGTAGGTAGATGAAGTTATAATTTTTTCCATTGGCTCAAACTAAGGAATTCATGTGGAATAGAGGGATCATCCTTTCTTATGCCAGTTCAATCAGTAGCAATGAAGACGCGGCAGATATTATCTCCGTAGACTTCACCGTTATTTACTTCTCCTGACGATACTTCTGTAACTTATCACATCATTGTTTCCCCACACGTTTGACCTCGCAGATCCCTTAACATTTTATCATGAAATTGCGGACTCTCTTTCCTGTAATAAACTACTGTAAATAGTGAGATACTTGTTCGTGTATCATATTTCTGCATTCTAATTACCCCTAATCTCTAGTTGATTTAAAATGGCATCTAACATCATATCCCTAGTTATATGGTTTAAAATATTACCATAGGATTAGAAGGCCAAAATATGTGGACCATTAGTGGTGATTCATGTACAGGAGTGAGGAAAGATTCTGAGGATCTGAAAGGAAAATGGAGATTTTGCTGCAGAGAAAGGGAAGAAAATTTTTCGGAAATCCGATCTTCGGGAGGATGCGCGATTTCTTTTCCAAGCTTTGAATCGTATAGGTCACGAAAGAAAAACCAGCGTCAGTATTTCAGTCACCAAAGACGTTCGTTTTCGGGGGAAATCTGTAATGATCGGAGAGATGCATAAAGTCAGGGAGAGAAGGAACTGTTTGAGACATTGGGCTGGAATGGGAAAGGCTGTTCACTTCAAAGGATCGCATCGCACAAATGAAAGAAAACGAGTGAGATTCCGATATGTAACAAAGAAACGAGCGCTGTTGAAAGGCGGAACAGAGGCTGGGTGTATCTGGAGAACAGATGGAGGCTAAGGTTTCAAGGCAGACCCCAAAAATATATATAGTCGAGATTTAGTTTCGAGCCGAAAAGCGAAAAAAAATTGACGATTGACGCAAATGGGGCTCGCCATGTTTTGTGCCCCGTAACAGGAATTAAGTAAGGAATGTGGAAAGAGCGATGGAATTGGGAAGAAAAATGGAAATGGACGAATGAGAGGATACATTTCGATGGTTTAAAATGAGCATAAAATGGGTCCTTGAAAGTACGTGAATAGGAAATTTACGACGGGAAATCGCTCGTAAAATAAGCGGAAGGATGATGAAAAGATACGCCCGGGATGGGCGCCCCCGAAATGTGCAAAATTGACGATTTAAGTATTGCTGTGAGAGGCATACAGTATTCTATTCATAGAGAGGCGTGGGAGGGATTCAAGCTTGTGAAGTGCGAGGTAAATTTTTATACACCCACGCTAGAGGATTAGTGAAATTATTTCGAATGGAAGGTATTTCATGCCAGCCCAAAGCTATATTTATATCTCATTCAAACCGAAATATTTTCAGTGCTACATTACACGTAGGTGATCTTTAGTACAACCTATGAGTTGCTACCTTTGTTTAGCGACACTAGCCTATTATGAAAAATTAAAAAATTAAAATATGATTAACACTAATACTGTGCCGCAATCCGTAAAATTGACAATAAAAATATTGAAAATTATTATTAATATCAATAATCATACGAACATAAGTTAACAAAATTAATTTCTATGACAAATATGAGTCTCATATCTACTGGTAGGTTCATACCACCGGCACATCTTTTGATTTACTACAAACCGACTTACTATTCCTGGTTCACACCTATAAAATCTAAAATCCCGCGATCTTTAAATTTCCTCTCTTTTTTCGTCTCGCAACGCACACCCGCATAACCATTCCTTAATTTTTCAAGTCGGTTAGAGTCGTGATTTCTATTCGAATCCAGATTCAATGTGAACTAAAGTAATATACAGGTTCCCGTATCAAGACTTAATCAGTGTATCATTTGCTCATACTTTCAAAAGAACGGATAAAAAATTGAAACTTTTTACAAGAATCTGTCCTCCTTTCAATTCAGTTTCATTTCTCAGTACCGAGAAAACATTCAGCTGGAATTATTTAGAGTGGTGCGCTTTTGAAAGATTTTTCTTTTTCCACCGTATCGCATCAATACGTGAGTATAGCACATACCTCGTATAAGGTAAATTGATATATTAATTTGATGGTATTTTTATAAAGCCGATATCGACAATTTTTGTGAGTAATAAAATTTTCCCTCTTATATTATACGGATTTATGCAAACAGTGTGACACGTTAAAATCCTCAAGTCAAGGTTCCCGAGCGGGGATACCCATACTAACAAGGTAGCGATAGGTATGGGAGGCTTGTCTAATTGGTGATTTGTAGTCAAATGTGTATAATGCTATTGAATTATTCCAAAACTAGTTTTATTAGTGACATTTCCTCGTTGCCACTCTGTTAGCCAAATGTATCCGTAAACGTCCATGAAAGAGCTCATTTCTTATCGTAATGTAAAGGATGTAGATACGTGACACGAATCCTTAAAGCAAAGAGAGTGAAGAACCATAAAAACTGGGAATGAAAGGCCGTTCGTTCCGAAGTCGGTCCTCCGTAGGCTCCTCCTTTGATAAGCACCACCCTAAATAATGAGAATGTTCTGCGGAATTTACGAAATTTCATTCAATTTAATATAACTGTCCTGTTTATGAGCATACGTGTGAAAGTAATGATTCCTATATGACGCCGCGCGATTTTTATCAGGCTACAAGAAGACTGTATCGGGCCATTGGGGCGAGGTTTTCTTCGGTTGGCCTTAGAGAGAAAGAAGTTACCGTCTTCATTTCTAATTTTCTCAGCTCTACGCATAAAATTATAACCTGGACTTAATTGTGATTTAGAGTTGATTTTAGTTTCCGAAATTCACTATGTTATGAGTTCAAATTTAAAAATACTATAAGATTATCATCGGCACGTATTTTAAAGCAGAAAATCCCTTAGTTAGCATTTGTATTACAATTGTCAAGAATTATTACTTCCCTATCTTGTGCGCCTTTAAAGCTTAAGTTATTTTTGGGTTTACCCTTCCAAAAGCTCGCTCATTTAGTGTATTAATAATCCTCTCAAGATTAAATTCGATACAATTAACCTTCAGAAAGCTTTTGATATTCACTGTTTGTTGGAAAGAAGAATAAGAAGTGATTCTTCCACTCCGAATATTCCAAACCGAATATCGTAAACGTTAATTAAATTAAGAATCGCCTACTGATGTCTGTGACAAAACAAGCAGATGACAATTAAATTCATCGGGAAAACTTACAAGGCCTGCCATTGTTCTCGATTCTTTAAATGAGATTCATGTCGGAATCAGAATTCGATTCAATTCAATGGCTTGCCTTCTCCGAAATTTCCCATTCGAAAAGTGACTGAATGAGTGATTACGGAGAAAACTCAGCATCAAACTGAAAGCTTTCTCATTACCTCCGCTCTCAAGTTATAAAAATAATCGAAACTTCCACTTCGGTCTTCATTGAAAGCCTCTTAATTGGCCGGAAAACCTTTTCCACGAGAATTTAGCATTACCTCTTTTTAAAAATAATGGATTCAGGAGACGAAGTGTGCAAAAAAATCTCGGAATCTCTAATAAGCAGACGTCCTCGGACAGGAAAATCGTCGCATAAAAGCCGGGGGGGCTCTGAAGATCGAGCTTAATGAATCCAAGGAGAATGCAAGGTCACCCTCGCCTCTTTCGCGCAATCTTCGAAGATTGAAATCGATGGTTGAACACTGAAGGAGATCACGAAATGAGTATTTTTAGAAAATTCATCATTGCAAATTGCCGAAAATATCGAGGCGGATAAAGCAAAACGAAATCTTGCCGCCCAGGTGGGATAACGTCACTGAGTGACTCATTACTCGGTGACTCGCATTCCCTCCGTGAAACAATTCCGGGATGGATGAAAAATACCTTTGAGTCGTATATATAAATGCTGAATTATTCAGAGGATTCCAAGTACGTGTGCGTATCTAAATTTGTAGTTGATGAAATCCGCTGAAAGTTCCGCTGAATCATTGAAAATTTCAGCTCCGTTCAAAATCGTCAATGCCATATACTATATTTTATACCAAAAATTAGTGCAGGATACAGATAGACACAAGTTTTTTGTATCATTTTGTCATTTTAAAGCAATAAAACTCGTAGGTGGAACTCAATTTCTCGTAGAGGAAATAGAAAACGTTTCGTAGTAACATTTGTTCTACTTGTTTATGGAAGAAATAAAAAGGAACCACTTTTCAAAAATGAACCTACTTCCTAATTTATTTAAAAAAACAACTAAGCAAGATACCACAGAATACAAATTATTTAAATGCATGACATGTTTCGACGCGTAAGCGTCATCCTCAAGAGCTCGAAGAAATCGAAACATGTCGTGCATTTAAATAATTTGTATTCTGTGGTATCTTGCTTAGTTGTTTTTTTAAATAAATTAGGAACTAGGTTCATTTTTGAAAAGTGGTTCCTTTTTATTTCTTCCGTATTGTCATGGAATACCACAAAGTGACCCGCCAATCAGTTGATTTTATTCTACTTGTTTGTTTGAGATTTGCTCATTAAATGCCCATTCGTGCGAATTTTGCAATAGCTTATCTGTATACTTTCATGAGAAAAATTGTTTATCGGCATAAAATCTTTCTCTATTGGTTCATTACATTTTCTTGGTCATAAGATTTCCCCAGCGTTTCGTCGAAACTATGAGATAGTAGCGATTGTGTTCAGTTGAGTTCAGTCGCTAAGAAATCTCGAATAACATTAATACTACTAGTTAAAGTTAATGCAATTTTCTTTGAATTATTACGTGCAGAATTAAGTGAGCATAAGCTCATACAAAACCAAGGAAAAGCTGTCAAATCAGACTGGCTAGTATAAAATAGCTTTAATTCTAAAAATAACGATATTGTTATTTTAATACTCTAAAATTACTGCCTATGGTTGGAAATATGTTAAATTAAGATGTATTTTCATTTTTTTCTCATAGCAAAATCTAAGAGTTAAAAGTATATATAATTATGGCGTAATTAAGGAATTCTCAACGACATGTCGTACGTTTTAAGATACATACCAACTATTTCCTCATTTACTAATCTTCTAATGTCACCGCTTCATAAAATTTTTGATATTAGATTTATATAGTTAATTGTTTTTATATATATTTGAATTCGATATGGATTCGATAGAGTGATATAGTGAAAAACGCATCCATTAGCCGATAGCCGCAGAGTAATTTTAAAGGATCCTTTAGTATTTGCACTGAATAGGAGTTTTCTAGTTTATCATCAAAGATATTACCTTTCGCCTTAACTACTCTTCTCTTAGAGTATATTGCTACCATTTGAAAGTAGTCATTTGACTCTGAAAGTGATCATGATTATAATTCATATTCATATCGACGACGCGAAGGGCAATCTCGAGTTGAAGGTAAACCGAGAAGTACCACTGACAGGTGCATGTAGGGCATCAATCAATGCAGAGAAGGGTATGAAATGTCAAACAAGGAGCGAGGAACAAGATATTTCGAAATTGTAACTTGTCGGTTACGACGTAAATGGAAGACGAGATTCACGTCGACGTCAAAAGAGCAAATACCTGCGCAATTCAAGGGCACTCGTTGCACCATTTTCTATTATTAAAGGGTATTACGTTGGTCAGATAGCTTTGTGGAAACGTCAAATATAGACACATAAAAATACTATACAAATAGGCACTGAAAAGTGCATGGTCTTGCTTGAATTTACATGGAGAAATGAAGGAGAAAAATGTCTGATATATTATCTAGAGCCAAACTCTTTGCAATATATTAACCGCCCGGCAAGTGGGATATTAGGGTTCTAGTCCCGGTCGCAGCAGTCTTTCTTCTTTGTTTTTCATGGTATCTATCTTCTACAACAAAAAAAGTCTCTCAATCTCTCACATTCCCATTTACTTCTGGTGTAAATCAGTCATTAAGACTAAAAATAACATTAAAAATCGGTTGAAGCCAGTTAGCAATAAATATTAATAACGCAGAACCCTTAAGGCTAATTTCACATATCCCTCTTCCAACTCAGCAAACATACGTTCTACACAATAAGTACACTTAAGTGTCCGAAATTGATTTTCCAGCATCCTGAAATGATTTTTACACAATAAAAAGCAAATAAAAACATTTTCCCAATTTATTTATTATCTAAAAGTATTTCTCATTGTTCAGTATATCTTTCCTAGTAGATAAATACGTATGCTAGTACAACCATGCTTTTTGAGATTATAGGTAACGAAAACATCATCTCATTTTACTTCTGAACCACTTTGGACGATACTTAACATTATTATTACTGGATATATGATTTTTCTGGAGATCGCACATCATTCTCAGTGACGCTTTAGCCAACACACATTGTCGATGACAAAGAAGCAATCCCTCGCAGATATGATCCTTTTAACTATTTCATATTAGTTAGTTGGCTGCGAAGTTTCGTACATGAACATAGCCGGATTTAGGTTTGATGAAGTCCTAAGCTAATTAAGGTAATGGAGCCCTCTATGTGTCCACCTGTCCTTTATCATTGACAAAATGTCGCTATCTTTTGAGTTGAATATACGCTATATTGTAATTTATGGACCTAATAGTTATCTAACGCCATTTACACATAAAATATCTATCTTATTACATTAACTGCTGAATTGAAACACGCTTAGGAATAGTTATATTAGTGAGGGTTCTAAGAGAAATTGGGACCTTTAGGCTATGGCCCAGAGGTGGGGAACCTGCGGCTTTTAGACCTAATGGTCACCTTTAGGCCTCTTTGGTCTTTCACTACGGCCTTTACTCCTCATCTGAAACAAATGCCCGTATTTAAATAAATTTTTCCTGTCTCAATGCCAGTAATTGAAAAATAAAATGGAAAATATTCTCTTTTAGTTCAGTCTACAAACGAATTCATTTTATCTTGTACAATTTTGATGTTAAATTATTTGAATGTGGGAAATTCGCAACTCAAGAAAGTCTATCGTATATCATGTGGTCTATCTCATGCAGCCGAATGGTAAATGTAGCCTCCTGATGAAAAATGGCTCCCCGTCTTTTTTATAGCCTTTTTAGCTCATATGTAAATGCTTCCGTAATGATTATATTTGTATACAGATGCATGTTTGCATCGCAGTAATCCAAATAAATATTCTTCCATTTATCGTGCAATCAAAACAAGCTCCATTCGGAGTTCTTAGGATGGATTTTCGGAACGTAATATCCGGGAGTAAAAATTGTTCCGGCGAAAGCTCATAGGACGCCGGTTATGTTGGCGCATTCCACGAATCTCGGCAACTGCTCGTTCCGCCGACGAAATCATAGAGATTAATCATTGAGAGGTGCATTTCAGACCAGACACGAGTGTTCCAGCGTGTGTTTAATCAGAGGCTCACATTTACTCCACTTTAGCGTTGCTCTCATCTTCGGGGGAAAATCCACACATTGCTCTCCGCTTCGTTGATGCTGTTCCCATTCTCTGACCAATTTTCGTCAGTCGTCCATGTTTCTATATCCGTGCTTATCAACCTACATACTTCCATCCGTTGCATCTATTGCATCAATTCGTCTTTCGCACTGCGTTTCTTTTTGTTTCACAAGAGGAAGTTTCGCGGTTGCGTACCTACGAGGGTGGTCTGAAAAGTTTCTGACCCCAGATTTTTCAGAAATCTTCAGAAAATTTTCGGAAATTTTCAGAAAACGTCGAGGAATGGCGAAATGTCTAAACTTTTCAGACCACCCATGTAGTTTAACCTAAGTTAGTGGACTCTTCGCCATGCCCGCCATGCCGGCGGGCATGGCGAAGAGCCCACTAATTATAAATATGTTTAAAAGACCATTTTTTTAAAGACGCTAATTTTTATATAACTTTGAGTATCTCTTATTACAACAAAATCAGCAACTAAAATTGGATCAATCAACAAGGGTAACTTTTTAATCAGCTATTGACAGTTTTAGCGACGGATTGAGAATTGTATTCGAGTTTTAGCTCTACTTCCTAATGTTTTGTTTTATGATTCATTGATTATTCCCGTTAAATATCAATGATGAATTCTCAATAAATAATTAACTTAGAAGCTATCTATTCATTGGATAATCTACATAGTTTAGTGGGTAATAAAAGAGATTTATCGTCCAAATTGTGATGTAGACAACGTTTTCGTTAGAGTGAGCTGTAGGAAAATTCCGTTTTGAAAGCTATTACAAAAACATGGCCAATGTATTTATAACATGATTGAATTTAAGCAAAACAGAATAATAAAGGGATGCTGTTTATTTGATAAAGTGGAAGTTTGGTAAAAAAATCCCTCTCCCAATATTTGTAGGCGTCACCAGAGATATGAAAAACATTCAACATCACGTGCCCCTCAAATTTAGGCCTCCCGGCTGACTGCCCGGCTCGCCCATATCTAGGAGGACCCTGCAACTGACATCGCTATGTTTTCGTTTTATGCCCGTTTATGAGACTATGAATTAAAGTTATATACTATGAATTTTCTATGGGACATAGTTGTTGATATTACCACCATTACTGATGTTGTTGTTAAATTGCCGCGACTTTTTCCTGCGAATCTCCCCAATCCTCTTTTGCCTTTATGAATGTAACTACAAATTATTTTACCAATATAGACTACATTGAGGATGATGTATTATTTTCAGTATTATTTAGAGTACAAAGAAGCGTTCTTACACTACATGTTTGCATTTCTCTCTCTTCTCGTTCTTCTTTTCTCTCCTCTTCTTATATGGGTGTTTTCCTTGAGTTTTTCCCTGAGTTAGTTAGATTTATCCGAAAAAAATTTTTTCTTTCTTAAATCTGTAAAATTAAAACAATAGGTTAGATTATAAGTGGTAGAACAATTACAATCCTCTCCTTAAACTGATTATAAATTGAACACTCATTTCCGCAGTGGATAATAGAGAAACAAAGGGTAAGAGTTGATGATATTATTATTCACTGTAAATAGTGGGAGGAGATATTTGCACATGCCTAAAAAAATTACTTTTACTAATTAACTACAATGAAACTAGGTTTTGGCGTCTTTTCGTCATCATCTGATGTTAGGATACAAGTACAACAGACACGTACTACAATATATTTTGTGGAAAAAGTACAAATATATCTGTTTATTTACCTTTTCTATTTAATGTGAAGGTAGATTTCCGCCAGTTCTCACTACATTTATAACATAATGATGTCATTAATCCTCCACTCACTTCAAAAGAGTAAGAATAGTATTATTATTGATAGGCTCTCGGATAACCAAGTGGACAACTTGTTAGACCTTGGTGAAAGAGGTTCCGCGTTCGATTCGCGGTGGGGACATGCGAAATCACCTCAGTTATCGCAGCATTTTTTAAATTAGCACTACCACTATTATTGATATGGTGATATCAATGTAACTGCCCATCTTACCTAGACCTCCTGCAAATTCCATTGCTTCACATCGATAACTTTCATTTCATTTCACCCATTTCCTCTTGCATTTTTGCCATTTCCACAATTCTCTTTCTTTCCTTCCGACCAGATTTTGCAACGGCTCCTCCCCATTCCCTTTCAGGTTCTCCAGTCTCTCATTCTCTGCGACTTTACCCTCCGCTTCAAAAAGACTCCCAATCTTTTTCCTTCTCTCCCTTTGCCGGTCACAAAAGGGGATCTTGTTATCTCCAATCTCGCTCAAAACAAAGGTTTTTTTCTTTGCTTTCTGCCCATCCTCTTTTCGCATCGCTCTCTCCGCGGTCTTACATCCGACCCCTCCCACATTCTCGCCCTACGCCATTCACAACTCTTTTTCCCTTCATCTGCACAGCCTCCCTCTTCAAAAGGGACCTGAGCCGTTCGACAACTCGTTTTCACCGTGTTCGAAGCAATACTTTGTAACTCGCGCCTTCCCCTTTGATCTGAAATTCCGAGTCACTAACCTAATATAAAAGCTTCACTTCCAACCGCATGTTAAAAGAAGAGAGGCCGCTCGAGAGGTTTTTGTAGGGCCCTGGAGTCCTTGAGAGACTATTGTAATGCCAAAGAACGTTTTATACGCTCCTTTACTAATTTCCTCGTCGGAGAGGGTATTTTTGATGGGAGATTCTCTGTCTTCCCAGACTTGGTTAGTTTATAAATTTTATCTCGGGCCATTCACAACTTCCTTGATTTGCAATCATTATTTTCGAGCCTTCGAAGCATTTTTATCTAAAGAATATTTTAAGGAATCTTTTAACTCGAGGAGTTTTTCCTGGAAGTACAGCTGAAGGGTCTAGTTTGGAGAGATTCCTCCAGCCCTACTGTCGCAGAAAATGTGTGAAATATTTAATATTAATAAAATTTTCTGTAAGATTACTCAGAATTAAAATATTGGCTTTCTATTTATACAGATAAAATAAAATGCAACTCGTAATTAATGTCGCTAGATAAAGCCAGCGGTTTTGATCATACTGTTCACTAAGTAAATGAAGTTTCTCATTATTTAGTGTAAAAATAATTATAACTTACTATTATTAGAAATACATTAATTCTGAGTGGAAATAATAGAAGGCTGGCATGTAGAATAAACTAAAATAAGAGGCATTCATAAGAAATGTTAGTATTGATGCTATCTTCATATATCTATAAATTATGAACGTTTGATCAACCTATGCTATCTTCATGGTTTTATTAACCTCAAATGTTAATCATTAATTTACCCTTGAATTACATATACATAGAATGATAGATATTCCGTACTCTTAAAATAAATGCCAAATTACTGATCTGGAGTGGCAATAACCCCATAAATGTGGAGATAAAAATGCTTCATTAGATAGTTTCTCCTGCTATAATCTTAGTCAAATTAAGAAAACTATATTCAGCAATGCGCAAAATAGTTTTTTTAATCTAGTCCGTGAGTGGAGAAAAAATGGTTTCAGCCTTCGAAAAATTAGAGCGCGAGTATTACATGCAAATATAGAGCGATTACAGGCTACTTAAATGGTAACAAAAAAATTCATAAAAGGAAGTTTTTATCCAAATGGAGTACGCAACCACAAACAGTCTTAGGTTCATTTTCCCTTATTATTCTAATTTAAACATTTTTTACGTAACTATGAGATGAAATTAGAATGAAGTATTTCATAAATGAATAAGAAAATATTTCTCTTCGAAACGAGCGGATTTTGTAACTGTTACGCTTAAAGTTTTACTATAATCAGATTGCATTAGGAACCGGTTCAGTGAACTCGGAAATATCTAAGAACAGGTGCGAATCGGTTGAATCTCATAACTGGGCTACTTTTAAACAAATAGGTATCTTTTACTTTATTGAAGAGCATAGAT
This sequence comes from Pachydiplax longipennis, assembly GCA_036926295.1. Taxonomy (NCBI): domain Eukaryota; kingdom Metazoa; phylum Arthropoda; class Insecta; order Odonata; family Libellulidae; genus Pachydiplax; species Pachydiplax longipennis. The sequence goes on along the minus strand of JAVFKF010000004.1, from coordinate 35,972,546 downwards.
AATTTTTAAAAACTTAGCAGATTTCATTATATGAAATATAAGTGGTATTCATTAGGTCTAATTTGAGTGTACACCTCATATTTTCTACCTGTCTTTTCGCTGGGTAATTTTAGGCCGAATTTAATTATGCATGCTTTCAAGTCACTATTCATCGTTATTTAATGGGCTGGAAAATGACCTAAATATTCTCTGACCTCGCAAATCCGAAGCAGGCTATGAAACTTTTTATAGATACTCGAAGCACTAACAACGTAGTCGGCAATAAAATCCCTATAATTAGATTCCTGCGCTTCAGATAATATTCTTTGAATTCATTGTAATACTATAAATTTCTCTTACAAAAAATGGTTATCATTTAAATGTACTAAACATATTAATTTATATGAATAAATCAGTGAAACGGATATTCATAAAAACACATTCTCTCTTTAAATTCATGGCCACCCGCGAGCAGGGGAAAGCATCAATTTAACTTTTTACCATTTTTCATGTATTTAATTTATCTCTAGATTAAAAAAACCAACGAAAAATTTCACATTATCTGCCGTATCTATTTAAACCTCCGAGAGATCGTTCATTGGTCATATTTTTTTACCTCCTATCTCACAAAGACGGAAATTTGTTAAGCTGGCGTATTTCTGTTTTTTAGGTCTCTTTGCATGATCGATTAATTAGATTAACGATGATAGCATCAAATACTTCATGGTAAAATGAGCTAGATGTAACCATCAATTGACAAAACCAAGCGTCCTTTATGCTTGAGATCCAAATTGGTTGAGATATTAGGGAATAACATTCTTTCGAAAAGACTTTCTTTGGATATTCACAGATGTACGATAACAACTAATACTTACCTAATGCCAGTGCAAATGTACTAAATTATCTGGACTTTATTCTTATGAAGAGTCCAAAATTACTTGTACTCTAAGTCGCAGTTAAAAAACATCCTGATTATTAATTACATTTACATTACGTATGGCGTAGTTTTAGTTTTCATAGTCTGGTCTGGAAGGGCTACGTAGGAGTTCCAGTGCAAACTTAGAAAACAAGATATTTATTAGTTATATATATATATGTTGAAGCCTTATTTTATGGTTCCTAAAGAATTTAGTATGACAATGAGTATCAATGAGAAAGGATGATGTAGTACCTCGAAAATCTTTGTTGATTTCATGTTTTGCTTATAAAAGGAAATTCTTGGTCCATGTTTCATGTTTCAATTTTATACTGGCTTCAAACGGTTTTTAAAATACTCTGTATATACCATACTGTTCAAATTACGCACATCACAGGTATTTTAACTTCACTCTATTTATTTAAAACCCGAATAATGGAGCAGGTGCTTTTTGTATATGAAGGCTTACATTTCAGATAGGAAGAATATTCATGAAAAGTTATTCAAGCGCATGTTACATTTTTTCATTTTTATTTTACTGTGTGTAATTAGTATGGAGTGGAGGCTAAGTGAACAATTGGGAGGAGAATTGCTGAAGTTTCCTGTGCTATGTAGTACCAAGAACTTGGCTGTTCTTCGAAATCCATTAACATCGTCTTTTCTTTTACTCACAACAGGACTTTTATGGTACCCTAGGAGAAAGCAATAAAAAAGAATTAGACTGTTTCAGGCGTGTAGAATTAGTAGAATCCATCCCTATAATATGAACTGAAAACTCTGTAATCTAAAGATTATGAGGGGTATTCTAAAGATCTTTATTTCTGCTACATGTTACAAATTTCTGGCTTTTCAATGAAGAGATGAATGGGGATCCATCTTAGGAGTCCTTACTTATCAGGTTCACCAGTCTAACACTGCATCAAGGGAGAAGGAATGGTTTCGGAAATAATTACGAGGTTCCCGGCGAGAATTATTTTATGAATTACCCCCCGCGAAGCGCCCCACGTACTTTTCCCTCCAGTTTCACGGGTAAATTCAGTCCCATAAATCTTCCTCGCGCGCAATTTTTTTACATCATCATTTTCCCTCTGCCACGCCTTACGTTAATGGCCTCCCGATGAATGCGAATGAATTAATTCACTCACCTTTTCTCCGAGGCATAAAAGACCTCCGGATTCACGTTCGCACGCAGCAGTGCTCGCACACAGAGGAAAGAAAGTGTGTCTTTCAGCGTCGCTTGCTCGAAAAATTTGCGCGACAGGTGAGAGAGCTTACGTAATTTGTCGCGTTCTTATTAAGCGATCGGACGTATTGCCGTCCTCCCGCTTTGTTTTCCGAGCAGTGGTTCTCTTTTGAATCGGACGAAACGCAATAAAAGGTTTCCCGCTGCGTTCTTCCAAATCTCTCTTCCCTTTTCAATCCACCTATCCTCACCTTTCCCTCGCGCATCTTCTTTTCATACCCCTCTTGATAATTACGATCTCTCCTCTTTTCCCCTTCCACCTTTCAGTTTCTCGCCTTAAACTCGCCCTCTGAACCCGACGTAAACACACACACTCCCCCCCCCCCAATCTTCCCACTCCCCCCCCCTGTTTCTCGCATCCCCTTAAACCGTCCCTCTAATTGAGCACGGTCGAGTGGTCTTGGCAGAATAAAGCTGCCGAGGGGGGGGAGTAGACGTCTGTTTGGGGGGGCGATAGATAAGCGGTTGGGGGAGGTGGGGAAAGGGGTGGGAAATCACAGTTGTGGAAGGGGGAGTGGGAGGGGGGTTTCTGTCGGAGCGCTTTTCCGAAAAGCATCAAGGGGGAAATATGCTAGGAGAATGGTTTTTGGAAGGCTGATGTTGTCATGGAGTACGCAGAAGCTGGAGGTTTTTACCCTTATTGGGATTTTACGCGACGCACTTTTTCGGTGCCGGAAGCTGAATGTGAGGCACTCGCTGTGATTGAAGTAGAGATATCTATCTTCGCGTTGGAGTCGCACACATTCGTTTTATTTGCTACGTGATTCATTCACTTCGGTTCTAAGATACTGACCTGTAATTTTCTGTCCAGAAGCGTAGAAGAAACGAGTTTTGCTGTAGTGGAGGGCTTCAGCATAAAACTATCCATCATAAAAATTGCGTTTTTCAAATCCATCATCTTTCACAGTAGAGGAATACTTTTTTAATGTCATAAGGAAAACGAGCTTATTTATTGTTTTTAATGCCCTAAGAACTTTAATCTAGTCTCAAAGTAGTAAATGGCTTCATTTCTCTTAAGCCTTAGAAAAAGCAGAGCACAAAACTAATTGCGTTTCACATACTTATGGTATTACTGCCATTTGGGGTATGTATGTTTTCAGGTCAACATTCGTACTCAAGTATATCTTAAAGAGAGCAGAATTTATTTATAACAATGGTGCATTTTCATGCTGTGTGGACACATCGAATTTGATGTTCCATTACATCATTTTTGTTTTCTTGAATAAGGTAGACAAGAAATTCGTTTAACGTGATGCATCATAGACTTTCACTTGGATATACTACGTAATATTCTCTTGAGCTTGAAAGATACCTTAAAAGTTATTTTTATCATTCACAATGAAGCCTCTTCGTTATGTAAGGGAATAAAGAAGTACTTCTGTTTACTACGGAATCCGCTGCAGTGACATAAATGCATTTCAGCTGCGCGGAAGCATTTTTCTTTCCACCACAACCTCGAATCTGTTCACAAAGAGGAATAGACGTTGCCAACAGATTTATAAAATGCCTTTATTTCATCACAATAATTTCTGTAGTTGTTAGGTTAAGCATATAATTAAAGGAAAGAATTCAAAGTTAAGTTTTAATATATTGTAATCGTTCTGAGCAAGAAGTATCATTTAATAAGATTAGAGAGATAAGGCTAAAAATGCAGTTAGGAATTAATAATTCTTTAAAACATTCCTCTTTTTCTTGATTTCTTGCAGTTTAATTAACCTACTTAAGCATTCAATCCGAAACTAGAAGACTGGAGTTGTTTGTAGAAGAATTAAAAAGAGAGAAATGAGAACACCGCTCTCATGCAAAATCGGATAGCATACATACGGAGCGCTTACATAAAAATTAACTTTAAAAAACTTTTAACTGCTGCCTCAGTAAACACAGCTGCTGGCTGAGTACATCAAACGCGTACAATACATTCTTTCACAATCCTACAATTAAAAATTCAATACAGTTCCTTTTCCTTATGAAATATAAGGTTCACAAATATCAGAGGTGTAACGTCAACATAAGAATACACGCGTTCCTTGATAGCTTTACGTTCAATAAAATAAATCAGAATTATATAAAAGTCAATCTTCGGTGATTTTTAGCGAATTACGACTGCCTGGATGGAAACGAATTCATAAAGAGATTAATTACATAATTTTTAACGTCCCTTTAAAAGTTAAAGTTTTATCGAACGTTAGAGAATACGCTTAATACGCATTTTATCAAATTATTAGATGGAATGGTCGAAAAACGCGGTTTACGACATCATATTACGCTCTATAAAGGGAAGACGAACCTTGGAAACGACTCTGATATTGCCATCGTCGACCACTGCTTAGGCTCTTACGGGAAATTGCTTATGTGGCAATTTAATTAAATAATGGTTGGCTGCCCAATCACCGTGTATTTACTAAGACTAGCGGATATTGCGTAATTGATATTTATTTTCTCCTCTGTCGTGTCGTATACAATCCGTTTGCCCTTTTCTGGCCCACAGCAGAGCATGAATCGAGAAAGTAATTTCCTTATCTCGTTTCTGGAATGCGTGTCCTATGTAGCTCTACGTTTCCGGTTTCAGGTTACGCTGCAATCTGAGGATGATTTTTTTCCCTCCGTAGTTTCCCCATCCAAATCAATGGGGATGATTATAACTCAGTATTGCGTGCAGTGATGGAGAAGAATTTCCTTTCCCTCGTTAATGAGTGCTATGTCGGATGTGAGATTCTTTATCCAAGGGTCGCATACAATTTAATGACTTTCAAACGTTGCTCGCTGCTACTTGGATTTTTATTTAATACGCAAAAAAACATCGCACGCACTAGCGTATTTCATTCGCCGAGACTTGAGCTGCGCATTCCAGCTATATTTATTTAGTCGTGTTTAGTAAATATTAAAATAATGTGTAAATGAATGTTATGTTGAGTTAATTCGCATAAAAAGAACACCAGTTAAGCAAGTCATTAATATAATATGTTAATGAAGGTTATGTTAACGGCACGCTGAATTAACATGAACTATGCTATTTTTGAAGCTCGTTAAACGCGTAAAATATAAGTTCATAACGTTTTATATGTGGTAAAGTTTGACATTTATTTTGTGAGTTTATTAGAGAAAGGGTAGAAAAATTTGGGACGGCAAAGCTAAACCACTCATCAAAAATAATTCAGGAATTGATGCTATTAAATTCTATAGAAACGAAATTTCAAGTCTTCAATAGTTGCATCATTAAAATATTTGTTCAAGAAATTAAGCTGAGTGTCCCTAATCCTCACACTGTTTTTCACCGAAACTAATTTTTCGTACAACTGTTACTTTATCACTGTATCACTTTAAATAAAAACCTCAACCACAAGAATTATTGACAAAATTATCTCTTCGCTTAAGTATTACTCCTCACATATTCTCACTGAAAAAAGGAAATTTATGTCATATCTAACTCTTTTAGTATCTCTTTTTTTTGTCCTCTCGAAATGAAATTGGGTAGTAATGGTTTCTATAACAGTAATCCAGTGAAGTCACCTTGCTATTTCATCAAAATCAGAAAGATGGGATGCTATCACGATTTCCCAAGGATAATCCATGCCTTCTAGAACCAGAAGTGATTCATGATATCAGGGTAAATCACCTAAATTGTCCGTTCTTGGTAATGATGTGTCGAAACAGAGTATTGAGTAATGGAGTAAACGTGACTCGGCACAGTGAGGAGGGTATAATAGTCGCCCGTAAACCATTTCTAAGGCTAGCTAGGTTATCATTTCACGAATTCTACCTCAGGATAGAGTCAAGAATAGAAATCAAAACTGGGAAACTATTATGGACGAAATGAAGGTTTGTTATTACCCTCAGCACAAACAAGAAAATCTGGAGTTAAGAATAAGAGAAGAGGCCCTAATTTATTCGAACCTGATATATACATATTCAAGCAGCCTCTTCTTTTGTCGGAAAAGGTATGGAATTGGTATTGGAATTTTTTGGAATAAAAATTCTAAACGCTAGGAAGGAAAGAAAAATTAGAGGGATGTAAACTGAAGGGTATGAAGAAAGATTTGAATGATTCAATAAACTCAAAATTCGTGATATCATCCTCTCTCGTTTTTTCGGATGATTCAATGGATCGTTTTATCCTACTTACCTCTCTAGGTATTCTTAAATGTGTACAGAAATGTAGCGGAGAGTTGGCTACGGGAACGAAGCCCAGAATACTTGAAAGAACTAGGGAGAAAATTGCGGAAGTGACTTCAGGAAGTGAATGTTCCGGAAGTGAGAGGTGTTTGACGAAAATGGAGATCATTTACAATAAGATCGTAACAACAGAGTGCAAAAAAATGAGAATACTTCCGGAGATTTATAATTTGGCTGATGAAGATATTGCTTTTGTAAAAAATGAGCACATTTTACTTTGACCCTTTTTCTGTTATGGAACAAATATTTTAGGTATCAAGAGTAATTTTAAGAGTTATTTTTTCACAGTACCCTCTAATTAAATACAATATGCTTCCCATGGAGATTTCAATTCATATAGTTCTAAATCTCACGAGAATAAAATGCAGACACGTCGTATTAGAAATGGAAAGATTTGATTGATTTCGGCGTTTTGACTTTATTAAACTCAAATTTATCTGCGATGATTAGAATTTCCACGAAGTAGCTAGAGAAGTAACTAGAAATTTAGAAACGTCCACAGGAGGATATGCCAGTGCATTAGGCTAACGGACCAATATCGAAAACCTTAATCACTATTAGAGGACACGGGATAGAGGGGAAGATGCAGAAATTTTCATAAAATTGAAATACACCCAAATTGAAAATTTAAGAAATTTAATACTCACGAATTCAATAAAGGTCGTCCTTCAGCAATGTCCCTATCTCGAAGTAACCTAAAAATATTGGCGGCGAACTTTTAAATATATATTCATATATATTCTATGTTATATTATAATGTTGTATGATTGGTATATATCAATTTGCCTATAAGATGTGCTGTTTTTTCTTGTTGAAAACATTTTCTATCGTTTATTCGTCTTCTTTCATTTAAATAGTGGTAAATTGACAAGATAACGCACATCAGTGTTGGATAAAGTTCATTAAAGTTTTGTCTGGTAATATGACATTTCAGATCACATTCAGCGATCGACGAGATATCGACTCATCGGCCATTTTGATGTATTAAAGAGTCGCAGACGTGAGGAAAGAGGCCTATGGAAAAAGGTAGGTAATCGTGAGATTTGTCATATTTTAACCTCATTTTACCCATTCCCGAGAATCACCTTTTACCTCTTTTACATATCATGATTTTTGTGTCACATAAATTTTGGGTATATCATCCTTATTTCGATTTCCCTCAGATAAATTGATTTTACTTAACCGCGCAACTCTTTTTCGATATATTCAAAATAACGGCGAGATTTCATGCAAGTATATACTGTCGTCCTTAAGTATATACTCTCGTCTTTAAGTTTTAAAACTGCAACTATATACATATATAACTTTTGGTTTCTTTTACAATCTTCGAATTTGGCATCTTCAAAAACTTGCTTTCGTGAACATTTGGGAAACAACCATGATAGAATAAGGCCAAGAATATTGCCAGTTACTTTAGCTAATATCTTAATATTTTCTTATTATGAATTGTATACTAATTTGAAATTTGTTGAAAGTCGAAGGTTTTGCTTTGTCTCCATTATCAAATTGAGCTTGTTTTTCGTAATATATTGCAATGAGGTCGCACTATTTATATATCCTAGGAACATGATCTATTCTTTGATAATACTCCATGATTTTCCTCTATTTTTCTCTAATCCAAGATCTATCGCCGAGGGAGATGAAAATGACTCGACTGAGGTTAGATTTATAATAAGTCGATCTGAAATATTTATCTAGAATTTTGAATCCTTATAATTACATACCATCAAATTGAATGTCGTTCTCGCGAACAAGTTAAAACCTTTGCCGTTAAAAACGTTTCACTCAAGTGAGGCGTAGATACCGATTATTCTATATCCACGACCACCATTTTGTCGAATCGAGCTGGAAGGCAGATTCCCCGTGGGCAGCCGTACACTTTTGAAAGACTGTTGCGTTACCACCGAAGGTTTCATTCCAACGTTTCATCATTTTTGACGCGCAATTTTCTTCTCTTGTTTACCCATCGTAATAAAATAGTATATACACACAACATTTATGAACATCATTTAATGAGTTATAGCGGATAGCATAGCAAACTAAAACATTTAACACTCTTTCACATGGTTCTATCTCTTTAGTAGTACGCAATAAAGCTCTTCCAAAAGTAAAATCGGTCTAAAAGGTATGTTGTCGTGTAAGTATAGTACGCCTATCAAAAACCTTTATGTGACTAATATATTAAAAAAATATATGTTTTAAGTTTTCTATATTCTGATTGCGCGACTAATAGTTAATCAAATATATTACTGAAAATTTCCAAAAAAATTTCCAAAAGATTTAAGCACACCCAATATTGAAAGAAAGATACTTGAGGAAGGTGCTGAAATGTTGAGTATTCTACATTTTGCGTCATCCCAGTAAACTCGCTTTTGCTGATATTTTCCAAAACTCACTTTAGCTACATTCCAAAACTCTTGTTAGCAACGTGAGGTATCAATCATTTTGTCTCTCACTGTGAACTATCTCGTTAACTAGGAAAGTTACATTGAAATATGGAAAATGGTATAATCGTCACGTTTATGGAGAGGCCAGCAAAAATATCCACAATCCACAGTTGATCCGTGACGTCTTATAATATTCACGTAAATATAGATATGAAATGTACCAAGTGTTAATAATTACTTAACTCTTTCTTGATTACATTGTGTCGAGTCTTGATTAGACTTTGCGTCGAGCTATATCTTATTAGATACTTCATGGAATTAGAAGCTTTTTAATGATGGAATCCTCAAAACATCTAACACACCACAGTCGCATAATACAGTTTCCTTTTCGGATTCCACCAGTCAGACACCACATTCTGCTTTTCCATTAGCCTAAGCATCGGAGGAGCTCTCGCCGCCGACGCCCCACAGCCGACGCGCTCACTAGGGTTTTCTGGCCTCTATCGATCCAGTCCGTTGGTAAGGGTTGACCATAACCAGGAGCAAAGTGCAGCTCCCGCCAGCCAAAGCCTCCTTCGGTGCGTGGCAACACGTAAATCCATTACATTTGCCCATGCTCTCTCTCCCGACGAGGATTTTCTTTTTTACGTCTCTGCGAATTCGCACGATGGTGGCGTCCGGCGCCATTTTCCGACGACCACGGACTCGTAGGGTGGAGTAAGTGGGATTTCCAGCAGTCAGACATATCCCCTGATGCCCCTCTACAAGTCCAGCTAACTTGTCTTTACGTACGGACCCACTATAAATCTACTTGAAGCTAATTTCGCTAGAGGAGAATAGGAATGGTGTTACTGTTTCCTCCAGAAACAATGTTATTCGCCCTTTAAGTAAGGTTTATTTGTTCTGGTGTGTTCGGAATTGAGTAATCACTTCTTAATGGACGAATTAACGACTCATTAATGATTCCTCACAGAAGCTGTTGAGATCTGCTCGGGGAGTGTAAATTGTGTAATTGCAACGCATAAAGTCGAAATGCCTGAAAATTTCGAATCGTGCGCGATTTTGAATCGAATTATTTAAATGATAATCATAAAGAAAATTATAAGGAATTATTACTATTATTCGTAGCCCTTGAGAAGTAAAACTGAAGAAAATTACCTGAGGAAGAATTTTTTAGCAGCGGATAAAATTAATGTCTTCGGTTACCTTATAAGTAATATTATTTATTTAAGGGCTTCAGGTATCTCAAATCATAGCCTTTATAATATCTTTCATGAAAAACAACGTGGATGCAAAAACAGACAGTCATGCCCTAACGAGGAGAAACTTGGTTAGCCGGAACTTAAATCCAGGAACATGGCTTTGGAAAGCTAGATCTAGCATTGTAACCATCCCGCCAAAGAGGTCAGCAAATACGATATTGAGTTAGGGATTTTCGCAATATTTCCAAGAATGTTTATCTGCCCTCGATATATATATGAGAATATTCTTCGAATAAAGTTTAATTCATTGAAGGCAGCGTCTTCTTTGATGTTTGCTCCTTATTTCAAGAATAAGGAAAACTTGCCAGAGTAATTGAATTGCTAAATCTTCCAGATATTGTGGCAGCTATGTGAATTATCTTAGAGCGCGCGCTATTGCCGATCGTTTTCAAAATCTATTCAAGCTGCGCTAGTTTTGGATGTTGGAACCAAGAAAATAATCAGAATAATCTTTTAGGAGAGTAAAAAAACAGATCGACGTAGGAGTGATGTAAATTGCGAAAGAGTTAAAATTGACATAACTCATTAGATAAGGAGCATTGAAGAGTGCATGGGGTACGACTAATAAAATTATTCCTTCATTAATAAGTGATTCACTGCAGTTTTCATCGGCACACATTTTAAGTACTACGTTTGATTCTGATACAGAACTAGCTGTCTCGATTTTGAGGCCACTGGTATTTTCTTCAGTTCTAGAGGCAAATTTAATATTAAAAAAAAGCATGAATAAACATTCAAAATCAATGGATTTTTCATTGCCTTGGAGTTGATGGAACATTTATTTTCTCGGTAGTCTAAGTAATACTGCATTTATGAGAAGATTGTGAAATTCAGTATTCTCCCATTCCTAGAAGCAATACTAATCCCATGAAAAGAGTGTAGGTTATTTACAAAGGTACCTATTTTTTAACTCATATAAATTATTTACTATGAAGCAAGGCACGGAAATATTTTTTCCGAAGCTAGAGGCAGGAATTGCAATGTTATATTTTTGGAATTTCACTCTGTGATAACATTTTTCCTCTGTTTCGGAAGAAATGAGAAATGGATATCAAAATCAGAAAATGAAAATTAACGGCGCTGCGCTTGATAGATCGCGATGTAACGGCCTTTTATATCAAAAGAACTGTAGAAAGGATATTACCGGCATAAATCAAGTTTCCCGTCCAATTTCATTCAAGTATACGACTGTTTGGAGTTTCCACTCGAAAAGGAATTCTGAATAAAATTAAAGGAAGAGCGCGCATTTCAGCTAACTCAAATTTTATTGGTGTTTGCATAACTAGGGTTTGATATTGGATACGCAGGTAGAGGGAGGGAGGAAAAGGACTGAGGGAGGGGCGTAGAAGAGGATGCGAAATGAAGTAAATTAAATGGGGAGAATGAGAAGGCGACTACAGAAAGTTTTGATTTATACGTTATGAAGGACGAAGAGAGGGAAATAGATTATCAATTTATCAATTCTTCATGATAAATTGGTTATTAAAATGGAACAGTCCCCCTCTGAAAAGTGGAGGATAGTTGGCAAGAGTACAGTAGAGGAATGTTGTAAGTGTAGAAGCTAGATTATGGAAACTAGGAAGTTTGGCACATACTAGTACCAAAAGAAAGGTTGAATTTCCCAATATCCCATTTTCCCATTATCGTGAAAGCCAGGAAAATGAACAACATTTTCATAATGCAAAAAGAAAATAATTTTGGGATTATTTAATTAGTTCCATTCCATAAGGAATGCAATTACCTAAAATATCTCAAACCTTGAAGTGATGAATCGTTTAATATTTACGTGACAAACCCTTAGTTGATGAATTTCTGTAGCTATAGACAAAAACATTCCCTTAAACTCATCATTTGCTTAAATTTCGTTGATGTATGTTTATTGAAAATTGAATTATCATCTATTTACTATAAGATAAATTGTATATTTTATAGAGAGAATAATTGGAGTATATATTCCGTGTACCTCTGCCAATTTATCCGACTTTCTGTAGACGCATCTGCCTAGTTTTACTGTCATGGTTCGCTGGACGTGAAGCTATTGGAAATAGAGCTTAGAGAAATGAAATAGGTATCAATTTTTCTAAAGAAAAACAGATCCTGTTTCAAAAGCGACTATGCAAAATCGCCACAGTACAAAATTTAAACGAATAATTTTGAATCGAAGCATCCAAAAATCGAAATTGGTCGTGTTGTTTTCGTAGCGTGGTGTTTTTACTAAGTTACTATTTTTACAGATTCTACTTTCGATTCCTGTTTTGTTTCCCTTGTCATGTCACTAAGTTACTTTACGTGAAACTTTACGAATTGTTGCTGAGAAACTTTTAAAGGCAATAGCTTAGCGGTGAGCAATTTGATAGAGATCCAAAATTTTCAGTGAAATGTGATCTGCCCCGTTTTACCTACTCCACGTGATGAATATTTAATATTTATCTATACACATGATATATTAGAGAAAGAAAATTCCAATTTGTGATATTGTATGAAACGCATATTTTTCTTCCATCAAATAACATCCATGAATTTCCTCACCGCTTCAGGAATCTTTAAAACTGGAGTATAGTATACTCATCTGTTAGAAGAGCAATTTATGCTTTGATCAATGATAATATCAGTATGAAAAGCCAAAGGTACTACAAGCTGATAAAGGCCTTCATTGTGTCGCATTCATATTCTGCACTTTAAGTGCGGCGTTACAATCATGATAACCATCTTTAATTCCGTGTACCTTGACAGCCTGTATGTCATAAATTTCCATTGTCATTGTTATTTCCCTCAGATTCTGATAATGCGTCCCTCACTTTCTATGAACACCTTTTGTCTCTGTGTTTGTCTGTTGTTTGCCCACAAAACTCTGCCTTTATGCAGCCCTCTATAAATTCTTCCTTCTCAATGCCTCTTCTCCCACCTTCCTTCGCCTCTTACACTTCTACAGTGAAAACTAAACAACTAGCAACATTGAGGTTTTTGAAATTATTCCTTTACCATTTCTGCGAGGTTTCCCATTATCAGGTAGAGATTTCTGCTTTAATTTTTCTATGTATTTCACGAAAGCTTCGTCATAAGAAGACCAAGAGGTTACATCATCACCAAACATACATTGAAGATCAGAGAAATGGATGCCAGAATCAGTCGATTCAGGAATTAATTCTTCCTTGAGGCATACGCTGAAGTAATCAATTAGGGAAGTAGAGTCATGGTGCAAACACCTCCTGCCATACGCCGATAGACGGCTTGCAGAATACATATTTATGTAGATGTAGACATAGCAGAGCGATTTTCACCCAGCCTATGGTACACGTATCCTTAGGGTTTCGAGCTTATGCACCTAAAAGCATGCGAAAAAGCTAAATCTCGGGGAAATATGGTAATTACGAGGGGTTTAGGAAAGTCTCCCGCAGACACCACATGGTGGGGTGTCCGGAGCAGAATAGGGGCCCTAAACTAGCCTACATTGGGGATAGAGGAAGTTGTTTGCACGGTTTTCAATCAGATTCCCGCGCGCCACCTGTAATTCCATCCACTTGCTGCGATCGTTACTCGCTCTATACCAAAATGACGCCTTTCCATCACCTCTTGAAATAGTTTAATAACAGCAGCAATTTAGATTTAAACATTTCAATATCATAAGAGATGCAGATTAGGAATGATGATGCGTGGAGATTCTCGGAGAAACGTGCATCAGAATGAGACTGGGAGCCGCTGGCGTAGAGCATCATTCGATTTGCATCGGATCTGAATACTACTTGACTCCCAGTAATGCATCGAGTCGTAACTCGGAGGAAACAAAAGGAGAGAAGGATGCTAAAAGGAGGAGAAAGAAGGAGAGCGGAAGAGCAAAGTAAGTTGGTTGATCTCGTGATGTCTCCATGTGAGCAATGTTCGCGAACTCCTTGGACGAGGAACACGAGGGGGAGCTGTGAGGGAGGAAAGAGGTATAATATAGAATTGCCGGTGGAAGGGGTGTTTGGAAGAGGGGAGAGATTGTAAAGAGGGTTGTTTTGTGGTGGGGATGGAGGGGCTCCGTTGCTCTGGAGATGGGGTGACCCCAGGGGGAGGCAAAAGGGAATTGAAGGGGGGTAGGCATCCGGGGGGGTCTCCGTGTCGTCTTTTTGGCCTTAGGGGGAGCCCTTGTATGCCTTGTGCCATGGGATGTGCTGTTGGATGCGATGGGTGCCTTCGTGTTGAAAGCTCCTCTCTCTCTCTACATAGCAACGTATCCGACCACTCCCATCTCTTTATCCTCAACGTTCGACACGAGTGTTCCCTGCGCCGCCGTCTTTTTTTCCGCTCCCAAAAAGGAAGAATCCGCGTTTCGGGAGCTAATTTGAAATTCTATGTATCCGCGCTGCTTGTTGACGTGAGGAATAAAATGACCTTTCGAAAGCTAAAAGTTTTTAAAACAAACGCGGCGCTCGCTTTTTTTTTAAGTCAAACATTCAGAAAGGGGGCCCTCGCGAGGTCGGTGCGAGTTGTGAAGGGGTTTTTGGGTGACGTGGGAAACTGGCTCGTATCTGTCGCCCAAATGTTTTACGAGTCGTGTCGCGAAATGTAGAGGAGATGAGGCTCGAAATTCTGAGGAAATGTTGTCCGCGGGCTAAGTTCGGTGGGAGAAACGAGAATTTATTTCGGTGAATTCATTAATCTGTAACCATGCGGTATGTATCTCGGCCCCCAAGGCAAGTGATGTAGATTCCTGGAGGTATACGAGTTCATGTCGCCAAGGTATGAATTTAATAAGGTTGTTCCTGTTATGAAATAAAATTTTTTACCATCCGCATTCCGAATCACCGAGAGACATGACTGTCGTGCTCCCAGTGAACCAAGAAACATTCCCAGGAGTTTATATCGGTTCCTAATTTGTGGGAAAGATGATTTATTTTTACCGATTCCTCTTAACTTTTTCATTTGTCGAAACAGTGATGTTAATAACGACCACGTCTAAGAAATTATCCATCTTAATGGTATTTTCATTATCATCGAGAGGTTAATAACCCGAGAATTGCTTTTTGCAATTAACGAAGCCCTTCCGTTCCCTTCCATCGATTACCTCCTCTGATTATACCCTATTTAACACGTTTACAAAGATTTATGTTTTTAGAAACTCGCACGAACGTTTCACAAAATATAATGTTATAAAAAGATTTCTCTGAATAAGATCCCTAAGATATAACGATGCATGAGTGATTTGTCGACAGTAAGTTAATTAACTTTCGCAGAAATGACTCGTGATTTCATTTAATTAATTGCTGGTAAAACTAATAGAATGAGATTAACGTTCCTCTTCATTTTATCAATTCATTTGTACGGAAGAGGTATCGCATAATTTTCTTATTTAAATGCAGCTTCGCCCTTTTAATTTTTCTTTGGAAATGCACAGTTATTCAAGGATCTAGTGTTTCATAAATTGAAAATTTATCGCTAGAGAAACATAAAAAAATTTATTTTGTATTATTTACTCCATAAGATTGCACTTCGGAGATATTTTTCTCTCGAATACATATTAGTAATTTAGAAAGTTTTGTAAAAATCAAACGTCAGGTAGATTTTTTGTTTGAAACATTTCTTTAAATGGCCAACATGTAGTTTACGTATAGAAGTAGAGTGATGAGAAATATATAAATTAGGTTATTTGATTCTTGAAATTGCTCAAAATTAATCCAAAAGATTCACAGTTTCAGGCGTTGTCTTGTGGAAATATTCCATAATGAGCAAGAACAATTTGTACTTTTTCTACAAATTCTTTTTATTATAAGCAAAAGAAGTTGATGATGGAGATCAATCTCCGAAACTAGTCGTGTGTGTTTTACTGTTTTTATTGCTTATAATAAAAATAATTTGTGGAAAAAGTACAAATTGTTCTTGCTCATTAATCCAAAAAAAATTGACGTTCTTCTTTGAAGGAGGGAAATTTATTCATCTTACGTAATAAGATATTCGAAAGAATATGGGCAACACATGAAAAGGAGATATACAAATGTTACGTATGTGATTATTACAATAAAAAAAGGTCAGAAATATTGATTTCTCTGAAAAAAATAAAAAAGAAGCTCTAATATGCGTCCCAGTGACGTAAGTTATGGAATTACTTTTATGTCGAAAAAAAAATTTTCCGACGAACGAGAAACTTGAAAACAGAATGCTAGCCTCATCCTCTAACCCTCTCGATTCCACGACGCATTTTAAATATTCATGAATTTTTTTGTCTGCCACGGACTAGCAAATCGAAGCTTACTGAGAAGAAAAGGACATCAAAGCCTGAAACTGAAATATTCCCATGCATATCTTTCGCCGCTAAAGTACTTCTCCGAAAGCTAGACGAAGAGAGACGAATGGATTCGCTTAGGGGGATGATCAAATGAGGCTCTAGATACGTAAATGGAGAAACTACTTCTACATGTAATGTTGATGTATTTACATGGGGCTAAATCCAGCCATTAACTTAAGCTAGAAACATCCATTGCCTAAGGCTGAAATACGAATATACATTTGAATTCGATTTTGAACTACTTGCCGAGGAAATATTGATGATATTCTTAGTATTTCAAATCAATGAAATTTCATTAAGAATATGTTAACATTAAAAATAATGTTCGATGTAGGATATATTTACATATTTGAATGGTTTTCTGTAATGGCAAAATCAAAATTTTCCTTTTAAACCCAAGAACTACGTTTTAAGGTCCTCAAGATAATACGGTATAAATGAAGAATTTCCAGTAAAATCCTCTATAACCAAGCAGCGAAATATTGTAGATATCATTATTCATGACCTTTAAATTTCTTTAATTATCGTTTTCATAAGTATTGCATTCTATTTTATGCATAAATGCTTAGCATTTTTATGGTAAAAGTTACTCAGATGTTATTCAGTTCATGGCTTTTCTTGCTGCAAATATGATGAGGAAACAGACTTATTCCATTAAAGAAATGCATAAACCTGCTCTTGATTTTGAAAAAATATCCCAAAGGATTTCATTTGCAACACATCCGTGATGGCCTGGGAGTTGAAGGAATTCTCAGAGAAGTCTCTCCAACATTATGCTCGTATCAAACTTTCAATAAAAAGGAACACATTCATATGCATTA
Organism: Pachydiplax longipennis; assembly: GCA_036926295.1. NCBI lineage: Eukaryota > Metazoa > Arthropoda > Insecta > Odonata > Libellulidae > Pachydiplax > Pachydiplax longipennis. Next base: position 35,955,500 of record JAVFKF010000004.1, on the reverse strand, counting down.
GGCAGCAGAAGCTCTTGAAACGTTCTTAAACGTTTTCAAATATTAAGAATTCTCGTCGTCGAACTAGGTCAAAGCTTTTACCATTAAAACAGAACGATAAACGTTCTACGATCAAACATAAACCATTCATTTCTATAGTTATGTCGCAAAGGCTCTTTCACGTTAGAAAATTGCTTTTCAAGCCGTTCTAACGAAACTGTAGCGACAATTTTGTCAAAGGGCAATTTCCTTTGCATCATGACAAAAGGTGTCTTCTTTATCAGAAAAAATGTCCGAATAAATGATTCTGGCGAATCTTTGTAAGACAAAAGACAAGGAAAATTTAACAAGGGCAAAAATCACTGAATTTGAAAGCCCCACTCGAGAAACTGCGCGAGCGCCAATTTTCGAGAAAAATTAAGAAATCAGGAATGGATTACATACGAGAGCACTTGTCTTTCTTGACAGTCGGTCGCCATGTTGGAAATCCTTTGCGATGGAAGTTTCTTCTTTCAAAAGGAAGCCGTTTTACGGCATTGTCTAGTCAAAGGCGATTCTGCTCTAAATTAAAAAGCTTTGCTGAGAGCCTCTTCCTCCAGGAACTGAGCGAGTCAATTCTGGAAGAAGCCCTCTTCAATATAGAGAGACTTCGCTCCCGACGAAGCCCACTTCAAAGAAAGTGAACTCGGGAGTAGCACTTAAAGAAGGGAGCACTTTTGACTTCTGTCAATAGCAATCGAATTCTGTCGAAAAAAGCTTAATTCTCTGTTAATTTTTCATTGAAGACTGTTGTAGGAAACTTTAGTGCGTTTATTTCTGGATGGAGGAAAAGAGAGGACTCCGTCATTAATTACGCCTTTCTGAATTTAATTCGGGGGTCAACTCCTTTCAAAAGGGTTCGCTGTGTTTTCTCTGATGGGTAAAACGCGATTTGTTTTCCATTCGGAGCTCCTCCCATCTTCTTCCTTCCCTTTTATTGAGTCTTTTTAATAGCTCTGCCTCTGGTCAATAATTGCAAGAAATAGTTGCAGGAACAAAGGTGCTGTGGTTCTAGTCGCAGGATCTTTGTAAATAAATAAATCTTGGCAGATAATGAATTTCTTTTCCTTCAATGGGGCTCAATTGCGACATGAAGGGTAAAGCTGTCTAACTTTTCGGAAGCTTTCCTGCAACCAGACCACTTTTGTACACCGAATCGTCTGTAATTGATTTGAACCCACCCTGCATTAAATTGTGCTCATAAATTTTTAAAAGCTATTTTTCAAGTAAAACCATAACTTTCGCATGTTCCATCTTCTCGTAGTTGTGTCAGAACATTTTCTCTTTCGATTCATCGTAATCACGATCATCATTCATTTTCTGATTAAAATTCTAGCGAAATCAATGCTCAAAAATATTTGACGCTTAAAGTTCTCGATGATTTATATATTCATCATCTAAAGCTCTGTTCATGACTAAGAAAAGAAACTTTCATCTTGATTAGTTTTGATATAACTGGATTAACGATGTAGCTAGATAAACTGTAGCTACATATAACCCAGTTATATGTAGCTACATAACCCAGTTATATGTAGCTACATAACCCAGTTATATGTAGAAACAGCCAGTAGTGATCTGCTTAACTCTAATTCAGATTCCTCTAGATGTAGATAAGGATAAGTGTGTTTCTTGAGCGAACTGCTCTCGGGACAGGATCTTGGAGGTAGTTGACTCCGCCATCTTCCTAAGAGTATTAATCACAATTCTAATTTATCAGTTCCTAAATAAGATTAGATGTAGAATTAACGGAGACAGCAAAATGGATTAGAATACAATTAGATGATCATCTTAGAATATTCTTTTAATGAAGGATTCGTTGAGATAAAAATTTTGGTTGAACTGTTGTTTGCGGACTAGGAAATGTGGATGCTAGGGAAAGATAGATTTTTAAGGGATTAAACGAGATTAACATGCAAATATTTACATTTACGCAACGCAGAAAATGCACCATGAATGCATGAATTAATACTTCGTCTATTAATTCTCTAAAAATTCGCAACTGTGCATCCTCTTTGTTTCCATAGGGGTGATAAAGGTCCTCCAGGACCCTGGAATTAATCCTCTTTTCAAAAACTAAGAAGATTCCTCCGTTACGTACGACTTAGACATCATTAAAACAAGTCCAAATTTTGCGTCGCTTTTATCCGTTTATGCAGAAGACTTAAATGTAACGTCGCAAGGAGAGCTAAATCTCGCAAATCTCCATTCCCGCATTTAAAAATTTCCGAATTTAATTTTCTGCTCCAGGAAAGCAGTGACCTACTTAGCAGAGGCTTAAACGTCATGACGAGTGCTCCGCACCCTTTCTTCTTTTTATCCAAGATAATATGAAAAGTTCCTCTGCATAAACTGCCGGATAGAATTATACGTTTTTGAGATAACAGTACCGATGCTATCTCCTCAGGAGGGGATATTTTTTTAGATTGAAACTTGTTATCTAGATTCAAAGTACCGCTCTTATCCGCGGTGCTTCAAAATTGAGTCTGTTTGTACTACTCTTCGTGAATTCTGCCGGTAGAGAAATGGAACCATCAAATTTCAGAGCGATTTAAAAAAAGATACGACTGGCAGCTTCTGTTCCAATGAAGATGGGGAATGAAATATTTCTTTCGCGATGAAATCTCGTTTTTCTTCGTTTAGGGTTACTGCTGAGAGATTATGGTTCCTGATACACTCTAATAATTATTGCAATCATAAATCTATATTAAAATTTAATGAGGTGCTAAAATCATTTATTTATTGTGCGTAAAGATATATTTTCTAGATTTACTATTTTTATAAATTCTTTACTTTTGTGCAAATTTTATATGGAGAAAACTTAAAGAAAAATTACCTGTCATCGTTTTTCCGTAAATGTAAATTTTCCGTAATTACTTCACGACATTACTTCTATAATACTTTTGAAAATTGATTAAATGATCTTACCAAACTTCACCTCTGGTGATATCGTGTAGAGAACCGTCTACCGATTATAATTTGACTAATTAGCTTTAGCCTAATTGGCTTTATCCTGGCATAAAATTTTCAGCGACTTCTTTGCAGACGCATCTTTTGTATTATCAGCCGAAACTTTATTGATGCGTCTTAATTGCATCAATCTATTTCACAAGCCTAATTAATTCCTTCAAATCAGTGGTTCCCAGCCGATTTCGCTTTACTTATCCGTGAACCCACTTTCTTGAACTGTACTGCCTTTTACTGCATAATTTGCAGTCAAACACGGTGAAACGCTACCGCTTAAGAAGTAATCCCGACTAATACAAAACATGGTAAAATAGTCATCTAACCGCATATAAGGTGGATAGATCCTATCCCAAGATGTACTGCAACCCGCTGTAGCCGATCGTTTACCTCATTTAATATAGAAAATCGAAAATTGTTTACATTATCTATACAGCCTTCCGCATATGTCCTCTCCTGCCTCTTCCTTTCTCTTTTCATAGGGAAATTTTGACTCTTTTTGTTAACAGTGACGAAGATTGGGAGATGCAAATGAAGATATTGTTAAACAGAACAATCTCGGTCCCACAACTGTAGCCGATTTCAGCCCTGAGATAAAAGTGAGATCAGCAGCCTCGGTTTGGTCTCAGAGCAGAAAATTAATTAAAAATTGGCTGGCGATGCTCTCTTTCGATGGAAACCCAAGCTGAAACATATTGGAATTTGTTTTGAGGCGCAATAACAAAATTTTATTTGATGTTTGCTGTGAGCGTAAAGAAATGTTCACGTCGAATGCCAAATTTTGGAATGCTAATTGCTAAAAATGCTTATTCTCACACTTTCAACATTAACGATGTTATTGGGAACTTGTCCCCCAAAATAGGTTAACGTGATGGAATGGAACGATGTAGATAAGGTATCTTTACCTTATAGGTAACATTCTCGCGGAATGAACTATTTCTGGCTTTGAAAGGCTTATTGTGGAAACCTATTTACTCATGAAACCATACTTGAAAATCAACCTTTTTTCACACTTAGCGGCTCCGTAAAATCTATGAGCCATATACCTCGTGATGAATTCTAGTTTTGATATCCATACATATATATTATTAAACTAATTAATTCATCGTTGTGTGTGTCATTGATTAGTGTGATATTTCTCTCGAAGTTTTATCCACTCATTCAAGAGCATTATTGTAAGACAGTATAACATATTGTAAGAAACTAACCAGAATTCAGAAACCAGTTATCAGCTCTATGTTTTGGGTCGACACCCACATTATGAAAAAAGGCTACCTGTGAATAGGTCTTCCTTGAAAATTTTCATAATTTATGAAGTAATTTTACTAGTTATTAATCATTTCTTTACGAATAAACTTTGCAGAGGGCAAGTTTTCTTAAAAAGGTTGCTGAGTTTTAATACAACTTAAGAGAATAATTCAAATTATACCTATGAAAATGTATAAAATGGTGTCAAGGAATGGAGCCGTCGATAAAATACACGGTTGGAGTATTGCAAGTCAAGTGAAAAGTATATGAAAGTAACATGTCGATGTACCAAAATGTCTATCATAAGAGGCCATCCGAATGAGGTGTCTGCCAGATGAGCGTCGGTAAAATGTTGAGATCATAACATATCCCTCCTAGTTGAGAAGGTCTATCCTATGAAAAACTCATGCAATAGGCTATATCTTATGTCATTTTCTTAACCAATTCAAAATTCATTCAGGTGCAAGAATAATGGTTAAAGAGAGTTCAAAAAAATTAGATTTTGTGAAAAATCTACTAGATAATTGTTGGACTAGATTCTTGCAAAAATTCCGTCAGCATTGAATACAGAAACACTTCGGCTTTTGAAGGTGATTTTTCTGGAATCACTTTCATTGAACGGAGTGCAATTTTTCATAGGGTCTCATTTCGTATAACACACATAATACACATACAAATGAAAACAAGAATGGCCAACATCTGACTATTTTGAGCAATCACACTTAGCGTATACATCCACCGAAACTAATACCCAAATCCGTACTCGTTAGTTCGTTAGAGCCCAAAAAATATCGAAATAATTTTCATTAGCTGAAACTCTGTTAGGAGGGCCTCTCATTAGCGGAGATATCAATGTATTCCATATCGATATCTCTGGGATGCAAGAACTGAGGGAAAATACGTATTGAAATGTTCTTCCTTTCAAAAATAGCCCTTGGTATCGGATAGTGCTTGGCGATTCATTCCGAGGATTAACAATTGACAGAGCTCAGGACAGAACGGGTAAATGAAAGAGGAATCCTCCATTCACTCACGAAACGGGGATGCATTACATGAAGGGTCTGATCGAATGCGAGGGTGGAAAGGGAAAGAAAAGTGCTCCTTGCGATTATCTTGATGAGAATCCTTCATTCAAAATTTTCTTAACTTTTTATTCGAATAATATGCAATGCGTGTGAGATGAATTTTGAAAGATATTGAAAACTTTTCGATCACAACTTTCGACTTTATGCTTACTAAAAATGTAAATCCTTCTCACGAGTTAATGTTCACTGACTATAGCTACTAATGAGGTGTCGAATCTTATATAGCTATACTATATATACTATAGCTACTAATGAGGTGTCGTAAAGTTTTCTCTTACTTCTACTTTCGTCTTCGAGTTTTTTAAGCAGTAAAAGTAATGGAAATGTTACTCCATCGCCCGATCATCCCTGTGCTCCTTTTCTTCACAGTTCGCTTTCAAGGAAAATAATGCTTGAGGTGAAAACCTTTCTGTATTTTAGCTTATTATTTTGTAAACATTATTCCTTATTGAATTTTTTTCTCTTGCCTATGCCAGTTATAATTACTTTCAACATAAAAATGTGGATTAAAACCGAAATGAAATTAATACTGATAGAAATTATGGTGAATCTTTTACGTCACTTTTCTTTCCATCTAATTAATATTTTTCCCATACATTTGCGCAGAAACTTTTACTTATTTTTTGCGTAATAAAACTAAGCTAGTATGCGTTTCTTATGACCATTGCGATGAAACAAATCATCAGGCGTTCGAATCTTAGAAACCTGTTTACTCCATGAAAATAATTTAGAACAAATTATACTATTTATTATTTTTCCGCTTCACGCCTATGATACCTGGATCATTAGAAAAATTTCAAGCTGCAAGGAATTATTTACCGGGTTTAAACAAAAGATATACCCCTTTATACATAATGAGAAAAGTACTTTGCTGAATGATACTCATCTCTTTAGAATGGAAATATAGGAACAGAGTTCAGAGGAAATTTCTGAATGCTTTTTGGAGCGTAGTATAGAATAATGGAGGATTCTATGTGAGAAATATTTTCATTTTCTTCTACACGGATTAATTCTCCGCCTATAATGAAATTTTATAGTGATAGCGGCGTAAATTCTGAGGATTTAATAATATCAAATAAATTATTATCTTACTAAGCCGTTTTTTCTAGTCTTCTATAAGGAATATATTCGGAAATAAAATTATATTCGTCTTTAATTATTAGAAAAAGTAGGATAATTCGTCATCCGCAGCTAATTTATATTGGTTTCTGAGTAACTCTACTGTACTCACTGTGTGAATGTTGCATCGAAATATTAAGCATCTGATGAGTATTATATTCTGGCATCTCAATTTTTCCATCAAATGTGTATGTTTTCTCATCATAATCTTTGTGATCAAAAAATTTCAGAGAACTCTATTCGTCCTCCTATACCTTCTATGATGGTATATGCAGCAAGCAAATTCTCATGAAAATGTTTAATTCTAAGAGAAATATTATCTACAAAATGGCTTAGTTTAATCTTAAAGAGTCAAATTAAGTTTAATCTTCCATTAGATCGTAAATGAATCTGTTCCCTAAAATTTGAAAACATCCCCTCTATAATTCCGCTTCCGTAAGCATAAGTTTGATCAGCTATTCTAATATCCCCATGTATTTTAATGTTACATAAAAATCTGTTGGTTCCTCACACTCCACCCATCCGTTATTTATTTTGTTTTTTTTATTCTCCTCATTCGCCAACACAACTCAAACAATGTTATCTGTACTCTATTTTTTCAATACGCTGTACAAGTTATTTTTCGTGGCCCCTTTTTCGTTCTGACACCGCGAATTGTTTACCGAGTCTATGCGGATGGATAGGAAACGAAACAGAAGCGAGTCGGGACAAACATTCGGAGAGAACATCAAGGGGAAGCAAAACAAAGAAAAGGACGGGGGAAAGAAAAACCCTACGAGAGAAAATATTCGGGGAAGGGAGAGCTAAAGGCAAATGGAGTAATATGTTTGTAAACCTTGGGGGTGAACAACTTAGGGTAGGGTTTTTGTTGGATGGGAGTAACCGCTAGAAGCATCAGTTCGGAGGTTTTGAAGGCTGAGAAGTATCGCCATTACCTTTATTTTCCGCCTCAACCCTTTATTACTGCCTGAAATCAATAAATATTTTTTTCTTCTATTTAAATATATACGTTCAATTTTGTTAGAGTTCTCAAGGAGAAATGGACCTGAAAAAAGTCTGGCTGGACCTGGGTGCACGCCCTTATGTGCAAGTTACCTTTACCCATTTCTTTGTTATAATTACCAAATTACTATATGAGAGAAATATGATGGAAAATGATAATTTTAGATATAAATTTAATAGGTATCGACAGGAGAGATTCAAAGGTGGAGGCTTTGAAATATAGCTGTTATAAAGATATCAACTCTTTATTACAAACAATATTTAATAATAATTTCTATTGTATTTTACTCCATTTAAAACTATTGTAATAGTACACTTGGAAACATAAAATACGAGTATATCGTCCCAGTTTTATTTTTTCGAATTATTTTCATAAGTTGAATAATATGCACGCTGTATTTCAGTATTTTATTTGTTGCGGAAATATAGAGTTAAAATATCGAATAAAACAATTTGAAGACTGCAAACTTCATATAGGAGTGTTGCTAACCGTGAGAAGGAATCCTTCGAAAAAGTTGAATTTCATCGCTGCATTTATAAATGCTAGGATTATTTTTAGCTTGATTTGAATGATAGGAAACGCCAAGAGTTCATGGGATCTCAACATAAGGTGATATAGTTTAAGAAAGCACAGTTAAAAACTTGTCTGACTGCAAATTGAAGATATAAATCAGATTTTCATTAAAAATTGATTAATTATAATGAACAAATCGAGAAAGCAGGGGCGAATTTCAGTAATCAGAGGCCTCAGGAGCAAGGACTACTTTGAGGCCAACCACGAGATTATTCATTCTAAATAAACCACAAAACCTTAAGGGTCCTCTTACGACGAATCCCACAAAATGTGCTTGGTGCTCTCAGGCAAATGGCAAGTCCATCCCTGCGAGAAAGGGCTCTTATTTTTCATTCTAAAAAATGATGATGGGTAATCAACAAAAAACAGTACAACCAACTATTTTCCTACTTTTATTTACAGCTATTTTTTCCAAGAAAACCCGTGTCAGGGAGCGGAATCTTATCAACGAAGTCAAAATTTAAAATATATAGATCTTATTCATTGGCATTTGAGTCAAAGGAATCAGAAATAAAATCAAAACTCTTTGAATTATATCTTATTAAGTTTAATTTTGCTATCATCTGTTTTAAAAAGTGTTCTGTAATTAGAAATTTCTCTAATATCCACTCTATATTCTTTACTTCTTTAACAAAGGACCTTGCTCTGGAAGTCATGATGTATCCTCACTAATTCTTGGCGAAATCTTATAAAATCCTGCCTCTTTATTCTATATCATGAGTAACCTTTCTATATGACGTTGGCATATATTCAATACGCATTCAATTAGTGGAAGAAATCCTAACTAAAAGGCTAGCGGCATTTTATTCTCTATTATATCTCGCAAATAGAACATTTTTGACATTTACATTTCATGATATCATGGTTGAAATATCAGTGACAATTTTTTTTTTGAGGAATTCACCTCGCATCGCCTGGGGTTATATTGACCCCACCAGACTATTTACGGGATAATGATTCAGCAACTAGTATAGAGTAGGAGCAATTGAGACGATTAAATTTCTTTCCAAAACAGAATGTCTTTAAAAACTGAGTTGCAGTTAGCGCGCGCTTGCCGACAAAGTAAATCAGCCTATCCCTCCTCTAATTTATCCACTCATAAATCTGAATAAGTTCTCGGTATCAATGACACGTAATAATTTCACTCCGCACTTTATTTCATTTTGCTGCGTCACGGATCACTCGGCACCTGCGGTATCTTTGGCGATTCACGCTCTCTTACTATCGCATTTTTCATAAATCATCGCAACGAAAATATTTCAGCGTTGCCAACAAAGATGCTGATTTCTCAACTCCCTTCGATTCATTCGATTAGCGAGCGAGACGTGTATGTCTAACACAATCGTAATGCTTCCGTATAATATATGCAAAAGAAATTTTCCACCTTATGAAAACAGGAACTCACGAATTCCTCTCGTTTCCTTTCTAAAATATGTATGAAAGTACGAGGCCGGTGGAGGAGCGTAAGAGAAAAAATTCATTTCGTAGGAAATGAAATTTATCATAGAGTTTCCCCTCGAGGAAATAAAAAGTTGTTGTTTCATGAAGCCTTTCCGAAATAAGCCTGCAGCCACACCTGTAGGACTGCAGATTTGTCTGTTCTGAAAAACTCGTTTTTCCACAAATGATACATTTGGGTAAATATTGAGATCAAACATTATTTTGATGTCACTGTGAAGGTTATTTATATAGTTACATAAGCTATGCCTTTAACTGTAAATAGTGGGATAGATTTCGATATAGAATGAATATATTTTTCAGTTTCTTATCAATTTGTTAGAGAGCCCAATAAAAAAGTCAATGTGTAGACCTGTTATATATTGGCGTTATCAAGTCTAAATTTTTCTATTTAAATCAAAGCAATCGCATCAATATTAAGTCGTCTAAAATGGATAAAAGTTGCTGCAGATTGATTCGGAGAGAGAAAACACGCTTGATAAAGAAAAACGATGGAGCTTTGGAAAATATGAAATTTACTGAATATATTCTGAGAAAGACTGCCTCTCCCTCAGCTGAAATCATTTGCGCTCATGATTTGACGCAGCAATGATATTAATGTTTGACGTCGATTGCTGAAACGCTCTAATGGAATTTCCTGAGATAAAATCGTCAGAGATCAAAGAATTTGCGAAGGCGGAGACTAAGCGAAGAGTGATAGAATTACGAAATCATATATCAAGTAAAATAACTTCCTAGGTGGTTAATCTTTGTTAATACGTAGCATGATAATGCTATGTAATAAAACGCTTCAGTATTTGAAAAGTTAATTTTAAATTCTTAAATTGTTGTTTATTTCATCAATTTATTATTCTTTAACATTGTTTACTAGCTACTTCAAGCCTTGCTATTTTACCAATAACTTTGCGTTTCACAAATAGTAGAAAAATCTTCAAAGTTAAACAAAATCGTTCATTAGAACACTGCTTTATTTCCTAGGAAAGAAAGTAAATTTAATCCAGTACTTTAACTAAACAAGTATATTCATAAAAGATGGAGATATCGTATTTAAATAAATGAGTTTTAATTTGTGAGTGTGATGGTTATAGAATATGAATCAAATACCGTTAATTTTATTACACAGGAAATATAAATAAATAGAATGAAATGTCTCATTTCATCATGAACATCTTTCTGAAGTATACGTAAGAACTACCGCTTTAAGTAAAATCATGTATTATAAAGCGATGTAAATATCATCTCTTCAAAAATAATCGCGAATTTCATAATTACAGACAATGTGCTAGATTACGAAAATTAATTTAATTATGTTCCATTTTACCGTAGAGATAAAAAATTACTTAACATTGTAGTCTCGTTAGCATACAATGCATTTGATTATCTGATATGAATGAAACCACAAAGAATTTTTCATGGCTTTGCTACTATCTTGTTTAATCTAAACGATTGTCCTGTATTAATAGAGATTTAATGCTCAGACTCTTTTTATCTGACTCTGACTATTTTTACTGATAGCAATGCAGAATGAATTAAATAGAAACATCTCAAGGTTTTCTTCGTCTTGCTAAATGAGAAATTCTTGGAGTTACGTGCTGAAAATCAAGGCTAAAGAATCTCTCCCTTTTAGCAAAAGATGAAGATAAATAGAACGAAACGGGCAAAAAGGTTCGAAACATCGTTATACAGATAATAATTGAATGTAGAAAGAGGAAAATCGAGATATAGACTGACTGAACACGTGAGGGAAACGAAGGCAATGACCAGGAAGTGATACAAAGCTATCTGAATGAATGGCGGAGGAACGAGGTCAGGATTTCATGATTAAGATTGGAAGATTCGGATATTTGCCCTCATTTTATAATTCCACCAATGATAAATATGCTTACATTTCTTCATTTTTTCCGGAGGCGTATTAACAACGAAAAGTTATTTTATTCGTATCCTCGTATCTTATAAATGGTATCGCTGCTAAGCTGATATAGCTTATGGTTGCTGTGAAATTGTTTTTTTTTATTCCTTCAGGTATGAGAATTAATTTGCGATGTATTTAGAGTAACCGCAAGGAAATTGCCTCCTTGGTTATCTGCGATGTCTTAAAGGGAAAGGAAACAAGCAGGAGTCGTTGACCTAAAGGATCAATTTACAAGGCGTGTTTAATGAGAGGTTTCCTATTAACAGTTGTCTTGATGGAAACGTTTAAATTAGTTCCTTCCCATCTTGGCCTAAAATTAGGGCCAAGATAATTGAGGAATATGAAACGGAATCTAAGATACATTCATCGAGAATTTTTGAATGGGTAATGGGATAAAAATGGAATAAATTATCTAAAACGGAGGGTAAATATCCAGGATTTGATTACGGCTGGCAAGCAATATCGGTGCATTTAGTTTTTTTGATAATGTTGCAATATAAGGAACGTGAAATACCCGTTACTGTTTTTGTCAATTAGATAGTTTTTCCTAACCAGAGCAGAAAATTCACGTACAACTTTTCTTTCATAACCTTTAACTCGGAAATCACTGAGAGGTCGATGCCATATGATGTCGCGTATGAGTTACAAAATTATAAAATAAATAATTGCTTCCGCTTTTACTTTTTAAATTTGAATAATAAAAATAGATTCATAGATAATTCGAAGGAATGGAAAGAAGCGTAAATGTTGACGTTTACCTCTGTTAATTTCGTTGAAGACTCATCCAGAATGTTTCTTTGCATGTGTAATTTCTTGCACTTAGAATGTTAAGAATGTCCTTATCTTTCAGTACATTGGCATCGTGGGTTAGCGATTTTTTCTCGCAAAGCATTCATTGAAGCCATTAAACCTAAATTGACACGCATTACACTGGGTTAGGTAAATTATCTATGACATTACAGGGTAAATACAGTTTACCAAAGAATAATAGAAAGAATATTTCAATCTTTCGATGAATATCTTTTGTCTCTTGTTGAAAGTGCCTTCTGCGACGCTAAGTCACTGACCTCAGATTTTTAAAATCCCTTGACGATTCCACTACTTTCCTCTAGTTTCATGTAAGAGAGAAGTGTCGGTTAGAATTGTGGAGGAAATAACTGTATATATCTTTGTGAATATTCAAGGAAACAAAAAAGCGATGGTTCTGTTTTCCGTTAAATACTTTTTGATAAACTCCAGACGATAGAAATTTCGTTATTGTGTGTAAATTTTAAAGACTGCCAGATACCAATTCCGACTACAAATCATGTATTCACGGAATACAGCTGACATTTTGAAGATAGACAGCATAGTTATTCCTACCAAGTAAATTTCTATAATCATTTCACATCCAAAGATTTGAAGAATACACCATTTCTAGCTCTAAAACGTATTACTTACTGAAGATAAAATGACACAATTCATTACTAGCAAATTGCTACAGGCCTTAAGTTAACAAGTTTCCAGCAAATACCAAAGAGGGGAACCACGTTTTCAGGCATAGGATTTCGAGGAATCAGCGGAAGGGTATCAGAATCTGCCCCAATTAATTCACAAATTAAATGGAAAAAGGACAACTCTATTTTTGGGTAATCATTTCATTAATTTCCTGCATATTTTAAATTTAAAGATCGTATTAGGGGTAGGAAACATTAATATTGTAATGAAGTAGCTGAATCTTATTCCTGCATTAGATGATCAAGTATCATACCGGTCTTTGCTCTAATGGCTATTGAGCCCACTCTGATAAAATGTTCGCTATTAATTATGCTTTATTTATTCCAGTAGTATTTTTCTATTCTTTCCAAACTTATCGTCCTAGTTTTTCTCGCCTTCTTTGCAGACAATAGCATCGGAATCTGAGTAGATTTTTCATAAATTCACAGCATGTTCTTTACTCAGGAAAGGCCGAATCATAGTGACATATACACCTAATGGCAATAGCACCTTTACCATTCGTCGGGTGGTATCCATTTTATCTTCAAGTCTGGGGACCTTTTATCCCCTGCCTAAGATTCAATCACACTTCGGAAATATTAGAATTCAGTAATTTTGCAGTCAAAGTAAGCAAACCAAATCCAATAAAATAAGCTTTATTTAAAATACTTATCTTAAGTTTTGCCTGGTCGATTAATCATTGTTATTTTAATTAAAAAGTGAAAGTTATGTCCATTTATTTTTAACTCATCAATTCCTTTTTCGAACACAATAAATGGTTTCAAGACATCAGTTTTTACTCTTATGGCTCAACTAAATAGATTTTTATATATTCCATTCTAAAATATGTTGAAAATTTTCAGAATTCGCGATCTACTCTCCAATAGTGAATAAAACCACTCCGCGAGGGTGGTTATACGAGGGTTCGCGGAAGGCGGGGAAGTAGTGTATATATTTGATAGAATAGAAGGATAATGGTAACTAACTAGTAATAATACAAATCCACTATGCGTCTCTTGTTAAGATTTTCCGCTCTACCAAACGATAGTTTTAGTAAGGCTTATAGTTTTCCCTTAGTGAAGACGGTTTCGAGTTTGCATATTGATCCTCTTGAGGAATCCTTACCGACGCTTAGCGGAACTTGGTTTTCCTTCCTGGGACATTCCGGAGTTCCATTTAGGAAACGCTGCTCTAAATGGAGATTTTTACCTTAGTACCTATTTACCTGTTTTGAGTGATTTTAGGTTACCGTTGGAAATTTGCCATGCATCATATTTGAGTGGAATTCAACGCATTGCTTTTCCACCGATGTAAACTTCTCCCAAATGTAGGAAAATTTAAGAATTCAATTTTCCATTAATAGCTTCTGGGAGTGGTCCGGGGTGCCTTTGATTGCTTCTGAGGTTTACAAATGTTTTCATATCTACGACACATACATTTATACATCACACAGGTAATTATAATTCCTGTTTAGAAGCCAGTTTCCTTACCCAAGTTTTAAACTTGTTCATTTCCTTTAATTTCTAAAGCCTCTCTTGCTGAAAAGTTGATTTAAATCAGTAATGTTCAAAATGTCCATTATATATATATATATATATATATATATATATATATATATATATATATATATATATATATATATATATATATTCCTATTCTATTCATTTGGCCAAGTAGAGAAATATGGTCTCGATACCCAGAAGCATATAGAAGATTTTAAAAATTCAATCTGAATCCATCCTTATACTGCAGTACCACTACTAATAAGGATATTAATGATTTAAAGTAATTAACTTTTATTACTAATCTTTTATCCCTTTAATTTTATAAAAAATCTTTATTCTTGTACAGTTGCAAGATTTAGCTAAGCAAAAACTTCACTTATTCAATCGAACATGTATATAAATTATGATCATCATGCCTTGTGCTCTACTAGTTATCTTATTCAATTTCATTAAAAATACTTTTCCCTGTTCGTTTATCGAGGCCATTAACTATTAGCATTTCTTCGCTGAGTAAGCGGCGACGTTTGTCTGCCGACAGTTGTCGATTAGCACACAATTCGCGTGCTCAATCCATAATTATCGTCCATTACTCGAAATTGAACAAGATTAAAACTTCATAGGATATGAAAGCACGTATTGCGGGATGTTAATGGCGGGCAGTCTACAGGTAAGAATTCACGATAAGAAAATGATTGCAATATTCATGCCATTCTAGAAAATGCGTCTTTGCGTAAATCGATAGCAAAAGTCGTTAATGAGTAAATTATTCGAACAAATTAATTTTAGCTGTTGCTCTTAGCAAATTCTATCTTAGTAATTTCTGAGAAAGTCTGTTTGTATGTGCAGAAATACTATAGATGCATACTAGGGCGTTGTGAATTGCATTGGTTTACCTCATTTTTCAAGCCATTTTGATAGAAAGCTGTTACTTTGGTCTTTTGATCTCTCGTTTGCAAAGAATACCATTAGTTTCTATTTCATTGCATTTTAGGGAAATATTTTTATTGAAGGAGAATAGGAACTCTTTAAATATCGAGTTTCTCATTGCTCCTCTCTGGAAATTGAGGCATTAAACGTTAAAAACTCTTCAACATCTTCGCAACTCTTCATCTAGAAAAAATAATTTTTATTTAAATAATAATGACTTTAAACTATACAGTTTTTGAAGTCCGAAGACTTATATATATATATTCAGTCAGGAGAGGATTTCAGTCTAAGGTCTGAGGTGCGAATATCATGTCGATACTTTCATTGGACATTACCATGGGAAAATATTGATAAAATTTTGAGATGAAATATTTGGAGATCTCACCATTAATCGCTGGATCGCGATAATAAAGGTACAGAATATTATAAATAAAAGGAAATTCCGCCAATTAAAGTTATTAATGATGATTTAGTGCAATGGTGTAGTTAGTGCATTAGTTACACAATTAATGTATGAGCATGCGCTTGTTATCAATACGTATTTGAAGAAATATGTTGCACAGAGCTCCCAAGCGCATTGTTCAATGGGGGTTTTGAACGAGGCTACCTTCTTAGGACGAGGACGAGCTCCTAATTCGCCTAATAATAAGTCCGTCCCTTTATCCAAATCCATGACGAAGCCGTGTTTGTGTAATAGCAACTTAGGCCTGTCTGCTTGACACTATGCACGCAGTTGGGCCATAGAATTTTCAAAGTAGGAAATAGAAAAATGTATTTCCGAAGATCTGGGTTCGGATCCCAGTCTTGTCGATATTTTTCAATTACCTTTATATTTGGGATTGAATATCTACTTGAAGCGTATGATCTTTCAAAATCTCATCTCAAAAGGCAACTCTGTTTTAATGAATTAATAAAAACTCAACAATTTATGCCCACCGGAATAAGCGCTCAGCACCATACCATAGTTTTGCTTCTCTGCTTGATAATTATGAGGTGATTGGTGTAATGTTATTTCATGGCCCTTTTCTTACAGTTTCTCATTTGGAAGATTGTCGCGTTCACGAAAAATATGGATAATGAGTTCCTACTAGCGATCTTCTTTAAACAATAATAGCATATTTAAAAAGGTTTTATATAAATAAATTTTATTTTTTAAATCCATAAAGCAAACTTGATAAACATGGGAATTGCGTTGTAACTTTGACAGCTCCCGTGAAAATGGTGATTTCGACAGATTTACAGCTTGATAGAACTGTTCCAAAATGGACGGTGGCTTTTGAAACACTTCGCTCGTTAGAATTTACCGTCTAAGTGATTCAGCGTCAAAGTTGATTTCATGAAGAGCGAGGTTTTAGACTGTTAGGTTTCGCGCGCGAGAATAATTGCGTTCATTCGTTCGTCATCTTCCGAACCAGGGCGGATCGCAAACACAACGAAATCTCCCATTCAGTTGGCAAGTTCATCGACCCAAATCACGAGTATTTTCCGATTGACGTCATCCCTGAGTTACACACTTGGCCTGGCTCATGCAGCCGTCGTTCCGGATGTGCGACACTGTTTCGCTCGAACGAGAGGAACTGTCTCCTATTAGGTATTCATCGCATTCCGAAGGGAAAAGAATCGAAGCCCATCAGGCGGCGTTGCACCGCCCCTGCTCTCCAACAAACAGATTTTTATGAGTCGCGAAAGCCTCACAATAAGATGCTCAAACACATCGGGAGCATTTGGGTGCGAATCCGTACGTAATTCATTCTCACGTGCTCCGTGTCCGAATGTGTTTGCACTTTTCATCGTTTCGCCGAATTTATTGCGACACCAGGAGGGGACCGGTGTGGAGAAAGTGACATCAGAGGTGCTTTTTATGTGAAAATGGCAGAGCGAGGATGAGCGATTTCTCCAATGACGAATTTCACGCTAATGAAAAATTCAGCTGACGACCGCCCCTCCGTTAAATTGATGATTTTCGTATTAAAAGGTTAAATGGGGAGGAAGTGCAACGACTCGCTCCCACCCGAGAACGTAAACCTGATTATTTTCGCATACCTCTGACATGGGATTCGTCACCCTTCAAGTTTGATGTCATGCTTCCTTTGCTTTCCCTCTATTTCTTTTCAGCTTCTCTTTGTCTTCTGCTATTCATTTTCCTCTGTTTTATTTATATACCATGTCGAATAATGGATTTTTCAATCACATTCCGTTTTCCTCATATCACTGATTCGTCATCTATTGCTATGTGTTGGTGTCGGAATGAAATCCTTATCTCTCTCAAAGATCCTCATCATTCTTGATTGTAAAAATGTTATCGATATAGTTCCCCTTCCCGCGTCAGAGAATTGAGACGAGGTCCACCAGAAGTTGATTGTATTACACTAATTATAGGACAGTAAATAATACGATTTATATGATATACTTACAATAAACAACAAAAGTTACGGAAAGGATTTTAGACTTGAATTTCAAGTGGAATATTTCGTAAGAAGTGGAATGATGATGAGTCTCCGTTACCGCCTCCCTCAATCAAATAAACTTCGTAAAATTAGAGATGGATTTCCGTTCTTATCTGTAATTTGTGCGGAAGATAAGCGACTATAAATGGAAAAGTTGACGACTTGGAGGTCAATGTACCCCATATCAAAGGCCGGAAGCTTACTTAAACGGCATTTATTTCCACTTTAATGCGATAGCTACATATTCATTATTTTTCCGAATTAGATATAATGTAATTAAAAATAGTTTTTGCAAAGTTCACTTCCATAAATATTCATTTTATGAATTAGAAAAGTAGTAAACTTTTTAGATAAGTGAATTTTTTAACAGATTGACTTTTTTACGCAAAATTAACATTTGTACCGCTGCTGCGCTAAATACGAAATTGCTTCACAAACATTTTCACCTTGGTTCAATTTCCGCATGCCATATACGTGAAGCTTCCCACTACCTTACTCTTAAAAAGCAAGCCTGCCTGCCTTTGCAATACCGTTACCGAAACTAATTTCGTCAATAGCTCGTTTCAAAGGGTAATCTATGCGATTTTTTCTCTGTAATTTAAGCATTTACATTAAGAGATCTCCACACCCTCCATCTTTCTCGATTACGTAAAAACTTTTTCCATCTTTTCTGTGCCTTAACCTGTTTTTAATACATTCATTATACACGCGAAAATGTAAATCCTATGATAGATATCATAGTATAAATCGGATTACCTCTATCTCTAATAATATATTGAAGTGGAAATTGTGGAGAAATGAATGGTAATGACTACATAGAGATCTAGGTACATACATAAGAATGAGGTTAAAGTTATATCATATTATCTAATTGAAGTAGATATCAGATTTACTTGTATTTTCACACATAAGATAATTTTCCAATAAATCAAGAAATTCATTTTACTGAGAAGCCGTTGTTTTAAGTGAAAACTTTAACTTAATTCCTACCCTATACGAATAGATGTATGTAATTTATTACGATAAAAATCTTCACTGTGCTTAGAAGCGTTGTGCAAAATAAATTCAGATTTCCTGACAACTTTATATCGCCCGTTATTTTCTATTTCTTCGATTTTGATTCCTTTCAGTTTTAATTCCCATTCCTATCGACATCATGCGTAATATTATAAATATCTCTCTGCCTCCAGGAATTAAATATAACAGCGCAGCCATCGATGCATGAAATACACATATATTACTTATTTGTGGAAATGTGAAATTATTTTTTCTTTATTTGAAAACCGAGATTTATTTTTGAAATTGTTAATGATTGATTTAGATTTGAAAATTTTAAATTGTAATTCCAATTATAACATTAGTTTGGCAAATAATTTAGTTATTTTCCCTGGTTTTTCATATCTACGATATTATATATTTATATATGATACGATATATATACGATACGATCGTATTTCAATATAACTTATACCAAATCAACTGAATCAGAGGATTACTTTTAAATACTTACACCTTCAGAGAAAGTAGTTGTTTTGAATGTGAAAAAAGAAGAAATACGTACATCCTTGGCATGCTTTAGCCAAAGACCAAAATGTTATATGTGAAACGACTTTGAAGTTATTAATTTAAAAAATGGCTATGTCTCTCCCATATCTTCATATTGTTTGTGAATTTCCTCTCAGTTAGACTCAGATACACCTACATGATCGCGCCCGACACCCATCTTTCGATCATCAAAATCCTCATCCTTATCTATCCTCCAGGCCTAGAAATAAAATTTTCCGCAACTAGGCCTCCCATAAAGCATTCCTCATCCCTCAGGGGATCTTTTCATGAGAAGCTCTTCTTCGTCCACCGGTTCAAAAAGCACGTCCCCGCAGAGGAGGGGCAGAAAAAGACCGAGTCGAGCCGGATTCTGAACAAAACTTCCGGCTGCACTAGACTATTTCGAAATCACTCTTTTTCTGCACCCTGCGTGCGTGTCTCATACCGAAACACTTCGGCTGCCAGTCGGTTGCGCCAGCGACTGCGTCCACCAACCATAAAGGAAACGATGGATGAGACCGCGAAGTCGTGGGGAGGGTTTTTTTCGCTGTCCTGGAAGACTGGAATGGCAGGCTGATTAAAGGAAATCAAGTCTGCGAGAGGGATGGAGAGAGAGTCGCACAGTGCGTGTAACCCGAACTTCTACAATGTACAAGAAGGGCCGGTGCTAGACACCCAGTTGACGGAACAACCGTGAAGGTTTCGACCCCCTTTTTCGGGGCATTTTTCTCCGCTACTTGCTCAACCTCTCGGATTCTTTTATGCGGGCATAATGGAGAAATATACCTACGATTTCGATTTTGTTTCTTTTTTTCCCCGACTGGAAATAAATCACGGGAGCGGATTGATGCGTTCGCCTGGAGAATTACACGGGTGAGCGCATGTTCATGCATTATTAATGCGAGCAATTAAGGGCGAACCATTTTTTCCTTTGGTAATTGCGAAGGGGGATCCAGTTATCTGTTGGTTTTTGAGGAATTCGGGTCGGCCTCGCTTAAATTGTAATTTGGTGTTGAATGGTGGATGGAAGATGAAATGAAAACGGGGAAACTTTTAAGCACATGGAATTTATTTCGATTACGGGCAAAGATGACTCGTCTGTAGCCGCTCTAAGTGGTGAAGTAGCGGAGAATTGTGAAATTACACGTTTGTAAGGGATTCATTGGACGTAATCTTCAGTTTCATTGACGGAACGAAATCTCAATCCAAACTTAAAATTTGATCGTGTCACGCTACGATGACAAGCGCTCATAAACAACGTAAAAAGTTATATAATATTGTTATTATTATTTTTTAGTAGTCACGAAGTATCTCCTGAAGATGATGCTACGTCCGCATCGAAATGCGCATTGGGAATTTAATTCTCTGTTTGATGGTTTTGGAACTGTGACTCTTACTCAACGTAAAAAGTGATTCAGACGAGTTAGAGTTGCAATTTTTATAGGTGATTGACACAGGAGGATACATCGAATCTAGGAGTTCGATCTCGAAAATATTGAATACATTTTATACTATTTATGTTATAAGATATATTTTATATATACAATATATTAAATTAGCTAACAAAAAATGCACAGCGAAAGTTTAAAAGTAGTTTTGCATATATTTAAAGTCCGTAATTCCGGATATTTATGTCTACAACTCCTCGTAACAATTTTTGCCCAATTGTGATTCTCAGAGAGACCGACCAATTTTTGTATTCTTATGGTTTTCCAGGTCTAGCATCCAATATGCTGGTTTATAAGCTATTTATGCTCTATATTGCACTTTTTCGTGAAATATAGATTTCATAGTATTTGATATCGAAAGCTCTATATTTTGTAGCATGCATTAGCTTAGGCTAGGTTTTGCCGTCGCTACGGTTTAATTTGCAAGAATATTTACATTTAGTTTTCACTCTTCTGATATCAGAGTATAAACAGAGATAATTTTGATATAGCTTTAAAGTTTGCACCAGGACTCTGTGCAAACTTAGCTTTGTGTTCATGTATAAAGATATGAGCTTATTTCCTTTCTTGACCAAATAGGGAAGCCAATGAAAACCAAATAAGGATGTTAGAGACTAAAGCAGTTTTCCTTCTCTTTTTCTAAGGAAAAATTAACGTCTTTTCCTCATTTTCCTTATTGGTAAATTTAAATAAATTATTTGATAGCATGAATTTAGATCGTAACATTTTATTCTTCTTGCTGATGAATAAATACCATTCTAAGGCACGGCATAAGTTACTTGAATCATCAAAATTTCACAATTATAGGAAACTGAGCAAAATCCCGTTTCACAAAAGTACCTGAATTACTTCGATATACTTTTTTACTTGGCCGTTTTTATTGCTACGATTGTGGCGAGCGAGTCAATAACGTCATTTTTGCGACCTAGATCCTGTTCGGGCCATTGGCGAATCCCACGAGACAAATACAGGAAATTTGAACAATTTTCGCGCGTGTATATAACGCGTATAAAGGGATCGTTCGGATTCGGAGACAAACAGAAACGAGAGACATAAATATAAAAGAGGAGATTTCCAAGTGGCAATGGGCCGAATTTCGAGAAGAAACGATTCTCACTGGACGTCTGAAGCGATCGAATGGGACCCTGGAGACTTGAAAAGGGCCAGATGCTGGAGGGAAAGGATCTTCTCTTGATACTTATCGAATCGACTGTGAGAAGGGTGAGGGATGCCGAGAGAAGCCTATCTCGAGATCGTTACGGGAAGAACTTCAATGCATATGAATTTTTTGGAAACATGAAAGTCTCCAAATTTAGGTTAGCAGAAGATGCTATTTCTCGCTATTCCTTAAATGTCATAACCTAAAAAATAATCATGATGACTGTTACTATTTTAACTGCACCTATACTGTTAGTTGTCACTAAGTGAGAGGCCAATTAGCGACCATATTATTGTAATAATAATCATCATTAAAGGAGAATCAAAGGGCATACAAGATCTTTAATTAAACTGCTTCCAAAGACGTATGGTCACCCAGTTTCAGAAGCTACAAATATCTCTTTTTACTAATGTTAAAATGTTTTCGTGGATCCATGTAGAATAGAAGCAAGTCATGATTTAAGGGCACATCACTGCATGATGAAATTTTCTCAATGAGTCAAGATTTAGTTAACGCCAAGGCATGTAAAATATAACCGAAAGTATGCAATTGTACTCATTATCAAGAGTGTTATAGTCTCGTGAGCCATAAAACTTCCTACTGGATCCTCTTTATTCAAGAAATCAGTAATTATATCAGCCATCTTGTATATCAGAGGTCTCCAAACTATTTGAGTCGGACTATATAAGTTCTCAAAAGATCTATTCAGACTGGATATTCATCTTATAATTCTTCAAAAATGAAATGTGTCGTACATAAAGAGTTATACCTGAAGTAGATTTTAAACGTCACCATATATATTATTTTAATATTTAAGAAATTATCGAAATAACAAAGTAAGATACTCTCAATGACGGTGTACTTAGTAATCTAATTTACGATCGGGCCTCATTGAAACCTTTCGCAGGCCGGATGTGGCCTGAGGGCCGTAGTTTGGAGACCCTTGCTGTAAGTGATGGAAAAGAAAGTAATGCAAAGCGATCGAACTGATTAAAATTCGATTCATATAGTTTATTTTTCTAATTACCAAAAGTTTCAACTTACAATCATAAGATGCACATCATTATGGTTCTAGTTTTCCACCTTTACTTTCACAAAAAAATGTTTCGTCAAAAGTAAATGTGTTATCCGTGTTTACGGAAGGAATTTCAACAGAAGCTCTCCCCGAGGAGAGTTTTTATATAACATGCATATTTTTGTTTGCAGCCGTCATTTCCTAAGATTCTTTCCCCTTTCTTCTCTGAAAGAAGGCATTCTCATACCCCAGAGATTCGATACAACTCATCTTTTATTCTTTTACATCATCTTGCCATTCTCTTTCGTGAGAGGTCTGCCATTTTGAATTCAGAACTGTTTCCATTTTCTACTCCGCTGAAATTTATCGATTCTCTCTCATATCCTCACAGAATGTTTCCTTTTCAGAATTATTCAAGTTTCTGCCGTAGTAGGTATTTCAAATCACAATGATTGCTTGGAAAAATATCCTTAAATATATAACCGGAATTCCAGCCCCAGCTCAATGTCTTCATTTCATTTAAATTTTCGTTCGTCTACATTGCATTTAAATGTTCTTGTCTTGATATTACCCATTTGCATTCAGGTCTTCGCTATTAATTTCAATTTAGATTTATGAGCAGGGTTCTCTCTAAGCTGAGCACCTGGATGACCGCGCAATATTATTTTAAGTGCCACCGCAGTAATTTGTAGAGCACCCCCTACTTATTGAAATATTTGAAAGCCTTCATTTCATTAATATATTAATGATTTTGTATACTCTGTTTCAAAAAGAAGACTATGTTATTACCACAATATAGTTTAGTCCAAGTCGCGGCTTCTCGTATCGATTGCATACTATGAATTATATAATAGGATAACATGGTTCATTTAGTCACTTAAATGAAGAAAACCAGAAAAATTGCATAAATAACACAGAAAATTCTTCCTTAGCAATAGTAGCTCAGCTCCGTTAACTTAGCACCAGCCGTAATTTTTCTACAGTCCGGAAATGTAACAAATTAGAGAGAACTATGTTTATGACCCCCCTTAAGTTTTATTAGAACACGTCTCTTCAATCCGAACATATTTTCTATTAATTTTCACTATTATTGTTATAGTTATATATGCTGAAACGATTGCGGTAGACATGTTGGCCCCATATACTTGAAATATATAGTTGAAATATCCAAGAAAATTGGCAATTACGAAGTCATGATGTACTAAAGAAAGGCTAAGATTTTATTTTGAAGAGATTCTATGTTGAAATTATTCCGAAAACCTATTTTGAACGTTTAACAGTAACATTTGCTATCAAAATCTATCTTTTTGTATCTGTTAATTACGCAGTGGTCCTGGTATGGTCAACTATTTTCACCTTGTTGATTTCTAATTTATCGCACGTCCCACGAAAGGGAAAACACGATAACTGGGTTATTGCCATCGTTTGCGGTAGCCGAAATTTGCAATTACGAGTGGAAAATTTATGTACTCTGGCTTTGGTTACAGTCGCCCATTTTCTCCTCATTATAATTGCGTCGTAAAAATCTCCGGATCGTCTTTGACAGCAAATACCTCCGCCACGATTGTCACTCGCGTGACGCTTCCAGCTCGACAAACCTCGAAGAATAAAATCAAATTTCCGATCGATTTCCTCGGAAATATCGAATCGAAACGGCACAAATGCGACACCCTTTCCGAAGGCCTCTCTCCGACCAACGTTAATTATTGAAACAGCAGTAAACAAATGGATTATTAATTCGTCGAGTGAGGGAGGCGAACGAATTCAGCGTCGCTGGGAATATTTATCAAACATCCGAGGAAATTCGTCACACAAACCGGTCTCTCGTTAATAACACGCCGCTGAATAGACGGTACAATGCCAGCAGCACTCCTGTGGGAAGGAACTCCTCGGTCGCGCAATACCAAAGCACGGCGCTAATTAAAATTACATGGAGTATGAATTCGTAATTGAATGATGGTCTAGCACGCCCTCTAGATGCTGCAGAGATAAGTGGGCGCGTGGGGGGGCCAGAGACGAGGACAAAGAACGAGGTTTTGAAAGGTGAGGAAATGTATTCGAAAAGAAACTGTAGGAAACATTAAAAGTTCATTCAGTTTGGCTCGCGATTTGATCTACGTTGATAGATGAATACACTAGAGCAATATAGAAAGAGTAGTAAATAGTAAAAAATATATTTCGCCTATTTTCTAGGCATGATGAATACAAGCTGAACTTAATCATTCCTTTGTATTTCGTAGGGATTTGTAATTAATTATAATGTCTTTCTTTTACAATTGAGTGTCTGAAAGCTGAGTCAGTATTCAATGTCATGTCGAATAATTAGGATATTTATTATTTCTGTTCGCTATGAATATGAATGACTCGAATAAGCCGTAACCCTTGAACACCTCTTAAGTTAACTACGAGGAGGAATATTCTTTAAATTCTTGGCAATTATTGGATTTAACTTTGGTTATTCAAATAAAATATAATAACTTCCAATGAATTCATCGAAAATTTTTCTCGATTTAGCTACTGAAAAAAGTTTCGTAGATTTACCTTCTCTTGAATGTATTGCAAGTTCGTATTAAAACTGAAAGAAAAGCACTATTTAAGGAAGATATATTTCCATTTTTTAAATACTCCCTTTGAGAAGTAAACTAAGAATCTATCTGATGACTCTTTTCAAATGGAAAAACACTTTACACGTACAGAAAATCACCTAAAACAGGTTTTGCAGAGCAGCTATCTTTACGTGTTCGATAGTTTGTAATCAAGGACTGAGTTTCTTTCAGTAGCATACCGAGATTTGCGAGCTCTTTTGCAAAAATTCTTCTTCGCTCTGTATCCAATCTTTAAAATGATTAAATGTTAGGAATAGCTTAAACCAGTGGCAGCATTTTACATTTCTACTATATTCAGCTCACCAAAAAAAGTTTTTGTTTACTATGAATTCTATTGCCTTATTTCCTTTCGAAATTTCATCGTGGCTGTGTGGGTTTTACAGTGTACAGTACTGTAAGTTGTTCATTTAGGATTAGGGAAGCCAAATGTGAGTATCGATTACTCGGATATTTTGATGCATTTTCATAACACTCGACTACTTGGAAAACCGAATAACTAGTACCGGAAATTGTGTTCAATCGTAGATTTGCTAAGTTTCATAAAATCTAATGAAATTATTTCCTTCATTAGAGATGTATGTACTGATGAAGATAATATTAAAGTCAGAAACCGTTGAATTAAACAAAACAAACAAAGACACAGATCACCATAAGCTATTATAAATAGTTTAAAATTATAATTAATATTTATCGTCAACTTCAAAAGAAGATTTTTTAATTTTATTCAAAATTAATTCCTAAGTAAAGAAACATCTATAAATCCATGTACATTAATTAATAGCCATATGTTTCAGATAATAATTTCATTAATATAGGTAATTGATGTTTAAAATGTACCGTTTGCATTAATAACTTTATGATGCATATATAAAGGATCAAGTCTTATTTCTACCCCATGAAAATCTCAAGGAATAATTCTAAACACTTCCTATGAGTAATCTTCGAAACGTATAATTCAGAAAATACGCATAGACAGCATCTCTTAGTCGCTTTTTAATGAAGATTTATATCAGTGTTCCTTTCTAATACATTAACGAATTCAGCGTCTTTAGTATCGCTAAGTCTTCGGAATGGAGTTGTTTGCCAAATCCTACTCGAAATAGTCCACCATCCTTCTTATTAGTCTCAGTTAACCGAGCACTTTTTTCTCGTTTTCTTAATCAAGCAAATTGTTTTGGTTGCTAGAGAGCAGCATCAGCAAGAAAAGATGGAAGAGGAAAATTGCTTACTTTTGTTAAGGATTTCTAAGAAGTCGCACCCCCTCGAGTGGATTATGAATTGCAATTTCGTATTCATCGAAACGACGTCTTATTGTCTGCCATTTACTGGCTAAAAGAAGCGAAGATTACCCGTCGTCGTATAAGCAGTACGTGTTAAAAATGAGAAGAGCTTTCCTCCTTAAAGAAATTTGCCCCCATCCAGTCCCTCCCGGGGGACCTCCCTGAATCCGCCCCCGTCTGAGCCGGGGAATGAAGACGGCCGGTGGGGTGGGAAAAGAAAGGAGAACGAGGAAGGAATGGGAGTGAAAAAGAGGAAATATTTGGCGGTGGGGAATGAATGGAGAGAGGGTAAGGGAAGAAAGGGGACGTTAAATGGAGAAGGATAAAGGATGGGGGAGGGAGTTAAAGTGAGGAGAACGGGGTGAGACAATGGGTGTGGGTGGGGGAGGATAGATGGGGTAAATGAAATGGAAAAAAGAGGAGATGGATGGATTCGGGTGAGGCTGCGGGGGTGGGGAAGAGGTTCAAGAAATGTGGGAATGACAGGCGCATAGTCAAACACAACGCAACTGAGACTGAGTACTCTATACTTTCGACGATATTCTATCTTTTTTATGAGCCTTTCATGATTATATTCCGTCCGATTAATCATATTTATCTTCTACTCCTTTTATGCCAACGTGTCCTTTGTCTCCGTTTCATTTTGTGGAAACTGTTAATTCAAAAATTTTATTCTTTATTTCCTCTCAATCTGGCATCACTAATAAGTAAGTGCAGTTATGCTAAGCAAGAAGAGGTTCACTCCGGGCGAATAGTGCAAAAAGTATAGTCATAATTATGGAGGTGTAATTTCCTAACAACAGATGCACGTTTTCATATAATAAATATATGTTATAGTTCGAGTTTTCAATCAGCTCTTAATAATAGCTTGCCCTGTAAAGGTAAAATTACGATAGTTCCTTCGTAGAACTTCTTAAAGGTGTCCCCTAATTCAATCGAAGTAGACTAAACTTTTAAACCGATGGATTTTCATTTGAATTCAATGGATTGAAGCACATTCTAAATCTTATGAAATGATATGGTCAGAATCGACTGCCCCGGCCGATCCTGTGCTGAACTCAATCTTATGCAATAAATGCATCTATAATTTTAGAAATAGTCCGCAAAAGGAGATAGTTATAACGACTAATGAAAGCTTTCACATGAATAAAGACGGCACCCACAGAAGAGTTAGCTCCATAAATAACGCCCTAGTGGAATAAATTCACCGTTTATGCAGTTAAAGTTCAGGTTTAACCACGAGGAAACGAGAAAAACTCCATGTTAATAAAATTTATTGCTCCACATGATAAAAAACGCACGGTCCGAGTTTCGTAGCAATGCAGAGGTGAATTTCCATTAAATATGGTGCTTTTTACTCGTACCATTGACGGCTTTAAAACTGATAAACTTTTGTTTTTATCTGCCATCTTGCTATTGTGAAACAGTAGCAAGTGCATTGATAATGCATTTTTTCACGTAATTTTCTCATTTTCTTCCCAGGGTGGCTTCAAACCAGGGTTTCCTATCCCACGCTTATCTACAAACCTTAAAGATAAGAGAAATCCAAGTTTTTCCTAAGTTTACTATTTATTTTTGATTATTCGTTTAATTTGTTCAGAGAAACTTAATTATAAAGAAGTTCAACATTGACCGTCGCAGTTATGAGTGAATTTTCAATTTTAGAATAGAGAGCTGTTTATAACTCTAAACCTGACATAGTCGATACTTTTGGCTTAATTCTTCCACAGTTCCAACTTGTCTAGTATTACGTATGAAAAGTTCAAAATTAACGACAAAAAGTATCTAGAAATTCAGGAAATATAATAATGCTCCTGTGGACACGTTGCTACAGGATGATTTTCTCCAGTTCCATGCAATACCTATCGAATATTCCCTTACAATTACGAAAGAGATTATATTCTATATCAATATGAAGCGAGACTTACACAGTGAAGGCCCTTCTCATAAAAGTCTCCTACATATCTAAGAAGATGATAAAATATACTTATTTAATTTGCGCACAGTCATGAGACCAAATAGCTGTAATATCTCCTTCAACAAATATGGCAAAGATTTGTGGGATTGATGTTTAACCGAAAGTGGAAAGCAATTTGTTATATAGTACACCACTGCTTTTGCGAGAATGCAGAGGGAGAACAACGGTATTTCATGAAAACTGCTATGCATAAGCGAGAATTATATGGTGCAATAGCTTGTGATCTTTTCCAATATACCATCGATCATCATCATATTTTCCAATCCATTAACTTGGGTCTCCCGCCTAAATCTAAATATTCCATTGTGGCGTGTCTAATGGAAAAAATAGGGGCCTCAGACCAAAGCCAGCCTAAATATTTCGCGCAGGGCACTAAATTAAACACCACCGCGTATCTTCAAAGCAACCGCAAGATATATTAGCAGGAGCCAATCTCTGCGGTGAATTTTCGCCGGAAGAAAGCATTCTCCCACATCTCAGGCGGCTGAAAGTAAAGGGTGCGATATGGGAAAAGGGATTTTGGGAGGGCAGCGGTTTGGTTCGACTGTACTTCATCCTTGTGACGCTGAAGAGATTTGCTGAAGCGGGCATTCTGGTGGGGAGAATATGCAGCGGTGCGAGTGTCGTGGCTTGGAGATAACGAGGGTTGGAAAGGGGGGGAGAAGCACTCAACGAAGTCATAGGAGGACATTAACGTGTAAGTGTATTATTTGCTGGGATGGATGGGGGGACGGCGGAGAGGGAGGGTGAGAAATGGGGGGACGGCGTGAAAGATGGAAGCGGTCGGTGCAGACGTGGTCGGTGGGGGTTAACAAGGGTGGGATGGGAATAGAATAAAGGACGGAAAATCGCCTTTATTGGTCGAGATTGAGTCTATCGAGTTCTTCTCATACGCATCCCTAGGGATGAAGCAAATTCGCAGAGGATGAATAACTGCGTAAGGAGGCGTGAAGGAGAAAATAGCTATACTCTCGAAATGCTCGATCGAGAAATTTCAAGGTATAGAGACTGGGAGGTTTTCTGCCGGAAGAACTGCACACCGTTAACTTATATGTAAGAGTCTTGTACGGTATCATACCGTTACATAAATATCAAAAATCGTCTCACCTCCTCGATCATCTTTATTTTCAATCCTGACGGAATTTTGTCTATGTTTGCTGCATGATTCTGGAAGTACTTTGGAGGTACGGTTGAAACAAATAAAACCTATAAACACCGACGTTTTATTTTTTGCCTAGCAATGGTCGTAGATCGACATAGGGAGGATAATAATTAAAAGTCCAGAAATTATAAATTTTCAGTTTTAATTATACATCTCTAATGAACTCCCTAAACTGTTTGGATCAGTTTTTACTAATAAATGGATTCATAAATATTTCGCTTGCTATAATAAGAGATTTTTCAGGAGTACCCTCCAATGCTTTGATCACGGCCACAACAATATTTTTAATTCCGATATTTATGAATAAATCTGGAGAAATAATGTGGAGATATTTATATGAAACTTGAGTTTAAAGCATGGAATAATATTTCAAGCATCCTGAGAGAACTCAAGTCGCAGTTGTCCCCAAAAGACTTGTGAATTCTGATTCTCCTTCAGAGGTCAAGTAGAAAATGCGTAATGGCCACGTAACTTAAGTGTATACTTAATATCACTTTAATAATTTTTATGGAAAAATGAAAAAGGTTTTGAGAGAGCAAAAATTCAATGGTCGTCAATGATATGAGAAAAGTTTCATTTTGCCTTAAGTATCAACTGTGTTTTGGAAGCTGTTTATTCAGACATCGTATTTATTAGAATTAGTGCAGATTATGGCAATGAGGTGAGACCGCGGAAGATATCTAAAAATGGAAAATGTTAGAAGGTAACATTATGTCACCTTCTCTCACAACAATTCCTATTAGAATGAAGGAGCCGCAATCAAAAGAACAAAGAACATCCCGATCACTACTTGACCACCCGTCTTACGGCATATAGTGATTTTATTTTGATGATCTTCACCATTTCTCCACAAGTTTAAGAATTCGAGCTACCTAAAGTTACTCATAATAATCTAGTATAAGTAATTTTTTTTCGGATTTAGCATCGAAAGAAAAAATAAGCTTAAGTGCACTGATATATTTTCTTCATTTTGCGAGGTATATGATTCATATAATAGATCTCACTATAACTGTTTTAAAACATTTTACTCCCACTTAAGTATTCTTTTAGTAGAATTTGTATTTGGATTGAATTTACAAAACCTATGGTTCAGTGAGTAAGGAAGTTTAAGTTAACACTAAAGCATCAGTAAATAGTTTGAAAAGCTTGATTACTACCAGCCTCACTCAATTACAGCAGGTACTCTACCAAAATGGCATTCATCCGATAATCTACATAAATAATGTTCACGGATACGCTGTCCAAAATGCAGTAGAAGCACTTTGGTTGAAATAGAAAATTTCCACCAAGTAATATATAAATGCCGGATGAAGACTTTCCAGACCCAAGTTGGGGTTCTTCCAAACCAGTCATCTTCACCAAATGCCCTCCGTCCAACAGATTCTTCCTCTCGTCCGGCACCCAATCGAGACGTCCACGAAACTAAAAAAAGGGTGTCTCTCCTTGAAGAGGAAAGAATCTTCCGGGAGACAAATCGGCTCGGAAGATATAAATAGAGCATTTCTTCGCAGAGACAGAAACTTTTAACCTCGGAAAGGCTTCAAAGCGCATGTAATTCACATTCGCGCCCCCTCGTTTACCGGCCCTTCCCTCAGTTCGGCAGTAAAAATGGTGCGAAATGGGCCAATCTATGGTCGCTGACGCCTCAGGAATCGAATGTGTTTGCGAGAGCGTCTTCGAATATTCCTTCGTTCCGATATCCGATTTCTTTCCAGCCATCGCATCGATCCAACGTTTTTTCGCCTCCGGAGGAAATGAAATAGCTACGCTAGCTATTCCGTTCCCGGAGTGCTCGTAGACTTTGATCCGGACGAGATGCCCCCTTATTGATTCATGGATGCGCGAATTACCTCGTCTCTAGGAATTTTCCCACCAGCTCTAATACTACGCCATCTAGAGTAACCAATACATCATCTTTTAATATTCTTCGATCAAATTATGAGTCATTGAAGATGAGATTAGATAAGCTAGGCAAGTTTATAGAATTTCATTTCCAAGTTGTAAAATAACTGTAATTTTCACATAGTTATTTTTTATTTTCAGTTTGAATTCTTAAGTCATTCCAGCGCTGTAGATATTCTCAGAGTTAGACGTCAAGGTCTACACATAATCATGTCGAATATACATAATTATCGAAGTATAAAAGATGTTATTGTCTACAAAGTGACCAAGCTCCTTGTGTAGTTAACTATGCAGCAATAGAATGGGAGAATAAAGACATTTTTAGTTGTTAGAGGAAGCTGCAAAGTTTACGTAAAATTCGAGTTGCACTACTATTAGATTTGTTATGAGGGTGGCTGATGATAAAATTAGATCGCCAAATAGCGAACGGTTGGGGAAATTATATGAATAAATGTTTCCTCATATTTCCAAATTTAAACCGAATAAATTCCACCGATATTGCTTTTTAAGATTATGTTGAAGTTTTCAGGATGTACGTCCTCTGCTTTTAGTGAAATATATGTCCACGCATACAGACATAACTAGGGAAAATATTGGTTCCAAAAATATAACCAGATACCCCAACACTCTAGCAAATTGCGCATAGTCTTGCTAATTTGTTTTTTTGAAAACAAAATCCGATTTTTAATACTTTTCTTGAAACAATGAGAAAATAATACCAAAGAGTCATGACAGGCATAAATTTACACCCATGCATACCGTCAAATACATTCGCTTTGTCACTTATCTGAAGTAGCGTATTTTTATCATCAGTTCTGAATCCGATCCCTGCGAGATGAGGCAAAAATACGTTTTCAGCTGACACGTTCCAATCCTTGATATTTCAATCCAAAGATGAGAACTAATCTATAAGGTTCCCAGAGTAGAGTGAGCTCTAGAAGGATAAAATGGGTGGTAAAGGTCCGAATTTCCCAATGCTTGCAGTTTGAGGATAAAATTTTCTTTGCAGTAAGACTCTCGAGAAACTTAGGAACAAGTAAGATTTTTATTTAAAAACTTGTTATTTGGGTTTCACATTTCATTTGGACGTAGAAATGAATAGCTATCTTTTCGAACTAATGAACCTCGAATTCTTCTATACCTTACCCTTCCTTTTTCCTCAATTATTTGAACTTCTTTGGATAAAAATTTCTACGAAAAGAATTTGAAAGTCATTGAATTAGAAGCACTCTTCCAAATTTCCACGATACTAATACTTATAGTGTAATGCAAGTAAACTAATTTAGTATAGTGCAGATATGGCAAATACACTTGCTCTATCACACTATCCTTCTAATCTATAGTTTCAATGAATACTGTAACTTCTTAAAATGGAAAGAAATTAGTTAAATTTACACCTGTATGTCATCGAAGGATGACATATGCATGTAAATTTTCTATTATACTTATATATGAGGATTTTCTTTTATACGTTCGATTGTCTTATCCATATTTAACCCTTATATCACAAAGAATAATATCTCCAAAAAGTCAAATGCCGTCATTCCAAAACATGTACGCTATTTTCTAGGACTACGTTCTAATTCAATAGCATTTTAATTAAAGAAATATATTCATTCAATTCCGCTGATTAATTCTACATTCATATCCAAAGGAATTAAAAATAGGTCTTTCAGCGTAATTAAAGTCTAACGTAAGCTATGGATTCTCATCGTAAATTACAAAATTGCGGTGTTATTAATCGTTTAATTAAAAAGACATTCAGAAGTAATTCACGTAGACCTCCATTTTTTCCTTCCGGGATTATGATTTAGATTTTTATTTCGTATATAACAGCGAAACGGGCTTTAATTAATATTCGCATGGCGGAAGTCTTTTTTTTCTCCTAAAACACTGATCTCGACCAATAAGCAAATACAAAACCACGATTTCATCCCGCGGGAATCCAATTAACTGCATAATTTTATTTGTTTAAAGCATGCTGTTTTCGTGCCAACGGACAAAATCATTCCACCATTTACGGACGAAAAAATCGTAAATAGTAAAATTCGACACTATCTATAGTTTTGCTTTGACGTCGGAGCATAAAATTGTGTGATAAAACCAGACTAAAATGACGCCAAAAAGATTTCCTACGAATCGCTTCGCATTGCTAGGGATTCGTAGGGAAAAACAATGTTGAAATTTTAATCCTCAGTCACGTTTCATTCTAGAAAAAATAAGGCGAGGGAAGACTAAGGCATACGAAAGGGATGAAGGCGATGGATTATGAAGGAGATTTGCGTTGCTATCTTCACAGAAGTTTGAGAAAGTACTATTTGCTTTCCATAGTCAAAAAATGTGAAGAGAGCTTTTTTCAAATGATAACATGAATCAGCTAACTTATGTTTTCCACTGAGATAATTTGAAAAGACGTTGTTTTTATTCTGTTATTATTCTTTTTTACAGCTTTTAATTATCAACGCTCATCGACTCGAAAGATATGGAATTATTTTAACGTATCTTATTTAAAAAGGGAGGGATCTTGTACTACTCGGACGGAGTCTCGAATTTTCTGACTCTTGCTGTGATTGGTTATATAAATGGATGAGACGAAAGAAAAAGAGATAGAATACTATTGTATAAGTGTGGCAATGAGTGGATGAAAGTTCATTCAGCGATAGGAAGACTATGCGTGATGAAATAGATAAAAGAATCATTAATTATATCTGTAATGAAAACTAGATTCCTTCTCAAAACATTTGATAGATGAAATGATGAAACATCGTATTCTCCACTACATAATCGTCAAGAAGATAATCCCGCATCGACTCAAAAATATTTGTTTTACATATCTACCAAAAATAACATCTATATTCCTCAATATCTAGAGTCCGCAAACTTTTTGGGGGGTGAGTCATAAAAGGGTATGGAAAATGCTGGGTAATCTTGCTCTAAATGATACGTAAAGCTTTTTAATGATGGTTTTTACTTGAAGAAAGCTGAATCAGTCATATTTTATCAAATATAAATTTTTTCTGAAATCGTTCTTTTTTTTGCACGAAAGGGTAAAAAGGAAGTACGATGGAGTACTATGTAAACGCTAGTTTTCTGAAGATGGAAAAACTTTCCATAATTGTTATTGAAGTTTAATAATTACGTTTAAAGAATAGCTTTATTCTCCTTCAAGGTTCCAAGTTGCTACTTGTAATCCTGGAGTTACAAGTTGTATTCCTCAAACTATGAAAATTGCATGAAGCGCAGCAATATTGCCTTACGAAGAGGTTAGTTCTTTTACTGACTCCGATGATGGAAGATATAGATGGCACTCTATATTTGATCCAGTATATTAAAATATGATTATGAAGGTTGATTAAATAACTAAATTTCAATTTAGTTAATTTTAAAAATTGTTGAAATTTCGTAGAGTTGTGAAAGAATAATTGCAATGAAAATTTTCACAAATGGAGCTCTCTGTAATATTAGTTTGGCTGGAGTCATATCTTCTTAGTGCAGCATTTTTGGAAGTATTGAGTGATTGTCACATGCTTCATTAGACTAATGGTAATGCATTTCTAAAGGGTTTCAAAGAAAATTTCTTCATTAAAATTTTAATTTTCGCTATAGTTGTACCCTCCAGTGACGTTTTCTCGAATATATTTTTCTTCGTCTGCTGGATTAGCAATCGACAAACAGTCAAATTTTTTTTGTGATCCTCAACATCATTTCTAGGATTCCTCGATGAATTAGATTAGGCTCGAGTGCGTCATGCCTTAAAAAGAAATACGAAACGAAATGTTTTCTACTTTTTGTTTTGAAAGAGTGGGATTGGCATATGTTAAAGGGCTTCAGTGGTCCTAAAAAAAGCTGCTTAAATGAATGAGACGAAAATAACGCATGTGATGGAATGCACCCTCGAAAGAAGCTTGCAAGCATAACCCCCTGCAGAAGGAAATGCGGGATGACCTTTCCGTTTGATCCCATTCCATTCCTCTTAGCTAATTAAGACTCCGCCCCTCCTCCCCGTGAGCTGCATTCCATTTCCGGAAGAGATGATGTCAGAGAAAGACGGCTGATGCAATTAGATTCCTGGAAATCAGACCGGAAGGCAAATTGCTGTTTAAGATCTCGGAACTTTGAAAATTTTCCTTCTTTTAGCCCTTTAAAAGATGATAAGGTTAAAGCGATGTAATTATCATAAATTGACTGAAACTGTTTCCTTATTGTAAGATGTACATCCTCCGTTAGTATGTGCTACATATAAGAATTTCAAGATTCGACTAAAACATTTTTTGGTATAATTCGTCGATTTTTTTAATATTAAGGATAGATTTCATGGTTTCCCTTAAAAATTCGTTTTGACTACTTGTGCTGGTGTTAGATTTGTGTAGAGAATTCCTTTCGAAAAAGATACTTTTTTTGCTGGCTGAGTTTTAAATACTTAAGATTGCTCGGCACTACTTTCTCTACCATTAATTATGATAGCTATTCTAGCTTTAATTACTAAAATCTGCAGCTCTTTTTATTTGACTTTTCGCAAGGGTACCCCAAGGTATTACCTTTCGTATGGTTTTTTAATAACTTCACTAATTAGTCATCGAACTATGCGTTAGTCAAAACTTCCTGGTAGAGAAAGGAAATAGCGCTGGATAATTGATTGAAAGGGCGTGACTGTTTAGGCTTCTATCTTCGAAGGCAGCTTCTGATTGAGGATAGTTTTATTTTCGCGAAATTTATTTTTAGTCTACGTTTATTCAATTTTCTTTTGCGTATCAATCGCAGTGAGTTTTTTTCAGATGCTGCTCTCTCCTTGGAGTACAAATGTCATACTGACCAAGTATTACGTGGTCTTTTTTCAAATACTCGCAAATTACCAGCCTTTACCGTGAAACCGAATGAGTACTAACCGAGGGACCTTATGGGGAACTTCTCTCTTTTCCAAATTTTAGTCGACAAGGAAAATTCCTCGTCATAAATGATTATCAATTCATTTTAAATATATTCCACGAATGATTGAGAATTCAACACGAGTCAGATTGAAATATTAAACGTTATTGCGGAATGAATGTCCCGCATATTAATTTTTTTAATCTATTATTTTTAGAGGTGGACAAATTTTTGCAGTGCATAAGCAGTGATTAATTCTCATAGTTACTACCAGCTCTATTCCTTATACTATACCTCTATACTCTATACTATATACTCTATATATAATATCCCTAATAGTTGGATCCTGTTAAGAAAATGTTTATTATAATGCATTTTTTCTATTTAAGGAGCGATATCGGAAACCATGGAGAGATATACTACGCGGCGTGATATCGTCATTACATATTTAGAGAGGAGTTAATTTATCTGAAGGTATATTTTATTTCAAAGAACTGCGACCTCAGATCAAATTCCAAGAAGTGTTTCACGCTGTATGATTTGCAGTGATATCCTCCTAAGGTCTACATTTTTCATAATAATCATCGAAAAAGAATATTAATGCAATATCTTTCTCATTGGAGAAATGCTTGTTCCGCGTTCTCTCATTTAACTACGTTTGACTTTGATCGTCCATGCGAACGTTCGCGTTAATGCTACTGTAAAGATCAAGTTATTTTTATGCCAAAAGAGTGTTGCAATGCAGTGTTTTCGTCAGAACTGGGAATTTCAACTATAAAATTCCTTTGATCGCTCCTGTTTACCTAACAGCGTTGATCAAATGCTTCATTATTCTTTTCGCTCCTTTCTTGCTATCGCCAAGTCCTCCTGCTGAAAATGACGAGTGCCAGAGAATTAAATTCAACACGCTTTTGACTCGCCTAGAATTCGATTTTTCCTCTCTAATTAGGATGGCAAAGGAGAGGGAGCAAAATAAACGAACGAAGAAACATCACTCTCTAACATCACTTGTATTTGAGTTCACCTCAAGTTTTACCCAATGCCGTGAATCTCTTAGTTAAATGAAAGCGGCTACAAGTTTCCCTTTGAATAAAGCAAAATTTGGGCGCAAGAAATTTTTCGCGGGGATAAATTTTTCTGGTGTTTGGGCTGCTGATTCCATGCTCCGTAAATAACTCTCAATTCGGTCGAATAAAGTCACTGACCTCTTTCCCATCTCTAGAGAGTTTCATTTGGTAAAAAGCCGCGACGCCTTGCCTCCAATTCATAGCGGTATTTTACTCTAGAATGTTTTCTATATGGGTGTCGCGACCTTACCCGAACGGACTCCATGCACCAGATGCATGTTAAAGCAGCGAAATATATACAGAGAGGGTCAATCCGCTCCGTTGTCTCCCTCATAAATAAGTCCTCCCTCGGGTCTCTTAAAACCACCGTAAAGTTTTAATATGTGTCCCCGCCTTTTTCCAAACGAGGTAATCGTAAATTCGGATGAATACGGTGGACTCAAAGGACTAATCCTTGCTCAAATTTGAAATCAGTACCTCGCTGTAATGGAATGCGATCTGCTGAAATTCATTCGGCAGAGTACAGAGATACCTAAGTCAACGAAAATTTTTCCCGGGTACAACTTCCTGAGCTAAAACGCAATTTTTCAAAGGATTTCAAACCTTGACGGACTCTACAATTCTAAGAAAGTAAAGTACTAACAGAAAGCCACCAAAATCCTGTACCAGTTAACAGGAGTGGACAGCATTCGATATGCTATGACCATTCGCAAAAAATTCTATTCCATTTAGAAGGAAATCATAGGTTCTGAGAAGAATTAATACCTAGAGGAATGAATTTTAATCCTCAACATGGTCTCTTGCGGTAAAATTTCTTTATGCTTCTTGACTTTTTTTAAATCTTAAGCTTAATGAAATATGGAAGAAGCTTATCTTTCTTAACGGTTCTTAAGGAAGCCTTTCTATCCTGCTCCAGTGGTTTCAATTACTGCGAATATTAATACAGTAATGAATACCCAAAAGCGTTTTTTAGTTTACATTATCATACAATTTTTCGCTCAGGTATGAGCTTACGTATAAAAGTTAAAGGCCTAAATAAACAAAGAATATTTTAAAGAATTAATCTAAGATAAATATCTTTCAATATTTCGGATATCATGTCATTGATGTGTATGATCTTCAGCCAACCGTTGGCATCTTCTGATAAATCTCCAAAATAAATTTATCTACTTTCTCGCACGACTTCTTCTGTGTTACAGAATCGGGTATCGATTTTTTAATAACTTCATGGAAGCGAGAACACTCAACCTACTTATGCAAATGAATGCTGGTTTAAGAGGGGTGAGAGATTGAATTACTGGTCTCTGTTGAAATAGATTATCTCTTACTGTGCTGAGTCATCTCCCGAACAGAAACATTGCCAACATTGCAACTATGACGGTATAACGACAGTATAATGCTGTATCATTTAATGTTATATTTCTTCTATGGATGAAGAGTTTATTATTCGCGGTAATCAAGTTAAACACTGCTTTCAATCGCAACTATTCTTACATCTTGTCGTCGGTGGCGTCATGGTTAGAGTAG
The DNA here is from genome assembly GCA_036926295.1 of Pachydiplax longipennis. Classification (NCBI taxonomy): domain Eukaryota; kingdom Metazoa; phylum Arthropoda; class Insecta; order Odonata; family Libellulidae; genus Pachydiplax; species Pachydiplax longipennis. Next base: position 35,916,213 of record JAVFKF010000004.1, on the reverse strand, counting down.
CTTAGCATTGATGGAGTCATGTTTCGCATGGTTGTGACATGGTTTCTTATAAGCTTCAAGAAATAGTTACATCCAAAAGTCAATTTCAGGTGTAATCTCGTGAAGTTAAATTTCGCCAAATATAGATGTGATTATTATCAACCTTTTATTAGCTTACCTTTCTCTCCTTGCGTGTTCAAAGAAAGATTTTCTCGCTCTCAATTCTCCATAATTTCTCTTCAGACATATCGTTCCATGCATTTCATGCATTCTTCAGACTGAATGTTTGCATTATCTTCAAAATTACGTTCCCCACTATCCACCAATCTCAAATAATATGTTCATATAATTTCATTGCTCATCAATGTTATAAACGACGCATATTCTATGGCAATGGATAATGCATCAAGGCCGCATAGTTTATACTTTCATCTATTAAAATCATTGTTGCACAACCTTTGGCAATCAAAATACCAATAAAGAGATACTTTTCTAGCTCTCACTTAAAATAACGAATAAATTACTTTGTATTTCTGAATTGTTTATCACATCGACTTGTATGAAAACAACTAAGAAACAAATTTTGGTTTAATTTACCAAAAATTAAGTTTTACCACTTAATCCAAAATAAATTTGAGGAAATAGGGTAAAACTAACCTATACATATGTTTCTTCTCCTTTTCTACGTCAGTGATACTCAGGGCCTGTGTTGCTTAAAAAGATTTCATTACGCAAACATTTGGAACATAAAATTCCATTTCTTGCGATGAGCTTCAGAGTCTGTGAGTGAGTTCCTCTTTAATCACTATAGGAGCCGCTGAGGGCATAAAAAACGATCGAGGACCACGTGCGGCCCGCGAGCCACGGATTGTGCAACTCTGATTTAAATGAATGGATTCACACTAAAAGACTCACACTTACCTACCTTTAACATTTCCCATTTTTAATGCTGTTCTTTATCTCTATCTGAAAAAAGTAAATAAATGTATCCTTAGAGAGTGGTTCTTTGGAATGAGCAATTCTTTACATACGAATGCAACTTACTGTTAAAACAACACTCTTGGAGAAAAACTCGCTCAAGGTTAATTAGGTAAACGGCACGAAAGCTCGCGAACGAACATGACCACTTCATCAGTCTGCTTCTCATATAGAAAACCAGTCTTGAAACCGTTATATTTTAACGGAATAATGCACTGTTAAATTATTCGTTGCATGATGAAACTTGAGAATGATAGCACAATCGGGTCACGCGATCTAAATAAAAACGCCTTTACCTCATATTTCTGCGAATAATGGAGATCAAAAGAAACATTCCGTTTCTCGCTCTTATCGATGACAATGAAAGATTACAGAAAGCATTCCGTATGAATTTCGATCCATCACAAGAGCTTAAGAGCTTTTGACTCCGTACCATTTAATACGAAACACCAACATCCTCAAACTTCCGTCGCGTTTATCTTATTCGCGATCGTACTCAGTCCAAGCTCCTGCCACGACGAATTTTATCCCTAAAAATGCAAGAAATAATAGTAAAGAAATTGAAAATATTATAATTCTTCAGAGGAAATATTGTTCCAGCTGCCGTATCTCGATGAATGGTGCGTGAATAATTTGATTGTCAGTGCTAAATATCCATTTTGAAAATGCATTATTTACATTGAAATCATCTTTTCATAGCGGTGATAATGTGAACGCTACTGGTGGATGAGTTTCGCTGAAAAACGGCATTCATTTTGGTCACTACAATCATTGAATGCTATAAAAAGTCTTAGTCATGGTGTCGTTGCGCCTTATTCCAACTCGATGAGTCGATTATTCTTTTCTTTTGGTAGAGAATGGAGAAAGATATATCTTTCATATACTTTTGTCTTGGTGTGACTTGATCATTGCTGTGATAATATGAAATCTAATTAGGAATAATTCTGTAAAATGCCATGAAAAGTTTGAATTATTGAATAATTGTACTGCTCTTTCTTAGGTGTTTTCCACTCCTAACATTCTGGCTCAGTGATGAAAGTAAGGAAAAACTCCTCACCTTTCCTCAAGCATTTTTTCTCTTCATATAAGCATTTTGCAGTTAAATGTGGAGGTTTGAGTACATACATATAAACGTGGCACCTGTTTAATACAAAAGACCATCATATCCAATCTTCCTTCGCGTTAATCTTATTCCATACAGGTTCCTGACTCCGTATCTTGATTAACTTTTATTTTATTTTTGGCACAGAATGGAGGAAAATTTATCTTTAATTTACTTTTGTCTCAGTCTCCTTTATGACTACGACATACGACTACTACTGCCATGAAAGTGGCTGAGCTTTGCAGGATGTTGAATATCGGTTTCATCCTAGGCAATCCCTCTAGAGTGCAGTGAAAAATTTTAGTCATAGGGTCATTATACTGTTATTACATTCCGGCTTAAGAATAGGAAAGCAAGGACAAACTACCTCACTCCCCATATTGGATAGTAATCCTTATTCCCGTTCTAAGGCTCTCAACAGCTAATGATTGAAGGGATGAGAATTCAGGCAGCATTCGGGCCGAATTCTTTACTGACACCGACGCATTCCAAACTTTTCCGAAATCGCTCGATATATATTGCCTGGATCCTTCGTCTCAGCATTCTAATGTACTCTCGGGAACAAATTCCCCATCCGCTCCCCGTGGCACACGTCCATAACACACATAGCGCCTATATGTAGGTCGGCGTTGTCACAAAGGCTAAAGCCACGTGTCCACACCCGTGCCAGGTGAAGAGGGACGAGGCGGGGGGCGGAAGGGGGGGCGTCCCACGCCATAACAAAATTCTCCCCCCGCCAATGATATTTCAGAGGGGTCGAGACGAGATCCAAATCCATTTCTCACCCAACCCATCTCATTTCGACGCTCTATCCGCATTTCGTCCCTTTCTTGTTTGATCTTTCCCTTCTCCTTATCCGTGCTTTGTAACGGTTTTTGCTCCGTCCTCAAGAATGAATCGGGTTCAAGAAAAATTTCATTAGGGATTCAAACGGAACATAGGTTTCCTCTTGCCTTTATCAAAGTCGATTTCGGTTGAATGATGCGGTATTTTTCTAGAGGACTAAAAAGATGAGATCGCGAGTTGGGTGCCCGCTTGTTAAGGAAGACTAATTCATCTCCGGATGTTGGCGATGAATGCTGTGTGGACGAGGAAAGATCTTAAGAATTCAGAGATGATGAAGGTTTCGAATTAGGAAAAGTTATAAGAAATATTCATCTTTGTGTAACATACTAATGCATACAAGGGGATGATAATACAAAAGTCTTCTCTTGTCTCTCATTATCAGCCAACGATAATGAGGGATCGGACCCGCCTTTGTGTGTAAACACAGTATACAACCCTTTATTACCACCACTACCATCTAGCGCCTTTAATTGGTGATAATATTCAGGGGTAATATAATTTCTTGGGGCAAGATAAGATTTAGATGCTATTTCAAGACAAATTTATCGCGCAGGATCTTAATGAAATCTCTCGTCTCCATAGTCCCTCTTACTCAGTGACAGAGCTTCAATTTTATCAAATACGCAAACAATTTGGCTGTAGACCTAATTGCATCCTTATCTTTTCTTCTCTCCTGGGAGCGAAAGAAAGGGCTTAGGAAACGATATATAAAAATATTGAATGTACAAGCAAGAGAATATCAAGAAAATAAAATTCTGATTCATAAATTTAGCGTACATACAGAGTCAATATTGTACTAACAGTCACATTCACAACAAAATGATTCTATTCGCTGATCCAGAAGATTTAATTGCCTAAAGAAAGCATAGGAGCCATTCACTGCAATTAAATGAGATTATATATAGAAGAGTATTATAATCTTATCTACCTAACTTATCCTAAATTTGGCAGTTAATTTTTCTCATCGCATTATTAAAAGGGAAAATGTATACTCTTATAGAATTCGTATATTCCTATCTTTAAAAAAAAAATCTGTATATTTTATATCTGTAGGTTTCTTTATAGATTCTATTTTTCCAGGATTTTCCGAGCTTATTATTTTACTCTTTATGCAAAGCAAGAAATATTATCCAGCTCTACTATCTACAGCAAACATCCATCATCCCCCTTTCCCCGTCTCTGTTCATCCTACCATTTTCCCCTATTCATGAATCCCTATTTTATCCTGTACATTCGTCTTCACGCTTTGTTCTATCCTTCTCTTCCATCCTTTTCCTTTTGACTCCTTCCATCTCGCAAAATGTCTCCCTTATCCGCCATGATGGATTACGTGCCTCGGTCCTCCAAGGATTTGGACAACGCATCATGCTACGTTCCAATCTCCTCACTCCGGAAAAATGTTTGGGGATTTCGAAACTTCTCTCGAAATTTTCCCCCGGAGGAATTTCTTGTTTTCCCTCCAGAATACTGCTTCTAATGTGGCTCTAGCATTCGTTCATTGCTTACTCTTACGGGGAGTTCATTTCTAAATGTTTCTCTATCGTCCTTGTCTGTTTCTTTCTCTCTCTCAACGAATCTTTTCGTTTATTGCTCACAAAAAATCAACGCAAGATCATTATTAATGGTATTGCCGTACCACTAACTTTTGCATTCTATTTACTTTTGGAGTGGTGTATTAATCATCTGAGGATAATTTATCTGCGTTCAAATTATCGAATAAGTATTTTTCCTTTCATAAATGGAACCAATTAACCGCTTCTATATTATTCTTTCTTTGGAATATCTAACGGAAAGTACAATATGCTAGTCAAGTAAAGAATATGCTGTGTGGATTGTCATTTTAAATTAAGAAAATTAAATTTTTCTTCGTAAAATAAGTAATACTGTACTTTGATCACTCCAACAGTCTTAAAGATTCCAATCGGATATGAAACTTCTATCCCTGAAGAAATATTTTCTGTATTTCCCGTTTTCGCTATCTGTCATTCTTCGATTGCTATATATATCCTGATTCAGTTTACTTCTAATAAAATGAAAATCAGTCATTTCTATCTCATTCATTTACTGCCATACGTTTTCCAGACAAATACTATCCTTATGTAACTAGTAATGTCCCGTATAATTTACGGAACTTAATATAACTTATTTAAATATGGGTTATGGTGTACGTGTGATCCTTCTAAATGAGCTTGCACGAATTATAAGTCTATAAAATTTTTATATGTTACTTAAGTGGGCCTAAATTCTCCGTCGTACATTCTTAAGGGAAAATGCATGAGCTCATGAAATCAGTTTCAATAATCGCTTTGGTCGTCAGGGAGGCGGGTTGTTTGTCGAATTTTATTCTATTTCATCATAATTTTGATAACGCGGATCAAAAACAACATTCCACGGCATAAATATGATTCTTATTTAATTTTCCTCTCTTTTATGTATCTCTATTTCATAGGATTTATTTTATTTTTTCTTTAATCTTATATAATAACCACCGTTGTGAATACGTTTATCTATCCGATGTCAGTAACTCCCGTAAGAAATACATAGGAGAAATATTGGAACATTAATTTCACGCTCTTTCCGACGAGATAGAAATATGAATGTAAGGATTTATTAGAGGATCGGTGACCTAACACATATCGATAATTTCCTACCAAAAGTATCCTTGGTTTGATTCTAGTCGTAATACATGCAAGAAGAGATGAGACTAAATGAGAGCGAAATTAAAGGTTTTGTGAATTTTATAGTACGAAATAGTAATTAATTGTAATAGAAATACATCGAGACATTATAAATACAGAGGTATTTCAAATAATCAAAAGCTTAGCCATCCAATAATTGCTTTATTAAAATACACGAGATGTGGAAACTTTTTAAATTCATCTTATGAAGCTTCTTATTCTTAAACCTGAAACTTAATTTTCCGGAAAAAAAGTTTGCCATAAACAGGATTCGAACCACTGAGGATGAACTTTCGGATTAACCTTCGGAAACGTTGGATTTTTGGACATTTGAATCAGATACTCTAACCACTCGGCCATTTGGGTGATGTAGAAAATGTAGGTTATATTAATAAAAACGCTGGTTAGGAACACTACTGCAGGTATGGCATAATATAACAGAGGCATTTAAATATTATTAAACTCTGAAAATCTAAATTCAGCAATATATATTTACAAATAGTATAACATGCTCTAGATGCTTTAATTTTGTATTATTTGATTTTAAATGTACTAAACAGCAGTAGCATTTCTTGGTTACCTTATACTTTAGTCTTTTGGGTAATTCACATAAATTAGGTTTAATAAAATTTTATTAAGTTATTCTTAGGCGTTCCCTTCATATTTATGCCTTCAGTTTCTATCACGATGGTTATTTAAATTTGAGAGGAAGAACTGAAGTCTACTAGAGATAAAAAGGAACTTTTACGTGCATTCCTTATCGGAGTATTTTCAAGCCCTTTAGAGTCGAACCCATGAGTCTTCAGGCAGAGTTACAACAAATTTTCATTTAGGTCACCACTCATAAGAATGAGTCCTGTAATTTCATAATTCTTTTTTACAGGGAGGTCTAGCAAATTATACTTTGAATTATTTTCTCAATACGTTTCTTATGAGTGGTTTACTTTGTTCACTCTCGTAATCATATGTATCATTTGTATCCCAATTATGGAAGATGGTAATTTTTCTAGTCTAAGAGAGGGCGGAAATTAACGCGGAAGCAGAGAATTCTGCCAGAGGAAGTCAGCACTATGCGACATTTGTGTTATTATGACTGATAATTATATATATGGATCAGACGTCTAATCAAGAGATTTTGTACGAGACAAAATAATCAGGAGTAATAAATAAAACGAAAGATTGAGCAATGGTATGTCTTTCGCGCACACATTCATTTACGTCTCTGACATCTTTTTTAAGGCAGTCCAATTCTTCATCCATACCTGGCACAGTTGGTATAACCGGTAAAAATTTTAATAACGGCAAAAAGATCGAGCCAAAGACTAATCGACTTAATGGCAATCGGAGATATCTCGAGAGGCCCACATAAGGATAAAGAATTCGAAATTATTCGACGGTGAAGGAGGCTAACTAGAACTCCATTCAACCTTCTGGCAGCTTATAGTTTTTTGATTGAAGATCGCCGATGACTGCCTCTTTAGCAACCCAAAACACGCATCCCAGATTCCTCCTGTCCATAAATGGGGAACAGTAGTATTTTTTCTCTCCAGTTCAGATGGCAGTTTACGGATAATTTTCCATATTTCCTTGTTAAAGCAACCGTGCTTTGCCTCCGACTCCTTTGATATCTTTGCCATCCAGAACCGTTGTTATTTTTTTGCTGCATTAGTCGGATCCTTCGTACGGTCCCAGCGGGGATATATCTATGAAAAGGAAATGAGGGGGTATCCAGGAAGCCTTCATTTGCCTCCTCGCACGAATCGAAGTAGCCCCTTGGGAATGACTGCAACGTTTTTAAACCATGCATCCTTACGGGGCAATTAAAATTTTTGGAAGCGGAAGGGCGGATATTCTTTTATTCATGTCCGTGGTGGATTAATAATCCGGAGTTTGTAGGTCTCATTAACCTCCATGTTTCAAAATTTAATCGGTCTCCGACAAAGAAATTCTCGGAGCAGTATTAAACTTCGTTTCTGAGTTTTCTTGCGATGATCGGATTTTTCTGGAGGGATAGAGAGATTTGTAATACAATAGGAAACGTCTTCATTATCGGGCGAAATTTGAGCAAAATAGTCCCATCTTCCATTTAACCTTCGATCAGATACTGTGCGAATGTTTCAAGACAATCCTATTTTTTGTTGGAACTTAGTTTTCCATAATTGGAGGTAGCGGTTTCCTGCAGTAACTCTTTGAGTCAGTGTTGTATTAAACTCGAAATTGATGGCTGGGATTTCCGATTCCGAGTCGATCATTCTACCTCCATTTTTATTCTTTGTTTTCACTATATGGTGATGCAATATACAGCTGCTTACCTTAATTCCTACTAATATAAATAAAGGCCCTTTCCAAGAAATTTCTTCGTCAAACCAAACGTTTTCAATTAATCTTTCATTGATTCTATAGAAGAAGAACAGCGAACTGATCGTAACCAATATTTAATTCTCTCAAATTTAAGATGTATCCATAATTTTTTCTAAAACAACCACTTCTCACAGTTGAGGCTATTTTCTGAAAAAATGTCTTTTCCGTGTATCATTTATTCATCACATTAACTCTATAAATCAAGGTTATGGAGAGGGCAGAGCCACAGGGTTACGTGCCCTGTCACGTCCAAGGGTTCCCAAGGGTAAACAGGTGGGTAGCACGTTTAGTAGAAGCGATCCCTGGTTCGATTCTCGGAGGCCCATATGTGCGAAATTACCTGAACAGTCGAAGCATCATTAAAATACTACTGCTTCGTGTCCAGGGCGCAAATTCTAATGGGAAGAAAATTTAAAATTGATATTTATCCCAATCTTAATCCCCGATGATTCCTCAGTATAAGGTATTCTCGCGAGGTTTAAATGTCATACTGAATTCTTAATTTATGTTATTTTTTAATATGATAGAGGAGGAAGTTATCAGTTCCGTAGTGAAAATTAATAGCATTTTCAAGGATGATGATGATAATAATAATAAATCGTCTTTATTCGGGCGACATTGAGACTAGAAAGTCTTTTCTTACCTCTAACCCTTAATGACGATGGGAATAAGCTAGAGTTAAATGAAGAAATTCTAAGTTTCAAGTGATGTTTCTGGTGAAATTTAAAACAGAGAGAAACTTCAGAAAACTAAAATCTCTTAAGCATTCAGTTTTTACTATTAAATACTTTTTAAATCCGCAAGCTTGGGTAACATTGAATTATCTTGTAGGACCAGGATCTGCTCTCCCAATGGCGATAAATTCCCATACCCAGGGCGACAAAAGTCGTCACTAGGGCTCTTCCACCGATAAATAGCTGAAAAACATAATTCTTCATTTAATTGCTGGAGCTAGAATTTTATTTCCCTTGGCTAATCAACTTTGGAGATGGTCTCATAATCTGACGTTATCCATCATTCTGGAATTGAAAGCAGTGCCACACAGCAAAACTGCCATATTTTTACTGCAGCCTTAAAGCGTCTCTTTATCGCGAAATTATATCGCTAGAATTATCTCTAAAAGGGAATCTCTAGCCTTTCAGTACTAGAATATTATTACCGCCTCCTTTTCTTTTTGCTAGAGAGAAGGAACGAATCCCTCTCTTTGAAGAAAAAGACCTGAAAAAGGAGAAAAACATGGGAAGAATTTTTTCCACACGTTCCAGAAATAAAGCCGCTGCGACACGGATCAAGAGTTCACATGCGGACGTCGTGACCGCGTTTTTGAAAAGCGCCGCATGGAATCCTCATAGAGAAAGGCCTCTCCAAAGATAAAACACAATAACGCGGGGTGGGGACACGGTTTAATACATACGTATATATAGGAAAAAAATTTCGAGCACTGAAGAGACTTCTAAAGAATAGGATGTCATTCTTTACGGAATACTCGGTCAATCACGGTCCCGAAAGCCCTTTACATATAACGTCACGAAAAAACGCGAGACATCCATTCTCCGTTCCGACTGTCCGTTGCCGGCTTATCTGAGTATTTGAACGGCATTTAGAACTGCTGGTTTGGAATATTGCCTTACTTTTTATACATCTGCGATTGATGGGTTAAGATTTTAGTGATTTGCCATACTCGATTGTGTCGATCGATTTCCCTCGAAGCTGTAAGTTGGAAATTGAGATTTTTCCAAAATTATTTTATTTTAGCAACTGAGTCGCTTTTAATGACCAGGTATCTTTCATTATTATTTTAACCTATCACCGCCTTTATTTTTTCTTTGAAAGAACTAACTTCCTCAACTCCCAATCCTATCCATTCTCTGCAATATTTTTCACCCTCTTTCTTCCCCTCTATTTTCTACCCTCTTAATTACTAATCATCCCTTCCATCATTAATTTCTCTTGCTGTAGATGGGGAGGCCAAAGTTTCATATATATTTATTGCGGCTATGATTACGCTTTTATTTGAAGAGAGCCATAAAACTATAAAAATGTACCATAAATTTTAATGAATGACTGTAATGAATGCTTTTTTAAGTCTGTTTTTCCTTGGGATATTTCCTGGGTGCACACCCTCATGTGCAAAGATATCCTAACCCGTTTCCTCTATCTATAATTCAGTAGTTATGTGTGAGTGTATGTATATAAATGAGTAATAAATTTATCTTTGATTTGCTCTATGTTCGACGCACCGCTTATACATTTAGGCGGAGTTTCTCCGGTTGGCCATCCCTAATACCTATCATCGACATCAATCATATAACTCTCCCCAACTCTTTGCTGTAGTTTAATAGTTTAGAAGTGTACTGTACTTAGCTTTGATCTCGCCAGTCCACTTTGACGTCTGTATCCATCTCCACATCCTCTGAATATGAATATCTTTTCCTCTAGTAAACACACCCTCAAGCCAATGAAGTCAATACTTCGCAAGCAGCATTTCACAAACTACTTTCTATGGATTACATCCACTTTCCTCTTCAGCTTAGTATTCTGATTGAAGGCCGCTTTACCATTTCTGCGTCTATTTTCGATTGTGAGTTAACCAACTCACGTAATATCTTTCTTCGGCTATCATTAATACGCTTCTTAGCTGATGGGAGATTTCAATCTGTAAAATCGGTTTATTCTCTATTTTCTATCCTACCGATCTTTACCGATTTGGTCTTGCCTTCGTCTATATGTGTGATCTGCTCGCTACCAGCTAGTATATGTCAGAAGCGTATTTATTTCAACATATTTCCTCGCTTTGTAATTGCCGCAGATCTTTCCAGCATTTCTTATTCGACAGGTACATTCATCTCTTTAAAATAGGTTTTCTCACGTTATCTCATCGGTCTATATAGCATAATATCAACTAGGTCTTACACGATTATTATCCCTTCCTTAATTATGTTTAATATAAGTTTTACTCTTCTATTTTCTATCGGTTTTCATCCTCTGTAAAGATGTGTCTCCTAAATCCTCGCGATTTCTCCTGGAGTCTATGGAAATATACGACCCTTGGCAAGATCTGTTATTATTCGTCAAAGAATACTAATCTACAAGATGTCATATGAAATATAATTTTTGAAAAATAATAATTAATAATAAAAACTATTTGAAAAATGTTACTCTATGTAAAGATTTAACTCTCGCGAAGTAACCTCGCCAGTATTGCTCGCGGAGCTCTTTTATTCTTCCCTGACGATGCGCAGTTCCAATCCGCATGCAATGTACGCGTGAATACCTCATGCGAAATTCTTTATCATGTTAAACTGGTCACGGGTCTCCGATTCTTCTTATACTAATAAATAATTTCCAAGAGGCTGTTTTCAAAACAAATCTGAGGAGCATTGGGACAATAAGGCTCTAACTCTTATACATATCTACATCCATTTTCTTACCGAATTATCTTATGACATTTTTATGAAATCTCCTACTTTTAATCCGAGTAGTTATCTGTTACAGAATTACTCCATTCTAAATTGAAGACAGGGTCTGCATGGTAAATCAAGATTTTATGGTAAATCATCATCGAAATATGATGGGATTCGGGATTTATGAATAGCCGATTAAGCTTTTTTCTTTGTAGTCTATTGATAGTCTAAGATAGTGTGTGTGTGTGTTGATTATTTTCACCAGACTTGGTCGGAATGGTAATCTGATAATAGTAGTTAACATATTTCCAAATTTTGAATCCTATTCATCCTGGATCCTGAAAAGAACTGCTTAGATTACGCATTTCTGCAGAATAAAAGAAATAAGAAGTCATCAAAGACCAGCAGACATAGTAAGGGCATCCCCACTAACTATAATCGCCTATCTATGAATTATTTCTTAACTGCCATGTTTGAGATGTTAGCACGTTCCATATCTCCGTCGTCGGGTCGTTTGTTGCAAAAACTTTACTTAAAAGAAAAATCTTACTAGATTCTTCATAATAATATATTTCATTACTGTATTATTGGCAAAATAATTAATTTTATATATCATTTTCTTCATGACCCATATTTTTATTTACATTTTTTTCTAACTTTGGTTCAGCGTCTGACAATGTCAGACTGTTATTTCACAGTGTAATTAACTAACCGTTGTTACTTCCATCATAAAAATATGAACGGATTTAATGAGATGGTCAATTCATGGTAGATAGACTTCTCTGTCAAATATTGATGAAAATAAGGGGAAGCTTAATAGGTCTGACACTAAGACACGTTAGTCTCCCAAAGATAGTAATGGAAGGACTTGGGGGAGAGAGGAATTACAGAAGAGCTAAGATGGATTATGAGAAGAAGGTAATGGTTAGGAATTATGAGGAAATGAAGTGACTGGCTTGGAACCGTACAGCCTGGAGACTTTTACCAAACCAGTCGTTGTATTGTGAACCCACTATGATGAGTCAATGTACTCATCATAGTGATAATCTCATCTTTTTCAATTGAGTTGCAGTTACACAGTGGTTATCTTGGATAAGACGAAAGTACCGTTGGTACTTTTGTTTGTTGTTGACGAAGCAACTTGATAGCAAACTCGTTTCTTCTCATAACCAAGGGAACATTCAACCTGGCTTACTGGTATATTATGAGCCATAAAAAACCGCTGTTTGATATTTTTTAAAATATATTCATGGAAAAATCGAGAACTTTTACAAGATCGGAAGAAATAAACATGATTTCTTTAAGTATAAGTTGGAATTCCCAATATCCTTTGACCATTGATCGGGAAAAATATTGTCTAGTATGAGTGATTTTTCTAACCTTATATTTGTTCCAGTTTTCATCCATTCATCCATATTTTATCGTATTGTGGCTTTCATTTCGCAATAGATAACAAATCTTGTTATAATTACTGATTTGAGGGACTCCACCGTAGCCATTAATTTCATTTAACGATTTTAATGGAACTGTAACGTTAAACGAAACGAAAAACGGAAAATTTTGAGTAACTTTTACGTGATCGTACTAGCAATCAGTGAAATTTCAACTTCAATAGATTGTTTGTTGATTTTTATATTTTTGATTTTACTTTGAACTATCACGGTTTTTCTCGCCATTTTAAGCTTATAAGCTATAAATTCTAACAAGTTCTTAACTTTACCGTGTTCTTTCACATTTAATATAAATATGAAGCTTTATTGAAATGTTTAAGTTACATTTTTCGCATCAAGAAAATACAAGAATAACTTTATCGATATCCTCTATTAACTATTGAAGCCGTAAACGATGAAATTTTAATCTCGCAAATTCTTTATCGAAAAACAGAATGTCATGATGGCCTTGGAACAGGGGTCTCTAAAATAATAGTTTTGCAACGTTTGCAGGGAGGACAGGGTGGATATTAGGCTGCGCAACTACAACTGAACAACACATAACTGAAGTGGGTTTTATTTGCAAGAAAACATATAATCTAAGTACATAAGAAATGCTCGAAAATAACTGAGGAAGATTATTACACGTCTCAATTTGATATTGTACTGACAGTGAGTGAGTATAACAACCAATTTACTCGCGGGATGCATTGATAACTTTCGCGGACCATAGTTTAAAGACCTTGGGCTTAGAAGACTGATAGATTCACAGTGAGCGTGATGGGAGGACGTATGTGTATTTGAGGAGAAATTCGAATCGGTAGTCTTCAGCAGCCTTCAGAAGGAAGCAGACGTTGATTTTGAAAGGATTCTCATCCTCCGTGAGTTTCTTAATGGAATACGAGAGATCTATTAAAAGTTATCTTTCAAGAACATGGGAAAAGATTCAAAGCCTGAGATACGGCTTCTAAGAAGAAATCCCAATTTGCAGTCTTCAGCAGCCTTCAGAAGAAAACACACGGAGAGATTGAAAGGAATCTTTATTTTCTCGCTACCTAATGGAATACGGAGGAGGCCTATTAAAATTTATCTCGGAAATACGTGCATAGCGGGAAATTTCGTTTTCATGAAATTTCTAATCTGATTTTCTAGAAGGGGGAATGCGGAATTCTTTTCTGAAGGGAGCGAATAAATGTTCGGAGCGAAAGGTCAGGAGTTTCATCTTCGAGATTCCTAAAATGAGATGACATTTATTCCATATTGCGCCAGTAAACCGTGATATAAATAGAAATAAATACGAAATCCTAGATGAGTTGAGACTGAATGAATGTTGCATCAATCTCTGCTTTCCGTCATTTATCGTGAAAATAAAACGTCTCATATAATTTAGGGAATAAACTGTGCTAAAATCGTCTTTGCGACATAAGTTTTTTAAATGACATCCTAATCAGATGAGCATTCTTGTATATCTTTTTTCGAATGCATGGTTAAAATCTGCAATACTGATACAATATTAAATCTAACGAATTTCTCTGTTCAATTTCGAATCATAATTTTGTAGAAGTATAAAATATAATAGAGAATCGTTAATACATGAAAGCGAATCGTTTTATTAAATACTAAATACAATTTCTCCAGTTTTAAAAGAATTTTAAAAATATAAACTACAAATTATTCTTCTCTGAATTGATTTCATAAATCATAATACATACATTGAAAGACTCATTTTAGAATAGACCAGACAGTGATAGTGCTTAAACGAAAAATACGGCTAAAATAATGAAATATTTTCTTGATTTCCAGTGATATAATTAATTTTAAAATTTCATTTGTAAAATTGTTTGTATTTTTGCTCAAATATTCTTGTACTTGCTGATATTCATTGAATGACAAACTGCCGTCGGGAGATATTTTTGGAAGAGGTTTTCCTCTGACTAGGTATCAGGGATCTTCATTTTCTCCTCTAATGACTTTCACTGGGTATAAAGCTATTCGGTAGCCATGATGGCAATAAATAAATAAAAAATCATATTACGGCTCAGGAGAAGAGCCAAGGAGAAATTTTGTAGATATCGGAAAACGTTTGGACTGTCTCGCAATGTTACAGATTTTAATTACGCGTAATGAATCATTAGAGCTTACATCCACTGCAATTAAATGAAGTAGGTGGAATTCTATAAAGAATTGTATTTGTACGCATGTGAATAGTGACAAGTTGTATGAGCAATCGAAAGGTGATCACCGTAGATGATCGTAAGTTATGTACCTGGAAAATCACCGATTATCACCGAGTTGTTTATCGGCTTATAATCATCAGCATGTAACGAATTGATCATATTTAGTGAAATTATCATTTTTGTTATTGATTCATAGCATTTCTCAGATTTCTCATACACATAGGCTTAATCTTCCCTAAACTTGGGTTTAGCAATTCTAAGCGTTTAATAATTGGTGCAATAAGTTAGATTCCTTTATCCGTCTCTTCCTTGACGAAGGAAACGTCAGGCTTTATTGAGACGGCTTCGTAGATAATCATGGAAAAATGTGACTGATAAATCATTTACTCCTGGGTTGAGTGCTCTACTGATTTCGTAAAAAATTATTTCTTGTAGCTAAGAGAAACAGAGTCCATTATCAAGAGACGTTAAAGGACTACATAAATAAGCGGTAAAATAAATCCGTCGATTCATCCCCAAATTCTATCAATTCAAATTAAAATATTAAAATACTTACTCTAAATCAAAATGCTGAAAAGAGCTATCGACGAACGAATCGAAATGCAAGATATTCTCATATAACAGAGGAAATAAAGCTTGAATCAATACCCTCTTACACAAATTATAAGTTCTTGTAATATAATTAGATTGATTAAAAATATTGTTAACTGAAAAATATCAATTCGATTTTAATCCTATCTACTAAATTTGAAGCATAGTGTATTTAGTTTTGCTCTAAAATAATAATAACAATTTTATGGCATCATCTGTGGGTTAAAGTTGATTCAAAGCCTTAGGATTCATGGATCTCAATTATTCTTCGTTTCATATGAAGGAAAAAATGGAAAGAAAATCAAATTTGTGTTCAGTCATTTCTCGGAGGTTTATAGTTTCCTATTTTATGATTAAATGAGAACTGAGGTTGAATTTCTGAATGTTTTCTCAATATAATTAAAGAAAATAAAACACATGACGATGTAATCATGAAGTACTCTTCACGTTAGAGAAACACTTTATATCACAAGTAGGAAAGCTTTTTTCATCAGAAAGTCATAGTGAATACCATTTAGCAGCATAAGAAAGCATTAAGGTGCATTTGAATTTATCATGACGCACTTGAGTGACGTATTGCCTACATTTAAATATATTAAAATGAGTACATGAATTATTTTTCAGGAAGTGACGAGATGGCTGAATTGAATGACGGGAAAGACCGCATGTTCTCAACCTCTTGCAGAGTGAAAATGTAAGTATGAATTTATTATGCATGAAGATTAATATCATAATAATAACATATCATACATAACATGGAATTTTGGAAGACGGGAAAATAACGCAATTCATTGGAAATTTTGATAACTGTAGATAACGTTGGTGCTCCCACTTCTTTTGAAGCGGATCTAAAACAACTTCGAGAAATACCTTTGCGTCTCGAACGTGATTTGTACCCAAAAATAACACGTGTCGAGATGAATAATAACTAAAAGATATAGGGAATTTCTCACTCGTTTTGCCGGTAACAACTGCGACGCAAACCTTTGAAAAAAAAAGAGGTAGAATGTTATCGATTTAATCAAATCCGTGACGCAAATGCACGAGTAAGAAAGCAGTGGAATCAACGTTTTTTACAGATCTCGATTAGAGAAGGATCGCGCGACGTAACGATCAATGTTAAAAACCGCAGATATCGATTCTCGGTGGTTTTTTTGTCGCGTCAGACGTGGATGGATTCCTTTAGGAATTCCGTCTAACGAGACGAAAGCTCCGTTTAGATCGCTCCAACCTCATCTCGAATGCGATTGGCGGAACTCTGGTCGCACACATGAAATGCTCTCTCTCATTTCTCGAGTCGGAATAGAACAAAGCAAAGGGAATCAGTTCCTTCCCGCATTTATTTGCGTTTCCTATTGCCGCTGTTTTTTCTGTCCACCCGATTGATGGCTGCGGAGAGGGAAGATTTGGAGCGAGGAGAAATGCTGCACCGTTTATCTCTTTCTCTGAGTGAGCCGTATATAATGATACACAGGAGAGGCGATTTTCTTAAATGCTCGCCCCCAATCGTCTACTGTTGAATTTTCCCTATCTTGAACAAAACGGTCGCTGAATTAACTGCTTACTTGGGTATAGTATGAAGATGAATCGCCAGTGGGTGTCTTTTGAATAAGAAGTTAGAAGGATCATTAGGAATTATTTTTTATATTTTGAGATTTAAAACCAGCTAGAAATGGCCATTTACAATGAAACCTAACAATAATAAAAAATTAATAACAGCAAAAACAATATGAAAATAACGTTGAGATAACAAAATTGAGGTTGAATTAAGGAAGATAAATTGAAATACTGAAAACATTGATATATTCATTCACTGCTTGTATAAAACAGTTTTGTTTTGAAATTCTTGTGCCAAAACAAAACATTTGAAGATGAAAATACAGTGAACTCTCAATTATCCGGGCTAATGTGAAAGGGAGGATGTATGAACAATCGGTAAACATGGATAATCCAAACTTTCACTTTTATTCCTTACAATATTCGTCATTTTTTTAAATAAACAATTTATAATAATTTCCGCTCAAAGTTAGTTATTCTCAATGTTTTCATGGACACATTTAGCGCATTACTCACCTGAACGCGAATCTTTTTTAACAGCAATAACATAACTGTAGTCGTGTTTCTACTGCTTCACATACTACAATAAACCGTCTACATTATTGAGTGAAAATATTTGTGTTTATCGCGCTTGAATTTCTTCTAAATGAAAGCGGAAAATATAAAGGAAAAGTGAACAAACACAAACAGCTAATCCGACCACGGATAATCGAGAGTTAACGCTTTGGATAGTTTCCTTATCTTATCGGAGTGCTGCATATGCATGAGAATAGTAAAAAGGTATTGCCAGTTTCCTTATACGGATGAGTTATACAATACTTCAACTAAAAATATAACTGAGAACTTCTATGTTAGTCCTTTAGGTAACACGCAATATATCCCGTCTGCATTTACTCCATTTCCCTCCACGTGCGCTCCTAGTTGTCCAAAGAAATGGTTTGGATTGATTCCACAGTCCTAAGATAGTCCAGGTATCGCAATACCGTGTTGTAAACTGTGCCTTCTACGTAGCTCCACAAAAAGAAATGCAGCGGAGTGGTGTCCGGTTAATTGACTTTCTTAGGTCTCCGGACGAATGATTGACGGATGTCCTCAAAATGTTCTTTGGGAACATGTGACGACCCCCGTCATTGCCCTTTCAGAACATTACCCGTGGCTAGAAACTTGCGATATCATTCTTCGTACTAAATGTTGCTGTCTTAGGAAAAAAGTTGAAACTTTCTTTGCTTCTTCACGACGGACTTGAACTCAGAAAATCATATTTTTAGTTTCACTTTATGCTGAAACAGGATCCTCTTTGCATAAACAAACTGCAGCGCTCCTAATAAATTACTTGGAAAATTTCTCGCATAAACTCGAACCAATAAATAATATGCCGGCAACTACAAAAACTGAGAAATTTACAATCATCGAGCAGCCTAACGAAATAATGAGTTTTAATTGTACTATCCACATACACCCACACTTATCGAAACGTTATTCAATTAAAATAGTACTAGTAGTTATACAAATAGTACTACTAGGACCGCTTTCATCGCGCTGTCCACATGGCTATCCGGGAGTCCAAAAATGAAAATAAGAAAATGAAAAGAATTGCTAGAGCTAGATTCAATTAAAATGAAATCAATAGCCAATATCGACCTCTTGAGGGCGTGTTAATGCCCCGTAGATAATACACCGATGCACATGACGAAATGTGCGATCTTCCAAAGCCAATCAACTTCAGTTTTCCTTTGCTGCGTCATTGCGTACGCCTCCCGGCCAAAGCCATTTCTCTTTCCCCAGGAGAGTTTTTAAATAACTTGGGGAATGATAAAAATCGTACTTTCGCAGGAAACGAGGATTTGGGAGAAAGGATTCTTTAAAATGATGAAGAGGCTCATATATTAAGAAGAGACTGAGGAGTGTGAGATGCAGAAGTCAAATAAAGTAGAATGAAAGTGCGTAGTGAAGGAAAAGGGTTTTTTAAATTTCATTTTATCTCATTCATGGAGATTACTTTTCAAGCAGTATATCAAAAATATGAGCAACCGCTGACGTCAATTTTCCATTAGAATGAAAATTTCGAATTTCTCACAATGAAATATTATATTTGTCAAATGCGTAAAAATATTTCAAAGAGAAGCACATCTATCTCTATCTATTAATTCACTATTGAACCATCATTATCGTCAAAAAATTTCAACAGAACAGTTTGCGTGGTAGGATTAAACTATATATCCTTTTTCTGTGTTGCAGACTCTCCATCTAAAGATATGATGTTGAACTTAATAGTAAAGAGATATTAGACGTGTTAAAAAGTAAAGAAGTCCCCTTCTCAATGTTTCGAATAAATTCAACTGTCAGGTTTGAATATTTATTCATGTAATGAAATGTTATTGATTTCAGATTACTTAGCCACTTAAGAAAATTAAGAAACTTCTTAGTAAAGATCACGGAATACTTCAATCTTCATGAATTAATAATTGACTAAAAAGTGTTATTTAAATATTGATGAAGATTTATTCATGGTTTCCCTTCTTTTCATGCAGAATGAACTTTTTTGTTCCTAAAGTAAAGTCTGATAGAGTTGTAAATACATGACTGGAATAAGTAATTAAATAATAGCACAAAGTTATTTCTTAACTTCTGTTTCTCAAAACATCAACGATCATATTTGCACTAACTTATTCCCCACTAACTTATTTGCTCATTTTTATTATGAGTAATCACTATTGACTAATAAAAAGTGACCTATTGAATGCTTAATCATGATAACATTAATAAATAAGAAAAGATGTTGGTAATTTTTCCGCAAAAAATCATTAAATACGACAGGCTTCGGTATATTCTCGCCATCATCAGAAAATAAAATTGTCTGTTCTCATTACTTGTTAGTAAACCGTGAATTTTCATGATATTTAAAATACTTTCCGATTGCTGATCAATGTGATAAATTATATCCTTTTACATTTCGCTTGTAATGTATCGAAGACTCCAACTCATGACACTTCTCATCGGATTTAATCGAAAACTTCTTGGCCAGGTAGTTTTACTTAATCGAAGGTGTACCTCATAAATTTCAAATTTATTTTGATGCATGGAAAGCGATGGGAATACTACAAGATATTAATGTACACACGAAATGAATCGCTTTCTTTTTCAGTGTGCTTACCGCTTGGAGTGAGAGTGATGTATCGGAAAATGGCTTACTCACAGTCTAAAACCCTGTCCATATTAAGAACCGTTGACCTCACGGTCATACGATGATGATGCGCACTCCTCTTAAGTGAAGGGAAGTGAGTGGCTCAGGAGTGGGCGTACTGAGAGGGCAGTCGGGCATAGGAATGCATGCAGCGGAAAGGGCAAGGTGTGGAGAACTTAGAGGCGTGATAATTATGCAGTAGATTAATGATACGCTATAAAACCCAACATACGTAAGGCAGATATCGGAAAGGGAAAGTTCGAATGAAAAAGAGAAGGAATATGAGTACCAAGGAAAAGGTAGAATCAAAAAGTAAAGGCATTTGGATTCGTAAATTTGAGTATAGCTGGCCATTTCGGTTTTTGCTTAGCAACTCGCTGACAGATTATCGTTCACTCTTATTGGAACAAACACGGATAAAAATATCAGACAGTTTATAATTTATCGCAGTAAATTAGTGATGGGTTGGTAAATAAAAGTTGGTTATCGGAAACTTTTCGGGCATCGGAAACAGCTTCTGAATCGACAACTTTTCACCTGATTTTTTATTCCAAAAACGAGTTTTTGAATTTCTTGTTTAAACTCTATCTCTCATTTCTGGTACCAAAGATAAATAGATAAATACTTATTGATTTAAACTTTCAGAAAAACATAAATCTAAAGATTTTAATATCGACTACATTTGCATCTACATACGTATCCTACACTGACCACGTCTCTCGGCATGTCATATGCATGACTCAACATCCCTAATCGATTACCTTTACGAATCGTTTTCGAAAAAAAATGAATTCTTGAATCGACTGGTCTTAGCATCTATTTCTTTGATCTTCCATAATATCGGCTTCGTCTTCTACGAACGCACTCTCTCTGAATGAAGTTACATTTTTATGAATAATAATCATATTCTGATAAACGATGAAAAGCGCCTCATACGCATGCTTAAATTTTGAAAAAGAAATTAAAGAGAAAAATTCCGCCGTGGCCAGGACTCGTACCCTTAGCTATAATTTAAATATTGATAGCTGGAGGAGATTATATTTTCCTCTGGTAATCAGGTTTTGACACCCCCAATAATTATGCAACCCTCAGGCGGTGGCCTCGCTGACTCTAAGGGTGACCCTACTTCCTCCTAGATTGAAATTTAAGGGGTAACGCTGATATGATACAAAATATAGAGACCAGAGTTCCCTATACATTCCGCGCCTGAGCGACTGAGCAATACTTCTAAGTGCCTCCCAACTAATTTGTCAAGCGCCCACTATCGATTGAAAATTTTTTAAGCTTCTCGCTTGAATTTTCACCAATCTATGAATGATTTTGCATATAATGAATTTTATAGTTGGATTACATGGTTTATTTCGTTATTTAGACGAAGAAAATCAGAAAAATTTGACTTAAAATTCTCCTCTGGCAATATTGGCTCAGCTCTTCAAAACTAAGCGCCCCTTAGTAATTTTCTTGTCGCAAAAATGGAAAAAAATGATAAAACTATGATAGGAACATGTGATAACAAAAATTAAATTCGAAGAGAAGTTGTTGAAATCCGGTCAATATTTAATATTTGAGAACTCACTTACCTAAATGGAAATTTAATTCCAGCATTCTCAACCACCAAAAATATAAGCTTCTTTTGTGATTAAAGCATATCATTAACATTCCGCAATTGAAGTTCATGCTTGAACCTCTTTCTCGTTAAAACTTCGCAACCCTCGATCCAACCACCGACATCGATTCCATGGTTCGACAGCTCCTCTCTTCAACTTTTGACCCTTGCCCTCTCAGGCCGGAACAAGTATTCAGGAGGGCATTCAGCAGATCGTTGAGGACTCTTTTTCCCTTAACCGTGGCCATTCACGTACTCGGGATTGTTATCTCCCTCCAAGTCCATACCATGCTGCCCTGTGACCTCATCGTCGCGTCGAGAAACTTCCGCAAAGGAAAAAGAGATGTAGATTTAAGCCTCTGGAAAGAATGTTTTCTGTGAAGAACATCCCAAAGAGAAAGAAAAATTTCCGTGTATTTGCCTTTGGTTGGAGCAAAAGTTTTCTAAACGCCTTTCCTTTGAGGAGATTTTGCATAACTCAATGCATCTCAAATGCCGGCATTTTCTTTGGGAAATAGGAAAGAGTATGAAAATGTATCGGCTATAAATTTTAAAGGGAGATTTACCTGAGATGTTAACTGAAATATCGAAAAATTTTAATGAGCTGACTCGGTGGAAGATATTGAAGATAATAAATTATAGATTTAAATTTAATTTCATTATTTTCGAATACTTAATTAGGAAATAATAAATTCTAGGATAAATTTATAAAGATTAAATTCCTTTACTTTCATTCACGATCAAATCTAACATTTATTATTAAAATTAAATCATTTTTTATCATGAAAGGGAATTTCAAATTCTGAATATGATATTTCTCGAGTTCAATAGGAAAGGAAATAATGAAAGATATCTACTTCACTCAAAATAAGATGCTGTTTATTTTTGTATTCATTTTCTTTTATTTATTTGTATTCACTTGGTATTTGATATTCCTAAATTTAATTTACAAATGAGTTTCAGTTTTTTTTCCAGAGCTTTCTAATTTTACAAATGTATTCCCTCTCAAACGGAAACGAAGCCGCAAAATGTATTTTTCCTGAAAATTGCTTCGAAAATATTAACCTCTCGGGAATAAATAGAATGTTCAGGTTGATTGTTTCCGTTCACTTCGGAGGTCGCTCACAGTTCACCCCGTTCATTGCTCTTCGGGGAATTCCAGTAAATTCTACTTTGGCATAAACTAGATGGCGCATTCGTATGCTTCGTTTAAAAGATGGAATTTTTTATCAATTATGACGTACTAACCTACGGATGAGACTCCGTATTTTCTCATATTCTGATAGATAGCTCTTTTCCTTCAAATGGATGTTTTATGATTGGTGCAAATGAAGGTGAATTCGTTTAATTAAATCCATGCGCGTATTTTTCTGACTGATAAGTGAACGAAATGGGACAGCGAAAGAAAATTCACTACCGTAAATTAAAGCCTCTATCTTCGCCGCGAAATCGTCAGTGTTTAGAGAAAAGGAGTAAACACGAGCTCATATGACGCATTCTTGAACTAGTCGCGAAGTAAAAAAAAGTAACTTACCCGATACTGAATTATCGTTCATAATTCACACAAAAGCGTGATTCATGCCTTCGAATCGAACCCAAATATACATATTTACATGTTAATTACAATTCATTCTTTGATAGGAGGACAATTATACGGAGTGTTGTTAAATAATCTTTGAGTTTGTCTCTTTGCATTTCTATAATTATTGTCACCTTTAAAATTCTCCACAGTTAAATTTCCAAGCGATTAAAGGAAGTTTTTCGTTGGATGCGTAAGAGATGGCGGGAATGAAAGGGATCCTGGAACCTGAAGAATGGATTGAAAAAGTAAAAGAGACACAATGGAAGGGTGTTTTGAATGTCAAGATGTTTTGGATGATAAGAAAGGGACTTATTTTGAAACTGAAATAAAAACACAACTATTACACGTTACCGCAGAATAAAAACGTTTGTCACGTTTTTATTCCTCTCTCATCTGGGAGAGCTACCACAAAATTGAGACCGAAACAGTGGATTTTTTTTAGACTTTTGATACTTTACATTGGCCTATAAGTACATACTTTATGGCTGACTGTTTACTTTGTATCTTGCACGTTATCCAACAAAGCTACTACTTTCGGCACGAATAAGAAGAGTGTATAAATGGCACGTTTCGTTATTTGGATCATTTATTATTTGCGCACATATACCTCAGAAATTATCACTTAGTTATAGCATTCTTCCAAGCCTTTTCTGCTTAGCACTATTCACCGTGCCCTCCTAATAATTCAGTCTTATCACGTCTTAGGTATTATTTATCATTCCTTTACGCCTCAGCTACTCTACCCGTTCCTGCGTTTAGTGACAGGAAGTTTATTTGGAAGCAAGCAACATTCCATACCGCTCGTTTACCCAGTATCGAATTCTTGACTCGCTTGCTTAGGCAATGGTGTTTTAGAAAAAGATAGTTATGTATGAAGCAAATTTATCTAGAGAACATTATCTCCATACTTCGAACCGAAATTTCCTTAATGAAAATTAGTTGGCTCTTCGTTTTATTTCCCCTCTTTTTGCTTCTGTGTTCGGCTTTTAATGTGACGTCTTACCACGCACGAATCTCGTCATCTGTTTTTTTCTTATTTTACGTTAAGAAATTTAAGAATTTCGATCCCTTTTGTGATAAGTATCTTCAAATACCACTTGCAAGAATACAAAATACCGATTTCTATTAAACCGTCGTTGAAGTCAATCATGACTCCAATGCGGCATATCTGTTAATCCACTTTACCTTCAAGCTTCAATAATATTGGGAAATAATATAGGTTGATGTAATTTCGTGTCATTATAAAGTTAAGCCATAATGAAAGTTTAGTCATCTTTCATGAATGTTTCACAGTCCATCTAGTCATTCCACATTGGCGATGATATTAGCTTATGTCGGGATGGTCATATTGTCTCCTACTCTTATGAACTTTGATACTTGTCGGCTGAGTTGGAACGACCTAATATGGAAAAAGCTTCTCAAAGCATATCTTTTTCATTAATGATTGCGTAAATTTCTTCTGCCGTAAAATGGACGCTCAATATCAATATAAATTATAAGGTTAAATATCTGGTACTATTCAAATAATAGATTTATTATGTAGTATGCCCGTCTGTGGCTGATTGTCTGAATATGGTTTGATTTATTGACCAACCCCCTCTCTACCACATGTTAGATATTTTGGTCTTACAATTAGAATCTTTTGGATGCAAGGAGTAGAAAGTTCACCTAAGACCGAGTTCAAAGTCTCACGTGATTTTACAAAATCATTGTCAAGCCAATGAAAATTCCAGATTATTAGCAATCAAAGAGTATAGATTACGTTCCAAGATGATATTTTCAGCGTAGATAGAACTTATAGAGGAAAGTCTGTATCGTCATTTTTAGTTCTGTTGCTATTCATTTTGGTCGTCATATGCAGAGAAGCTGGACACGACTGCGAAAAGCTTTCGCCACAAAATCCTGCGTCGGGTGTCCATTTACGCTCGCTCCATGGACTTTTTAGGAGCTAATTTTTTTCGGACCCGTCAGTTGGGAGATTAAACCATTTGGCGAAGGCGCGCGCCATTTTGTGTCCAACCCACTCATCGCATTCCCTCAACCGTCGACGACCGCTCGAAAACGCTGACGATTCTGCAAACTGGGTGTTCCAAGAAGAGAAGGCGCGTAATTAACCTCGGAGGGCGAGCAAAGAGTCGGTGGCATTCACAAGAGACTTCCCTGGTTTTTTTCTCGATTGAATGGCTCGATGCAGAAGCGAGCAGAAGAGTAACAGACTGTGGGGCGCTTCAGAAGCAACTCCATTTTTATCTCCAAAGAGGAACAAGAGGATCCCTTCAAGACATACGCAGGGCAGCTTCTTTGTAGAACGTTTGGAAGGGAAATAAGATGTGGAGGGAGAGGGAGGGAGGAGGAGGAAGGGGAGAATCTTAAGATGGGAGGAGGAAGAAAGGGGAAAAGAATAGGGGAAATGTAAGGAATGGCTTTGGAAGACGAGGGGATATGAAAGGAGCAAGTAGGGGATTTGCAAAGTAACTCAAACAAGGAGTTTGTTTCCAGACGTTTTCTTTCTCAGATTGGCAGACATTGCCGCTGGTTACGCCGGATGAGGAATCTGCGTTAATCAGAATATAACGAAGGGGCTGGATTCTCGTAATGGAAGAGTTAATTCTAAATGTAGGATGGTCCTCGCGTGGAGGTTTTCGATGGAACTCTAGCTAGGAAATGAATTTTATGCTCTCTAGTTCTGGTCCATAGTAAACTACATTGACTTTCGGCACCCGAAATATCACGCTCTGCTAGCTTTATCCCTCTGCTTATATTTCTCGTGCCTCGGAATGAAGCGAATGCTAATTATTCCCCCTAAAAAGTTCCCCTCAAGTGTAAGAGTCTCTGAAAATCAGTGAAATTCAGATAGCATCATTTTCTTCCATCGCAAGGCTGCTTAAATTTTGTCTGAGATTTTACGACCTCCAATTTTGTCATTGTTCGACAAATGTAAAATCTTTCTTTTGGGCAGTTCCTTCTGATTCATACTTCCTGTACATATTTCTTCCATTTCTGCCGGTTCTCGACTGTTTCCGCTGTGAATGTTTATTCTTGACGCGTCATTTATACACCAGGAATTCATATTATAATGTAAGCTAAGGAATGATTCACAACAACTTAATATCCATTTTCTTTTTATAAGTAAACAGGTGTATTAATTACAGTTAGAGTAAAAATGTGACAGTCATTCTGGAATATTTTAATATAATTTTTCGGTGATAAGGACCATAAGTTTCATCGAGAGTTCAATTACTCCTTTATATGTATACATAAATATGTGTAGAAGATTTCGTTAATCTTTTATTGGTACTATGGAAACTCATAATCATTAAAGTAAACAACGAACTGAAGATAAATACAGGTGCTTTGTTATATTTGGTTCAACAAATAAATGACAAACTTTATGATATGGAGATGAAGCTTCGGATCTTAATTACATAAACGTAAGGAATGAGGATCCAAGAAAATGTCTCACTTTAGTCAGCAATAGATTTCATATTACTGGGATGGGTTTTGCGAAGCTAAGTTATAACTTCCCATTTCGTATACACCGAATTTTCATAAATAATCTAAGACACACTCGTTTTTTAAAGCTCTAAAAAAGGAAAAAAGATGCACTCAGATTCGAGAATACACGTTATGTTTGTGTTGAATGTATCTGGTAAGCTTTTCCATAGAATATATTCTGAATGTATATTCCGAAAATCCATTGGATGTATGAAAATAATTTCCGTTCCAGAATAATTTTCGTGAATCGTGCAGTCATCAAAAGTTATTCTAAAGAAAAAAATCTGCCATTGATAAAAGTAAAGACCGAATTGGCCCGTTTTGTGATGATTCATTTCTACCAGTGTATTCTGTTTATTCGGATACCTCTTTTGATTCATTTGGCTCAGGAATACACGTATCGACATGTTTCTAGCGTTTTTAAACGAAGACGAGAGTTGAATCACAAAGAGGATGAATTGTAAGGATACGCGGATCAGAAATGGAGGAGAGAACCTGAGGGATGAAAGGAAACGATACAAGAGGGGAAGCAAGCAGAAAATCCAAACGAAGGAGAAAGCGGATGGAGGATACCAAGCAGACAAAGGAGAGAGGAAGCGGATATAGATTTTGGCGCGCAAAAGAGAAAATTATCAACCGAATTAGAGGAAGGATCCCAGCAGAGTTGGCAGTCTTGATGTCTACAGGCAAAACTGTATAAAGCGTTGGGAGTGGGAGTCGGAGGAGGGGAAGACGCACTCAAGGGCATTTGGGTGCAGATAGGAAATGCTGCAAATGGACAGGGAGAAAGGGGTTGGAGGGGAGGAGGCGAGTATGCAGAGAAGGGTGGCGGGATGTGCCCGGATAAGGGGGAGGGAGGACGTGGGTATTTGCTGACAGGGCTGCCACACCAAGTGAGATAGCCAAATCTTTTGCGTACCAATGTTTCGCAGCGATGCGGGACCTCGAACCAGTGTGTCGGGCTTGGAAAGATGAAAGCACTCGGCGGAATTCGGAATGGACTCGTTGCGCAATTCGCTCTCCCAAAGGAGGAGCGTCTTTTTGTTCGCGGCTTTTATGAATACCGGCGGTTTTGAGGATTGTTTCCCAGAGTTGGTTCAAAATGGTGTCTTGGGGGAGGGCGGCGCTCATCCGCGGGGAGGAATCCTTTCGGGAGCTCCAGACGATGGAAATGTTTTGTCGGTGGAAGTCAAAACGGGAGTGTAACGATTGCTAACCGTCGGCGCTTAAAGATGCGGCCGCATTGTCGTCGCCTGCGTAATTGAAATTCGCGGATGCCGTAATTGGGTGGGTTTTTGACTGCGTTTTCAGAGCTTCTGATGAGACGAGTTGGTTACGGCGTCGATTCAAGGACCCCTTGATATGAATGAGAATGTAATAGGGTGTTAGTAAAATGGATGCGAAAACTGGTGGAGAATTTAAATTTTCTATCTCCGCCTAGATGACCTTTATTAAGTGTAATTCTCCGCCATTTTCGGATGAGGAGTTAGGACAATAAAAAAATGATATCATTTCATTTTATTTTAATAAAATCTGGATAGCTGAGGTTTTGCTTTGGAAAAATATTATATCACGAAATGTCAAGAAAATAGCAATATTTACACGCCGAAAAGTAAATACCATTAGAAATAGATCTGCTGGTGTCTAGCTTACGGATAAACGAGTGAAAGCTTCGCAGAAACTCCCAATAGATGGACATTACAATCATTATTGTGACCTCAGACATAAAGAAATATCAGAAATATCTATATTACAAGAAAATAATATCGCTATAATTGGTATCAACAATCATTCCCGTTGTTGCGCAGCTTTAAATCCATGGAAATTAATAATGATAATAGTCTATGATAACATAATAATTGCAGTGTATGTCATGATAAAAATGGAGGTTGGCAATATGGTATAGTCTGTAATACTCTGTAATAGGGTAATTCTCTTGGAAATGCCTTGATTCTCCATTAAAGAGCTGAATCAGCGAGAAGAATTTAACAACGAGAAAATTTGTGACAATTTTAGCTTATTATTCGTTTATTTACTTATTTATTATCAAACCTAGCAACAGCCATAGTTGGCATCTTACATTGGATGCGTTAAAAATAAGAAAACACAAATGAATCACAGCGTAAACAATAATAAGGAAACGAATATACATTCTAAAACATTGCACTCTAAATTTAAATTTACAGAAATAAAATGCTTCCTTGCCCATTTGTAGCTGACTTAGATCTTTCAGTAAAACAGGTCGAAATGATGAGCGGATTTCAGCGAATACAAGTGATGAAATTATAATAGATTTGAAGAAGGAGAGATTCCAGAGTGCACAGCGATGAAAGTATTCTCTTCAGAACGATAATATAAAAATGCGTCAAATGATTATGTTTTCCTAAAAATTACAGAATCCCATGCGCATTTCAATCTAATCTACGAGCTAGCTCAAATCATTCTCAGTAATCATTTGCGGTAGAGGAAAATACTCAAAGCAAAAAGTTGTCAAAGCCACTTGTTCATTCGTATCTTTCTCATAATCTTGTTATAGATTATACCTTAAAACTGTTTTTGTACTAAAGTTAGATTATTGAAGTATTCCGACTAAATAATTCTATAGCCTCACAGATTAGGGAGTAAATTAAGATGGGGTTTTCATTCAGTATCGCAGTTGAGCAGTTAAAGAAGAAAGAATTACTTTATGTCAAATATCTGAGACTGAAATAAGAAAATCAATTACTTCGACTCAAGCCTTTTCCTCATCTATTGATCCACAAAATACCTTCAGAAGCCATTGAAAGCATCAAAGGAAAGACTCTATCCATGATGAAATAGGCACGATAAGAAGAACGTATTTTGTACGGAAATAATAATGCATTTTGTAGGAAATAATAATGCATATATATTATTGGTTTACCACCAGATATTATGCAACATGATCATTTATTTCCCTGCAGGATACATTCGAAATAGAATTTTTCATGTTTGAGATTCAGAAAGAACCTACTGCATGAATGAAAATGTGTAATATAAGAATTCTTTCATGTTGTTTACTTTCAAATGTCATGAGAAAATTCTTTCCTTCACTGACGGTAAATATTCCTTTTGAAAAATAATGTATAGCTTTGGAATGCCCATCTATTCCACGAAGGATGAATACTTTTACATATACATGCAAATCAGGTTGTAATTTTATCATCGAGTTATTTTGTGCTTAACTTGCACGATTCTCCTGTTTCATTTAACTCTCTTATCCTTTTCTGTCTTATTCATCGATTTGAAACGAGCGAGCTTCTCCAATTCATTTAATTAATACATTTTAATTTAATTCATTTAATTAGCATCGTTTTTTTGGAAAATATCTACCTCGGATCTCAGTCATGGCTGGTATTCTACAAGCAAAGTTTCGTCGCGCGTTCCCTACTTTCCATCTTTTCAGGATCCACTAATCGTAAGCACTGGAAATAAGAGCGATAATATTTGAAAATAGCACAACTGAGATAAGAGAATGAAGCCAAGGTATTCAACGCATGAGGTTTAGAAAAGAAACGGAAGACATATCTCCGACGCCTCATTTTCCTCGGGGTTTGTTTAGGCTTCACGCACGTACGCTTCGAGGCAATGGGACGGTTGCCACGCAACCGAGTGGCAGTGACAATCGGAAAAGAAACAATATTTCATCCGCTTTATGTATGTGACCAAGTTGAGACTGGATGACGCATAGCGATGGAAGGGACATATCGAGAGATGAGAACAAAAGGGAAGACGAGGAAGGGTGACAGGGGAAGGGCGTGATAAGTCTTAAGTGGCAGGGAATGGAAGAATCGAACAGCAGGGAGATTAGAGAAATGTACAAGTGGAAGGAAAGGAGTGTCAAAATTGTCGCTTTGGGCAAGAAAGGGGTGATGCGAGAGCGTGGGCGTCTCTTCCCCATCTCTCTTTCTCTCTCCCCACTCCGTACTTCGGCGTCTTTTCGGTTTTACTCCTTATAGGGTCGTGAATCCAAACGCGAATGTTATGCAAAGTGTTATCTCGCACGGCGAATACGTCAGGCTAGCGAAGTTTTGGCCATCTAAGTTTCTTGGCGGATGAAAGTGGATGCCGCAAAATATATGAACGAAAGGCATCGTCAAAAAACGAAACTCATCTGAATTGCTTGAAAAATCAATTTTCCAAAATTATCATTGCTTATTTGGCTTTTTATTGTGGGTAAATGTTAATTTTAGATTATTAGAAGGTATTACTATCAATTATTTTATTATTAAATGAAAGTTCCCTGTGAAATTTACCTATGAAATGAAGATTAAAATCGTTATGCCATTACGCAAAAATTTTCTCTCGTTAATTGCTGTCAGTAATCAATCGGTACCAAAGCTTGCCAACCAGCATGTAATGGAAAGTCTCTGTTGTTCACATTTAAGTCTCTTCTCCGTAATTTATAGTAAGACTCCTAGTAAATACAAGTAATTTAGTATCTACAGCAACAATTGATATTTTTCCCACAAGAAAATGATCGCTCGGATACATGTATAAAAATTTTATAGCATTTTTAATTCCAGAGTTTATATAGGTTATCTTAAAGCTGCGGTTTTCTGACAAGCCGAAGTTTTTAGACCCCTTATTTAGAGATTGCTCTCACCTGGACGCATGGTCTAAAAATTCAAAGATGGAACATGCGGAATAATATGGATGATTCCTGTATTTGCTTTTTAATAACGAATGGGGTCGTTTTCTATTATTTTCTGGATGCATGTACGAGGATTTCAAGTATTTATGAGATTAACGGGAAATCGCTCCGGCTAACGAAGACTTCACTTTGTTTACGTGATTTAGGAACAGATAAGCCCAACTATTTCTGTCATCAGGGTTAAAATAGACTATTTTTTCTATGTTGGATAGAAAGGAGAGTGAAGGCGGTTGTAATACCTTTGGCATCGCGAAGTAAAAAGTCAAGGTAATCGTGTAACATTTACGTAAAAATAGTATAATAATAAATATATATAGTATCCAAATATCCGATCATGCTTTCCAGTTCCATTCCCCATATTATCTGTCCACTTTTCTAGCTGTCAAATACTTTCCAAATCCAAGTAAGTTAATATTTTTAGGGTTCCTGATATTTTATAAATGACAGTAATATGTCATTATTGGTATTTATGAAATAAAATCCTTTGTTTTAACTTTCTTATATACACCCTTAAACAATGATAATGAAACGTTTTTATTTAAATTCCACATTGGCATTGGTTTTTTATATTAGTTTTATTTTGAAATTAATAAAACGAGTTTAACCGTTAAATTGGCTTAAGGAATATGTTCCAATTTATTTTGCTTGCTGTGATTGAGGAACGGAATGAAAGGTTGGCTTTGCTTTGAATACGTTGAAAATAATACTGCATTGAGAGACATCAGTGGAATAATGACTGTAAATTCTCCATTCTACCTCAAAAGGAAATAGATCACACTTTCTCTGCTTCGTTAGAGTGTATCCAAGCAGCTTCACCACTTAAAGCGATGGATCATGCAAAAAATGTATAAAACAAACTCACTCCTCTAATCATTCATCCACATCCAAAGTATTAAATTTCTTCGGAGAGTTATGCACTTCATAAAGTTTCACATTCAGAGTGGTTTTATGGCAAATTTTCATTCCCGTCATCGCTGCAGCTGACTTTTAATTGTTAATACAGTGAAGAAATGCTTTTATGCAATATGAAATAAGCTTTGATGGTGGAATATAGCATAGGTGTGAGTTTTATGATCAATGCTAAAGCAGGTTTTTGCCCTTAGCAGTTCGATCTTTCAGAGGTTACCTTAGAAAAGGATTGAAAACTTGAGGGAAATCAGCAGAACCTGATCGCCTTGAGCAGTAGTCCGCAATAAGTTCATCTTGTTTGATTTAATGAAAATAAAGAATGAATTGTCTGATTTTCTAAGTAATAACACTATAAAACTTTAACCTTTAAAATTAAATACCAGTGATGTAGCAATCTTTCTTGCTTGAAGAACTTAACGAAGTTTGTAGAAAGATGCTTTTCAGGGATAAAATTATTCCTTTTATCATTGTAGAGTTATGTTTTTTTACGGGCAATGTTCTTTATGGGCACGAATAGGATAGACAAAGGCCACTGGCTTCTGGTATTAGGGTCAAAAATAAAAGTATAGTCGTTGGCGCGATATCCCTTTGAGGGATAAAGCCTAGCCAGGCAGCATTCACAATGATCAGCGCATCGACTCCCACGCCACCGTATTTGGTTTCGCGAGGCCGGTTTGTCTCATATCAGCAATAAAAATGAATGATGTTCTCTCTGAAACTTATCACTATGAAAAATTCTCATATTACTATTAACACTAAATTCAAGCGTTCGTTTAAATACCTCGCTGTCGCGCATTTGTATAAGAGATGCATGTATAATTATATTTGGGACGGTCAAATGATATTCTTCCCACACTGCTTTAGAGGCTTAGACCGGCATGGATTCTGGATTCATAAGTTTTTTCTCGATTGCGGTACTTTGGAGTTGGGGTCTCTCTGGCATATCCAAAATAGGAAACTTCCAAAGGAGTAGGTCATCATCTTTTAGTTATTGCACCAATTGATACAAATTTGGTCTGTAATGTATGCAAGCGGATGGAAGTCTGCTTTTCCAACCCTTTTGCGGGGACTATTAAGTATTTTAATTGCTCTTAAAGTCTATGACAAAAGAAACTAAAATGTATTGACGATCGTTTTGGTATGGAATTTGAATAGCAAATATATGAATTGGTTGTGAAAAGAAATAACTCAATACAAAAACTCAATACATCATGAAATTTTCGGTGTCTTCATACATGGATGGTCTGAAAAGTTTCCTACATTTCGCCATTTCTCGACATATTTTCTGAAATTTTCTGAAAATTTTTTGAAGATTTCTGAAAAATCTGGGGTCGGAAAATTTTCAGACCACCCTCGTAGTGTCCTTGGTCATTTTTGTGTTAATATTAAAGTAATGTCACAGTCCAAGTAATATAAATCAATACAAAAATTGCAATAAAAATCCATGCTTCTTCGCATCAAATAATTCTCAGAAGTATTTTTCTATTGTAGCTCATATTGGTCTTTAAAGAATTACTCAATGAGTTCAGATTTACGTCATTCCACTCCTGAGCATCTATTTAAAGCTATTGGATGCATCACTGATTTTATCCAGGTGCCCTTTTTACAGCCGTTGAACCGTTATCTCGTAAATCAGTTTCGTTTACATATCCTCGTTAATTTTAATTTTATACTTCGTTTATTTCAGTCATTGAGCCAGAAGCTTTGACCTTGCAGTACTTCTCCAAAAATGAAGAGTTCGTATTTCTTTTTAATGAAAGAGAAGGAAGGGATACGTGAAGTAGATCCTCATTTTAGTGAGAGGATATCTGTATCTGAAAAGGTAAGCTAAAATGTTATTCATCTCAAATTTAGAGTTTATTACTGAAATGAGGACATAATTTAATTTGAAAACGAGTCGTTATGGTATCGGAGTCATAGATAAATTCCTAGTTCTCTCCATAGATTATTATTTTGTCATTATGCTCTCCGATGCTCTTTTCTTTTGGGGTGATAACGATAAATTTAGAAGCCTTACTCTTTACTCAATTGTTAATTAATTTAAGTTCGGAAAATTCCGTAAGACAGAGGACTAATTAAAGATTGAATTTCATCAAGAAATTTCCCCTAATTTACTCTCATTCCTTCCCCTCAAGGGAAAAGTTTTCTGACTCAGGCAACGCATCTTGAAGATAAAACTTGCAAATGTTAAGACGCAGAGCTATTACTCAGGACATTACTAGATGTTTATACATAAAGACATTCAGTTGGGAATTTATCCACACTCCTGCATCTTCTTATGAAATATATTTTCAGAGATGCCAACTTACCTTTGATAATATCGCTAGATTGGACCAAAAAGGTAGCAAAAACTACTAAAATCACCAAAATATGCCCCTAAAAATAGTTAAAAATTCATAACCGCTTGAATTCGCTTTTAGGTATATGATATCAGTTCAGATATTAAATTTATTAAATAGGTAGTATATGTCTGAGATCGAGTAAACCTAACGACAAACATGCCATACTTCTACGAGTTTAAATGTTTTCTTTTTTTAAGTGCTTACATAACATAATATTCTGGATGAAGTGAAAAAAATCGCGTAAAGAGGGAACAAGTCGCTATATCTAATGATTATATCACTAAATTGGCATCTATGTATATATTGCGCTGTGACATCTCTGGATTGCTCTTGCAAAGTCATTTAAAATAATTTTATTGCAGCTCGACCGTAAGCATTATATGCAATACATATAAGCAATGCATATACATAGTGATTAATGTATTAACTTTTTTATTTTACATCCTTAGTATCTCAATTACGAACCGTTTAATGTTGATGCTTTCCATTTTATACCAAAGGACCTACATTTCATCGAAACGTAACATCTAAAAGCTGTTTTCGGACGTATAGTTACCAGCTGCATCAATGAGATATTATACATAAGAAGTTGTGAAATTTTAACTTCAAATGAAAGGATATCCAAAAATGTATTCAGTTTGGACACCGTTAACTCTATACCGTGATACCTTTGGTAAAGAGTGATCTTGTCAACGAACAATTTTCATTTACCTGGGCTATGGAATTGGATCCCAAAACAAAAAAACATTCACAATATGCAAAATTATCCAAAATAATCATATTCTTCCTATTCTGGCCAATTTTTAAGCAGCAGTTTATAATTTTCGATTCCATAAGAAATCTCCTTTTCGGCTAATTACAATTTTGGACAACAGGTGCTGATTGAACCATCGTCGTTAGCTTAGATATCACAGAGTTATTTTTGTGCTCTAAGTGATCTTATATTTGAAAATTCGATGGATTTCTTCCTCTGTCTATATAAGTATATTGGATAATGAATATCTCGTGGAACCCCGGACTGCTAAGAAGATAACGTACTTAGGTTAAAGGGGTCCTTGGTTCATGCCCGGTTACGGTCCTCATTTACAAATTGATGTCACCTGTCGAAACGCATTAATAAAACATTCTAGATACCAAATGTATTATAAACCAAAATTAGTTATATGTATCCGCGTGGTGCAAATTTCCCACAAAAGAAGAGCAGTGCGAAGCGAAACCCGCCAATTCCATCGACCGCAATTTCCCAATTAGCGAAATTTCCAGCTCGATAATTCAAGACAATGTGTCAGCGTTTAGAAATTCGACCACCGAATCGTAAATACGCTTCCCGGAAAATTAATTAATTTCCGCATCTTCCCAGGCAATTTTTTAACAAGTTAATCAACTGCTTGTCTTTCAAACTACGCTCGAATGCGTCGCTCTATTCCCCCATCTCATCCTTCCTAATTCGTCCTTTCCTTTTGTCCCCTTTTACTTCATCCGCTTTAATTTCACCTTCCCCTTTCCCGAAGAGGAATATCGAAAGTGGCGCTCGAGGCTGAAAAGGAAATATCGAAAGGGAATGAGAAAGTGCCATAGGCCCTCATGGCGAGACGGTCCTCCTCTTCTTTTTTTACTTGCGGATTTGGAAGGGTGGTCATCGATGGATGGGAGTGTACGGGGAAATAAAGTCTTGGAGATGAATTTCCCAAGAGCGCGGGGGAGGAAGAGGTTCCTTGCTTTAATGACGTCGGGAAATGATCTGTTTGGTGGAAGAGGAATAGGTTATTTGATTTTTGAAGGGTAATTCTCGGGGGGACTTAACCGTTAGAGTTGCTAGATGATGGCCGAAGGGTACGAAATGGATTAATGTGAAATGAAGTTATAAAGTCAGAAATGACGTTAGTGTATGTGTAAAAACAGAGAAGGGATATATCGACGGGTTATTGGCAAGGATCGTTTGGGGGGACACTGACGCATTGCCGAATTGCCTTATAAAAGCTTCGAATTCTTATAACATTCTGATCTTTGTGCCTTTTATTCTTTAACGTATGTGATATGTACAAAATGTGGACCAATCACTTTAAATTGTAACGTAATATGCATGAGAGTAATCCATGATTGCGTATCAATGTAAGTGGGCGGTGGGTGTGAAACGGTCACAGACCCGTTTCACACCCACCGCCCACCTCTGCAAAGTATAAAGTCCCAATCGCAAAGTATCTTTACTCATTTCTTAAGGAAATAATTCTGAATTAGAGCATGTCAGTATATTGTATATCATGATAAATGCTTTTTACTTTACTATTTGAATATTAATATAGCGTATGAGGTTTGCCGACATGAAAAACAAAACGTGGTTGTGTAAATTGGTATCTTCGTCTAGAACAACTTAAAATATAATTTAAAAAAATACTATCTTCCATTGAAAAATATACAAAAAGTGACTACAAATATTATTGAAAAAGTAACTACACATGTCATAGTCACTTTTTAATAATTTGAATGGAAGATAATACTTGTAAAAATTGTATTTTATATTGTTTATATTATATTTAAAAACTATCAGTATTATAAAAAAAACACCAGAGATATGCTAGGTTGCCGTCCTTCCGAATTTCATTTAAATTATCATTATTAGGAATTTTTCGCACATGATCGGTCTCAACTGTAATTTTTTTCATTTGGGAAATCTTTACCGCCAAGCTGAGAACTTAAAACGCCCACCAATAAGCGGTAGGGACCAGGTGGGTTGATGTAACTGAACGTAATTCATCTTCTTGACTTTATAGATGTGACGGATGTCTTCCAGATGGAAATGCGCATGTCAGATACTGCTGGTTTTTTGTTTTTCTGATACTAAGCAGAATAGCTCGCCTTAACAATGGGACATAAATTATAAGGTCATATAAAATATGTGATCAAGCCTTTGCATTATGTTACTAAAAGTTATCTCAAGTGATACGATTTGTATCACTTGTAATTATGTAAAGTATGAAAGTTTTATCTTTCCTAAAAAATTCTTCTAAACAGCAGCTTCAATTCCCGAAAAATCAAATAGGGAGCATTATGATACATTGCTTCTATGGGCATATTTAGCAATTATTGGTTGTTCCTCTTTTCTTCCAAGGAGATGCCGTTTTAGGTAAATTAGAATGTAAGATATTTCAAAGGCACATTCTCCTGCAGTTTCACTGCTTTCAGGTCCGGAAAAGGATATGGAATCGATTCTTTACAAATGTAGAATAAGGAGAAATATCGATTTTGTGGATGTACGTGATGAAAATGCGGTGGACAGGAAGAACGTTTTCTTTTAGGGTCCGTTTTGAATTTTAAATCGTTCAAGGTTGCGCCTCGATATTTCGTTCCGGTGAGAAGAGACTTTTTTTCGACGTCCTTTCAGAGATTCTGGTAATATAGTACGTGATTTTTCATAGTAATACTTGATTAAAAAACGAGGCCATGAATTATTAATGCCTCGGCGATGTAAGGCAGAGTCGTTTTCTGCCGTCTTCTGCTGGCGAGATTTTCATTCCTAAATTGAAGAAAGAGCATGTGACAAA
This sequence comes from Pachydiplax longipennis, assembly GCA_036926295.1. Taxonomy (NCBI): domain Eukaryota; kingdom Metazoa; phylum Arthropoda; class Insecta; order Odonata; family Libellulidae; genus Pachydiplax; species Pachydiplax longipennis. The sequence goes on along the minus strand of JAVFKF010000004.1, from coordinate 35,877,778 downwards.
TTATCTCTATTACCAAAAAACTCGACAACTCTCAGTTGCTCTTCTATCATCATTTCTTCTTTAGCCGCGTACACCGATACGCTATATATTAAGATGATTTATGAGAGCTTTAACTAGGTAGTATTCCATGAAAAAAACAGGGTGTTAACTACAAAAGTTTATTTATATGAAACCATAGAAATAAGTAACAGCAAGACCCAGGTTTCAATGCCCAACATCTTCATCAGGCCAATCAGATCCATCAAGTAAATCCTGACGATGAGTTGAAGCACCGAAACCCGGGTCGTACTGTTACTTGCTTCTGTGGTTTTGAATGAATAAAAACTTTGTAACGAACACTATTTTGTACGCTATATTGTTTCCGAATGCTTGGCAATTTTGAATTGACCGTGAATTGAGTTACATTTTATTGAGAATAAATTATAACTAAGGAACGGCAACGAATTGTTTTGAAAGTTAAATTTGTGTAAATTTCATTTGCGAATATCCCATTCTTTGGCATTATCTTTTATGCAAAAGTGAACCATTGTAGGTCATAATAAAAAAATTTATCTTTTGAAATTATTAATTGGAGGACTAAAAACTTTCTAGAACATTTAAATAGCAACATAACAGATAATATGATTTTCCAAAGTTTGAAACAAGGGTACAATGACGATAATTCTAACACAACAGTGCAGTGATGACCATAACAGAAATTTAAGTTAACTTGCCAACCAAACTAAATTAATCATTCCTTTGTAGTGTACAAAATTATTTAATTGCGTAATTATTTCAGCATGCAGTGTATTGACAGACCGTGTTGGTTTGGTTCAAGCTAGCTCGTTTTGTAAAATTATACAATTGTGACTATTATGGGGAAGTTTGCAAGCGGTGGCTGTAACAGAAAAGTGAATTAGTAAATCGAAATGACTATATATTAGTTGATTCTATAGACAATTCTTTGTCCGATTGTTTCTCGATAATTCCTATCTCGCATAGAGCTCGCATTTTCTTCGTCTCCTGCTTATCATTAAAACAGAATTCCTAATTTACAACAAGGAAAATTCTTAGACTCAATATAATGTCCTAAGTCATTTTGATTAGTAAATTAGTATTGGATAGATGCATAATTGTATGAAATGTGCCTTGCAAGCTTCATGTAGAGAACTGAAAAACGAAAAAAAGAATAGCGAAAACATAATTTTTTGCTACTTTAATTTGTATTCGAGTTTTGATTTGATTTGATTCGATTCGATTTTTGCAGATGTAAATTCGGTCAATTCGAAATTTTTCCGAACGAAAAATATAATTCGATTCAATTCGAATATTTGCACACCTTTACTCATTATCTACACAACTGAATTTAAAAACTGAATCGAACTCGAAATATTTCTCCGTCCAAAATACAAGTTATATCAACAGGGTACACATTTTCGGAAAATACCAACGGACCTTCCTTTTGTATAAATTCAGTAATTTAATTACGAAATTGCTCCGTCCCGATTAAAAATAAACATTCGACCGAGAGATTGTTGGGGGGAAAAGAAAAGAAGGGAGAGGGATAAGAAAATAAATTCAAATGGGAGATTTATCCTCCAACTCCGTGTCGGGTCAGCTAATTAAAAAACTTATTTCTTCAGAGCGTCGCGTTTAGTCGGACTCGGATCGTAAATTCTAACGTTTCGTCATCACGGAGTTGAAATAATTAAACTTTTTTCTCGACGGCCGAGACCGTTGGCAAAGAGCAACGGAAAAAGGAGAAGCAAAAACATCCGCTTTTGAAGAGAAATGAAGAGGAGTGATCAAAGCAGCGAGGGAACTCAAATGGGAAAATTCAATTAGCGGGCTAGGAATTAACAAAGAGGAGAAAATGTATATATCGGATGGAAACGCTGACGTAAGCGAGAATAGACAAAGTGAGCGCATGAGTTAATTAATGAGACCGGCGATGAAAAGAAAAAAGGGTGTATTACACGAGCCGATGCTGCGGGATTTATGATGTTTTTTCCGGAATGTATCCATTCGTCGAAAGAGGTGGTTTGGGTTTGTCTGGTAGTACAAGCGCCGCACACTCGAGCGGGCATTAATGATAGTGTTTTCCCCTATAGAATTGAAGTGCCTCCAAACAGCAAGCGAAACCAGTAGGGTAGCATCGCGGTGTGCAAGGTGGGGAAGGTGTGGCGATGGGGGGAGATCTGGAGCAAGAAGGGACAAGTTGGGGAAGCAATTTCGCAGGAAAAAGGGTTTTCAGCAGCGGGATACCATAGCTTACGTCGGCAATCAGCGCAAAAGATCCATTTGAAAGCCGCGGCATTCGGAATCTCCTGTGGTGGATAAGAGGGGACGATAAGCGTTTATGCATCAACGGAATTACAAAAGTCGGCCGATTGGTTACCCTTTTTACGACCTACATTCTTATCTTCTTCATCTCGTCCAAAATTATTCTAAAACGTTTTGAGAATATGATAAGGATATCTTTGGTACTCTCGGAAATTTTGTGAACATATATGAACATAGAAAATAGGTAAATATCAGTACAATCTTCCGCTAAATCACCGGATTTATTTAAGCATCGCTGAACTAAGTTATGTGTTTCAGAAAAACTTCCAGCAAGTGTTTCCTGGTATTCCCCGAAAGTACTGACTCTGGCGATAAAAGGATTTACAGCAAAAAATATTTTCAAACGAAGATAGGTATTCATTCAATGAATTTATAAAATGCACAATCATAGTATTGATAATTAAATACAAAAGACTTTATGAATTCGAGCTCAAATCTGTAATACGATTTTTTGATCCATGAATTTTTCTCGTATTATTAACTTTAGAGACGATCCTCCAGGGAATCAGCATTATTACTCTTGTCAGGTTCTTTACTATCCTAAACCACAGCATGATTTGATATTTAAGTAATATAAGAACTGTAGAGGAACACAGCACAGAGATACGAGGAGAATTTCAACTGTACCGGACTAGGCGAAAGACTGAGAACACGAAAATGTAATGGTGGTCTCGTCTTCGGTTATCTAAAAAGGATCAAATTAATTATTTCTTGGAAGTTGTTCTTACTCTTCGACTTTATCGCGAATGTTTGTTTTTGCTATGATAAATGAGAATTTTAATTTTAAAACGTCTTCATTCTGGCGAGAATAGGCATAAAATAAAGAGAAAGGTGTAATCAGGTAAATTTTATCAATGTATACCAAAAACGACATCGATATTCCTTTAATGATTATAAATAACTATCTATTATTCATAGTTGAAATCGCCATTTTGGAATCTTTAACATTCAGGTTGCAAATATAAAACGGAAACCAATGTTAATTTATTATCATTAAATTGAAAATGTGCTCTTTTAAGGATACAGTCTTTTTGTTGGAAGGCTGTAGTTAGTTTTAGCATCGTGATAAGCAATGCACTCGAAAATCTGGGCTAATGATAGGAAGAGTTAGTACAAATAATCAGAAAACATGGATAATCCCAATTTCAACTTTCATTCCTTTAAATATTTATAATTTACGCAAATATACAATTTGTTATTATTTGCGCACATGTTCCATCATTTGCGAATCATCTGCTCTCAAAAAAAACATTTTGCTCATTTTTCCTATTCAAAGTGACTATTTTCTCATAAACGCTATTTCTGGCTAAACCTGGCTGGATTATGATAACAGATCTTGACTATTACTTCTGCAAATACGGTGTTTTTGATAAGTTGTTTCAATATCGGAAATAAACCAAGAAACGTGTAAACTATCTGCATTGTACGAAAAAATTGGTCATTCGTTTGCATTATCATCATTGGTATTTAGTGTTTCGTGCTATAATATTACAAGTATCTAGAATATGAAAAATGGGAATAATAGGAAGAGGAACTTTGCATGCGATTCAGGAGCTCGTGATGCTGAAAACTGGTGGAGAAATCGGTTAGTCCGAAATCCGGTCTTGGTGAGCAGATGCATCAGCGAGATGAGAGGAGAGGGGTCTTCCCTTCGATCTTGTTTCTTGGACACATAAAGCGAGTAATTTTGCGCCCGGAGCAAGACCAATATTTACGTCCTTATATCTTTCACAGCCCTAATTTGAATAACTCCCCATTTAGTGATCGTTTATAGAAATGTTTATGGTGGAGTAGCAACTTGCAAACGTCCTGTTGGGTCCCAATCTATACCTCTCGGCTTGGGCAGTGTGCCTGAAGCGGTTATATTTTTCATTCAGCCTAGTTAAACCGTATGATGACTTAACCTAATCTATTATTGGATGTCCGCAGAGTGAATGATTTCAAGCATGTCAGAGCAGTGGTACCTAACCTGATTGGGTCGCAGCCTACTAACCGTTTCTGCTCGCCTGAAGTCTGTACCTCTCTAGGAATTCTGATTTCTGTCTGAACAGTGTTTATTGCGACTGACTCAATTAATTAAGCACTTAATGTTGAAATTTCATCATTTTTACATTTATAATGAAAGTTCTCCAATAAAATTTAGGGATGAAATTTCTGAATTTTGGCATTGAGATGAATTGGGAGCTTGTAAGATAAATAATGAAATTGTTACCGACATCGTTGGATAAATTCAACAATTTCAAATTCATCGAAGTCTGTTTTCTAATAATCTATTTCGTGAATAAACGCTTCTATAAAATGCCCAATTTTTCATAATTGTGGCTATTTGACGCTTTCTCATCACGTAGATATTTCAAATGTATTGATTATCTTGGCCATAACATTGCAGTTTTCTGTCTTTGTTGGTTGCTGGTTAAAAGATAAAAGCGTCGGTTCTTTTTAACATATGTTTACTTATTTAGAAGTATTTCAGTGTAATTCAGGAAGTTTTTATAGTGATAAAATTTAAAAATCTTTGAGAAAATCTACACCCTTTGCTGTTCTTCCGAAGACTGAATCAGGATATTCTATTTCGAAAATATTTTTGTTCTCGAAGTCCATTGAAATTGTTGTAATAATTATTATATTGTAGTGATTTTATCATGAAATTATTCTTTCATCACTGAATGATTTCAAGAAATAATTGAGGACATACAAATATAAACTAAAGTTATAGTAATTAGATATTATATACATTCAAGTGATTTGAAGGAAAATACAACTGAAATATTCGATCTCAAAAACTCACCTTAATTCCACCAACATACACGTCTGTACTTCATTATTGTTTTTGTAATTATCTTGATCGGTGAATACATGTGGCAACCTTTGTTTCTCCCAGTTTAGTGAATACGAAATAGTGAAAACTGGAGGTGAAGTAAAGGTTGCAAAAAATAGGAACTGAGGGAATAGTCCAGTCAGGAATACGTAGCAGAAAAACAGAAAGGGAGAGAGGGCTAATAGTTGGGCGGGAAATCGTGCAAGAGAGACAAAAAAGGAAGAAGAGGGACGATGGACCAGAGGGTGTGGTTTCGTCTCGAGAATCTCGCATTGCGCGAGACCTTAAGCGAACATTTGCAGGAATGTCGGAAGGCGACGGTGCGCAATAGTGCAGCAAGGAGGGCATTCTAAATTGGTCGCCAGGGGGATGACGCGGGGGGAGAGAACGGGTTGGGTACGTGCCTCGGAATTAAGAGGCATTGCTCATCCTCCCCGTTATTTTCAGTCCAAAAGGGTCGTGAGAAATGAGGAGGGAAAAAATTGAGGGCAGAAAAGAGGAGAAAAATGTCTCAGGGTGATAATCGCGCGTTGGAAATGCTTTTGATCTCCACTTTCCGATTACTTTTTCGATTGTGCTCGAGAGCGGTGTTTACAGCCCGTCTGGATGGCTCTTTTCTTAACGGTGGCCACATTGGGAATTGAATTTACCTCAGAGATGATGGTTACGGTGAAGGCTTTCAAGTGTTGAATGGAATAATTTATTATTTACAGCACTAACAGAGCAAAAGAAGCAGCTTCATACAAGTTGGTATCTCATCTGTTGCTGCTTGCTCAAGATACAAGATTACATTTCAATAATAGCAACACAACCTTTAAATTACAAAAAATATATTAATAAATTTCACATCAAAAACTTGGGAAGTGGATAATATACGTAATACAATACGTAAAAGTAGCATTAATAGATGCAAAGAAAACATATACCTAAGATAAAAACCATCATCGAAGCAAGAAATTGAAGTATATTCTTTATTTGTATTAAAATCTTTAAATAACTCTATCAATGGGTAATAAAAGTTATTTATTATAGTTTATAAATTTTGAACGCAGGGATTAAGAAAGTTGCAGCCCAACCCCACGTGTACTATCCATGTGATCACAATTCATTTGATTATACAACTCTTCTATCGTGCATTTATTATTTTCGGATAATTATTTTTATGCAGATTGCTTACACCAGAAAACAAATTTGTATGTTGATATACTAAATACGTTTATTAAACTATACATAGACAAACAAGGTAATTAGTATTTTATTTTATTATTTTCTTTCCCTCCCTCTTTATTGACTTCTTTTTCTCGTATAATTTTATAAACTCTCACTTTACGATTTCTAATGTTTTCGTATGAGAATTACAATGTAACATATTTACCTTAATTGTATAAAAAATCAGTCCATCAAGTCATCAATTCTAATGTCATAATTTTATCATCATTTCTAAACATTTGACCTTTAAAGCTCATTCTCGTAATGCCGTGGAACAACTATTTTGATATTAGGTTACTAGCAACGATTCATCTTGACATTTTACAGCCATACCAATAGAATCGAAATTTCTATCTAGCTGTTAATTTAAATTGTGCTAGCATAGATTTCTCTGGTTAAATTGTTCGAAAAAATTAAATTTAGCTTATTTTATTGTCAGACCTAAATTTGCGTATCTTTCAGTGCAATCAATGGACTCTCAGTTGTCCACGGATAATCAGTTTTGAATCAATTGGAAGTGTTTCAAATATTTCAATTAACTTCGAATCCCTAAATTCCTCTATTAATTTCCTATGACCTGATTTATTCTCCGATACTAAGTAATGTTTGAAAGTGGGTTATCACATTGCGTTGTACATTTATGTTTTTGTTTATTAATTAGAATTTTAGTCGAATATTGTTTCAAATTCTAGTGCACATTTGTGATTAGACTAACAGGTAACTGCAATTTACCCGATGATAGCACTTCATTGCATATTGAGTGATTGAAAATTCCTAAATCAAATTGATTCACGTTAAAAAAAGCTTTATTTCCATTTCGTTACGACGGTAAATATTCTTAAAAATAAATCTTTTGAATTTATCCAATCATTTTACTTATGTAGAACACGAGGCATTGGTTTAATCCCAATTATTCAATTTAATAATTAAGTATTTTCCTTTGAGTAATCACCAGATTTATTGAAGGATAACTATGAAATATTTATCCACATCTTCCGGTACATTTCTAATGGGTTTTATAAAAATCTGAGCAGAAGTTGATGCGATACAGTACCGAACCATTTGTTGCGGTATGCAATCTGATGGCATCAGAATAGATTCTCTTCGGAATTTAATTAGAATTTACCCGTCGTATTTTCTGTGAAGTCATTGAAGATTTTGCCCATATTTATTATGCAAAACTCGCTTCCTGTCACGGAATCGATATCTTCTTGATGTTTAATCATGGTCCTGTCGTTTAAAATGAAATGTGGGATGGAAACTTCTAATACAAAGGAATGTTAGACTTAGTGAAGGAAGACTCGGTCCCAAATGAAAATTAACTTTTGAATATAAGTAAAGAAATCGCTGCTATTGATATGCCTCATTCAAATCTTTTGATACCCTTGACTCTTTGAAGTAAACGTATTTGTGGAAACCATGGCATTAATCATCCGTTTGTTTTGTCTTCATCAAAAGGTGACTTTTAATGGAGAGTTTTAAAAGATATCAGGAATCTAAATAGAGAGGAAAAATGCAAATATTCGAATTATCAACGACTGTTTGCATTGCTTAGCCTTTGAATCGGGCAATCCAAGTCTTAATGAAACTTCCTGTCCTCAGAACTACGCGTATTAAATACGCAAAAATGATAAATTTTATGTCAATGACGCCAATTTCAGGACAGAATCGAAAGAATCATTAAGGTTTGTTTCGTTGAACAACATGGAGCCAGACGATTTTAACGATAAGCTGCTGCTGAAATTCCTCCTCATATCTTAGACTTTCTAGATCGCTCCGGTGATAAATATTATCTTATAATAATAGAAATTGTCCTTCTTCGAAATTGGTTTTGATTGCAAATAAGAGTTTGAAGTTTTGCTGTTTTTCTGTTACATACATAGTTGAAAAAGATGATAATCATTTCCATGAAGGAGTTAATTTCGTTCACAAACAAACATTCCTTTAATCAATCCAAAAATCTTTTTATGTCTACCTTACTAGTACGTATATGTAATTCAGGACCTCTATATTCTAAGGATTCCGATATAACTTGAATCGTCTTATTTTTTTCTCGAAATGACGATGTCAAACTCGTATTATCATAAGGCACAACCATATATTCCAAATTGCATAAGATAAAGGAAGGAGTTAGATGAAGAGAAGGTAGAGATCTTACAAGAAGTCGTTTAAACTCTCAGGAATTGTATAAGGTAGCACATATCTTCGAATAACAGCCCCTTTATTTACCCTATCGTGAGAGCATTCATACAAGCGAACCAGATGCTATTTGGTATGGAAAAAAATTCGGGGTCAAAATCTTGGTTTGCTAAAAAACATTTTCTTGCATCGGAGATCAAAAATCATTCACGAAAATTGCAACAATTTATGCTGACAATGCGCGGAAAACTCGATAGTTTCGATTTATTTTGAGAATATCGGCCTGAACAAATGCGAAAGAGAAAATTGAAAATAATTGCATTTTATGATATAAATAGTCTTAAAATTTCTTCGTTTTACCTTCACCTTAAATACTTCACAACGATCAGTTTTGCAAATTCAACAGCGTAACAGAGCAAGGCAACTCGAAGATTTCCTTTATTTTTTAAATTAAATAATAAAAATACTCTGATGATTTTGTGCTCTATTATAAACCTTTTTTTACTTTTCGGATATAAAATATTAAAGTATATTTTTCGGCAAAGAAGTTCGGAAGGCTTTTGGCTTGAGGCTCCAAAATTCCTTTCGTCATTTCCATCTAAGATTTCGAACTATTTCAACTTACTGACAGCAATCAAAGACAATCTGAACGAAATGCCAAAATCTAGTGGAAATTAGTTTAAAAGGAGATATAAATATCTGAGATAGTCAGCAACAATCAACGAAGATCAACTTTAAGGATAGATTCGTTAACCTGAACTGTACTGAGAACAATTTCACTTGCTGTGACATATCTGATTTAACAGTGGTTCTCGCGCTTAAACGTCTTCATTGCATTTTCTATTTATGTCCATTCTAGTCCTCAAATGAACTTCCATACCGTACTCCTCAAAAGCTAATCGCTAGCTTTCATCGTTTTTTCCTCATTTCTATTAAATGAATTATTAAAGAAAGAAAACAAACGTCAAACCGATAATTAGCGTATCATATGGATCTGTACAGGAATCTTTTCAGTTATCATGCGCTAAAAGTATCAAAACAGATGACGACTTGAAAGAAATAGCAGAAGCATTCCTTTTAGAGAATGAGCTGTGAGTTTCATCTGCCCTAGCAAACAAATCGATTGCGATCGACCTATCGATTTGTAGAGTGATCGGTCGCTCGCGATTGGTCGTTGAGACAAAGTCAAACTTAATGATACATATCTTATATTAACTTATCAGAGTTCTGGCCTGATTGCAGATGTAAGGTAACATATCCAAACGTAAAGTCTAAAGAACCATGGGTATACCGGATAAAGAGTCTAAATATATCCAATTGTAAAATACTACTACTACTAGTGTCACACCATCTTTTACATCTTTTTATTAACCCGAAGTCCTTTTCTAAACTTTAAATTTTTGTATGACTTCTGACCATAATACTAAGTTTCGTTCAAGCGGAATTACGTCTCAAGAAGGTTCAAGACAGTTCTTTTCCCGGTTTCTTCCTTTTATCCGGGGTGTCTATAGCTAATCTCATTGCATACTTAAAGGTGGTTTTCAGGCAAAAGAGAAGTGGTATAAACTTATCGTATCTACTCTTATTCTCCAAAGGTTTTCAAAACGAGATAGTACCCATTGATTCGGCTTTTAAAACTGAAAACTAGTCCATGGATATCGTCTTTATACAAATAATATCGAGAGATCTCGAAATTAAGATTCACTTTCATTAAGAGGATGCTTTATGCTAAACCTCGTGCAATTTTGCATCAAAGAACTATATTAGTTTATAACCTAAATGGTAAATGAAATTTATACTTAAAGGTAGAGCTAAGAGTTTGATCAATTGTGTAGTTGGAAAAACCGAAGGATGTGGTGTAATTTTATTGCGTAAACATAAGAATAGAACATTGCCTGGGACACATCAATGATGCTGTGTCATATCACGAGGATTGCAATCTACCTTCCTGAAGCCAAGTTTTTCAGCTTTATTTCTCATGGAGAATTTACGGCCCAAAGTGTCGTCATTCACGTTGCAGCAACTTTGATTTCATTGTTTGCATAATCAGAATTTCCGGTAACTACTTAGCAGAGATTACTCATCGTTGGAGAATTTTCCATATTCACAAGGAATTATAAAGTCAAATATATTTTTCCAATCTCCCATATACTTGTGTACTCATTGTCAGTGTACTTCCGAACAGCTAGAAGCCATCATTTTGCAATCGCTGTCGGCCGTTGCTGTTTTTGTGTACACATGGCATAATGATGAAAGCGACATTTCTACTTCAAATTCTATTTTAGAAAGCCATCATTTGTGTAATTGACCCAAATTAAAGTCCTACTGCATAGAAATAAACATCTATAAGGTACGCAGAACATTGATTTATCTCAAAACAATGGAATCGTTGAAACATGAACGTGTATTTGATTAGAAGGTAGGGTTCAGTTCATTACAACAGGATAGGATGTGAATAAACGAATTAAGAGAATATATTCTTTTAGGGCTTAAAGGGAAAGGGTTTCGAATCATCTATCTTATTTTAAAATGAGCGACATGGATTGATCTTTGCAATAGAACAATTTTGGCACTTTTCATCTGGAAGCAGAGCAAATACTGTAAACGCACACCAAAGGACTGAATGTCGACGTAGTATGTGTGTCAAACTTTCAGTACAGCAAGGCGATAAGTCTCCTGCATTTGCGATTCGAGAACAGCCGAAGGTGCGTTTCTCAAAACCGCTCGTTAGTGCGATTATTCCAAGAAACCAAGTCGGCGTAAACATTTCGCCTCCGCACAAATATTTTTCTTGTTTATCGCTGACGAAGTGACTCATTCGTCCGTCCATTTTCTCCTCGCTTTCCAACACGAACTTTTCGAAATTTCTACGCATAGACGGTTCGCAGCGTGTTTTTCTCCGATCCGTGCTACTCCGACCTCTGCATGACCTCTCCGGTGATAGTCCGCCATTTTGTCTCGTCTGCCGCTTTTCCGCTTCGCCCGCTCTGCGGGTGGACTCGATAGTCTGGGAACGCATTACACCCTTCCTTTCATTCTTTCTTCCTCGTTTTATGCTCTCGTAACCCGTAAAATTATATTCTTCATCCCTTATCCAGCAACCGGGAGTTTCGATACTCCGCCACTTCTGACTGCTCGTTTCGTCCGGCGATTTACAAAGTTGGATTTGACGGATTTTTCTCGCTGCGCAAAAGTAACCAGATACCATCTGAAGGCACAAAGCGTTTCTGTCGTAATAACAAAACGAGGCGAGTATACAGATGGAGAAGGTGTTGCGATACGGCGCTCGCGAACGTTTTTTAATTTCCAGTTTTCCTCGCATTCGCGCATTTTTCGTATGCATGGCGTGCTCCGTGGCCATAAGCGTGGAATAAGCTTATCTGAAACGCAGTAATGGCTCGGTAGTGCTAATTTCCCGAGCAGTCATTGAATTCTTGAGGGACTAACGTGACGACTTACATGAAAGCTCCTCGACATCTTTACTTGCCCGGAGGTTTTCGTGATGATAACGCGCAACATTACGGCTCAATCCCGCAGAAAAATGCTCTATCCGAAGGAAAATCTCATTCATTATTCGTACCCGTGGCAGTTTATCAAATTTCTCATTAGATGGTTACGTAAAATCCCTTTCTGGTTGCCAAAAACCGTATATTTCGGGGTAATCGCTTGGGCGTCGGCCATCGGAATTTCTGAGGCGACTTAACCATAAAGGCGTCTTTTGTGATAAAGCGGCGCTTCTCTTTGGAATTCGGCTTTTATCAATAGCATTCCAAACCACCATCGATAACGAAAACAATTCTTTCCCGTAATTTGAAGGATTATTCGCAGTTTTTCATCGAGAACTTCTCTTTATGAGCTCGAAGTCCACGCCCTCTTACGTCTGCAGGAGTTGCTGCTATAAGAATTCTTCGCTGTAGATACTCAAAATTAAAGTCTTACTGCATGGAGATAAATATCAATAAGGTACACAGAACATTGGTTTATTGAATGGGTGAAATATGTATAGATATAGGATATTTGATTGGAACAAAGCTCTACGAAAGAACTAGATTCTTCTTGGAAGAAATAAGTGAGAGAAGAAACGGAATTAAAGTAATTTCGGAAACCGGGGAATTCGGAAAAGTAGTCCTAGGAAATGTTTTTCAGGGAATTTTAAGGGTAAAATCTAGGATGAGCTGCATACTGCACCAGTTGCGGAATTTTAAGATTATGGATCAAAGAATAGTGGGGTGTTTCATGTTACCAAATGGACGTAACGTTCAAGTAGAAAATCTATGAAAATTTTATTGTATTGATGCATATCATGTCGAAATACTCTTTCTTTGTATGAATGCCCATCAATCTTTTTGTGCTTTCTGTATGAATTGTCGAAATACTTTGTAGTAATAAAATCATAAATAGAGAACAGGAGAAGAAATCTGCAGTAATAAGTATAGGAGACAAGCTTGAAATTAGTCCCTCGTACAATCATGTACTGATTTCATTCCGATTTGATTTACTTATATACTCTTGATTAAGGCTTACGCGTATTCGGCAATAGTTTTGTAAATTTTTTCATGCCTGATTAACATTCAAAATGTAAAAGATGTGAAAGTTATGATTATCGTAAATGAAAATTACGCAGAATATCAAAGAAAAATATTTTCTGGGCCATGATTGCAACGTAAGACGGAGAGAAAGAAGGGTGGATTTCTTCGGATGAGATTTTTCGTTCAAGAATCTTAATCGTCTTAATGAAGGGAAGAAGTTTCTGGAGGCAGTCGCGGAAGCAAGCAGACGAGTGTAGCCAATCACAATCAAGTCGTGTATCACCGAATAGCTGGTATTTCCTGCGAAGAAGAGAACTATGGTTTAAAGTTGGGCCATTAAACCCAAACGCTTATCTGCTTCATTAGCACAATATTCATGCAACGGTCGGGCTGTAAGGATGATTTTTGCTTTGCTCGGTTCAGTTTGTGAATCTCATTAGACGCACCCAACCGAACATCACGCTTAGATTCCTGAAACCCATTCGGGATGAGTTGATCAGGATTTTTTTATTCGGAAACATAACATAACATTCAAACAATTGAGTATACTTTTTTACTAAACGAAATATGTATTCTGTAGTTTCGATGCAGTACCGCACTGAAAAATTCCGACATAGCAACTTAAATGATAGACATCAATTTCATTGATAAATTTTGTTGATCAACTGTGATGATAAATATCTTCGAAAAATTTCATTGCATTCCTTCGCATATGTAATACTTCGTTTTATTTCTTAAAATTTATTACCTTTGTATGAAAATTAAGACACTTATGGGTGTTAGATTTTAATTTTTGTATTTTTAAGCCAGTTTAATTCTTTTAGTCTTTTCGTAGAATTTTTCCTAGGAACGTAATGAATTTCATAATCATTTACTATTTTTTTTACTAGTTCTAACGAGATGATCAAAATCTTTTCATTGGAAAGTATGCGTTTAATTAATAGTAAGCTTATTCAGTAATCAAAAATTTCATTTATTCGATTTTACTAGCAAATTTGGCGCCTAGGTCTATGAAAATCTATTCTTTATGATACTAGTTATATTTCCAGGCTCATTCGAGAATCGGTTGTGGGTTTTCAGAAACACAGTTCATTTATGCGCTCATGTAGATAGTTTATTCACTATTTTCTATCTCGAAATCAGCGCAGAACAGTCTCCGAATATTCAATTTATACAGTTTTCGCCCCGCGTAAAAGCGACAAATTTCGCCAAGTAGAAGACGGGGAAAGAGTACGGCCATCTCTCGAACGACGGCGGAAACTCGACGCTATGCATAGGAGCCTTCCGAAGCCACCGCATGGGGGCAGACCGACTCAGAGCTCGCCAACGCCTTTTTTATGGCGCAAGGCCCCTCACGGAATCAAGTGGGAGGCTTTAGACAACCGCACTTGTTAGATCGGGGGAGCTGATTAAAAAAAAAAAGAAGGAAGAGAAAACCTCTCATGACTATGTCAATAACCCCTTGTTTATTTGCGGTTCGATAAAAATGAAGTGGCCGCGTTGAAATTACGGGAGACGAACCGAAAATGTGGAAGGCAGCAGCACCCTCTGGCGGGAAGCAATCCATCCATGCGACGTTAATATCGGGAAGAAAGCCTCGGAGTCTTCCCACACTTGCACGAAATGATGAATTAACGGCGCGGAGATAAAAGCGAAGAGACCTTAGAAAGAGTTGGGATTCATAACGTTCATAAGTTGGCGAGGGAAAGGGGCTCAGAAGGGATTAATCATTTCGTCGATAGCTGGAGGAGGTAGTCGATGTCTCCGTCTTTCTCCCCTCGCCCCCCCGCCTTGCTAAAACCCTACCCTTCCAACCCAAAAGCCCGTGGGATTTCGCAATGATAAGACGTGGTAAACAATGAAAACGAAGCCCAGAAAATAACAGTAGTAAACCCATTAAGGGTAGAAAAAGGAGAACAAGGAAAGGGAGAGTGATGTGGGGAGAGAAAGTGAAAAGGGTGATAGGAAGAAAGGAGGATTAAGGAGAATGAGAGGAAAATGTTATATGTATTTCCATCGGTATGATAATAGTTGTGACACAGGTAATCAGTAATTCATCCATAATATATATTTAGAAGGAAGGATTTTTCTTTTAATAGCCTAATCACTTCTAACGATAACCAGCTGTAAAAATTTATCAATGACAAAATGTATAGTTTTATCATCACATAGATCGGAGCAAAGTTTCCTCGGTGACTAGAAGTGGTCTTGGTTACTAAAAAACGTGAAAAATACAACACCTCTCGTTTTCTATCACTTTCTAAGCTTTGAATAGAGTTTGGAATAGTATATCTCCAAGCGTCGTAGGAGAAAATTGTATTATGATTGGTTAAACCCGCAAACATTCTTCCTCAGCAATAAAGAGAAGTCGTCAAACGTGTCCGCCATATAAGAAAATGATGAGAAATTTAGGAAGTTTTTGGTGTCTTTGATATTTCCTTCTCTGTAAATATTTTAATCGCACTAATTGACTCGGTAACTCCATCGCTAATTCAATAAATGATTGTTTGTTTTCAATTTTACCTCCTCAAACCGCTGCTCACATTCTGTGGTGACTCATGGTGAGCCGCGTCTCCGAGAGCTCCATATTCTTGAAAATTATGAATTCAAACGCTAATATTGCAGTTTGTTTTGGTTGTTTAATGAGAGGAAACTATGTCTAATGAAAATTCAAGCTCGAGTACAGAAAATCTTATTTCAAGAAGTTTACTTTATACAGGCAGTGATTATTTTTCCATCATTTGGTGACTTCAGTTGCTCTAATTATTTATTTTGAAGCGTTTAGAATACTTAAATTAGCGTTTCAATATCTCCATGATAGCTAGTTAAACTAAATTTGCTCAACAGTGAAATTCGTCGTATGTAACGCATTCTTTCTGATTGATGTTATCTCTTATTATGTTACCACCATAACATATAGATAAATATTCTATATTTTAAAATAAATCAAAGGGAGGGGGGATGAGTCCCTTTTTCAAAGATGAAAGAATGAAAAAAATATTTTTCGTGAAAGAGGCGTTCGTCGTTCATAGCCTCGTGGTTCAATGAAAGTCGTAACGCAATGAAGCTTAAAGATATAATATATATTTCGCACTCGCTCGATCGATTAATCAATTTATGCGCCATTGTCTCCAATATAACCAACGCTTATCTCTTTTATGCTTGATAACATCTATTTCGCCGAGGACATTCCTCGAAAATTCATGCATGTACATCGATAGACTTGGGGAGAAAAACCGAGGCATTATTCATTCAGAAGGATAAAATCAACAGCGAGACGCGACCTTTTTGCGACTGTTTCATTTAAAATTAATGACTCGATTATCTTTCGCCAGCGCCCAAATGGTTGGAGGAGGAAAGTCATTAATTTCAGCTTTATTGAGACCATCTCTCGTTAATTCTCCTCATCGATCGCCGCGTATTTTTGCTGAACCTCCGTTGAAATAACGACAGAAATGTGCCATTATAGTATGTTGTACGAGTCTGCGTGGACTGGCAGCAAGAGGACAACAGCCATCTTCAGCGACGACCAAGAGCCCTGCAGGCTGAGAACGCAGCGCGGAAAGAGAACGGGCGGAGTCAGGCAATGAAAAGAAGGGAAAAAATCCCGCGTAAGAGAGGGTTAGAAGGGCTTTAGGAGTATTTACTCCCGAGGAATACGGCCCGGAGGAAAAAAACGGTATCGATATGTTCCTTTTTTGTGACGTCCTCATCTCCGTCAAATGGCGGTGGAGGAGCACGTGATGGGACATCGAGGAAGTGGAAAAAAATACGAAAGGGTGCGAAGGGGAAGGAGACATGTTGAAAAGGGGTAATGGAGGTGGGCGGGTCGGGAATCAGTGGAGTGCTGGAGACCCTCGCTCAGGAACAGGAGAAAGAATGAGAAGAAAAGGGGAAGAGGCATGAGAAAAGCTGGGAGGATAATGGGATAGAAGGATATACAAACAACTTTTATGGGTAGAAATTCAAGCGATGAAGCCCTGTTCTACATTTTACTACTCACGAGTGGAGGGCATTAGCGATAGAACTTGAGGGCTAGGTTGACAAGAAGGTATAGACATGGACTGAATAGTATGGATGGAGGAATGAAAGACACATCACATCTGAAGTTTGAGAGAGGGTTATGGAGAGGGAAAAGAAGCTGGACAGGATCGCTGAGCGTATCATGTTAAATGCAGTTCTTACAGCTTCATAAGCTTTCAGTTCGGAAATTCCTTAATAGATTTGGAAATTATAATAATATCTTCACCGTTTGAGTTTCAATTAAGTTCAAAAGGAATAACTTGGAGGTAAATGTAAAATTTTATTGAACGTTTTACCTGATCTGTCCAGGATAATAACCAATGCTATCGGTCTCCTATTTTTTATTTAGTCAAATAGTGTTCTTTTGATTTTATCCCATAATTGACACCGAAAGGCGAACTGGTATCTTCATTGGGCTTAGTTTATATAAAATATTTCCCGTTCTCCTAAAAGAAAATGGTAAATGGTGAACGAAAACACGCGAAGAGATCCACAGAAAATGATAACATACGAAAAACTGGAAAAAGATCAAAGCGCTAGTAATATGGCCGTATGAAGAGATAGGAGAAACCACAAAGCTTTCTTGGGGCGAAATTGGCGGAGAAGAGATCGTGAGAAAGATAGACATATTAATTACTAGGGGCATTAATGGCTCCGAATTCCTAAAGCAAGAGAGGGGATGAGAAGAATGTATGAGAGTGAATATATGAAGAGTACTAGGAGGGATGTTTAGAAGGACAGTGATTGACAGTAAATGGAAGGTAATTAGTGGGAGGAAAGTTAACAGAGATAAAGACGTATGGGAGACCCTCAGACACTCTATTGCTATCTGCTCTGAGTTAGCTGTTTCTATTCCTATTTCTTGGCCTAGACCAGAAGTAAGGAACCTGCTGCCTTCTAGTCACTCATCGTCTTTCTGGGTGATCAATGTGACCTGTGCATCACTTCCTAATCAAATTATCTTATTTAAAAATTTCATTTCCCAAAATCGCTGGCGAGAAAATAAAATGAAAATATATCCTTCAGGTTCATCTATAGAATGAATTGTTTTCTCATTTAAAGTGATACCCCTAAAATAAGTGATTAGGAGGACAAACGAAAATCGAGTATGTCGAATTCACGTAATTTGGGGTGCAACCTAGCATATAAATACATCAAATTTTGTTTAATTGGAACCAAGGACTAACAAAAGCACTGGGGTAGAAGAAAAGTAATTAAAATTATAGTTCTTCATATCTATTTAAAAGATATAACGAGTCACGTTAAATGAGGTTATTCTGATTCGCTTCGCTTATTTCAAATCTAACAAATCTAGTCGCTCATTTCAAATCTAACAAACTCTTCCAACTTTACCAGATTTGAAGATAGAACTCAATGCCTTCTTGTTTCACAAAGAGTTTTCTCGTAGCAAGCTCATAAGTTTTTAATGCTTGCTTGGCAGCTATAATGCGTTCTTTGTTGGATTCTATATTTATTAATATTTTTTAAATCTTTTTCGATTGACCTGAGATCATATGTTAAGCTTGCAATTCCATGTGCTTCTTTGGTGGAACCGGGTTTGAAGTGTCGGATTATTCAGTAGCGTTTTGCTCACGCATGTCTGTAATGAGCTCATCTCTGTAAACTCCTATGTGAATACAAATACTCATTGACATCATCATCTTTGAATTTTAAACATAATTGCGTTTTAAGATTGACATCTATCACATGAGCGATATGATCAGTTTCTGAATTCCGTCTAGATTTTGAAAAAGTTTCTTCCGAAAGAGAAAAGTCAACTGCATAACTCCGAATTCGCGTAATTCGGAGTATAACTGTATTTGAACGTAGTCAACATGCAATTATAGTTCGACATAATAGTTTTATGAAAAAATAAAATGACGGAAATAGTTGTAAACCATTGGTATTCCTATCCGTTTCATTTTCTCCAGCATTCTCCTCTTTTCTGCTTCCTTTCATTCTTTCATCTAACGGAAGATCTCCCTCTCTCCATGTAAAGATGCCCAAGATAAACTCCAATTTGTCTTGGGCTATCCCTTCAAAGATAAAGGTTCAGAGTTTGATCCCTGAATGCCGTCTCAAGTGGAGGCTTCACTCTCTCCTCAATTTTTCTTCTCTCGTCTATCTTTTCTCTTTTGCCCACTTTCCCATTTCTCTCTCCGATTTCCTCTTCCCCTCGTTGTTTTCTCCTTTTTCTCTGCACATATTTCTTCTTGTTTTGTCCGCCCCGGGCCTTTCCCCGTTATCCATTTTCTTAAGTGCGAAGGCAGATCCAGGGCTCGTATTTGGAAGTGGATACGGAGAATTAAAGTTGTTTAGTCTCTGGCATGCGTAGTTGTCATTTGTTCCGGAATTGCGCCGTTCGGATATGACGAAAATTGTTTTTGCCTCGCATTAGGTCTCCTTTATGTCGTGTATAAAGGATGGTCTTTCATCCCCAAGGTTATGTATCATTGCTGTTTCGTTATGCAGTTTTTCATCTTTTGTTCGTCATTGGTGCGTCAGGAAATGCGTATTTCATAACAAAAAAGGCAATAAGTCTCTATCAGCCCGGAGAATTCCGAAATTACTTTGTCCTTCTCGTGTGAGGTTCACAATGTTTCCTCTATAGATGTTATGATGGTATCATCGTAGGACTCTATCGCAAAATTTTCCTCGATATCAGGAGAAATAGATAATATAATAATTTAAACAGAATTAAACTTTCTATTCTAATTCTATCGTGCTTACTTGTACTTCAGAATCCCATGATTGGGTTACGTTGCGGTCAAATGTCATATTGAACAATTTGATGCCAATTTGAACGATCTTGTAAAAAATATGTGAATTTTTTACCAATAAAATTTTAGTGATACTTAAAACCAATTTATGAAAATCAATGTCGGCAGCAAGTTTCATTCAAAAGTTGTGGGACTTCGAAATGGCCCATGTTCACCGATATTTGCAAAAATTTTGAAATTTAAAAAAATAGTAAATTTTCAAAAATAATTTTCTGAGCTGAAACTTTGGCAAAATTGTTTTTCATGGGAGTGCGCAAGTATTACAATTTTATAACTTTTAATGTAGAGGTCAATTTCTGTCCGATTTCCCATGGAATGGTACACAAATCAAAGCAATTGGGAGCCAATAAAAGAACCTGGGCAAAAGAGGTTGGCGCTCTGAACTATTTGATTTTTTTTGCTAATCCCACAAATTTTAAACTTTCCTCGTGCGTATGCTATTCCTGCACGAGCATATTTATTGTATTTACGTGATTTTTGTATTTATGCCTTATATTATTACTAATTATCATTATACCGCTTCTATATCCGTGCGGAAAATTTTCTATGAAATCATTAACTTTCTCACGCGCATCCTTCCTTGACTTGTTTCTTGGTATCGATAGCTCTTGAACTTACTATTGAGAGTATTTTCCGAAATAAATTCTTTATTTCCATGCGTAGGTTTCCTCTGTCAAATAGAGTTCGTATAATTATGACTTCTTTCGTTACTTACTAACAAAATAATTTTCCTTAGTTCAAAAAGTAGATAAGTAGATCATTTTATAAAAGTTGCATATAAATTGGTTTGTGTCGACTTTCTCACTATATGTAGATGTGATGGGTTTCAGTGGCAATTGTCTCTTCGTTTCTTATACACCCACATGAAGAATATATCTCTGTGGATTAGTATCGGCCGAGTAGAAACCGGGAATTCCGAAGTAATAATGGATTATACAGAGGGAAGAATTGGATTGTGAAATTTCTTGGAAAAGATTCATCTCGAGTTCTTAATACAGAGGACGTCACGATTTTAAAATTGGGTAACAACGATATTATAAAACGTGAGTTATCTTACGAATGATATATTTATCAAATCGATTCTTCGAATAAATATAAAAATTTTATTTATAAGGCATTTCATTTACATGAAATGAACATATTTTCCATAATTTTTACCAAAATTTGACAGCTTAAATTTAAATTGAAAACTTATCGCCTCTTTTTTGGAAACGTGAATAACCTTGGGAAAATCTATGAATCGCCATTATAGGCTCTAATTTAATTTTATTCTTCCCACCTTAGTGCAGTCACGCAAAGAACGTCTTCAAATGAATACCATACTAAGGATTTGACTGCTTGAAATGTTGTATCGAACTCAAATATTAGTTTGGGAATTGAATAAACAGTTATTATTCTCAATTTTCTGTTAGTTTTTTAAGAGAAAATTTTCTTATGTGCATGATTTTCGGAATTCAAGAATCGGTTTTTCATACTCTTTAGTTTACGGGTGGTTCATCTGTTGATATCTGTCCATTGTTCAACTTGTGCTGCTTACCACTAACATACTGTTCGAAACTACAGAAGAATAATAAACTAAAACAGTGGTTTTACTAGCTCGCCTTGTAGCAATTCGCTTTGAGAACCGTAGTCTATACTATGATCCAATATTTTCATTTTAAATAAGTCAAAATCAAAAGTCTCTAATCAAAATACTGCGGTTTCGATCGATTTATGGTTCGCAGTAACTGCGAATAAGGCTTTTGGGCAGCGCGGATGTGGTTTCCACTCTATTCCACTCATATGGCTGTAGTTGTTGATTTTTGGGAATAATTAAAAACGACTTTTTCTAAACCTAGTATGCTGCCTAAATATAAAGGGTTTCTCCGAGTCATTAATAGGATAAATGGATGTTGAATCCTACAGTTTCTTGTACGTGAAACTTGTGAAGATTGTGCAAGTATATTGGGACCATCTGAAATGAAAAGTTGAATTAGTTCATCTCTGAATTCATAAATGGAAATAAAGCCGAAAACACATCAAAGCTATCCCGATGACTTAGATTATGCAGTTGTTTAGTTGACTATTAAATGGCATTTTACTTGTTTCGACATCACCCGTTCAGTTTTCGACAGCGGAAATCATAAATCTTTCTCGTTAACTACTTTGAATGAGTCACTTTTCGTAGATAAATGGTATATTAATGAGCTAAAGATTTTTCTATATCACGAATCCATAGCGGATGACTTCACTTAATAAAACTTCATCT
The DNA here is from genome assembly GCA_036926295.1 of Pachydiplax longipennis. Lineage (NCBI taxonomy): Eukaryota > Metazoa > Arthropoda > Insecta > Odonata > Libellulidae > Pachydiplax > Pachydiplax longipennis. The sequence continues at coordinate 35,855,710 of JAVFKF010000004.1, read as the reverse complement.
TTTTACAGTAAATGAAATAAACTATGTAAAAACTTCACAGTTTCATTTCGAACGTTTTTCCATCATATGTCAAAGGTTTAAAGAAGGATTACAATGCAAATTAATTTTTGAATTTTTTCTTGCCTTATTTTATTGTGCAAATTAAACATATATATGAATATTGAACTTAAGACATTGAAATCAGCAAGAATGTGATAACAAAAATTAGTCTTTCATGAGATGATGAAGTGTAAAAATACATTTTATCCTCATTAAATCCTCAAGTAAATCCCATAGTGGTGAAATATATATCAAATAGGTAAAAAATATTCCTGGCAGTTAGTTCAAACTGGATGCCTTTGTTGATAGTTCAGGAGAAATATAAAATTAAGTTAGCCAGTACATGGAAACACTTGAATTCATGTTCCACGAATGATATTGAAATAGTTAATGTTTACCAGACATTTCTTATATTCAGGTGAGTAAAAGCACCTTTCCATCCATATCTGATATATGTCACTTCGGTCTCTTTTTCCTTTATTTTATTCTCTCATTTAACCTTCTCTTATAATTGTAATTTTGCAATAGTACAGTCAAAACAGTGACGTAAACATCGAAAGTAAACTTTTTCAGGTTTATAGTTGATCTTTGATCGAAATAAGCTTCATCTTGTAACCTTATCTTCCAAATAAAAAAATCATTATGTTAATGGAAACGAAATTCATCGACGACGTCGACCAGCAAAAATGTAGCAATCTCAATCAACTCGTGTCAAGATTCCATCTCTCTCTCCCATGAAATATAAGAAAATGAGATTTGGACAGTCGCCAGAATGATATACGTCTAATTTCCTTCTTCTGGGATTATCAGTGACGATTGTGCATTTTACGAACATTTTTCCGGAACGCAGACAAGCTATTTTTAACTCATCTTTATTGGTATGGAGCTTATGCGGGCGTTGGCGTAGACAAAGAAGTCTCGATTTACATTGGATTGGATTGGTGGGAGGAGAGCGCTACTTATTGGTCCGTTCTCAGAGTCGCGACAATCGAAAACGCCGTGTTTATATCTCTAGCGGAAACAGGGAAGAGGAAGCGAGATGGGATCCCATTTTTATATACTCCTTAACGTCATGGTAAAGTCTTTGAGAATGAGCCGAGAGAAGCGGTGAATTACTTTTGACTTAATAAGATGCGGATGAGAATCATTGGCCCTAATGTGCTGTAGATAAGGTCGCAAGCTATAAATAGGTGAATTAGATCCGTCAGGTTTTTGAAGAGAGAATCACACAGAGGTTCTAAAAATTTGAAATAATGACGATAAAATATTCAACTTCCTTTTCTACGGAGTCCAAGGTTTTTTTTTGTTCAATGTGGTTCTAAACTCTTTCCAAATTTGATTTTTGTTTGAGTCTTGATATTATCCTGAATAGATCTAATTAAGTTTTCGCACACAATTATTTTTTTAACAGTTCTATCGAATTCCACTCCGTTATTATGTCTCTCGTGTTCATTAATATTCCCGATATATTCTTCTGCTCTTCTAATATTCAGGGGTTGTGATTTCCATTGAATGTGTGTAATGAAATGGATTTTTTAGATAACGGATTTAATTTTACGTTTGCTATCGCTAATCTTTCCTTTTGTCAAGCGTAATGCTCTTAAAATTAGATCCATTAAATATTCCAGTATTGCTACAATAAGTAGCTGTGAGTAGTATTTCATATCCTAGCAGGCGTTTTTCTTTGCTGTAGATATAGTTTTAAAAGTTACCCAAGCGTTTATTCATCCAGTACTTCCTCTAAAGTTTTCCTTTTCTCCTTTTTTAAGACTATATAAATTCTAAAGAATAATGAAAAGAGTACTTCTACCACAATGTTTTATTGCACGATATGGTTTCGACTTTTTGGTCTTGAAATCATTCAGCATCTTGAAATGTTATTTCAATCGTTGATTTCTAAAAGGGTCGAAACTAAGGTGCAATGGAGAGTTTCCACAAAGCCGAGGACGAATTATAAGATTCTATTTTATAAATTATGACAAAAGCATTTACGCCTGTTTTCGGAAATGACTTTAGAATCTCAAAATCACGTGAAGAAACACATTTATCATAACTGTAATATTTATAGATACTGATTAAACTGGTTAATACTTAGAGAGTTCCCTAATATCTATTAGAATTTTACTAATCGTCCTCTCTTCCGGAAGTTTCCTATGCTGAACTCTCTATCTTTCAAACGCTAATTAATGAAACTTCTTTACTGTTTCTGGGAAAGTCACGCACGATATCTTAAGTTGTTCTATTTTAGTCTTTCTGCTAAATCCTTAATCACTCCAGGATTTCTTCGCCTTTTGACCTACGTTTTAACTATACGTGGGTCGCAATGACGGAAAGAGACGTCATCGAAAAGAGCGCCGAAGTGTCGTATCTTAAGATACAAGAAATATAATTGCACCAAGAACGTAATTAGAAAGCTCGGAGAGCATACGGATTATTACATCGAGCTCAAATAAGTTAACTCTAATTCTGGGGCAGATGTATTCAATGAGGAAATGCAAGAAACGTCTTTAAGAAATATTGTTATTCATTTCGTATTGGAAAATTTGTATAGAATAAATATAATGAAACAAAATTAACTTAGATTAACTGTTAACTATCATCCCGGTTAGTATTAACTTTAAGAATTATGATAGAATGAAGCAAAAAAGGGCTTCGAGATCTGCAACAAAATAATCCTGAGAATCACAACCCATGATATACTGTATTCCGTCTAGTTATGGTTTATGATTAGAATTTCAATTTCAATAATTAAATGTTCATATTCACGTGTAGACAGCTCACTCAATTCTATCTTTGCATATTTATTATTCAATAAGGCAATAATTAGTAGCATCAGCATGGATAGCTGTCCATCAGAGTGAGTTGTTTTACTTGTATGCTCTACCCTATAATTATGGAGTCTTTTAAAATTATTAATACCGGTTAACGATCCGTTCAGAGCTGTAAAAATCTGTTGCATATCATCACTCAAATCTTCCCATATTATAGAAGATACGCTATTATCTTCTTATCTTGTAATCGTTGATGCTGATGAATTAATTTAGAGATATATAATTGCCCAGAGCTCCAATTTCGTTGTAAAGGGGGCAATTGAATTTCATATTCTAATAGAATATCCAGTTCGGTAACGCATATTTTTCCCACATTAACTACCGAGTCGATTATGAAAAACTTTCGTATAATAGGCCAGGAAAAACCTTTTATAGACGGAATGGTATTTACCGTAAGCTTCAAAAATTTCAAAAGATATAATTAAATCTGTATTTACTTCAGTCAATAAGTGTACGATATTTTCTTTCTGGATGCAGTGATACTTCTGCTAGCGAATGACTCTGCTTAATAGGCTACGTTTTGCTTAATTGTAGTCTTATTAAGTTTTTCTTCGTTATTTCAGATAGCGAATAGGATCTTGGCTAGCGAATGTCCCGGAGGATGATCCTGTATAAACACAAAAATTATTTAGGAAATGACCGAAGATTTCCCAATCCCTTCTGCTCCTACTAGTTAAAGAAAGATTACGTTCTCAGCTTTATTTGTGTATTTAAGAATTTAGAATTTTGTTTATTTATTTCGTAAATAAACATGGTAATTCGACTGGTGAATATAATTCCGGAACAGATTGTTTCGTAAGCAGATGTATCTTTGTTTTTGCCATTTCGTGTTACTCTTTCCATGCATCTCAATGATTCGCATCAAAGAGCTAGTTCATCCGTTGACGGAGGATGAATCCATCCAATTAAGTTGTGATGGAGGAATCCAAATTGCAGGTTCCGTTTGATTTCACCAAAAATGGCTGATTCCTATTCGCCGTAGGAAGAATTCGTTATTTCTACGGATTCGACGCAGCCGGTTTCTTTACTTTAAAAGAGAGAGTTAATGAAACGGAATGGAGAAATGATACCATTATAATTCAATCCGATGTCCCTCAGCATCTAAAGTTGCTCATTGTCAAGAATTGATGACTTTGGCAAATGGTCAGAGAGTCGAGAAATCGCAGCTTTCCCAAAACGACGCCGACAAAAAATGTTCGCCTGACTTCTCTCAGCATTCACGAGTTGCTTGATGGTGCTGACATTTTCTTGGCTTTGGAACGCTTCCCGAAGAATCCTTTAGCGGATTTTTGATTTATATATCACTGATGATTTTTGACATTACTCTTACAAAAACCACGTATAAGAAAGACCCAGTGAGAATTATTCTTATAATGCCTTTATTCTCTCCTGTTCGACCGACAGTTCCTTATTTAGAGTCATCGTCTAGTTTTCCTGTTTCAATATTACGCATGCAACAGCAGAGGCCATTGCTAATGGATATATGAATATTAAAAGCGCGTTCATAGAAATGGTGTAAAATGATACAATTTTCCTAATACTTTCCTTGTTTTTTAGATACTGGGGAAGTTAACTTCAGGTTAAGGTTTATGATAATAATAGTTTTATTAATCCAACGACATAAAAATGTATAGGACAGGTCATTAATTGCATTGCACTTAATCAGCACTAATATATTTTAACTAATCACTAAATACATTACAATTCGTACGTCTAATTAGGATAACTACATTTAAATTTTACCATTATTCATTATTCAAGACCTATAAAATGCTACTCAACCATAATTTTTATTACAATTACAATTAAATACATAGATTACAGTTTTATTACATTTTTATATCTTAACCTAAGTAAACAGGTCACCTAAAGTCACATATTCCTTTCATTAGAAAATTCATCTACACTATTAAATTATGTACTTGCAAAGCAGGTATTATTTCAGACTTTTAAGAAAAAAGTTTACTCTTAACATTCTTTAATTCGACTGGTAGCATATCGTATATTTTTAAAGGCATTATCTCAAAGCTCCTACAAGTCGATCCTAGCCTGTATAATCGGATCCTCAAATAAATCTACCTCTCACATAATACCGGATAAGCGTTACCATTATAAAATTCAAGTATATTGATTAAGTCATTTAATTTCAATGAAGGCAATACGAAAGTACGTCTAATCATTATAGGGATATGACTCACAAACATTTGTTTTTTCGATCGGAAGAACGTAAGTGAAAAGAGAGCAAGCTTAACTCGTTCTTAGTTTACATTGAATTCCTCTCCGCAGATTCACGTAAATACATTAGAATGATGACCTGCGGCCAGAAACAAAGAAGCTGTTTTACTTTATGTCTAGGCTCTTGAGGGTGTTTTCGCATCATAGTCACAGACAAATCCTCTCTCTTACATTGGTTATCTTTAGATTCTCAACAACTGCGAATTCATTTCCCTATCATAAATTAGTCAGGGAAGTATTTCCGTTGATCGTCACCTCGGTAGACATCGTTTCCACGAACGTAGCATCAGTACAAGGAAAATCTTCCTAGTATTTTTAAGAACTTATTTTCGCAACATGTTTCCTCATAACCCTTTGCTTCCCGAAATTCACGTGCCTCCTACGTTAGCTCCTCTTCGTGGAATCGAACATCAACGCATAGTTTCGACTCGTTTAAGTCGGCAAGAGTAGCTTCAAATTTCACAAAAATCAACTAGGGTGGTCGATTACGAAACATAAAGGGAAATGCAAATGAAACTTCTTTGTCTAACCATATATTATTTTAAAACAACTTTACTTACTATCTATTGTCAGTCCATCACATTTGATATGCATATGATATTTTTATAATCGGAATCGTATTACAATTCGTTATTACATTAGAACATTACAAACATTACTAACATTACAATGAATAAATCTCTTACTTTTATTTTGAATTTGCATTAAATTATAGAATTTCCCTCATCTCCAAATTTGAGAGCTGATAATTTAGCTTATTTTCTGGTAATTCTTCGCATCTTCAAATCAATCATTCGTGTTTGAATGTAAATTTCGCTAATAACTATTTTGGAGCCCTTTGAATTTAATTTATGAGCAATTTAAGCAGTAGCTCCACGATATTTTCCGAATTGCTTTCTAAAAATTGCCACGTGTGGCTTATATCAGCATAGTGGTTAGCCAGTGATGGGATGGAAATAGATCGCGGTGCCCAACCTATATCAGAGACAGAGCAAGAGATATTTTTCGAACTTTACAGGCCACCCTTAGGAAAAATTAGTAAATGAATTAATTATGTCGTATACAGGATTTATTTTTTTTACACTAACAGAAACGTAACATGACTAAGAAACAAAAATAAAATTTTCATTGAATATACCCAAACTTAGGTTTCTATCGCTTGATTTTTAGGGAAAGAATGTTGGAAACCTAATCTTCCTATATTTTACATTACTTTCCCTTTTCTGATAATTTGATACCTACCCCCATCTCTTGCTTACATTACTTTCACCGAGCAAATATATTTAACATAAAATTTCATTTCGTGCAATGGTCTTTCTGTGTGTGAGTTTTCTTACAAGCACTAGAGACCAAAAAACACTAGAATGCATAAAAAACGGTTCAGACCGCATAAAAACTGTGGAGATAATAATTTTATTAAAAAATATTATAACCAGTAGCTCTTTCTTCACTGATAGTTTTTATATTGAATTTTCGACTTCTTGTTTCTCTTAAATAACCGCAATCAACCCTTCTATTTTGCTCTTTACCTTCTTATTTTCCTTCCCCACCTGCTCCCTCATCTCTCTCCGACGGATACTCCTAAGCATTCAAAAACAAAGCAAGTAGCGAGCGCTCCTTCATCCGGAGATAAACTTCTTTACCTGCCAATCGCGTTCGAACAAAATGATGGGTTACTAATCGAGCCTTAATGGATTCCCATTTGCAAAATGCGTAATGAGTATGACTAGCGATAAAGATATGCGGCGTATGTTTCCAGGTGAGCGGTAGACCAAAGGTCCGTATCGAAGGAGTAAAATAACCAAGGCGTAATGACAGCTCATGAATAAGCGTTGTTTTATTCATTTCCGAGAACAGTATTTGCGTTGCTCCTTGGGCTCCTCTGGGTCATCCAGAAAAAAGATGGAAATCATTTCAGATGCTGAAAACTTTAACGAGTTGAAGTAGCTCTGATAGAAAACTCACGTTTTCACCGACAGAATGATCCCTTTCAATAGGATCTTATTGTCCTCGTGATCCGTTGCAGTTATTGCCCAAGCGTTGGTTCGCGGACCGGTGCCAATGTACGCAGGTTCCTAGGTTTATATGGTGGTGACACAAGAAGAAGATTCGCTTTTAACCTTTAGATGTCCAACATACTTCCGCCTATACCACTCCGCCGGTTTTGCAATATTTTTCAGAATGAATTTCTCTTCGACAAAATGGCCTCCGCAGGAATCGCAAGGGTACTGCTTTCGCTTACTGAGATTATTTTTGTTTGGACTTGAATTGCCTTTGTACTGGGTAGCTAGCGAACCTTTTTTAGTAGAATGTAACATACATTAATTTGCATATTAGTGCTTGTTGACGCAAGCAGTCTGTATGAAAATAGTGATTGGAAAATATTTATCCCACATGCCAATACTCATGCGAAAGAGTTACTGTTTGGTTTAAGTGATCGTTGCCAGTTCTTGCAGTTCATAAAATTTTTGATAACCTCCAATTAACACCATGTATATAGGAAAATCCTGATATAGACTGTTCATATGAAACCCTTTCACGTAATTTTTAATCTCAAATAACCTAAGCAATATATCTACGCGAGCCATTTTGCCTCTGACATTTCAAAATATACCATCCGAATGAATTTTTAGGGGTTCATAGAAGGAAAAGACGTTTTAACCTGGCTATTATTGGTGAAACGAAAATCACAGACTCTTAAACTTCTTTAATGATTCGCGTCCCGAGATATGCTTTCGTGAGTTTCGCTACTTCCTTATATTCACGGGATTAGATCATTTGATGATAGGAATTCTATTTACCTTCCTCTCAAGGGCAGAAATCAGTCATTCGACGTCTTCAAGACATCTCAGGATGAAATTAGAGGGGTTATATGCTATACGAGTATACTACTATTATAGTGAGAGATCTAATGGCCAAAGGAGTATAATGAATAAGATTTTCACTGCTAACCAGTAACCACGCTAACGAAATTTCGGTTATGAATTTATTTTTTCGCTTTGGTTCTGACTCAGTTGAAAATTACATATTCCATCATCATTTATGAACTAGTATATGTACGCTTGCTTAAGAAACAGAAATATCCTAAATAAAGCCGTTGCTCCCTATTCTATCTTATTAGCAACAGAAAATTTAGGTTAACGATGATATTCGTATTTTATGAATCAACAATTTATTTGATATAGCATTTGGGCAAACGGATATGATTCCGAAAGGAATTATATATTCCCACTACGCTACCTGCCGAACCCACTTGTATTCCTTTGCGTCGATTTCTGGAATTTACGGAGCTCTTTATCTTCGTTCCTGTTTCCTTTCGAAACATTAGTTGCTGGTTAAGTAGATATTTTCCTTAGAATCAATAAAATAAACACTTTGTGCAACCACTTGGGCTCACTCAGCTAGACATAGGTTAAAACACTCCATCTCTCTACTTTCTATCATTAGCTTTTTCACGACTATACTCGCTATATTTGAATTCCACGACTACCTTACATCAATTCTGCGTGATTTCCCCTCCCATCTCCAGGCTTTTGAATTTGAACTGAACTCCACAAAACCGAATTTCAGTCCTGTCCGTCTTTTTTCATGATCTTTTTAACCTGGAAATGTGTAAGTTACGAGCATATCTAGGAATTTGCCAGGATGTGGTCCTTTTATATTATTTACGTAAGTCCAATCTTCAAATAAAAAATCTTAATGTCTCAAAAGTCTCTAATTGACTGTGAAAATGCCGTATAATTGGGAAACATTTCCTAGATGTAAGGTAAAACTACATTACTATTAATTTTTAAATTCGAGTTTCTCGTTATATCATAGCCTAATTGCTCTTTTTGAGAATTCGTCAAAATTATGAATGAAAATAAACTGTTTCCAAAAATCAAAGTCGTCTATTCATCTGTGAATTTCTAAAAAAAAATATTTTCTTATTCGACTCTAATTAACTGAACTATTTCCTCGGGATGTCTTGTGACGTAAGGAAATCCTTGAAATTTTACTGGATAGGTAATAAAGTCCCTGGATTTCATTAACGAATGCCTCGTTTTGAAGTGAGTTTCTCCGAGGAAATACTTAATTAAATTAATGCCAATTTCCTCCTCTCTTGGTTTGGATCTATAGATGTTTCGGAGTGATTAGACGTGATTTTTGGCTTATTGCGTTTAATCTGGCTTTTTGCTAAACTCCTGTTTCTCCTTAACAAGCCTTTTTCTTGACATTTCGTTTTGTTGGAAACAGCGTAAGGTTTTTGGTATCTTGGATATCATCCTCGGAAAATGAAAATAGCATACAGTTATAGGTGAACCGGAAGGCTGTTTAGATACTCGTATTTAAGGAACGAAGGTCGATAAAAAACGAAGGGGCTGATAAAACACGGAAACGATTGTAAGGGTAATAATACACACTTTTTTATTGCTTCCATAGATTTTCCTTGAATAAACAAGATGAGTTAAAACTCGATATGCGAAGGCGTAACTTGGTGGAAGGCCATCATAATAATGAAAAGGAATCAGTTGAACACTTCCACAGAATGGGATTGTATATATATATATAATATATTAATCTATAAGTTACTCCTTTCCATTATTAAGATGAGTTATGTAAGGACAGAATTCATTTATATAATAAAACGTTTTGTTTGAATCTATTTTTTATTTAATTTTGCTTCAGTTTAGCTTACTGGCAGGGCCGATTAAGAGGGTTATCTAGCATCTGGGTCTCCAGTAATTTTTATTTTGTGGATCGTAATACGACACATCTGGAAAAGGAGATCTTAGTAGACATTTTTCCTGACCCCCTTTGATATATATCCAGCCCTGCTTTTGGAATATAATTTTGTACGAAGATGGATTGACCCTGGTGGCATCTAAAAGCATTTTTACTACCGACAATTGCTCACGTGTAATGGCAGACGATACTTATAGGTTTTGAGGAACTTGTCAAAAAGTATGGTAAGCTCAGAGGGAATTATGGGGCGGTACGTAGTTGAAGGTGCCCTTGCCGCTAATTCGGAAACATCTTCCGGATGTTTTGGGCACCGGATGATCTCATCAACCTCGACGTCAATGTCACTCGACCGAAATTGGTGCTAAAGTCTCAATACGTCGCTACAACTTCCTCAACTATTCCAATCTTCTTCTATTGGTTTACTATGGTTTCTCAGGAAGCAAGTGCTTAAAAAATACAAACATTCTTTCTTCATTCCTCCAGGCTGGCGTTTCATAAATTACAGCACTTAAAATCTTTCTTGTGTAGTAATGATTGCAATTGCAAAAGATTCCTCCGCAATTCCTTCTATATACTATATATCCGATTTTAATCGTTTAAAAATTCCATCAAATTCCTTATTAAGTAAGTAATACTTCTTTATTGGTTAGAAGCATGTCTTAAGCAGGTAGCTTTCATCTTACGTACTGGATAAGGTTTAAACTTTTGCATTTAAAAGCGATTGTCACGCAATGGAAACATGTATGCCTATGGATCTTAGAAGCGTCTTCTGTTCTATTTCAAATCGGCAGTAGGATTCGATTTTTGAGAATTGAAAGAACGATTTATAAGTTACGAATACGAAAAATTTTTACTTGGCGTGGCTATTGCAGTTTAAGTAGTTCAAATGCCATATACACAGAGCAATAAATATAAAAAATAAGGTACCACCTTTATATATGCATAAGAAAATTTTGGAAATGTCGGTGTAAGAGAATCTGGTTAAGCTGCCACTAATGCTTGAAATTTACTTCTAGAGGTTACCTTGGATCCGTTTTATATAGTAAGGATTAATAAAGAGTTTTTATCGTTATTTTTTTTTCCTTAAGATAAAGCAGAAGCGAAACAGATTCTGCATTAAATATGCTTTACTTATTTTTGATGCAATCATATAATTTTTCATTTAAGTTCAAGATATTAAAATAGTTGTTTTTTATGAAGACAGATTGTAAATTGCGTTGTTACTTATTGTCAAGGTAATGATTCATGTCTGAATGATTTTTCTTTCTTAGAATTTTCAGCCAAACATCTTATTCTGTGCCAAAAATTATAATACTATAAATAAATTATCGAAATTTGAGAAAAACATTAGCCTTAGGATAGTTACCATTTCTGGGATGCCCAACTTTTTAGCCCAGGCGTCTATAAAGACTTCGCGAACCATATACAGGGTACCTTGTTTCAGTTCTAAGATCATAATAATTCATCGAAAATCGTATGTTTTTGTTCTTCAAATACAATTACAAGTGTAGGAAGTATGAATATACTTTGAATATCATCCTTTATCACAGAACCTCTCGAGATCGGTTGAAGAGCTGCATATTACACGCCCCATAAGGAAACAGTAGGTAACCATCAATTAGGAAAAAATTTTAAGTCATAGAGAACACATTAACCTATATGCCTTTGTCATTCATTATCTCGGTATTATTTAGGTGATTATTCAGGTAAGATTTAGGGACAGAATGAATAGATTAGGAATATGTAGAGCACTCCTAGGATAAAACGCTTTATCCTTATTTTTCTGTCAATTCCACCACAAGAACCTCTTTAATTCCTCAAAGCTGGATTTCGAAATGTCGTGGAAATGGGTTTTTGAAACGTGAGCCAAGAAACGGGGTCAATTGTGAATCAGTGTTATCCTGGATCTGCCTCACGTCATTCAAAGTCGAACTAAGTTCCCGCGAGTGTGTGTTTCCAATTTACGATATTGGCACATTTTCCCCAAACTCATCCGTTGCACCTGTGCCATTCGATTTCCTTCCGAGTCCATAAACTTCCCAGAATGCACTGGCGAACGAGCAACGAACTTCACAGATGGACGAATCCCGATGGAGAGTTTACTCCGATTCAGCCTCTCTTCGGATGACGAAGTTATTTCCGACGCGCATTTCCATTTGTTAAACTCTGCGCGATCGTCTTCGGAGGAATAAATTTCGCGAGTCTTCCTTGATGAACGGGAGCGATTGTTTACCAAATCGAAATCTCCGCAGGAATCTATTGCTCAGCTTGCATCGGACGATAAATTATACAGAGGTCTCTTGTGTGTACGGTGTTAGTGTTGCGTCAGCTTTATCATCCTTATACTACTTTTCTTGGAGCTGTGACTCAAACCCTGATGAATGAGTCATTGATAATTGATGCATGCAAAGTTAAGCGGAAAAAAATTTGTTGAATATCAAATTGGTATTCAGAATATTCAAGAGAAGTCTTTTGACGCACTGACTAAATTGGGAGAATATATTCAATATTTTTCTGGAAGGGAACAAGATGATGTAACACTGCCTATTTCTATCATTGTACGTGGATTTAAGACTCGATTAACACTGCTTATTCTTAGCGTTTCCTCTTGGAGGAATTAACTAAATAATAATTACATTAGCTAAATCAGAGGTCTCCAAACAACGTCCCGCGGGTCAAATCCGACCCGAGGAAGGTTTCAATATGGCCCGCGAGCAAATTGAATGTTATTCTCAGTACATCATCATGGGGAGACTTTGTATAATATTCATACTTTGTAATTTTCGAGTATTTCTGATGAATTAAAATGGCATGTATTCTTACACATAAAGCCTACTTCTGTCACTATTTCAAATCATGATAGATTATTTATGCGATGGCTTAGGAATTATGTTGGTGGATTATAGAATTAGGAAGATCTTGTTGACCACATAGTTCTTTCTGTGAACTTATTCCTTTAAAAACGTTCGGAGAAACCTGATCTGAATTATTTACCTTGATGTTAATTATGTACATAGTTTTCTAGATTATAGTACATGGCTTACAATTATACTGAATTTTATGTTTTTCTGACCTTTACTTTCCAGGAATTATCTAGCAAAATGGGATGTTTATGGCGGATTCAGCTGTCTATCTACAAATTAATGACAGAATTGCATGACCCGTCTCATAACTGGAATAAAATTAACAAGGTAATTATCTAGAAGTAATGAAATTCCGAATTATGCACCACATTTTCTCCGTAGACTATAGCAAGTGTTGCGTCAGAAATCAATAGCAAAACCAAAAACGACGAATTTTTTCATGAATGAATAATTTTTAAAGTAATTAAGTATAATTCTTGCGTTTCCTGATCTAAGTCCATTTGTACGTGGTCATTCTCCTCCATATTTTATCATCTCATATCATCATATTAACTGTGAGATTTATAAATAGATTAGAAACGGTGGAAAATATTAGCTCGTTTTCATAAATTAGTTCGCGATTTCCTCCTCACGAATGACAGAAGTTTAAATATAGTGACGAAAAGTATTGAAATATACGCAAACCTTTATAGAGAAATATTGCCCTTCAATATTTCGTCTTCAAACTTGACATCCACATTTCCCACGTGAGTATTTTGAGAGAAAATTCTACAATTCTACAGTATTATATTCAATACAAATGTTGTTTTAAAAGGACTATTACGTTGATTATGTGTGTACGAATGTAAGTATATGTAATTTATACTAACTTTATCATGTATAGACTCCCAGTGATTGTTTATTATAATTATAAAAATTGCCTGAATGACTTTTGTGCCACCAAAAACCCACCCACCAGGATTTTCAGTGTTCTTAAAAGAATTCTTAACAAATAATTTTTTTAAGAAATCTAACTGTTAAGTTTATTATGGAAACTTTCTGTACATACGAAACTAAGTTTTGTTTAAAAAATCCCGAATCGTCACGATGTTTTACCATATTTTAAGGGAGATCAAATTATTTCGCATTGAGTAAACAATCGGGTCTGAGAAGGTCATTCTAATAGGACGAATTAGCTTTGCATATACAGAAAAGGAACCTCCTTTTTCTTGTAAAGCCAATTATTCAAATGATTGCCATTGTTCTTTTTCATTCATACCTCAGTTTCTTTCGTATTATCACAGCCATGAGTCTACAATAAATAAAAGATACGTTTTTACTCTATTCTTTCCCAAGAGGCAAATAAAAATATGATATTCATTAGGACAAGGTATTAGGAGAAACCGAACTCTTATACCGTAACATTGCGATATGCTACGAAAATCTCTAATAATGTAATTTTTTACTTCATATACTTTTCCTGTAAATATTCGTCAACGTCAGGAAAAGGATTAATAACCCGTTTCTCCCGGACCGCGATCTCTTATTTACTCGATCACCAAAATCAGTCTAATCAATTCTAAAGATAAACCTTGAAGCTTGTTTATTTGCCCACGAGTGGGTAGTTAATTTTCGAGCGCCCCCCAATTGCACGCTACGCAAGCACTTTTCGAATCGTCTTCGGAAATCGAAAGGAGGGGAAATTAGCGGTTTCCAAGGCATCCGCCTCCTCAAGAGTTACTCTCGCGCTCGTTTGAACGATGAAGAATATTCTTAAATAAATCGCCTTCTCCGGAGAGATCTTTTTGCGCGGATGGTTTGCCGAGCGTGGAAATAAAAACCTCCCCAATGGAACACTTGTTAGTCGCCGAGCGTTGGGCAACGGATGGAAACTGCGATCATTTTGACCATAAGGAAAAAAGCGAGACGAAGGAAGGAATGAAAATGAAAGGGAGCGAATGAGCCGAAGCAGGAATGAGGAAAGAGATCGGAAATACAGGCGAATCGATAAGAGGATAGCAGATAGAATGAAACCCTGAGAAAAGGTAAAAAAGGATTGGTCCGAGGAACTTGGAATGAAATAAAGATGAAGATGTTCTGGAATGTAGAATCGATTAAAACGTGGGAGACCGCCCAGTGCGGCTTAGTTTCCGGGGCTTGAAGGTGAGGAGTTGCCAATAATGATAGTATTTTTGAGATTCCTGTAGACTTAGTAGTAAGGGCATAAAGGTGATGGGCATATGGTGATGGTGGCAAGGCAATGGGGTGATTTTCCACCCACCCTTTATGACTTGTAGTATTATACTTCGTCCAAAGTCATGAAGAGACCATGTAAATATTTTGGCACTGTGTAATTTTTGCGGGAGAAGGAATCGCAATGTTCGTACTGTTCTATCAAAAGTCAATTTTACTCTACGCTGAATGTCCTCAAAATCAATTATCGCCAAATTTCCTTTTCTATGCAAAAGTCGCAACAACTCGCCATTCCTCCGTAAGTAATACATGGGGCCGTAAGATTTACGTGGTCTATTCATGACGGCGGACAGAGTATAAAAATTTGTCTAGGATCTGATCAGGAGCTGGAGTTAAATTCAGATTGTATAGTTATCCTAAGACCACTACACATCTCCTACATTTATCACGGCAAATGTAATTTTGAAAGGAGATGAGCTTATAAGGAAATTGTCTTAAATCGCCCCCTGGCAAGTTTCGCCCCCTCTGGCAACATTACCCCCCTCCTGGCAACACTATAGGTTCCCCCTGCTATGAAGCAAGGATTTCCGAAATATTGAATCAAAATCGTAGTTTATGAAGGCTGTTTGAATTCGGTTGGAATAATCGTAGAAAATTTTTCAACGTAGGTTACTAAGCGCTCTAGTCGAAAGTAGATCGAAATAAAAAAGTAATTCATCAGTAAGCTGAGCATCGCTATAATTCCGACTTCAGTTATTTTTTATTAACACTCCCTCATTACAGGATCCAATAGATTTTGTATTTGAATCCCTATCTTTACATTCCAAGCATCCTCCATTCAATCACTGTCTTCGGCAATCCACCCTCTCTCAATATCTAATTCATCCACTTCCTCTGCCCCCTCTATTTTATTCTTCGGATCCCTAGCCACTCTCACCATCTCCAGTACTTCCTCATTTGTTTCTCCATCAACTCAACTTACTTTCCCAGACTAAGCCATACCACATCTCAAAAGTATTCCAATCGTTTTCGTACATCGTTTTTAAGGTCCAAGTTTTATCCGCATACTTATTTTAGTATTTTAATTGTATTTATTAGCTACTTATTATATATTATACATATTTATCAGAATATGCTTTTAAAATTAACTTTTAAGTTGAAATTAATTTTTAATTTAAAAAAATAATGAGAGTCATCGATTTATTTTTGAAGTCCCAAACCCTCCTGATTCAATTCGTAAGTCATAATTATAAAGTTAAAGGTGTAAGAGATGATAAGTTTCAGCCACAACGAAATCACCTTTCGATTCGTGCAGAAATCAAATCAAATGTGAGGATATTTCAAATGATTCACTTGGTTGGTCCACATCACTGGGAAAAAAATGCGTTATTCAAATCAAACACACATTTCTTGCTCAAAGATTCCCCAATCTAATGAACTTTCCATGTACGCCATCAATGAACTGAAGGTTATAACTCCAAAATATACTAAAGAGCGGTCGTAGATACCGAGAATGGAAAGAACATACTACTAGGAATCGCCGCTCGTAAGAAATTCCAATCTCCATTGAAAGAGATAAGCTTCTCCCCTAATATCAATAAACTGCAGAGATAGCAAAGTTTGATTATTTATTTTATTTATGTTCAACTGTTTTCTACTCTCTGAACCGCATTCCAGTACTCACTCGTCGAAAATTCTCTACGGTGTCTTTTTATACTGCGCATATTGAAGCTCTAACATTTCCTAATATAATGCGATCGATATCAATGTATTGATCGTTTAATGAATTCCTCATCACAATTTCACGATAGTAATTTTCCTAAATGAAATGCCTCAGATGTACCAGTGCATCTCAGCAATGGCTTTATTAGCATTGCAATCTATATCATTTGTATAAATCAGGATATGGAATGCATCATTTCATTAATTTTTAGTTATTTAATATAATAAGGCTATATTTCTTGCCAGCCATATTTCTTGTCATCGTAAGAGATGAATTGAAAATAATGAGCTAAACAAATTGCTCCTGTTGAAAAAGTATTCCAACTGACAATTTATTTGCACTAAAAGTAAGGGAAACACGAAGTGGAAGCATTTATATGTTTAGTATTTCGGGGTGAAAGAGGAAAGGAATTCTCCGCTATTGATGCGGATAAAAAGCAGAAGAAAATGAAACAAAAAGCGAGGGACCTCCCCGCAATGGAATGCTGACTACGTAGAGGATACGGTGAAGTAAACAAGGAAAAGTGCAAGGAAACGCACTGGAACTTGGTACCAACGACCTTTTCACACCACTGAAGTACATAACGACACACAGTAGCATCTCTGCACCACCACGGTTCACATACCAAAGTCAACTCGCGGTTCTTCAGATCGCTATGGGTGTGGTATACATCGACTTGTATGCACGTTACTGTCATGAATACAGAGCGCATTAACTTTTAAGTAATATTATTATGTGAAAAATAGAAGGCATTCGATGGAGATTGTTTCTTGGAAAATGTATCTCATGCATGCCTGAACGATGTATTCACGTCCTGCAAAGGCGTTCTCTTTGGAATGCAGGCGTTCCTCCATATTACGTGTTTAATTTGCTCCGAGAAATCGTCGCGCGGGACGAATTCTTGCAAAGGGAATCGATAAAAGAAAGAGGCATTTTAAAATACCGCTTAAATAAAAAAATTGGGTTGTATTTTCTTTAGTTAGAATGTTTTCTTGCATTAACTACAGTGTCACTCGGTATTTGTGATTGGAATTTAGGCTGATAAACGAGGAACTGAGTATTTTTGTCTAGGAACTCTTAAAAACTTAGGAACGATGAAGTTATCAAAAATATTTCCATTAACTAGCCAATTAATTACACGCTTAAAATTTTCTGAGCCCCTTCTAAGATAATTCGGAAGTAATTGAAAATGGTTGTGTTTTTACCCGATGATGATTTCGATATGATGATTTTTGCATGATGATTAAACCTGATGATGATGCCATGCGTCGGAGCCTAGTTAGTTTGTATTAAATCCCGTGGCAACATGTATAATTGATTATATTCTTCTTTCGTCAGAAATATCATTTTAATATATATGACGAACCAACGAACAATACGCCTTCATCATTTCGTAGAAATGCTGTCGTTCCACATGTGAGGAGCTAAATCATTTACTGATATAAAGTTACATAAATATAAAATGTTACTCACATTTTACGTCAACCATACATCATGCCGATTTTAAAAGCAGATGGGGACTTTTGAGACCTCAACGCACTGAGGGAATGCGGATATGAACGTCACTAAACAAAGGATCGATAACAAACAATTATTTTTTAAGTTTCGGTGAACAACAAACGCATCAAACTCAATGCTATCGTTTGAAGGTTTCCTTTGTCGACAGCCATTTTCGTTTAGAGAATTTTTAAACATTTTTCTATAAACTCTTATCTCTCATAACAGTAAAGTTGTTCTAAAGACAATGTCTAGCTGGCCTTTAGAAAATAAAATGTGAATTTTCGAAATTTATTCGAATTTTATTCACCCTCTGTTACGGGGAATCCACGAACATATCCTTGTCTGCGACAAACATCGGAGAAGTATTTCTTCAACCCTGTTTCCTGAATCTTGATTCGATCGAGTTGAGTAGTCTAAGAAAAGATTAAGGAATCGTTATAATTGTTGATACGAATCAACAAAAATATATGTGCATGGATGAACACTTTTGCAGCGAAACGTCTAGAAATTTATATTTTCATGCGTATTGAATGTAGGCGGAATAAATACTTCGGTGAAAGATGATTGTAAATTTTCTCCGGTATTAAGGTTCACTGGAACGTAGACCCATAAAAGGATTACTGACTAGGTGCAGTAATAATAGTTATAAAAAGATATCCAAATTTCGCTTTTGAAAATTCGCAATGAATAAGGGACAGCAATATTAAAATATATGACAAGTTAATTATCACAGCGAATCTCACCTAGTGGAAAACGTAAAACACTACGGATATAGTAAACTCTTCAGGCCTATTGACCTTTTCTGGTCGTGCTCTTTATTTGTTCAAAAGACTTTATAGGAGGAAGTAAAGGTTTAGAACGATTACGTTCCCTATTTTCTAGGTGTTGCGATAGTTCTTTGATCGCTTTCATTGACGCTGTATTAAGAATCAGATCGGATTATATGCTAGTTCCCTCATATAATCTCCTTTTAGAAAGAAAATCGTAATGAAAACAGATAAAAGCTTTGGTGACAAGCTACGTCGTTCCTTAATCGCTGTCTGCGAATTTTTGTTCATTAGACTTTTGGATGGGTACCAAAATATATCTGTCTAGCGTTTTATATCTGTCTAAATGATTGGGTTAGAGTTTAGCAAGGACTGGTAAACGTAACGGTAAGAAATTGGGCGAGAAATAATGGCTGTCATCCGCCATTGAATCGCTGTCATCAAAACACAGTGATTACATCAATTATTTCCCTCCTTTTGAGGAGAATTCTCTCTGAAATGGAAGCGAGGGATCGTTTCCAGAATTCCTCTTCCACTTTTGTAATAAGACGAAGGCTACCACTCGGCTAGAGATAGGATGGCATGCCGGTCCCAATAAAACTTCGTTATAAGATATTTCTGCAGCAATATATCGGGCAGGAGAAGAAAGAAGGAAAAATCTAGAAACGACGGGCAAGGGTAGGGAGGGAGGGAAGATTACCCCTCGATTCGAAGGAGTGGATGCAGGGTGGAAGGGGTTGCGGGGGGAGGCAGGGGGGGGCACAGGGCAGCCAACCCAACGGAGTTGCCAGCCGTGTATTCTGTCACACTCGGCCACCCACGCTCGCTCTTATCCTTTCTTCTAACCCTCCCCTCACCTCCCTTTCTCCGCAACCTCAACACAAATCCTTAACATATCTCCTTACCCCACTCCGCCCCTGGTGAACCCCCATTACCCCCCGCCCCCTTTACCTAGCTTTCTTCCCCCTGCCAACCTCACACCCTAACCCTCAAGTATAAACATTTCCACTTCTCCGCCAGATACGGAGATGGAAACGCACTCTCGGTGGTGGGTTTAGAGGAAAACGCGGTTCAAACATGGCCGAAGGTAGAAAGAAGTCGGTGCAATGTGGAGTCCCTGAGCACGTTTTCACGCGCAAACGATGACGGATGCACGCGCCGTTTCGTGTGTCTTCCCCGCGGGTGGACACGCCCTTAACCTTGGGAAAAATCAAGGTCGTAGGGTTTTTTTCGGTTATCTTCAACCGCGGAAAGGAGCTAAAAAACGCGCGGCGAACTTCGGTTGTTTTTTTCCGGGTCGTCTGCTTTATTTTTTTGCCCGTTTCCGCTTTTTTCGTTCGCGGGTCGCGGATTTTTTCGGCGGAGTCGAATGAGATGGTCTCCGCGGGGTTTTTATGCCTTTTTAATTAGCGATGCCGTTCAATCAGAAGTAACCTTGGGAGAGCCGGTCATAACGGCCGAGTTTGAATTTTCGAATGCGCGCATGCGGTTAACGACAGTTACGCGCCTCATTACGAATCGTTACGGTACCTACTTTCTGCGGAGATTCGGAGAGGATTGCACGAGGGATTTGAATAGCCTAATTGGGACCTAACCTAATGGAGAATTAGAAGGGGATCGGAAAGGAATGGTTTTTTTGGCGAATTTTTCGGTTTTGATTTGAAAATCTTTTCGAAGTTGTATTCGTGAGAGAGATTTTTGGGTGCGACTTTGCAGACCCAGCGCTGCCACCGAAGAAGGGTGATTCTAAAACAAAGGGATGTCGATCGATAACAGCAGGAGTAAATTAATTGCCGAAAAATCTGTTTTAGTTAAAAAAAATCTGTTTTAGTAGTTCAGAATGTTAGGTCTGAACACCTTGAGTTTATCAGTTTTAGTTAATTACCCGCATATCAATGCTAGTCTGCTCAATTTCCTGTCCGTCCTACCGTATTTTAAGCATCTATCGTTTTTTAAATTAATAACGGCGTTTTAACGTTCCCTTTTAACGATAATAGACTATCACCAACATATTAATTTGGTATTTCAGTGCGGTTTGATTCCATTGAAAGGAAATTTATTTCAATGTTGAAATATTTTCCCATGGTCTTCAGATTAAAATTATATAAATAAAATTTAATCGAATTTCACGTAAACAAAAGATGTGTCACCAGCAAAAATCGTTATTGAAAGATAGTTCTGTTTAGCAGCCACCTTAAGATTTAACAAACTAATCAATTCAAATGAAAGAAATTCATTTTTATTGCCCACAGTGGATTTCTCTGAATTATATGGTCCTAAGATATTTCTATGGTTTCAATATTCTTTTAGGTTTCCGTGTCGTCTTTATTTCAGAGGTCCACCTTTCAGTTCTTGGGTCTTTCTCAAGCACGTAGACTTTTACTAAAGATGGAGAGCTGCATGTTATCCTTATCTCACGTCAGCCCGGCTAGCTCAGTCGGTAGAGCATGAGACTCTTAATCTCAGGGTCGTGGGTTCGAGCCCCACGTTGGGCGAATTTTTTACCCGTCATGGTGGTATGGGGCTTAGCGCGCTAACATAACGGCATTGTGATCCTTGGTTCGAATCCTACTTTGGACGTGGTTCTTCACGTATATGCATATTGTAAGATTGGTCATCGTAGACAGAAATTTAGCTAATGAAACTGATGAGTTTTATGTTTCATTCGTCTTTTATTTTTCCAGCACTAATCGAGGAGAAAACGGATGCTGTTCTTGATCTTTGCTATCCATTCTGATTAGAGATGAATTTGCTTACACATTCTCTAATGATTCATATTCGAGGAAGAGTTTATCAAAGTGATTTTCGGTCCTAGTTAATGCAGATAAAATTCTTGCATGTCGAAATTCAAAGAAAAAATATGATCATTACACATCGAAGTATTTTCCCTTTTTCACTAAGCAGAGGTCTTGTAGGTTATATTGATTACAAATTTGAAATATTTCCCAGTTATGCCAGCCCAACGCTTTTTTCGAAGTGAAAATTCGTCCGTGCATTCCTCCCCATCTTCCTCGCAAATGCGACCAAACCTATTCCTCGAACTCGTGACCTCAGCCTTCGGAGGACGCCCTCGCGGACTTGCAAAGGCTCCCAGAGGAAGCTCCTTCGTATTCCTCGAGGATCTGCCAGCGGTCGTACCAAGATAACGTATCGAGACCTCCATTTCGTACGTTTTAAACAAATCGATCTCATCTTCGGTTCGATCGGTGGACTTCTCACAGCTTGCCTCACTCCTTCTCCACGCCATCTCGTTTTTGCCTTATTTTCTGGGTGGCCACCGGGTGAACGAAATTTTTCCTCACATTCGTGTGTGTAGGTGGGCCAACGGGAGAGAGAAGGAAAGGACACTTCTCCTTTAAGTCTACGCAACTCCTTCAGAAGCTCACGGCTGCGTGTCGAAAGAAAGAAGAGTGGAATTATTATGTTCAGCGTTGCACGCAAAATCCAAAAAATGCATTCCAGGAATTTCGTGTTGGATGTGTTGAGGCATTACGTAAAGATGCTCCGCGTTTAAGGTGATCAAAGGGTATGTTGAAAAGCGAGTGATTTCTAAGTCAAAAGGTATCCTAACTCGTAACATGCAAAGATATCAAAGGAAAGAAAATAAAGGCTTACATCAATTCATACTTTTCAGATTCTGTATCTTTTTAAATTGAATTAGAAAGTTCCAACGTCATCACGTAAAATACTGCCGGCTTAATCAGATTTTGTATATTTAATTCAAAATACTTACGATGAAAATCAATAGTCTTGGATATGGAGTTTATAAATTCATAGTTATTCCTTCTGATCGTTTGATTCGTGTTATATAATTTCTGCACGAACCTGCGGAATCTTCACCATTAAGTTCATTGAATAAAATATAATTATATATAGATTTATTTTTAATGTCAATTTCAATTAATATATATCACCAAGCCCTGGTAATGATTGTATATTTGTTAGTCTAAGTATTATGCTTAACCATCTTAGAGTTACGCACGGATAAGGATTTCTTCATCAATTATATATCATTCAATAATTTCATATAAATCGTTCATTTTTGAAAGAGAATTTGAAATAGAATTAGATATTATCAAATGGATACAAAAAGCATAGGAACAACGTCTGTAAATAGCATTTGTGACATTGCGAATTCAGTCACACTGAAGATCCATGTCTTTTATAGGAAAATGAAAAAAAATACTCGTCCAGAACAGAATTGGAGGAATGAGGGATTTTAATTCTTATACTGCGTTGATTAATAATACTTAGTGCGAGGCATAACGCAACTATATGACCGAATCGTTCATTGTTTTGCATGTAAATTAGTCTTTAAATTATTCCGAATAGTCAGTTTTACATCCAAAGATCGAGGAATGCATGGAATATTTACGTTGAAATTTTACTTCTCGAACGTAATTAGGAACAATTTGATCTGCCTAATACCGTCGTCATATTTAATATGATTGAAAGATGCGTATTAGTATTGATAAATTTTAAAATATCACATAAACTTTCATAATTTGAATTTCTGTAAATTCAGTATGCCTCGCCATTGTTGACGTAGCTTAACTTTGAAACACTATTAAGCGGTGAATCAGAAATTATCGTTTTTCATATATACATAAATATTAAGGTGTAGGTAGGATTATTCTAAAGGTAAGAAACCGAGACTTCGATTCAGACTTCGACTTCGAGACATTCTGAAGGGGATAAAACCGGAATGTTGCCTCAAAAATTAGTTAGAGTTAATTTTGCACACTCTTAAAATACTCCTAGTGTGTGCTGCGTTATGAAATTTTGCGTTTAAATAATTTCTATTTCTGAAATCTTCATATCTTACATTATATTCTTTCTCCAAGTTTTTCTATCATAACAGGACAACAGAAAACAAGACCGGGAACATGCGTTGAAATCAGAGCAATCCCAAACAAAACGTGACGTATGGTAATCTTAATTCAAGGGAATAATAACATCTAAATCTAGTTTTAGAATGATATGGAATTGCGAGTACTGTCGAGTCTAAATTCAAATAAAAGCTACAGATTATCAGTCAGTCCGCCATTTTCTTCTGAAGGTCTCCCTGTCATTCTATTCTTTGTTGATGTTAATCGGTGATAGGCTATTCTTCTTTCCTATCAAGTCAGGATTTTAAAGCTCTTTTTTAAGATACATTTAGTATTCATCTTACAACCTTTCCGAAGATATTTATAGTAAATATAGACCTTTACACCCAATATGCATCGCACACTTCTTCATGTTACAAGTCATGGCGAATTTTTATCCAAGAAAGAAATAATGCTCTGGAAAACATAATAGCTATTAAGGAAACTAACTTAAAGAATTGTTCAGTCTCTTTTATGATCAAGTATTAAACAATTTATGCACATCAATGTTTGTAATAGTCTAATATAAGTGATTTCATATGTTTTGATGCATCATCTCAGCATTAGATAATCAAAATAATGAAATTGATCAGAAGGTAGTTTTATCAATGCATTATCAAGTATTCAAATGATCAATAAGCGCTATTCTGAGGGAAGAGCAATTTGATAGTTCGGTTATTCTTATCGTCAAAAGTAATCCTCCTTGATGCATATTGGTGACTTCGCTAATTGATGTTTCTATTTCAGAAATTTTACCATTAGACGCATTTATATTTTAAATTCGTCGCACTCGAACTATGATTGTATTATAACGTAGAAATGACCCATATAAAACATTCTTCCAGTACTATTGCAATACTTTTGTAACTAATTAACTCCTAACATATTTCTCGGGTATCTCAACGTTAAAAAATTTTCTGTTATTTTATTACTCAAACTATTGATATTTTCAATAGATTATCAGACAAGATAAGGATTTAAAAATGAGAAAATTAGACTCTCCGAATGCTACAGTTTACAGCATATTTAAATATTATTTATCAAAATTGGTTCTTTAGCCAGAAACAATACTGCCTTCAGTGGGCTAGTTTGAAAAAGTCGTTGGAGCAGGTAACTTGAAACTTCATTTGGCCACGTCTGCTGACGTGGATTTTCATCCCCGGATCCGCCATTTTGGCATCGCAATGTTTTTGCAGACAGAGGATCCTCGGTTAGGGTGTCCGTAGAGTTGGCAACTCTGCACATAAAACCTTCCCTTTAGAAACCCAGTCTTCCCCTCGACTCCCGCCTCACTTAACAAGTGACGGTTATGGAATTCGATTAGCTAGCGAATTTGAAAATTTTTTTAATGACGCAGCCTCTTTTCTGAAATTGTTTCAAACGCCATCTTAGCGGTTCTCTCTCTGTGGAGTGTCGGACGCAAGGAAGCGTACAACACGTGGGTGTGCGAGGTTGGCGGAGCCACTTACAGCTCCTCGGACATGGAATCGATGAAATGCCCGCATCAAGAAGGATTGTCAGGGAAGAAAGTGAAAACAAGGCGATCATTCAACATATGCTCTCTTCACGATTGAAAACTCTTTGTTTTGGTTTCTTACCCCATTCCACTCGGGAAATTCCCCGTCTTGGAGATGGCATCGAGTCCACACGTGTACGATCTTCTACTTTGATTCTTATTTTCGTTCAAAGATGCGATATTCATATATATTTTTAGTGGAAGGAAGCGTTTCTAAATGGGACTGTTGATTGCTGGGAGATTCTGATGCATTGTGGGAGAAGGATTTGTGTAACGCTTTCCACTGGTTGTACACGTGATAGAGTTCGCGCTAATGCATTTATTCAAAAGAACTATTATTCACGAAAAGCTGATCATGATAACCGTTTATAACTTTTAATCCAATAGGAATCATTTGATCTGCTTCCCCGTTAGCACCAAGGGTAAAATCGCACTAATACAAATAATATTAGAAAATTAGTATACGGAGAATGGAGCAGTCAAATTGGAATGGTGTGTTAAGGTGCTTCCTTCAGATAGGTTTAGTTTCGTACTTTGCAACCGGGAAAATCGATCCTCCTTGTCATAAAGTGACTTCCGACTACGTGTATAAGAATATTTTACAGAATTTGCAAAATTTTCAGAATATAATTACATATACGAATAGAATCCTATATTTTTTCCATCACGTAATCTTTGCACCTAAATTGAACAATTTGCAGAGTGTACTTACTTCTGATTCCATCATTCTCTAAGATTTGAAATAATAATTGTTAATTTGTGATTTTAACTCGCTCATTTTATTACTTTCCTTCGGGCCTTTTTAGTTTTATAAGTTTTCCCTTTCATGCGTTTCAAGCAATCTTAAACGCGGTAAAATATAATCCTGTTACCTATTTGTGAAACGATAAAAAAATAATGTTTCGTCATGCTGACTGCTATTTTATAAAATATTTTCCGCGTCACTTAAGTGAAAATGGATTCAGAGATTACTTTCCATAAGTTTATTCGCAGTTAAATCAAAATATAATTACATTATACCAAGAAATTCCGATATGGTAAAGAAGAAGTACACTGGTAATTTTCCACACTGTTTATTACTGTCGACCGGTTTCGCTACCCGGAGTAGCATCTTCTGGTACAGAGAAATAATTGTTGGAGTTTAAGTATCGTAAAGCATACTTTTTTGTAGTTCATGTAACTATTTTAATGAAGCTTTTCGCCGGAAAGCGCTAATTTAAACTTGTAGCGTAAACTAATTCTTAAAAATATGAAGATGTTTCGTTCGAGTCAATGAACTTATTTAAATGATATATAAGATACTACGCTTTCAAAACCTCCTGAATACCTGATTAAATTTCTGTGTAGAGAAAAATAGGACATTACTGTTCATACATTCAGTTCTGAGCTAGATGGAACGCGTGTTCGTTACAAAATTGAGGGCCACGTGGATCATTCTACTCTATATCTATTGACATTATTTTTTGTATATTAATCCTCTGAAAAGCTGTAATATCTTGCAATTGTTTACAAAAAATTTTATATAATGTTTGAGGAAAGAGAGGCGAAGGAACTATTTATTACGGGTTTAGAAGATGATGTGGGTATTTCCATCGATACTTCAAAGAGCTTAAAGGGAAGATGTGCCTATTGAGCTTAAAGCAGAAAACAGTTATCCTTTAGACGCAATTGGTGAAGCTTAAGCTATGAAATATCTCATTTTTTCATTTTCTTCATTTTTTACTTCAATCACGACTACCAACTAAGTTCTTCCACGTGTGGCCTTACGTCAATCCTATTGCTGTATCATCCTATCTATATTCATATTGCTTCATCTTCGTGTTCATCTGACAATAAGACAATTACTGAAACTTAATCGAATCGACTACATAAAATTTGAATCTTATAGCCTAAGATATTATAAATAACGCTTTGAGAACCAATCAACAGGAGTGACCTAAATGAATGTCCTTATTAGAACAGTTCGTACCTAAGTCACTTTCATACCATCGGAGCTGTGGCCAAGACATAGCAAAAGGAAATGAAGAATGAATTTTGTGTATCGTATACCAAAATAAAGATAAATATCACTTTCATATTAATACAGATCTGGCTACAGGAACAGACGCTTGTATCAGGGAAGAAATATTTCCACAATCTTAAATTTTGTATAGTAGACATGTTCTCCCCGTTTCTCAAGAATTGAATTTCTCCTCGTCTTTTATTACTTCCTCAAAATTGGTACATTAAATGTGAATGTGTTCCTTCCCTGAAACTGTTTTTACATCTCCCGGATTTAAAAATTAGACATCCATGAAAAATAAATATTCCCAAACACTATCTACAAGGGTGACGTGAAGGATATGGAATAACAAATAGTGAAGAATATGAAATTCTTTTTTGTCCTGCAGTATCTGCTTCCTTGAAGAATTCCCCCTTTTACTGACAATCAGAGAGCTGTTTTCTGCTTGGAATTTAGTCGAAATATGATGTGACATCATCTTTCTTGCTATTCGTGTATGCCAGTCGAAATTGTTCTAAGAATTTTCCTTAAGTTGCAAATATCTAAGAGCTTTTCGCAGCTTGCTTTCCTCAATTAACGTGACACATATCTGGATCCGGTTTACATCATGCTCCATTTAAGACTAGATTCTAATGTGTGGCAAGTTTCCTTTTCGATCATCTTCGAACGAGAATGGCATCTGAATTGATCACATTTGCAATTTAATCGATCGTTCCTATAGGCCATTAAAGATAAATTATTCAATATATAACTTAGATTATATTTAAATTTGGATTCGTAAGTAGCACAGAGGTACTATGAAGAAACGCGAAAAACTCTTCCATTATAGAAACTGAGTGTAAATGCCTTCGACACAAGTTCTCTATCTTTAAGATAGGGATGTTTCGTATCCTCGTTATAAATTCCTCTATCTCAATTCGATTTTCAATGTTGAAGAGAATATTCAATTTCATAAACTGCTCGTATCTGATATGAAAATCTTCCTTTAAGCAATTTTACTTAAGAGACTGACTGTGATGAAATTACTGAATTTCAATGAACCGTATCTTTACTCCTTCTATTCATTCGTATACCAAAAGAATTGCAGATAATAATTGAATAATTAGTTATAAAACTTCGAAGTATTGATTGAAATTTCGCTCAATAAAGTTACTTAAAATGGGGAATAAAAGGAAATTGTGGATTTTCCGTAGATATAGTTAGATTATTAAAAATATAACGAAATATACTACGTATTTATAGATAAATATCTAAATTATTTTGTAATTGAAAGTATATATCAATACCTTTCCCATACACCTGGAAGAATATAGCTTAATTCAGCACTTGTTTTCCTAATAGATCCGATTAAGTAAATACAACAGAATTTTATTTTTCATACCGCATTTAACATTATATGTATACTAATACGTTATCTAATCATCAAATATGAAATGTCTTATGATATAAAGTATGATCACGAGAGTTTTTGATGAATTTTATATCTTTGATTTCTACTAGTTTTGAAACAGAATCTAAAACCACCTATCTATAAAATACGAAGAAATGAAATTATGCAAGTATCATCCAAGAAATTTGCTATTTAATTGCATCAAAATTGCATGAAATTAAATTAAAATTCATTAAAATAATTTATATCAATGCCATATACATACAATGCTATTGAATCTTAATTGAAAAATGAATGGAATGCAAGAGAAAGACATGGAAATCAGATATCGGTATAGGAAAGAAATTATATGTAAATCTTTTACTACATTAAGTGAGAATATGAGATTAAACTAGAGACAAAAATGAATTAAATCCTTGATTTTCTTCCATTCTTAGAGATACCTTATTCAGAACCTAGGCTAGAAACTAAATGCTGAATATAGAGAGAAAAATTTAAGGAAATCGCTAAAAAATTCAATGGAACATTGCTTTCGAATATCTGAGAGGCACTTAAGGAATTAAAGATTCTTTATGAGGAATAATGTAGCTGGTAGAATGCGTAGAGCTGCTAGTGCATTCACGTTTTTTCGTGCCAAGGTCGGGGGATGCACGGTCGCTCGCATGTTCTCGATTTCCCAATCCGAATAAGCAATGGAGATTTAATAAGGAGATAAGGTTCATCGTGAACAATGCTGACATGCATAGTGAAATTGTCGACTGTTTGCCTCTGCATCAAGTTCATGGCGATGTACATATATTTCGCCGAAGAAAAATCATGCGACTCATTATGCACGTCATTTTATTTAATTCATCTCCTGTCGTTGCGTTACAATCGCAGGTGCGTTTTTGCCAATGAAGATAAATATTTCTCCCCTCTATGCTAACGATTATTCGAAGAACTGATTTCTTTCATTCAGATATCAATCACATGTGTATTACTCCTTCGTTCTCTTTCTTATATTTACTTGAAAGGACTCTATCGATTTACCTTGTAATTAAATTAAATTCTAATGTAAATTTAAAAATATTTTTTCTTAATATTATTCACAGTTATTTTCTCTCGTTGAAGCATATTCCTCGGTAGTATAGTGGTCAGTATCCCCGCCTGTCACGCGGGAGACCGGGGTTCGATTCCCCGCCGGGGAGGATTTTCCTTTTATTTAGGGGTGAGGATTTTTCTCGAATCTCGAAAAATTAAGAACCACGTTGATACCTTGTTAGGTATTTATTGCGCATGTGTTATTTTTATGCAATTATTAAGTATGTAATACGTGATATATATTTAAGATTATCTAGATATAAATTTTTATAAAAGTAGTGTTATTTATACATTTATCTTTAACGTTTATAAATATTTTATAATGCAGTTAACAGAAATATAAATACTTTAAGATTAAATACATATTCTATGAATAATTGTTTTCTTTAAGTACGGCATATTTGTAGCATATATGTAGAGTGCCGCCAGTCGTTATTTACCCAAGTGTTGTTGCAGTCTGTCGTTGCATTTTAGTAAAAATAATAACAGGACTTTTATTATTTAACGGTCAAATACATTTTTATTGCTGATAAGCGGTTCCCAATCAGTGATTGACGTCTCCGTGGCAGTACGAAGCGGAAAATTCCTGATAAAGCTTTTAAACGTTTCCTTCTTGTCAATTCGTAATCAAATTTAAACTATTAACTAAAACGGCAAGAGTGGAAATACTATTATAGAAGATAAAAGAAAGCTACGGTTTTCTTGCACTTTGAGAAGAACCATTTTATGTCTCGAATCAGGGGGAATCAAGGGCTTATAAATTAAACGGGTTGAAATGAAATCAATATCAGCAGGACTTGTTTGAAAGCCCTAATAATACATTCAAAGGGATCGGAAGTGACTAAGGAAATCTATGAAAACTTAGCTAAGTTACTTTTAAAACAGGAACAGGAATCCAGGAACAGGATTCCTGGAAAATTTTTTTCCTGCTTTATTTCTCCTGTAGCCATAATAGGTCAAAGATAATTTGCATACTTATATATTATAATATACCGGTTTATTTTTACCACTGGTTTAACTGCTAAGGTTGCATTTTCAGATGAAATTACAGGTTAGAAATACTTCCATAAAAATGAAGATTGAAAATGCGTCTTGGGAGTGCAAGTATAATGTTGATTATTCAACCGTAGTATCCATTGATTTCATCTTCATTGTTATCACACTAATGTATGTGTATTTACGATTTTGCATATTTTTCGTTAGTGAATGAGAATGGATAATTATATGACTATTATTCGGGATACAATTCAGTATAAGATTCGATAATTTGCATGTGATTTGATTCAAAATACGATGGGAACTTAGCGATTTTCGAATTCCTAAAACATACGGCTGCTGGAGATATTTACGCAATGAATGAACTCGTGCAGAAGACTCTCAATCGCACAAGGGTGACATTGATGCTTGACTTACGTTCAAGATTAAGCATGATAGGTAAGAAACGGCGATACTTAACCCATTTTTCTTACGTAACAGTCTCGGTTAACTGCAACGTCACTTCAAAATTTATCGCCTCTATAATATTAGCTATAATTTACGACGATCATTCAAAGTTAATCATGTAAGAGCAAAACATTTTTCTAAGCTTCTCGTTGCGCGAATCTCACAAAGGGAATGATCAATTACAATTTGTCCAAGTAGCATCTTCTCGGCGCTGGTTGCAAAACAGACGGAAATGACAGTGATTCATACTTTGAAAAGAAACTGTATGCACGAACATGATGTATTAAGACATACATAATCATGAACCTCGCCTCTAACTGTTATAAACACGAACTTGATCTCTTGGCTCTGAAATATGTCTCTAATTCTGATGCAATCTGAAGTTATTGATGCTTGACTTACGTTAATGTCTGCCCGTGCAATAGTTTTGGCAAATATTCAGTAGTAAAAGAAATTATTAAAAAGAAATCGAAAGTAAGTTGCACTATAAAGATTTATCAGCGAAGGTCGATCTTAAATTTATAATTATACGGTATAAAAAGGAAACTTTAAGATTATTACATAATTGGCTTATGAATATGAAATGAACGTTCTAGTTTCGCTTCAAAGTCTGTTTTAATGATGATTGGAATATTGTGTTTCCAATCGCGATATCTAAAATATTTTCTTCTAAGTTTCCTAAAAAGGTTTCTGATGTATAAAGTATCACTGTCTTATACCGCTGTGTCTAATCCGGTGATATAAAATCGCATTGTTACGCTGTTACTATTAATAAATATCTGAAAAGTTTGAAAGCTTACGTTAGTTCAAAGAAAACAGAGAAAATAATAATATATCTTATGCCTGTAGAAAGTCTGAAATAAGAGGATAGGAAAATAAAATACTTTTGGAAATAATGCTTTAAAAATTAAAAAATTAAATGCTTTAAAATTCTGAACGAGTATATTTACTGAGTATTTTTACTTATAATAACACCTAACACCCGTTTAGAGTTGTTAAGCATGAAGACATCATATTCTACTATCACATTCATATTATGAACATTCAGGCAGAACTTCTGCTCAGATTTTTCTCTCCTTGGTAGAAGAAAATATTTTTATTGAAAATATTCAATTCAGACATCAAACGGAAACGACGTAGTCTTTTACGCATTTCATAATATAATTAATTGTTAATACTTATTAAAGATGAATGCAAGTATTTGTTATTCAATCCAATTCATTCAGTTATTTCAATGTTAGATAAACCTTTTACTTTTACAGGAAAAGATAAACAAGCAACGAAATGTATACACATACATCACATCTTTAATTACATTTCATTTTGTGTTGCAAAACTGCACGGAAATTGAAAAGTTTTCGAAACATTTTTAATGTGATATCAAGCAAGTAATTCATGCTATGAAGAAGAAATAATGCAAAAATTTATGGGAGACGTGGTTCAATGTGAATAAACAAAGCGAGAAAATTACATTTTAATAGCAAAAAGGAAAATTGAAAGAAAATTCTATCAAGCATTACGATTCCTAAGTAGAAATGACAATGCAAAAATAAGATTTGCAATTCGAATAAACTCTGCACTATTAGAGCATACAATTGGCTTTGTCTTGGTGATGAATGTGCTTCAAGCTAACAAATTAACAATTGCGAATATGATGTTCTCTTTCATATCCCAGATCTTTATTTACAATTCTGTAATCAAACCAATTCTGTTTTCGAATTAACATCAGGTTTATGAATATTTAGATTAATACCATAAGTCAATTATATAATGATCTTAATTTTGTTGTCATTGATTGAAGCATTGTTTCGTTGTGTAATTTCTCCTTGCATTCTTTTGTTATGTAATGTCTCTTTTCCACTTAGTGATCATTCGTTACGCACTGACAGAAAAGAGCCATTTATGCATAAGATATTTTGCTCAAATTGATTCGATTTTCGTAAAGTATAGAAGTTCTTAGAGAATGTTCTTAGATGTATTTTCAGATGTTTCAAATATTTTGATCTTCTCCTAAATATTTTGATGTCATTCAGTCCTGGATGTTAGCAATCATACGACATTAGGGTAGGTGAATCCGGTACTGATCAAGATAGAAATTTTCGCAACCAAGTAAAGGCTCTTTTTTTACATTTGTTTTCGTTCATTCATGTGTTTTATCATAATTTCTTTCCGTAAGTTGGACCAAGTAAGATGATTTTCGTTGTTTTAATATGTAAAGGACTTCCCTATCATTCATGAAAGACTATTTACACTAGAAGCAATTTCACTTTCTTATTTACATTGTGCTACCTTCTAACATTATCTTGTCTTGAGGATGATGTGCATCGAATACGCATAGCTTGCGTTAGCACTCTACATCCGTAGTGTCCACAACAGTGAGGGGCGGATCTAGAACTTGTCCAGGCGAGTGATCTAAGGCGTTTTTCTTATTGAATGGATTGTTTATTCGATAGCAATGATAAATTTTCCTCATAAATTCAGAACTTTCAGAACGTTAGGAATATTGCCCTTTCTGGGCCTGTTTGTCTCCATAGGGCAAGAGATTTTAGACGCTATGTTTGCATGTGCCAAGTTAATCGGTGATAATTAGATGCTAAGATTGAATGAATAAGGGATTCCTCAATATGAAAAGTATGGATGTACACTAAGTCTCATCTCTAGATAAAATGGGCGTAACTTCTCGAGCTCCTTTTGCAATCCTGCTTTAAAATAATTCTGGTTTCGACTAAACTCTTATTTATTAACGAACCGTCAGTTTTCGATCAGTTTGCATGCACAGAAATCGCTTCGACGATATATTTTATTCGTTTATGTGCATGTAGCTACTTTATGGAGTGGCATAAATGTAGATCTGTGAAAATGCTATATAATTTAGTTGAAGAATTCGTGTTGACCTGTGCGGTATTAAATTTCCAATTTGCTTCTCCTACCACGTTCAGCAAGGCTGAATAGCCCCAATTTACGTATTATTTTATACCTTTTTTTCAAGAAAACTTCTAAATTAATGTCGGATAATATCTTTTGTGCTGATATTTTTCGTTTTGCTACTGTTCTAAGACGATTTTTTTTTAAATTGATGGTTGCTGAGATCTTGAAGGTGAGGTTCAAAGTGAAAAAGAATCTTTTCTTCCTGAGTTTCAGAAAAATATGATGAAGGTTCTGAAGGTTCTTGCATCTTTCCGATTATATAGACGTCTTATGACTCAGAATCTTGAAATCTTTCATAAACATGCACCATAAATTAAGAAATTCTGATTGCCTTGAAATATATCCTATAATTAACTTGACGCGCCCATTTCAGTTGAAAGCATGAATATCAGTATTTTATCTTCTTTTAACATACTCATGAGGTGAATAACAACTTACTCCATATTCTGCAACATTAATGTAAATTAAGCATTAAATTACGTTACCTGTTACTAAATTGAGTAAATTTGAGATTGAGTAATAGTTAATTAATGATGATCTCCTCTCAATAACTATATTCACATTCTTAATGTGTCTATAATTTACTTCATGAAACAAGAGACGATGATGTGTTCACATGATTTCCGCAATATCGACTTTATTAAACCTGCATTGCGTCACTGACATTATGTCGCAGTAACTTTATTATATGATTACTTATATTTAAAAGTACGCGCTCGGAGAAAAATGCAAAAGTCAACAAATAATAATATTTTAAATTGAAAGTCATCGGTAAAATTCATTTTCTGATTCAATTTACCCGTATGCTTGTAAAAGAGCTTTCGTCTTAATCAAGTTTAAGTTAGTAACCCAAAATATGCCTTGACTCGTGTTTTGGAACCACATTGGCCTAATGTTTTCATTTCATCAAAAACGACACGATGAAATCATCCTCTATCCCTGCTATACGTTTACGATTAACTCCCAGATTCCTTTGGGATGATATATATAGCGTATATAGCCAATCAACGTGTGTCTCCCAACAACGTTGGACACCACCAAAGAATAAAATTCACTACAAAAAAGTAAGTGAACCTTTTAGTCCTTAAACGGTTTAGGAGTAATTTATTATTTTTAAAGTTTAACAACCGTGTCTCTCTCTCTTCTTTCCGTTAAATAATAATATGTTTCCATAAAAATTAAAGAAGCTGTAGAGACTGGTCGGAATCATATTTGTATCAATATTACCCGTTATCTAAACCCGCTTCTTTCACTGAGGAGAAACGTGATGTCCGACAAAAAGCTATTCATGTGTAAAGGAAAAGGCAGGAGTACGTGCTTTAAAGATACGAGATATCGATTTTTTCTAATATAAAAAAGGAGAACCATTTCATAGCACGCGTGCCTTATTGAGCGGACCTCACCTGGTCTCACTCAAGGCAATTACTCAGAGGAATACGTGAGCTCTCATAGTATTTGGGAAAATAAAATTGGATGCCCCCTCTAAGTCATATTAGGCAAGGAGGAGAGGGTGTAATTTCCCAGGTAATCGAATCGTTCGATGGGGGCTGTTGAAAGTAATGGTTTTCCCAACCGGAGGCTGCGGACAAGATGGTCCCAAGCAATCGTGTTCGATTGGTGCGATTTGCTGGACAATGGTGGGTTTAGCCGATCCACGAACGGCGCCTAACACAAGGAACTACGCCGATAAATACAGGAAAATTTTGGAAATTCCAAGAATCTTAAAAATTTAATCTGATGCGAGTTGTTACGACTACTGTATGAAGTTGCGTGCTGAACATTTTCAGCATAATCTTCTCAACATTTTTGGATAATTTATGTAGGAGGGAGAAAATTTTCTAAAATAAATGTTTGTATAGATCAGTGGAAGCATAAGTCATTGTTCGTCGTGCTGTGGAGAATTTGTTTATCGTTATGCAGGTTGCATGAATAGCATCAGTTTTTGTAATTCCTCTGCTAAGAGCAAATTGATGTGCTCAACAAATTAAATTATACATCAGCATTTAGAATTTTAATTAAATTTAGGATCTTTTGCTAATGATTCGCGTTCGCATATGTATGAATAGTACTTATAGTTAACTAGCTAAAATCGATTCTCAAGAGAGAAATAAAAATTGATGAATACCATACTAATCATGATTCACTGGACTCCAAAGAAAACAATTGGTTTTGTAACTAATGAGACGCGGAAATAACTATTGACTCAACAAAAAAGACATTCATTATCCTCATTATTTTGAAATCACGTAGACTGTTTACTTCCGCATGTATATGTGGAATATCCAATCAAATAACTCTAAGGGAGAGTATATCATTATCGTGCATGAGGAGAATGAATCAACAATTTTTTCCAAGAGACTGGAATCCTAAGGAAAATAGGACATGATAAATATCTGATAGGACCGAGTTTCGAACTTAAGCTTTCTGCTCTAACCATTAAGCTTGCCAGAATATTTAATCATGTCTCCCAAAACAGCATGACAGAAGGCTCTGGCAGTATAGCTCAATGGTTTGAGCAATCCCTTGGAAAGTGAAAGACCCGAGTTTGCGATCCGGTCCTGGCAGGCATTTTTCCGGTTTAATTGCCTTTTTTTATTATTAAAAACCTTTTCTTGCAGTATCATATATTTTTTGTTGTAAGGTTTGATTCATAAATAAGCGTGTTTGCTCTGCCTTTGCATTTTGAATTTAGTAATTACTTTGAAAAATAGGGGAGAAGTAACAGCAGTGAGCTCTTGAGATTTCAGTTGAAACAGACGTATCTGGTCATAGAGATTTTTTTACTACACCTGTTCTTGTGTTAACTTTAGGATATCAGCAGATCTTTTAAATGATAGACTGAATAACGCTCATCTTAACAACAGAAAATCTTTCTTCCCTTTCTTATTATACAAGCTTTTTAAAATTTTGTTGTCCCAATTCTATAGGTAACATTAGAAGAGAATGGAATACTGAATTTGGAGTATATAACATCGAAATATTCACTTCATTTTGACTCCCTTTGGTCTTCTACGAGTCTGCCGAATAGAAATTGTATATTAATTGAATATTAGCGTATCACTTTGGAGGTTCGTAAAATTTTCCAGGAGCTTGCATAAATTCGCATGGTGTAAATGATGGACATTCTGGTCCAGGTTTCACTCTATTGGGTCATTTTTATTCTGATAAAGTATTTGTATAGATCGTAATTTCAATTAGTCGTTTGTAGTTGCATTCATTTGTCATATTTATATAATCGTGGCATTCTAACGAACTTCAAAACATTTCGGAATCTACTTTTATATGAATAACTACTTATTCCTGTTTCTATCTGCTCACCTATTATCACGTTCAAGCGTTAATTATACACAGAAATATTGATGTTTATTTTTCAAATTAGAGTGATACTATAGTATTATATTACCATTATAATAGACAAAGTACCCTTTTCGTGAAAAAGCGTGAATAATTTTATGAATCATAAGGAATGCAATGCTATTTAACCGTATAACTTTTCTTCTGTTTTTAGGCGATTCATTTAAAAGTGCGAAAGTAAGAGGAGTTATTCCATTTATTTCAGAGGGTTCTCCAATCTGCTTCTCTGGGGAATCAGCTTTGAAGATAGGGTACATCTTTTTCCCTGATCGACAAAAAATAAAGCATCTCACAATTATCAGAACGCACTACTTAACATCAAAGAAACTCAGATTAAAAGCGTGGATATCTTTGTAAGGTAAGATCGGAATATGTTCGTAAATTGAGAAAATTACTCTTTTTAAGATATCTGCTTTAGAAACTTTGCTACTAATTTTTCTGAATTTTCTATCTGGAGCATTAAATTATGTGTTGGGTCAGCGGTTCGACTTATTCTTCCATTACCTGCTCAAGTGCTTCATTCCACTTATGAAAGCTATTTTTTCTATTAATGTCATACGATTTCCAGTTCAAATCATAATTAAGGATCCCTTTTTTAGAATTCCTTATTTCCTAGTAGCACTTTTTAGAAATGTAGCTTAATTTTCAGCGACGTTCGGGAAAGGATGACAGAATAAATTTAATTCAACATAGAAGAAAGTAATTAGTAAGCCATTACTTTCATGTCCTCCTAATTTCTTAATAAATTACTATAAGAAATATATATAGCCTACCGAATATATATTTGAAACGAACGTAGTTTCGGTGATAGGTAACAACATCACCAGGCCAGATGACCCAGCATTGAAACCATGATCTTTCCATATAAATGACGTGTGGAAGTGAATATTTCTCAATGTATTTTATTATATTTAATAAGACGGTCCTCCTAATTTCACTTTATGTGATCAAAATACTTTGATGAAGTTTGTGTTCAGGAGAGCATTAGATCATTCTTCGAAGCACATATATAGTTCTTTCCATGAATGAATGATCTATTTTTAGCTAAACGAATTTAACTATCTTATCGCATTGATATTGGTTCGGTGAAGTTGCTTTCTATTATCGCAGTCTATTTTTATTTAATCACGGAAGTCGCTTCCTTTCTTCATCCATGCCTCTCAGAAATTTCGACATTCCTTCTTCAAATGCATTATATTTTTATGCAGTTCATGTCAATTCGTTCAATTATTTTTTTTGTCCTCTTGAATTTTCGCTATCTGGCTTTTTGAAGAAGAAAAATATGGCAATCCAAAGAAAAGTAAATCAAATTCCACTGATGACGCGTTGCCTAAGTGAAAACAAAAATATTCGAAAATCCGCTCCACTCTCTGAAAAGTAAACTTTTGGGCCGCTTTCCCTCATTACACTTACCGCGATAAAACATACAAAGGAGGAACCGAATAATTTAATTTCGTCCGGAAAAAAGAACAAAATTTGCGGTCTTCCTGCAGGAAGCATTTCCGAGTATTTTTCCGCGGTAAGCCACGAACGCCCTTGTTTTTTCCCTTCTCTCTCGACATATTATAAACTCGATTATTTCGCCCCCTTTAATTTCGAAGCGTCTCGAGTGTTTAAGCGATCGATTCGATCCCGCGCCATTATTGGTCGTTTCCGAATCCACGGCGTCCGTTAACGAGGTTCGCGAAGGGTTAGGTGGTAAAAAAAAGGGCACCGTGACGTTGAAAAAAGCTGGGAAAACGATAAAATAATCTCCGAATTTATTGATTAGCGCCTCTTATCTTTCGGGAGAAGTTTTTGGAGCGCGTAATTGGCGGCTCGACTAAGTGAACGCTCGAATCGCACACATTGGAACAGCCCTCGAGAAAAATATCGGGAATTATTTTCGTTCCCATTAAAAAAAAACGACGTTGTTCGCAAGGCCACGCTCGATTCGTGCCGTTTTCGAGTCAAAAGCGACAGATAATCGAGTGAAGAGCGGGTCTGATGGAATTTCGCCTCGTCTGGGTTTAATTTTTCGATATTTTTCGGTTTTCGCATTCTTCGACTTTTTGGTTATTTATTTTCCGTCGAACTTTCAATTTCCGAATCGAAGCGGACTGGGATTGGCTCCGGGGTCCTCCAGCGGGGAGCGATGAACCAACCTTTCGACATGTAACAGGGCATTTATGCTCAACTGGCATGCCGATGGAATGACGTTGGAGGGTCGGATTTGAAAGTCATTCCTCAATTAAAGTTAAACGAGGAGGAAAAATGGCTGATTTGGACGAGATTGGTTTGTAAGCCTTTGTTTGCGTCGGTGGTCGAATTGCTGCCGTTTGATTGGCCACCCAGCAGCTGCCGCAACTTCAGGATCGTAATAATTTCACTTTGATACAGATATGTATTTTTTGTTATAAAATTTTGCTTTCAAATTTCTATTTTCTTCTTCCTATAACTGATTCTCCGACATCAGCCAGAGAGAAGCCTAGCAAATAGCGCTCTTTTACTTCGTTTTTTTCTTAACCTATGCTGAAATTGATCCTCCGGCAAAGCCGAAAATTATTTTCTTCTTCCTTCATTAATTATTCCTCGTATTTTACCACTTTTATTTCCTCTTGCACGTTATAATTTATCACATTCAAGTGTTAAGTGGTAATATTTGTTTACAAAGTTTGTGCTATGACAAAACTCTTGAAATTAATAAAATTCACAATAACTTTCATTAAGTGAAGGACCCCAGTTATGTCGATAATCTTTCACATCTTTCGATCGATTTCGATAATCTTTCTCCATGGGTTTTCCAGCCGCACCACTGTCTTTCAATAACTTCCCTCAACCTTTCATTAAAATATTAGGCAAATTATCTTTTTTCACATAAATAAATCCGTATAAATCCTTAACAATTAATTCTAGCCAATTAATTTGTCACATCACAATCTTTCTTCGTGAATGTTGATCGGCGCTGAAATTTGATCCTTTGAAGGACCATTATCACCATTAAGTTATTGTAATTGATGAACTATGTGCATAGTATATTTCAGATAATTCGAGCTTTAATTTCTGAATTATAGATAGACCATAGAAGCAGGTTATTGTGAAGCTATGGAGTTTGAAACAGATAACTTGCATGAAGTAATAAATTTTATTCGCTATCACAAATAACTATTATTAGCTGGTTAAAAGCAGTCAGCGAATCCTTTTTGCTGTAGTAATGTATGTATATACATTCGATATTCGGGGTAATAGGGTCCTATTTTTTTACGTAGGAGTAAATTAATTTAAATATTGGGAACTTTTGTCTCTAGCCACGGCTAGTTTTTATTTTAACGGAAACCTTCAGAAATTCCAGGAAGGATTGAAAACTATTTTCTTAATTCCTATGGCATGAGATTTGGTCGTTTTCATAGGTCTTCATAGCTTTCTCAAATAGTACGACGATATGGCAATGATGCATGTATGATTTAAAAGCTAGTGGCATTACCCAAAACGGTATTCAGGGACTGAATATCATCTCGATTCAATTTACATGGTCCGTTACTTTGAGATTAATTCCATATCTTCAGCTTCGTTCTCTGGATTCGTGAAATTGAAAATTTTAATACACGCAAAGATATTTTTCTGCTCATTGGATTTGTAACTAGAGAGCGACAATACACCATCGCGAGAATTATGTCCTCATTCTCATATATTTATAATAAAAACAGAAAGTTAGCAACGGAAAATCAAACAAAGTCCGTATTTCTCATGTGTGGCGAGGTTTCATGAATGATCGATTCCTCGACGCCTATGGGAATATATACCAATCTTTCTCACATCACGCCGATAGAACAAAAACTTCTCTTTCCCTTATTGTAAGATTTCATTGCAGTTTTCAATGAAGAGATTATTAAATCGATGGTTGAAGCCGTCACTGTGAAGCTCCATACCAAGGATGAAAAACAAAAACTTTGTAAAGTTTCACTGAATTTT
This sequence comes from Pachydiplax longipennis, assembly GCA_036926295.1. Lineage (NCBI taxonomy): Eukaryota > Metazoa > Arthropoda > Insecta > Odonata > Libellulidae > Pachydiplax > Pachydiplax longipennis. The sequence continues at coordinate 35,814,322 of JAVFKF010000004.1, read as the reverse complement.
ACAAAGTTAATTTGTTTAAGAGATTATTGAACATCTACCGCAGCACTGGCCACCTTTTATTGTCTATCAATCTGGAAAACTTTCCGCTTACCCGAATAATCAGGCGTTGTTACGATCACAATTTTCTAACATCCTTGCCTTAAAATACAAAATTTGTCTGATGTAATTGACGGTTAAAACGTTTTATTTTTAAAACTTGAACAATTTTGCACCTGGTTAGGTTCTACTTTATTTAGTATATCTCTTGGAAAAAGTAGAAAGCACTGGGTTTTATGGGAAATCGAAAAACAAGACGTAGTAGACGCTTGGGCAAGTGGATACTAAAGGTCAAACGCAACTATGTGTGGAGTATTTGCTTAATTAAGTGCTACTAATTGAGAGAAATATGCACACTCCCCATGTATATTCCATTTCGAATAAAGGCTACGATTTTAGGCTATATTTATCTCTTTGAGCCAATAATTAAGGTTTGAATTTGGCGGAACAAAACATAGCGTTGGAATTTGCTATTTCCAGGTCTCGTTTGTAATATCCCTCGGCAATGAACTGAATCAAACGACGTTGTTTCAAATTAACGGCAATTACACAAGAGGTTTTCACCTCTCTCCGAAAGATAACCTATTAGTCAACATTTATATATCATATTAATATTGAATGTTTGGAATATCCTATCCTATAAATTTCCTTTGTCACACATGTTTTACTCATTTAGAAAATGAATATTAATGGGAGGAAGATACAATATGTTTGCAAATAATATTAGAAGATTTCGTTTTATAACTATTTACGTCGTATCAATCTCCTTAATATTTAATTTTCATAGGAGTATACTCCTGCGAAATATTCTAAAATACTGAAACTTTTCCAAATGATTAATTACAAGCCAATTTACCGATACGAATGATTTCAGAATTAAGTTTCGATTCTTCACGAAGCAGTAAATGAGGGAATAATTTGAATAAGGCAGTTACCATTATGAAAATCAAAATTTAGCTTTTATCTTTTCTGCTATCTCAACTATCAACGTATTTCCTGGAAAAGATTTCAAAGCTTTTGGATGTATGATTTTATAGAATATTCATTTATTCATTATTCATTTCATAATTTATATTGAATTATGATTCTATAAACATTGATAGTAAGAAAAACTGTTAAAACTTCTCGAATGTCTTAGAATATCTTTAAAGAAAATAGTTTATCCTTATTAAACTTAAGAGGAAAATTACTCAGAAATATTGAGTCAGCCAGTGTAAGACGTTAAACGCCCTTTTCTCTCTTATATAGTCTTGGCGGAGATCTCTTGAGGATGGATATGAATGTATATGGCCTGATCAAGAACCACTGGCAACAGTCCTTTTCAATCCGTTCATGTTTTATGGTGAGTTGATTCATTTCATTATAGCTTCAGAAACACTTCCTCTGTAAGTACGTTCATATTTATATTAAGTATCGATATTCCTTTTCTTTGTCATAGTATCCGAGTGGATTCAAATATTGTTTACTGGATTACCTGAAATTTGGTAAACTTCCAAATCTTCCGACTCTCTTTAAAGATTATCTTGGCATAAGGAGAATATAACAAAGTACAAATATATTTTATTTTTGATATTTATGGACTTTTCCGCAGTCCAATATCTAATGACACTATTGTGGAATAGAGGGAATATAAGGAATAATAATAAGCGCTGAAAAATGCTGGGTGCTGCATAGTGTGAGCTCTCGATTATCCGAGATAATGCACGTATAATCAGAAAATATGGATAATCCAAACTTCCACATTTATTTCTTATGATGTTTATAATCTACGTAAGTGAACAATTTATGATTTTTTTATACAAAAGAATGTGATAAATGAGATACAGAAAAGAGGCAGGTAGCTATAAGAATACAAGAGAATCTATTAAAAGATAAATGAATGTGTCTGAAGCGATAGATGTGTATAAATAGTGGAAAGTGTGAAGGAGTATAGAATGAATGGGACATGTAACGTGTTTACCCAGAATTGGATTAGGAATATGTATTTAATTTTCCTTTCGGAGAAAACGTGGGAACTCGTATGATACCTCACTTGTACTCGAGGATGAAGTTCAGATTACCATTTACTAGAATTTAAGGCAGTGAAGACATTAGTTATAGCCCAAGTTCGACCCTCGATTCCTCTTCCAATTTATAGCATGAAGTTCTTTCACGGTTGGCATGCTATGAACCAGCGCAGCAGAACGGACGCTTAAAGTCAATATCAGTTATAAGGGGTCCATTTCAACGATCTATATCGAAGTACACAGCCGCAGGCATCTAACCTCGCTTTATAATTATTGGCCCTTTTTTATTCCTTAGTTCTTCCCACTTGCATCTGTTTCTTAGCCGTTCGGGATCTTCAGCAGATGCTGGAATCTCGGAGGAATTCCTTTCAAATCAGGCGTTTTTCGCGTAACAGATGACAAACGTAAAGGAAGGAGAGTCCAATATCGTTAAATATACCCTTTCTTATTTCTTCACGCTCATTTCTGTTGATTAATTTGAAGGACTTCGCTCGAGTACTTCCTTGGAGTAGGATATCACTGCGCGTTGCCTCCATATGTTACTCGGCTTTTTATGCCAATTGGATAGGATCCTCGGCATGCCAGTTGATACACCACGGATAGGATGTCTTTTGGGATGTTTACTTTTTGACGCTTTGCTAAACCCGCTAAGAATAAAATTTTGACTGTGTTGGAAGGCCGGCGTCATGTTCGCCAATACCCGCCTCGTTACACCAAAGCTTGGGTCTCCCCCGATGTCATTTGGATGAGAACAAAATGGCGTACATTGAAGTATACAACGGCTTTATCAAGTAGAAGAAATCAGAACTGTGAGCTCCCATGAGAAAAGAGCGAATAACCAAACGGAACGATGGGAATAGTTTATCTTCCTCCGGAAGTGAGAGTTAGTATCTCGTTTCCAGTCTTGTGTTTTATGTCTCAAGGGAATCAACGGAATGAGCGTGAAATATTGAGATTAGGAATGAATATTTAGGGATGATAATTCGGTGGAAGTTACGAGCAGGATTAAAGTTTGATGACCATGGAACTTTTTTCTGTCATTAGTTCACACGAAAGTTTATGAAGCTGAGCGGTGGAGCGGGAAGGTCAAGGAGGAATACTTCGTCGTTTTGTTGGCATGATTTTCGAAATTTGAAGAAATTAAGGCTCGTAATGTGAGATGAAATATGTTAACATGTGGATATTATTATAGTTTTTGTCAATCGTTTTGGTGAATTTTACCAATACTCTTCTTGAAATCCACCATATAATCCTAATATTTTCTCTATACGTATCTAATATTTTATCGGAGAGTTTAGTGTTAGGAGTCACATTTGATATTTTTGTATTTTTTTATCCTTTACTCATGGTAAATAACTATAAGTAATCAGTAAATCACGCGCATTAACGCTAATGCTACGACCATGCCTTGAAATTTAAAAGATATTCTTTGAGATGCGTTACTTGAAAGAAAAAACCAGAGAGAATCTACAATAATTTTGCTGCGCCGAAATTTTAATCGCGAATTCTATATTACTTCTGGGGCATTCTAGTTTTTTAGTCAGTGATGGGCGTTCTAGTCTTTTGTAGTCAGTGAAGATGGAATTACATGGGAATAAAATCCTGAGTAATTTTTAGCCTCATTCCAAGTTCTCTCTTTTTGGTGTTCCTCGATTTGGCGATTGAAATTATTCATTTCACTATTCATAGTTAATATCAGAGGACTTCAGCTAGTTTTCAGCTATCAACATAGCTGAAAAAGCTATAACGCAGTATAAATCGATCGTTATTAGAAAAGGTGAACCGGTCCCTCCAACCTCTATTCTTTAATCCTTCATAATTACGTAAGTACTTATTAAATACGAGCAGACGTACGCGTGGGCCGATCCTCTCTGTCCTTACACTCCGTTTGCCGCCCAAATTCGTCCGTGGCCACCAGATCCGCCATTGCTGCCACAGGAGGCGCTCGATCCTGGAAATTCGACATCGACGGACAATTTAATCTCCTAATCTGGGAAACGAAACCCCACTAATGCCGACATTTGGATTAGAAACGAACCTCTACCCCGAAATTCACTAATGTTCTCACGTATTTCGAGGGTCAACTCGAAATTCATATTCGTCAAATACTGCGGAATTAGTTAGCGAGGTACATCTGTAATAGCAGTTTTTATTAGCATCACTGGGAATTGTATGGTAATGGATGGAATGTATGTATCGTTGGAGTATTGACATAAAAAACGATCAAAAGACGTCGAAGTTTGAAAAGACCGAAGTTTGTAGAAAAAGACCCTTTCTTATCGCAAGAAACAGCATGAAAGTAAAGCATTTATTATAGTGTTATTAAATTTGCGACAATTATTAAATCGAAATTCATTCATCGCAACACATGTAACGAGGAGAAGAAAAATTTGTGCAATACCACATTTAAAACACTCTCCATCCCTTCTGAATACGTAATGACTCTCCATGGTAATAATTTAAGCCCGAAGATGTAATAAGTGTAGCGAAATCTAGCTAGCAATAAACTTTTAAATGAAAAATTGCGCAAAGTGTTCTTCATATTTCCGTGATAAACAGATTCCATCATGTAACTCCTGAAACTGTTTCACAACTTCAATAAATGCACCAAGTCGCAGTGAGGCGTGATCTTCGAGAGGAATTAACAATAGTACGTCCTGATCCTCCATGGGGAAGACATTAAAGCCGGCTGATTACATTACAGAGCTAATTGATCGATTACTCTCCTTTTGAGAGAAGAACTCTCTAGTTCAGGAGCTGAGGGGGAGTCGCTTCTGCTTTGTATTCCACGCGGCAAACAAAACCACGAATAAAGCGAAGTAAAACAACGATGACGCAGTTATGTCATCATGCGTTGCATTCATCGAAAGAGGAGGATTTCGTGGCGTAATTATCGGCCACCTTCAACGAATGCATCATCCGTTGAAGTGTTCTCTTTCCTCTGCGAAAGAAAATAAAGATTCGGAATGGAGAATCCTTCGTCTGGCTGGAGTCAACGACAGATCTCCGCGAAGACTCGTCCACAATCCTCGCGGAAAAATTTTACTTTCGTCGCCCACGCGTACCTCTCCCTTTCTAGAGGGTAAACACGAGCGCCCTTGCCATTCAAATCTCATTTGTTGCGAGTCCCATCGTCGGTTTTGACCCAAAACAAGGCTCTTTCCTCGAGGAATGAAAAAAGGAGATTCGCGAGGGAAAGAACGGAAACGAATTGATTTTTCCCGGCAACAAGCGTCGTTATAAAAGCGGGCGAGGGAAGGATTTTCTCAGGGCGAGTTTTCATATCTGCTGGCGCAACACCATCTTCCCGCCGTCAACATTTCAGTCGCTCAATACGCACGCAATGGAAACTCTAAAAAGGACCTCGACTCTCTACGTTAGGGCAAAACTCGAAGCTCCGGGAGTTGATTGAGATTATAACGAGGAGAGTGTAAGAGATAGAGGGGGAGGCATCTTTGAGGAGGGAGGAGTGGAAGGTGAAGGAAGCGGGGAGTGGAAAGGGGGTTTTTGACGTTTGAAGTCAAGGTCAGGAGTACCAACCGACCAGAGGAGGAGGCGGATAAAACTAAGGCAGGCGTGAAGATAGACGGAGAGAAATACGTGGAAAGGCTGTTGGTCGTTCACAAACTGTTGTTTTCGATGTTATGTTCGTAAGAGTCGTGGAGATTCGTCGAAACTCCGGGTCGCAAAGCGCAAAACATGTGGCCCTTGAAATGAATCAAGGGCTCACCAATCTGTTTGATTGTTTTCCCCTTGCCTGAGACGACCCCGCGAGTATAACCAAGTGAAGATGTATTTTTCTCGTTCACATTCCATCTCTTAAAACATCGATATGAAGGAATTCGAAGGAAACGCATATCCCTGACAAAATCTCCAGCAGATGGTACCCTTTGAATTCGAAAACAATCGAAAGTAACTGCGTCGCCGTCGCTGTTTCATTCCGTATCGAAACAAAGGGTTTTCGACGGCTTTCAGAAGCAGCGAAGAAATCTTCATCGAAAGCTCCCTTGCAGAAACCGCACCGTAAAACCCGTGCGTACGTATTTCCACTCGGCGAACCCCGAAAGAGAGCCTCGTATACGCCACACTCAGAGACATCTCTTGGCGGAGGATCGCATCGTTTCGAGGAATGGAGTAGTATCAAAACGCGATGGATTTCGGTCGTCTTCGGCATGGTTCGGGGCATAGCTACGATCCTCGTGGAGAGGGGATGGAGAAGGGGAGAAGATATCTGCTTTTTTCCTACGCTTTGAGAGAGGGAGAGGTGGACGGGGGCACACGAGCAGGTTTACGTATCGTTGGGTAGGGGAGTCGCGGAGGAGGGGGGCGGGATGACGATGGTGGTGGGGAAATTTCGGGGAGAGAGGTGAACGGAGTCGGGGGGAGGGGGAAGTGTAACCGGAATGGGAAAGGGAGGGGAGATGAAGAGCGGGAAGGGCGCGGAGGGGAGAGACGGTTTCCTCCGCTGGCCGCTCAGTGGCGCTGCGGCCGTCTTTCAGTTCGGAGAATGAGACGGTGGGCGTGAGGGAGTATATGTGTGCATGTGTGTGAGTGTGTGTGCTACGCGTGAGGATATACCTTCCCCTCCGCGGAGATCCTCTGTACGAAAAGGGGCGAGAGGGCGCATTGTGGAGGAACGATCGCTATTCCCCGGCGTTGTGTTTATACCGTGCGGAGGAAAATACGCGGGCACCATACCATCGCATAGATCGATCGGCGAGTGAGGGAAGCCGATCGCCCGGATTCCGGGTTTGTTTACTTGGAGTGATACGCCGCTAGGCGGTCTCGATCGAGGATTATACTTTGTTTTCGGTGCCGAGGACCCCGATAAGGTGCCTCCGTTGTGGATTGCCGAGGTGTTACTTCCCCCAGTGTGGTCCGCGGGGAAGACGGGGGGGCGTGCCCAGGTCGTGCCGCATGAAACAGTGTACACCTGCCGACGTCCGTGTCCCCCTCTGTCCCTCGGACGTTTGTTTATAGTGTTGTGAATCATTCGCCGCCCTGTGCTGAGGCGATACGTGGATAACGACCTCTTGGATCCATTTATTCGTCCCCCCTCTGTGTGAACGACCCTTCGGATCGTTCCGATACCCGGCGAGCGGAGATATCCGTCGCCCGTCGAGGTTGTGTGTGTCGGATTTTGAATTTAGTCATCGTCGGAGGAAAGGAAAAACATTCCCCGGCGTACGTCAAGTGCGTTCCCCCGCAGATCGGGCTGTTTCTCGGATCCTTCGCTCGGTGCGCGCATCGCTGTTGGAGGAACAGTCGTGGGGATTGTGGGTAGGCTGGCGGCGAGGTGGGGGTGGATGAACCTCGCAGCGCGGGAGACGTAGAAGGGGAAGGGGCAGTGGAAGGGGAAAGTGAAGGGGTGCAGTAGGGGAGGGTTCGCGGCGGGAGAGGGGGAGGAATCTTCGACGATCCTCGTCGAAACCCCGACGATTGTCAACCCTCCTTTTTACGCTTACCTCGCGCGTACACGTGCCTCTGTTTTGTCATCGACGTAAAATGCCATCGGTTTCTCTCACCAAAGGAATCTGCCCTCCAATGTCGGACGTCTTCGAGGACATGGCTGAACTGACAGTTTGAATTCGAATCTCCCGCGGTCGTCTTGTTTATTATTACTTCGTCACCGATGACAAAAGAAGTGGGATGGGCGTTTTACATATTGCTCGCGCATCGGGATGCAGAACATTGGGGTGTCTTTCCCACGTGGGGGGTACGGGTAGCGGAAGGTGGACCACGGAGGTAGTTGCGCTAACAGGGAAACCATGAGTTCCACTCTGGGAGTGAGACACCAGCAGACGAGATGGTTCCCTGCTCCGCTGGGGAGGCTGGGGGCGGGTCCGGTGGCCGTGGAGGCGGCCGCCGGGGTCATCCAGGGAGCGGAGGACAGGTTGGAGGTGGCCAAGATGGCCTCTCGTGAAAATGGGGGGGAATTCGGGGTCGCCTTCGTGGGCGAAGTTGAGGAGGATGAAGAAGACGAGGAGGAGGAGTGTAGTGACGTGGGGAGGGAGGACAGGGAGGGAGTGGTGCGTAGGACATTCCGTTTCGTGCTCCCAGAAAGTCCCACCGACGATGTTGACGGTAGGGAGGAAGAAGAGGGTTGTTGGGGAGAGGACAGGTCTCCGCGGGTTGGAAGGTCCGCGGCGGCGTCTTTCGTATCTGAGGATGATGGTGCTAAGCCGGAGGAGAGGGAGGGGGACGATGCCCCTTCTACTCGCCGGCCCCGCCGCCCCTGTTCCGTGGTGCTCGACCCCATACCATGCGACCTGCTTCGTTCCCTATCATCCGTGGGGAAGAACAGTTCGGCATCCCTCAGGTCCACGCCCCCTCCACTGGCGGACTGCGACGAACCCCCCCGCCCCCTCCCACCCTTACACCCCCAGCCCAAAGCTAGGCCCATCGCTGTCGTCGACCCCTCATGCGAAGGCCCCCGTCGAAGGCTTTCGGCCCCTGCCATCGCCGGAGGACCCCCGACCCCACCTGGTGGGGCGGCCCCCCTTATGGCGGGAGCGCCCCTTCGACACCGTCGTTGTTCGTGCCACGGCGCAGGCGCCCACGGCGCCCGGAGCCCTAGGCCGGCCATCGATCCCCCGACGCTCCCTCCACGACGTCATGGCGGCGCCTGGGCGTCTCGTGACGTCATGACCACGTCGGATCCCGATGTGGAAGTTTTGGTGGTGGCGGAAGAGGAAGCAAGAGGTGGGGGGAAGGAGTGTAGGGAGGAGGGGGTGAGAGAGGAGAGGAGCAGCGTGGGGGAGGAGGAGGAGGTCAGGAGGGCTCTACGAAAGAGGGGGAAGAGGAGGAGGAGAAGGAGGGAGGAAGATGAGGAGGGTGGCAGGAGTTCTGGAGAGGCGGAGCGGGAGATTCGATCGGTGGAGAGGAACAATTATAGGAAAAGGTCGTGTTCTTCTTCCACGACGGCCTCTTCCTCCACCGCTTCCTCGACCTCCACGGCCTTCTCCACTAGGAGGAGGCATAAACATCGGAAAAGGAGGAGGAGGAGGGTAAGGCCTTTGGAATCCGAGGAGGAGGTCGCACCTGTAACGAGCGAAGTCTCCGGAGAACCCTGTAATGCAAATCCCACCCCCCGCGTAAATCCGATATTCGTTTGGGCCAAGCAAGACGATGCGGCCACCATCCTGGAGGTGCTTTGCGAGGATTACGACAAAAGGAATCGCATACGGCTCACGAAAACGGCCAACGGATGGAGGGCGATACCACGAACGGAGAGACTGGCAGCCGCAACGGCCGTATCCTCCGTGGGACAGCCCGCGAAAGAGGCTCCCGCGGCGGAGTGCCCGACCGCCTCCAACGTGGAGGGACCCCCCGATCCTTCGGTGCTCCTTCGTCTGCCGTTAGCCACCACAGTGACCCCTCCACCGAGGAGAAGGTCAAGGGGTGACGCGAAGGAGAAGACAAAGAAAGAATCCCGAAAGGGAGCCAAAGCAGTCCCGAAAGTTGTCGCTTCGTCAGACGAAAAGAAACCTCGCGAGGACCACTTCGACTCCCCGGGACAACCGGAGACATATGGTGGTGAGGGGCCCGGAAGGCCGGAAGCGAATGATGAGAAATCTTCCGGGACTTCGGTTGTCCAGGAGGGAGCGAGTGTGGCGTCAAAGGCGAGACAAGTTAAGCCAAGAGACCAAAGACTTGTTAACAAAAGGGTGAGGAAGGCTCCTGTGAAAAGGGCGAAACCGAGGAAAAAGCCGGCGGTGAAGAAAACTCCAACGCCGCCTACCGTCCTTCCTGATAACCCACCCGTTGAGGAAGGCGCGGAAATTTCGAAAGAGAATGAAGAAATTCCTGAAGTGCAGGAAGAAGCACCTCCTAAACAACCAGTCAAAAAGGCGGCACCCAGAAGTAGGAGGAAAAATACAAGGGTTGTCAGGACCACCGCTAGGTCAAGAGCCCGAGTAAACAATGCCAGGAGGATAAAAGCTAAGAAAGGGAATGTTGTATCACCACCCTTGCAATCCCCTCCAGAGGCCATCGAGGGAGAGAAAGTAGAGGAAGAAACGGAGGAAATAAACAAAGATGTGGAAGACATTGTGAAAGAGGAATGTCATGAACAGCAAGAGACTGAGGAGGCAGAAGAGGTTTCAGTTAAAGATTTGGAAAATGCAGAATGTGATTTAGCAGAGGAAGCCCCTCCTGAAGAAGCAGTAGAAGCTGTGGAGGAGAATAATGCCGACGCAGCAGTGGTGGAGGGAGAGGCAGAGGAGGATGCTTCCATTGGTGAAGATGCATCTGGTGAAGTGGAGGAATCTGAGGCTGTTAGTAGGGAAGATGTGGAGGAGGTAATGGAAGGAGAGGAGGCAGAAACTGTTGCAGAAGAGAGCATTGCAATAGCCGAAGGTGTGGAGGAGGAAGGAGCTATAGAGGAAGATGTAGATGCAGAATCTCATGTAGAGGCTGTGATGGAAGAGGAAAGTGAAGAAGTGGAGGCAGTTGCTGATGTTGAGGAGGCAAACGAGGCTGAAATGGTAGTAGAAGAAAATCCAGAAGGGGAGGAGGTTGTTGAGGGTGCAGAGGGAGTTGCCATAGAGGGGGATGTGGAGGGTGAGATATTGGAAGAAGGGGGAAATGAGGATGGAGGGAATGAAGAAGAGGTTGAGGTGCCACCAGAGGCAGAATTGGAAGAAAGTGAGACAGCAATCGCAGAGGAAGGGGAGGTGTTAGGGTCGGAAGAGACAGAAGCACAGGTGGAGGAGGGAGAAGGGGAAGAGGATGCACCTGTTGGGGAAGAAGAAGAGGCAGAAGCTGCAGAGGCTATTGAGGAGGAGGAGGCAGAAGAGGAAGATGATGAGGATGATGATGATGACGAGGACGATGAGGAGGATGATGACGAAGAAGAGGAAAGCCCTCCAAAAACTCCTCCTCCAGCCCATGCAGCATCAAACCCAGCCCCACTAGTCTCTCAGGCCACCGAAGGAGAAGGGATGCAAGAAGAACCTGCAGATTTAAGTATACAGAAGAGGAAGGCAGATGAAGTGGATGAACCCCCACCTTTCAAAAAAGTGAGACGCAGTCATGTTACAGGATTACTTCCCAGCACTCGCATTACCACTTGCCCAAGGTCATTGCTACCACCAAAAGATACTCCACCAATCAATTCTGATCCTTCAGTGCCAGCACCCGCTCATTGTTCAGAGCCTTATCAGCCAATTGCACCAACAATGAATGAAGAGAGGATAATGGGAACAAAAACTCCACAGAAAGACCCTTTGGATTTAGTCTTTCCTCCAACAGAGGAATCTGCAAAGATACATGAAGAAACCAGTCAAAAGGAGCAGTGGAGGAAGGTTTCATCCTCTGAAGGGTCATCAAGGGATAATTCTGAAGAAAAGGCTGATGCTAACAGCAATTTGGGAGAAAATTTGACGTTGGAACCTCCTCTGAAAAAGATAAAGGTGGAAATTGAAGAGGAAGAGGAGCCTGCAATGGAAATGATGGAGCCAAATGTCGAAGATAGTCATCAAATTACGCTTAAAAAACTCCTCAGTTCAAAAGAAGCTAGATCTAATCCGGAGTTGTCAACCTCAGTAGATATTGTAGTACCCAAACCAAAGGTAGAACTTGCATTCCCTGCTGATGTCTCTGATGCATCTGCTAAGTCATGTGCTAGGTCTCGTCTCCTTGAGCTCCTCACTTCCCCTGATGCACATAAGTCATCTCCTTCACCAAGTCGCAGTACACCTATGCAAAGAACACCATCTCCTGCCACTCCTACAGTCACAAGCAGGCCTTACTCTCATCCACCTCCAGCAGTGAAGATAGAACCTAGAACTGAAGAAGCTGATGGTGGGTGTGAAGAAGGAAAAGCTGGATTGGAGCTGAAGAAATTGAAAGACTTGTTGGGAAGGCAAAGTACAGCCAAGTTAGCCCTGAAACAAGTAGCCTTAGAAAATCCAGCACCATTAGCCCTCAAACAAGTAGTCAACCCTCCAGAAACCTCCATAACAAGGTTGCCAACACCAGAAAGGCGGTCCTCAGAATCAATTCCTCCACAGAGGACTCCACCAATTACCTCAAGAGTGGATGCAGTTAGGGTACCCCAACCATCAATTCGCAATAATAATAAATCGAAAGCCTCTCATCAGTCATTCCCTCATAATCGAACAGCGTCTCGAGGTTCCAATGGAAGGGAGGTAAACACTTCATCTAGAGGAGATGGCTCTGGGGGCACCGAGCAGGATGCAGCAACTGCAGCTGCAGCAGCAGCATTGCACAATATGCTTTGGCTTCCTTATCTAGGTCAGTTGGAAATGGCTGTAAACACTGGTAATAGAGAATTGCTTGCATCTCTTGGAAATGCCATGTTTGGACCCCCTCCACCCATTTCACCCAGCTCACAATCTTCCACATCTCCTCGTGCCCTTTCTCATTTTCCTACCCCACCTCCACCTCAGAATCCTCCATTTGTCCATGGAAATCCCTTTTTACAACCCACTTCCTTACCTCCATCTGCCATTGCGGATTATAAATCCAGGGTGGAGCTGTCTCAAACACTGAATCTTTGGCAGGATATAATGGCAGCTAATGCTTCATCAGCATTTAATTCTGCACATCAGGATTTGCTTACCCAAGAATCTCTTGAGAGAAACGGTGGAACCAATGGTTTAGTTGTTTGTCAAAGGCAGGATGGCAGTGTCAACTCTCACTTGCAGGAGCGACAATCTCCAAGGTTCCCCCATAATGGTAGGAAACCATCTCCTGCATCCACTCCATTATCTCCTTCCCATTCTCCATCAGCAGATTTTCTGCGATACATCAATTCTGGAGTTTTCCCTGGAAATGCAAACTCAATGCCTCGTCCTCAAATTCCTCAAAATAACAATCAGTTCAATGTTTGTTACAATGGAGTCCATAATGGTAATGGGGTTCACAGTTCCAATAAGCACAGTTATAATGAGCAGAAGTCCTTACCATTGCGTCATCCAACCCCATCTCAGATCTATCGAAATATTGAAACAAACAGTAATCAGCTTCAGCAAACCCTCTCCCTTGCTTCAGTATCGCGCCCAAGGAAATCACCATCAACATCTGCGGCAGACTCCACTCAGAGTAAGAACTCAAGAAGACAATCTTTGTCTTCCCCTAGAGATGAGTCAATTAAAGTACCCACAAGCTCATCCATGTCTAATACTTCTCAGAGACAAAAACCTGGCCTCACTTGCCGATCATTGCTTAATCTCCTCTCTAATCCACAAGCTGATGGAGCTGAATCAATTGCAACTGACAATATGGGGGATGAATCAACAAGGATGGATCAACAACGCCATGGGCATTTGTTGGCTGCTCTTGCTAGGCCCTCCTCAACTCAATCTGATAAAAGAGCTATCAGCATGAGTAGGTTTCCTTCAATGCCCAATTCAATGTGTCCCCAAGTGATTGGTTTGGATCCTGAAAGTGAATATCTTCAAGCAGCAAGATTCTCCACACCATTGTCAGGGGTTGGTCCAACACTGCTGCCAGCAGGAGTTCAGCCGATGGACTTGTCTGGCAGGAGTGGTGGGAAGTCATCAAAAAGAGAAGAAAGGGCAGCAGAAATGGAAGCTTTCAGAAGTCAAGAAGTAGCTGCATCCCTTAACACTGCTAGTGGTAGTGCCCATCCTCATCTTTGGCATCCTCTATTTGGAAGGTGAGCAGTTCAATTAACATTTCTCTGATTTCCTTTAGTTACTAAGTTAAAGAGTGAAGCATTTCTTTGGTATATAGCAGAAAATGAATATAACAGCATTGTTAATTTTTTAACTTTCTATCTAATGTTTTTAATTTACATACTATTATGTATGTTTTCCTCTTTATCTCTTAAGTTGTATTTGCATTGAGTTCATAAAGAGGAAATCCTAAGTAAGCATAAAGATGTAATAGTTATAAAATCTTCCATAAGTTTGTTATCACACTTTTATGATTTATTATATTTATCATACTTATAATTTTGTCTATATATACCATACATTATCCTACTGTTAAAGGATAATTTTTCTTCATCCAAGAAAAATTATCTTTTTAATGCCCAATTCATTCATTTTCTGTTTCTCTTTCAAATATGAGAATTATGGCTTCAATATTAAGTTATTGAACAAAGATCACTCTCAATTAAATCAAATAATTTGGATAATGTGAAAGAAATGAATTAATTTCATTTTCTTCCCACAGTATCATAGGAAAATATTGTTAATTTATTTCTTCTGCTGTATTTAAGTTAATAATAACATATTTGTATATACTTATGATACAAGATATTTCATACATTGTTTTATAATTCATTTATATATCTTGTATAATGATCATCATCTATTGTTGCCAAATATTTGTACAATTTTATCAAGAAGGAACATTAATCTCATTACTTAAAGGTAACATACCTGTCTTCCTATGGTGTAAATATTCCATGAATTAAGTTACATGTCAATCTCAGAAAGCTATTGATAGACTATAATCCAATCTTTGATCCTGGCACCCTGAATATATGCCTTCAATATTAATGCCATATAATCCATCCATCAGCAGCTATCATTTCATGGAATTATTTTTTATATGCATTAATATTGATAATTTTTTTAATGTTTCAAAAGCTTACTCTCTTATTTTTGGCATGTTTCCCCAATGAATTTCCTGTAGCTAAAATTAGTCATTTCCTATTAATATGATAGTTAGCAAGTAAGTGCATGATAAATATGTTTATTGTAAACAATTTAGAGTACTATTTATGATCAATGGATTTAAAGTTGAGCCATTGAAATAGCATCACAGGAATCAGTGAAACTACTGATGCTTATCTTATTATATTTGCAATGAAAGAGACAAGGAATATATTTATTTCAACTTAACAAAGAATTGTAATTCATTACCTTCATTGTAGTGTAATTAAAGAAATATCTTTTATATGATTCGGTTTTGGATAGTTGTATATTATCATCACAATTAATTTTTACTATATAGATTTAAATATTATTTCAATGATAGTATCTTCAGTTTCCTTAAGTTGAATATTATGTGTGTTACAGCTGATAAAAGTAAGAAAATTATTTAATATTTTAAAATTCATACAGAATTCTTATAAGTTACATCATTCTGGAGGTATTTATTTGTTTATTGATTAAATCTGTTAAGAATTTTTAAGGAAATAAGATATAGATGATATTCAACAGATAGATTGCATTTTTTCACAGCTTACAACTAAAATCTAGTTGGAATTATAGAAAGAATAATTATTATTTTATTTTTGACTTGAATTTCTAAGTAACTTAGTGTCTCCTTTCATTGTCAGATTCATAATTTTCTTCAATGAAACTGATATTGATATAAGTTTATGATAATCAATCTGCAATATTCTTATCAATAATGAAAAAGATATCTTATTAATAATGTTCTCTTGTATTATTATATATAATAATTTTATATTAGTGCAAATATGCTCACTTCTGGAAAGATTACATTTATTCCAAATTTTGTTTCATAGATTTCATTATTTTGAGATGTTCTTTCTTGACACTTTTATATGGTTACATTTATATGGCTTTTAAAACAATATAACTAAGAGATAAAGATTATTTAAATTTAAATCTTCATTACCCTTATTTATTTAAGGTACATTATTTCATTTTCTGCTAATTTTTGCAGTAAAACCTACTCTTACGGTATCATTTAGTATTATTGATATTCTTTCCTTCTTTTATTGGAATTCTTGACAATGCATTTATGCTTGTCTCTGTTTTTCAAAGATTCTAAAGGTATGCTTTAAAGGTCTTAATATATATCAATTTCTTTTAACATGCACATAAGAATGTCATCGTAAGTCCTTAGGTTAAATTAAATATCCACTTTGGGTGTGTCAGTGCAAATGCTCTATACTGTTAAAGAAAGAGCAAATGCTTAAATTCAATTGTATTATGTTATTTATATATGAATCATATCTTCTTGAAATCTGTGGAGATGTTATCTAAATTCTACATATGCATGAATGTAGTTCACTAGAGAAACTTTATTTATATTCTTTCATATTTGTAAAATTTCAATTTACTGGCACTGATTGAATGAAACAACTACTTTATTTCAATGATCTATAGTTTGACGTTCAAAGTATTTACCTTTTACATCCAAATTTAATATCTAAATTCATTAAGTTGTTGCCTTGCTGATTTTATGTTAACTTGATGTATCCAACTGTTATTCATTTAGCTTCAATATCTATGAAATAATTATTTCAATGAATATGTTGGGGTTGTTTTCTACTGTCATATTCTCAATTTATATGTTTACTTAATAATATCAAGGAACAAAATGTTGAGTAGTGAATATTAGTGTACAAAGTTATGTACAAGTACTTTTTCATAAAAGAATATTCATGTTACTTAAATTGATAAAATTTTAATTTCCATGTGTTCATGGCAACATATATTTATGATTATTCAGTTACAAAATAATTGTAAATGTAAAGAAAGCTGGAAATCATAAATATTTTATTTGAAATGATTTTCACTTTTGGCTCATTCTTTTATTGAATTCGACTCACAATAATTCAGAGCATCCATTAACTTTAATCTTGACATAATTGGTAGAAAGTTACAAAAATTTAATATAAGGCTATAATATTCTAGCAATGGCATAATGAATTATGTTATCTTTGAATGAAACACATATTTTTGAAAAATCAGAAAAAAATAATTAAAGAAATTAATTAATCATTTTTCTAATCAGTTGATATGTTTTATATTAAGGTATACTTGACATGTAAGTTTATTCTGGCCGTATTTCTTGACTAACTTGTTGGTTTTCCTCCTTATGTTCCCTCCGTCGTTTGCTGCTTATGCAAGTCAGAAGACTTGTGACCCCTGGAGATGGAGAACAGTCGCCGTTAATGGAGACTGACTCAGAAACGGAGAAGCTCTGCTCCTCCCCGGATGAAGGCCAGAGTCACGCAGATGGTGAATGCATCAATTCAGTTAGCAGAAATCCCATAACATTCACTTCTCTGACTATGACAACTCACTTGTGGCAAGCATATCCTTCCAAAGCTGATACTGTGTGTAACACAACAGACAATTTACCTTTCACATATTCCCAAATGTGATGGGAAGCATTTCTAGTTTCCTCTGCTATTTGAAGCAGTTTGCCACTTGAAATAGTGATCTCCTCATTACAGTTAACTTGGCATTTATTCTGTGTGCTGAGCATATGCCATTTTGCTTTGGTTCAAATGTGTATATCAACATTTTAAATTGCAGATGTTTATCTGCAAGAGGTTTGTGTGAAAAACTACTGAGGAATAGTGTAAAAGATATTCTCTTCAAACTATGGCAGTGTGCTTTCACTCAAGACTAAGGCAAAAATGTCGAGCGAATGCAAAGCAGAAGTACCAAAATACGTCTGTGTGCGGTATACTTACAGTTGAATGTGGATTAGTGAGTTTCTCTTCTGTATTCTTAACCAGGGGAAACTTTTGACGCCATACTTTTTTAAACTTAGCCCAAGAAGTTTTCTCATTTTTCAGTATCTTGAAAACTTTGTACATAATAGTTAATGTGTGCATTTATTCTTTGTACACATGTATGCCATTTCTTGACCCTGTAGAAATTTAAGTGAGAATATGATGTATATTCATCATTGTACAATAACGTGAACATATCTCGGTAATGTTAGAGGCATAAGAATGAGTAACATTCCGGATCATAACAAGTGATGGTAATTTTTTTACAAACACTTCTTAAATGATGTTCCTTCAAAGTAGAATGGTTAGTGTTGGTTGCATAAGGAATTGTTTTCTACTAAAGTTGTAAGCACAGTTCTTCCGCTGAATGTGAATGTAGTTTTTACTGAAGTATTATTATTATTTTATCAATGTTGATTCATCTACATGCCTGAAGGTTATGTTGGCTTTATGGACCATGGTTGTGGCAATTCTTTATGTTGTCAATGTTTTTATATTGAGAAAGGTCAGTTGTTTAAAGTATTTTACTGATCAAAATTTGATATTTTGCAGTCATTTTACAGCATTTTATGAGTTTAATATTGTACATAGGAATATGTTAATTTTGTTATTCCTTAGATCAGCTGCAAAGTCATTAATTAATAATGTTGAAACCTGCTGGGTGAATGTTAACTGTTGATTGTAGTTTATTATCAAGATATAAATAGTTGCCCAAGTTTATAATGACTGCAGCTATGACGCAGAAAGAGGTCTAAATTCATTTCTCTATTTTGAACTTTAAGTCATCGAAGAAAAAATGCACAAAGAAGTTTATGAAATATAATTTTTAGGGGCCTTTTAATAGAAATTGGCAATTTCGTCCCGCATATAATTTCTTTTTTCATAAGTGAAGAGAATTTTGATAAATGAGCAAGGAATGGATTTGTACGTATGGCATGGAAGTATCGAATGAATATTTTCGTAACAAGAGAGGGTGAGAGAGACAATAATTAAGGAATATATATATATGAGAAGAAATATATATATGAATATATATAATGTGTTCTAAGGAAAGGAATGGTCCATGCAACTGCAGTAATATTGTGATTTTTATTTCCTTATTTTATGTGCTTTCAATTGTTTATCTTTAAAAATGAAACATCTTTTCTAATGATACATTGATGTCCCCATTTAATTAGCCAGAAGTGAGACAAGTACCTGTCACTACCTCTCGATTGTGTTTGACCCAATGCTCTTTCACAACAACTGGCGTCAAAAGTTTCCTACTCCTCATTACTGCTTCCTTTAAGGGGGTCAATAGCCCAAAATGGCTCCAAATTTGTATTAATTAAAAAGAGAGAAAAGAGAGTGCTGTCCACACGGGTAATGTTACTATATTTCATCTCTTCCCGTTGAAAAAAAATCTCGTCACTGTTATTTACTCATTATTTCAAAATGATTAGCTATTTGATGAATCTTTTTTCAATCCATATTGGGATCAAAGTGCATATCTGTATAAACATCTGTTTTTGCTTAGATTATTAGTTTGGCTAAATACCTTTTTTATTTTACTATATTTCCACCAAAGATGATGAACGTTATGATGTACAGGTTGGAAAGATGATATAAGCTTCCTATTGACATCTGATAGAAAAGAGTGTTTGAATAATGTGATTTTTTGACTGTGAGTGTGGCTATAGGTCAATGTTCTCTTTTTTGAAGCAAGAAAGAGAAGTTGTCCATCGTGATTGTTAATATTATTATACGATGAAAACTATTATGTGAGCGAGTGGCACTTGTAAAAAGAAATACAATCAGTATGTCAGTCTCATCTGTGATCCGTTCACAACTGTTCCCTAGAGAAGTCATCTGGTTCTGAAGAAATGGTTAACAGAAAGAAAGAAAGACTTTGTAAATATGTATAAAAACAACAAGGTCTATAATAAAAAATATATTATGTGCACCTAAAAGTAAGGTACACTTAAATACACAAAATGTTTTGATTTTAATGATTATTCCTACCAGCTGTGTTTTATCCTGCATATCAGTTGCATAGCAACTGGTTAAAGGATATAGTCTTTAATGGATGATAAAAGAAATGCAAGTTTGGTTTTATCTTCTCTGCTTAGTTACAGAAAAATTTGCAATATTATTGATTATGCTTATGGTTTCATTTTTTTAATGATTTATCAAAGTATTATTTCCAATGACTGAATGTGTCATAGTGATGCATACAACTGGAAACGTACCATTCTCATCCAGATTGTAAAATAATTACAAATTATTGTGTTAATAAAAGTTTTTTCTATGATATACTTATCACTTTGCTTATTCAGTGAAGTTTATTAATCGTTTCCATTTTCTAGCCATTGGGAACTACATAAGTTATGTAGTTTTCATCAAAACCTCATTTGGCAATTGTTATATCATTTCTGTTGGATTAATGAGCCCTTTTGAGAATAAATTACTCATTTTTGGGGGCAATTCATATAGATAATTTTACGTTATTATATGTTATTATTATTCAATCCTCTTTTCAGAATAATTTTCACATGTTACCATTTTAACCACTCACTTTTCTTTATTATGGTATCGTTTATGTTCATTTATATAAGTGACATTCACCCAATATCAGAAATACATGAGGCATCTAATATCTCTATTAAAATATTTTCCAGTGATTGTCCTTAAAGTAAAGCCCTCATTGACAAGATGGATCTCTCCTGAATAGATAGATCATCAATGAATGAATAAACTTGCTCTCCATTGAGTTAAAGCCATTGTCATTTTGAATGACAGATACTTCAGCTGCATGACTCATGAGGTTCTAAGAATTCATCAATGTGAGCCTCAAAGAAAAGACAAGAGCATCCAAAGAAATCTCTATTTTGAGTATGCTAGTCACCTGAGAAAACATTAGCTGAGATTAAAATGGAAGGTATGCACAGTTATGACTAATTATGTTAATCATTGTTTTTACATTATTAACTGTAAGTTAAGAAAGAATGATATTTTGTCCTTAAACATTTTGATATTATAGATAGAATATATACATACAAGTAATTAAGTATGGCTAAATAACCATAATATCCTATTCAGCTTGAAAATACTAGTTTGTAAGTAGGTATAAATGGCAAATGCCTGAAAATGAGCTATTATCTTCCATAGTGACTCTCACCATTAGGCAGCTAAGCTAAATTAAAAGGATGTCCATTATAGAACTGCAAAAATATAATGATAATAGAATTATATAGAATAAACTATAGAATAGTTCATTGAACGTCAATTCAAAATTTGCTTAAAAATGGGAATTATTTGAACAGTCATAACTAACTTCTATATAGTTTTATTTTATAGCATATCAATCTCTATTCTGATTTAATGAATTAGCGATTTAAATATTTTCTAGGTGATATCAATTTTATATCTTTGGAAATTGTCGATGTAAGTTGTTAGCTCAATTAATTGGTAACCTGTTAATATACTGCTAAATTTATTGAAAGCTTGATTAATGCTAACACATTGCAGGAATCTCGAAGAACACAGCTTCATAACTTAGCCATAAGGGTGAGATTTAGTTTATTTTTGCTCCAAAACGAAATCACATCTACATTTGAATATATATTTATCAGAAGAGCACACAAAATGGAAGGAGTAAACCATAAGAAGTAAGATTTTAATCACAAAAATATGAGGCATTTCTTCGATTGCAACCATATGGTATTGAAAACTAATAATGAATAGCTTGATTAATTAATGCCAAACACAGTATCTCTAGAAAAAGTATTCTGCTATTCAATTCAGTCACCGACAACGATCTTGTGACGGTCATCCACGGAAAATAATGGTCTTACGTGAAAAATCGACTATTCGTTTGAGAAAGAGAGAACGTTTGAGAATTCGTTTGAGAACTTGGGGAGATAATTCTTTAAAAATCATTTTTAAGTCATATTTATAAATAATCAGATTCTACAGTAGTTTATCCCTTCTGAAACAATACGTTAATGAGCGTCGTATCCCTCGGCTCGGTCGTACACGCATGGGAGCCGCGTGGTCCTTGCTACGCCCACGTATTGGCTTCGAGCCTCCTACTCTCGACCGCAGGGTGTCTTATAATTCAACTGAGTGGGCTGCGAGTGCTCGAGACAACTGGAGAAATGCGGACGTAGATGAAAGGGCTTCGTTACGGATTTCTAGGATATATACGGGTGGTCGTGCGCGCACATGATATTGCCTTAGTAATGACGATTTGTTAGGAAGAAGTTTGTCATTTTCAACCGCTCTTTATTCACCGAGAGCGACTGGAATCTATCTAAAGAACTGAATAGTGATCTCCGTTGAAATAAAAGCCAGCTATTTCAGCGCCTCTGCCTATCTTTGAATTGTTTGAAACCTTGAATCTTATGGAGGTGTTTTCACCAAATCTCAACAGAGACGCTATTGACATTTAACTGAAAGGAGATTTGTTTGCAGACGAACTGCTGAAAATTATGTAAAGATGTCTATTTCTTAAAAACAACGCACATCGCGAAAAATGTGCGAAGATAATTCAACGTAGAGAGCACGTGGCACAGTGTAAAATTCCTGAAAATTCGTTGCGCGACATCTTGATCAGAAAACCATGTATGGAAAATTGCCTATGACTCAGGGGAACCGACAATTCGTTCGTGTTTAGCTGATCCGAAAGCTGATCCTCTAAGGATAGACTCTTTAAATTGATTTCTAAAATATTTTTCTTTCCTGCTCGACTCGTATGAAGTTATGTACAGTAAAGAAACCTCAGCTCACCGGTAGGCAGCTTCAGATATGAATAACTATCAGATACCTTCGTGATGAACCTGTATCATCTCATCAATTTTAATAGATTCTTTATGTTTACTGCTTCGAGAAGATGCCTTCAATCAGTTGTTACTTGTGAAAGCAATTACTCTCCTTCTCAAACTCGGGTTACCTTTGCTCTTCACCACAGCAGTTACTGATGATGAGATCTTGGAAGTTGAGAAGCTATGCATATTGAAGACACTAATTCGCTAGAAGCAAAAATTCGCTAACAAAGTTTTGTGACAAACCAAAGACCAGAAAAGTATGGCATTTATAATGCAAGTTTCACATAATGAGAAAATAGTTAGATTTGAATAGTTTTTAGTTTCCGTTTGATGATATTTCTAGTTACATTTCATGTCTATTATTTCTATCGCTTAGAAGCCGCCTTTATTTGAGAGATATTTTATTGAGGTTTTCCGAATTTTATTCACAGAACATTTATGAATGCTGAAAATTAAGCTAAAGAATTGATGGAGATAAGATAGCATTTTTGTTAAGCGTGCGTAAATTTATAAAATTCCATAATATGCCTCAATTTTGTTAACAATAGAAATATAAGTATCAATGATGTACAATTATGAAGTAATTAATAAAAATCGCCCCTTGTTTACTGCTTACATCTAGGAAATACATAAACATTTCGTTATTCATTTTTATATTTTCAATTATACGTTTTTAATTCTTGTTAAAATGGCTCTGTAAAATGTTACTTCCATAAATATATGCATCTATAAATTGAGGTTGAATCATGTTTACTTAATGCAATTTTTAGTTGATCGAGTATTATTATAAATAGTATTTCTAAAATATTGTAGGGAAATTTTTCATTCAATGAATTACGTTCCCTTTGTCTCTCGCAAATATTTGTCCCGATTGAAAAGGCTGTCGTTAAAACATATTCAAAATTCGACGTACGGCTCGGGTATTTTCAACTTATGCACATTTCAACTCATGTATCAAGCTCTTTATGGCTCTAATCCGTTATGAGTTCTTTTTCGAGATTATCCGCCAGACGCAGACGTATCTTCTGAAAGAACCTAACTCACCATTTCCTGGCAATTGAAGTAGCAGTCACATATTATTCAAGACCATCGCCAGCAGTTATAAATTCTCCGCCACTAGCATTAATATTTACGGGCAGAGGCCGCAACCAAGGATTTCCGGTCTTTTCAACAGTTTCATCTATTCCTCATCGCAGTGCCTTTAAATAATGTCGATACGGCATTTCTGTTATGCGAGGGCATCGACTCTTGCGATGTCATCAGCAGTAATGGCTTTCATTTTTCTTTCCTCGCCACCGAAGGTTGACCATTTACGGGAAATTCCTTCTCCCGAATCCATTTTCACTGCAGACGCAAAATTGTTGCTCAAATTCGATGAACTTGAGATCCTATTAGAGCGTGCAGATCTGGAAATTCGTGGGAGTAAGGGTGAATTCCTATTCCCATGCTTGTGAAAATGGGGAAATAAGTATTCCAGAGTTTGAAATGATCTAGGATATTAAGGAAACTTTTAGATCAGTAAGGTAGTTTTAATTTTTCAACTTTCAAGTTAAACACTAAGCAAAACTTATCATAATGTTAAGTAATACTCGTATATGATGTAATTAAAAGATCGTAGTAATGATGTAATTAAAAGATTCTAAGCTAATAGATCGGAGTTACTCTGAATTTCAAAATACCTAAGCTTTATTCTCAACAATTCTTAGGATATGTTATATTAACTTTGCCTGGATATATGGAGTACTCACTCATCGCAAACTAGCAATGTTCAATTTTCTTTTAACGTTAGGAATTGATTTCTTTGGAGCCATATATCCAACATAATTTTAGTCTCAAAAATGCTAGATGAAATTTTTCGAAATTACGAAATAAGAACTTTCATTATTAGAAATTGGTTACTCTCACGAATACAAGACGAAAGTTCAGCTTCGCGTTTTCATCTTAACTGTTATTGAAATGAATCAAATCAAATATACTATGTATAGAGCTTAAAGAACAATAGAAAATTTGGCGTATTAATGTATTTCGTTTTAATATCTTTATTTATTTTCTTAATGTTTTAATCCTGCTGTCTCGATACAAAGATAAAGCGGATAAAGTAAGCTCTCTTGAAGAAGTAGCACACCAACTCAATCTCCTAAAACTAGAGCGTAACTTAAGTTATCGATCCACGGTCAGAAAGGTTTGGATCACCTTTCGCCAACTTACACGTTTTTAAAAGTAGCAGAGACGGATCTAGAATATTGCCAGGGGACTATTTAGGCCGAATCCTTATTCTTACGGTGGCAACAGTCATAGAACCTTAAATATTTTCGAAAAAAGGTTTAATGCCAATGTCGAGAAAAATTCAATAAATGGAAATAAATCGTTGAAACATATCGCTATTTGTTTTTATCTTGACCTCTTCGTCTTTACTAAAGCTAATTGCTCGTTTTACGAAGTAACAAAAGGGATAGTCCCTTCGTCACCCAATAGATTAGCCAAGGAATAGTGAACGCCAGTTTTAGCGGTGAGATAGAAATATCTCACTTGGAATATATTAGTTCGTGGAATTTTAAATAATACTCTGAGTGAGCTTCTGATGATTTTAAAAGGTCATCATTTCCAAGTTGTAGGGCGGAGAAATGCATCAATAACATAGGGTTATATTAAGTACATCAATATGGATGTACACACTCTAAATTAAGTCAAACAAGGATTAGTTTTCTGTATAAATTTGTAATCTTAACGGGAGAAATACTTCCAGGTATATTAGAAATCGCCGCAGTTAATAATAGCCTGTGCTAAAGTATAAGCTAATTCCAACTACAACCAGAAACGGTTTAAAAGATTTTCCAGGGTCGTATTAAAACTTAAGGTTTTCTAATTTAAGCAAACTAATCAAATTAAGTAAATTAAATTTTCGAAGTTGAAGAAATTTCCCAACTGGTCTGATTATTACTCGACGTTGAGGACTGCTTCACTTGCGTCGGATCTATGTGGATTATTTTATTTTTAAAAAAGCTAGCTTTGTATGGCATACCCTACTTTGCTTTCCCATTGAATTTTCAAACCAATCAAATTTTGTGAAATGTTAAAATTCTTGATATAATCAGCTCAGTTAATCATGAAGTGATAAACAGTCTTCGTCCAGTGCTGGCAGAAGATACTTTTCAGAACCCTCCGTACGAAAAACCCGCCTCAGAAGGGCGATGGCTCCCCAGCGGACGTTACGCCGCCAAAACACACCTCAGTGGGCGGCGTCCTTCTGTCTTGTCGCCAGTCTACAAAGGGAAAGGGCTACTACGAAAACGTCTCTAGATGAAGAAAGATATAATTCCCTTGAGAATGAAGAACCCATTGTATGAAAGGATAACTCAGGAGGAATTTCGTCATCCACCGAGAGAACAGCTTGGGCGTATCTCTGAAGCGACGCGTAGACTCAGAACGCCAAGGTTACGATGAAAAATGGATGGATTCTTCCAACTGGAGGAAACAGAGGAGATACTAAAGAAGACATTAAGGTCAACGAATGAAGGGGAAAATCATGGGAGGATGGGAAAAGCTAATTTCAGTCTACCTCGAAGCGCAAGAAGATGGTAGGAACATAATGCTCAATATAACATCTGCAACGGTATCAAATGGCTTCCAATTATCGTTACGTTTATTTTCCTTTCGAGACTATAAGGTTATTTTTGTATTCTATGTGTGAATCATATGACCTGAATACTGAAAATTGCTGCTTCATCACTTCTTCTGGTATGACTCGATTGTTTATGAGATGGAGTCTACAGTATTTATGCCTCAAAGTGTATATTAGAATTGGCAAGTTCTGTTTGAAGACATTCTTCAGATCATTTTTTTATCTCAGAGGGAATCTAATCTGACGAAATTGGAAAGTATAAAAATGAGTATCAGAGCATGTATATGTTAGCATTGAAACATAAGAGAGCCTCTTTTTCTAGAAAGTATTCATTTTTCTTAAACTCAACTCGTGAGACACAAAGCCGTGAGCGTAAATAATTCACGGAGATTTCAAAACATCCTTTGGACTGTCGGCTACCAAACATCCTCCACCAAACTTCTGAAGCCTTTAAAACCTGTCCTGAATGCAGATGCGAAAAAGATCGTCCTCCACGTCAACATGTCCGAAATATCGTGGAAATCGGAGTGGACGCAAGGGTTCGGTGTTGAATGAGGACTCCCTTTTTCCATCAAGGTGAGCGTGCACACGCGACACGGACAAAATTTATCGATCTGCTGCATGAATAAGAAGATATCGACGGTCCTCGTCCGCCATAACCGAATATATTTTCTCTCTCTTCGCCGTTCTTTCTTCAAAGAGGCATGCGCTCTCTTTCCTTCATGTAGACAAGGGGAGGAATGGGTCAGACCTTACTTACCGACCCATCTCCTCTTCTCACGATGGTCTTCTGACGTTGGATCGGCGTCTTTGAAGCCTATGGATTTATCTTGCTATAAATCATCGCCATTTTCTAGATGCATGCAGCATATTCCTCGAACGATGGCGAAACTGCGCAAATTTATGTTCGGATTGGTTTACATCCTTTCGGCTCTGAATTGAAATTCCGAATATTTTCCCGGTTCGTAAACTCTGGTTTTGAAATCGAAACCCTGGAGTTCAATGAAGACATTAGAAGGATCGTTGCAAGGACGTCATTCTATGGAATAAAACTTTGTACGAGATGGCAACGTCTTGAATCGATCGTATGCTCATTCTCCGAAACTTGTGCAGAAAACATCAGCAGGTGCCCTATTATTTGTGAATGGTGCTAAAAGCTGCAAGTGGACTTCAAGACAATCTTCTGATAGCGATCGAATCATGCACCTGCCCTCATATGCTCTGATCTTCCATTCTATAGAAGTTATAATTTTAAAGATGAATGCCACCGGCAAATACAAATGTAGCTGCAGTCTTTTATTCAGCAGAGACCTAATATATTGGATAATTTTGTAATGATATTTATTCATCTACCTATGTCAAAAAGAGTAATTCGATCCTTTCTAATATCGACTACCCTAAGAAATAATAAGACAAAGATAGGTACTATCATAGCGTTGGAAATTTGAGAATTCGTATGAACCGAAGTGAGGATTGATCATCAGCGGATTTAAAGGGTCCTACTTGATCATTCTCCTCCCTGATGACTATCTAGTTGTAGCAATTTACCTAAAATCTGACGAGGAGCTTGAAAAAAATCAGACTTTGATGTTTTTTCATGATCCACGATGTATTATTTATTATCTTATCACGACAAAATAGTATTTTGATAGTTAATTGGAGATGAATTCTTAAGGAAGGAATTGGTACCTCAAGAGTATTAAATTGAAATTAGAACATCTATACCATCGAGCAGAGGTGAATTAAGTAGCGTGGAAAAACTTTAACAACAAGAAATGCATATTAAATCTATTAATTAATTAGAAAAAATCCACTTTTTACATATAAGAGGGATCGTTTGAAATCAAAAGCAGAATTACCGAACGAGATATTATTATATTCTATAAATGTTCAGGGGTAAAATCAAAGACAGAATAATGACAGATAAAGAGATCATTGTACACATAGAAATTAAGAAGAATAAATAATCATTCTAAAAATAATCTTTAGTGTATTTGAAACAAAAGAGATTTTGCTAATATTTGATATATACCGTAAGATACGCTGTAAATTAACTACCACTCGAGACTTACTTACTGATGAAAAGGTAAACTTACCGGAAAAGATGTTTGTTGAGAAATTACTCTCAGCTTTAAGTCGAGAATAAAATGGGGAAGTCCGTGAATTTGAGTCATGAACTAATAGCATGTATGATTTGCATTTTACTGAAAGCTTTCTGGAAAATGAAATTCCTATCGAAAATGGGAATCGGAGTGGATAATTTATCCTTCATCGCCATAAGCTGAGGGTATGGGTTGGCGTGCATTCAAGTACCCCGAAATGTATTAACCAAGGGTATATCCCATTTATTCACGCTTTTGTTTCCTTCAAATAAGTTACTTGTAGATGAGAGATTCCTGGAATGAGTTCAGCCCTTTTTTTCATCAGAGGAGATAAGTCCTTCTTTATGTTTAAAAATGTTTGCCGATGTGATTCCAGATAGCTTTCACTTACAGATTTCCTCAAAAGAATATTTTTCGTGTATTTTGCCTTCAATTAGAGAAAGAAAACAACGAATGACTAAACGTCAAGGTCGTGAAGAGGTGATTTTTAATTAACAACACTTAGAAAGCGCTAAACTGATTATAGTTAGCCTCCTTTTCAAAAATAAAAAAGAAAACAATCGATTTTTTCAGGTGGAGTTGTAATGATAGAAAACACTGTTCATCTTGTCCAAGATCGTGGTACCTTATTCTATGTTAACGATTAATAGTATACAGTGGTGCTCCGTTGGTTAAGTTCTATTTTTTTATTTTTATGTTTTAAGTTTTCCTTTTCGACTTCCAAATGTTTTGTGCCGCGTCACCTATCGTTGGCCGTTTTTCTTGCTCATATTAATATGCAATTATTGCATTACATTTAAGAAGTTATCTTATAGTTAAAAATGTCTTGTATAATCGTTTTATTAACATAAAAGCATAATATAGCATCGTAACGTTAGATTTTAGAATGGGTGCGATTTCTAAATTCATTAAGCAAGAATTTATCTTTCGATCTTGCCAATCAAGTTTGACAGAAGAACTTTGATCGAAAATGTAGAATTATTTCTCTTAAAAATGTAAAATATTTACAATATTAATTTTATTAATTTATCTTTCTGCAGAGGTTCATAGTCAAGGTGAATATTGGAAACTGCTGGAGAATTTAAGGCTACTTCATTAAATAAAGCGTCCTATAATGTAGAAAATAATTATGTAACAAATAATTTACTAATTGAGTGGCTATTGACCCCAACCTCTCCTGATATTATGAAACATTTCTCTCTCCGTTTCTTCTCAGTATTTTCAGGAACGATTTTAACTATTTAGAAATTCAGAAGTTAATTGAACACGGATAAGAGTATATAAGCAAATATTCATGTGTAAATTAACACTCGCAGAGACAGGCTTGGTGTTTGGAAATCGATTACAACCAAGAAATGAACAGAAATGTTTCGCATTTTCCTGTGACAAAAGCATATTATTCAAGCATCTTTGAGATAATAGCACACCGAGGAAAGCGTGTTAGACTGTGGATAGCTTAATTGCAGATATGTTAGTATAGAGGTGTTTGAATCTTAAAAAAGCAACGAAAAAAGCATCTTGTAATACAATTGTAAAGGAATTTTTATAATTTTTTCACTAGATAAATGATTTCCAAAGGATTTCCTAGCCGCACGACTTTTCGTGCAAAGTCACCTTTCGCTCTTTCCTTGATACATGATTTTTTCTCGATAAATTATTCGTTTATGACAGGAGCGGATCTAGCTTAAACTTACCAAGGGTGAGGCGCTTTGTGGACATTTTCCTTCTATACTCTTCTCCGATTAATTTTTAAAAATTTTGTCGTGATTTACACAGTAGATGTATCGTGATTGCGGAAAACTTGAACTTCTAATTTTAATTCGAGTTCCTTGACAGATCCTAGGCAAAATGCTAGTGCTAAAAAGTCATCAAGAGGGAAGCCCGTGGATCCGACAGTACTTCATGATTATTTCTTGATTGATGGCGCAGCTATGCTGAAGGTTTTAAGATTATCTCTTCATAATATCTCAGCGTTCATAACCCAGAGTGGTTCCGAAACAGGGAAACGAGGTGATACAAACATACCAAGGTCATTTTGTCTACTGAAAAATTCAGCTTAGGCGTGTATAAAAATTACGAGTAATGACCACTTATCATCATTCAACCTCAAGCAACCTTTTCGGGGTGGAAAATGAGAGCGCCGAAAAAAACGGCAGCAAAACGAATTTTCAAGGATGCCAGCGGAGATTTCAACAAACAAATGAAGTCACCGTCTGGGTCAGTGGCCGTGGTCTCCTTGAGAAAAACAGTCACATTTTCGTGAATCACTCCTCCGCCTCTCTTCAAGCCTTCGAGTGGTTCCCTGGTAAGTTGCGTCGCGTCGCAATGGCGCTGACCATCGCTCCAAATCTTCACCTTCCTTCACGTCCGCGTCATCTTGGGTCATTTCACCGACCGCATTCTTCCCCTCTTCCCAGGATGCAAATCTTTCCTCGCACGATGTCCCAAAGTAGCTTAAGTACTCTCTTCTTATCGCTGCAAAGACGAGATTGAAATGTCAACTGAAAATTTTCCGCGCCCTAGTTTGTTCTCGAGAGCGCATTCTTAAGGGTGCTTAATTATTGCGTGACGCGGTTTTCAGGTTTCTTACGTGATTGATGAGCCTGAATTAATCTTAGAAAGCGGAATGAAAATTTTCGACCAATTTTTTCCTGGAAAGGAGATTGGATTGTTGTGAAAATTCTTGATTATTGATTCGGTGAGTGGGTTAAATATTCGTAACAGATTGCCGAAATTATCATGAGATAGAATTAGGGTATTGAATTTTAATGCTTTGACACCATGTAACAAAAATATATTAAAAGCAGTATTAGGTGCTCTTTTTGGTATTGATCGAGTCGGGAACAATTCACGAACATGCCTACTGCTCATATATAAATATATGTACGAAAAATTCTATCAAGATTTATCAAACACAAGATTTATATCTTAAATGAAGAACTTCTTAGATGTCATCGATAGCATGTATTTATTTAAAAGTTCAAATTAATTTTAATTAACATCTTCATTATAGAATGATAGAAACGGATCCCTGTTCCAATGATTTTTCATGCTGTTTATTCATCATGTTTTAATTGATTTTGTTTTCATTGACTATCACTAATCTCAAATTAACTAAAAAAACCCTATTAGCTTAACAGAATAATAACGATTACTGTGGTTATTTATCCTTTCTTATAAATGTCAGAGTAATTTGAAGTATTCAATCCTTGTTTACAGCACAACACATTGTGCTTCAGCTTGAATTTGTGTTTCAGCTTGAATACATAAATAGAAGAAAATGTTTTAGAGTCACTGAAAATTTCAGTTAATAATTCATGAGATGACTAAATGAGATGACTGATATAGTAAAAGCAACAACCTACATTGGGGAATCACTCATTCTTCACCATTAGAAATATCAGAAATCTATTTGATTAATCTGAAATCTAAGTGACAAATCTGAAATCTGATCAAAGAATATAGCCTTCAATCATAATGCTCCAAGAGAAAATGAGAACCGCATGCCGCAGAAAATATTTTTGATGAGAAAATTTTGATGTGGAATTTCTTTGGAATTCGATTGGATATAAAGTTGTTGAGATTTATATATATATGAAAAAGATACCCTTGAGATATATGCAGGTAGAGATAAGAAAGGTTATAAGATAAGGAGAAAATTAATCCATATTAAAAGATTGCGGCTAAATATCTGCAATAGACTTTATACGACTAGATATCTGCAATCAAATATAATAAATGCGTTCCTCTAACGTCAGTCACTCTTTAACTGAGGTACCGAAGGCAGTATTTCATTAATTTGATGAATAGAAGTTTTTGTAGTACCCACATAGTGTCCTTTATATTCCGTATACTATGGAAGAGCATTTCTGAGTACGTACTTCTATATA
The DNA here is from genome assembly GCA_036926295.1 of Pachydiplax longipennis. Classification (NCBI taxonomy): domain Eukaryota; kingdom Metazoa; phylum Arthropoda; class Insecta; order Odonata; family Libellulidae; genus Pachydiplax; species Pachydiplax longipennis. The sequence goes on along the minus strand of JAVFKF010000004.1, from coordinate 35,782,422 downwards.
TAGGTATTATGATTTCTATCTAGATTCAATTAAAACACTAAGTGTTTACTTCATCCATGAGTAATTGGGAATATCTGGAAATTTAATAGCAAGATATAGTCTGAGATATGCTAGGTGTGAGTAATTTAGCTTTAATGGCATATATCGAGAAATGTATGTACGATCTGTTCGTTAAAATGAATAAAAGAGATGACCTTTCCACTTGATCCTCTTCCGTGGGAAGTCCGTAAATTGTATGCTGCCAGCGTTCTTCGAGGAAAAGCTTTGGGGGAAAATTCTCTCACCAACGTCATTTGGCCGAAGGCGTGAAATTTTCCTTAACATGCTTTGGCGTTCTTACTGAAAATACATGTTCCTTCATCCAAGAAATGCTTTGTTCCCTTCTAACACCTAAAATTACTATTCATCGCATAATATTCTTTACTGCGATGAAAACAAAGCTTTTTATTGCCATGATAATCATCTGTGCCGAAACTTCTTTTAATCAAATTAATTAAGATTATACTACGAGCATCAACACCCGATATGTCTAGTATGTATTTTAAGATCATGAAAACGCTATGAAAACGACGCACTATTTCTTTAAAGCGCTCCGATAGCTTCACTCATGTAGGTCTCACCAGGATCGTATGAATTTTACTGGGAATCAAACCCGGGACCGCTTTCACCAATACAGAGAATGCGCCACTCACTTTATCCAGGTCCTAAAAACGACAGCAAAATTCTCGAAATATATCAATCATGTATTTGATTTTCCGAGGCCGTAATTTAGGCTATTCAAAGCTATTCGAAATGACAAAAGTTCTTTTAATGTACTCCTTGAACCTCTACCTCACTCTGAAACAAAATAACAAGCCAATAGTGGTGACCTTCTTAAACGATTTAGGAAGAAATTTATTGGTTTGTCGGTGGATTTCCTAATGTTTTCGACCTTCGTATTTTAGTATTGCATGCTCGCTGAAACGTCTGAGAAATTTAAATGCTGATTTTGAAGTCGGAGCCATATTATTCAGATGTCTTCATAAGCTTTGCATTCTCTTCTTGATAAATGGGAGTCCGAGCTGAAACAATAGTTCACATGGTGTTGGGTGCTCCGATTTATCGTTTGTGCAATGGGTGAAAAGATTTAAGTACTTAAAGTAGTAATATATAATATGTTATTAATGTATGAGTTGGCCACCATGCATTTTCCCAATTTCATGTCATTAAGTTTGGTTCAAATTACGGTCAATACTCGATTTTAGGCAAATTTGATGAGGGAAACTTCATCTCTGCATTAAGTTGCGCTAAGGACAATTTGATCATCAAATATGCGTGGAAGATGCAGGAGATGATCCCGAAAATGGTATCTGAAATAATTATTATCGCATAAGTTTATATTGATATTATCTCAGCACACTGTCGATATCTAGATCTGGAAAATAAAATTCTGTTCGCAATAATTGACTTTTATCGATGGACTTAAATGATGCATTCGGTCAAACATGTTGTTGTTGTGGTAATTCCAGTTCTGATCGAATGCCAAATCTCAGGGTAACTATGTCCTCTTTCCATATGTCCAACGTAACTCAACATGGCTGCCGATCAGTCCATTAACCTTTTTTCAGTCGCTCGGAAACCTCATGCATTCCGTAATCGGTAATGTCCCTAAGGAATTGAAGGTGACCTTGTGTTATTTTGGTGGGCCGTAATTAACTCTCCAACGTCGTCGACTCCAAGGCCGCCAATTTCCAGCGGCTTAATAAATCGCAGGAATTATACGCGACGTAATCCTCATTAAAATCGCTTAAGTTCACTTGTAAGCGTATCGAAAGGATCGCGAGAAGGAAAAACATCAACCGGGGGACCTGTACGGTATCGAGGTCGCTCGGGTCACACCACGTTGCGGGACACTCATAAAAGTCAAATTGGGGAAAATGGCGTTATCGAACTTATCAGGACATCTCCCGTTGGAGGGAGGGCGTTGGTATTTCTTAGCATTCTCGAGTCCGAAATCCTATTTCGGTTTATACCCTCTTTCGGGGACGATGACATCACATGCCCTTGCGCCTAATAGCCAACCCGAATTCATCCAGCGCAGCCATTTCGTGCGCCCTTCCCCGATATGTCTTTGACCTTCCCAATCTATCTCTGTCTTCTCCATATTTCGATAGGAGTGTATATTTTAGTGTGTTGTGTTTAGCTCTTCTCTATTAATGCAGTCTTTCCCCGCGGTTTAATTTGCAGCTCGAGGAATCGAAAGTACGGTAAGTAATCACGAATCGCTGATGTCATTCCTGAGGGCCAAGGCGAGTTCGAAAGAAACCTGCGATTAAGGCTACTGTACAAATTAAAAATTCTTTAGAGTGTATCCATTAATGAGTATTCCGTTTCATCAACTTATTTATATACAATATACCAAGGTATTTAAGGTAGAATCAGATACAGGGTCAAAGGTCGTACATTTACCAGAACCTTTTTCTCGCTACTATGCAGCAAGCTTTTCAACAATTTGATCTGTGCTTGTTTATTTATTTAATATACCTTCATTACAATAGTTGTCACACTCAATAAACAACGATGTTTTATTTTCTCTCCAATTTATTTTGAGAAAATTGTATTCCTCGCAAATGCAGCTGCTTCTTCAAAGGCTATGAATTTCCCAAACCAGTCTTCCGGGTTATTCAAAGGGAATGAGAGGAAGTTGATTGACTATTTCTGGATGGCTGAAACAATAATTTGTATATTCGTGACGTATTCTGAATCACTAGATATGTACTCTTTGATTGGAAATCAAATTTATTTTTTCTTACTTTTAAGTCGTCTTTCTCATCCCCGCATTTTTCGATTAAATATTGTTTCTCGAAGTTCTACTTCCTCTATTCCCTTCACATAATTTCGTGCGAATTTCATTTCTATCTTCCCTTATTTCATGAGTATCATTCCCTCACCTTGACATTCCATTTTTATTCTGTCATTATAAATATACTAAAATAGATTAGCAAACAGTGTTTTATTGGGGTTCATTTGATTCGGACCAACTTTAGATGTAATTTTCTCTTAAAATGAGAAAGCTAGAGTGACTTACCACATCCGAAATGTTTATAGCTATCGTTTCTCGCATAACGCAGAATTAATTTTTATGAATGATTAAATTAACCACATTTGAAGGGAAAACTTGAAATTAGCACCAAAATTAGTGTGATTCGAAGGTCTAACGTATTTACACTTTTCAGGTATGCGTCGATAGCGTGGATGGTAAAATTTAAGTGAGCAATTACCTTTATAAGGACGATAGCATCATGATAAAGGATTCTGAGATACGTCGAACAATATGACACCGTTACTTTCCATCTCATTAACAGATTAAATCAAGCAAGAAAGAAAGATGCCTCAGGACATGACAATAAAGACGTAATAACGTCATTCGATCGTGATAAATAAGAATAAGAGGTATAAATCAACAGAAGCATTCAATACTGTTTCGTCGAAACACTTTGAATCAAATTTTGAGATTTTCAAGATACATTAACAGGTTAAATAAGATATATACAAAGCTCGTTAATGTAAACGAGTAAGAGAAGTTTTAGGATGATGAATTTGAAAAATGTAACTTTTGCGTTTTACCTCAAATCCGGTAAATGCCTCGCTAAGCCAGAGAAAATCGAAAATTATATTATTATGAAGTGATAGTTATGTATATTGTGCTCATGGATCAAAATTAACAAAAATATCAACCAGCCACACGAAGAAGCATCAATATCGTATAAAATAAGAAAATAGTAAGAGATCTTAGGGTGCCCACATCTTCGAGACCTCTCCTTCCTACTCACGCTCCCTGTTTCCATTCTGCCTCTTCTTTGGAAGTCTTTCTTTCTTCTCGGAACTTTCTCATGTTCTTGCCTTCTTTCTTGACTCGGCCTTAATCACATTTTTTACCTCCCCTTTCAAATGAACTTCGTGCTCACTTTGAAAGTGTTCGCTTCGCTTTATCATTCAGATCTCTTACAATTCCTCTCCCTCGCCCTTAAGAGATCGTCCATCGATCTTTGAATTTTTTTGCGCAGCAGTAAAATAGTATGGTAATTAAATTTTTTCAACCTCTTTAGAAGAAGATATCGTTAAATCGCGCTTCCTTTATTTAATCTATTTATAATTTATTTTCTGCTGTAAGCATAGTTGAGATAAAGCTATAACGTATTTGGTAACCAAACAAAGGATTCACTGAGATACTTGGGGCGAGACCGGTTGTAATTTAAATAAGAGCAGATTGTGGTACATTAGAAGAATTCAGTTTCAATGTTAACTGTTTGGTTTTCTTTATTCTTTTTCTCAGACATAGGTTATAATCTATTATTTGAACGCTTTTAATGCAGTGGAAATGGAAATAAAGTGTGGTTCATTATCAACTGCAATGAAATTTTCCAGAAAACAAGTATTAGATGTAGTCGGTTTGTAGCTATTCCACGAATAAGCTGGTAATTTTCGCTGCTATGTTTGAGATAAAACAATGTATCTGATAAGACTTAAACATTATAAGTAGTAATTTTGAAGAAGTTGCTGAGGTCATTTCATAAAGGGAAAAGAACTCGAGATCGCTTTCACCAAAGTCGAACGCGATACCCATATGGCTACAAGGAGGCCCTATACATATTGTTATAAATTCTATCATAATGTAATTATACAAGAATATGTCGCAATTTATGAAGGTACAGAATGAGGTAGCGTAATATGGTACGGTATAATAAAATAAGATGCTACAAAAACTACAATACAGCACAATTTGATATGGTGCAACACAATTCACTTGCAGAATAGAGTATAATACAAAAAAGTGCAGCAAGAATACATAGCAATACAAACATTTACAATGCAAAAGACCACATTGCAATAAAATTCTGTACGATGCATTAACTAAAACATATTTCCTCACATGTATTTACCAATGCTTTTGGAGGATCCAACTTTCTTTCTGGCCGATGATGGTACAGGCAGCCATGAACTCGGAATTTGAATGCTTCTTTCATTCCATTCTCTCTCTGGGTGTGAATCATCATTTCTGTTTTTTTAAGCCATCGCGCAGCGTAAAGTTAGCGATAGCAATAATATATTCGGTGGGCGAAATGAAGAGCCTAGATGGTGGATTCCAATTAGGCATGACTTACGTGTGAGACCTCCCTTCATTTCTTCCAATTAGGCGTTCCTCTCGTCTCATTCATCACCTCCCAAAGCGGGCGTGGGTGTATCCGCCTCCTTTTCATTTTCCCAATTAGCCGAACCTCTCCTCTTCAATCTCCTACTGTTTCCACAATTGAACACGGAGGGTTCAATCATCGAGACCATTCCGCCGTCCGTTCTGCCCACTGAGCCGATAACTACGTCCTATTCTCCTTGCCCTTTCGAGTTTTTACTTTCGTGAATAGGTATCGCGTATGGAAGGTATTGTAGTAATGGACTCAATCTGCTGCCTTTATCTGCCCATTGAATGGTGTTGCAGAATCACCCTCGTTGTGCAAAGTCGAGCTCGCAGGAAATGGAATAACGTAGAAGTTGATGCTCTAAAAACGTTTGCGAAGTAGTCAATTAACGTCTAGGGGAATCGGAGAAATGTCAACATCATTAATATGATTGGATATTCATAGATTGGATGAAAAAAATTGAGCCTTCAGATATGAATAAGTCATAAAAAGGCGGAAATAATATACCGACAAGACGTAATCTATAGCTAACATGATCATGGCTTTATCAAAAGTATTCTGTTTTTTTCAGATATAAAAGTCATGGATATAAAGTCATAGTTTTGAATGAGCCTTTGTAGACATTTGGACCAATACCGCAAGTCTGATATATTTCGCATATATATTTTTAACAATTTTGTTAAATTATTATTCGTTATTCGGTTTCTACACATGTTCATTTCAGCACGGGAAGTGTCTGAGGTAATGTTATAAAGAATTAGCTATTCATCTTATGGTCACCGTCAAAAGACGGATAAAAATCCTTGAAAAGAAATGAATTACGCTTGTTATTGATGAAACGTCCATGTAAAATAAACGATTGAATGAGAGCTGATGTCGAGAAGCATGTGTAAAGTGAATGCTATTCTTCTCTGAATTATCTTACGCTACTTCGAAAAAGAAAACGCGGATTTCTTTTAGAATTTATGTGTTCTCAAAAAATTTTCTGGTTTATGAATCATCGACGATTTCACAGTTTACGCAGCAAAAATTACCTTGGTAAAAAATTGAAGCTGGAAGCAAATCAGCGTTTCACTATGAAAAGTTGTTGAAGTTGTTCATTGAGAAAGATACTGGTTTACAGTTAAACAAGCTAATGATATATTACAAACGTTGTGTTTTCTTCACATTTCACATTAGGAAGCATTTGATTGGTTTTTATATTTGAAGTGGTCTTCAGTACTCCTAGTTCTTTCATACAAATAATTAAAACCCACAGAATTTTAGTCAGGTTATTTCCAACCGATTCTCATTCATGCATTTCCCTCACTGTGATCCAAAAGTTTGGAGAAACATGTAGGTCTGAAAACCGGTTTCACGAAAAATATGGGAGCTCTACATACACGTAAGAGGTCGCGCGATGTTTCGCACTATTTCTTCTGCGGTGAACTTGCCCCAATCTGCATCGAGACAATCTCCTCTTACTTCTTCTTGGATATACTGCCCATTCCTCCCCCTTCCTTCGCCCTCCTCTCCCTTGACCCATTAATGAATAATGTCTCTTCCGCCCCTGATCCCCCTGGGCTATTCGGGGTCACCCAACGGTAACCCCCGGCCCTATTCTCCCAGGTCCATCTCCTTTCTTCTGCTACACCCACCCATCCTCTCACTTCTTCAACGGCCATTGGTCCGTTTTCAACCTCCCCCCAAGGAACACGATTCCTCAACTCTTCCATTGCAGCTGAAATGCGATAAAATCTGCCTTTCCTTTTACTACATTTCATAACGGATTCTATACATGTACTAATAACTCTATTCTTTCGCGAGACAAGAAACCTAGTCGCGAATACAGCTCACGATACTTCTTCGTGAACATCAGCGGTTCGTATCCATTCATACATCTTCTCATTGATTGCCTCATTTATCAGCCTTCCCGTTCTACATATCCAAGAATCCTCATTCATCGCGCGGATTGTAGAAGTGAATACACATACACGAATTTATTTATCAAATATAAATTCGACGAACGAGACAGATGTAACGACCGGAGTTTCAAGCCACAGTTAGTGGCATTCCTAATCATAACACCGGACATCAAAACATTAAAATATAAATTGTTCGTTGAGTTTCTGCATCTAAATGAAATATTGAAGGATTATTCCATGAAATTCATAACGCATTAGGCTAGATAATCTTTTTTATCCGACGATTAAACTAAAGCCTTGAAAACTGGTGGTATTCATCTATAGAAATGACATCATGAAGTTGAATTATTTAGCATCGATTTTATATGTAAATCTAAGATTAATTCGATGTTATGTCAAAATGAGAATATAAGAAAATCCACCCGTGGAATCGGCTGGTAATCGTAAATATCGTCGCAATGCTAAGTTGATGGTGTTCAACTATCATGACGGATATAGAAATTCTCCAAGGAAGGGCGCTTGTCAAAGTGTGGGGTATTTGAGACAATTTCCTCATGAAGTCATCTCCGGTTGACTTTTTAATTTCCGTTTTATAGTGATAAATGCAGTTATAAATAAGGCAACTATATATAATTAAATAATTTATTTTTGCAAAATTGAGGACTAAAGTGTTCTCCTCCGTTTAAAAATCGTTAGTATGAAATAGATCTAATATGTAATTGATAGTGAGAAATAATGTAAATAAGTGGAGTAAAGGGAAGAGATTTAATTGTAGATACAAAATTTAGGTAAAAGTATCCACAACAGGAAAACACAAAGAAGAGGTGGGTGAAATACCTGCACAAATCTACTGAGAGTAATAACTAAAAGATATTAAGGCAGATAACCTTATCATGATCTACAAAAGAAAACGTGGTATTAATAACAAGTACTCAAACATACATTAGATGTAGTATATCATCATGTAGATGTAGTATACACTATCAGAACAAATTAATCATAATTAAAGTACGTAGTCAAATTCTATTAAAATGTCAAGTAAATGCAGAGAAAAATTAGTTACAATACAAGACGTATGTGATATTAGAGTAGTTAGTAACGATACGTTCATAGTCACTAAGTTTTACTTTAACCAGGGAAATAGGGAAAACTATATAATTCAAAAAATGTTATCAATTTGCAAGTAAAATATGATTGGATGATATGTTATGATATAAATTAATATGTTAATAAGGCGTCGTTGCTTATATATTAGTAATGTATTAATAATTACGTTATGCTGTTCAGCTGTTTTAAAACTGTTTGCATGTAACTCATTACGTTATTATGGAATAATTACTTCACTTTTAGAATAGCTGTGCTGTTCTCTGATTGTGTTACTATCCCAAACATCCTCTGTTTCCTGTTCCATATTTCAGACGCCGTTCAATTGTTCTCTTTGCGTTGACTTCACGAGAGTTAACAGCCATATCATCTGTTTCAGTCCCCTCTTAATTGCTCCCATTAAGTCCCACGCTATAAGGAGAAGAAATTATATTGAGTGTTTTTCTTTTTGACCTCTTCCCCCGCACACTTGTTAAACTTCAGGAGCTTAGTTAACGATCGAGGGCATGACTCCAGAAGGAATGCAGTAAAACCTCATTTAGGCATTTCTGAGAAGGAATACTAAGAATACTGTACACCCTCGATTATGTGGGCTAATATAATGAAAACACGGATAATCCAAACTTTTACTTTTATGTCTTATAATTTTACTAACTCTCTTAAATTAACAATTTTTGTATTAAGTACGCACACAATCTGTCATTAACGATTTTTTCATGGACTCATGGAGGGGTTTTTCACCCAACCGCGGATCTTTTTAGTTGCTATTTATATTAATTATATCTTTGTAGTCGTATTTCTACTGCTACGAAGAAAATTCTTGCCTAAGTCCAGCTATATTATCACACGAAAATACTTTCGTATTCGTTTTTGTGTTTGAATTTTTTCAAAGGTACAGCGGAAATTATCGACGAATAGTAAAAAAGCACGGATAATCGGGAGTTTACTGCCAATGCATTCTGTATGTATTGAAATTATGGAAATATAAGGGAAACACTTTAATCTTGAATTTGATAACTTCGGTAAAGTTGTTAAATATTTACATAAAGCTATATTTATAGCAATTTTCCCGCCATTAAGTTATGAAGTGATTCACCTCAAATTACTTAAGCCAATGAGTCGATTGGAGCTTCAGCTTAAAGATTTCTAACACAATTAATGTAATGCATTGATATCATAACGTAATAAATTCTAAAATCACAAAATATGTTAAACGAAGTTTTGACTGTCGTCTCGTCTTCTTTAAAGCGCTAAGTAATTAAAGTGTTGTCATTTGCGTGTTCTTCGTACTGAATGTAATCTCTTAGATTTTTAGCACATAGTAGTGAAGACAAAAATGAGAATACAAAACGAACGAGAGAATAATTATACATTTTTATGATAGATACTTATTGTTATTGTTCGCAGTCCTCTTGTTTCATTCGTAGTTTTTTAATAATAGCCAGTAATGACGCGGGTTTCTCTGGTTACTAAACGACGGTCGTACTTTTTTGGATATATATAAAGAAATAACTATACTACCCTCTCAAAGAAATAACTATTAATCTGCGTTATTGAGTGCGTGAATATTTGCAGCATTAACTTTACTCCTCATCTTTTTGTTGCTATATTCTCGTGACTCTCCAGAAAACTCACTACTGTTATTTGAATCGTTGAGATATCCATTTCTGAATGAGTGACTGAAACGAAACTTTGCTGATCTTCTTAAATGTGAAGACTCTTAAATGTTAAGTGAAACATGTACCTTTTTTTGCTAATCGCTCTATTATTTCTGAAAATGTATGTGCACCTATAGCTACCAAAGCACCTGTAATGTACTATATATGCATCTGTAGTTACATGAAACTTCTCAAGTGAAGGCCAGAAAGTAATTGAGTGACATTTATTTACAAAAGCATTCCAAAGGAACGGTTCAGACACATTCTTCCCGTGAAAGTGTGCAACATACAATTTCGAGTCGAATCCCAATCTCAGCAATGTAAAGAGGCTGAGAAATCTCTTTCGTGAGCCATCTCTTTAGCCCGGTAAAAATCACGTCTTTTGTGGGACAGGTGTGCAGAATCCAGCAGTCACACCTTTTTTCGCCCGTAAATGGGGTTTTTATTCCCAAACCTCACCATTTCACGGAACCTCCTTTTTCCTTCCTTTTTTATTTCCGACTGGGAAGTTGAGGAATGACGCAATCAATCTTCAAACATCGCCGAACAGAGGCAAAAAAGGGAATTTGGATAGGAAATGGAAAAGTCTACCGCCAACTGCCAACCGAAATCCGGTCTTCTTAATTGTCGTGTTTGCTTGATAAATTTGCATCGCTTCCCGAGTTTGCGGATTTCCACCTCAACGTATGATGCCGAATTCCTCAATTTTATTAGTTTTATGCCTTTAGTACGTTTGCACAATTTTTCCGTGGATACGTCCATATTATTCGTGTTATCTCCTTTCGATAAGCAAGCTAGCATTCTCTTTTAGTAACGGAATCTCATCTTTTTCTGTCTTATACGATTTTTTACCTTTTAATTACTGATCACAAGTTACCTCTCTTCAACTTACTTTAACACGCCTTTCCATTTATTCATCCATTCTAGAAAAAAACATTATCTCTGAGTACACAATACACGATTGCAATATTCCCACATTTTTGCAAAATCCAGAATCATTATATTAGTTTCTTCCATCTGTTTTGACAACCATTGCTTTTTGAACAATTTATCATTCGAGGATTTGATCCGTTCCTTAAAAAAATTCGCAACGATTTACTAATAATTTATCCTCTTAAGCAATGTTACAGTTGTTTCATGGGTTCTTTTACCGTATTGCCAGGTTACGGAAATGTATACGGTCGATAAAATATAATGCCCAATCACTTATTAAAGAGATTCTATTTCAAATCAAGATATTGGTTTTAAATATATTCAGAGGTGTGTTAAGTTAGCGAAGTTTTTTGAATTCTCGCCTTCGATTTAGACATTTAAAACCGATTCATCAGGAACTCTTTCATCCCAAGCCAACCTTTAGTCTGGAATAAAAACAAGCAATGGAGTGATTATTAGCTGGGATCTAAAGCTGTTACGGCGCGCCACCTGAATGGGCTTAGGAATGTTTCGTTACTGGAGTAATACGTAAGATCAAATGGCATTAATTAATTTGTCTAAAAAAGAAAGCGGCGAGACAAGAAATTCGTGCCTCTGTCCTTCGGTTAATTTTGCGGCAATAAGGAAGTGATTTATGAATGTAATTACTTTCATTGAGTACTCACACCAATGTCTAAGTTTGATTACTTTTATTTCTTGGGAAAATAAAGAAATCGAAACATACTGTCAAAAGAATGAAAATAAGTGAAAAAGTCACTCGTATCTGGGACTTTTTCACCTCCGTTAATATATGTGGTTTTCCAGGCAGGAGACACATGTTGTAAAGCTTACCTGAACACCTTTCCTTATGTCTGTCTGATTAGATCTTCTATGTATAAGTAATTTCTGTCTCCTGTTTCATATATTGACGAATGGAATATTTTTAACTTTCTGGTACAAGATAATGAAAATGAGTATTTCATTAAATTTTGTGCCAACCTTGCACTTGGCTGTAATGATATGAACTCTACTGAGTGATGATAAATGATGGCATTCATCCTGTACATGTTATTCATAAATTTATTCTTATTTTAAAATTCGTGAAAGCATTTTATAATACAGATTGAGTATCTCTTATCCAAAACGCTTGGGACTAAGGTTTTTCAGGAATTTGGAATTTTCCGTATTTTGGGTTATATAACTCAATGGAGAACTGAATCTAAGACAGAATTTCGAAAAAAATTACTTTTTACTAAGCATCAAAACCTGAACAAGAATGTAATTATTAAAGAATAAAGCGTATATTTATTTAACAAATGAGGCTGAACCTTGGACCAAGGAAAGAATCTTTTGGGCAGCTGAAATGCATGAAGAATAAAAATCTTCATCCACTGAGTTCATTATACCAATCTGAGCATTGCATATGAGTAAAAAATAAAACACACTTTTGGAAACGTAATGTTAACGCTAGCGATCTCTCTCATAGCAATTAGCTAGTTATTCTCCAATTCGACAAGAACATCGAGAAAAGAGTTTCTTCCCGCAGAGATTTTTTGCGGCCATTAAAAATAGAGCTATCATATCGCGAAGATTTATTGCACAGCTATACCTAGTAGCAAAGTTATTGCCATAAACACGGAATAGCCCAGATTAGGGCATGCTGGCCAAAGTTCCTCCACCGCTGCGGCGCAGAGGCAATTAAGAGCATGGGAGAGGCCTTTTTTGCAGCACTGACCCGATTCTCGATTGCCACATCCATCAATCAAACAATAATTTAAGAGGTGACAGAGGGCGTCGCCGCTGTTTGCAACATACACATATTTGCTCATTCGGACGTCGCATCTCCGGTCCTCGTACGATGCAGCTGAAATGCGTCATTCTTCCCTTCTTTTTTTATTTATCCATTGCGCTGATGAAAGAGCGGTGTTGGCATTGCACGAACAACTTTGAAAATAATTAGCTCCTTTACGTATGTCACTACATTACTTGTTGGTGAGAGGAAATGTTTGAGGGTTTCTCCACACTCGAAATTAAACGAAAGGAGATTCCTGTTTATTGATTCCCATTTCCTTTCACTTTGAAATCGGCGCAGTGAGATACCATAAATTATGGTACCAGATGGATGAAAGATTTTGATGGTTTATAATGAAAGATATAATTACTGAAAAATTAAAACGATCGAAATCATATGTACTGTTACAAGTGTTAAGGGCTTATTATAATTTCTTATTCACAAAAAGATACCAAGTAAAATAAATTCAATTAGAAACCAGAAATGGTCAACATTTTCAACAGTCTTAATCATTCATTGATTTTTCAAAATGTAATTAATGTAATGTAAATTTTAGTATTCCAAGTAGCCAAGAGTAGTTAATAACCGGAAATCGAACTGTTTCCACTAATGCGTTAAGAAGGAATACTAAAGAAATCTCTTAATTTATCAGCAACTTAGAAACAAAATTTTATACGAGGTTTTGGTTCAATTAAGAGCTGCCGTTTTTGCTCGGAAAATGCGGTTTATAGCGATATTTTCCGTGGATTGAATCGTACTCTCTTGGATTGGAGTCACCTTCATCTCCCATTTTTCCAATTTCACAATGAGACATAACGGTAATGGAGTGCAGGGATGTGTTTCCTGGGTAATCAAGAGCGTTTACGGCACATTTTCGATGCATTTTTAATATAATAATTGCAAATTTGAGAAAGCCGTTTTCATTGCGAATTAAAACTCTTTTGAGAAGTTGGTTTCCGCTCTCACCTATTCCTCTCTAATTTTATCTCCTATGAAAATATATCGATTCCTAATTAAAGAGGGTAGAGGATAACTGATTTTTTAAGTCATGTTCGATTTCGTATGTAAACGAAACTGACCTCGATTGAAATGTCAGACGAAAGGAAAGATAATTAGTTCTTCGGTGGAAGTGAAGGTGGTTGCCTTTGCAAGTGATTGCCACGAAACGGTTATTGAAATCAAAACGATAAGTTTATGCAAAATGAACAATGCTCAGCAATTATATGGAAATGGAATCAGTCGTGAATCAGATAAAGTAACGGGACATTATACGTTAGAGAATCTCTCCAATTACCTTGGATATTATTTGATGTGAAAAGCCCTGTTTTGAGATCGAAGTTATGCTCCAAAACCCTTGCAATCGGTATTTAAATTTTCTTAATCTGTTTCGAAAGAAGATGTATACCAAGAGATGGATGCAGATGATGAAGTTGTCTAACAAAATTAGGATGATAATATACCTTAACCTTTAAACGGGCAAGTGGAATCAAATTTGACAACACCTTTTGATTTTTTCTGTTTTATTGGTAGGAAATTTCTCTGTCACATTCACATTTCCTTTATTTGTCTAATTTTCTCGCTATTTGTTTTGCAGGAAATAAATTACTTTTTACTTTCTTTCGTCTTTCCGATGTTTCTTAATGTGGTCATTTTTGACCCCATTCCTCTGGCAATGAAACTTTAACTTGTAACATTTATTTCATTTTTATAAATTTAATAAAATGTATATATTAAACTATGTATTACATAATAAGATCTTATATAACGCAATAAATGACAACTTAAATAATGTTATATATGATAAGGCAAAGTAAATGTTAACTCAGTGACATCATTGGAATTGAACATTTTGGGTTCAAATTTGACCCCACTCATATTTTAGTCTTGCCCACTCAAGGGTTAAAGAAATGGCGAGAGCGTGAAATGGGCAGAGATGAGTCAATGAATAAAATTCGACTGAATAGTTTAAGATTTGGAGAGGGTTAGGAAAGTGTGAATCATCAGGTTGAAAGGTAGGAGAAAGATAGGAGATCAGCAAGGTAAAGGAAAGTTCTGGCGTTTCAGCTAAGAGATGAATTTAGAAAAAAAGAAAAATGAAAGGGGAGAAATTAAAATCTAAAGAACAGTATGTAAAATAGGACCTGTCGAGTAGGTTTCAATGTCTGTGATCTTTAGATATGCTCATTGTAATCTTCTGCTGAAACTGGCCACTGAATTCCAAGACGAAAAACTTCACTGGACGAGATTTTCACACCAACAGAATTCAAATGAGGCTATAACCCTATATCTATCTTTATGAAAATAATTTCACCCATTAGAAATTGCTTTCCTTGAAAATGACTGTAGCATAGCGTCCTTCCCTTATTCTAACTAAAAGAATGAAGGAAAAATAGTAATTCGACGTCTGGCGTTCTCACGGACAGTGTTTTCAGGTCTCTGTTCTATATATCTTGCAGTGAATGATCGTGGAGACATCGTATTTAACCAGGTGGTGCTCCCGACTGCTGAAAAGGGAATTCGACCTTCAAGAATCACGATGGAGGACTGCTTCTGAGAGAGGCTATTTTCCCACTGAGGTCGTACACAAGTTTACTACAAGCGGTGAGTCCATGTTCTCTTTACGTAGACATCGAAAATGCCACACCAATTTATAGGATGCACCTGTTTTTGTTATTGGAAAAATGTTTGTTGAATCAATGTTTATTGAATCAAAACTATTACCTGGTAATCCAGAGTGATGTCTTATAACAATCTCACTAATGAGGGGAATTTTGAATTTAGAAAGAAATTATTCGATGACTTTAAAGTGGTATTACATGATAGCAATAGCTAAATGATTAGAATTAGTAAATTATACAGTGGGAGATTACAATTCGCAGCACGGGAGGATAAGCGATTTTTAATGGAGTAGCCTGAGGAGAAGTTTAGGAAGCCTGAGGAAGAATTTAGGAATACCATGTATATATTTTCCATGTTATTCCAGGTAATAGAAGCACAATCTCTTACCGAGAGTTCTTTTCAAAAAATGGGCTTTGTAAACCAAAATTCGTCCACTATGCAAGTACCATCAGCTTTAGTGTAACAAATCGTTGTATATAATAGTAATACATAGTTTTGATGTATTTGGGTCACATTACCGGTATTTTTCTTCACTTTTCCGCAGTCGTCGAAGGCTATCATAGACCGAAAATTCCTTTTCTCCTATGTGACTTCTATTTTTTGGTAATAATTACAAGTAACGAAGAAATCAGTTGATCTTTCTCTTGTAAATTGGCACGAATTTGTTTCGGCTTGTCTTTGGCTTTCGCGAATTGCAATATTCTGGTCAGAGCCAGTGCGACAAAAGAATCAAACATCGCTTACGATGGAAAAACTTTGGGAGCGAAGATCTAAATTTGCTAGATAATATCCTCGTTCTGCTGTATTGGAAGCTGACAAAAATTAGGGATTATACATACTCTAAGCGTGTAAAAGACTTTGGATATTTAATAATATTCGTTTGAAGAATATACAACACCCCAGTCCATCGTAGAACAATCTGTTTTACTTGATCATCTCATTTTAGTTTTACTGCCAGGAATCTGTCGCATTCGAAAACGCAGAATCAGCTCAATGCTGTATGGAGTCTCAGCTGAATTTTGCGGACGCCGTTCAAAGTTAAAACGTATATTATTTATATATATTTATAACCCCTATGAATTTTGCATCGGCTAACATCACCAAAATTCTTCTTGTTAAAAAGAAGGAAAACTCAACGACAGCAACTTTACGCCATCTTCAGAAATTGAATTGAGAGGGCAATCGTTTGACTAATTTGAATTTTGTGACAGAATTAAAATCGTACTTTTCTGTTCTACTCCTTCACTTCCCGGTTAGACACCTTATAAATTGAAATTATCATTGAATCATTCATTCAAAATTCATAAATCTGTTTTTAAATTTCATATTTTTATTATATATTTCGAATGGGATTTCTTTTTTTAATTAATATTTTAAGTTTATTTTATGACATGAACGTCCTATTGATTGAGATGATCATTTCTCATTTAACTTTTCCTTAGTAGGTACTCTTACACCCCTTCTAAGGAATCAAGACGAATTGCGGTAAATTAGAATAATGGGGTCATAGTCCATATAAAATGCTAAAGTCGGGATCGGTGTTGAGGCTTTTGCGAACCCATTCCTCAGACCTGATTACGGATAGATAGCTGGAAATTTCCCTCATGATGTATCACTGACACTGAAATATGACAATCCCGCAGAAGAGATGCAATGGAAGAGATGCAAATGTACCACGTAAAATATTGATGTCGTGAGGATAACACAATGGAATTCCCAATGTACATTCGCTATGCAACTAAGTGAGGAATTCCGAATGGTTTCAGCTGCTCTGAATATTTGTCTCATTTGCATCCCCGCCTCCCTAGGGGAAGGTGTATGAATAATCATAGGACTGCGGGGAATAGATGCGTGAATAGGGGAGGAATCTAAAAATAAAGGGGAGGCGAGGGTGTGGGAGTGGGGCGAGAGATTCACTCCATACCTGCATCATACCCGCGTCTTTCCCTGACCTCCATCGGTGACTCATGCGCGTGATAAAGTCTCGCCATATCTGCCAGTCGGAGGAGAGAGAAACATCTGCTGGCGAGGCATTCAATCAGCCTTTAATTGACTTCTAAATTTACGGATACAGCATGTTACGCGAATGGCGGTATAAGGGAAAATCTTGGAGTTGGAATGTTTATGCGTGATCGGTGGGGGTAAAGTTCGATGGCCGTAAAATCTTGAAATTTTTAACTCGAGGTTTCGTAGAGTTTGAAGTCTTTTTCCTTCAGATATACCGCAGCTTCAAAAATAACCATGGAAAGTTACAATAAACTGCAATGGCAACCGAGATAATCTTTAACTATAAGCAAACTGTATAGAAGAGTTTAAAAACCGCAAGTTAGATGTATTTTTTATCGAAAGTACGTTAGAAATAAATAAATTATATCTTTCTTCGGGTGAGACAGAGAATGAGGAATCTAACAAACCGCTGTACGAAACTAAATTTATTTTATAATTGAGGTAGAGTAGGAAAAGTCAGAAGAGTTTTCGGAAATGAGACCTCAAGTAAAGGCTAGGATAATGTTTTCTCAACAGAAAAACACCAACGTGAGTCAAACATATCCTAAACATTTTGCAATAGATGCGAAGTAATAAGAAACCTCCAGCATGACATGGAGATATGTACAAAATACGGGTAAAAAAGATATAGTATACTAATAAAACTTACAGTTTATTGAACATAATATTATATAGTAATTTATAATATAGCGCCCAAATCTACAGGGTTGTGATTGATGGTGAATCATAACATTCTCTCCATCATTTCTTATTAAATGTCTCTTATTGAAAATTGTTATTCGAAGAGTTATAAACTGCGCTTACTTGGACTTGTTCCACTTACGGCATTCTGGTTCATCCAAGTGGAAAGCAAGGGCGAACGAGTCACTCCCCATCTTTCCTGGTAATCCTCACACATTCGGCTTAGCTTTTTGCAGCTGATGATAGGGAATTTCTTTCTTCCATCGGGCTGAATACTTCACCAATGTGGAGATAAATCTATAGATTTCAATGTAAAATTGGATTTAAAAATCTATGGTGCAGATGCCGACATTAATAGTCTGGTCATCCTCGTGAATGCCTAACATGTCTATTAAGCTTGAATCTCAATTTATAGTCTGACCTTATTTTCAGCATGTTTATATTTAATATATAAAAAAATATCGAAGGATACTTAAATTTGCTCCATGCCAAACATATCTCAGTTTTAACAACTTCTGGTTCACATTCTATTTGCTACATTTTTACCAACATTAAATAGCTAAAAAGAGTGTGATTAGACCTTCACGAATCGCGAGATTATGTCTGATATCAATAATATTCTCAAAACGCTGTATTATCAATGAGACTTTGAGACTGAGTTGTTTTCTAATTTCCTGATCTCATTATCGATCCTCAAGGTTAAGCATATCCTTCTAAGATGGGTCGATTAATTTCAAGAAATGTTTTTCTGCAGTTTCTTAGACTGGAGAGTTGCAAGCGGTATGTTTCTATTTATAACTATAGATATTCTTCACATAGATGATGCGGCATGCAATTATGTATAGCTGGAAGGATGGATGAGGGGACTGGGTTAAGGACGTTTATTATCTGCTTTAATTTAAACAGATCTCAAGCATTATGAGTAGTGTCGTGAAATGTGGAACCCGCAAGGCCAGTATTGCTTTCTCTCTGGGGTTTCGTTTAAATCCCGCGCCCAATGACCACTCCTTATACACGCCTGTAAGAATGGATTAGAAAGTGGATCTTGATCCGAAAAAGTGTCCGAGATAGTCTTTCGCAGATTGTGTGTTACTAACTGGGGGCGTAGCTCAGATGGTAGAGCGCTCGCTTAGCATGTGAGAGGTACCGGGATCGATACCCGGCGCCTCCAGATTTTTTTATTTTCTATATTAATGATCTGTAGTTGAACGATTAAAAAAAAATTTGATCTAGTACTTTCTTTTTTTCTTAATTTATGTCACCAAATATGCACGAGTGTTTTATGCAGAACATGCTGCCCCAATTAAAAATAAATATTTTATTAATTTATTTAATCACGCAATATGTGGCCACTAAAATTAGCCTACAGCATCGGTGAAGCATATAAAATTGGAACCATTAGAAATATGATGAAAATACAATGAACAGAACGTGTAACTAATGAACAATTCCTTCAAAGAATGAATGAAGAGAGTTGTACATGGGAAGACAAAGAATTATAAGGATGGTAAAACGAGCTTCGAAGGAAGATATTAGTTGAATAACTAAATAAGGGGTAAGCACTGTAATGGTAAGCACTGATATTAGCAATTGTGAGGGTATCTAGCAATTACCTGTGAGAGTATCTAGCGATTGATAGAGGATTGAATAAATGATAGAACTGAAAAAACTAATATTTGGGCTGATGATCCGTAATGATGAAAAATTAGATTCATTTCGTTACGCAGCTATTGAAACGGCAAATATAATTTGTCGAAAATTCTTCTTCCGTTAGTTTTTCAAATTGCTTCTCGAAATTCATAATCTCTTTATCAATCCTGCCCTTACCAGACTGTTCGACGCTTAAAAAATCCTGGACAGGAACAACATTAATCCATTCTTCTCCAATTCCTCATTCGTTTGAGAAAAGCTCGTTTTAAAGGCAAATAAAAATTAAAGCATGTTAAGTTTTCTAAAAACTCCGTGAAATTTCATCTTTTCTTAGGATACTTAGCGGTCATACTAATTCTAAGAAAGAGCCACTAGAATACGCCGGAAGTTTAACTCAAGACTATGAAATAATACGGTAAGATAAAGAACAAGTGGTAGATTAGAAAAAAATCATCATCTGCTTTTCCTAATGCATTCTTCGGTGTACATTAGTAACAAATGCAAGATGCAATAATATAAATATTATATGGAAAAATCCTCCGTTATATATAATCCTCCGATATATATTAAAACAGTAGTAATCTTAGTCTCTTAATTCTTCACTGTAAACCTATAAAATGCAACTTTATCGATAAATGTAATAGATAAATATTTTATCTTCTAAAACGTTTAGTTTTTATTTCGATCCCCTCGTCATATCCGAATGAAAATAGTTTATCCATAAAAGGAGAGGAGATCGCGTATGTCTGGACCCGCAAATAACTTTCAGAACAGTTGTAGGTTATGTCTCCACATTCACACAAATTTACCTGAGTACTGTGCGGTGTACTGTGAGCAATATCGTCTCAATCATTCTTCTTTCAGAGTCGAGATCGTTGAAAGCAATTTAATTTCCTTTATTATGACTCAATTATATTATTTTGAAATGTTTCCTTCCTGTCTTAGATACCCATATATTACTTTTAATTAGAGAAGAGATATTGCATCATTCAATCTCTAAATATGTAATAATTATAATAATTATTACATATTTAGAGATATAATATCAGGAATTTATCTCGATGAAAAATTTCTCTAGCTGGTTAAACGCTTCTTGGAAGAAAAAGCATTGAAATGAGGGAAAAGAAAAATATGAAAATTGGAACAAGGTTCAAAGAATATGTTGAGCATCAGTTTCGCGGAACATTTCTTTAAATAGTTATCCAGAATTGGACTCCAGAAGGACAGGATCTGTGGAGTTTAATAACCTTCTTCGAAGTGGAGGAAAAGGAGGTTGATGTTGAAGCTTAATCGGAGAAACTAATATCAAGAATGGATGTAATCTAAGATATTGGTTTCGAATAGTCCGCACAGCGGAAAGAGGACGACGAACATGGAGATTTGGGCCAAGAAGTAGAGAAGAATGCTGGAAAGACTTTCAGCCGGAAGTGGGGACCTAGTCTGTTTACGATAGCGAGTCCACGGAACTGATTGGGGTAATTGGGTCGCATAAGAGAATTTTCAACAGCAAAATGGTTGCTACGAGCAATCTCGGGATGACCGATGGGTTCTAGAAAAACGTACAAGTCTGCTTTCGTTTCAACTTTTCAATGTAGATCTTTAATCTACTACTAATTTGAGGGAATATATCATGTGGTATCGATGAATGTGGGTTGCTTTGAAGATAGGAACCGCGATGGTTTCTCCTGCTTCTACGGAACGATTTTATAGAGTGAGCTCTAAGGAAGTGGTCGAAAATTAGGTTTTTTATATTCATAAAACTTTAAATATCACATATATGTCAACAAGTTTGGCACAGGACACATTGAGTCATTCACACGATTTTCGAAGAATATTTTATCACTTCATGACTAATATAGTTCGAAAGGGGAACTTGCGTAGATTTTAATTTTATCTTAAGGGACAAATTACTCTTTTGATGCTTCGACATGTGCTTGTTGGAACATTTGGTCATATTACTTTTACAAATATAATAGTACAAATGATAAATAATGTTACGCAGAATTTTTCATGACTCACTCATGAATGAATGGAACTCTATTGAAGTTATTACATTGTATGGTATTGAGTGCTGGAGTCCATTGATCTGTACGTGAAAAAGTTGACTACATCAAGATCAGATTTAAGTTACTTGAGTCTCTAAGTGCAAAGATCAGTCCGAGGCCCCCAATATGAAGTATGAGAGTTTAAACTCGATTTTTTTCATAATTTACATAAAACTACATTCCATGAAAAACTCAGTTGCCTCACATCGGCAAAAATAAACTGAATAATCAATTATAAGTATTATTTCGATGAATTATTAGGAATAATGGATAGGATTTATTTAGTGATATCAATTATGTAGCATATTCTTTAAACATGTTGTTAGACTTACTGTATATAAAATTCTTTCCCGGAGCGAAAAATATGTACCCGTGAACAGGTCGTGTCACTAAAATTTTGAGAATGATTTTTGTGCGTAATTGAGAGTTTGTAAACACAGTCTCACTGAGACCCACAAACTGATGAGGCACTCAGGTAGCACCTATTGTGCTTAATTAAAAATTTGAAAAAAATTCAATTTAGTTCAGGAGTAAAATACGGCTCATCCTACGCCAGTTTTGTTGCATCTTTTAGAATTGGAGACCTTAATAGAAGATAAAAGACATCAACCCTATATTCATATACTGTGACTGCGCTATCAGATCTAAACGGATAACGTATAGATCAATCAAATCCCAATTATTGTCGTACGTAATGTAAATCTGAGATAAATTCGCTTCAGACCAACTTATGTTAATATTGCTGTAGAATTCTGAGCTTCACTCAGTTGACTGTCAGCTTACGACTATAGAAGGTTACATGATAGGCTTTTGAATAGGTAAATTTAAATAACTGCTGTCTAACATTTACGTGGAATTTATCGGGACGGTAAATAACAGACTGTGGTGAAAGACATCTTTACATAAGCGATATTCAACTGAAAGGGGGAGTGATGTCGATTTTAATCTCATATTTTACCATGAAATCGTATTTGAGGGCAATGTGGCAAAAGTTTCAATATATTCCAAGCCAGAGGTTGGGAACCTTCCATCGAAAGGTCGCATTTACCATTCGGTCGCATAAGAAAGGAAATCACATATCACCACCTCTTTTGAGTTGCGTATTGCCGACATGTAAATTTTTAGCGTCGCAATCGTATATGACAAAACGAATTCTTTCGCTGAGTGAACAAAAGAGAAAAATTAACACTTCCTTTTCACTCAGCGACATTAGTAAGATTAGGAAATAAAATTATTCAAACGCAAGCATTTGTTTCAGGAAGTGATTTAAATGGCCGCGTGAAATCTCAAAAAAACAACATATGTGGCCTGAAGACCGCAGGTTTTTCACCTCTATACAGGACCCTCTCGGTCATTAGGGAAATGACTAGAAACACAGGAGGCCGCAAGTGCGTTGGAAAACCGTTTCAGAGACTTCTACATCAGTAAAACATCGTCAAAATCATCAAACCCTTTTCCTCGTAAAGCTGAGTTGATTTAAGAAATCTTGCTCCACATTTTTCCACAAATTTCAACAGATGATCGTAAAAGGTCGGCGATATGATTTATGGCTTCCCTCTCAAGCAGCTCTCTTGCCTTCGATAGATGGAGTTTATTGCCACGAGAAAATAAACGGACACTCCGTTATGGACAGTATATTTTGAGAACTCCCTCTTGTGGCGAGGAAGATTCTTCGTGTGGGCCTCACGTTGGCAACGGATGCCCACTTTGGGGTCTGCGCGTGGACGAAATTGGGAGGTTACCTCACGGATTTTTTCCGATTTCGAAACCCCGTATAGAAATACGTGAAACTCTCAAACAGACTTAGACAGACGCTTAATTAATTCCCCCGAAAGAGTTGTGACATGGATCGGAGGCGTGAGGGGGATTGCCCTCAAATATCGGCGAGGAAATATGCTTTCTTTCTTCATTGTTTGGATAAGATTTCTCTTCGCTAGACATATCTGCTACTTAGCGCCCATTGTGTTTCCATATGTTCGTCCTCAAGTAGGAAAATATGTAACCACGCTCACCTTGTAACGAATTAGTGCTTCGGATTATTCTTACGGTTATGCAAGCCGTGTGAGCGATGCATCGTGATGCATGACGAGTACCCACCGCTATTATAGTGCCTATACATCATTACTGAAGTAACGCTTGGAGGGTTGAGAATTAATCCTCTGATTCGTAGCCTCAAAGGTGGATTCAACGCACGATTGAAGGATTAGTTGTCTTAATGATTAGAGCAGTTCTGCTTTGTTCTCGCTGCCATAGTTTGATGAATGGAACATTGGAACAATGGGTGATCGGTCCCCCCTGCTTACTTTGTGGTGTATACGTACTGACAATTTACCTAGGATCTGTCGAGGATTTTGAATTAAATCAGACTGAAGTTTTTCTACCATCACAACAGATCACATCACAGCAAAATGGCATTTAAAAAGTTGATTGGAGATGGATCCATAATGAAATTGTCTTAAGTTGCCCCTTCCGCCTTCCTCTCTTGATAAGTTTCTAGGAAATAATTTCCTTGCAAAGAAATAATTTTTATTTTTAATATATAGTTTCTCTCATTTCTTACTAATAGATAGAGGAAAATGTAATTCCATTTAATTTTTCTCTGTCTTGTTCATATATATGAGTAGCAGTAGCGTTGTCAAAAGTGCTTCGACAGCTGAGGTCATTTTACACATATGTGACCCTAACGGGAATCGATCCCGTTTATATCTACGGAAAAACGTAGGTAGCTGAGCTATATAGTCAGAGGTTTAGAGTCCTGTGAAGGGGCAAGATCATAATGAACATAATTAAGTAGTCATTGTAACATAAATTTTTATTTAGCTGGAAGAACGGAAGGAAGTACGTGTAACATGTTTGTGCGCTACACGTTTCTCGGTTCATTGCATATTAATATGTTACTCCTAATTCGTATTATGATATAACTGACTGTTAGGAAAACCTTAACTTAATATGTCGGGTAGTTTGGCATGTGTTAGGTGCCTTAACTCGACATGTGCTGCCAGTTAGCTATTCTTACGAATCATAGAAAATAGTCGAGCATAATTGAGGGAGTGACGCTCAAGTTTTCATAATTGCAATTGAAACAATCGACTTTCTTGCAAGTTCACTAATTACAAAGTTCGTGTTCAGTACTGCTGAGCGTTTATTTGTGAAAAGAATATATAGATCTCTTCGCTGTAACGCTTACAAAGTAATTACAAAACAATCGAGGGGATTCAGGTGAAAATTTCGAATTTCGGTCATTAGCAAACAAATCAACAATTATTTGAAGAACTAGTCATTTCAATTTTTTGGCATTGATAGTGATGAAAGATTAATACAACTGATGTGTGTTTAAGCATACCAGGAAAACGACGAAATATCACTTTTTAACCTATTACCGATTTCAAATCTATGGAACCCTTACAATCATTTCTAATAAACGTTGTTCAAGCATAATATGATTATAAGATAAAAGATGAGGATCAATAGAATTATTTAAGTCGTGGTAGATACAGCTAAGTTTTAGTTCCAGCGACGCAACAGGAAACCAGAAATTCCTCTTTGGCGACGTATAATTATGATGAAACTCCACAAAACTTTTAATTGACTTACTGTAACGTTACAACGAAGATGAACTGCTAACGCTACTCAATCTGCTGAAGATAGCAGCCACTTTTCCAATAACAACGCTTATCCCTGAAAGATCATTTGATCCTTAACTTGCGAGAAGTTATCTCTGGAATTATAATGCTCAAGAAAGGCTCAAAGGTCAAACGGCTTTGGAGTTTATTCGCAATATCTACGTACGTAGATGTGAATGAGATAAATTATGAGAAATTCCCTGATAAAAAAGAATAACGGAATAATAATTTCTTCGCATCGCTGTTTCCCGTTGTATTTGAAATGAAAGATTTCCGAGAACGCCCATTTTTATCGCAGATATTCATGAAATCAATATGTTCTGGCGTAACTTTGTGGAAAGCCATAATAAATTACAAAGTTGTGTAGTAGATATTCATAGTTGTGATCTCTCTTGCATGTATCAAGTGTCGGTATCGAGCTTTGGAGAATATGGAAAACCTTAGCATTAAGTTCTGACGCTTTTTAAAGTGTTCAAAGGTACTCGTACTTTGTTTTAATTAACTTTTTTATTTCTTAGTTTTTGTAATTTGAGTATTCAGTAATTTGTATTTTGACTTATTCAGTGATTTGAATTCAAACAATTATACTATGAGTCACTGTATCTGATTGGCAACAAACAGGAAGATGTTAAATTTTTAAGAGGGTTAAACAAGAAAAAATCAGGACATTATTTTAAATCATTGTTTTAGGAATTGTTTTGAGTTTTTCAGACTCTACTAGCATTTGTGCAGCATTTTAATGTCATCAAATGTTATTCTTTCGATGATTTTTTCTTTTTTATTGCTGAATATCCTGATCGGAGTGTTCGCTCTTTTTATAACTAGTTTGTTATTTCATTTTAACTAAACGAGCTCAAATTACTTTAAATTCGCCTATTCCGGAATCCAGAAGGCTTAAATTTATGTTTGTCGGTCGGAAAGTTTTCCATCGTGCTTATGGTCCATTCTTGCCCAAAATAAGAGTTAGTTATAGCTGTCTCTTCATGTTCTGGAGTGAATGACACTGCGTCGGAAACGTTGAGGCTTGCACATTATAATTTAAAACCACATCAGCTAATATTATACATTAATCTTTCCTCATATATTGTCTGCAAATGCTGAATTGACAGAATTCTTCAGACCATGCGCAATCATTTCACTGAATCCGATGTTTATCTTGGGTGCTTTGAAAAGTAATCCCCGACTCTCGCTTATCTTTTAATTAATGTATCTAGCTTATCTCTTCTTTATTATTGTATCTGAGAATACTGGGACCCTAATTTATCTCTAGAGATATTCTTATGCAAGACATTGAATAATCAAAGTTGCCCGAATCTTAAAAGAAATTTTCTTGCAAAAACGCTGCCAGAAAGATTTAGAAAAACTTGCACTGCTTTATCTCGTGTGATTACAAAATTTGAGAGGAATGAGTTGCATATCCATTGTAGTATTTTATAAATAAAAATTTTATAAGCTTCTGCCCTGAGAAACTCTGCGTGAGTTCAAAGGGATATTGCTAGATGTTTTGGTACTAGCGATATTCAGTCGGTCAGTTGTAAATATGATAGAATATAGCAGCATTTCCCAACTCTCTACGATCCAATAAGTGAAAAATAATTTACGTAAGCCGCGTATGATTAAAAATCAATGCGTCAAGCTAAACAAATGTGAAAATTAGGATCTCCGGTCTCATATCTACCCACACTAAAAAAGGAATTAAATCTGTAAATACAGGGATACTGCGTCCAAAGAGATGGGCAAGACACAGTCACCTGGTGACAGCAATGGAAAAAACGTGTTACATAATTTTACTTGAATGTGACTGGACCAAAGATAAGAGAAAGACTCTATCTATCTGTGCTAAAAGTTTTTAAGTGTATTTATTGAAATAGTATTTTGAGATAGCTCTGGAATCGCCTTCCTCATCCGAAATCTTAATAAGCCCAATCGCGACTTCTCACAGGGTCGAAATCATAAATTAAACAATAACACAGCAAAAAAACTACCGCACTCTTTTATTAGCAAAAAGTATAATTCTTTGCAAGACATAGTATGATTGAGTATGTAGCTATGTGTAGCAGCTATGCTATTGGGTATCCCATTAGCAGTAATCGAATTCAGTTGGAATAGATTATACCAAACTTTATGGCAAAAGCAGGAGTCATAGTCGGTGATGAAGATTTGGTATTTACAAATTCATTATCATCTTCTTCGGAACCTATAGGGTCCAATAATAAAAATGGATTGTAATAATGTGTATTTTTTGGCTGACTAATACTAAGATAGTGTGTAAGGAGAAGTTGAAAGAGGGTAAGAATATCAAGGAGAACTATTCGAATTTATTGAATGAAATTCTGAGACTTATCTAATCTGAAGGACGAAAAGGAATATAAGAAAGATAAATGGGTGCGATGTCCCGAAAGATGTATACAATGATAGAAAGTATGACACACTTGAATTAACGGAAAGAATGAGGTGTTTACTCTAAAGGTGATAAAGAGAGTGGTGGGTTTCAAAGATTTTAGTATTTTTTTATGTATACTTGTCACTGCATTCATACGTACATATACATGGGTGGTCTGAAAAGTTTCCGACATTTCGCCATTTCTCGACATGTTTTCTGAAAATTTTCTGAAGATTTCTGAAAAATCTGGGGTCGGAAACTTTTCAGACCACCCTCGTATAAATTTACCTTATTTATTGTAATAAATTACCTTATTAACTTAAGTCAAAAATTTGTTTAAGAAACTTTGATATGAAAGAATGAAATATTTCAATTATGCTCTCGTAATAATCTAATTTATGCCTTGTACCGTTATCGTTCTGCTATGTGTGTTATCTGACACTGGCAGATTTAGGAACCAGTTCGGCAAACTCAGAAAATTCCAGAAACCGGTGAAAACCGACTAAATCCTACCCATGGTGATAGTCATGTGTGTGCGAAACATATTCGCTTACGTATGTATCACTGAGAGAGACAGACCTTATACAGATTTTATTTATTAAAACAAGAATCAACATACAGAATGAGGCCTACTATAGCCGATGTTAGACAGAAGTGAATAAGTAAGATCAACAATTAAAAAATTATTTTAAGTATAATAAAAGAAACAAAACAATTGAAAATTACAGAATTAATTGCAAGAATTAAGCAGTTCGGATCCGACAATGGATCAATCTCTTGCAACTATATCTATGGTTGAGTTATGAGAACGACTGAAAGGAACATAAGTGTTATTGGAAGATAAATAATTGAAAACTGAAGGTATGCTGAAAAAGAGGGATTTTTACTGATCGAAGAGTATTCAAAGTGAAGGTATTAGAAAAGGCGAGTTGTTCTCGAAGGAACCCGGAAATTGAAAAGAGAAAGAAGGAATGGTGACTCAATCTTGTTATTGATAATACTATATAGGATTGGCCAAGAAGAAACACATCTGCGATACAGTTTCAGAGCATTTCGGGCCTCGCGATAGATAAACGTCAAAGAAAACTTTCGATATGCCCCCAACTGAGAGAAGGGAGGGCAATCCCTCTTATTCGAAACAACCATCGTCTCCATCTGTACATGTCGTGGAAGTATACCCACTTACGAAACCTCCGTAATAGAGTTGCAGCTGGTAAAAGAGAGGAGTTTGAAAAAACAAACAAGAGGAGGAACGGAAAGAACTTTTTTCCCATCTCAAGAGTGCGAGGGTCATAAGTAACCAAGAGATGTAACCGAGGACCTGTTGGGAAGAAATAATGTGGAGGCGCCTATGAGAATGAACCTTGGCGATAATGCGTTGAATCTCGTCGGATATTCGGAATTTTTAGCGGAGGAGAGCTGGCACTACGTGCGGGGAAGAGATTGGTTAGGATTTTGATGGAGGGATCCGGAAGAAAAACATTCAGAGATAGTCGGCGTGGTAACCGACGCCAGTGACATCTTGCGGTCGGCTCCACAACTATCGCTGGAACGAGTTCGGGAAACGGATAATATGGGGATAAAGGGAGGTATTTTCCGCGATAATTTATGAGTGGATGGAGGAATAAAAATCGCGAAGCTTTAATGCAGCTCGTGAAGGAATCATAAAAGTGATGTCATCGAACGAAGTCCACGACTGGCGGGGAAGAGGAAGGATGCAGCCCTTACAGTTATGACGACCCAAGTTGAAAAGAAAGGAGGATTTGTAATTATTCAGAGTTGCTCTAGCGAAGAGGAATTCTTGAGGATGACACCATCCTTATGGATTGCTCATTTTGTTGTGTATTCCTTATTTTATGGATCGTGCTATATTGATCTCTCAAGCTCAGAGATTCAGAGAGTACATACATGCAAACCAAATGCCGTATTTTCATAGTGCATACATCCCATTGTGAAACACGGAACTTATTAATATAGGGTTTATAGTGTAAATTCCAACTTCACAGAGTAAAATTTGTAGAAGCGTCATGATGTTTGATTCAGATGCTTATCAAAGGTGAATCGACCAAGATCATACCTAAAAAATGCGAAGTATGCTAAACACCCACTCTTTTACTGAGAGTTTGGTTTTTCCTGTGATGCATAGTTGTTGTTCCGTAATGGTATAAACATGACCGAGTCACGCGAATTTAAGATGTTTTGACTGAATATACAGTGACTCAAATTAAGCAGTGGATCGATATAGACTTTAAATGTATATCATCTTTATGGCAAAGAATTTTTGTTTCGAACGGTGTACAACATGCCCCATTACAACCGCATATCATAATAATGGAACGCGTCAAAGTCCTGGTCTGTACTATTCTTAATCCGACAATAGGATAAGAGTGTTGAAAATATGAGATCGGGTTATGCTACTCATATCCAAAAAAAAGTGGAATGTTTGAAATCTATAAAACAGGACAAAGCGGGGCATTTTCTTCCCAAGAATTTAGAGTATACTATAATTGCTTCAGTTGGATGTTATTTGAGAGAATCTAGCTCATTTTAAGCGTTAATTCTATATCAATCAGATGGTGATTCAAATACATGTTGATTCATCGAAATCGGTTGCTTAGAATATAATTATGTTATAATTATTTATTATAACTGGACTGGGGTAAAGATGTAACTAAACGTAATTTATTTTCGATACCAATGGAAAGAATTTCAACAGAATTATTTAACAGTATAGATACTACTATAAGTTTTCTTTGAGCAGGGATGTAAACGTATTATTCTTTTTATAAGACTTAAATAATACGATCTCCTTTTTCCCGAAGTTGGGTAATCAAAAGTTCAGAGACAATACCTTCGAATGGTAAAAAATACGCCTTTTTACAAAACGGGAATATATATTTGGATCCATGTTCTAAAGCGACCTTTATAGAATGGATCGTGTTCGCCATATTCACCTTTTGAACTGGAAAACGATTCTTTTAATCCCTTTTATCTTATCCTAATAAATGACGATTGGATGTGAGGTAAACACAAATTTATTTTATTGGATATCAAAAGGTTAAATGCCAACTGATACGGGAAATATATATACATACGTGGGCTGACCTTTTATATCTGTTATTCCTCTAATGAACGTATGCGAGACATATGGATTTCTTTCGATTAAGAAGCTTTCGAGAATAGATAATCAACAAAAATAGATATTCAGAGATGACCTTTGGAATGAACACCCAAAATTAGGTAAAATATTAGTATTTTATGAATATTAATAATTTTATGATGCTAAAACCAAAATAATTCTGAAATTATCAAGAAAACAGCAGTTGTGTGTTCCTTTTCTCCGATTTCAGAAGTATGATTTAGTTATACGTATAAAAATACAACGATATACAAACTTAATTTACACATGTTATAGCAATAAATTAATCGGTGTGAAATTGGAGGAAGGTTGTTGGGGATTGATAAAAGAGAGCTGTTGACAATTGATTCTTGTTGTCGTGAGATCACTCAACTTTGGCAAACGTCAGCTACAATGAGACTTTTTACGATTCCCGGAATTTTGTTTATTTAGTTCATTCCTTTTCGAAGACTTGCCTCTTATTGATCGCTGGCTCAGAGATTTTTGTCATCTCTGGGTTTTACGATGTTTGTGTTCCGTTTTAATGCTTTCTATACAAGGCAAGGACAATAAACTAGAATAGTAATCAGCGTTATCATTACTATTGATAGTTGAGGAATACCTAAAATGTGTTTTCGAAAGTTTCAGGTTTTCTTTCTTGTAAAAAGATAGCTGGCCTCTTTTAATTTCCACTTCATATTCTTGTTCCAGATCCCATTGTATTATTCCAAACAACAATTCTTACACCTCATCATTCTGACAAAGCTCTTTTCTACAGGTCAATCTCAAACAACTCCTCGTCTCTTTCTTTATTCTTCAGTCACTATTCTCTATTATAACCGAAGTATTATTTTGTATGTTATCATCTTCATTTCCTTTCGGGAACATTAGTATTAGTGCAGGCATATTATTCTATATTCCTTTCCAATTTTTCTACCTTTCTTTCCAATTTCATAGCAGTGGCAGTTCAATTGATCTTAAGAATTTATATTTGAAGTTAGAATCAATCAGATTGTACTCAGAACTTCTCTTATCATGCTTCGAACATACTTTAAGGCTGTTTAAACGAAAATGACGCCACAGTCCGTTGAATATTTTTAGCAACTCATTAATTCAATACCATACCCGATAGTGATCGAGTATAAGAAAGGGTCTTTTACGGCAATTTCGTCACGCAAAATATGAAGTTAAGATCGAAGGCCTCACACAGATAGCACCGGCCGTTCACAGCCTTCTATGTATCTCCGACAGCTATAAAAAGAAAGGTAAACAAACATCCCTCACGCATTTCATCTCCGCCGAAGAGTCTATCAGTGGTTATATAGATTCTCTACGAATCAAGGCACTTTTGGAATCTCACGTACGACTGTTTGTGAATCCCTCCACAGAATTTCGTAGGTGAGAGATAAGCCCTCGAAACGCTATGCGCGGCTACGGCAACACCAGCCAAAAGATAAAATGGCCGCAAAAGACGCCGTTTAGATATACGAATCTGTCCCTTAGAATTGCGAGCAAGTCCGCGAAAGGAGGAAGGAAAGGGGTTCGTTATGAATTCACTCTTCCTATTCAGATCGTCCCCGCTCAGTTAATTAAATACAGTCCACGTAGAGAGGTTCTTTGTCTGTAGTGAATTTAATTGAATCGAAAACGTGCACACCACGTGATTTTTCCCGATCCCCCGCTCTTGCGTCCGGTGAATGTCGGAAAAAAACCTTCTCTTTTTTAATTGCTCGCTCTATTTTCATAACCGAATTGAAAAGGAGCCTGTATAAACAAGTTCCAACGGCAATTAAAAACGTCCGAATAAATTTGGTTGTGAGTGTCGTTGGAAAAGTTTTGGGAAAATGTGTACCCGAATGAATTCCAGTTGGATGCAGATTGTAGTAAAGGGCTATGACGGTATAACTTTCGCGATACTTTCGGTGTGAGTTATTCGCTGGAGTGATGTATTCCATTGATTAAATTTCCTCTAGAGAGGAGCTTGTTAACGGTGGTGCTCTTTCAATGTCTGTTAGTCATCTCTATTGTGCAAGCTCTGGATTCTCTTTCTTTACTTCCAGCATTGTTCCTGTTGGAGTTATAGAATTTACTATGTTGGCCTTGACTTTGTGGTAGGCTTCCATTATGATGAAATGAAAGGAAATTTACGGTAAATTTTTGAATCCTTTCATTTCATCCTGTTGGAGTTGTTCTTGCTAAAATCAGGGCATAATACTCAGCATGGATGGAATATTTTTCACTTCTGTTGGCATAATGTAAAGAAATATATATACTGCATTTACATTTGTCTCTGTCTTCCTCGGGCCTGTGGTGATATGGAATGTACAGTACATTTATATATGTAATACTTAATAATGAAATTCATCTTCATCACCTTATCAAATGCTATGAAAACTGTTATTTATATGGTCATTATCTTGCACCTACGAGGACCTTTTCCTTTTGACTTATCGAGGAAGCAGGACTATCATATAGCAAACTATCTCACGCAAACTACCTCATCTGTAAGCCTCAATCTCACTTCAGAGCTTTCGGTTACGGATGGTAGAGATTTCGAGTTTCAAACAGGACTCTGGGCTAAATACCTTAAAGAGTTGTATAATGACCTTCAATCTCATATACTGTTAATATTGCAGTGACGGAGAAGATAACCTCCATATCAATTGAAATGATTCATGTGATATTTGGAGGAATTGATCTATGTTAAACACAAAGAAGAACGCGAAATGTGGACATGCGTAATATTTTGCGAAACTTGTGGAGAAGTGGAAGCACCATCTTTCGTGATTAATTTTTAGGTAATCAATGCTTTGTTGCAGCTGTTATTAAGACTTCCACAATAGAGACTACATTCAGTTTCTTGCAAATTATACTAAGCTATTTGAGGGAGTGAAAAATCAATCGTTGTAAATTCAACCAACGCAGCCTTACCGTTCTGTCCTTCGTCACATAAATAAATACTTCGTTAACTTAAAAATAATGAGTATGAAGTACTTTTATTGGAAATTTTATTACAACTATCAGTGTTAACTTACTGATGATGGCTATCAACCGACGAAAGCGATCGTTCGAGTTCCAAAATTTTCCGTTGAAGAAGCATTGCATGGTTGAAATCAATAAGAAAAGGCATGACTTCGTGGAAAGCTATAGCATCAAAGAAGAGACAAAGTAATTTTCCACTTAGTTTATTTTATTGTATAAAAGTCTTCTTTAAGATGCTTCTGCGTGAGTAAACCCAGTCGGGTTAAAATAAAACATTGTGGAAATTACTATGTATCTTCAGTGACATCTTTGATAAGTACTACACACTTTATAATCAATCGCTACTTTGTGAATCCATTAATTTCATTGATTCGTATAGTTTCAAATGAAACTTTAAGAAATAATTATGTTTATTATTGATAGCAGATTTATTTAGGAAAAGTAAAGGGAATTGGTTATCTCGTATTGAAGAATGCTTACTGCCCGAAGTTCACATTATTAGAAGACGGCAGAAAAATGCATTTAGTCTCATATTTTACTTAAGAAACATGGCTTGATCTAAGGGACCGGTGACAATGACGCTGATATTGTGACTTTCACACATTGCATTCAGAATTTTCAGTTTATCGATGTCATCACCACATGAAAGTTACCATCACACGGATTATACTTATAAAAGCCTAACAATTTTGTTATGGTTAGTGAAAGAGGGTATAGTAACGATTTCGTATTTCAATATTCTTCGCTGCTTTGCGCATAGAACCAACCAAGCTTCACTTTCAAACCTTCTCTCATATATTACATTATTTGCATATGAATTGTAGACCTTTATTCCGATTTTGATCGTGACAAATCACAGCAGAAGACTTGGCAAGAAAACGTATAATTGAATTTATGATCCAATTTTGGAGTCTGATAATGTAAAAATAGAACTTTTTATACTTTAGATACTATGTTAATTGTTGCACAACTTTTATAAGGACACAAAAACTTTGGATAAAAATGTTACAAAATTCAAGAAGAATAGTCTAAATAGTACAAAATGTACCTAAAAGTACATGTTTGGGAAGATTTCTTGGTTGTAGAGTAAGGTGGTTGCATTTGTATCTTCGACGCTCTTACTTTGCAGAATTTAAATTCTCAAATTTAAAATTTCAAAATTAAACTCGAAAGAGGTTGGAGTGTTTGTTGAATGAATGGATGGTACATTAAGTTTAAGACAGCATCTGAAAGTGAAGTATATGATGAAAGAGGTGATGGAGGGAAAGTTTCGAGGTATTAGAGCCATTGGTAGAGAAGGTGAGTAGGTATATGGTAGACTCGAAAAAATAGACATCAGGATATCAAAAGAGGAGCCTAAATTGGAAATAATGAAAGGTTTAGTATGGAATGTAATGAAGGATCATTAATAGAAGACTGAGAACCAACTACAATAATTTAGATGTTACTTTCCGCTAGTTGTTTTCATTTTTGTATGTGTTGTAGGAAATGCAGCATCATGATCTGTCCATCGCGTCAATCTACACTCCCCCAAAATCCACTGCATCGAAATCGACATAAATTGGAAATGCCATATCCTGCAGACTCGGGTCGCTCCTCCACCAGCGTCGAAATTTCCAATCACCGCTCGAGGGACATTTGATCCCGCTGCGGCGTCGGCCATTTTGTCCTCACCCAGACATCCGACTCACAATTCATCCGTTCCGCGTGGCCAACCCCACGATTTATCATTTCGAGCACAGAACCCGTTTCCCCGAAAAAGAGGAAAAACAAACCCCGTGTGTTTTGGCGCAATTCCCCCTGTTTTCTCTGTGTACTGCCGCTTTAATTCCATCGCCATACTCATTTAATTTCCTCCCCCTGCACTCTTGCACCGGTTGGCATCGGCGCCCTCCTCCCAGGAGGGGAAAATTAATTGCATATATCTGTGGCCGTTGCCTGGCAACAGGAACAGTGGCAGTTGTGTACGAGGGCAGGCGTCTGAGTAGGAATCCCCCCTTCGGTCCAGGGGATTGTGAGTGGGAGTTTGATGGGGTAGATGTGTGGGAGATTTAGTGCCGCGGTCGGGAAGAATGCGTGGCTGTTTTTATTTAGTCCGATGGACGACGTGTGCGTGGGAATTGAGAGGGTGGTGATGAGTAAAAGAGTGGGAGAATCATACGGCGAGGTATCCCCCATCGCATCCGTACGTGGGATAAATAATTCATTCCGAATGCTTTCGGAAGGAAGTCGCTTTCCTCATCTGGAGGAGCGGAGTTTATCCAATTCACGTTGCCGAAAAAGAGGTTAATCGTAAAAACATCCCGATGCGAATACAATGGGACGGGACGAGGGATTTCGATGCAGCGGAAATGAGCTTGGAGAGGAAAAATATATGAAAGGGACGGAAGGGGAATTCGTTGGGAGCTCGATTCGGTATCGAAATGCGGAAAACGATGAAAGATGGCAAAAAAAGATGCTGGAAAAAGCGTATTTACTGCATCGTGTTTTAATATAAAAAGCGATAGAATTTAGAGGAATTTAGTAATTTGTTGATAAAAAATTTCCATTTGATTTACTAATTAAAGTTAAACGAGAGTATTTTGAGGGTTTTCTTTACTGCTTGCATAGATGTCCGAAACTAGAAGGCAAGGTTAAGTCAACACTTGGATCATTATCATGGGTGAACTTGGGTTAACATGGGTGAACATCATTTCATTTTCCAAATGACTTAAAACTTTAGAACTAACCATTACCTTTCATAATATAACCTAGGTCTTCAACTATAATTCCTCGCTTAAATATTTTTTTAGGATTGTCTTCGAGAGACTATCGTACATACATTAGCATGTTTCCAATTAAATTTCTTTATCATTCTTCGCAGACTTCTCTGGTGATTTGGTTTTCAAATGTCTTCATTCATCAGCCGGTCTATCCATTTATCTTCATTATTCTTCTATGAAACAAGCCAGATTTCTTATATTATTATCTTTTCCGTTCTGTTATACTCCGTGTTCCGCGTCAACAAAACATGGTAAGAATATATTTCACAAACCCAACAAATGATATGCATTTGGTGGAATATATCAAGGTAAATTCTTGTGCAGATGGTTGTAAATCTCTTTAATTAAGTTATCTCTCAATATAATACTGAGTAAAATAAAAATCTGGAGGCGCCGGGTATCGATCCCGGTACCTCTCACATGCTAAGCGAGCGCTCTACCATCTGAGCTACGCCCCCAGTTGATAACAGTCGCTCTGAGAAAGAGTATGTCCGGCATTTTTCTGATCAAGTTCTACTTTCTAATCCATTCTTGCAGGCGTGGCCAAGGAGTGGTCATTGGGCGCGGGATTCGAAAATAACTCCACAGACACTGTAATGATGACCCTACAGGTTCTTAATTGTACTATTCTACAACAGAGATACTGCATGAGATCTGTTTTTTTCAGCCTCAACCCCATTCCCATATCGTATCCCACTGTAGTGAAGTCGATAAAAAAATTAAAGTAATAGGTGGGGCCTGATACACTGATCTGTCTATATTGCACGTTCATACAAGAGAAAACACTGACCATGGGTTTAATAAATAGTCTCATAATATTCACAATACATAAGTCCACATTTGCTCGTTTCGTCTTTCTTGTGGTTGAAGCTGGTCTTCTTCATATATTCCCATTTTAATGTATGTACCTTTATTCTGATACTGATGACTATCTTTATCATCCCAAACCTGAGTGTTAAGGATAAGTAGAAGTTTTATAGTTTGATGTTGACTCACCATCCTCTTAAAGAATGAATGGTTTTATTTTCATTTTTATTTAGAAGTGCTTATGATAAACCGTATAGAAGAGAAAAATATATTTTAATCCGTTTCCTAAAGCTATGTAAATTTGAAGTGAAGGATTGTATAGTTATAATCTAAACCAAATGTAGCTTCATTTATCTTATGAGAGATTTCCATTTTGTCTTATATACAATTTCAGATGTCTACATGTTTAATGCATAGCGTTCTTTAAAAGTATCTCACGTAGTTTGAATTAACGAGTGATTTATTTCTTTATGTACTGAAAATAACAAATAAGGTATATCTCTACCCCCGTATCAAGTTTATGACTCAGCAAACAATACCCCCTGCCCATCTTTGGGACAATTTCACAGGATTTATCTTCGATTAATGAGGAGTATTATCTTCTGTGTTCATTGCTATAAAAGATGATGTCAAAATATCTCTATAGTCGTTGTGAATTTGTAAAGTTGAAAATCTGTAATGTATCATATTTACTCTATCATTCCTCAACAACAGGGAATTAATTTATAAGTATATAAAGTATAAAATTATCTACGTTGCTTAACATAATCAAGTCCTACCGTTTGGTTTAAGCATGTTGAATCATCACTGAATCTTTATTCACTGGAAAAGATATCGAATCTCAAAACGATGCCTTTGATAAAATCATGCCATGATAGTTTCGATAAATCTGGTACCGTTACAAACAAGGAAGTTGGAGAAATCCATTTTTATTATTGCTGGAAAGACTGGAATTCTGTGACTCATGATCTAATCCTCCATATACGGAGCGTAAGGTCGAAAACGTGGAGATTTTCAAGGATGTAATTCTCTTGAGCGGTGAATGTAAATCGGAACTATTCCGGAAGACATAGATTAAGCGAACATCAATTAACTGTTGTTGTCCATGGAAACGTCTATCCCAGAAGGATTTCATTGGAAAAATAACGCGGACTTTTTTGTCAAGATTTACCATAAGTAGAATCTGAGTCAGAATAAATTTACGTTGTATTTACCAATCAGAAAGGAGCTCATCATAGGGATTAAAGAAGAGAAACCTTAGAGCAGGAAGCATCAATCATAACCAGACTTAAGTCTGAAAAATTGATGATATTATGCATATAATGATCCACAACTCATTTTTCATGAGCTTTGAATAGCCTTTCCAGTTGCTTTTATACATATTTACCTCCAAATGTATGGAGATAAATATAATCAATGAGTTAGATTTAAACAAGTAAATAATTCTGACTTAGCCAAATTAATCTGTATATACTGCTACAGCGTTCTCTGTTACTTACAATTAGAATCGTTCTTGAGACACTTCTGTAGACCTCTGTTCTGTAAACTTATCCAAATGATATCTCTCATTTTTCCAATTCATTTTTTGGTCCATAATGAATAGTTCTGATAAAAATGTAATTTAATATAGATGATAAGTTTATCTCCCATGCAATAAAGCACATGTCAAAGGATTGAAGGTGAGTGAGAAAAGAGTTATTGAATCAGCAAAGGAAAATGATAACCTCTGATCCAACGCTATGTGCAGTAATGAAAACTGAAATGCATTGAAGCAGAGCCTTGCGATAAGAGTAAAAAGATCATCAAAGTAATGAATAAATGTCTCAAATGTGGCGTGTATGAGCGTTCCTTGTTAGGGAGAATTTTTGCTTACGGCGTAGTTTGATGCACTGCATGCACACTCATTTGCATATGCGAAGATAAGATATTCGGTCACTGACTCAGCCAGCATTTGATCATCGCCTATGCACAGTTTCTCTTTCTTTAACGGAGTCAGCAACCACACGGCTCCTTTGAAATGAAACCTTAACATGAATATGAATGTTTCAGCGTTAAATGTAGTTTTGAAAAAATATTTCCTCTGAAACTTTATTGCGCATGCGTCATCTTAAGATAAGCCTTCCTTCATAGTAAAAGTTTTTAGTATTATTTGTTATTATTAGTTGTCATTATTAGTTGTTACTATTAGTTGTTATTATTAGTTGTTGTTATTAGTAACGTTGTACGAAATAAATGTCTCCAAGGTAACCCCCTCAACTTATTATTGATTAAATTGATATAAATTTACTATTCGATTCTCATATTTTTTATAGAGCTCGATCTGTCTTTCCCCATCATTGAATTTCAGTCAGGATGTTAATGTAATTTTTGTTTACATTTTTATCGGAAACAGAGCGCGACTCTCCGCATTGTATTCATATATTTCCGGAATTCGTCGTCGTCATATGTTGACGATGAAGTTGTTCTGGCGTGCCATGTCATTGCCCTGTGGTGTCGCCCTTGCGTGAACGGATGCAGTTGTTTACAGTTCAAGAATCCCGCGTCGTTGTTGTCAGGTGTCTTTGTTGTGCCATCATCCGCGAATCCAATTTCAGCGCCAATCAACCCATGAAATAACTCGGCTTCTTCTGCCTGCGATGCAAACGACATGCAGAAATATTCATGCTGATCCGAGTTGGTCTACTTTGATACGGTTCTTACAAACCATCGCATCTTGAGAAATTGCACGGTAAATTCAAGTCGCAGAAGTTCAGGGAATCTCCGAACCGCTGACATTATGCATTCCGAGTCCGTTACAACCTTAGGAAGCAAAATGAGCGTGGGATATAGACATTTTCCCGCCATTTTCATTGAAAGAGTCCTTGGGGAGTGAAACTGGCCGAGAGGGAGTACGTCGCAAGTTTCCGGTACATTTCCATCGGTTTCTGGAGGTGATTTAGTGACTTTTCAATCGACGTCTGTACTCATTCGACGACATGGAGGCTCCACTATCGATTGGAAACCGATATAACGCGGCGGCGATCGAGGCGCCGCCGTGAGAGAACTTAAAATTACATTAGAGAGGGCAGTTCGGCTCGGTGCAACTGATCGATATTCCAGAAAATGGGTTGAAAATATTGAAAATGCATGTTCGACACTGAAATCCTCTTTGCGTCTTTGGGGTGCGGACGAAAGAGGCAATGCAAATTTCGTGTGCGCCGAAGTTCATAGCTAACCGGGTTTGGCAGATGTCTCTGCAATCACCTTCATTATTGGCAGTAGCTTTAATTGTGAATAAAATGTAAAATGTTAAAGGATCAGAGAGTAGAGGATTTTAAATCTAATTTTACCGCGTCTAACTCGAAAGAATCATTTTGTTAATTTAAACTAATTTTCTTAATGGATACTGCTGGAAAACACCATAAAGTAGATGATATTTTATTACTGAATAATACATGCAATCTTATTTGCATAGTTACTCCTCTTGTGTAAACTGATGATAAGATTTTATTCATATCACAATGAAACAGAGAATATCAGCGCATAAGAAAACAAAGCTCAAACAAACGTGATTTTCACCGAAAATAAAAATATTACACGAATTAGGAAGGAGAAGTGCTACGTTTGATTCGATAAAATACGTTCCATTACCATCATGCAATGCGTTGAAGTTTCGTAAATAAAAGCGAATCATTTTTAACTTCATTAAGAATTTCTCAGTCCAAATCTCCAATTATGGAAAACTCCTTCCTAACCTTTACTAGAAGTTTCATTCCAAGCTTATTGCTGCTAATGGTAAAGGCGTTAAGTATCCTACCAGCTTGACCTCTACGGACATATGAGTATCAAATATGACTAATGGCGGGTGAATAATACTTTTATACATTGAAGAGATCTTAAAACAAACATCGTAGGTTGACAAAGGAAAAAAAATCTATGTTGCGGGAAAACGCCCACAGAGAAGGGGGTTAAAAAGTCCGCGAAAACACAGTTAAAAATACTTAAACAATTTAAGGCATACAAATTGAAAATAAAATAAAAAGGAAAATCAAACATAAAGGTACAATAGTAACAATACTTAGACCAAAGATATTGTGAAAATCTTTTCCTAGTAAAAATTTAAACGGATTTATAGGATAAATTAATATTAAGACATATGAAGTTTCTGTTTAATTCTTTTCAGCTGGTGGAGAATCAGGCATACTACAATTTGCCTTCGATTCAATGAGCTCTAATTGTATATGTCGAGCGAACATCCATTTTTCGCCATCACGAATGTGAAGGGCTAATGAAGGGCAATCTTCCAGCTGAATTCGTACTCGTCTTATTCGGTGGATATGGATTAATGCCGTGTTTAATAATAGAAGTCCTTAGCGTTGGAAACACGAAACCAGCAGGTGTTCATCTCGTGTGGAATGGCGCACTCGCATGCGAATAATTGATGCGCACGTACTCGATTATCAAGAAACATACACCTTCGAAACGGCACAGAAATTAGGACAAAACCAACGCTGAGGATACTCCCCTAAAATCACAATTACAGATAACTGTTCTTCCAACATTTCCCATTTGTCGGCTTAGAGATTCAAACTCTGTGATTTGAAAATTATCCCCTCGAATACGTTTTCCTACGATGTCGCTTTGATTTGGGCTCGGCATCAAAATTATGAGAGTTAGAAAGGGAGATTTCCGCTCTCTTGCTGTTGGGTATCGTTTATGTAATATTTCATCGTGATGTACTTTGGTTCTGTAATCGTTTTTGGAAACAGGTCATTGTAGCGAGTAAATTACATCGCATAATGAATGAAGCAGGAATTACCGCTGTATTGCTAGAAGTCTTTACATTAGCGCTAAGATTTTCGTTATTTCTTTCATGCTCACCTATACTTAGACACAAACTCTTTTCTTATAAAAGAATTTTTAATCGATGGACGAAGCCCTGACTTGGTGGAACTCCATACTAGGTGAGTATAGAAATAACTATGCAGAAAGTTCCACAAGGAATAATTTAATATGGCGATCGGTTTAGAACAACTTTAGTTCATCTGGATTTGTGGCACATGATGAACTAAAATCGTTCGAAACCGGTCGCCATATTATATTATTCCTCGTGGAAATTTCTGCGTAGTTATTTCTATACTCACCTAAAACATATTTTTTTATACTTTCAAAGATTTCAAATTATGTAAATAAATTTACATTCTGATATAGTTTTAAACAATCAAAGTTAATATTTTGCAAATTCGTTGTGAAAAGAAATTAATTAATCATTCTTGCTTGAGTTTTGACCTTAGTTATTTCCTAATATTCTTGCAGCCTTCATAACTAAGACATATACAAAACCTCCATGGTTATTGAAATTTTCAACTAAAAATTTTTCTTCTATATTTGATATCAGTAGTTTAAATTTTTCATATCTCTGCATCTGCTTCAAAGCTAAATATTTTATCACGCGCTGAATTAGTGTTTTTAAGGTATGATATATAACAATGGGATAAATAATAAGTTGGAACGCTAGAAACTCTCTGTAAAGTTGGGAAAATTCAGCCAAACTCGGGTTTCCTAAAAATTCTAATGAACTCTCTTTTGTGGTTCTTCAATAACATAATAGATAATGTAGCAGCAGTTTGTGGATAGGGAAATTTTGGATTGTGTATGATAAGTAACAATTTACATCTATGAACTATAATTGTATGGATTTATTGTGAGTAATTAAATAAAATCTATATATTTTGCGTATTTTTGGAATTACCTCCTAAGTCGCATTTGTTTTTCAACTAGAGGTTGGCAAAATAGACTCAAAAATTGATGACTTCTTTTCCTGCAATTTTTGTTGAGTTACTCGATCATTGGGTTAAATTTCAAAGTGATCTCTCTTTGATATTAAAAAAATGTTGTATTTTTCTTATGAATAACTTTTTATGCTAGTTTATACAGCAATTTTAACGTAAATTTTTGGAAGCGTATGCTTTTTTGGCATTTTTAAACTCGTCTTCAGCTTCTCCTTGTCAGGGCTCATTAGATTTCGACCACGCTATTTCAGTACGAGATCGTTAGAGGAAGCGAAGTCACTAATTTAGGAAAAATAAGCTAATTTCATAAATGGAAGGCAGATAACGGGGAATTTTTGATAAAATCTAATGAAAGTCAATATTCGACTTTATTATGTGTATAAAGAGATGGTGATATCCGGAGCGAGCGGCTAAGAGAGGAAGGCTCATCCGGTCCATTGGCATCAGTACTTCCGGGAAGTTAAGAAACGAGATACCCTGTATCATAATAAGATGATACGTAATTTTTTAAGAAAGAGAAGGAGCGCGATACATTTTTCTCAGAGGTTGGAAGTCATTGGTCCCGTTGATAAAAATGGTATATGAAACATTTTTATGAAACGTTTTTTATATTTTCTACCAAAGAGTATTTCTGTAGAGATTAAAACAATAGAGTAGTTTTTAATGAAGCACCAGATCCTTTCTAAGAGCAGTTTTTGCTTTTTGCAGATACCCATAAATGTAGAAAATAGATTATTTCAGATATGAATATCCATGCTTAAGTTATGAATAAGTTACATTTTTTGTACAATGCACGCTTCTTTAATTTTGAATACATGCATCAAGGATAGCTTACTTTAGTTTCATACTACCATATATAGTAAAATACTTCCACCAAACTCTTGATTACTCATTATATTGAAGACTAAGAGTAAAGGAATTGAGTATGTACAGCCAAATTCTGCAATAAGAATATCAGTGACGAAGCAGATAGCAAGCAACAAACGCGAGACAATTTTTTTAATCTATTATTCTTTTCTAGCTTGGACAGTAAGACTACTCGAACATTCTTACCTAATTTTTAACTAACAATTTTCTATTCTTTTATTCTGAATCTTAAATCAAACAACTTCTCACGAAAACATCATTTTGCGTGTATTTTTACCTTCGAATAAACATCGAAATTGATCCGTGGATTGATCCCGTTCTTCCTCGGGAAAAGAAAAAAGGCCTCAGCTTAAACCGCAATTTCCTTCATCCTTTCTAAAAATACGGGCCCAAAAACGCGGAAACGCAAAATAATCAAATCATGCACTATTTACAAGACATCGTGGGTCTATACTATTTGTATCCTTACGGAATGAAAGTTTATATTTATCTTCTTCGTTTGTTCCGCACATTTATGAGTAAGTCAAGTCAAAGGGAAAAGGATGACAATATTCGTAATTTCAGACAGCCAGGTAGAAACTTGAGATAGCATTCGTCCAAGATTTGGTTACGGTTTAGTTACGAATCAAGGGCGATTTAAACAACCTATTCT
Source organism: Pachydiplax longipennis (assembly GCA_036926295.1). NCBI lineage: Eukaryota > Metazoa > Arthropoda > Insecta > Odonata > Libellulidae > Pachydiplax > Pachydiplax longipennis. The sequence continues at coordinate 35,737,908 of JAVFKF010000004.1, read as the reverse complement.
TCCAAAGCAAACCGATTTTCATTCTTTCGTAATAGTTCATTTGTGTTTTATTTGGAAAATCTTTCGTCGGCATTCATATATCGAAATGTTAAATAGTCCCCCACCCGCTAGCTTATGTCATGCCAGTTTGGACATATCTACGAGAAGTATTCTTAATCAAGTTTCCTTCAACTACTCACCACTGCGAAAATGACCTGCATTGCTATCTTGATGGAAGTTGAATATTAATCTTAATATCTTATTAATATCGTCTTTTCAATATAACCTAAAGTTAATCGGTAAAGAGTTGAGTTTATGCATAAAACTAAGTTAATGTATAAATGTTTCTGTTGTTGTACTTTTAGAATTGTTATGGAATAACTTTGTTGTTGTTATCTTTGTATTGTTATGGAACACCTATTATAAGAGAAGAAGTACGACTTCACCAAGTCAGCTAACCAGTCATGTTTACCTTCCTAAACATGTTTCTTTAGTAATTTCTATGTTTCTAAGCAAATGTTTTAGTGTAGATTGTCTTCGGGGCATCCGAATAATATGTATCATCTAATTATTTAATGATACGGGGAATGAGATTATCTTATTAGCCATATAAATTTTACGATAAATAAATCTTATACAAAAACCTAAAACAATGAATGCATACCTGATAAATTACTATTGCTTGTTGGACGTAGGAAACAGTACGTCTCTATCTCTAACTTATCTCTAATATAGTGAATAAGCAGTAAATTGATCAGATAAGAGTTGCTATGTTGATAATTTGTAAATAATTACATACAAAAAACGGGAGTGAAAAGAAGTATCGGACCGGGCAGCGATTACCAGAAAAATGAGGTAGTACTATAAAAAGAAAGAATTTGACTCAAGGAATCATAAAAGTTTAAATAGACTGCAGCGGGTAACTTAAATCTCTTAGCACTTTGTTTTGTAGCAGGATGTTTGGCATGAGGTTATTCCTGGAAACTTATGATACGTGCTCATAAGTCTTAACTTTCTCACTAACTTATTTCCTGGAGGGACTTGTGCCACTCTCGTAGGGGGTGTACATTACTTGGAAAGATGAGAAAAGTTGGCACATCCATCAGAATTAGCGACTTTCACATTCTTGAAGCGTATCCTACTTGCTTGGAAGTTTTCAGGGATTTGAAACGGCTTTCGAAGCGAATTCTGTGGCTAATCTCGCAAACTATTAACTTTTGATGGGTTTCCGTTTGACCAACTCCAAGAAAACATCTTAAAAATAATCACCCATTTACCACAAGTTGAAGGAATGGATTTTTTAGTAAAAAACAGTATCATATTACACAGGATGTGTTTAAATTAATATTCTGCCGATATAAAAAACAGTTAATATAGAAAGAATATTCTGAAACAACATGTTTTCTTGGATTGTGTATATACGATTATGATCTGAGAATTTGCAGGATTATAGAGAGAACAAAGCTAACGAAGTAAGGATTCCTCGAGGCTTAAACTCATCTTCGATACACTGATTTCAATATGAAATTTTCATATTACCTATGAACCTTGGCTTACACTTTTACATTTGTAAACCTTCTTTCATAATAGCAATGATGTAGCTACTGATTGCAGAATTCAATAGAAAGACACACTCCATTAAGCATCAAAAATGTTTTATAAATGCATCGAGCCTTTCCGAAAATTCTTTATGGTTGAAGAAATGATTCTCTTTCTATTTCTTTCGTGTTAATTATAAAAAAGATCGCTGAGATGATCAAGGGAATTGAGTTTAAAGCCCTCCGGAATATGAAATGCGAGCCTAAAATTATCAATTTCAGCATTAATTAGATTTTCATTTTATCAACCACTGAATAGTATTAAAAAAACTATCACTCCTTTCCTTTAGAATGTATTAATTGATAAAGCTAATTTTAGATTGGTGATAAAAGTTGAAAAAGGCTTAAGAAACAAGGATTTCCGTCAAATATTCAACTAATGACAGTGATGACTAATATATCTTCCGTTGCGTAAGACCTCGATTCTAATTTTTCAATAGTGTTACTCTCACATTAGACGCATATTCGACGTTTTCTGGGATGAAAATGATTTTGAACGGTGATTTGGTGTCATATTTTGGCCAATATACGAGGATCTCCGAGCGAATTCACTCGTAAAGGTCAGATACTCGCAAAAATTCAAAGCATTAGTTAATTAGAAAGAAAACCTAAATGACTAGCGGAATCGTCCACGTATCTTTCGCGGATCAGTAGGTCGCGCCCTACCTCCTGCCTAGGAGTTATCTACGACGTTTGATAGTGCAGTAATGTAGAGGGATAGATGTATAGAAGTTGGAAAAAATAGATATGGAATATCTGCTAGACAATCCTTGAAATTAGCTCCCAAACAGTAACCGCCTATTATTGATATATTTTCAACTGTATTTGCCTGACCATTTTATCCTCTTCTGTTAAATATTTTTTCTCGAAAGGTTCATTAGTTAATCTGACCGTTTCACGGTTTAGAGATACAGCCGTTAAGTTAAACGGGCATGCAGAGACGGTAGTTCGCTGTCTATTGATATCTTCTTTAAATGTTCTCAGGCTCATAGGTTTCTCATCGTCATTGAATGTGACGTGTTTTCGGGAAATAGTTAAGATTTAAGATCATGTCTCAAGAGAGAATCGTTGTCAAATTAAGCAAGCTCATTACCCACTAGTAAAAAAGACGCGTCATATTTAGGGTAGTGGCAGTCCCCTGAGTCTATTAGCGAGAACAACAGGACGAGCGTGTTAACCGTTGAGTTGGCTCGAAGCCACTCACCTCGATTGGCGGATGGCAGAGAAATCGGTGTCGACCACAGGAAAAAATATGCTCCTTCCCAAGGGAATTTCCTTTTATGCTACGGTGCCCTAAAATGGACGCAAACGAGCAATTTTGCGAGAATAATCAATTCAGATTATTAGAACCGATTCTTCGGTACGTGTGGTCATGCAAAACGCTGCAAAAACTGATCTTAAGAATTGGATTGAGCTAGAATTTTGAGAATGAGGAAGTAGATACGGTGGCTATCTAAAGGGCGGAAGTCTGTTGAAAGATGTCCATTTAGGCCAAACCTTGCCCAATAAAGCTTTTAATCGTTACATCAATCTCGCCCCTTTTCCATTACGGCTCATTTAAGTTTTATCTCGGACTTCGCGGAGCCCTAAGCTGTCATTTTGTAGTTTCTGTCTGAATTTCAAGTTATGACACGAATTGTAGATTATTATTCCGAATTACCTCTGTAATAGTACGAATTTAGCATTGTTTAGCATTTTAGCATTGTGCGTTCATTAATATGTAATGTATCTATTTCGGGCAATGTTGAGATAAAACCGTCTGATAATATCTCCAAAAAATTATAAATATTTTAATTCATAAATACGGTAGCAGAAGCTTATTCTACGGATTCAGTAAACACTAAAAGGAATGTTAAAAGAAATGTGAATAATATATTTAATGGAATGAATTTTAGTGTAATAAAGAAACTGATATTTTATTAAAGTATCTTTATTGCACAGAAAACAATCCTTTCACTCCGGAAAAATATCCAGGATGGGAAGAGGTGTGTGATTAATCTGTCATGTTAAATTCTTAAGCAGATTGACATTAACTAGATTTGGGATTCGAAAATTTTGTGATCATCAAAAAACTGGATCACCGTGGCAGAGAAACAGTCTTACGTCAATATAATTCAAGGTATCTCCTTTAAATCTCTGACTAAACGGACAAAATGGAAGGACGTGCGAAACCTTAAAGCGGTAATTAGTGAAAATTTAAAAGGAATATTTAATGCTACACGTGGAAATAATCAACGATGCAGAATCTAGGGACCAAAAAAGGTTTAAAGCGATAGTAAGTGCGCAGTTTGGGTATTTAATACAAAAAAGAAGGTTGAGATCCAGCAAATTGCCGTGGGAAAGACGAAAACATGGCCGTAAAACTGCGCAAAAAGAATCGCTGCATCTCGATATCCCCTTGCAATCGCAGTTCATCAACCCGCTGAGCGTCCTTGAAGCATCGTTACATCATTATGAACGGCGGTAATTTAATTTATTTCCCAGTGGCCTCCGTATGATGTTACGTCAATGCAATCTGAAGACCAATGCACAGGGGGGCGTGACGCAATATGGAGAATGTGTGAAAGACTTCGGTTTCTTAGCTTTCGTATTCAATTCTGCGACATGATAGTGGAGAGAGTACGACTTTTTAACGCCGAAAAAATTCAATGTTCGATTTATATTCACTCGAGAATGGATGCAGTTTGATTATCTATATATTTCTTCTGGACTTCACATACAGGAATTGCTTCCTTAAATTACAGTAGCACTAAAATCGAACCTAACATGCTAAGCGGCAGAAGTCTGGTGAAATATGTCCATTTAGTCTAAGTCCGCAACTAAGGTCAGCAAAAATTAATTCATGATCAGGACTCAAACCTTTGTCGGGGAATTTAGAGAGCTAATCAGAGAGCAAATTAGTAAATTTGAATATGGAATACACAACTTACCAATAATTAGTGATATGCGGATCGTGGATTTTCTCTTCGAATAGAACTGACTAAATATTCGATTCGATAAACGAGGCTTTATCGGTTTTCTCTCATAAATTTCCCAAACTGGAGCTCGAATTTTCTTGTGCGGCTTATCGTCATCGTAAATGCTAAAATATCATTGCAAATTTTTAGTAAAATTTTTCATTCGATATAATTTAGAAAATAACCATTTCTATTGATAAATTAGTTTTAGTCAAACGCATACTTCAATAAATAGTTTCATGTAGATAACTGAAAACGAAAGAAAATATTTAGTAATAGAAACATAATTTTTCGTCTCTTAAATTCGTAAACGATTTGACTTAAATCGATTTTTAATGTCGAATTTGCTGTCGATTCTGTTCGAAATTATTGTGGAAGAAAAATAATTCGATTCGATTGATACTTTGAATATCCGCATTCCTCTATCAGTCTTTTAAATCCAATTCCTATGATCTAATGTATTACATAATTAGACAAAAAGTTGAGTATTATGGCGAGTTTAACTGGTATTAAAGGAGCTTAGAATGAACGGGAAGTTAGAAACTCTCCTATAGGCGACTTATCCCAATTATACTCAACTATAACCATTCCTCTTCATCATTTCATATTCGCGTCTTTTCTACCCTATTTTTGTCCGTAGAAAGTTACGTCACTGACGAGTGAAGATGAGAGAAATTAGGATCTAATCAAAGGTCTCATTTCAAACACATGGCGCAACTCTTACTAGTTACCGCAATTCCTTGTAATATGTTCAGTCATTCGACTGCCTTTCACCGCCCACCATTGCATTTTTTCTGACGTCAGCCAATCAGCTAAGAATAGAGAAGATTTAGGTAACACTATGGTGCTTGATGACAAGTGATGAGACTTTCCCTCCGTCTCTATTCCTCTGAAAAAATATCATTCCCAATTGGTGAGAATTGCAACACTTCTATATTGATGGAGAATAATAGGAACACTATTTTTCTCAACGTATTTATACCACTCACTAGTAAATTTACTGAGTATTAAGAGCCATCTGTCTAACATTTTTCATGGGTTGTGATGTAATCCCACACGACAGCATACGTTGTACGATAACATTAGTTACAAACGACATTTATGTGATACAGTAAATAAAACGTTTTTTATCAACAATAACATTTCACTTCTTAATATGTTCTTTCATGATTGAAATAGGCCATGTCGGCCTTTTCCTATGCGTGCGTTGGTCTATGTGGTCATTTATGTCCGCTGGGATTTTCCTTCAGGGTTTTGTCGTGTAGGATTATGTCTGGTCACGGTTTCATGAGTAAAGAAGTTGTTTTAATCTTTTCACATAAGGTAACGAGTGTAGAATTCTTTCCTCAACTCAGGCAAGTTCATTTGTCCTATCAACTATTATTTACCAATTTACTCTCGGTCTCAAAGCAATACATGTCACCGCATATATATGCTAGAAATATTTTTTTTAATCGTAATTTTGTGTCATAAGTACTTTCGTAAACAAATCGCAGATTCATAAAAACGTTAGATAAATAAATGTTCATAAATAATCGAGATTTTTTGGAATGAGTAGTCTTGAAAAATGCGATTTTTCATAAATTGACAAAGTCTGAGATTTTATAAAATTACACAGCTTCATACAAATAAGTATGTACAATATCGGAAGAAATTTTATGGATACTAAACTTTGTAAAGATTGCTGTTTTGTGAAAATAACATTATTGCTCCGAACATCGCCATTAACACATCTTTGAAGACGATATTTTTCTAAAAATATCACGAAATAAAAATCGTCAGATGTAAATTAAATTACGTACAAATTACTTCAAAGAAATAAAGATGTAAAAAATGATACCGCGCCTTACGAGCATAATTCGTTCAGAAAGCGTAATCCAACTCTTTCATTAGCCAAAATAGCATTTCAAGTAAGTTTCCAAATCCTAAAATACTCGTAAATTCTGCCAAAAGACAACCATTATCTTTTACTAGCAAGCAGTTATTGTCAGAAACTGTTTTGCTATGGGCATTTCTGAATTTTTCGTGCACGTGTGCAAGCGCATGTATCCTCAAAAATATTTCTTTGCTGAAACCGTATTCTGTGGAAGAGTTATGAAATGAAGTTCATACCTTGAGTAGAAGGATTCTTTTTAGTAGGTTTGTTGTGGATTCCAATAAAATTCTAGGATACATCAGGACTTAGGTTAACAGTATATCAGAATCGGATTATTATTATACGCATTGGAATTTCTCTTAACACCTGAAAGCTTAAAATCATCGGTAAAAATTTCCGATACATCAGTTTATTTAGTGCTCTCTCGAAGTGATATTTTTCTAAACTAAGAATGATTATGTATTTTGATACAGCAATGAAATCAGAGCTCTAATTTATTCGTTGATTCATTAGCGTTAAGTTAATTCGCTTTTTTCAATACCTTTTTCGTCAATTCTGGACGTGATTGCTTCGAAATTAATCGTAAAATACGCGCAAACTTTGTAGTCTATCTCGTAATTAGGTCAAAAGTGTCATAAGTAGATATTGTTCTACCGAGGCAAATTTATTGTACTGCTCTCCAGCTCGAAACTTGGTCCGTATTCTTATTGGCAGTTGTCTTCCTTTTGCGCGCATTGTTTTATTGTGACAGCTGCCTAGCAACTGTTATCGGTCGAAAAATCTCGCGCTATGACAAACAAACTCCACCCAGAAGCCATAAAGAGGAAAATTTATTTGTTCCATCCAAGTTCTGGAATTGAAGTCGGAATTTTCCAAGGGGATCTGCTAGAACAATCAAAAAATTAACGGTCTCTCCTTCAGAAAGAAGAAGCAAGCTGCATGCTAACGAATTCGCGGAGAATCGTAAAAAATGTGAAAGTCAAGGAGGGGTATCGTATATTCGCTCATTACTTCGATGCAGATATTGTATCTTTAGAACTTATTCCCGAAATTTTTTATCCTTATGTCCTCGTCCAGAAGAGATCTCTGAAGACAATACCCGGAATGAATTATCCTCTTTTCTTCTTGAAACGTGAGTTTAAACTCTTCTCCCGTTGGAAAATAAAGAGCTCAATTTATTATAACTCGTATTATTTCCAATTACCTTATAAGTAAGCCTTTCATGAATACCGTTTTGAGAGTCATACTTAGGAGCAATTGCCAGCTTTAACTCCTCTCATATGTAAACGAGGTTGTGAAAGATACAGTTTTACCTAATCCACTCATTCTAAACGCAAATAACTAAATAACTTTATTACCATGCTTAACAACATTTGTACACTTCCGCGACATTGTAAGATTCTACGATAAATAATAATATGAATAAACAATAATACAAATAAATAATAATATAAATAAATAATATAAATAAATAATAATATAATTAAATAATATTATAATTAAATAATATTATAAATAAATAATAATATAAATAAATAATATAATTAAATAATACATATACGCGATATACATACTCGGTTAGACCGGTTTCGGCAACCTATTGCCTTTATTAACATTTAGTATAGAAATGAACATAATATATCGTCAAATCCTACATAAATATTTTCAATAACAAGATAGCTTATTCGGATTCACAAAGCTACCGCCGAAGAAGTTAATTCCATCGCTTCATTAACTGTTGATGGTTTAACTGCACACAAATACATATGTCGTTTCTTTGAAAAGTAAAGCAACTACTTTATCTTGCAGTTTTATGAGAAGGAAACATGTCAGAGTCTGTTGATAGTGCATTCTAAACTAGACCTCCGCCTCTTATTTGACTGCGTGGAAACTCTATGAGGAAGATGGCTGTTGGATTAAGCAGTTTGCCTGCAGAGGCCCAATACGCCGTAGGGGATGCGTCCAACTTTCCTAATCTCATTTCCTGTTTTATTATACCGCAGGCATTGGTCACTTTAGGACGACCATGTCCTTAAACAAGTCAATGAATACTAATTTGGACATCTTATGAAGAATCAGCCCTCGTTGGTGGTTTTATAGTTTTTAATTCAAATAGACCCAAAGATTTCAGCAGTTTAGGACATGTGAGAAACTATAGTATCAAAGAGATTGTACGCAGATGAATACCGTATATCCACTTGTACAGTAAACTCTCAATTACCCGTGCTAACGATTAACAAAGTCTTAAAGCTTGTTTTTATTCTTTATGTCCTGTCTGTTCTGCCGTCTGCATTTTGTTATTTGATTAATGATGGAATAGTTCCTCTGCTATTTATTTTCAAATCGAAAGAGGTGTCCATGTATCATGGGAGGAGGTATGTAACTCCGAGTGGGACAAACTTCAGCATTCTTTAGCTGTCTCTTATTGATTTTTCTCGCAATGTAATGCCATTTCCCTTCGCATGTAACTCCACCGGTTGTGTACCACCGACTATTACGTCGGAGAAATGCGAACAAATAACGGTGAAGTTGTCTTCACCACAAAGTTAAAGGAAATATACCGACTGTTAATATAATTTAGGTTTTGCGTACTCATATAGCGGCTTGATTATCCTTGTTATATTCCTATCAAAAGAAATCCGTGTTGTTTTAAGGGCAGTTCCGTTGAAATTTCTTCTAAATCGATTTGACGAAAAAAGGGCGTTCAAAGGTTGGAAATCAAGATGGCGTCGTTGGGTCAAAGGACAGTCATGGTATTATATCAGCATTTAGAAATTTAAAATTTTTATTTTTCGTATATTACAAGTGGTCCTTTCGTTCACTGTTCGCAATAGGTAAAAATACGTTAAAGAGATAGGGTAACCTCCAGATACAATGATTAAATCGGAGTTATCAGACGTACACCTAATTTTAAGACGTAGATCGCTACACCTTTGAACTAGGAATAAATTTTTCGCTCATCACTTAGGAACGTATTTGATTCTTCTTTCGTTAGCTATAAAAATAAACGCTAGAATTGAATAAATTTTTATTTATTGTTTGATAATTGTGCTATATAGGTCTCCCGTATAGCCGAGTGGGCAGCGCATTCAACTTTAGTGCAAGCGGTCTCAGGTTCTCTAGTGCAAGCGGTGGGGGTCTAAATCTGTGAAATACCATAGCTACCATAGCCCTTTATTAATATCTTTAATAATTGTACTATCATAGTCATTGGAGCCCGAAAAACGAAGAGCAAAGTGAAGGTTCCATACCAATCCATCTCTTTCTTTACGGTAATTAGCATTTTGATCGTCAATGAAGATAAAAGAGAAAATTTATTTCAGTTCATTTAAATACAATCCACCTTAATTCATATTGTGACAAAGAAAAGAGGAAAGCTTAAACCTGTCATACTAGAAGCTCTAACAATATCCTCCCCAAATATGGATGGAAAAATTTCCATATTGCTGGTAGTTTTAGTTTTGTTAAAAGGACTTCGAAAACTGACGACGTGGAATCGAACCCGAAACTGCTTTCACTAAAGCCGAATTAGGCTATCCAAAAACCCAATTTTCCCAATTTCTTCTAGCAGTGTATTAATTTATTTCTCAGTAATAATTAATTATTTAATATCATTTATTAAATACTGATTGATTGATTAAGCTTCGAATATTGAAAAAGAGAAAAAAATTCTTTGATTGATTATCGTTAAGTCTCTTGCAAATGCTAGCGAGGCTGCGAAAGATGAGTATCACAATCAATTTAAGCGAACGAAGGATTTAATTTTGCGTGCGCTTTAACGAAAAACAGTCTCGCATCTTAATGAAGCAAGGCGAAGACAAATGGTTGGGGATAATCCAGAGCTCATTTGAATTTTAAATTAAGTTATAAGCAAGGTGTTTGCCTGAGATGAACGTGATTTTAACCAGCATTTTCCTATCGAATATCTGGTTACACCTTTGAAGGCTGGATTTAGCATATCCAGAAAGAAATAAAAAAAGGATTCCAGCACATCTTCATCATGACATCTCAATTTTTTTGGCTTTGTTTTCATGGAAAGATAACGGGAATGTCTACCTTATTATTTGTCCTTTTTGCGATAAATTCACGAATCCCCTTCCCCGAGGGAAAGCCATAACTCTTTCCCCAATGACGGACGTCAAATTGATGCTATGTTTTCATCCCCATCTCCCTTGCCGTTTTTGCGCTAATAAATGTTCGAGGAGATAACATATGGTTCTTTCCATGAGAAATCGGTAGGCGCGACCTCTCCGGAATTGCGCAAGGACTCGGTCGCCCTTCAAAAAGTCTTGCCTCATTCAAATGTCAGTCCTCTTTAATCTCGACGGTAAATGTCAAGAGAATGCTGTTATTTGATTGTCATTGGGATGCGAACGATTCAGGATATCACTTCGCACTTTTATAGTCCTTGGAATGGAGAGATATTATCCAGAATTCGCTAATATAAATGTCAGTCAGGTGTCACACGGTCGTCTTATTGCACTAGGGTGTTCGAAAGAGCAACTGTTATTGTACGGAGCGAGATCGCTTATCCGTTTGATTTACATCCATAAGGTTAATTAGCCCTGCTGAATTTGTAGCGAATGTCACTTCAATGTCATCCATTGGGGATTCGGTCTTGCTTCACGAATTTTTTATTTCTCGCTGCCTTTTATGACGTAGAGTTTCGAACGACAGGAAAAGATGCTTTAGCCCGCACTGTGCAATTAAATGGAAGAGTTTTTCCTCTGTTATCGGAGCAAGATGAGAAGTGCTCATGAAGAGGAATTTTCCGACCGTTCCCATACAAAGCCAGATTCCGTCGTAATTGAAGTCCTACGTTGAGGCACTTATGTAAGGGAAACAGACGTTACCACAGGGAGGGTACGTACGTACGTAAAAAGGTTTAGCAACGAAAATGGCAATGCATTTTTATTTGAAGCCATTAAAAATGATACAAATACAAACAAGTTCCCTTCCTGTCTCCTCCTTACCTCATGTACTTATATATCCCGGTAGTTTTTCTGGTTCATACCTAATGATGGGGATGATTTTATAAAATTGATAATATTTATTTCTGGAAATATGTATCAGTGCTTTATCAGTTTCAGTCGCTTCGAATAAAATATTTAGCCATTTTAATTGGAGTTGTTTCAAGTTAAGCCTTATCTCGTTGTGGTGTGGTTAGCCCGTCTACTGAATTAAATTTTAAATGATACATCAGCTTCAGCTGAGTTAAAAATTGTTCCAAAGCCAAACAAAAGTGTTAGATTTATCAGGAAAGGAACTTTTAGTCACACTACTTAGAGATACAAATATGCAAATTATACGCCACATGTTAGCGTTGCATCTCAAACTTTCCTTCTGACGAAACACTCAACCAATTTCGAGAATTTTTTCGGAATATGGACCACTAAGGCTACTTCGTAGAGTTTAGACATTTAAGTGATAAGTAATATATGCCAATGTATGTCAGAAGTTTAGTTTTAGCACAATCTATTCATGGTGTGTGGAGTCCCTGATTTAGGTATAAGTTACTACTTCAAAGTGCACCAAAACTCATCAATATCAATCTTCATATCTTCTCGCGGAGCACTTATTTATTTTTCGTGGAATACAAGCGTTTCGGGGAACGTAATTTGGGAAGCGAAAATGGATTGGAAAAGAACAATAAAACGTTTTAAAAATAGTTTCGGTACCTAATCAGTTACAAAACATCTCTTTCAATGACATTTCGATCATAATTTTCAAATTCATCATCATCATCATCAAATTTAATATTTGAATTAATTGAAATCAGTATCTCAGAATTTAACATTACTCCTGTCTTTGAGCTCTAAATAAAAATTTCAAATTGAGAGAAAAGAATTTTCATGACAGATTCAATACTTTTGTGTGTAGTACTTAATCCGAAGTATGAAGGGAAAAACGTGGCGAGAAATCTCAGGGCACATGAATCTACCGAAAAATAGAAAACTGATGTATGAAAATAGTTCTCACTTTATGGAAACGTTCATCGATATTTCACTGCATAAACCTGCTCGCAAGTGAGTAATCCTCAAGGAAATTTTCCTTTAATATTAAGGGAAAATCAGAAATTTTAATGGATAAGTAATAAAAATATTTTACTCAGGATAGTGGGCTGGTAGAATAAACCAATGTTGAATGTCCTTTCCTATAAAAGAATTTCATTTCATGTACATACAATTTTAAAGGTATAAGCCGACTCCATAGAGCTTCCAACATTCTCAGTTCGTTAGAGCAGCTGCTCTGTTAGTGGAATATCCACGTTTTGATCCTTTCCTCTTTCGGTATCTGCATACGTAAACATGCCTCAATCGAGCTGGAAATTAAAGGAGGAATGTTTTTGTAAGACGAATAAAAGTTACTATTTTAAAAGTGATCTATGCACATGAGCTCTAAGCGGGTAGTGTATAAAATGTTTGAGATCTTTTCTACTTCAGATTTTAATGTCACACTCCAAATGGCATAGTATTTGAAGTATTCTGCTTAAACCGAATGTAGTATTCCTGAAAAGTATCTTTCAAAGCACACTATCTAATCTAGACTTTCATATTTGATATGAAATTCATTCCTCAACGCAGTTATAAATTGTGTCATACCCTACCGATCTCTTTATTAATCTAGTAATTCTTATGAGGACATATTCGTACAAAATGTCTATTATGTATGAATGCTGTATTGCTTTCTATTTTCTTAGTAGTGAGATTTAAGCCACTTTTAACATAGTACTGAATCTTACGATTTTCTTACCTATAAAATTAATATGCACAATCTTTACTTGGTGGAATTCTGCAGCACCCATCTTGAAATGAAAACGCTAATTAATTTCCAAAGAAGAATTTGTTAATGTGATAAATTTCATCAACGAGTTTATATCGTCAGGCGTCGACGAAACTTTTCGTATTAAAATATTCTACTCTGGAAATTACTAAGTATTTTCATTCCAAAATGGGTTCTTATATATATAAATATAGTAAACACATCAAAGACTGAGAAATGATACGCTTGAAAGTACATTTCACTCTTTATTGAACCAAATTTTACGATTTAGATTTTGAGGCGTAGGAGTACAAAAATTTTTAAAAATTTCCTTTTTCAATCAAGGGAGAACTTGCAGATCATCGATCGTCATCATTCCGCAATTCTCCAAAATTTCGAATCCAAGGTTACCAAAAATATATTGTGTAACCAATGCTACAGCTGTTTACCATTGGCCGAGTAAACATTAGGAGGGAATATTTTCTTTGAGGTGAGGGCTCTCCCGTCCCACCGATAAGATCCTGTGTGCACGCCCGAATGCTGATAGATTACTTAACGGGACGGGACGTGACATGTTTGTTTCTGCTGTCATAAAACAAAAAACGAGTTGTTAAGTCCTGCAGCAATGCCTCGCCTAAATTGCTCATGCTGATCATGCAGCGTCGTTTTGAAGGGCTTTGGAACTTACGAGATCTTTTTGGGCACCCAAAACCTGTCATGACATTCTGCATATGTTAAATCTTAAACGCAAAGAAAAGTTACATCCAGTATCCTATCCTATGGTGCAATAGAGAGATGAGAATCTGATGTGAAAACTCGGGAAGATACTTTATCATACATCGGAACTTCATCTCACATCATTTGATTCCAGATGATTGTGGATAGAAGGAGATCCATTCAGTTTATAGGATGACGCTTATCTATCTTATAAATATATTTGTACAGCCGACCGAAAATTCCTTTTTTTTAATACGTTGAAGACTGCTCTCTATCAACTCAAAGGTCGCTCGTTGACTTCTTACTTTAATATATAAAAAAACCTGTTTAACATATTGGTTTGTTGAATACAGAATTACTATGTTTCCATTTTCATCTGCAATGTGCCTTACCAGGTGGAGCATCTGAGTAAATTGTTTTACACATTGCATTTTCAATTTCCTTATATACTTCTCTCATTCTTTCATAATCGCTCCAACCACTTCACCTTCCTAATTTTATGTCTTAGAGGTGGCTTTCTTGATTCACATTGTTGTGTCAGCTGTGTCTCCTTTCTATTAGTTAATGAATTAACGATAATGAAATATCCGGCTACCTTCCAGTTTTCCTGATATTACATTCTGGAAATCTAGGTACGAAAAAATTTCGTCCGTACATAAACCTTCATGCAAAGTTACAAAAGAGCGAAGAGTATTATTATGGTTACGAAATTCTTTTGGTTAGATATCGGGATTTATCAAATTTTCAAGCGGATGGGACTGGGCCTAAACCGGAACGTTGCTGTTAAGCTTAGTCTTAGTTGAGCTAATTTCATATTTTCTTAAGGTAAATTTAGTAAGCATAGCCTCAAATCTTCACGAAATTGCGTTTAAATAAATTTTCATATAGAAATCCCCGTTTCTTCCATCACATTTTTTCTTTGATTAATTTCGGGACAGCTGCAAAGCTTACATACTTTGAAACCGGCAAATTCCGGTTTTATCATATGGCGAGCCTAAATATACAACAGGAACGCTTCATCATCACCAAATGCTTGCGTTAACGAAAATACGATAAGATGATAAAAAAGTATTTGCGATCGTGAGCTCCGTTAAAAAAACAACTCGAATTGGTAATCTAAGGATAAAATCAACCGTTTCGTTAGAGACAGGGATGGACGAGATCCCCCAATCCCATCCGTTGGCTTAAAAAAGAAGAAGAAAGAACGGAGATGGAAGAGGGAGGAGCTGTAATGGAAGGGATTAATCAGAGGATAGATCAGGGAGAGAAGTATTTAAACGCATTTTATGGGAGCAAACAGTGGAAAGGGCTTATGTGGGTGGGTAATGAGAGTGGGAAGCACCGGAGGAGGAAAGTTGCGTTCCCAGAGGGAGGAGATGGCAAAGGGAGATTAGAGGCTTAGCGGCCAACGACTTGAATCCCAAAGGGTGAACGTCAGAGGAAGACCAGCTGCGTCTGTTTGCTCCTCGCCAAAGACCTGAATGAACAGATTGTTTACGAAAAGGAATCGAGACCCATAATCGAAGGTGGAAGGAATCACAGCCGGCGCTTGTGTGAAGGCGCGAGAAAGTTATCACGGTTTCTTTAGCACCGTGTGTTTTAGTGGATGGAGGAATGCGCGATTGAGTGAAGGAATGCAAGGAATAATATGCCTTTTTCTTTCCTGAGCTATAAAAGTTGGACGTAATCGAATCGTTTGTGTGGCCATTTTGTAAGACCTTGCAAGTTTCAGAGGTTATATAATTTCAAATAATTTTTCAAATGGTATCTCTTAAAAGACTTGGTGGAGATATCCTTTCAAGGATTGCGACAAAATTAAAGACACAGAAACATTAGACGATACTAACATGGGTGCTTTCGTGGTATGCGTTCTCCCGGTGTTTTGCATTTAGCTGTAAGAAATAGCCATTCGATGATAAAAATGCAATATCTGGGCTAAGTGAGTAAATTTAACAACTTCGAAATTAGAAAATATGCTAACAATTCATTAGTAGTCTTATCACTGTCATATTCTCTGCAGCTGATATTTGAATAAATAATTAATAATTGGATGTTAGCAAATACTCTTCAGTCTCTCTTTAGAAGATAAAATGTACCAAAATGATGATGCTTAGATCTCCAATCAACCCAAAAAGGGAAAATTCTTTCTTTCATAGGGATGAATTCCTTAAAATGGAGTATGGTTCTTTACTTTGGCCATATACGTATGGGTGAATCTAGAAACTTGCTAGGGAAGGTGATACTTGCCAATGAGGGAGACTTTTTTGCTTTCTATTTTGTTCTATTTTGGGTAGTATTTTTAGTTTGAAATGGTTTAAAAGATGTTCCTATCATTCACCGCAAACAAATGCTGCGAAGGCTAAAGATGTCTATTGCTTAGTAATAACTGTATGAAAACTATTTTTACGCTAATAGCTATTGCGGTATAGAAATTCATATTAAATTGAAATGAATAAAATCTACGGAGAGAGCCGAGATGGTAAGAGAATCTATAGCAAAATATTCAAATGAAAAACAAAGTATAAGCAAAATATTCAAATGAAAATCAAAGTGTAATATTTCCATATACATTTATTTAAATTGACGCGGAAATATAATACGTAATTATTCATTTAAATATTTTAAATCCAAATAGCTACACTCGTGCATTAAACTCTTTAATTGACTGATCAAAATTAATGTCAATTTATTCAGTATTCCATATATAGTGAAACCCACGTTTAAAAATGTTATTAATATACAAAGAGGACGAGTGTCTTCAATCTTGATTGCGGTGAAAAGGGGAATCTTTATCAAGTCTGACACCTCTGCATAAAACATGCACTTTTATTTCCAATGACATGAAAATGTAATTCCATCATTTTTAAGTTTCTTTCCCTCCATGTCTCTTCTCGTTCGTTTCTTCAGTGACACATTTCATCCATCATACCCGTAGTCTTGCGCAGATGCTTCGCACCATCGTGTACACAGTGTGTCATTTTCTTTAATTTATAAAGTTCCTTTTATTATCAGGCTTTATCTCTAATGAAGTTACGATGACTGAATTTCCTTAAAAATCCTATATATGATTACTGCCCTCTTACTTCACTAACTTTAACTTGAATTTTAGCGAAAATTTGCCTTGATGCAACCTTAATTGATATGATAGAATCTCTCGGTCGGGATTCGCTTGGTGATAGAAGACTTGATTACCGTGGGAAGCTTTTTAATAAATTTATCACTACGAATCTCGTGGAGGAGGTTGTTAATATTGTCATACCAGTTAGTAGCGTACAGAATCTTCGAGACAAAAAGAATGAGCGTTAGAGAGAAATAGTTGCCAGGACAGATAGTTATTTCTGGTCATTTTTTCGCTAAGTATTAGAGAAGCCAACAGCAGTCAAGGATAAATAGGGTTTTCGGTAGTTAAAACCCCCAGCCATGCGCCTGTGGCGGTTTGCAGGGTTAAAATGTAAACGTAAATTGTTATCCCTCGATCCAATCTAAGTAGTATAGCGTTATAGTATATATAAATTTTGATTTAATACAGAGTCTATGGTGCTACTGTGAATCTGCACTAATAATGAAGGCACCGATCGAAGTTGAGTGTGAGTAATTCATTTAAATTTTATTTGCTGCGTCATTTATATTTATTTATTCGGAAATCATTTTATTGGATTCTTCCATCTGTTAGCGGAATGATGAATATTACGAGCCAGCAGAAATATAACGCGCAGTTTTTAGGTATGACCTATTTTTGAGACGAATAGAAGCTATTTCTCATGCAGCTTCTCCACAATTACGTCGCAGCGAGTAGGAATTAACCTAGGCTTATTTAGGTTGGCTGTCTTTCCAGAATGTTCAAGTAGCTCTACATCAACATACACCTTTTAGTTACTCCTAGTTAGGAGATAAATTCAGCTATATTTTAAAATTGGTTGAGACAAAGGCTATATTTCATCTTGCCAATATCAGTCCGAGTTCTAGTATTGCTAATCAATTCGCTTTATTTTCCCTGCGTTCTTATATCCATCAAGAATTATACATTCATATAATACTTTTGACACCATTGAATAGTTATACGATGATCTCTATAAAAATAATCAACGGAGCGAACTCAATGTTAAAAATCTCAATTATCGTTCATTTATTCAACCATTTTTTCAAAGCTAAGAGTTCGTCCTATATTTACCACGTAATAAGGAAAATGTCAACTACTCTGGCATATAATAATGTTCATGCTTTCTGCAGAAATGATTTTTTATCGATTGGAAACCTGAATAAAGGATTTTAGCCATTATTCTATTCAATTCTTTGATACAAATTTATTGACATAACGAACGGAAAAATGCATTCAACTAAAAGTGGAGCATTCCACCAGAAATGTGAATTATATCTTCAGTTCGATGCAAAATATAGTAAATTCTAAGGATAAAATTTGAAATTACAACGGAATGAGTCTCCTTTAACTTGTCTTTATTACTTTTTTGACTTTTGCATCGATATTGACATGTTTATCAATTTCAATCGGCCTAAATGTTATAGGAGGGATGGATGAAAAAGACACGAAGCCGTTCTCATAGCACCAGTCTAGTGAAGTTTTAATGACTATATTTCGATTCATCCCCATTCCAGGAAGAAAAACACCGGAATATATCTATTAATACGCAATAATCTGACTTCTGCTTTTAGGAATCTCGTCCTAATTTCAAATTCTCCATGACTTCCTAACGTTCAGAGGAGATTCCAATCAACATTAGTTTCTCAAAATAATAAGAAATGATAATACTACACTTCTGTGATGATAATACCTCGAGAATCACAGTATTTATAGTCTTATGCTTATCCTTAACGTCCGTTCCGTTCTTATTTAAAATCTATCTAAATTCGGACTGGAAAGCGTGGAACTGCGTCGCAAAGTTCCCTTTTCAGGGTCTCCTTATTCTGCAGAAGAACAATAAGTAGACCCTGGAGACGAAAGAGAGCTTGCGAATCACGAACGGCTCCGCACTTTTCGTTTTCAACGGTCGGCGGTTTTAAATCCGATTTCCCGGCCAATGAGAGCGCGGATTAAGCGCACTGGGCGGGAAACTGGGAGGCAAATCCAGACAAGGAATGCTTCGACTCTCCGCAGAAAGGAATGCCGTAATTGTCGCAGCTCTCTGTGAATCCCTCGGAGTAACCAACTCCAGGAGCGGCTGGCTGGACAGCCATGCATGTAATCACGGGGAATGCTAGAACTAATCCAAGTGCTGAATGGTAATGGTGAGAATTGTCCCCATATGCTCAGGACCCAGGGTTCAGATAGCACATTTTCGCAAGCTTGAGAGGCGGTACCTCGGGGTGCAGAGATTGATAGCTTCTATACTCGAATGTATGAGAAAATGATATAGTGCTCAACACTAAAAGAAATTTTCGAACTTTCCTATTAAAGAACGAAGTTCTTTGAATATGAATAATGAGTTGCAACAGAGTCGTTACTGGTGAATTTGAAATGTTTCAAATCTTCTTCAATACTCGAATATAAGAGAAAATAATAATACGCTCCAAAACTAAAAGAAATTTACGAACGTTCCTATTAAATAACAAAGTTCTTTGTGTATAAGAATAGTGAGTTAAGGAACTTTGTATATAGGAATAATGAGATAACACAGTCGTTACTGGTGGTGAATTTGAGATAATGTGTTACAATGTCACTAGAGGTGTTACGCTCGAGAATAATAAAAACGGGTACCGAGTGATGCAATCAGCTAATGAGGTGTTACGCAACAGTAATAGATGAAATAAAAATGATCGATGAATGCCAACGTAGCCTTGCCTATACAGATCTATAAATAGGGCTTCCATAATCTGATAGTAAGAAACCGGGACTTATAAAATCTTGATGCGGGTAATACTGGTACGAAACCGAGACGTTGACTCGGTTTAAAACTAAAACTCAGTCTGGCAATGAGTTGTCTCCTTCAGCTTTTAAGGCAGCCTGAGTGTGTGAAGGGTTTACACTTTTATGATAACTTGCATTTAAATGCGTTCTGCCATTGAAATCTCCGTATTTTACATTATATTCTTTCTTCGATTTTTCCAACAATCCAGGAAAAGATAATGATTGTTTGGAAGTATACACTAAAACCCGGAAAGTCTCGGTTAAAATGGGACGTATGCTAACTATATAATACTTGTGAAGTCTACCAAACACTGTCTATATCTTTCAGATGCACATTTGCGATATATCCATCGGAACTGAGTGTTTCTTTAGTTAAATAAAGCAATTAATACATCGCACGTATTTACAACTTCCAACATATACTTATTTCAATGAAAATTTCTCTTATTCTGTTTTTTTTTTAATTATTATATTTCCTCTATTGGAACTCTAGGAAATATTTTTCGAAATTTCCTTTTTCTTGTATTCTTTCATGACAATTAACTGTTAGTGAATTTGGACAATTATGAAAAGGAAAGATGTGCGATTGATTTACTTTGTCTTATTCTTATTTTGCTATGTCATTTCGCGGAAAGTTAGTGGACTGATTGATTCACAATTTTTAATGTCAAATTGAAAAAGAAGATTAATTAAACGATATTTCCTATGCTTGAGACTGTTAGAGCTTGATTAATGGACCTCGTGGGACGACAAAATTCTCACCATTTATGCTCATCGACTCTCAGCAGAAACTAAAGAAATGAGACTTAAAACTACAAGAAATGATGAATGCATTATCTACTACTTCTAAACTTTTATTACGAAGAATGAAGTTCCGAAGTTTATGAAGAATGAAGTTACGAAGAAGAAATTTTTCTATCGGTATTAAAAAGTAATTTCCCTTCCTTTGAACGCAGCTTTAAAATTCTTCCTCAGTACAACAGACAGGTTATTCGACAAGAATCAATGTTCCATCTCCTCTAAATCATTTTTACTACCAATTCCATGTATTTGCTATATATTTTAAGGACAGCTCTCAACACGACTTTGATTAGATTTCCATTTCCATTTTTACATCTCGACAAATAAGATTTACCTCATTTCATAAATTATGAATTTATATCTAAATTAAGATTCCGTAAAGTTCCTTGAAGCTCATTCAGTTAAGAAATTCAGCTAGCACGTTGGCAAACTTACTTTTCTTTTCTATTTCTTCTCATCTGTTCGAGCTATAGATCATTTCTGTAGTTCTGCAGAGAAGTGTATTGGCTTCACCTAGGCGCCACGTCAAACGAAACACGGTTTTTACCGTACCAGCTATTGTCACATACGCGTTTTAATATGTTCGTGTACGAGATGGAAGGAGCGTCACTTTGAAATGATCGCATGTGTCGTGAGATATTCAAAAAGCGAACTTCATTTCATGCATCGAAGATTCTTCCCTTGCGTCACACGATGAGACACCTTTGTATCCGCACCAATCTTTCAGAGTAAAAACGCTTCAAGAAACAACGAAACGCAGCAGTCAGTCAGACACACGTTGTTTCAAGACAGTATTGTTCCGATACGCCGGAGGAAAACCTCGGCGTAGTTTTCATCAATAAAGGCTTCGTTGTCGTATTCATTCAGTATCGCCACTGAAACTTCACCATCTGACGCCATCATTTTGTTTGAGTTTCGTTCGTCCGTGTAAGCGTAATTCTGTTTTCATTTGGAATAACTCCAGAATTCACTGATGTCGCCAAAATATCCTATATCACCCCTTTGATTCTCTGGCTTTGATTTGATAAGCGTAACTGTTTATTTACCTTTAAATTTCAGATCAGTTTCTGGATCATCATTTTTCTTCTCTCCTTCTGATACACGAATCGCAAATGTTCAGCAGTTGCCTCCGAGTTATTTCAGTGAGTGATATTCAATTTGGCATTCGATTATATTATTAAATGCAATTGTAGATCCACTTTCTGTAGATCCACATCTCTGTCGCAAAGAAAGTGGATCTACAATTGCATTTAATAATATAATCGAATGCCAAATTGAATATCATTGAATATTTTACATACCCACTCTACATCAGGCAAATCTAATGGTATAGATTTATACTTATAACACATGATGAGAAAGAGATTTATTTATACTGTTCATATTATGTAACATTGTTTCAGAGCTAATAGATGTGCCAAGAAACTTCTTATTGTTAAAGTTCCTTGCGGTTTCCGATAGGTCTCCGATCTCAGTATAATTCTGTGTAGTATTGTATGTATTTTATTGATTCATTAGAGGTCACAATATAGACTTAAAAACCTTCATTCCGCGACATTAATTTTTTTCGAAATATACATTCGATTTGAAACTGGCCGATGTGTTTATCCGCAAAAGTCAATCTGTGCCAAATATGCAGATGGTTGTTATTTCATAATGTGCCGATGGTTGTTGCTGTTGTAGAGTCTATGAAGACTTACATATATCATAATACAAATTATATCATACTGAATATTTCGCGTTGAACGATCTTAATGCATTGACCACGGATAAATTTTCCACCGAGAAATCGCGTCGTGGAAGGAAGTTGTTTTTGCGGTCTCGCTGCATCTTGTTACTCTGCGATCGCTTCTGTTTTGTATTTCTCCGAAACCCCTCCTTTACAACCATTTCCAGCAACGCGACCCCCCGTGCAGAATGGGGGGGAACCTCTAAGCACGGATCGACTCATTTCGGTAATTACTAAGATGGCGGGTCGGTGGCTTCGATGCTCCAGATCCAAAAAGAGAGATCATTTCCAACTTTTCACAGACGCAGCATAAAAAAAATGTATCGCCGAGCGAACCCGCTCTTACGCTACCCTTCGAATCTCGCTCCCACATACCGCCTCTATGTTATGCCCTCTCCCCTTCATTTTCAATACCCCTCTGCAGCCCCTCATAGCATCACAATCCCCCCCTTCTCCCCCCGCATAACTCAGCATCCTCCCTCCTCTTTGCCAATGCAACGCCGCCGCAATATTTCTCATCATCTTCGTATCTCTCTCTAACACAGCTGTTCGCTGACCGTCCCTCACCGAGCTCAATACTTCCACCGACCTACCTTCCCTTTCCAGAAAGACAAACACGGTGCGCATGCGCCCTCGCCGCCACAGGGGGCAAAGAGAGAAAAAAGGACGTTCGGGGTGCAGGCTTACGTATTTACAAATGATTTAGAGTAGTTGCAATTAGAGGGGGATATTTATAATAAGAAGGGATGTTGCGACGGGCGCGAGGGAGGAGGAAGTTCGGGTGATGGCCTCCAGAGTCCGCCACGTTTCGTGGTGCACGAGGAGAGGGCTCTGGCGGCAGGAGGAGGAAGCTGAGGGAACGCGGGGTTCCTCTGAAGAATCAATATAGGGCGGGGAGGGATTCGAGTAAAGGGATACAATGGCTGGGGTTTCGGTGTGTTTTTATTCTACGAGGTTCTAACAAACGAACGGTCCTTATTCACCTCTTGGTGGAGCTTGTTTACTCGATTTGAAACCATAAATACTACATGCCGAATATGGAATCGCAGAAATTGGCCTCACTGAAAAGCTGTTCAAAGTCTCCGTTTCTGTCGGATAGAATTTGCCAACACTCTCGGTCCTACTAGGAAAAAATGCCAGAAAAGGTATTCCGATGCAATATTCTGAGTAGAATCTGCAAAATGAAAGTGTTTATCTCTACATTCTGAATTAAAACGCAATTTTACATTCCCTCGTTAAGCAGCTCGTCGAAAACTAAGGCCAAATCGCGGAGATGATGTTTGATAACAAATAATAATTCTAAAATGAGTTAACGATAGCATCACGTCGTAAGGTCGACTGCAGCCGTTAATTAAAAAAGGGCAAAATCGGAATGTTAAAGCCGAGCTCCGCATTGGACGAAGGTTGAAGATTTCGATTAAATAAGATCTTGTTATGAAATTCAATCTGGAATGCGGTAGTGCACACAAAATAACAAAAATATCATGAATTATGATTAACAATACATAATAATTCAATACTATCTACAAGCTTATCACATGGTGAAAGGACATATTTTATCAGCGGAAGTTAACCCTCAAAATTTGATGGTGAAAAACCTTTAGGAAACCTTTATATTCAAGATAATTATCTCATAGAATTAACCCTTTCAATATCGGTCAAATCAAGAAGAAACAAAGGAAAGTTTAATTCCATGAAGTTATTGATTCTGTTGACGGGGCCATTTTTAAATTTTTGAGCTCCCTTGAACTTGAAACGGATGCCATTTGGCTCCACTTTCCAGATTCCAGCTTTTATTAAATTTGGCAAACTTCAGCAAACGGTCCGAATAAAATATCAACATAAATTTCTGGATACAACTGAATCTAAAGTGTTTACGTAGAATGAAAGCAGGTGTATTCTATTGAACCATGGAAAAGTGCGTCAAATAGAGATGTTTTCAATAAATAACTATAATGAAATATTTTCGAGATGTTGATAATCAGGTATTTCCAACATGTAACATTCAAAGGAAACTAAATTAAGAGCTAGAGAAAACTTTTACTCTCTAAATAAAACTTCCACGCCATTAGGAAATAAATTGATAAAGTTAGTAAAATATTAAATTGATTAAAATCGATTGAAGAAGCTGTCACTTTGTGGAACTTCATAACGTTAGTAATGATAAGAACACTTTGTCTTAGTTCCACGTGGAAATTACCGGTCGCATAATAAAATTTCCATGTGGAACTAAGACAAAGTGTTCTTATAATTACTAATATTACATTCATTAATCTACAGAATTAAGTAAATGATGAACTCATCATAATAAGGCGAGTAAATGAGGAAATATGCTATCAAATAAGTGGAGCGAGAGAAAAATAATTCGTCATAAGATTATTTAAGTTCCTCACAAGCAGTATATATCCTAGAATTACGGAATTTTTTCTTATGTAGTGGAAGGCTGGAAATTTTTTTTTTTATGCAATAAGTAGTCCAAACTATATAGCTGGACTTTATCTACCGCAATACATATTTTATATCACGTGTTGGACAACTTTGGATCCATTTTCCTATTCAATTATCTGAATGTCCTGGTCAGAAACAGCTGTTTTTATGGACCGATTTAGTTCATTGATTCTTTCCATTCCGAGGGAAAACAAGATATAGTAGCAATAGGAAAATATAAAGTCGTGAAACAATAGGTCTGTCATGAAGTAAACGTAACATCATGATCCTGCCGTGGAAGAATCTTCAATCAAGTTTTTGTCAAAATTATCCCAAACCTTCCTGCATTATTTCTCTTCCTTGCTCAGCAGATTCAATGAATGTATATCTACGTATATACTCTATCTACGTATACATGCGCTATAGTGTTAAACCCATCAGTGATGTTTTGCGGCAGTAATACGTTATTAAGTTTTCCTGTGAGGCTAAGATCGACAATAAGTTCCACTGTGTGATCTAGCCACGATTATGGATTCATAATCAAATAAAGCCATACCAAACTTTACATTAATCAGCTATCTTATTCTTTTCAAACGATGGTTGATGTTAAACGAATGATGCGAAGGATTATCAAAGACGCTCCCCTTGATTTCAGTCATTTCTATCATAATAACTCCTGTTCCTTGGTTGGAACCGTCTCACTTTGCAGTATATTTTATACATATAATGTATAAAATATAATTATATTATATCATTATATTATATATAAAAATATTATTATATATAATAAATGATATATTAAATCATTACTACAGTAATACACAAGATCCATAAACTTATCGGTGATATAATGCCTTATTGATTTTTTTTAATAAGGCCAATAAAATGGGCTAATATATAATTTTGTGCACAAAAAAATACCTGTAAACATGGTCATCTTTGTTTTCATTGCAAAAATACGAGGTCAAAAGGTCATGTGTGCATGGGTTATTCGTGTATACACGTCATTTCACCCCCAAGTTACCCTTTAGTGAGTCGCAGAATGCAGTGAAAACGTGGATCGACTTTAAACCGAAGTAGACAAGAAGGGCGACCGGCGCTTTTAAATCAACCCTCGGGAGCGTCCTCTTTAAGCCGATCGTCAGGAGGATCCGAAATTCCCGGAAACTGCAAGCTTTCACTCTTTCGTCTTTAACGCCCGATTTTAGATCGACTTTCGTTGGAGCGGTGTTATCGAACGTGACGTCAGAATCCGATGTTTACATCCCGACTGCGTAGTCGTTTTTGCGAGCGACGTTTTTGGTAATCCTTTTGTCGGCCGCCGTGCGAGTCGCAGAAACAATGGCGGTCGGAAATTCACTAGCGTTGCCAACCGAGGCCAACGGCCTCCGTAAAAAGAACGTTTTGGGATTTTTCTTTTTTAATGGGCCCCCAGAGGACGGGAGATAAAGCACGGGGCAATGGGAGAAGCTGGAAGGAAATCCTTGTTTTCGTGATACTAGAAATTCCTGTTAAGGGCAGACTCATCGGCCATAATGATCGGGGAAGCTCACGGGAGAAAAGCTTGAGTGTAACTCGGGATCGTAAATTTTCTCTAAAAGACGACGAGGAGTTCAAAAACAGCGTATTTTGCGTTTGAAAATAAGTCGCTACCTCGTACTCCTCTTTGCTGGAATTTCTTTGTGTATTATTCGATCGATATAATGTATTATTTTCTGCCCGACATTTATCGCATCAAAGGTTCACGAGCTACCGCCTCCATTAATAACGCTGGCTGTATTTTAAAGGCTCATTAATTTCCAAACTTAAATAAATACATTGCAGTCTTCAGTTCTAAATTAAGTTTATGGCAGACCTATAACGCGTATTTCATTTGAAGCGATGGTAATAAAGGCCTCTTTTAGTAATAGAAATAATAGAAACTTCGTATGAATCTTTCATGAAGGTCATGGAATAGAATTTTCGTGCAGCTAATAAGCCTTTCGGTGCACTGTATAATTTCAAAGAGCAACAGAAATTTGTGATTCAAAAATATAGTTTCCGAGCCGTTATAGTTACTATGTAGTTTAAAGGGAACTCAAATTTGCAAAATTGACGAAACGATATTGTAAATTACAATTTTTTTTCGGTAAACGTTTTTGAATTTCCTTTGCTAAGCATTTTCCTAAAACACCTTATAAACGCGTGGTTTATTTTCCCACAAAAGTTAACAGATGCAAAAAATAATTGAGAAGACAGAATCTCTGTTGTAGGCTTCAAAAATCGTAAGAGAATTCACAAAGTAAAGGTATTTGAGCCCCAGTGAAAGTTGATTAATCAAGATAAGTTTGTTTGCTCTTTGATGATACTCTTTGTTTTATGGTGGATTTAAAATCAATAATGACCTAATGGTGGGCCATAATAATCAGGTTTCTCTGAGAAAATGAAAAAAGGAAATTGCTCCATAAATTTTTCCTTTCTGAGTTCAAAAATATCTGTTTTTGCCTTTCAAAATAACACGGCAACACGTTCACATGTTGTTATTTCTTAAGCACGATCCATTTTTCCTCAGATACGAGGCTCCGAGTAATCTAATGACATTTTTGGGTGATAAAAAACGGGCACGCTCTATCATTATCGCTGTTTGCTCATCATTTGCACCTTTTTACCAAGGGAAATAACAGTGGAAAAAAGTAGAAAGTCAATGGCGGTAGCTAATCCGTGATTGACCTCTCTTCCTAATAAATTCATTTTCGAAATTAATGTGAAATACGCTCTTCGAATGCAATACGTTATTATGCCTAGGGCTCCAATGATCTTTCGCTGAGCATTATCTTTCGTGAACATCTACATTGAACTCGAATACATTTAGGTATAGTGAGGTTTTATATATGAAACGAGTTATATGAAATGAAGCTCAAGATCATCTTACTCTTTGATCACCAATATTCTAAATATTTCACACCCAAAATTTTACTTTTCTGTGCCTCTCTGTTGTTTGCAACCATTTTGATTTGATAACTTTCTTTATCCAACATCTTCCATTTTAAGTATTCTAGTCTAGGTCTTCCTCCACTCTCTTTTTTTATTCTTTACCTTTTAAGAATGATTTCAGGAGAGTTTAATCCAATATTTCAGGTCGTGAACATTTTCTGCAGTTGGAAAAACAATATCTAAATCTCACTATTGAACTTGTATTATGCGTAGTCTCGTTTTCACTGAGACTGTTACAGCTTAAAGGTATAATTTCGGTCAAATGTAAATTTTCTCCCGTTTTGAATACTTTACATAAAATAAATTATAACAGATTCAGAGATACACAAATCCTTATGGAAATATATTTCAAAGATTAATTCAATGGCTTTCCGACCCTGGTCATAATGTAATAGAAGACTACAAACTCATAGAATTGGCCAGAACTACGTTGTAAAGCGAAGTCCCGGTTTTGTCCCGTTTTAAATCCGTTCAAAGTTCCAGCCGTCCCGTTTTTGCGATCAGAATATGGTAATTAAACGCATCGTGCCAGTGCCTTTGCAGTACTTTCATTGTGTAGCGATAAAAGTCATGAATTCAGAACGAATGCAATTATTAGTTTAACTGTTAAGCTCTTCCATAAGCTTCCTTTTTACCTAAGGTAAAAATCACCCGTTGATGACAATTTATCTATAGCAAAGATCGGCAAATTATGGCTTCAAGTAACACGCGAAATAACAGTAAAAATGAAAGGAATATGGATCTGAAGGATTCACGCAAGGTACTGAAAATTAATGGGATTTATTCTTTACCGGCGAAATTCATGTACAACGAGTGCGCCTTTATATTGTTTGAGGGAGAAGATCAGAAGAAGAAGAAGAAGATATATCATCTTATATGTTATTACATGAGCCAAAATCAAATTTGAGTTCCTTCCGTTAACTAAAATTCACTCACACTCACATTTTGTATAGTGATCTAATGCGTTGAATATTCTCTATTCATTCACTGACAACAGTATTTGAATGAAAAAACCATCTAGTACAATAGAAAGTAGAAAGCTTTCTTTTCAATCCTGATATATTATTTATTTTATTATTAATTTAATTATTAAAATTCAGAAGGAAGCAGTAGAAGTGAAAACTGTATTTTAGAATACAGTGCAGTCTTCAGTTTTAAATTAAGTTTATGTATCTGTTATGTATCTGTTTATGATTAATGTATATGCAAAGCATAATATTAGACTTCTGATGTCAAATTATTGGATGCACATGAATTTACTACAAGATTGTGGTAAAACAGTCACCCTTTGCGTTGACGAAGTTAGGCCTACTATTTTTTAGAATGAACAAGACTTCATAAGATGAAGGCACTATAGGAAAGAGACCTGACCTGATATAGTTGTTGCAGAATTTTCTAGTGGACTTCTGTCGGTCAAATTATCATGTACCAATTATTTTCGTATTATGAAATCCTTTCTGAAATGCTCATTATTTATACACCCTGTAATTAAAGATTAAGCTTAAAAAATTTCAAGAAGAATAAGAGTACCTCTTATGAGATTAGGAACAGTGAAATATTCTATTTTACGTTACACATCTTAAAAACGTTTTATGACTTCCACATAAGATTTTTAGAGTCTGCTATGGAAAGGAATACTAAAAATTAGCTGTGTAAATTGTGACGTCAATGATCAAGATGGCTGCCTGAGCGAACCAATTTAGACCCTGAATTTAAGAAATGTGTCATAATGGGTGACAGGGGTGCAGACCTATTAGTTTGACTATCAAAATAGTCAGGAAATAGGAATCAAAATAGTCAGGAATCCATGGGTTGCCTGGGGCTTAGACCGTTTTGTTGACCGTTACCGAATTTGCGAACGAATCTGCTTATGTGATTTCAATGATCTACTCAATTTTCCATTCCATCTTTTAGCTAGTTTACAAAGTTTATCAGTAGGTTTTCCTAGGTTTTTCACACACCCCCTGCGGTGTTTCTGTTTTCCTAAGATAAAACATACTTCAGTGTTTTTACGTCCACTCTAAAAGATTTTCCTCGCTATTTCTATTTACTTAAACGCAATTTATGTTTTTGTTAATACCGTTGACGACAAATTTGATAAGAGAAGAATTTTCAGTCTCAATTTCGCCTCAATAAAGACCTTTAAGACTTGGTACGTATGCACAAAGAGGATATAGGCTCTCGAAAAGATAAGTATGTATCGCGTTCTCCCTTGTTTTGCCCGGCTTCGATTCTCGGTAGCGGTCCATATGTGAAAAATTACCTCAGCACACGAAGCACTTCTAACAAAATTACAACTAATAAGAACTTATAACAATGAGTTATTTCCATGTTGGTTGTATATTTCAACATCTGAGCAGGAAAAATACTGAAAGATATGCAGCTTTTATTATTTTTCGATTGTTCTATTAAATCAGGACCCTCGTCCTGTAATCATATCTGTATTTTTCCGATTCATTCACGCTTCAATGATTTTTTGGTGGAAAAGAAATTCATGTGTTCTTTACATTTAGTTTTTACCCTTTCGAAGCTAAATTATACATAATAAAAGTATGATTAATAATTAGTACATCACAAAAATTTATTGCGGCATTAGTAAATTAACCTCTTCAGGAGGTAAACGCTCCCTTAAATTGTTTATCTTTAATAGTTGGACTGCTAATCATTAAAACTAAGTTTAGATATCTATGAACGCATTCTCATGGGAATGGCTAAAGATTTTGATTGCGTTTTCGAATATGATATAAAGTATATTCTTTGGGACTTAAATATCATAAGGCTATAATGTTTCGTACTGATAAATGAGATCCAGTGCGATTTAATACTGTTAAAGTATATTCAAAATGGATATAATCAAAAAAACTTCATTGGTAGGGTAATTTCTCTATGTTTATGTGTATTAGAATCAGGCGACATAGTGTGTTATAGCATAATGACGCATAATGCCTCAGTAAAATCATTACGTTGAGCATTCTTGTTGAATCTTCTTATCCATAGGGAGTAATTCGCACCTAATGGACGTTCATACACACTGTATCGAGTGCGTATCTTTCCACTTTATCCCTGCATTCTTTATCATCCCCATAAACATCGAACATTACTCTATGTCAAATGTCTTGAGTATATCTAAGAATCTGTCACGATTTCTTTAAATTTGCGATTTTTCTCCCTCACGGCAACCTCATTTCCTTAAATATTAGTTTAAAGCTTACGTAACAATTGTTGGAAACTTAATAGCACCTTAGAGTAACTTAATAGAACCATTGAGTAATTACCTTACTATATGACAGCACTAAGATAGATGACATCGCACATTTTATTAAGTTATATCCTCTGAGATTATAGCTGTTCTTTAGAAAATATTTTTTATAAGAAACCGAATTTCGATTTTATCATGCCATCAGTTGCTTTTAATTCTCTTGATCGAATATTTTTCGAGAAAGTTTCAATTCAACCATTTATTAGTTCTCTTCCAGTTCTTTCCATCATTTTATTTATTTATTGCTTCAAAGAAGCACATTTTCCTAATAATTAACTGCCAGCGCTGCTTTCCTCTAACATCTATTCGTTCCAAAGTTCAGGTCAATAACACCCCACTGTCACTTCCTAGACACATCTCAATCTTACTTTATTTATCTTCTATGCATGCGATTTGCAAGAATTTTAAAAATTAATCTAATCATCACGTTATCTCTTACTTTACATTCTCTTACTCCCAATTCTTAAGCTTTGTCTTAATCAATGTCCCAATGCTCCTAGTGTTCTTGGAAATGCTCTTTGTTTTTCAGGTCGTTACATTGAGTTGGATTTCTCGGAATCGCAGTCGAAATGGCTTTACTTCCATCAAAACCGGGAAAGACTCTCGGCTATTGGGCAGAGTCCCGTTTACACCATTGCTCAATATTCCATTTGGAAGCTTCGTGAACACAGAGAGATAGATAAAATGGTGACCACTCCCCAACGGTGTTTTAAACGTGACTCTCCATCACTCTTCATGGACTCCTGATTGGGGTACAGACGCCTCCGCAGCCGGCTCACTGATGCTGCGCATCGCACTTCTGCCCATTGACCTTTCTGACATGAGTGACTCTTCCAGGAGCGAAACTCGAACCAATTTAATCCTTCGGGCCTTATAAAACGTATGGCCCTCCGCAGAGACGAGGTTGAGGTCATTCGGAAAATAGTAAGAGCTTCTACCTCGGTAATTCCACAGAATGTGTGAAAATAGTTCCCATGACAGAAAACCTTAGAATTTTTTTTTCTCCGCGGAGTATGAACGTTATGACTAGATGCGCGTCGTTTAAATTAAATTATTATTCTGATAATCAGAAAAAAAATAATCAGAAAGCAAGGGAAATAGATTACACCGTATTTGCAACCGGTGCATCATGGAAATGCTTATATTACCAGATTGTCATTCAGTTTCAGGATGAAAATGTTCTTCTATTTTTTTAAATTCTAATTTTTATCTTTCTTTCCGAGCTGTGATTGTCCAGTTTAAATGCTACATACAAGACAGATATTAGTAGCCTTTAATAAATAAATAACTCTCTCTTATCTGCATAAAGGTCGTGGATATTTATTGCTAGACAGTTTTAATCAACAATTGAGAGGCATACAGAGAAACTTTGATGCTTGTCACGTCTAGTGATCAGACTGAAAAAATACTGTTTATGTTTACTTTTATCAAGCCTTTAGTATAGAGCATTAGTGCCAAATATATTCACTCGAAGGGCCACATAACACATTACTTAGAGACCTGTGAGCCAAAATTATTTACAAATATTTCAAAAATATGACATATTTTTAAGTGTTCTTGATTTAATACGTAACACTTGAGTGGAATTTAAGTTGAAGGTAAAAATATTCTTCTTTATCATTTCTTAAATTTGCCATTAATATTTAGTAGACCAGTTTACTAACGAACGCCCTTCATAAAAAGAGTACCGAATCCATCTATGGCGTGTAAATAAAACATGAGATAACAAAATAGAGGAATCAAGAAATGGAACTGAAACTTCGTTATCCTCTGCGTATATATTTCTTGCTCCCTAATTGAATCCGTTTCATTCGTTGACGTTGGAGGGTCTTTCTCCAGCTCTTGCGACCCCAGCCGCCGTTCTCGCATCGTAATTGCAAAGTTCGTCAAAGCCTCGGAAGGCGAGGAAATGAAAAAAGTTGCTCTCGACGCAATGGCGGAGGAAGTTGGCCAACTTCCGTTTCGGTAATTTCCGAAAAAGAAAAACTCTCTCGGAAGAAACTTGGAAATTACCATGCTTTCAGAAGTGGCTGCAATATGAAGAAAACAGTTCTAACGCGATTCCGTCCGCCATTTCGTCGCTCTCTCTCCTTTCCTTTCCATCTCTCGATCTCACTCTGTCAATGCCCCCTATGTTACTGCGCCGCCCGCGATCCTTTCAATGAGGTCGTTACGCCGTGAACCCGGAAATGGTTCAACGCACTCTCTCCCCCACTCCTTTTGTCGATGGAGGATATTAGGGAAATTAGTGCGTCCTGACTGTTGTGCTTTTGGGTTTCGGAGGTCGACCGAGTCGTAGTGGTTGGATTTAGAGCTTCTGGAATCAGCGGGTGTGTGTGAATTGTCGATTCTCCGAACCAGTGTTTTCATAACAGTAACAGAATTTGGTTTACGTGATTGCATCGTATTTCCGTCCGTGAAAATCTATTGGTTTCTGGATGTCGCAGAATGTTTCCGTTGCCTCTTTCTGAAATCGCTCAAAATAGTTACAGTAAAATTGAAAGCTTATGCTGGGAAGAATATTAGTGGATAGAAAGTCATTATGCCTCCTTTTCGAAAATAAAATGAGATACATTGTCACCACTATATGTGTACAGTCACCCAAATTCCTTACTGCCTGCATTTCTTGACAATGTACTTGTCTGGACTAGTGAATAGATTCGGCACAGGGGACATTTCAATTTCACAGTAAATCACTTACATGTTTTGGATCTGCTATTGCATTCAAAATTAACAACGGGCAGCCATTTTCTTTCTAAAATTCAAATTTATTTATCATGAAAATGGAAGGTATTTCCCCGGGCTCAGAGATACCCCAAGTAAGGAAAACGAGATCTACATCGTTATTCTCTCCTTGAGATCCCGCTTAATAGGAAATAAATATTCGAATTTTTTTATATTTATTGATATACATACGGTTAAACCGAAGGTATTTATGCACATATACAAAGTAAATTAAACATCTATGTTTATTATACCACAAATACCCATGTGAAAGAAAAATTTTTTATATCCATAATGAAAATGCAGATAAGAAAACTTAACTTATGGAACTCAACATAGGCGAGGCTACTGTCAAGTTAATCTGAGTGTATCATAGATAAATTTTGTAGATATAACTGCTTGACTAGAGACCATAATATAGTGCTCCCAATAGCCTAGCTTCACTTCCTGGTAAAACCTGCCATAGATGCGTTGTAATGAGCAAAAATTCCTAATTTGCAACATTTAATCTTGAAAAAGATCTTACAAGTGATGTTCTTGATCTTACAGATCCTCCACCCCTGAAAGAAGTAACAAAAGCCTTTTAGACAACAGTCAATTTCAGAGCTAAAATTGTATCATACTTCAACAAAATACAATATTAAAATAATATTTATGGATTTTGGTTTAATCAATCTGATTCTTCATCATTTTTTACAGAAATAATCTAATAATGAACTAAAAATCCACATAAAATATATGTCACTTTTATTGTTTGAAGTATAAACATACTATATAATCTTCCAATGAATTCTAATTTTACCTGCAGTTAGTCAGCAATCAATTCCTTTACATGAGGATAATAGCTTCAAATACCTTTACAGATAATTTTCAACTTCTAATTGTCTTACATCCATTGCAGCATAGTGCTTTTATGAGAACAATATGCTCCCACTGACTGGAATATTTTTTTGGAAAAGTTTACCTAAAATACAATTTAGTTCATGATTTGAACCATTTACATGGATCAGACATTTATGAACAATTTTTATTTCACTAAAAACTCATGTATTTACTGAAATTACCTCTAAGAAAATGACAGCTTTATTTTAGCTTAATATCTACTAAATACTTGCTTCTTTTCAGATTCCTGTCCATAATTCTCAATCTATGAATATATTCTGTAGCAGCATTTTCAGTCCTTAATACAAAGATATATTATAATGACTTATTCAATTCAGCATAATAAATTAACTTCGTGACCATTAATTTACAGTATTATAAGAAACCATTATAGAACAATTAAAATTACCAAATTGCTCAGAAGAGCTGCATTCTTTACATATAATTTGAAAATTTATTGCTAGGTCACTTAAATAAATATTTTACGAGAATGTGGAGTGCAAAAATCAGATAGAGATACTTTATGCCATTGGTCAATTGCAAATGTATGCACCTCAACAGCATCATCATTTAATATCTGCTGAGTTCAGATTGTGGGCCAGGAGAGCATCAATATCTGTTTTGTACCCTTCCATATTTGCCTTGTTATCCTCTTTCATGATATCATCTATAATTTCAAACGATAACTTTCCTCTCCTTTTTTCGACTGAAAAATATTCTCCCTCCCATTATTGTTGTGTATTATGTATTATGCCAAGGTAAGATGTCTTCTGTAAATGATTTATCCACAAGATTATTCAAACTATCATTAACTAAAACCTTCCTGCCAGTTCAAAGTAAGATATAATGAGTAGACTAGCAAAATAAAACTGAAAGGAATTATTGGCTGAGGTCCAACTTTTCTATTGCATTTTTTTGCATGTTTTACTTGTTAAATAATGTGGGCAGCATTGTTTTATTACATCTGTTCTCTTATTTTCTGCTATTGCTTTCCCAGGTGAAATATGTTTTGAGTATCTAAATTTTTAGATGAAAAATACGAGTACTAGTTATGAGTTGATTTATTAAACATAACTTTAAAAATAAGAAATTTAATGAAACATCCATATAATGAACTTATTATTATTTTGAAATTTCCTTTATCCAGAAGAATCCTACATCTTGCACTTTTGTTATTGCCTTGATTATGAAATTTTATAAAGTTATCTCTCATTTTCATACTTTGTCATCAATGTCATGTTGAACTTTTTCCTTTACTATCAGGCGTGATAATAAGACCATCTTCTTTTCTTTGTTGGTATAATATGTACAACATTGTACAATGAATGACAAGTCTAGGTTTATACTCATTGGAATGTATTTTTCATATGTCAATCAAGTTAACTTACATGTGGAAGAATATTCCTTTATTCAACATTATATGCCTTGAGTATATTGCCTAAAAACAGGTCCCTCAAATTCATTTTCTTCTTGTATCTATTGATATGTTCATGATTCTAAAGGAAGGCAAGGCTCTGTAAGTCATGAATCATGTTAGGAATAAACAATGAGGGAATATTAGAAAGAGCAACTGCAACTAACTACAACAGTTATGTTCTACATCCTCCCTCATAAGAGAAAACCTTCAACCAAAAGAATTAGTTCAAATAGTTTGAATACATGACTTTTCATAGGGTGATTTTATGACATTATGTATATTTGAGATTGTCATGTCTCCCACAATTTTCTCCTGTAATAAACATTTTCTATTATCTTCACCAAATCAAATGTAATGATTGTACATGTCAGAATTAGTAAATTTATTAAATTCATCTGACTAT
The DNA here is from genome assembly GCA_036926295.1 of Pachydiplax longipennis. Classification (NCBI taxonomy): domain Eukaryota; kingdom Metazoa; phylum Arthropoda; class Insecta; order Odonata; family Libellulidae; genus Pachydiplax; species Pachydiplax longipennis. The sequence goes on along the minus strand of JAVFKF010000004.1, from coordinate 35,701,541 downwards.
TATATTGACATTTGTTGTTTTGCCCACTTTGGAAGGTTATTTGTCCTAACACTATTGAGATTACACATGTTACAGTTCTTGTGAGAGCACTATTGAATTTCTTAGGCTCTCCATATTTCTAAGTTGTCCCTAAGCTTCAATAAATGATTTTTCTTTGTTCTTCTTATTCTTCTGCTATTTTCTTCTTTTTTATATCTTCATAGGTACTTCAATCCACCTTGCTGCTAAGTGATATTATTTTAATTTCCTTTTTATCCTATATTTTCAGCTGTCCTCCTTTTTGCATCTCTTTATGTTGCACATTCACTTAATGAGAAATATGAAATGCAGTTCCTCTTTCTTTCTCTAATTTTCTCCATAATTGACCATCCTTAGCTAATTTCTTTTCATCTTCTTTATATCTGAACTTCTTTTCTTCCTTTTGTAGTATAGTAGAAAAATTCTCAATATCATTCTTTCATTTTAAATTCTTTTTGTATTTAAATAGGCATCCAAATTCTGTGAGAGATGTCAGAAAGGATTTTAAGAATCTGAAATAATGAAGGAATTAATTAAATTAATTAATTAATTGATAAATGAATAAAATAATTAATTGATGATGAATTGATGATTGCTAAACCAATTTTTCATCAAACACATAGTCAAAATACAGTGATTGTAATACTTTGGCTCCTGAACCTTCTGATTGAATCAAATTAGCTAGGTCTCTTCTGTTTAAACATCCATAAATACATTCAAGTCCCTACATATAGTAAGGTATTTGGAACCAAGAGCAGTGGGGTCAGATAATTTTTGTAAAATGTTGAAGTCATTGCTCAATTTGAGGACTTCTTTTAAAGACTATACTAACTTCTTTTCATATCAAATTAAATTAGCAGGTAAAACAATATGAAAATTTATTGATACAAGGTTGTAACTGAAAATGAACTCTTTTTGCTTTCACTGCTGTAAACTAGTCTATTATGTGCTTCAGCTTTCTCAGTTTCATCTATTTCTATGCTGAGTGGAACAAGATCACTTAGTCTGCTTTGTCCTGTAGATGCCCTTAAGCAATCAGAAATTAGTTTTATTTCACTGAAGTATCTTTCACAGCTGGCCATAGGATCTGCAATTGCATACATAATGAGAATAGAGATGCAAATATTAGGAAAGAAACTCTCATCTCCTTACTTACATTTATATAACTTGACAGCAGCATTCTGCTATCCAAAGTCTGTTTATAGAGCTACTGACCATCAATAACAGGGCCATAAAACTCTCATAAACTTTCACATTTATGCTTTAATTCACTGCCTACTCCATATCACATTCCCTTAAGATCAAAGAGGATCCAAACTTTGCATAATTGTCATGCAAACATATGATCTTATAGCTCTTCAAAGACACTGATTTTCCCTCCTTTTTGGCTATTGATTTGTCTGACTTGACTTCCTCTTCATCTTACAACTCATTTGTACTTGACCCAACTTAAGAATGGTACATAAAAGCCTGTAGTGGATGTAGGAGCCTCTATGGAAAATATCAAACTACTTGAGGCAAACATTTCAAAGAAAGGTATGAAGGATTTGGCTTGATATTTTGGCTTCCTCTGCCTCCATCTTTCTTTTATTTACCCTTCAGCTTCTTTTTCATTTTTGTGTCAAATTTTTTCGTGGTCTTTCTTAAAAATATAAATAAATAGTCAATAAGCCAATAGTATACACCAAAAAGAATATAAAGGTATATGTACTCAAAAATGATAGTTATTGAGAAAAATGTACTAGGTACTGTCACAGAATTGAAAGAAAACATTTTTGTAAACTAAGATATAAATATACAAGGTTACCCTGCCTGGAATTAAAATATCCCAGTTGTCAATCATATCTCTCTCTTACTCCAATTGACTGAATTGTATTGACACTTAGCAACATAGAAGGAATGAAAAGCACCCACACTAACCTACGATACCTTAGTCAAGTACATGCATCCCTGAATTCATTTCCAATTTACACAGATGTATCTTAATAACTTGTGTTTCAAAAATTGTGGATCACAAGCTTGGGAGGTTATGGCTATATATCTAATAGCTTAGCTCAAATCAATATATAATTTCATATTCTAATATTAATTTACTATGGTTTTCTTTATCTGTTATTAAATTTTGTAAATAATCTTTGCAAAGCTACTATTCTTCTCTCTTTTTATGCATAAGAGAACATGAAATCTTGTAATTAAATATACCATATGGGCTTTTGTAAGGCTTTCCTCTTGGTATATGTTAACTGCAGAAAAACAAAATTTTGAATTACACATGAAGCATATGAAAAGGACTTATAAATTTATTGTAAAATCTGAGTAAAATGAAGTTTTGTGGTTTATATTATTGACCAACCATTGTAATAGAAAGTCTCTGTCTTTGTCATAAAATCTCTTTCTTCAAATGTTGAAATGATGCTTTTAGATGCAACTTCGTGCCAATTTCTTGTTCTTCCACATAAAAAAGATGCCTCATTTTTGGAGTTTTTGCTGCTAAAATCTATTCTAATTCATGATAAGCCTCTGAGGACTTACTGTATTTGTTTGCATATAAGACACACTTTAGAGAACACACAGTAGAGAAAAATGAAAGGGTTTTAATGCCACCGTAGAAACTTTAGTTACAGTTCTGTTTAATTTTAAAATTTCATTTTCATGTCCTGTTTTCAAAATCATATTTCCAGTCTACCAAAATCATTTTATATCTTGATTGCACCTTTTTGTATATTGCAGAAACAAACAAAATGGTGAAGAATGCAGAACTGTCACATGTAAGATATGGGGGTAATTTGTTTTACCATAATTTTGATAAAATGGTGCTTCTTATGTGCTATCAAATACATTAATTAATGGAAAATGAAGTCACTTTTTGTAAGGGATGATAATCTTGAAAAGTAATTAATTAAAATTTTGATCTACTAATAAAAGTTAACTGGAGCTAATTAAAAAGCCTTAATTAAGAACAATTTTTGAAAATGAAATATAAATACTGTATTTTGGGTTGTACATCCATGCAGACTCCTGCTAATTTTCAATCTCACTATCAGGAGGTAGCATAGTTATTCATACCTCTTTGTGAAGACCGAATTTATTAGAATCAAATTCACTCCCATTCCTTCTTATAGCTTGTGATCTTTCTGATGAGTTTTATGATAGTATTTCTCAATATGTCAGCATTTGGATTGATGTAACATCATATTATTAATAAAATAGGAGTAGCCTGCATGGTTATGGGTTTTTTTAGTGATATCTATAGCTAAACTTTATAGAGGGCAAAAAATATATAATTGTAGTTCATCTAGCTAATTATCTCCTTATCAGATTGTACATACATTAATTAGAAAAGGTCTAAAAAATCACCTGCTTCTTTTTGGGATTCAGTTTAATCCTTCAATGCATTGAGGTGAGAGAAAATCTCAAAATTTCTCATTTCCATTTTGTAATCTTATGTTTAAAATTTAAAATATAAGATTGTTCTATTCTTATCTCCTCCACATTTCTTTTCAAATCCTTAATTCAATGCTCACTTGAGATGATTCAAGTGAGCTGACTTGAGAACTCAAAAAGATTCAATAGAAAGAAGACTGATCACTTCTGTCAACATAAATTCTTGAAACCATATGAAGATTCTCTATTCTATTTCCTTTGTCATTGTTTTCATATTATCATACAATATTGTCATTAAAATTAGAATTATTAAGTTTTGGAGGATACAAGACATGAATTTAATTTATCATGTTAATTTTCCAAAATATACTTCCAAAGTATATATATCCAAAATAGTATTAAAGTTTATATTATAAGTTTTTCTTTATATCACTTTATGGATGTTGAATGTATGGAACATTATTAACTCAAGAAAAAAATGTAAACCATATGGGAATCAAGAAGGAACTAATTTTAAATGTGTGAAAAGTGGTAGAATTCTTAAATCTCATAGCTATTTCAGTGGTTTAATAATACACAATAAGATATTTCATAGAAGTAATTTATTAACCAAAGTATATGAGAAAGAAAGCAATTGAGAAAAAGAAAATAACATGGCTCTAAATAAATCTTATTCATGCACAATAAGAAAGAAAGAAGGGAAGTATATCAAAACATCTAGGAGTAGACTAAAGATGTAGATAGCATAAGGGAAAGCATGAACACAATGAAAATGAGGTGATAAACAGAATAATGGAGAAAAGAAGAAGCTGAGTAGGGCAATGAGAAAGAGGATCCCTGATCTTAAATATAAACTAGCATATTGATGCTAAGAGATTTTATTGAAGTATTTTATTATACACTCTCAGGTTATTAAATCAATCGAATATTTTATCCATGAGGAAATTCATTATACAGATTAATAGATACATTGAAGGAGTAAGCTAGGTTCTTCATATTTACTGTCTTGGATAGATCATTCTCGGATTCATTTGGGAGAATCGTTATATGTATTCAGAAATTCCACTATGTATTACACAATTTGACATATAGGCATTCTAGAGGTGTCTACAACAAATGTGAAAATATGTCTATATTCCTTGAGCCAAAGATGGGTTTTCTTCATCTTATGATATATTTAATTTTTTCTTACCACTAAATTGAATGTTAGTTTCTTTATAAATGGAATCAAATTGATGATCTCCAGCCAAAATAAGGAAGGTCAAGAGATCATGAATCTAAGAATACAGCTACTTGTAAAACAAGAATAAAAATGGAAGTAGAATGAAAACACAGAAAGAAGAATATTTAAAAAATTATTTTATCAGAATAAGATTTCTGAAAGAAAATAATACAAGTTTGGATACAAGGAAACCGTTTATTAAAAACTAAGTATAGTTTCCCTTTGTAAGGTGATGAATTATGATTGGAAGTGCAACAAAGAACAAAAGAGATGAAAATTAATAGATGCAGAAGTACTTAAAAAATTGAATGAAGAGAAAGATCAATGGAAAAATTTGATAAAAACAAAGAGAATCTATTGAGCATATGGTAAAGCTTAATAGTCTTCTGAGGACAGTATTCAACAGAATCATAGAGGAAGACCTAGGTAGAATTGCAAGAAGCAGCTGAACTATTTCAATTAAGTTAGGAATGATGAGGGAATGGAGCTACTGGCAGGGGATGAGATGGAGCGAAACATTCCTGGTTTGACAACCTTTGATTATTGGCTATTTATTAGCTTAAATTCAAGTTCTTATAGAATTATTCTAGAACATATTTGTATTTGAATTTATCTCATTCATTAAAGCTCTAAGCAAGCTAAGGGATGCCTCAAAAAACTCTTACTGTCATAGATTTAAGAAAATCCTTTTTAAAAACTTCATTGTAAATCTCAAAATTTAGGATTGAATTGTTTTTACATGGTCAATTCATCATTCCTATCTACATGTATCTGATATCTGTGTTCTTACATTTTAAATTCATGAAAATATGAAGTTCTCCATAGTCATGATATTACCAAACTGATCCACTTTCTGATGGACAGTAAGTATGCTTTTAAACATTCAATACTGTGATTTCTGCATAGGTAGCTCATGTGTAAAATGAATCTAAAATAACACTCATAATATTTGTAATTATGTCCATGCATTCATAGCTTTATTACAAAGTAGTTGATTATCTGATAACTCGGGTTATTAAGCTCTTGTTCTTCATCAATGGATCTCTGTAGCTCAGTCGTTTACTTCTATTGTTTCAGAGAGAGTTATAATAATAGTCTCCCTTTCATAATATATAATTGTTTAAGGTGTTAGCTGGTTAAAACTGCTAATACTTAGCCTAATAGTATAAGATGAAAGTAGGGTGACTGGCACTGTAGCTCCATTACCAATTCCCTAGAGTTTTATTTCCAGCATTAATTTTTATAGACAGAGTTGACTGTGGCCTTCCTGAAAAGAAATGCCAGCAAGTGAATTGCTGTATATAGGAATTGAACCCCAGGCAATTGTCTTGATTTCAAAATTGCCAAGGCCAGATACAGAAGAGTTAATGAATCAAAGCCTTTACATTTCTCCAACACATTTTTTCCTTAATGTTCATTTTCAGGTTCATTCACAGAATTTCCTTAAACAATAATTCCTCTATCTCAGTATTTAAAAAATTTAAATCTGCTTTTATCATCCTTTTTAAAGACCTTGGTGTAAACATAGATCAATTTTCTTTTAAAATGAAAACGTTTGTCTGAGATCCTATCTCTCAAGTCATTAACTTAGACATCATCTTTGGCATTTCTTTGTTTTAGATTATATATCGATTTAGTTTGAGTTGATTATTAGGTGATATTAATACAATTAAACAATCATTGAGTAAAATAGTTAGTCCTAAGGGGTTATTTCATCAATGGATAACACTATACTGTTTTATCAAAGAGAATAAATCCTATTCTTAGATATTGATTTGGTCAGATTATGGGAGAATAAGATGGAAAATTTTCTGAAAGAGAATCCTAAGTATCCTAAGTAATTGTAAATTATCAATAATTTGGAATAGTTTTCTGAGGAATATGGGAATATGAGGATTCCCATGGTCAATTAATTTGCCATTGGCACTTCCTTAAAATGGAAGCTTCCTACATCTGCTATACCTTTGATCCTCCTCTGATGGTGATATAGCTCGCATATCCTCCACTAGAGAGGAAAATTCGAGCAATGAAAATATCATTCACAGTACCATTGTAAGTGTGATATAAATATACGATATATTTATTATATTTTCCGATGATTATGTTTTACATGCCATTACCATTCGCACCATTTGAAAGTCTGGTTCCGGTCATTTCTTTCATTTTGTCTCGATTTAGAGGAGAAACTACGGGATAGATTATTTGGTAGAAATCAGACACCTATGAGCGGAAATCGCTCAAACGCTAAATGATATATTTGTCATTCTGCTCACAGGTAAAGAGGCTAAAAATATGCGAAAATAAAATTCAGTTCTTAGACCAAGTACAGGTTTTACTCTTTCCGAAATTCGTAATGTTCCGATTTCGTAACAACAAAATGGCAATATTATTTATAAGTATAAATATATCACATTCAACTTTATCTTACAATAAAACTTGAAGATATGAAAGTTGGGAGGTAGAATTTTGTTCAGTCCATGAAATCAAATATGTGAAAGAAAATACTTCCCCCCTATACTCAACGCACATAAGGCGATGTATTTAACTCTCTTGTGATATAATACACTGTATGTACAATACAAAGTATGTACGTGCATAATTCAACCAGGATTCTATCGGATAAAACGCTAAAATTAATCAGGAGAGAAGCCACAAAAATTCAGTTGACTACGAGGAAGTGTCAGTGAGTGCTGAGATACTATACCGGGAAAATTCCTCTGACGCAGTTATTCGCGGAAATTTAATTTCGTGAGGCGGAAAACAATGTAGTCGCTTTTTCAGATATACAGTCCTATTGATTACACCAACGGTGTTAGGAGGTAATGATATTCAAACCGATGTTCCTTGAAAACACTTATAATGTATGTAATTATTCAAGACAGATAGACATAAGAAAAAATTTCCATAAAAATTTCTTGACTTCTTCATTTCACTATGCTGAAAGGAGTATATAGGACTTTGTGCACGTGATGTTACCTTTATTATGACAGTCTTTAATCTTGAACCGTATTCGGGACTCTTTGACTTTTTCACAAACCCTTATTATTTTTCCCAAACGAAAGCAATGGAAATCGTTACATCAAAATTATATCCTTAGAAAGATTTATCCAACAATTCAATATATGCCCCGATAGATTTAGAACATGTATCCTGGAGTTCTAACTGAAACTCAGTTTCATTTTGAGAGGGTAAAGCGAGTTTTGCTCTAAATGAGAAATCGATGGAACTCAAGCTTAAGGAGCATTCATAATGAAGGTAGAGAGAAATTATTAACATCTGTCAAGCGAAATGAGTTTTCCTTAGAGTTAAAGACTGATGTAACTATTAATTGTGAAGTAAGTAAAAGATTCAATAGTGTTAACAGTAACAAGATATGATTTGGGACGCAATTTTCTAATGCTCAGAGATAGAAAAGGACAAATCTACAGAAGGCTCAAATTGACTGGAGCATAGAGACATAGTAGAATAATGACAATCTTTAATAGTATTTGTTTTTATATCTAGTAACTCAAATTTATTTTCCTTGTGGACATCCTTCCATAAGCCTTCAGAATAAGGCCCGGAATCGGTTAATGGAGAATCTATTTTTTGGGAGGAATTGAATGATTAAATGTAAAAAATATAGAAATTGAAAGAAAAAATGCGAGCCTTTCATAATTTCATTGATTTTTGTAATTTCAGCAATTTTATGATTTCATCAAGCAATCAATAATTTACACTTTGATCGCCTCTACACCAAGATGTAATATTTTACGCGAAGTTAATCTTACCAAGTAACTTCCTTGGATGCGTTCTTTACCTCCACAAGCCAAAGTTTCTAGCTAGAGTGCTAAAAAATTTCAATAGTAGTAATAAAAGCGACATGTTTCATAAGAGGTGTATCTTTGGTTTCAGGTCCTCTTCCTGGTATTTATAATGAAGATGTACGAATCGATCGATAGAAGTGGCAGAGTAACAATTTCATTTCTACCAGTGACAACCTTAATGCCTGATGAGTGGATAAGCGTGAATGAGAGAGGTCATTCGATGGATTCGATAACCAGGTAACACTATTCCTAGTTAGGTTCTTTGAAACATTATCTTGTCTTAAATAATTAAAATTGATATATCCTGCTGGTAAGTAGTGACACCACTTAGCTCTGCATATGCCCTAGGGAGATGAAGAAATATATTGCCTAATTATCAACAAAAAAAAACGCTTTATCATTATTTTATGCATCGACAGCCGCTCAAAGCATAGCTCAGTGATCATTTTTTCATCTCTGCAGATATCTTTGAGTATTTCGAGTCACAGACAATCGTTTTTCGTCTCCGCTTTTAATATTTTGGCAGATGGAAATCACATTTATTTCATAAATTTCTTGCATTCCTCAATCTTCCAAGAGAAAGGTCTGGGACATTAATATCCGACCATTGCCTTCAAATTTATACATACACGTTATTTATTTGCTTCAATAAGCGTTAAAAACATATTTTCTTATAAAATTTCTGAAGTGAGTTGATTTAATTCGGTTGATAATTATGAATAAATACATTCAATTAAAAAGAATAAAGAATAATATTTATAAAAATAATAAAAATATTATATATTTCATTAGCAACATCAGATAGTTTTGGATATCAGGAGAACTCTCCATTACATCCTGGACATAAAAATATACAAATTATTTCTCTCATGTGAAAGTTTTTCGACACTGATGGTGCTTATCGTCTCTTCTGCTACTTTGAACTTTTGCATTATATTGAAGAAGAAACTCTTCCTGCTTTCCGACACCTAATTTCTCATTTCAGTTTCTTATAGTAAAGTGGATGTACCAGTTCTTACCGGGTTCATCCAATACTTCCTTATTGATATAACCCTTCATTTCAAGTTTCTCTCCGTGCGTGTGTTCTCAAACCTAATTTTTCTTAGTTCTGACTTCGTTTTAGCGTCCAAAAGTTGTTTCTAATCTTTTCCTTTATAATTATATATTGCATTCAACTCAATGTTATGTAACCTCGTATCAAAGCTTTGTCACTCAGTTTTATTATATATTATATATTGAAAAATTGAGTTTGCGACGAAAGGAAATACTAAAGAAAGCTAAGAACTTTGTAATTATTTTTTTTGTGCTAAGACGAAACTGATAGCGAAGATCTCTCGACATCAGGACAAGAATCTGCTCCGTCAGAGAGATTGAGAATTGACTGTTTCTCAGTATCTTTGTTTTTTCTCGGAAAATTAGTCATCGCAATATATGACGTCAAAACGAACAAGGCGAAGAAGGAAAGGAAAGGGAATGATACTGATAGGGCAGGGTGATACTGGAGGCAGACCTTTTGGTTATAGCGGGTACAGAGCTTCGAAAGAAGGGGAAAAAAACACCTTACTAGCGGTTAGCAGAGCGTCAAATCAGCTTCTGACAGAGCAAAGAAAGAGAAAAAATATATTATTAAGAACTCTGCAGTACTGATAAAAATGAGAATCAAAATTTCACTATATGTTACAAATATTGGAAATCTGTAAAGGTTAGAAATGTTTTGAATGTGCTATGCGTGGTTGCACACATCCGTTAATTTTCAGGGGCTATGCGGAGGACTCAACGGTGCGTCCCTAGTATAATTTGCGTTTTATTAAATACAATAGGACTACCATCCGTCTTAATCATTAGAATTAACTAAAAAAACCCATGAACATAAAAATTTTTGCTGCACAAATAGTAAATAGTCCTAATATCAGCAGTAGCTGTGAATGTGTTAAAATACATACTTCGAATTTATTTTCCGCTACTTCTAGCATTTTTTGCTTTATTTTTACTCAGTAAACGCGGTTTTCTTAGAAGGTGATCATGAATCTCAAAATGAAGTTTAAGCTAAAATCAAAGGCGACTATCCATAGATATTTTTTATATTCTAAGCTTTGCAAATTAAGCAGAAATTAATATGAACTTGAATTATCTTAAAGGAAATTTAGGTTTCAAGGTTAACTTCTGTACCAACAATTAATCGATACATGCTGGCTATATAAGGCTAAGGTGTACACACAAAATTGGCCTTACATCCAATTTATTGTGCCGTACCTGTTTTCGATATTTTTTAGCCTTGGCCCCATATTTCATTAATACCAAGTACTCAGGTGTGCCTTTGATTAAGAATTTACAGGTAAATTACTCTTGCGGCGTTCTTGGAAGCATATTGTTTCCATCTTCTGACACTGCTCGTGTGTTTGCAAAAGACCGAAAGATCGCTATTTTTCTGGCTTGACTAAGTTTTAGGGTGCAAACTTGCAAGGAATAGCATTTCTTTCCTTTTTAACTGGGATAATACCTTATTTATAATGTTATTATCTAAAACAGTCCTGTTTCGTTTAGTATCTCTTATCAATTACTGAACAAAGTTACATTTCCATGGTTATTGCATAGCGATTTAAACAAAAATAAATTATCATAAAAATCCACTTCTTTTATCGCTTGATCGACTTCATAAATTTTAGATTCATGTTACTGCATTCAACCAAATTTATGCCGTAGCTTCCGCAGGAAGTTAAAGGGCATAAATTCCGTTCAGAATGCAACAAATCAGAAAATGCTCATCGTCATAAAAATGAGTAAAATTGGATACTATATGCTGTAGTGGATCATACCTTTTTCTTTAATAAATATCAATAAATGTTCCTTTAGGAACGCAGTGGTTCTTGAAGTTTCATGCTACTAACGATAAAAAATAAAACGATATAAAATCGGGTTGAGTTAGTCATCAGCGAACCGAATGTAATGTAGCTTTCCTGTTTTTTTTACGTCAAATCAATAATTTTATGCATTCAAAATCAATGTGAACACATATGCTCTTCTTCTCATTCTCCTTTTAATATCTAATCTACAGTTTAATTCATCCAGCCCAACCCTTTCCTGTCTGTTAAAATGTCTCGGTGAATCACGGTAGAGAAGAAATGCTTTACTCAGCTTCCCTTTGTTTCGATTGGAATAAACCGTAACCCTAAAAAGCCCGTTATCCACAAATGCACTTAGTTCAGCGTTTTCATCATGCATTTCCACTCTCGGAAGCCCGATAACTGAACTGGAGCCGTAAACAAAATTCCATGATGACCCATTGAAAAACTATGACCAGGTTCCGGCCAAAAAGCTTCTACTTTTAGTTTACATTTATTTTCCTGTTTGTAATAACTTGATAATGAGGCACGTATTTCGATAATATTTAGTTTTTATTTTTAATTTCTGCTATATGTTGCTATTTTCTGAAGCTTATATGTGAGGGATTTTTTTTTGTTTTACAGGAGCACAGAATTTAGGCTCAAAACTTATGAAAATATAAACCTCATTAAAATTCCATCAACAATTTATCAGTGTGATATTTATTTATTCAAATTATTGAATATAGTAAAAGACATTTTTATATCCGATGACGAAGTGCCAACAAGAAAAATTAATCTTGATTTACAGCAATCACGAAAGTTATGTAATCTCATAATTGGAGAGCACAATAATTAACAGAAGAAAGAAGGAATTATTTTAGGATGAATTCCTTAGCTATTCTTTGATAGTGTTCTACAGACTATGTGGGAGGTAATCTTTTTGTCATATCTATACTGAAATAGTTAAGATTTTGTTTAAAGCTGATTTAAAACTTAAACTTGGTAGCGATGAATGAGGACATAAGTATTGCATTCCAAAAATCCATCTAAGGAAAGGAAAGTTAAATAATAATTGAGAGCACATATTTCACTTAGTCCATCCATACATAATGGTACGATGTATTGCGTTTACGGATTATGTTTATGATACCAGAACAATCGATTTAGTGAAAACCTCTTAAAGATGCTGCAATGCGCGATTCAAGCTTATATATTTTGTGACCGAAGAAATTGAGTCTTTTTTGCCGCAATTCTACCTTTTTTGTTCTCGATGAAAATAAAAGAATCCTCATGGGAATGCCTGAAAGCAGACCTCGTAGATCGTTTGCGTCAGGACCGTGAAAAACTTTTCCTGAGTCACGACCCAAAAATACACATTGGTCGTGACCTCAATCCCGCATATTGTCATTATGCTAGTGCTCGAGGTTATGCGCAAGAAATTCCTAGCGCCTCAAGAACTATCCATTGTGAAAATGCCCCGATCTTCTAAGAAACGGATTTACTTGATAACATTTATTCCGCCGGCTCATCGCAATCCAGTGGTTTGCCCGTGCAGTTCTCATGAAACGAATCCAGTCTTCGAAAATTTTCACTTTATCAGGACTGTAAACCTCTGCTTTTAGCCCTTTTCCGTTTCTCATTCTCTAATAAAGGTAAAGTGGTCACCTTATCTTTTTTCTCGGGGGTCAGAAGCGACCTAGTTCTTGATGTTTACACTGGGAATTTCTCTGTATACGTGTTTGTCAACCTGGTCTGGCTGTCTTCTACGTAACTCTACCGAACGATTTGTAGCGGAGTTTATACTGAAACTCGCCAAGAATGAGTCATTATATGTCATTTTCTGTAATCCGGGGAAACTATAACGCTGGAAGGTTACGTACAAAAGTAAATTATAAGATCCGTACGTCTATTAAATAATCTACATTTCTCTCATTTTTCTATTCGCGTTCACTAATTTTCATGATTATTTTTCAAGAGGGAGGAAAAATATTTTTTGTTGACAAACATAAGATGCAATGGCATAATTTATATAATTCCTTGTTCGATAATTTTATTTTTTCCATAGGTTTGTCACAAGTATCAGTAGAATGTGAACTAAATGGTATCAAGGATGGATCTAGAAATTTGCCTAGGAAGAGCCGATTTAAGGTAATTTCCTTAAAACATCATCTCCTATTAACTTTTTAAAAATTTTCAGAATAAATATATTAGGTGTATATGATCTTTGACTTCTTCCACTTCACAGCTTCACAAGCTCTTTGTGAGATCATAGGCATATTTCTAGTACTACAAAGACATCAACGATGGAGGCAGGGGAATCCGTCAATGAATGGTGGACGATTTGCAATGCAAAAAGCATGAATGACAGCATGAAAAACTTGTCAAAGCAACTTATGCCTTAGCAAACATCTTCAACTAAAGAAAATATTTGAACAGTTGTTTAAGAAGGAATGAATACGGATAAATACAGGAGGAAATGATAATGATAGTATACTCAGTATATTCGCTATAGTTTTATTGATTGAGTGGTACGGGAATTCTTCCCTGTGTCATGATTAATAGTTTTTCATCGTAGTTATCCGCACAGAAGACTATTCTTACAAGAAGAATAATTGAGACTTACGCTGTAATTTTCTAGGGGTGGTTATTTTCTGGTGCTCTACATAGTAGATGCATTTTTTTTACTATGTGAATGTTTACTCATAGGAGATTCCTAACGCCATGCTCTTATCAGAATTCGATAAATACATTTTATATTTAACGTTTAAACTCTTTCGGACGGACCTCTTTGAACCGATTTTTTTAAGATTAAATTACCATATTGTATTTTTCCCGGCAGTTGGATTTTGCAATTTTTACTTCTTTTTATCCAAAGTTTGATGAGAATATTGTGTTTGAAAGGAATAATTGATGCAAAAATTTTTTTCTCCGGAATCTAACGCTTTCCTATTCTTATTAATCGAAGCTTGAAATATTCTGATGTAACCAATTAGTTTTATTTAGACCAATTCCTATTCTACCAAGCACTAAATTTAACAATTAACTTACAAATTCCGGAATAGTCTCTTTAATCAACATTGGTATAATTTTATTTAGAATATAACAAGATCAGCATTTGCTTTTAAAAAAATACTTCTTATCTCCTGAACATTTTTACTTTGCCTTTGGAAATTATGATTATTATACGGTTCAGTGAAAATATATCTTCCTGACAGTGGTATAAATTTTTCATCGCTGAAATCAAAATTTCGAAGTTTCTGCCAATCAAAGCTGTAAAATATCGCTACTAAGCTGCATTAATAAAATCAGAGAATTAAAAATATGTATTTAAATTTATCATAGATTCCAACTGTGTAACTTTAATACGAGAAGAGCAAGAGCGAAATAACCTATTATAAAAGTCATAAAAATGCCCTTTCTTTTGAAATTTAAAATTTTGAAAGAGGATATTTTGGACGGTATCAAAGCAGAGGATTACTTATGTCATATTTCTATCGAACACTGAGGTGTATAAGAATCTCATTGAGCTTCCGTCTTAAAATTAAGTCGACAGTCAAATACTATAGACTACTAAACCTTCTGTATTATATTTTTTTCGGATAGCCTGGAGATAGATTACTCTAATTTCCTTCAATTTGATTAATTGCAGATGATGTGAATTAAGGATGAAAAAAGTTTTTGAAGCTGGCGTTTCATGGCAACAGAAACTTTCCGAAATATCTCAACCATACGAGAATCACATTTGCATAGTTGCATTTCGTATACGCTTTTATATTGCTCCCTATTGAGTCTTCACACGTCTCTTGATAGCTTCAAGTTTCCTAAAATCCCGCCGTCAAACGCCCTGTTAGATAAATATCCCAACACGTTGTATCATCCAACATTTGCCTTTCTCTTTTTCTCCAATTCTTCTTGCATTCAACCCTTAATTTATTTCTTTAGCAATCCTGCGGGATAAGGATAAAGAATAATAATGTTGCACGCGTTGTAATGTGGTATAAAAACCCTAGGAGAAGTAGAAGCAAAAAATATGTGTGGGAACCCAGGTCTCCCACATTTCCCGGGAAGACATTCTAACCATACTTGGGTTAATGCTTTCTGGCGATACTTGGTAGAACTTCTCCATAATAAATTGGAAAGAAACAATCTGTCTGTGTCCACAGATTTAAAAAAGTTATTATAAAGAGACAGTTATTTTATAAGTTATTTAAAAATACAGCACCTGAAGATGAGCCAAACTCGAAACCGGTCGTGTCTTTTTTAAATAAAAATTTGTGGGCGCAGACAGATAGTTTCTTTCCAATTTACTTACTAACCATACTTGTTGGTATGGTAGTTTAATCCGAAGGTTAGCGCGCATTATTCATCCAGAAAGTAAGAGACCCGAGTTCGAGTCCCAACCATATCGATGTTTTTCCCTTATTTTTCTCCTAGAATCCCTCTCTTCTCTAATTTCGACCCATCCATTTCCTCCGCTTCACTTCTTCCTTTTATCCCGAACCCTGCATTAATTATCCTCTACAGTGCAAAATTTTATATGACCTCGGTTAACGACTCAGCGGATAAGAATCTTCCTTATCGAACGGGAGCATGCGAGGTCCCTTCCCGCCACTTCCTTTTTTTCGCCGTTCTTCTGTCTTCTGGAGGGAAAAGCGCGGGGCGGAGAAATAAATTTCACTAGATTCTGGATGAGATCCGGTACTGCGACGGTTTATGATCTCACTCAGGGACCGTTGACCTTCTTCCCTGTTTGATCCACTTCTTGCAAATAGAAGCTCACTTCCGTCGCTGGCAAAACGAGGAGCAATACGCTCCCATTGTCCTTTCGTTTCAGAATGCACACGGCCATCGTTCCGCTGCGGTCTTCAGCGCCTCCTCCGCTCGACCGCGTCCATGTGCTTTTGTTGGTTTATGTTTTTGGTTTCTCTCCTCTCGATCGTGAAATATTTGGTAGTGTTTAGGTTTTGTTTCTTTGAACTTTGATGGATGAGCTCGTAATTTTTCTCCCGGAGATCAGATCTTCTCCGAAATGAAAATGCTACTTTGATCATCTTTCATTAAGAATTTTTGTTTAATTTTTACAAAAATAAGTTTATACAGTCTGACAACCGGTTTTGGAAAGCTTAGCTAGCCACTTAGTGCTCCTTACAAAGGATCAAAAGCGAGTAAATGCATCTTGAGACGCGCCGAAGAAAATACGAATTATTTATTGGATGCAATCAATCCTCTAAATCCCCAGATGTGCTAATCCTCATATATGCTAATATGTGATGTTATCCTTTACTTCTTGAAGTTTCTCAATATCTATATAAGTCGGTAAATTTATTTAACTTTATCGATTAGAGACTTCATTAAGGCGAGGTTGAGACTATTAAAAAAAATTATCTCATCTACCGTCAAGTAGGTGATATTAAAACTTAATAAATGGAATATCAGCTTTCAAATAAACATAGACATTATATAGAGATCGTGTGGCAGTATTTTTGAAGAATTTGTGGATTCAAAAATAACCCTAGAGAAAAAATTAGGAATGAAGATTCACTGCGGGAGAACATGTTCATAGATGTTTGTTCCTCTTTTTGAGGATGATCCTTGATTATATACTTCTCTTTTTCATTTTGAAATTAAGGAAATTTGCATATCTCGATGCAATGTCATATAATAAAAATTTCAGGTGTTCAGTATAAATATATCTTTAGTTACGGCTTATAATGAACGAGATCCATCCATTTCTCAGAAAAGATTTCTATCAATGTAGACGATGAAAAGTAGTAGACGTTGGAAAGATATGAACCTAATAGTAGAATATGAACTTAATCATAGAAATCTCCCGCAATATACGACCCACGAATCACTGCGGCTCGCAAGAGTTCACGTTGCAGCTACGACGACTTCGGAGTATCGCTCTCATAAACAAATATTTTTAATTATTTAAAAGTCAAAAGGCATAAATTCTTCGCTAATTGTGAATACGGAGGTAAACAAAGATATTCTTCCATCACTAACGAGTATTTGGAGAAATAATAAATATTGACCTTTTCTTTTATTCCCAATAACAATGAAGTCACTCTTCATAAATGTAAAATGTCACATTAATCATCTCTCGTGTTTTTTAGCTTGAATAAATATTTATGCTAAGAAGAATAGCACTCATTTTCTCGATGGTTTTCAACAACGATCATCCTTTCATTTTCATATCAGACGGTCCTTTCCTTCTTGTATTCGTAGGGAATAAATAGCTCTATAAATAATTAATAAATAGTCATAAATAATAAATCGTAGTTATTTTATTTTTAAATAAATTTTTAACTTAGAATACTCAAAATTTTGGATTGGTATGAGGGGAAATGCTTCTCTCCAATTTTATTTTCTACCAACTTTGATTATAATTGTTTCGTATTTGAAAGAATAACTTCTCTCGCTTATTTTCCGACAGGCACGGTTATGCTAGGCGGACTTATAAAAATTACATCATTCCCGCAACAAAAATGCGCTAAAAATAGCAGCAATTATTTCTTCATCGCTGTTCCTTACAGGACGAGTGCGCATGGCATCTGTCTCCGCGATGACAAGGTTCCTACAGCGTAAGTAGCCGGAAGGGTAACTTTTTCAACATCCGCGCCTCGCGTGTCGTTTTTGTTTCAGCTTCCCCCTTCGGTAAACTCTTTTTCGCCTCCCGTAAGGAAAATGGGCTAAATTTAAACGTAAGAAGTGGAAGGGTGAGGCGCTAACCAAGAGGATGGACCAACCTCATGCGCAGCGAACTATGCAGCCCTTCGAACGAAAAAGATTTTTCCTCAAAGCGGACGAGCGCTTTTTTCTATCCCCCCGAAGGTCGCAGGCTGCCGGCGCACTCTGCCAGAATATGCAACTGGATTAAATTAATGAGGCCACGTGGGCGGGTGTTTCTCGAACGGTTAGGTCGTGACCCTCGCTGAGGTCGCGCTCTTGCAGATTCCCGATCTCCATATCCTCGAGCCACTAAGTGCGTTCCGCATCAGGATTGTGACGTTCGTTACTCTGCAGGTCCAAATACGACCGTAGAATGAGCCTAATCTTTTAATACGTTACGAAACTTGTGGTCTGATTGAATGAAAGAGTGAATCGGTCGAAGGATAAACGGTACGCTTTTGTTTTCCCCCTCGTCAAATTGAAGCCGTTGTTGCGTTTACGAGATCGCTTTCCATTCGATGAATAAAATGGCGTCCAAGACCAATTTCGGTTAACAATTGCGCATCTCGGTAACTATATACTGTAAATTTAAGGGTTTACTTCCTGTTTGGATGTTTACCGTGCTGTTACAATTGAGGTGGATATTCTAAGGAATAAATAATATAACTTACGTCAGCCGTTTGTCTGCAATAATGATAAATGGTATCCAAACATGAAGTATTACGTGACTTACACAATAGAGTCTTTCTAAAATTTCTTTTCCGGTAAATGCAATTTTGATTCCGAGAATTTTATCGATCGATGTAGCGCTGGCATACTACGGAGAGAAACTACGCACAGAGCAGATCTACGTCAGTTGGATTCAAGGTGTAAGTTTTTGCGCCTTCCAGACTGAGAGGCAACTTTATGAAGAGGTTACGTAATGGAAGAATAAATTTCCCTGTATTATTACTTGCATTCTTCTGCTATTGTAGCGATATGTTTCAAAATACGAAGACTCTCGACCTTTTTCATAGGAACTAGAATTTGAAGGGCATCTTTTTAGTAAATATCTATTATTCTTTCTATTGTAGTTTTCTTAATGCAGCTAATAATGCTGGAGTTACCATGAACACGTTTAAGGTGATGATTCGTGATGGAATATGGATGCTGAGGTGGAAGAAAACGATTTTACATAATCTGATTAGAGAACGCGGAAACCTTAGACTTCAACGCTTCCAAAACTTGTGTGATGATCGAGATCGTGAGGTGAAAATCGCATAATCCGGTTAGAAAAATTTAAAGGCAGAAAACTCTGGAAGAATATAAATCTAGGCGAAGTTTCGCAAATGTAGATCACTCGCGAGGTTGGTACTGCCGAGGATGCAGTCTTCTCCCGGTAATTCTTTCGAGGTTATTTTCGATGGTATCTGCCGAGGTCGCTTAGTAAAGAAAGCCTTCACCATTGCTAGGAAATGCTACGCTTGGCCATGAAGAATTTATGGTGAGGTGGCACATTGTGCTCCTATTGACTATCATTTTGCCGGTTCTGCAATTTTAGGCGCCTCGGACAACAAGCCCGACGCTCTCTCGACGGCGGACTCTTCCAGGAAATCATTGCGAAGTTCCCCAATGCGTGAGATTCGGAACGAAAAATCGCCTCCAACTTTGGACACAACCAGAAGGGAGATTTTGATGATCACCTCCATGGTGAGGAGCACGGTTGAAACTCTAAAGGCAAACATACGCAACTGTGACATCATGAAGGTCACCATCTTAGCGAGAAGTATAACTTAGCTGTTATGAACGCGTTCATGTGGCGACAGTTGTTTCTTGACACAATGTTTCGCCGTTTCCATCGAGTGATCCCACAAGAATTTTCTTCTGTTTCCCTTGTCGGGTTTTTCCGGATGGAATAACATCAGTTGTGACTACATCATGAGATGCATATGAATTGAAATTTTTATGTATGCCACTGGTTGTGAATGCAATTATTATGATGCAGATGAAAATTTGCACAATATCTAATTTATCGTCATTTGCGTTAATGTATAATAACTTTAACATGGAAGGTCAAGGATGCTTACTCCATTTTCTTAGCTAAAAGAATACGAGGAATAAGATTATAATACACAATTATTTTCTTAGAAACACGTCTTTCTTTTTCGCCTCAGTGTGAATAGAATTCTATTGCCTTTGGATATCTTATTTAGATCAAAATCATCACGTTTTTAATGGTCGAATTTTAATGCTAATCTTTTAATGTTTAATCAGAAAAATTTCCACATCCTTAACTTTTAGTATATAAAACTGAATTGATTCTCCTTAATTATCGAAATATGGGGACGTGGCTATCTGTGCGGAAATAGTGACTTGTTTGTATTTTTAGTGTATCCTCTCTCTTGGGTTTTGTAATTCAGACCGAGGAACCGAAAATAAACCGTGAATACATTTCGAATGCAAATGGCGGTCCTTAATTTGAACCTTGCCTTAAATTTTCGGACATTTGTATTTCTGCTTTGAAACTACGAACTCGACTTCTTGTTCTCTTTTGACGAACATTTGCTCGGAAAGAAGTCATTTATTGACATCCAGCTACTCCGTGTTGCATTTGTCGTGCTTCTCTTTGAATGAAAATACACGATAAACGAAGGATAATGGGATGATTGAGGCTTACATAAACCACAAAGTGACAATCATTCTTTACTTCTCAACGAAGAGAGGTAAAGAGTTACATTACAGTCACTGTGTCCCGAAAAGTTTATAGAAGTTCTTAACTTTGAAGTCTTATATCATAATCGCGCTGAAAAAGATGAGATAAGTAGTTTCTTTCAATGATTAGGTAATTAATATAATTAAAAGTTATAATTAAAAATCATAATTAAAATTTTCTAAAATTATTATTGTTTTTCGATAAACACCAAGTGAGCTTAACTTAAGGAAATAACGCTCTAATGTTTATATTATGGTAGCGTGGTTTTGATTGGGCAAGGTTAATAAGCACCGACTAACGACTGTGTATTCTATATACGTCAACCGTTTCCGGGTACATTTCTGAGTAATAAATATCACTCTGCATCGAAACAATCTCAGATTGTTTATCAGAAGATAGACTTCCTATCCACGGAGATAAACTGCGGAAAGAAGTGTCTGGAAATGCACTCTGAGACAGGAAAGTAAACTTGGAAGTGAAATTTAAATTCACTGACACTAGAAGTAGGTCCATGGAAATGGAACGAAGCAGTTCTAGAAGCGCATGTTACTGGCGAGTGCGAGAGATTGCCCTTCACGAGAAGGCCAAACTCAATCTAGGGAGCGAAGGACCTTTAAAAATAGTTCCTTCATTGTCCTCCAGAGCCATAAATATAAGCAATATCACTCTCGGAAAAGTGTTTAGAGAAAAAAAAACGTCCGCCTAAAGTGAGACGCTAGTTACGGCGGGTTTTTATCTCCAGTCTCAGGGAAGAGGAAGGTGACATTTTTCGCCCAAGTAAAAAAAATTTCGCGGCTGTTATTTATACGGTACTGCGAAGTACTAAATCAGGTGTTCTGTTTCAAACGGTCGAGCGAGCACGGCGCCATTTTCCTTCCAGTAATTGAGGGGTTTGCTCTTCACATTATCTCGTCCGCGAGAAGTAATGATATGCCTTTTTCCTCGCACTCATCCGGAAGGTGTTGTTGTTATTATTATTATTATTATTATTATTATTATTATTAAAAGCTGTAAACCGTCCCCTCAAAATCCAAAGTAAAGGGAAGCTTCAGACAAGCATCCCCATTCCAGTGATTAATGGACGTCTACAGCGCGTATGTTTGCCGGAACTATAGCTTCGGTGGGCTGATTGCAAATAGAGAAAGCTTTGTGCTGCGGAGAGAAGTACACTGCAACTTCCTGAAATTCTATACGCCACTTTCAAATGGAATTGCTCCTAACGTGAGAGCTGTAGTGCGGATTTCACGCCCTCTTCAGCTGTCGTTGAGTACAAGAACAGTATTGTGTGCAATGCACTTCTCGCACGTCTTTTCGATCAGGGCGGATTTGTATACGGGAATGGTTTTAACTGAAAAAGGATTTTGGTCTGTTATTTTAAGCGGTAGATTAACTTCAAAGTAAACTGAAATGGTAAATTACAAAAAAGGCATAATTTACTGAGAAATGTGTACTTATAAACTAATGTACGTTTATACATATATATTTAGGAAACCGACATGATAAATTGAACAAAAAAGGCATAATTTACTGAGAAACGTATACGTATAAACTAATATACTTTTATACATATATATTTTCTATAAGATTACAGAGATTACTAAGTGAAATATATATAAAATGCAAACGCATGGCTTAAATTTATATCTAAAATATAAAAGTTAAAATAGCGATAGCTAAATAATATTATGATGAAAAGTTGTGCTTATGGAATATGTAAATTTATATAGGTGGTTCAGTAAAAAAGATTTCCACTTGAGCTCAACCTCACGAATAAACTCCAATTACTGTAATAATTATACAAATTAGTGCTATTTGTTTTTTTACATGTTTAACTACATAGTCGGCACATCTGTAAACACAGTGAGGGAGAGCATGTCGACTTTGATAGATCGTCATGCTTGAAGCATTAGGTTGTACAAGAAGTGAAAAATTATGACTTGACTAGTTAAATATAGAATGTGTACTAGACTGCTTGATGGTATTCTCATTAATATTAGAGCTTAGTACGTATTATTATTTCTCCTTTCATCGATTGCTTTTTCTCTCTTCTTTTTAATCAAGAAGAACATGGACAAATATTGCCAAACGAAAGATGTGATAAGAATGGGAAAAAGTGAACAAACACGAGGATGCTGGCTTATCGTATCTGGAAGCTGACCTAGTTTTTCAAGTGCATCTACCGCCACCCATGTAGCGGAATAATTTATTGATATCACGCTTTGCCGATTCTATTCAAAATCTCAAATCCGTTTCTACTTGAGGAACTAAGGATCGCAATTTATATTAATGACCCTTAACAGACAAAAATTATGCTTGATTTGCTCTACATACTTCTTTGTTCTTTTGCCGAATTATTTATGCTGCAGGATACCGCGTATGATCAATAAGACTGTTTTATATTCCATAAAATCATTGTATTTTTGAAAAATCATAGAATCATAGGAGATGTTTTTAGATCTCAAATTTTTACCAATGAATAACTGAGAACTGTGAGGAAAGTATTAAGCTGATTTTTATTTTGTACCTTCCATATTTGCAAATGGTTCTAAAAATGCTGATTTAACTATTGCATGAATCTTTCTACGCTCAAATATTCACCCTTTGTTAACTTTTGTAATAAATTATTACATCATTTATTTATTCCCCGCCATTGAATTATAGAATAGCACGAAAACATTTTCTTTACTCACAGGATAATATTTCATAATAGATAAACAATTACAATTAGATACGTACCATTAAAAAATTAAGAATTTTAACATCCTTGCAATACATTTGGTAGAGCAGGGTCACTGTGATAATATCATATAAATGCAATATATTAGAACATATAAGTGTAAGACCCATTCAATTCAATTAAAATATATCTATGTTTCTGAATTAAAAAAGATTCAAATTAAAAACCAACGGTGATTTCCGCAAATACTGCATTACTTGCGAATATTGCGAGCCAATTACTAATTTATCCTGTAAGACGTTCTACGAAGTACAGCAAAGCGACATTCATAACATTAAAAAAAAGAAGAATTCTATTTCACAGACATCACAGGTGTTCAGTTTCCACCAAAAATCTTTCTATGTATTGAGAATTAAAACTTTCAGGCAAAATCGCATTAAAAATTTTGCATCCACAATGTTGCTATATATTGTTTTCAAAGTTATGGCTTGTATGTAACTCAATTTTTTCCAACGTTTGAGTCAACGGGAACACAACATATTAATATTTAGTAGCGTAGTCAGTAAGGATTTTTATCTGAAGCAATTACGTGATTCCTGAAAGATTGATATTCTGAGATAGTAAAACTATCGTCAGTCTTCTCTCTTTTGGAAATTTATTTTCTTATCTACGTATTCTCTTGATACTTGCACTACATGCTTAGATCTTGATGTAGTTTCATACCATATCTAAACTTTTATATTCATACTACAGTAATCATCTTAAATCTTTTCCAACGCAGCACTTCCGTAACCATAAATTTCCACGGTAGCCCGCCCATCTATTTCTCTTTTATGACATAATTGTTAGTTGCCTTGACTATAGTAAGTAAAGAACTGGGACCGCTAATACGATTATCCGTTTCCCGGTAATCGCCCTTAGACGGTCGCCGCTATTTCGGCGCTTGGAGAACCTTCATCTCTTAGTTGACTATAGTCGCTGATATCTACTCGTTCCTCCCAATAATTCTTCCTTTCTAATCTTTTCTGTTTACGTTTTCCCCTTATGACTATCTCTTCTCTAAACTTATAATATTCTTAAATTTTGCACTTTCCTACATCGCCAATTTCTCTGCATGTCACCTCTGTCTCTACTTTTAATTTCGATTCAATTTAGTTACTAGCCTAATCCTCTTCTAATATAAGGCCGCCTTTTCTTTGGCTTTGGATTCTCTTTCCATTTTTCTATACCAGCTAGATGCTTTATGATTTTAATTTTTCTTATTGGCTATGCGTTCTATAAGTTTGCATTTTACAGGTCTCCTTTAATTATGCTATGTTATACTTACTCGTATCCATATTTTTCCATTCGTGTAAGATGCCAGTGAATGTTTCATCTTGTTTTCTGGTTTACTCATTTTCGTTTGTTTAAATTATCTTCTTTGCTACATATTTATTTTTCGATCCTCCTAATCAAATTTTAGATGCCGCAAATATTGATGTCCGCGAGATTACCTGTGATGTTGTAAATTTTCTATCTAAACGGTCTTTATGTTATTTTTACAGTAGTGCAAATAGTCCCTAACTTGGATCTTACAAAACCTTGTTTCTGGTGGAATCAAATTAATTTCTTCGGCCATCCACTCTTTCAACCTGCTTTTTTATTTATATTTTCTCAGAATTTATTAATTACAACGTAGTCAGAGTCTATGACAGTTTTCCAATTATCGCTAACATATTATGCGACCAGAGTGATTCTTTTGTCTCTGTCTTGCTTAGACATGGCTATGAAAAAAGGCTGTTTGCTAGTTACCGAATTGGCAGAATGGATAACTAATATATAAAAGAAGGTGTTACCACTAAATCTCTTGCATTGATCTAAGACAATGCCTCCTAAAGCTTAGTCAGACTTATTTTTCAACTTATTGTTAGTCTATAACTTTACCGCTGTGAACTTTCCTTTCTATCCTTGACAAAGATTTCTATTATATCGATATTTGAGTTACAGCTTTTAATTCACTTCACAGAAATTCTTCTATCTCTTTACGGTTGAGCAAAAGATAGCGAAGTTCTCAAATTACATCAGCATCACTTCAATAATGTTTTACTTGATGTCCATCTTACATATTTTTATCCTTATTTTTCTTTCTAGAGTTAGTGCATTTATGGAAATCCGATCAAGGAGCAAACAAGATTCTGAGAATCTCTCGGCATGTAATCGTCCCCTTCATTTTAAAACAGATTTTAAGGCAGTTATTGTTAGTCTTTCTCTGTCAGAAAGAAAAAAGCTTAGCATTGAATACTATATTAAAGGGGAGAATCCAGTTTTAGAATAAAATTCAGAAAACATGCCTGAGTAATGAATGAGAATCTAAATAAATTTTGCGATAGATCGCGATAACATTTGGCGAGGCCAAAAAATTACAGCTGTTAAAGAAGTTATCTAAGGAAGCAGGTGTCATTTTCACATTGACGGATTAAGATTCTTTATGTTTTCTAGCGTGAGCCTTACAGAAGTGACTTTTACCCCTCTGGAAAATCTTTTTAACATGACTCGATAACGTTATCAACTATCTATATTTGAATTTACGCACACAACCTTATCTCGTACTACTAGTTTCACGTTTGTACCTAGTGATGAAGAGTATTTACAGAGAATTTTTCAATCATGAAATATTTTTTCTTGGAGATTTTTGCTGACGTTTCTCAATAATCCATAGTCGAGATTTCTGTTAAAATATCATGAAGGAAGAAATGAGCATTGGCATATTCTAAACCATTAATTCACTAATAAATCTGTTTCTTATTACTCCTTCCAGTATCCACAAGAAATAAGATACAATTTTTTTCATAACCGTGCTATTTAACTGGTAGGGGTCGCCAATGAGTGTAGCTACCTATGATTAAACAACCAATCACAAGTTTCCATTGAAGTCAGGAGGGAAACTTTTGATTTTCTATCCGCTGACCTTACTCATTACAAGGTGCAATATGAAGCAACCTTGCTCTTCCTCCAAGTCAGTACATCTGCTGATAATGATCAAGGTTTTAAATTAAGAAGTGACATGATTTCCCCTTTTTCATTAAATGCAATTTTCTTTTCAACTTACGTAACCAGCTGCATCTCCATAGATGTAAGATGTTCATTCAGTGAAGGTAGAACTCTCCAGTTTTTATTGCAGTCATTACGAAACTAGCGGATTTTCCATACAAGTTCAATGGGGAAATTTCTAGAAAATATTAAACAGTTTCGCATTCAGGAAAGCACCGATGGATACAAAAAACAGTTCATTTGCTTCAAAGATATACCGCCGTTACAGAGGAACTCTACATATTGTACTCATTGCCATGCTTACCTAACGAGAATTTTTTGCGGTATGTGATATTCCATGTAAAATCTCTATCCTCACTGATAGCAATTCATGCTTCTGAAAAATTAGGCATAATTTTATAGTACTTCCTTTCGAAATATATCCAATAATAATTCGTATGTATTCACGTTGCTATCTCTAAAATTTTATTTTCTTAAGAGCGACAAATTTATGAAGCTCTACTATAGCCTATTTTTAGGATTAATTTGCATTCATGTAAACGAATGTAAACGAAGTCTGTGGGACGACCACTTTTGTAACAACCGAAAAAATAAAAAATATGAGTTTGATTTCGAAAGAAGTATTTATGAAGTTTCAAACATCACATAGCAAAATTGTCTGTATGGATAAGATAGGTTAGAATTTTGGTTTATTTATAAAGAATAAACAATTAATATAATATTTATTTATAAAATTTTATTTATATAAATAATTAATATTATGTTTATTTATAAAGAATAATAATAAAATAATAAAGATAAACTACTTTTATTTACGCATTTTAAAGGGTTAACGAGAGGAATTTAGAATTCCGAAAAGTGAAACATTTTCAGGCTGAGTGAATTGGACAGGGTATAATATTAATACAATTTTCGCCATTTAATACAATAGTGTTTCCATATTTTGTCGATGAGAGAACTGGTATCGCTTATCCTCCTCGTTGCTAGATGAATGTTTTGTTGCCATATGAGAAGAGAAACCTTGCAGGCGGACGTTTTTCTCGTATGAGTGGACTTCTAATTTCAGCGCGATAATCGCCAAATCTCTAAATTAGATTACGTTAGTTAGAAAATTAGATTTATCCTCATATTATTTGCTCTCTCTGAAGGTCGACCTCCATAATGTGAATCATGATCAACAGAAATTTGGTAAGACTTGAATGCGTATCAGAGCTGAAAAAGGATTTTGACATGAAGGGAAGTCGTGCAAGTCGCTTTCTGCAATGCGTGTTTTAGATTTATAAACGTTAAGAAATAAAACTGAGTGCACTGAATATTTCAGCTTATTATTACATGGGCCTTTCTAGTTTTTGATCCTTGGGAATACATTTCCAGCTTTTACGCACGGGTTATTCTTCTTGAAAGTTGGACCTTTTTACGACGCAAATATTTTTAATGTCATATATTACGATCCAGATACCCACTTCCATCTCTAAATATTGCGCCAACATATTTTACGGTTGTATTCCTTATGGAATTTTCAAATAAGTAGTCTACAGAAAATTGCATGCTAAAAAAGCAATCATAATGAGACTATTTTCCATAAAACTTGGCGATTTATTAAGAATCATACAAACGTTATCCTATATATTAAGTATTATAAAATCTCGATTCCAGACTTTCTTTTAATTTCAAACCCCTTCAAACTTACTCCATTTCTCTAAAGGAGACTTCTTGGTATATTTCAAGAGAACCTCTTATTATAAATCGAAGTTCTTTGGAGTTTTAGTGAATGATATATTACAGCAATGCATCCAAAGATAAATGTACAAGATCTCAAAAATTAATTAATGACTTTGATAGTCAGTAGTTAGTCAAAATTCCTTAGTTCAGATGATGAGCTTCCAGCTTCAAGAAAATTTTACTTGAAGTGTTTAGAGAATGAACACCAATTTCAGAATAAATTTTTCCTTTGCGATCAAAGAAAGCAAATTGAAAATTATGAGTCGTTAAACTTGAATATTATTTTGCATGCAATTTTTTGAGATTTAGGCTATTTCATCGATATCTTTGCTGACGTGGATTGATGATTTCATTAGTTTAAGTTTAAGGTTCATAAATTTCTAATATGAAGAGTGATATTCTATTTAAATTGATGATATGACGTACTATTCTCCAATCGGATGGACTTATACCGAATCTAATCCCATGGTTGAGGTTTAACTTGCGTATACAGCAACAAGCATTAGAAAGGTAAAAGTTAATTCAGTTTGCCAATTATCAAATTATCATTACTCGTTTGTTGTCGTGTAATAAGTTTATGATGAAGTTGTTTTTGATAAATTCGCTAGTTAAATAAATGAGCTTCTCTAATACTACCAAGTCACATAAGCTCAGCCACATCAGTGGAGTTTTCACTTTTGTTTCTGCTCGCTGGAATCAACTGTTGCGGGTTTCGTGGCAGAGCGAAGTGAAAGCTTTGGAGTCCGCAAATATTGCAAACCACTTCGCTAGATGAATCTGTTCTGTACGCAACTTTCTTCAAAATATTGCGATCTCTTCCGGAATTCTTAACGATACTATTCTGCTTTATTATTATTACTATTAATCCTCCATTACTGTTTGATCTAACAGCAGGAGGCAGCGTTGCACTAATATAGAATGCGTATTAAATTTAAACTTACGCTATTTATTCATAATACTTTCGTCCATTATATTAAGTCTTAAAAACATAGTTAATTAGAGTACAATGTAATACATTAATTTGATGAAATTTTTCATACACTCATAGGTAATGTACTCGTATTTATACACACCACATATGATATCTCCCTAAACTTAAAATACAAGACACAATATGGTGGCATTGTAAGGATATTAAGACATATATTATAAAGTGATCTCGAGATGTTTAGATAATATTTAAAAATTTCTTAGTATTCTAGATTGCAGCCTTGTTAGACAGGAGCGGCTCCTCGAGTGTCGGCAACCCGCAATGCAAGCCCTTTTCTGCCGACCCTTACCATAGGGGACCGTGATGTTAGCTACCACCGTACGACAATTATATGAGATAAATTCCAAGCTGGCATGCATGCTTTTCAATCTATTAGAGAGAGCTTGCCTATTGCTAAAATTTTCTTTGAGTTCAAAGAATATTTTTGTCGCTTTGGAAAAGACTTCTTTCTGCGTGTTATTCCTATTCATTGTTTTAAAACCGGAGGGAGCGATTCTTTGGGTAGGATGATAAAGTTGTGCGTTCTAAGAAAATGCGTCAAATGTCTCTGCATCCCCGGCTATCGAAATTGGGACAGTCTTATCTCGCATCAAAATGACGTATTCATATTTCTGATAAGAACTGCAATGAATTCGATTTTCCGAGACATTTTTGGGCTATTCTGACGCATGAGGAATGTTATTAAAAGTAAAAAATCAGTAAAAACTTTGGCATAGCCTATATCTGAGAAATAAAAGGCGTTTCGTTTTACGGAAGTTCTACTAACAAATCTTTAATAGTTTAGCACTTTCGAAGGAAGCAAATTCCTGATCAAAATGTTGAATATTCTAAAGTCAATATATATTACAATATCAAATACACTATAACTCAAAGCTCAGTTGGTTTCACGCTTACTTCATCCTTTTCACGTCCATTTGGATAAAGTTTCCCACGTTTATTTTTTAATATTTTTCCTTTCTTTATTCGACCTAATTTCAAGTTGGTGGCATGAAAATCTCTTCTAGACGGTGTATTCTCGCCAAGAAATCATCTTCTAGTATACATTAACACAATAAAATCAGATATGCCCATTCATTCTTGATAAAGTCTCTAAATGCACTCTATAAGTATCTAGAAAGTCGGTAAGCTCATCAAAAATGTCGATAAATAGTTAAAAATTTATAATTGCTTGAGTTCGCTTTCAAAAATATCATATCCGTTCAGATATCAAATAAATCAGTGATAAGATATGAACTTCAAGACTTATTTCAAGTGCACCTGATGGTATCTTGTTTTATATATAAATAAAACATCGAAAAGCCCTCGAATAATTAATTTAACTACATTTAACATAAACCTGCTTTTATTTAGTGATCAGATTAATTCTTAATTTTCGGCGAATTATTACAGGCTTCTTTTATCACCCTTGACTAGATAATGTGTAAGTTTTCCTTTTCAATGAATAGAAAGGGGAAAGCTTCATATAAACCTATCCCAAATAAATAGATATCATAAAAATATCTTATAAATTATTCCAACAGGAAATAGTTATATATCGCCAAAAGAAGGAAAACGTTGCTAGGTTTAGAGACAAAATCAACGAATCCGCATTTATGGATAAAATTATATTCATTATAATTTTATCACGGAAATCTTTCCCGGAATTTGGGAGAAATTAAGTTCGCCCAAATCTATTAATTAAAAGGATGTAACATGAGCAGGATATAGAAGGATGTCAAGGAAGGTGTGATTTAAACAAAACTTCCTTGTGAAATCATCTCCAGTTAAGTTTTAAAACGTCACTTTGTCGTGATAAATGTGGTAAATGAATTCTCTGTGGAAAAAATTCGCTATCTGATAAATGATTGCAACGGGTGAGTTTATCACTGTCCTTCGGTAGCTCAGTTGGTAGAGCGATGGACTGTAGAGGTATCAAATCGCAGACATCCCTAGGTCGCCGGTTCGAGTCCGGTCCGAAGGAAAATTTTTAAACGTCGTGGGAAGAGTGTCAGGGAAGAAGCGTTCATAACTTTTCAGGCCGATTATGCAGCGAACGTCTTGGACCCGCACAGGGAATATAAGGGAATGGAATGACTTACCCGGAGAAAATCATCTACATCTATATATGTATGTACCCTGCAAGCCGCCTTTCGGCGTGTGGCAGGGAGTGCAAGCACCATGACTCTACTTTCCTAGTCGATTATTTTCGCGTATAGTTCTCGGAAAAAATGAATTCTTGAATCGACTAGTTCTAGCATCTATTTCTCTGATCTTTCTCGTGGTATCAGAACGGCCTATATTACAAGAAGGGCGCATAATATCGGCTACATCTTCTATGAACGTACTCTTATTGAATTTATCTAGTAATTCAAATCTCTGATTGAGCATTTTTTCTTCTAAAGATTCCCATCCTGCCTCCTAAAACATCTGAGTAACACTTACCGATTTATCATAGCAATTTTTTACAAAACGCATTGCCTTTCGTTGTATCTTTTCCATCTCATGAATACAACATTTTTCTGCAGGGTCCCATAAATTCTCATTCCAATGCCGAAAACGCTAACATTTTCAAGTAGAAGCTCAAAATTTTATGTGAAATTGTATAATTTGATATTGTGTTATATTAATGATGGTATCGTTGGGTTAAATTATAATTTACGTTGTTTTTGTATATGGATATTTTGTGTATGATGTATTATTTGTGAACATTGTATTAATTATAAGTTGTGCGCTGTTATGTAAATTATCTGAAATTTTAAGTCCCTTTGTAGAATTTTTGATATATTTGTCGTAGAATAGTGATATAGTTGTTAATAACTCTGTATATGCTGTTTTCGGGAGGTTTAACGGGAGGAAATAGAAAAACAAAATCTCAGGTTGGATAACCTCTTGTAGCCTTCAAATGATAAATAAATATAATAAATAAATACATGCAATAAAAATAAAATAATCGATTAATGAATTACAATATTAGTCGGAAATGAAAGATATGACATACGAAAATCCATTAATTCGAAATGAATGAGAGAAGGCCTATGGATTCTTGGGAAGAGTATTTAAAAATAAAGAATTCAAGAAATTCTTTTGCTGTTACTATGTTCATCATTTTCTCTCATTGTCAGGAAGACATTTACAAATCTGCTACTCTCTGTAAATGATTTTATTTTCATTCATACTCAGTTGGTTTAATGTCTTAGGTCTTATTTCATCCATAAAATCAACAGATAATCGCTTTAATATGCCGAACTCTATCATAAAATTATGTATTCGATGTTCATTACAAGATTTTTGCAAATAGTTTAATTCATGAAAAGTTGTTCTGAAGTTACATATTAATAGCCTTATTATATGAAATAGCTATTAGTTACTGATGCGTGTGAGTCATTTAAGCAATCAATTTTATGTTATATTACATATTAAACACAATTTTGAGTTAAGATAAGCTTATTCAGTCATATCTTTATGTTCTGTATATGCTTGTAGTTTATCAGCATCGCCCACAGAATGAAGTACATAAAAAGGACGACATGAGATGTAAAAGTAGTTTTGTGTCGCCAGGCCCCTTTCCTTTGCGAGAGCGTACCAACTGAGACTCGACTGAGACAGAATGGAGGCTATTCTGAAAAATTCAGCTGAATTCGTTATTACGAGAAAAGTGAAAGATTCGGAGCGTTATAGTGAGCGAAATTTTCCCTCGTGAAAGAGCTGGATACGTAATCCAAGTTGGCAGTCGGTGTCACATTACGAAACTCGTCTAGTCTGTCCGGTTGGTAGCTCTTAGAATCGGAGAAATTTCTCGAAATATGTAAGAGAAAACTTTAATTACCGGTTATTTCGCGAGCGAAGGCTAACCGAAACGAATGAATTTCATCCATTATGGGAAAATTTTATTAAACTTGATTCTTATAATTTTACAAATTCTTTCTAAATAACCTCAACTCTATCGATTTATTTAAATATATCCTGGAGAAAATAATAATAAAAATGAAAACCCGGAAGGAATCAAACTAAATTTGTATGCAAATTACAGTTTATTCGAATTTTTTTCACAAAGTTGGCTTCGTGCTCTCGTTTATCAATTTAGTTAAAAGATAATAACATAAAAAAGATAATCACAGTTGATTAAGATCCCTCTCGGATTAATCGAGCTTTCTTTTCTAAAGAGCCTTTCGCTACTGCATTTGGTTACTGTTAGAGAATCCAGGTATTACATCAGATCAATTTGAAGCCCACTATGAAGAAGTACATTTTTCAATGCAATTCATAGGAGTATTGCTTTCAATGATAAAAAATTAATTTTATCCTAATATCCCATACTCTTTGAGTCAAAATTGGAATGCAAGAACAACTCTATCCACAGTAATTACTTGGACGGATATTACTTTTGTTCCCATAAACATTTTCGTAACTCAAGGCTCCTTTAGCTAGCAAGGGGTGAAAATTATTTAATGATAAATCCCCAGAACTGTTTTTAAATACAAAAAAAATGCTGGTCCTAGAATGATTTAAATAATTTACCATAATCTTTGTTCGCATGCTTCCGCATGTGAATAAAAATTGATCAAAATCATCTGATTATTTAATTTATAATATTTAGACTTTAAATTTGGTTAACATTATTTTTGTACTATTTTTATTATCTCTGTACCAACTTAATATTATTGTTGTAAATAACAAGGGCTGTATGACTATATAAATGTATGTGAAGATTCACCGGAGGTGAATCCACTTGCAGTGTTTATAGTATAATAATTATTATTAAAACAATATCATACATTTGGTAATATCACGCTGAGAGAATTTTGTTATCTATTTCATGAATAAAAAGAGTATGATAACCTTGCTCTTGTGTGTGGGAACGGAACATGTAAATGCTACGGATTGGGATTGCATACTTCCCAAAAGGGAGAGGAAGACAGAAAGAGAGAACTGAGCAATGAAGAAGTAATAGCTGTGGTTCTTGAGACTCTCACGTGAGGAGAAACAGATGTGGTTGTAAAGTGGTGTTTGAAAAGATATACGAATGTACCTGGGGTGAAAGAGGAAATAGGAAGTAATTGGAAGTTTGATGAACCGCCGAGGCAAATGGCTTGCTCAGCAAGCAAGGAGAATTATTGTGTATGTTCGCCATTACGCGCTAAATTTTCTTCGTTATTACTCCTGTCGTCGTAAGAGATGTTTAAGTTCTTAGAAACGCGGCTAATCCAGGTAGGGTCAGGAGAACTTGTCTCCTTTCAATGCCTTTGAATTACCATAAGCGTTTGGATGCGTTAACGTGGGACACCTTTCTTTGCATAAGTTTGCGACTTTTCTCAAAAGTTGAGGTTCGCTCGCGAGTCAGTCCCATTGTCGTACGAGCTGATTGTTTTTCCCCAACTCTAGTTCCTTATTTAGATATGAGTTAGCGAGTCGGGAAGCAATAAAATGCACTTTTTTATCTGGCAGCGCAGCCAAGAGCCCCGCCCATCCCTTCTCCCAGTTCAACGACTTCTGCAATTATAATGATAGTCAAAGCGGAATTATGGTTTCGTGTCGCTTATCGAAAAAATAAGCCGCATTGTTTTGCTCTTGGTTTCGAGAGACTTTACGTGAAAAGCTCGGCAATCCGTGGCGCCTACGTGCCGTTTAACAAGGAATGGAAGGAAATGCTAAATAGAAGATAAACTTTCTTACTTATTTCGTTCATTTTTACTTTCCTAATAGGAGCAAAAAAGTAGCCGTAAAGGAAAAATATTTCGTGTGTTCTGTATGAAGAAATTAGTCTTACGGTTGTATCCAATTAATTTATTATAACGCGATCTTAGATCTGTAAAAGACGTATTCTTCCTATGCTTTCATTCTTTAGGTATTTGGAGTAAAAAATTAGAAAACCACATTTACATAAATCTTTCGAAATAACTTCTTCCAAGAGGTTTTCATCCGTAACTGGTCTCGATTCTTTGCCCGTGCTTAATGAATACATTATTACATCAATGATTGAGAAACTCGCTTAAAACTATGAATTTGGCTATATATCTTACAGATTCAGAGCTTCCGATTCTAATGACATAAAATTTAGAATTATGAAAAATAGCATGCAGTTGTTTTTCTTTACAGAGTATTGGATTTCATTGATAATCAAAATACTGATATAACCCTGGTTTGGTGTAAAGCAGGGACGGATCTAGAAAGTAGCCACGGGGGTGGTCTTTGCCTAAGGGGCCGATTTGGGATAATTTGAAAATCCTGTTTTGTAGTGATAAGTGTATTAAGTGTATAGTGATCATGGAAACACTTGCTTAAAATTAAATAATCTTTTCGCATTTTTATCAAAATAACTCATTCTTGATTATCATACTAATTAGATATATCTACATCGAATATGACGAATTCGACGCTATGTATAACTTTTACATGCTCGAGTTTCATTTTCATTACATCGTTTTCGCTTTTCAGCTCTTATAATTTTGACTAGAAAAGATTTTCGATTTAAATTTTCCGACCACGCTCAGTTGGAGTATTATCTGATTTTTATGCCCATTCTAATGCCGTAGATTGTTATTTGTAACAAAGCTTTTCCTCATAATACTTATAACTTCAAAAGGCTACTTATTTAATTAACTTTCTTTCAGGAACATTCTTGAGTTATTTCATTTCAGAGAGCGAAAACACTATCTACAGTTAATAAGATATGTTTCTGGAGCGATCTTATCTTATTCACCCAGAAACATCTGAACAAGTCCAATGAATAGGTTGCTATTTATATATTAGTTACTATAAATAATTTATCTGTCTTATAAGACTTCCATGTTTTTCTGAATCGTTCATTTTACCTTTTCTCTCTCAGTCTAATTCATAATAACTAAAGATCTTATTGTCAACCATTTCTCTTTCCATCTTTTATCTTTCATCCTTTACTTCTTTTATTAAAAGTAGAAGATAACTCGTTAAATAATTTTCTTTCCTTTTATTCATGTTCAAAGATTCTTCCGTATCGACAAGAGTATTTTTTTAAAGTAGGTTATGATTCAAAGAAAATAATGGAGGTTCTATACTCCAACGATAAGTAGAGAGCGATGAGTTAGGAGTTCGCCCATACCCCTTTAATGAATGCGGCCTTGTTCAGGGTATCGTCACTTCATCAAGCTACGACCCTGGTACAAATCGACGACATTGGAAAACATTGCGCATTGCATCCTCGGATAGGAAGTGAGCGGAATCTATCTTCAAGATTAATAGCGGGGAAAAACTATCATTCTTAGAGGTTTCGCCAGATGTCGCCTGCGGCGCCTTCATATGCTCTCGAGTTGCTTTTACTTCCTCTCTTTTCCCCGCTATTTTACTTCCTCGTTAAGAAATTCGCGCAAGCGATTCGTGGCATTCCACAGCAGCAAATATTCACGCCGGAGGCATTTCCTACATGCATTTCATGGCCGCGATTTTGCGTCCACAATTATCGTTCCCCATGAACCCTTTTTAGCCGAAACTTTTGTGTTCTTTTCTCATCTCCCCGCATTTGTAAATAAAAAAGCACTCATCGGAAGTCACGCGTCAAAGGTTTTCATTTGTTTTCTTCCTGTTGCAGTTTGTGAACCTCCGAAATTAATTGACCACGATCCTCCGTGGCTTCTCGTTAACGAGTTTGCTCTTTCGGTTAACCGCTTGGAAAAAGCCGTTCGTTCGAAAACGCCGCGATGCAGAAAGGACTTGCATTTCCTAAACCGGTCACATGCAACCGTTACGTAAACCAATGCTGGAATTTCGCGCCTAAGCGAAACTTCGCTCAGAGGAAAAGTTTTATACGTGCGAATGATGAATACTTTCGCTCTTTTTAGACGGGCGGAAAAAAAAATCGGCTGCTTTATTATTCTTCGTGACGGAGGGAAAGGGATGCCCCTTTCTTTCGATTGTTTCAGAGTCATTGTGTCTGCTAATGTCCTCAATGGATATCTTCTCGAGGATTGGAGGCGTCATTCTTGCTCTTTTTGGCAAAAGCGATTTGGCGTACTCCTTGGGATGTTTTTTTCTTCTCCAATAATTATATTCTGTTTCTTTTGAATGGTGCAAATCGTTCCATCGTATTGTTCGAACGGCTATTCTTATAGAGCTGCCTGAGTGCTAAAATATGATTTTATGAGTTTGGATTACTCGAAAGATCGTTGAGGAGCAAATCGTTCAACTCTTTCGTTTTGATGTATCTTACACTTACTTATTGGGAAAGGTAGTGGTTCGTGATTCATTAGTCAATACATTTCTTGTGATGTATTATAAAAAAGCAAAAATAGAAATGTAAACTGATTATATGTGAAGCAATCACAATGAGATAAATAGATGATATGATATCATAAAATAACGGTAAATACATAGTTAAAATATATGTTTGTATACTATTTACAGTAGTTGTTAAGATCCTCCAAGAAAGGTATCATACCCGAGGCTTCTGTCCTAACATCTGGTCGGCGTGGCCCTTAAATTCGGATGCATGCGGTCTAACACAAATCCCTTCGAGTTCGGATCTACTTTGGAATCTAATGATAACACGCTGGAAAAACATTTCATAGAGTTTATTTTCATTTATTACTTAACTCTTTCCTTGTGGTTTAGCATCTCTATCTTTGGATTCATTGACTGCACACCAATTATAAACGAAAATGAAGTAAACTGAATTCGGTTGGAGTCTAAGAAAAATTCTACCAAGAATAGTAAGAACTTCTATCTTTCATTTAGTTCTATCTCTTTTACGCTATCATGATACATTTTGAGTCTCACTACGCTTGAAAAGTAAGGGAATATTCATTTCAACGATGCTTATTACAGTCATGAAAGGAGCTTAAGTTACTTGTACACTATATGGTTTTCTAAATAGTAATAGCCATAGTCATAGTAGTTTATTGACATAATACATTCAAATTATGCACTGATACATACGCTGATATATACAATGATAATAAAATAGATGTCTCGTCAAATCGCAAGATTATGAATATTTACATAGAGATATTACTTAAAATTTATTATTACATTTTACAATTTTACTTCA
Organism: Pachydiplax longipennis; assembly: GCA_036926295.1. Lineage (NCBI taxonomy): Eukaryota > Metazoa > Arthropoda > Insecta > Odonata > Libellulidae > Pachydiplax > Pachydiplax longipennis. The sequence goes on along the minus strand of JAVFKF010000004.1, from coordinate 35,663,504 downwards.
TAAATTCATCAAATGAATAGAAAAATTTTTCAATCAACACTTCTTTTAATTCTATCAATTTTTTTTATTTACATCGATCGATCGAATTTATATCGATATCTCAATTTACATTTTCAATTTATATAGTTACTTTAACAATTTAATCGTAGAATATGGTAAAATGAACAATTAAGGTATAACTGCATTCTGTAGATATTAGAATTCTGAACCAAAAATATTAAAATTCGCGCCCTAGCGATTCAGGGTTCTTCGGGGCTCGGGTCGCGCTGATCCTGGACCAAAAACCACTGACCGAGCAGATCCCCGTTAAATCTAATGTTTTCATACATATATAGCCGACCTTCGTCAACCTAAAACATTAATTTAAACTAATCTTTCACTCTCTACATGTTTTCCCTGGGCTAAAACACGACAGCAACAGTTAACAAATCTCCTTGCTTCGCTTACACGACGGAATCTTTTGGACGGGACTGCCATCTACCATCACGAGCGGCTAGATAAGCGCTGTCGTGTCTCTCACTGGCACGGTCACCATTAGCTCTCCCGCCTTGCACGCTCTTTCGTCAACCCTTGCGGAATCTTGTAGGCATAAAGGTGGCAAAGCCGACGGGGGGAGAGGGGACGAGTCTCGGGGGCGATGAACGTGGCTTTGGGTCGAAGCTCTCCTGACCCACTTCTCCGCTCTCTCGACTCCGATGTGAAAACGGACTTTATGCCCCTCTCCTCCGTGTGCCCCTCCGTGCTCTTAGAATACACTCATTCGCATAAACACGGGTCTCGGCGTACGCGCCTCGCGAAGGGACAAAGATGCGAGATGGCGCGGTATCTGCCAGCGCCATCTTCCCCTATGGACGTTCCGAAGAAGGCATCGCTTTCCGATCGATTTTCACGGCCTTTCCCTCCTCGCCCACTCCGGTCGCCAGACTTCCCGCGCCAGTAACCCAAAGCAACGAGATGGATGAAGGGAAATTTTTTCCGTAACTTGTTGGATACGTGCGAGAGCGCAGAAAAATCCCAGTGCTTCGTCTTCCGCCGGCGTCCACCACGCTGCAACACCCCCGATTCCTCACGTCCTGCCCATTTGACCGAGTTTTTTTCCCTTTATGTACCGTTTTTTATTTGTTTTTCGTTGCCGGGGATGTGCAGGTTCTCTTGATGCATTTTGATTGGGATAGGGGATGGAAAGGCGCGAGTATTGCCCCTTAGTAGAGGTCCGAAAGATATACAAATGCTTTGACTAAATCTAACTTTGTGGGATCCAACAATTGGAGGTCGGTAACCTCCGTAGCATTTTCTCTTCGGATGCTACTGTAGTGAACTGAGGGCTCTGCTTTCCTTGAATTCAGAAACGCCCAAGCAGAAAAGAGTCCCGCATTACGAAGAATTAAAACATCCCATGATATTGCGTCACAAGTCAGTACTTACAAGCTGAGATTACGCAGTTAACAAAATTGAATCCTGCTATGAATAAATTTTCAGCAGTTTTTTATGCATCTTATTATATACTCATAAAATATAGATCAAGTATCAAGTATTCATCAACTTTTCAATGATTACGATTTTGTTTGCCGTATCACAAAAGAAAATTCGGGTAAATTCACTTGTGGGAATGTTAAGGTTGTTTCTTAACTGACTTCTATGCAATTAGACTAAAATTACGTCCTGTTCATCATCATTGAATGTGGTACGGAAGGTAGAAAGGTCTCCGTAAGTAACACTTAGCTTTCGAGATTACTTGCATTGTAGAAAGAGAACGAAACCAATCAATCGCCTTAAACCCCATTTTCCTTCTATAAGATATTCAAATACCATTATTTGCTAATTATTCCTCAAACATTATTCAATGATAATCGAAGGATCATAATCAAAATAATTTTCATTTAAACTTCTCATGCTGAAATCGTATACTTGTAAGATATTTTCCTTAATTTTCAATTTATGGAACGGAAGAATCCAAAATGCAGAAGACATTTACGGTAACTGAAAGAAAGGAAAGTTATTAAGCGGGAAATCTTGATTTCGAGATTTATATCTATATCATATATATTAGCGGAAGTATATATTATTGATTTGGATGGGTGGCTCTGGATCTGCCTCAAAGGTGAAGACCAGAAGCTCTCCTTTCCGCAAAGACTCAAGAGAAGGATTTACTGCTTGAGTGATTAAGAATACGAATGATACTTTTCGGTTAACAGTACTGCCAATAATTTTGTGTGTTAAAAGCGTCAATTCGTCTTTATAACGCTATGTCTTTCTCCAAAATCTCAGCCTATTTTGTTGATTTGATTTCAATGACCATGCTCTAGCAAGATTATTTAACAGATTGGTTTCTACGTGGATAAGCCTTTAAGCGAGCAGTCTTTATATTACGATTACAAAGATGTCGGTGCTAAGATTTTTGCGAAGAAATGCATGATATAATTATTTCCGGCAATCATAAGTTTCATCTTTCTACTCTGCATTGGTGAATTGAGAGTTCGAAGACGCGACCGTCCCCCATTCCTAGTTAATGGTATTTTGCCTAGGATGTGAAAAGCAGTATGAATTAAAATCTGATTATAATGTCACTCAGGTCACGATATGTCTCCTGAATTAATCGAATCTAAATGGCATTTTAAAGAAGGGATGAGTTCTTAAGGATTTTGTCTTAAGCCACCCTCGCACGTGACAAGTTTCTAGATCCGCCCCTGCTTTTCTGGTTATGATCCTTTATATTCATAAACGCTTTAAGTTTTTTCAACATTTTGGAATGAATATTGCATGACAATGATCGAATAGTATGTGCACACAAGAAAATATAACATCTACATCTTCTTCAGAAAAGAAGGCTATTTTGTGAATGAAATATTTTATTAATTACTTGTGCTTTCATATATTGATACATATTATAAATTTCTTTCTCTGGAACATTAAATAATGCAGGTCATTTTTTCCAAAGGAATCAGAGCGCATTTGAACTATTTTTATGATAATGATTTCAAATTTCCCTGTACTTTGGTGGTTTAGTTTATGCTTTAATTATTGAATACCACACCACAAGTTTGCGTCTCTTCAGTTTCCAAGTTTCTCTTGGTTGTACTCACTGTTGTAAAGGAATGGTACTTTGGAAATCAAAGTAAATAAATATCCTTTTGTAAGGATGCTTCAGCAGTATTTTTGTAGTTGGAAAACTGTAAGAGATATAAGAAAGTTTATAATAAGTACACCGAAATACTTGGAAAAGAAAGACATACTGCTGTTCAGAAGCGAAAAATGGGCAGTAACGTACGGGTATTCTTTTGGGTTATACTCCCTTTAAACTTTCGATTAGGGTCTTTTAAACCATTTAACAATTGATAAAATACAGACCTTACTACGCTCAGATAGGCATGTAAGAGTTGGTATTTCGACAACTTTGTGATTTTAGCGCGAAATAAATTAGCAAAGATTATTACAAGTCTCAATCTCAATCTCAATGTCTATTTAGTCGAAATAATTCTACCTAGGTACATAAAATGTTCTAAAAGTCGTGACCACCTTTCAAAGTTGTTTGGCCAAGCTTGAGAAAACCTCACCCCTCCTAATACTTAGAAGTACGTCTTAATTTCCGCTTAACCCGTCTCATTACTATTATTACGTGATATGAACCTAATCAAAAGGGATTTAGTATGAATGATTTATCGAATTATCTCCCCTACTAGTGACTAATGTTTGTCCTTGACTCTCAATAATAAAAATTAGATACTTTAAGAAATTAATTATGACTACATATTACCTTGTGATAATGTGTATTGTCCTGTCAAAGCACCTATTATGACGCTTAAAGAGAAACTGTTAGCGCTCCTTGATTTAACATTCGGACACCACTTAGGACAAGGATGACTAATCTCTTATGATTCATTCGTCAATCAATTCATTTTTATTTCAAGATACGCCGCAGAAACCATTATAATGCGCCATAAACTATGATAAACACACTCTCTGGGTAGGTGTGTCACGTTTGTAAGTACGCGTTTTATATGTGTGCATGTAAATTGTGTATAATACTTATTTGCAATTGTTCTCTTATAAGCATGTAAAGCGCCACTTCTGGCGAATGCTCCATCCTTTCCTTGGTGGGCGTGCCCCTTTATTTTGGAACCTTTTCCTTAAATGATTCCTGGAAATCATCCTGGTGAGACATAATGCAATATCTCGACTTCCTCAGCCTTCTCTTCTCTGAACTTAGCTATTTTCAAAGATCAATAGAGTAATATTTTATTTGAGTAAAATCAGTTGTTTTTTTTTTTGTCAGTTGAGGTCATTTTACACGTGAGCCCCCACCGGGAATCTAACCCGGGACCGCTTTCACAGAAGTCGAACGCGTTGCCAAAATGCCAAATCATTTGATTTCATTGGATATAAAAAAATAGAGACTTGGCAAAATCCACTATTTTAGCCTCAACTTTGTGGCAGCTATCCACAGTGAGAGAAGAATGAAAACACACGTGTAAAAGTTGTGATTTTATTCCTCTCTCATGAAAGAAGAGATGACACTGAGTCATAGGTAACGGAGGGCAATCAGCACATCTGGAGAAAAAATTGTCTTAATTATCTTCTTCCTTCCTGTACTCCGAAGTGTCCCCACAGTGAGGTCCAAAGGTTATTCATCAGTATTTGCAATGTCAGCGGATTAAAAATGGAAAAATGCTGCCATGACCCGAAGGAAAACCGCGTTATAAACGGGATATTAGAATATTTTATTTCTTTTACACAAGAATACAAAAGGGAGAGTTTTGGTACTTTAATTTGTAAATAGGTTCTTTACGCCTAAAAACCGAAAAGGTAACATCTTTAGTTTGCTTTCTTTGCAACAGCTGTAGATATAGTCACCGAAGTATTGTTAGGGTATACTAGTTGTATATAATACACCATATATTTTTAAGAATGTCGACCTTTCGTACAAATGAGCATCTTCTATTGTTTCTTAATTTTCGTCATTTTCACTTTTCTCCCTCACTTAGATGTAGCAATATTTACCAGGTAGCCTATTGGGAAAGAATAATGTAACCAATTTTTGTTCAATTGAGTCAGCCGTTACTTGGTAGAACTTCATTACTGGAAATAATACAATCACTTTGTAACTGAACTTGTCTACTGAATTATGTATACAATTCAGTAGAACTTTACAAAGTGATTGTATCATTTTCTGTAAACAATCTTTGGTGTATCTACAGGCGGGGGATTTGCTATTATGGGTTTCAGTGCATCTTGGGACGGGAAAAATCTGCCTAATAAACGGAATGCATAGCAGGTACTTTTACCATGCGTTTAGGTTGTAAAGGACCGGGGTGTTAAGCGGATTAGGGTCTTAAACAGGTTTTACTGACCTCCCTCTGTCTCAAGGGAAAATGATTCCGGTTCCCGGAAAATTTTGAATACAGTGTTTGTTGTGATTTGGTTTGAAGATTATTTTCAATTAACGGATGTTCTTAAGATCACTGTTTACAGTACTTTTTCAGTATTATCACTAACATGGCTGGTCTTTTCTATTTCATCCCTATTATATTTTTCTTTGATGGTATTCTTCTACATAATAGGATGAGGAAGGGATCCTTGGTAATATTTCATGAAAACATCTGCATCTATATATGTATATACCCTTCGAACTGCCTTTCGGTGTGTAGCAGGGGGTGCAAGCACCATGACTCTACTTCCCTAATCGATTACTTGCTCGTATCGTTCGCAGAAATGATGAATCGACTAGTTCTAGAATCTATTTCTGTGATCTTCCTCGCAATATCTCGCAACAGAGAGGATGCATAATATCAGTTACATCTTATAAGAATGTCTCTTTCGATGTATTAAATAAATTAAGTATTTTAATATTCTTTCTTCAGAAGATTCTCATCCTGTGTCCTGAAGCATTTGAGTGACGCTCACCGATTTGTCATAACAATATTTGAAGAGAGGAATCGCCTTTTTATGTACTACTTTTTCTAATTCGCGAATTTAACACTTTTCGGCAGGGTCTCATAAAGTGCATGAATATTCAAGATGAGGCCTAACTACAGCAAAGTCACATATCTCGCCGATTTTTTCTTCGCTCCTACTGAATTTTCTCTTGCCTAAGCCGAGTTTGTTAAGTGCTTGTTCACATATACATGTATTACGGATTTAGATACCCCAAGATAAGTAATTACTGAAGGTAACTCCAAGAAATTTAATCGACGCCTCTGTTAATAAGTTTTTCTCGGAAATTACAAGTGAGAAACTAAAAGCGAAACCTACTGTAAGATTTAATTACAGTATGTTTTCTCCTCGACCTATCCCTAAACGCCAATTAGATAGTAAATAAGATCAATCATTATTAATTTTTAGAAATGTTGAAATTTAAATATCAACATGTTGTAGAAACTCAAGAAAATCTTTCAAATTTTCATTAAATGGACAATGGGTGACATTTTCCTTTTATGTAATCATATGTATCACAGAAGGAAGGCTCGGTTCCATATTTTCTTTTGCTTCTTTCTTTTTCCTCTGCGATGACTTAACTTACAACATTTTCGATGGGCGATCCGTTCACCCCTTAGAAATTAGATTAAGTAAATGATTTACATTAATGAATAATTTTAATGTGTATAACATTATTACCTATATATTTCCGAAAGAATATTAAAAAGTTAATGAACAGTAACGTAGCAACTTAGGTGACTCATGCAATCCTTCTGATTTCAAAAGACTTGGAGTTGGATGTAATAGAACAGTACCGATAATAATACAGTCCAATGATTTTCTCTTGATTTCTTACTTTACTCGGTAGGCAGCTATCATTTGGAGGTGTTTACCTCTTGGCGTTTTCCTGTAAACCATACTGTATGATCTCACTCTTCTTTTGAGTACGGACATTTCTCTGTAAGCGAAGACATCTCTAGTTTATCTCTCAGCTGTCGTGTCTCATATCAAACTCGTTACTTACTACTCTTTCGTAATATCACTATCGGCTTCTATGATCAAGAATTGACAATCTCATTACATAAACTCTCCATGAACCGTAATATTTGAATTTTACTCTGCTTGAATCATTAAACCATTTTAATTCATAATATTATTGTCTCTCTTCTTTGGCTGCAGATAATTTTCTCGTTGAAATTTTAAAAAGGTCTCAGAACTAAGCTCTAAACTTCAAGTGTGAAATGTGCGGCCTTTTCCCACTGAATTAAATGCAATTATTTAATCTTACTTTCCAATTTTCTTTATTACTTCTGAAAGTAAAATGAAAGACACACAAGCTAGATTTAATTTGCGATTAAAGTCGTTTTCGATCCTATAATTTCCATGTAATTCTTTTCAAATGTAGATTATAGGTCACTCAAGCGAGGCCTGATAGTCACTGATGTGACTTAATGGTTCCTTAAGCGTCCGATTGGTGCACACGGCATTCCGATAAAAATACTATCCACTTCCGTTCAAGTCTATCTGAGGGATTTGGGAAATGTGTTACTCATCTGAATGTTGATTATCAGATTATGTCAACGAGATGTGACAGGTCAGGTGAGATTTTGCCTTAGCTTAGCTGAATATTGCCATTTTAGAATTTTGAACCTATGGCAAAAGGCCTTTAGTGGTGGTGCTACATTTTCAAGAGAAGGGCCCCCATAGTGTAACTAATGCATAACATGATGCTAACACTTCGTCAGTATATTTCGCAAATTTCGCTCGCTTGTGACGGTTCAGCTGCTGGAAACGGCAGCTGGCATCCCGGTCCCGAAGCTACCGATGCCAGCTTTCCGGCAATCCCAGCCCACTCGGCCGGCCCTGGGAATCTATCGACCCGGTAAAAAAGGAGCCGAACCCGCGGACTGCAGCTCGTTAGGACAGTGGAAAAAGAGGAGATTAGCTGGCGTTAGAGGGGATGTGGGACGGGAACGAGGAAGGCCTCTCATCCGTAGAGCGGTGAAACCGAGGTCTCTGGGGGAGCAGAAGGGAGGGGTGGAAGAAAGTTCGCTTCCCCCCTCGCCGAGCCCGCACAGCTAGTGGCGTTCTGAAAGGTCACTGAACCTTCGAGGAGGGAGATTCCCTCTTTTCCTCCTGTACACGTACCCCCGCCCTCTCTCTCTCTCGTCTCCTGCAAAGCTCTTTCTCGCCATCCGTGAATAAATCCGCTGCGTGGGGGAGCTCTTTTCTCCCTTGCGTCCTGCGGATCGGCCACTCCGCAGGAGAGACGGCTGTCTTACAAAAAAATGTCTCGCATTGAAATGCGGATGAATAAGGTTCGAGGATTCGACGATTCCCTCGAAGCAGATCGGCCCGAGAGATGGATGCTCGGTTTGGGTCGCTAGAGGTGACGGAAACGGTGTTGTTTGGGTCGGTTTTTTTTCCGGCGGCGAATTTTTTAATGGATAATGGATTGCTTGTTTTATCGGCTGACTGGGATCAGACTGTTGCTCGCCTAATTCCCGTCTGTGGCTCGTCTGGCGAATGGTGATGGCGGATGCCTCTAGGCTGAATCGAGGAAATTCTGTTTTTAGTTTCCGAGAGTCTCCGGCTTGGGTCAGGGCCGGCGTGGGTGATTGTGCAAGTTGTGGGAAGGAATCGAGGAGAGGTTGGAGTTTGGTCTGAATGAGGAGTGAAAATAATGATCGTTGAGAGTAGAGATTTGGGGATGCTTATTCTTCCGGCAACAAAAATACGGTATGCTAAGGTTAGCTATTCCGAGATATTTATAGATAGTCCCACTGTTGTGGCGTAGAAAGGCAAGAAAATATTTAAAAGGACCTCGGCGATGAGTGTGATGCCACAGAGAGATTTTTTTCGTCGTTAACATGCAAGCCGATGCAGGAGATGATTTTAATTTTGTAGGAACGAATATTAGTGTAAATGTGAGATACCTCTGCACTAAAAAGGAAAATATAAATTAATCGACTAATTAAATATCCGATGTGCGAAGGAGTTACTTCAATGAAGGCCATCATACTAATGGAACGAAATAAATTGCGCAATCTAAAAGTTATTCCTTTCCATTATCAATTTAAAATCCACTTAATAATAACAAGAATCCCTCTTTACTTTAACTATGATTTTGTTGCTGCGCATATTTATTTCTCTGCATCCTTTCTCTGTATTCTACATACCTCTGGAATGTTTCATTTTTTGTTGTTTCAATTTTATGGAACGTATGGAGTACTTTTATGGAATGAATATGGCGTCGTTTTATGATTATCTATATCAGCACTGATGGAATGCCAGTCAAAAGAAAGCGGTAACGATCATCCTCTTGGCAGTCACACGATTCATACTAATGCTGTCGTAAACATTCTCTATTTTTATCACTGAGCAGACTAATTGGAGATAAAGATCAGTCTATATGGAAAGAATGCCGAGAAACATGTTATGATGACGCAGATCTTGGATTCTTCTTGCTTATATTATTGTTGAATATTCGATTATTCAATGGTTATGCACTCAAGGAAGGAATGCAAGCCTTTCCAGAAAATTTCCCCCCTCCATTTGCTTATCCGAGTTCTTTGCAAATTGTTTAAATGAAGTAAAAAAGTCTACCTCTAGCGAAATCAACGATTATTCATTACATTTTTTTAAATACGGGTAAGTTTTAAGTCCTTTCACGCCCTTGATGATGCCGAATATTTAAATTGTACTCTGCCAAATTCATTTTTTTCCGGCAATAATTTTTACTGAATTAATAGAAGTTATATCAGATTTTCTTTTAATAGAAATTTTGCTATATCACCACATATTAAATTTTGTAGGCGTTAATAGGGCTGTTATACATAACGGAAATATTTCTCGTCGATTATGGCTCAAATTATTAGACGAGAAATAAAGGAGAAAAAGTCCACCGTACCCGGGACTCGAACCCGGTTCTCACACTTCCCGTGAAGTTGCTATATCCAGTTGAGGTATCACTACAGATTGTTGTAATAATTTTTAATGGTCAAATTTTCCTACTGTATTTACGCCGAGGTCAAGCGGTTATTACCGCCAATCCCTGGGTGTTTCTTAAATCACAGAAATAAATTTCATCAATGTGCGATGGTTAACAACGAATGAAATATAGAAAATATCAAAAGAAGTATTATGGTAGAAGGATATGTTAGAGGATATGGTAGAAGGATCTATTCACTTCCTAATGGAAAAGGAAATTTCTACTGGATGTTATATTATATGTATTTTTTGAAATTTTCTTCTAAAGTTTAACGCCTTGGAGCGATTGTATAAGCTATATTTAAGATATTTTCATCGGTAGTATCTTGAAGTTAGCTGGAGTTATTACCGTACGGTACAAATCTCGTGAGAATGCCGTCCTCGAGAACTTTTTATCGCATTCCACAGACGAGTATCATATCTCGTATCATAGTTGCCCCACAAAATGCGGAAATGGAGGTTAGGTGATGAAGGTTACTTCATAATCCGCAAAAGTTACGATTAAAAGGGTTGCCTTGACCATTTATACTGCAGCGATAAGGTGAGATCGTCAATTGATTTCCCATTGGCGGAAGGGAATTTTGAAGGTCGGCATTTTTAGATGCGTATTTACTGCCTCATTGGTCGCCCGATCTTCCTCGATCCATTGCACAAATGCAACAGACTTCTGATTAAACAACTTTTTTTCTTTTTTCGCTCGAAATGTTTGACGTCCTAAAACGTCGAAATGTGTTATTTTGTTTGGTAATGGTCACCTATTGCGACGCATTTTGCCGGAATCTTCTGCTATTGTATGACGGAGTTTCGTGCCCTTGACGTTTTTTTTGCATTTTTTTTCAGAAGCGCCCCGAATCTCAATTGCAAGGAGACAAAAAGGCGTACGATTTTGGGAAAATTTCTCTGGGTGAAGGCTGAAGTAAGATCTTATACTTCGCAGTTTGTCGTGGAGATAAAATTGTGTCCAAGCTATTTCTTACATATTTACTACTCTTCCTATTTCGTGCAGGTGTATCCTGCAAATTGCGCAGAATTTTGGTAATTCGTGTTTTTGGTGCTAAACTGGATTGAGGTAATATTAAAGGCGGTAAAATATGGCCAAAATTAAATAACAATTCTTTACCTAGCGAAAATTTGATTGCTGATTTAAAAAGTGCGAAAGTTCATCAGCACAAAGTTTATATATTATTATTTTATAATAATCATTATATTATTATTTTATGATTTAATTGACAAAAACATGAAGCTTATCCGATTTCATTTTGTATGAGCCAAAGCGCAATAAATTAGAAAATTGAAAAAAATGCTAAAAATAAAGTAAGCAGTGTATTAAAGCATTGCTTAACAAAACTATTTGTTTGTAAGCTGTCTCCCTGATGATGAAATTAAATCCATTTTTGGTTTCAACTTCCCAAGGGTAAATGGTGCAATATTGAAAAGAGAGGACAAATGAAGGCACATTAACAGCATAAAAAGGGCACCTATTTAAAAATTTCACACATTGAGCTGAAATCGGAATAGTAGATGAATTTAACAGAAACTGCCGTGACATTACACAGCCCCGCTTTAGCCTCTGCGTATGTCAAGCAAATTATTCTAATCACTCTGCGCTAATGAAGAAACATTGACAGCACTTCCATTCCGTGACAAATAAACCACTGATGCATTTACGAAGTAAAACACGAAAACGCAGAGATCGTTCGGACATTTGCATCATTGAATGTAACAAAATCATATCCAGGATAACGAGTAGGAAATCGCTTTAACTTCCTGGAACGCACCATCATTTCCAACGAGCACTTCATTTGATTCACGAGGCCAAAATCAATACGTGATTTAATTATAATCATATGTATGTACGAGTGCAAACCCGCCACAAATGTCGATTTTAATCTTTTATGTCGTGATTAATACCTGCAATTTTGACTTTTTTGATTCAGCTCACCACGATGGGCTTTTAAAATCACTATTTACATGTTTTAAACCCCAATAATCCGGAAACTTCGTGTGCTGATATCAATTTTAGAGATTTTAGCAAGTCTTTACTCCCTTACAGATTAAGAGAGAAGAAAAATAAGGTGAAATTTCCTCTTACAATGTGCGTGTACATCATTAATATTATTGCATTTCATTATAACATTGTATGCAATTGTATATTAGAAAATTTATGATAATAAAGATTAATTATGAGTCCCTAAATTAACAATTTTTGAGGAAATAATGTTAACTTTTGTCTCTGGAGCCATTCATAAAGATTTATGCGGCAGATAGATAGATGTACACTTCATTGGCGAGGTCAGGCACAATGTGATAGTAGGGTAAATGCTTCTGCATTTCAGGAGGGAGCAGTAAGTAAGACCGTAAATTTAAACATACATACGTAAACATTTAGTTCGCGCCACGGACTTTACTATATTATATAAATATATTCTGCATGTGATAAGGGAAGTATTAAGTATTCTCTAATATTAAAGAATTGATGTTTAGGGGTTAAGGCTGTCATGTGACATTTTTCTTAATGCAACAATATTTAAATAAATAAATGTAAGTATAAAGATATCAGAATTACTAAGGCCGCTTCCAAGTGTTATTTCGGGGCGGATTCATAATCAGACGCAATAGGCGCTAAATGAGGGCCTCATCCATTATTGAGCCTCAAAAGATTATGTTTTGAACTCTGAAATACTTACTTCCATTCTTTTCATATTTAAAAAAAATACGACCTGTTCACGAGTGTTTACTTTTTGCTTCTGGAAAGGATTTCATATAGATTAATTCTACGTAGCATGATTACAGAATATCCTACATACTTAATAGATTAGATTTAATGTAAAGTCTATCCACCTTTCTTAATAGTTTACAGAAATACTGCTTATGATTCAATTTTTGTTTATTTTGTCCGTAGTGAAACTTTTCTATAGCATGAATTTTTGGTATTTTTTGAAAAATCGAACATAAACTCACAATTCATAGTGAAGGCGCTTAGGGCCTCGGATAGCATAAACCCACCCATGTTTCAGAGCCATCTTCCTTAGCTGATTTCCCTGTAACGTACGACCATTCTTCCGCATCATGTCTGAGAAGACAGGAAATCCTCTCTTGATGACAATGAGAACGTTCGTATCTTGCTAGAGGAAACAGGCCGTCTCTAAAAATAGGTATCCTCATCTCCGATATTGATTTTTTTGGGCGTGGGCTTGTTTACACGCGTATTTCACACACGTGCAAGGGCACGATTGCTCTACGCACTCACGTATGAGTCGCCCAATCAAAGCTCCCCTTTATTCGGAAGGTCACGAGTTTGGGTGAAGTTCGCGAAAAATTTCACTTATTCAGCACATATGGCAGAGGTCAGATCGATGGATGGGATTTCCCCCCCCTAAGTTACGTAATGAATGACTAAAGGATGGAACGCACGATCGGGGAATGGATCCTGCAAATCCCTGCGAAGGAAAAATCCGCCTCTGGTTACAGCGGAATCGAGAATAATTCTGTTTCGTGCATAAATATGAAGGTGTTTGCGGAAAATTTTTTACATCCAAAGAAATTTCTAAAAATGCTATTTAAAAAAAGATGCATTCAACAACTCTAGAGTCCAATTTAGGTGATGACAGTATTCTACGAGTGTCGTGAATCTGTACTCCTTACAGACTGTTTCATTGCCAGGTTTACCTCCGCAATTTTATCTTTAGGAATGGTATATAACAGAGAAGATGTGACACTGTTATAAAAAATGTTGTTGACTGTTTAGTAAACATATGTTTGAACAAATCCAGATTGTTGTTGAAAACGAATCATTAGAGAAATGTTTACTGAATTAATTCGTCAATTGCGAATTCGTTTATTGTGAACATGAAGCTCATAACGTAAACATTTACTCAGCTGCATTCCTCACAACGGAATGAGATGCCTGTTATGACTACGATAAATTGGCGGGTTACTAAAAATTCAGTAACCTTCACAAAATAATGCTTTAATTACCTTATGAGAGGTACTCATAGCATACTGTAAATTCTGTACTAGTAAAAAAATGATGGAAAAATTGAACCTTTCTCAATCAGGCGTCATGACTCTCGGTCATGAAATCATCATGCAATCGAGGCCCGGATAATCGAAAATTTCATATCGGAAGCGACCATTGTAAGGCTTCTTCGGGTCAACGAACATTCCAACAATCAGAACCGAAGCAGGGTCTGCATGAAAGCGGTGGAGTCCGATAAGGGAAAAATGCGATGTAATTCGATCCTCATCCGTCCGGAATTATTTTTTTTTTCAGTCACAAGGCTGTCGAGATGGATGCTCTTCCGAGAGGCGGCGCAGGTGTGCGGGGAAGCGCGGGAGAGGTGCACGGCCCTCCCCTCGAAGCCACGGGAAGTGGGTTATCTGGCGAACGAAAAAAGGTAAAGAAAGGCATCGCCCCTCTTCAGAGGGCAGCATGGCCTCTCTTTCTGAAAGAGGGCCTCTGCTAGGGAGGCCTCCGATTCCGTGGTCTTAATAAACGACGGTCAAAGGGCGGTTGGAGGTAGACAAGGATTCCATAAGGTCGTGTCGATGGATGTGTATACCAGCTGTCGTCGGCTTGTGTGAATTTATGTGGACGTGCGGCACGGTAAGCATAACTCTGCGCGGTAAGCGTAAACTTTTAATGTTTATGAGTAGGAAATGTTTGATATTTATGTTCCGTTGGTTTAATGCATATTATTATCGATAAGGGCTCAATTCTTTGGAAGCCCATAACGTTATCACGAATGATTGGACTTTGAATCGCGGAAGCAATTCAAAGATTTATTATTCTTGGCCGTAAATGCACATTTTATTATACTCGTTACTCATTAATGCGAGTTCTCTATAGTTCCCTCCAACTTATTTTCATCATATTTGTTTTTTATAGTAATCAGTCGTAATTTTGGTCGCGGAATTTTATTTAAACCTCCATACTTGCGTCGTTTTCTCATCTCAATAAATAAGAATACACAAATACGCGGAATTGGCTTGTGTTTCTTAGGAAGGACTTAATTAACTCTACTTTCCTTTCTCGCTTCTGCTGCTGCACATTATAGATAACGCATGTTATTGAAGCAACGGACATTTCCGAATAGACGGCGAAGAGACAGATTAAACATTATCTGAAAATTTAGGTGACCTAGAAAATTAACTCGCTCAATCTCACGGAAAAGTGCTGCCAACCTCAAGTGCCGACGAACATCATCGCTTTCGATTTTCGTCGATTCACGAGCGACGAAACTTCGATGCGAGCATCATGCGAAAACAATTCCAGAGCGTTTCAGGGGCGAGCGAGGCCGGACTGGAACAACTGGACGACTTTTTCGGACGGGGTTCTCCCCCGACCCTTTCCTGCCCTTCGCCCCATTCCGGTCCAACGGCTGGAAAAGGCCCCTCCGGGTTGAAAGGTCGATCCGGGCACACGCCCTACCGGAAGGAGAGGGGAGGGGGAAAACAATGACGCATCGGAAGACTCATCCCTCGGCTCACAGGAACCGCTAGAATATTCCGCGAAGCACGATCGCTCACTCTCCGGCGCGAACGTCATCCAGGATGACCTCTGACCCCCGGCCACTTTCCTCTCTTTTATTTTTTCACCTTTCTCCGCAAAAAAGGCTCACTTTCCTCATTACGGCGGATTGAAAAAGGGGGCCCCTCCCGGAGGGTCACTCCTGGATACGGGGGAGGTTTTTGCAAGAGATGGTGGAGTAGGATGGGAGATTGGTAAGTTCGCCGATATTGAACCGCATGCCCTTCCCAGCACGGCTAAGCTCTCACTTGGCAGGACGCATGCGCGGAAAGTCTCGTCCTCCGCTACTTCTGCACCGTGCCTTCGCATTTCCCCTCGTTTGACCCACTCCACGGCCGCTCCCTCCGCAGATTGCGTCGCGCGAAAGAATGTCCCCCCGCTGCAGTCGGGTCATGTGAAGGCGGCATAGACCAATAGGGTCCGCCGTGAAGAGTAACCCACGACCCCGATGTCCTCCGTCGGCTCCCGCCAATCGGGAGGCTCCTTTTATTTTCGAACCGCCAATGGAGCAGCCGCGATGCGAGGGGTGAACATTCTCTTTCGAGGCGTCGCGCTCGGGGGGGATGGGGAATGAGGGGGCGGGGGAGGAGTGGGAGACCGGGGAAGACAGAGGGGACGGTGGAGGGAGGCGGAAGGAGACGCAGGGGTACGCGAGAGGGAGCGTGTGTCCTGCCATTCGAAAGAGGCCGACGACTGTGAGGAGGGAGAGAGAGGGAGAGCAGTCGTCTCCAGCGGAGAAACGTTAAAGGCACGGCGGAGACTTCCGCCGTCTTGTGAGCGGGGCTGCCCACCCGTTTTCGTCAGGGAGGAGATCTCCGTGTGTTTTTTTTTTCGGAGGGTTCGTCTCCCTTTGATCGATAAGGGGTTGTCTTCCTGGTGTTCTTCGGATCGATCGACCGTACGGAGAAGAAGGGGAAATAACAGACGTGTGGGTTTTTCCTCGAAGCTTTCAGACGTTCGTGTTGGTGGCCGACATGGGTGTCCGCCGCGCCTGCGCCCAGCGTCGTGCTCCGTTTCCGCACGAGGTGAGGAGAAACGGAGTTGTCGGACGCGTAAACACGAATGCACGGCCGATTCTTCTCGGGGAGTGAAATCGTCATAGGCGTGTGCGTGAGTCCTCGCCGCCGTCTCCGGTGCGATAAGATAGGACTATTGCCATAAGGCTGTTTGCATTACCTCCTCACCTCTTCTTTTTCTAGGAGGGGTGTGCATTCTCCCCTACTGTTTCCCCCCATTCCCTCCCCGTTGAGTGGACCTCCTCCACGCTTCCTCTATCTTCTTCTGTTCTCCCCAGCGTAGAAAGAAAGATTACGCATGCTATCTACCCGTTTCCGAAGGTTTGGCAGACTACGGAGGCAATTGTTTACCCCCTGGGGAGGCGGGCGCTTCGTTGCCGAGAATGGACTTGCGAAAGCTGTTCCTGAGAAAGGTGAAACGCCGGTGTTTCCGGAAGGTTTTGAAATGCTTCGATCCCATACCTTTGCGCTGTGATGTGTGTCTCGACGTTTTCAAACCCGCGCGGTTGATTGATCGATGCGAATGTTTTCGTGAAATATCGGTTTCCTTGTAAGGTTTCGCCTTTGTTTTTGATTCTGGTGCTTTTCCGTTTATCGAGTGCGGCTTTCAATGTGTTACATTATTTTGTGATCTCACAACGCTCTGGATTTATCTAAATGGTGGTGAATGTTACTCGTTTTGTGCTAGTGAAAATGGAAGGAATTATTTACCGATGGATTATCTTCAATTTCACGGTCAACTGAAAAAGAGGGCTCATGTTTTCTTTGAAATGTTTTGCAATGCAAACATTTGGTGTTTTTCGTGGAATAAAGTGAAACTGCATTTTGCGGTCACTGTTTGCGAGTATTCTTCCTCAGTTACGAGGTTGCTTGGAGCGTATATTTTTTAACATATGATTTTCGCGGAATATGTCTGGTCGACAAGCTTTTGTGTAATTTTGATGGCCTTGAAAAAGGAATCGCTTACCTCATGACTTTCTTAGTCATTTTCAATTAAAGAGCAGTAATTGAGAATCCAGTCAGAAATGTTTGTCGGTTTCTTGCGAGGCAAGTTGATTCGCCATTTAGCGTACTGCAGATGAAAATATACGTATAACTTTGTATTTAAACTCTGGAATTTCACTTTCTACCTTCTTCATCTACAGGTCTAGAGTGATACTCTTGTCCATATTGTTGTTCATTATCATTGTGTGTATCTGTATTTTATTCCTTTCATATGCTGTGCATCTAAGTGAGAATGTTGCTATTCTTCTTAAATTTTGTCACCAGCAGAAGATGCTATAATCATCTGCTGTTATTTTTGTGTTAAAATTTGTTCTGATTATATTTATGTACAGTAAATAACTCAGAATTTCGAATTCTTAATTCATTAATTTAGCAATTTATATTTTTTAAATTCTTTAACTCAATGCTGAATGTATTTTGAGTTCCTGATAATATAAAAAAATATTAATACATGTGTTTAAGAGCAACCTTTACCCTTCAGCAACTCACTGATGAAATATGAAATTATTTAAATACAAAGTAAACATTCTATTCACCTTCTTTGACTACAAAATATATTGAGTACGGAATGTTGTAGATTAAATTGAATACTTCTAGTATCTAAGAGGTTGATGGCATTATGTATTTAAATATTATGTGAATTAATGATCTTATAAGCATTTTGTTAGTGAAACATTGATTTTTTATTGTCTAATTTACAGCCAAAGCAAGATGCTTGTAATGGAGACTGAGAGTGGGAAGGAGGAGGTTCCCTCTTTGACCAAGGGGATCCCTGATAAAGAGGAGGAGGTCCTGAAGGAGCCCTTGGAATCAGAAGCTAAGGTGGAGGAGTTACCAGAAGAGGAAGAAGAGAGGCTTTTAGCTGAAGAGGAGGAAGAAGAAGGGGTGCCTGATGAGGTGCTTGAATCGTGTGTTGTTAGGGAAGAAATTAGCGAAGAAGCATCTGCTACACTAGGGCTCATTGAATCAGAACTGGTGGAAAAGGAAGAAGTGGAGGAGGACTTAGAAGAAGCAAAAGAAGGAGATACTCTGAAGGAATCAGAAAGTATGTTAGTGGAGGTAGTTGCCGGGCACTGTGTAGAGGGTGGTGAGGTTGTAGAGGAAAGTGCTGAGATTGAGGATGTGAATTCAAAAGGTGATAGTAAACAAGGCCCTGCCAAATTTGGGGCAAAAGACCCTCAAGAAATTGGCAGTGAGGGTAGTGGTGGTGATGCAGAAACTGTGGGGAAGGTTCAGGATGCTGTGAAGGCAGGATCTCCGCCTAAAGCTGCTGGTCAGCTTGGTGCCAAAGGTGAGAGCATATTTCAGTACAATACATGTTGTGTATAATCAGTCTAACATTGGAAGAAGGTTATTATTAATGGAAAAATAAAATCTGTATCCTCCACTTGCTGAGTGGATTGTTTAGCCAATGTGAAGGATCCAGATTTGATTCCCCAGTCATGAAGGAATTTTTCTGTCTTCATCCTCATGTGTCTTACAATATGTCTCTCAATATCAAATATTACTTTTCTTCCTATTCTTCTAGACACATTTTGCCTTGTAAAAGATACAACATAACATGTAACACTTGCATTTCTTTCCAAAGAAAACATTTCCCTTCACAGCCTACTTATTCAATTCTGCAGCTTAATGAAACCCCAAAGTCACATGAATATGATCAGTTTCACTATGAATTCGCTACTTACAAAAACTCTGTGTAGAAGAATGACTTTGAATCAGTTGTTGTCAAATTTCTTACAACAAAACTATCTTTCATGATATTCACATTTGAAATGTAACATAACAAATATTCATAAATATTGAAGACTATATTGTATGCCATTGTATCCAATGTAACCTGTTGCAAAGATCTTTCATATGGGGAGAAACACAAGCATAATTATATAGGTGAAACATATGTTTGAATAATAATTCTTGTAGTTTCCACTGATGTCTTCTATGGTTTAGAAAACAATTCAAGATTACTGTAATCTGCTTAATTTTTCCTTTGAATTACCACATGAATAACAATGATCATTTAGTTCAGATTTAGATTTGATCATTTAGTTTAGATCATGAAGTTTAGTAATCCTGTGGTATTTCCAGTCTTCAAAAAATATATCATCTAGCATAATTTTAACCCATTCATGGTGCTATTCAAAAGTTCCCATAATTCATAAACAGACCTAGATACTTTCAAATGCAAGGTGGAGTTGTGCACATTCTTTGTAAGTCAGTATATCAAGTAACTTCATTGTTAGCAGATGAGTTTTTGTTTGTGAATGGTTTTTCACCACTTTGTCTATTGATTTTGTCTACTTGAGATATTTTAATTGCCAATTTGAAGACACTGCATTACAGTATCAAGTTCTGTGTTAAAAACTGTAACACACTCATGGGAGCATGCAAAATTTTGAGGGAAGCCAAACACCAGTTGATGATGAAGATCATTCCTGACAACCATCAACCTGCATTTCACCAGAAAATGCAGTTTCTGTTCAGAATGTAGATGTGAATGATTCTAAGCAAACCATCTAAGATATCTTTAGTGTTGTGGCATTATCATATGGTGCATGCTCGAAGATTTTATTTGAAGAATTGAGTATGAGAAGGATATTGTGGCATGACTATTTGGTATAATAATCAGAAAGAACATTCAATGGATGCCCGATATTGATTGAAGGAAAAACTTTGAGCAGATCTAAATTTTCATTCCAAGGTACTGGCAACAAAATTTGGTTAATGGCTATGATCCTGATACCAAACAATTATTTCAATGGAAAAGTATATCTTCACCTAAGCTAAAGAAAAAGTCATTCAAGTCATGAGCAATATTAATCATACTTACTGATTTATTTCTTTGATATGGATGAGATTATATACAACATTCATCCCTTTGGATCAGATGGTTAATGTAGTATTTCATTGTGATCTCCCAAGTAGGCAAAAAGAGAATATGAGGAGGAACAAACCAGAGGAATGGTATAAGAATGATTGGGTTCCTTGCCGTGATAATGCTAGGGCCTATTTCATCATGTAGCAGATTTTGGCAAAACAATAAGTAACAATTGTTCCTCATCTAGTGTGCTTGCCCAACTTTGGTTCTTAAAAACTTTTTCCTCTTTCCAATGGCAAAATCATGTTGAAGAGCAGAAACACTACAGCAGAGACTGAAGCTGAATTGCAAGCAATTGTGTACTTATTAACAAAACGTGACTTCCAGAATACATCCCATTACATTCCAGAGATGCTGGGTGTTCAGTTTCTGATCAGTGTTTGTAATACCAAGGGTACTACTTCGATGGTGTTAGCAGGGAATAAGATCCAGATATTCTGCTATTTTGTTTATCGCTATATTTTGGGAACTTTTGGGTAGCACATCGTATCTCACCATACTAGGCCCAATACTGTTACAATGGTGCTATGAAATATACTTCTTGAATGCTTTTTGTATTTCTTGTAGCTACTTCTTGTTCAAATTACCTCTAAGAATAGTATTTCTTTTGATGGCTAGATGTAACACTTGCATTTGGTAATAGGAAAATAGAAATGAAAGAGACAAGCACAGTTTTCATGAAATGTTCCTGTATGATGAATAGCTGTAGCTATACTTCTTTTATTTTAATCCTCCAATCAAACTGCATAGACAAATGATAGTTAAAAGAACAATTTTGGCACTTCCTTGAAATGATACTATCTTTGAAAATTATTTCTCCATCATAATATTTTAACTTCAGGATTAGTGTGAATGCTATCAATTAATAATTTGTTTATTAAAAGTAATATTTTAATCTCACATTACTGTATAAACCATTATCCACATTGCATACTATGGCTGACAATCAACTCTTTCTTTAATTTGTCAAAACTTTGAAAAATATTTTCACCATCCCTGTCCAAGATTTTTGGAAATTACAATTTCTTTATCATTACAAGTAGTGTGTAAAATTTTACCATAATATGAACACTTTAAACTCTCTTGCTAAAATTGGTAATTAAGTATCTTTTCGGAAATAATATTATCAAATTAATTTCCTTTTATTCAAGTAATTTTTCTCTTCTCTTCTTTTAATTTATATCTACACTGTTTCATGTGAAATATTAAGAAAATTATTAAATTATAAGTATTTATACTTTTCATTTCCTTTTTATCATATCTAGAAGGCCATTTCTCAGAAGAAAATTTGACAGTACTAGTTAATCATTTGGTACACACAATACATTCCTGTTTTAAGTTTTACTAATTTTAAATATTTCTCGATTTTGCTTTCAGTAGTTGATTTTCATCATTAGAAGGAAAGTGAGGTTTTATTGCCTATTTGAATTAGGGAGCATATTTTCTCTGATTGATATGTTATTAATAGCATCAATGGATATTATATTTTAAGATTTCTGATTTTTAATTGCTGAATTTTATAGAAGAATTTCAGAATTCACATATTACTGATATTAAAATTTAGTTATTTTGCTTATTAATCTTGCCTTTCAATCAAATTTATTTCCCCCTTGCATATTAAATGATAGAGTTAAAATCTATGTATTTGTAGCATATTTGTATTTAATACTTTCATCTTTCCATTTTTGTTCTGCAATTACTTACTCATTTCTGAAACATTCTTTGGAAGAAAGGATTCTGCATGCAGAAAATAATATTGTAACAAAGTAAATTTTTTTAAGTGAGCTTTATTTATTTCTATGACATTCTAATGATAAAATTCTCAGTAATACTTTCTTATGTAACTTTTCTAAGCTTTAATTTCACATCCTTATTTTTAATCAATCAGAAACTTCATCAGAAATGCCTGAGAAGAAAAAGAATAACCTCTCCAAGGAGGTACTTTCCCTTCCTAAAATCAAAAAGGAACCCAAAGAGCAGCCAGAAGAGTCACCAAAAACTCCTGTCAGTGGAAGTGGTGAGGAAAACATAGCCAGTGAAAGAGCAAGAGAGGAAGCTTCAGCCAAAGTCAAAGTTGAGCCGCATGATGAAGTGGAGGGTGCTAGTAAGGCAGCAGGAAAAGGTGATGGTGACTCCAGTAACCAGGCCTCTGATGAATATGAAGAGGAAGGTCAAGAAGACGTTGCAGAAGAGACTCCAGAAGAAGAATCTCATGGAGAAAAAAGGAGCTGTGTAGATGACAGTGCCGGGGGCAGCAGTGAAGAATCTGGGGGGATATGCTGCAAACGCAAGAGGTTGGATGGAGGAGAAGAAGGTAGCAGCCATCATAGTGCCAAAGATGCTCTATTGTTAGGCTCAGAAAAGGAAGGAGGGGGCCCAGATGAAAGTTTGGATCACAAGGTTGAACGTCTTAAGAAAGAGATCCACATGTTGGGGGTGATGGCAAAACAGAAAGAAGCAGAGTGGGATGAAATTATCAGAGCCAAAAAAGTGAAGGAAGAAAGCCTCTTGAGGTTACAGAGGCGGCGGAGGATAGCTGCCATTGGTAGAGAAGTGGCTCTTGCTGAAAGGAGAAGACACCGTCGGGAAGGTCGCCGTGCAAGAACTGAGGCAGATGTTACCTCTGAAGATGAAGGTACAGATGAAGAATGGTACATGCAGATTAGAGGTATGACTGGTGGTGCTCTTCCTGGATCGAGGATTGGCACTACTGGACCAAGGACAGCTACAGGAAGGACTCCACTGAGGAACACACCTTCCACCTCAAGTTCCTTCATGTTGGGGATGAATGCATCTCCCTTCTCCCATTCAACATTAGCCCCATCTTCAACTTCCGTTGTTCCATCAATTGTTTCATCCACTTTCACTCAGAGAATGCATCGTCCCATTCTTCCTAAGCCTCCTATGATTCCAAATACTCCTGTCAGTAGGCGAAATATAGTGCAGAATTCAAATCCCACAGTTTCCACATCAATGGCAAACCCACTCATCCCAGCTACTGTCCCAACTAATGGAGGATTGGGTGGCAGTAGTTGTAATCCTATGGACAATTCACAGAATGCTAACCAGGTTATTGGAGAAGGTAGACAGGGTCCTATTCTGGATGTTAGATCAATCATTGCTGATTATCGCTCTCGTCATCCAGAAACAGTTCCTTTAAGGGGACGTAGAAATAAATCATTAACACCGACACCAGCAGCAGCTATGATGTCTAGAGAGGGCGTCCCTGGAAGTGGAGGTGGAGGATCTGATGGAGGACCTTCTGATGTTCCTGCTACACCAGAGGGCTCTGTAAACAATAGTCAGGGTATCCTCAACATTGCATCTCTTGCCCTTGGATCGGGTTCACAAGTCCGCACCAGAGGTGTCCAACCCCAAGAAAGTTCTTCCTCAGATATAGGATATCTTCTCCTTTCCTCTGGTAATGGTTGTGGCCAAGGAGGCTCTCTTCCTATCAGGCAACAACCACCAACCAGGGATTCATCCCGGCCATCAAGTACAGAATCATCAAGGAGTGGTGGGCAGGCAGTACCACCAGTCTCACTATCTTCAGCAGGTCTTGTGGATGGATCAGGGAATTTCAGTTTCAAGGATGTCTTGGTCCAGTTTGCAAGGATGAGTCAGAGTGAGCAGCAGCAGCAAATGATGGCTGTAATCCCAGGGATGAGCAACCAAGGGCTCTTATCCACTGCTCCTACTTTGCAGTCACAATTATCTGGTCCAGGAAGGCAGCCTAGACATATTCTTCCCAGTACCACCACTTCCTCTACTGCTCTGCCAGGGCCAATGGCTACACCCACTCGTCCTCCACCCCCTCCTTACCCAGAGGTTACTCTCCTTCCTGTTCTAGTGGCAGGGAATGAAGGATCAGCTTTGCGTCCTAATATCCCTACAGAAATTCCTATGCCACGTACCAGCATACCAGTGTCAACTCCAAGTCTTCTGCAGATGTCCCTCTCTGCTCCTACCACCACTCCTCAAGTCCCGTCTCCTCCATCAACATCTCTTCTTCATGGAATACTTACCAAATCAGGGAGTGGAGTTGGGTCAACTGGTATGGGATCTACTCCTGGAGGGGCAACTCCACGGGCAACTGCATTTGCACCTACTCTTGCTCGTCTCCTAACAGCACCAGAAAAGCAACCATCTTTGGGACCTGTGAGAGCTACTCCACCTGCCACCACTGGAAGCTCTGTCCTTGGAAGCCAAGCATTTGTCTCTATTGGGGAACTCCTCTCTACTTCCAAGGTAAGAGAGTCTTACCCACACAACCTTCCCTGAGATTCCTGGGTTACTGTAAAAGTTCTTCAGATTATTATCAGTGATGATTTTCTATTTCAAGTAATAAGTAAATTGAGTATCATTACTCTCTTATAATTAAATGTAAGGAATAAATTACATTTAAATACCAATCATAAAATTCATAAGCTATTACTGCTCATGGTGAATTAATTAGAGAAGGGTCCCATTTTAGTGTAATTAATCAAAATTTCAACCATAAACACCATAAGGTATGTCATCCTTATTTAAACAATTGCTTATGTAATACAAATTTTTGTATATATGACAAGTTTTGCAGCTAGTGGATAATAATTGTAAAGATCAGAAATATTTATAGTATAATTTCATTTTCTTATTCTCTGAAGTCTGAAGATTTCCTTTAAAAAGGATTTTTTTATGCTTGATGACTTTTAAGTGAAATAGGGGTTATTTGTATGCTCTTATGATACCAACAATCATCTGAATCGCAGTGTAAAAAATTATTTGATAAATTCTAATATTTTTAGTTTAAAAGGCAGGGAAGATATTCAATTTATTTTTATTTGAAAAGGTCAGATTTTTAGATTTTAAACTGGACTTAAATTTACATCAATTGTATATTCACTTTAAAATTGTTTATTTGAAAGATTGAACATTAATTCCTGCTACCTAATAGGATAACTGTAAGAGTACTTCTTAGTTACGCTATTGGGTTGTTGTCCAATAATATATAAAATTCAATCTAGAATTTTTGTGGTCCCCATTATTTTTATTTTCTATCTGTCATAGTCCTAACACTATGACAAATTCACTGACAGAAAATCTTTGCTTTCATGACATAACAACCCTATGGTGTGTTTGCAGGCTTTTCACAGGTATCTGAAGTTGCTGTAAACTGCATACCACAAAGTTCCAAATTAAATTCTTCTATATTATTGTATTAAATCAATTAAAGATAAACTCATTCATTGATAGCCGATAGCTACTGCAAATACTATAGTAAAATATTGTAATTTCCTTGATTCCTTATTTCTCATGTTTATTTATCTTTCTTATTCTGAGAGACAGAAATTTTCAGCAAAAATTGTTACAATGAAATTTTGGGTCTTTTAGTTTTGATATCACTGGCACTTGTGAGTCTAGATAAATGACAGGATCTTCTGCATTGCAAAACTTCTTAGGATTTATCCCCATCATAAGGTATAATTTTGAAACTATGATCCAAAGTTAGGTTGTGCTCAAAAGTTTGTGATTTGATTCAATATTTTTATAATTTTTTTGTATTAGGCAAAGAATGAAATCACCATAACTCCTGTAAGTGGTGCACCTGGCCAATCATCCTTACTAAAACAGCCACAACAAGCAGTTAGTAGATCATTAAAAGAGGAAGCCGTTACACATATGGTGAGTATAGATTTTTAAAGATACATTGTTTACAGACTGTTCAATTAATTTTCATTCTTTTTAATGATTAGTGAATCATAAGGTAGAATAAATCATAATGTAAAAAACTAATGACAAGGTCCTTAGCATTAAAACATACCCTTTATTGCAAAATTATGTTGTTAATCTGGTTTGGTTGGTTAGTTTCACTGGTCAACAAACTCATGAGTCAAAAGAGCCAAATACCAACAGTAAAATGATTGAACTTTCTTTTGAAAGCCAAATTCTTATAACTTGAACTACATAGGTATGAGCATTGTCATTATCATTGCATCCTGCCAGCTTATACCGTTGCCCAACTCCCTTATTTCCACTTGTGGAAAAGCCACACTCAATAGGCCAAAGAGCCAAATGTGGCTCATGAGTCATGGTTTGCAGACCACTGGTTAGGTTTAAGGTATATGATAAAGGCCAATGTTAAGTCTTCCTAAACACTGGCCCTACAAAAGACATATAGAGTGTTTTCAAATCTCTTAACAGTCTATGATTCAAATTCTCCATAATTGTTGTATTGTTCAAAGGTTATAATTTTTTAAATTGACAGTTTTTGCCTTCAGTAACTAAAGAAGCAATTGGTAAAAGAAGATAATTTATAAAGTTTTTAATTTCATAAAATAGCATAGAGATTTATCTGAAGCATTTTCATATCACGTATTTTGCTCTTGATTACTCTTTCATTAATGGCTGAAAGCATTCTTTGCTTAATTGGCAGGTCCTCAATTGTTGATCACCCAGTAGTAGATTAACCATTAAGTAGATGTGTCCTGTATTGTTATTGTGCTGTTGAAAAAGTTCTAATCCCAATTCTGTGAATCATGAATAAACATGACTGCATATTAAATTAAAGAATTAATATTTGATATTTGATTTTAAGCTAGATTCATTCATAGTTTCATTATTCTATTATAGTTAGTTATTTAAGGTGGATTAAAATGAATTATTTAAATCCTCAATAACCTTTCTCTCTTGTATATAAATCATTAGTGATAGGATTCAATTTTGTTTTCCCAGAACTAATAATAAAAAGAAAAAGAGGTCTCATACTTCAGACAACTTATAGTGTAGTCAATATAATTAGATTGTAATCTATTGTTTTCTTTCTCTCGGTCTAGCGCAAATCAATTACTCATCGATGAATACTGAAAAGATATTATAAGCCTTTGTGCTTCAAGAAACAATTTTTGTCAAATATTTGCTAAGGATTCTTCTAATTAAAATAATAGTTCTTTAATATAAATATATACCTAGATAAACTTTATAAATTTATATTTTTGGTGAAACAAGTCCAGAGTACTTACTAAACAAACTATCTAGATAAATCCATCTTAATCAGAATTATTGTTGCAATAGCTATTTTCTTCTCCATTTTGAGAGTTCATTTGATTCTCTTTTTTGATCATTGTTAACGAACTTGTGAAAAATCTTTCATATCCTGTTAATCTTTCCTGATATGCTTATATCTACCTGCCTTTTAATAATATCATTATCAAAATACATGGAAGCAGCTGGAATATTGTGGAAATTAAATTTAATTCTTAAAGGAAATATATGTGAAAAAATATACTTCCATTTAATAAAAAGTACATCTTTCATTTCATTAGATCTTTCATTATTGTTCATACATTTTTGAGTCAATTTCAATTCCCTGTAAGTTATTAGTTTGTCAGAAATCAAGTAGAAATCCAATTGGTTTGTGAATAAGACTCTTTGCAGATCTGTTGTACCTGCTTTGTAAAGTATGAAGATAAAACCCAAAGATTTAAAGTAAAACAAGTATTATCACATTTTTTGATAAATAACACTAACCACCTTGGTTTGGACATTACAAACATGTGTTGCGATTGTGATGACAATGTAATAACATGCTTACAGTAAGTTTCTTTAGCACTCTTACGATGATAAAGTTCATACTGAAAATAACTTCCTCTGGAAAAATGAATGAGGAGATAAACCATATTCAGAAGTGGCTTAAAATTATTTTTACAACTCAATAAACAATTGTTAGTAACCAAGATTGATTCGTCTTACCTCTCTCAGCCTGAAAAGCCATAAGTGTCAAGTAAAACATCACTGCAATATTAAATTCCATAGTGGCTCAATCTCAAGGTGTAAATGTATGATTTTTACCTTATGATGGCAGTTTAGAACTAAATATAGCAATCTGTGGACCTTCCGATTTCAGTTCTCTTTGTACAGTTATGGAAAGTTTACTCTTATATCTCTAAAGCCATAATCTCTTGAATTTCTTAATTTATCATTTAAAGAATTCTGCAAAAATTGCAAGCTCATTCATTGGGAATGTTTCCACAGGAGGAAGAGCAAGACGACAGCACAGATCGACTCGTGATTGATGAATCGGCAGCAGCTTCAGAGGCAGAAGCAAGGCGCCAGGCCCAAGCTTCAAGGCAGCCTGCTCAATCAGCACCAACCATGGCACAAGAAGTGGCACAAGAAACTGTGGAAGAGAGCATTGCAGATGAGGAAGTGGAGGAGGAAGAGGTTGCAATGGAAGAAGAGGAGGGAATGGAGGAGGAAGGAGCCATGGAAGATGAGGAAGAGGAAGGAGAGGAAGGCCCAGTACCAGAATGCCAAGGATGTCACAGCAGAGCTGCCCAGTTTGTGTGTGCTGGTTGTGGCAACCAGTGGTACTGTAGTCGAGACTGCCAGGTTTGTTTTCATCATTTATCTTCGTTTGTCTGTGTTGCTCTACATTTATTAGTGATACATATGATACTAAATTATTCTTTATTAGCTAAATTTAACTAAAATTAACATATAGATAAAAACAGGCACAATAATGATGTACTGTGAAAGGGATTTTTAGATTCATTTGACAGCACAACCAAGTTAAATGCATAAACTTGGGAATGTTTAGTCCAGAGCATAGGGGGATCCAGAGAGGCAAAGTGTATTCTCCCCCCTCATTAGTGACTTTGTAGCACCAATAATTTTCCTGGGATCCGATTAGGAGCTTCAATTAAAATCAGATTGTGAAAATTTTCCTCAATTACTGTACATCTACTACATTTATTGCAACAAAACGCCATTTAATATGTTAATTGGAGATGAATTCACAAATTGCCTTATACTTTGTCTCACTGAGTTTCTATATCTGTCCCTTGTCCAGAGTTAAAGATTCTGCAGGGTGAGGTGAGGCCTTTGAGCCATAGACAGCCTTTTCAGGCATTCAATACATCCTTTTCATCACTTACTGAAAAAATGCTCATCTTTAAAAAATCTTGTTTTCTAACTTCATTTATTTGGTCATGTTAAAATGAAATTGAAAATATTCACTCTCAGTTAACTTAGTAATAGAATTCATTTTCCTTTGTACAAATCTAATGTTAAACATTTTGAGTGCATGCTAGAAGCCACTAAAGTACAGCCTGGTCTCACATCGCAGAATGATGTATGCATCTTTCTAATGTAAAGAAGGTTTCTCTTCCATGCTATAGTCCACATTTTAGTATCTGAAGGCTTTCAGTCATTTCTTTGGGTGCACTCCTACATTTTTTGTCACAGCAGTTGCAAGTGTCAGTGTGCAATTTTTCACTGTAGAATTAATCTGACATTTTGGCAAAGTTCCAATGTAAATAATCCTTCTCTGACGTTTTTATAATCTAATATTAAATATCCATGCAAATAAAGTTTTGTTCAGTAAGGAGTACTTCATGTGTTTCAACATATTCTCTTACACCTGATTTTTCTATTGTAACCACCCGACTAAGCTGACTATTTTCTGTACCTGAACAATTACGTCAGACAGGTTTTAATGAATTCCTTCTCTTCCCTCTATATCTACCAGATGTAAATAAATCTGGGTTGTTAAAGCATTAAAAATATCAGTGGATGTTCAATAGATGCTCTCAGTTTTTATTGATTTCAATTTATGCTCTAGGAATTTTATCCTTTGTATCTTTCAACTATTCAAACTATGTTATTCTTGCAATATTTATTTATTCATTTGACTTAAAGGAAGCATACTGATGACTGCATGATTATGTAATGAGTCAAATCAAAATTTCTGTGGTTATTACAAATTTGCATGTGTAATCCATTCCTAGCAATACTGTTAGAACCTTCGGTTTAGCTTTATTAGCTGAATGGATTAGCTTTTGCCAATTCCTTTAATGTTTGCAAAAGGTGACTGATCTAAATGGAAAGTAATTTACTGATAAATTTTAACAGATTTGCAAAATACTCTGTTATATTTCATATGAAAACTGCTGAACTTTCTGGATAACCCAATTTGTAAAGCATCATAAACTTGACTGATTTTGATAAATGATGCAATCAATGAGGTACAGATGCTTATTTTTGTGCATAAATTATGGTTGTTAAATGACTCTTGACAATAGTGTATCTATTGTTTTTAGTAGATTTTTTACTTTATTGTGTCTTAAATGATATCAGTAATTAGTTCTGCCATATTATTACTAAAGTAGTTCACTTGTCTGTTTTTTATTTTGTTGATGGACATCTATATTGCATCATATTCAATACCTTTAATTTAATTTCTTTATAGGTTTCTGCCTGGGATGAACACTCAGAAGTTTGCAGTGGCTGAATCAGAAAATATTTATCATTATCATCATTTGAAGATACATGAGCCTGCAGTTACTGTTTGTTACTAGTGTGTGATATTAAGATAGAATTTTGTGTGATGCTGTGAAAGGGTTACCATTAGTTTGTTTTAGTCATTTTGGTGTGATAGAAGAAAGTCCTATAGCGCCAAAAACAGTCTGTCTGACCAGAGTGTATTTTCAATGCAATATTAACTACTGCCATTGGATTTAGAAAATTTTATTGAGTTTACCTGATTTTTTAAATGTTACTTGTGTCACCACATTTTTTAATGCAAGCTTCACCTGAAGTGACTCATTGTTTTCTCTTTGTTCCTGTTTTATCAGTTAACTAATATATATTTAATCTTTTTTTGCCTGTATCATGTGCTGTATCTTGTTAATCTTTTATTTAAGCGTTTATCTCACAACGAAAAATTACCCATAAGAAGCTTTATAGAGTTTTGTCCTTCTAGCCATTTGTTGTGATATCAGTTCATTTGTTTTTAGAAGATGAAAAAGGAAGTGATTTAATTCCAATTACACGGGACTTGATCAAGCAACCCTTTCTGTGATATGGCCATATAATGCCAAGAGACCTAAGTGGGAGCATGAAAAAGTATTATCTACCACTAAGTAAATATAAAAGTGTCTGCTCATCTGATTAGGTAAGCTTTTTATTTTAAAGGTAAAGAATAAGAAAGTATTATCATGTGAGGCTACCTCCATCGAGTAAAAGTTGTGGATCCATCAAAAGTTTTCATAATTTTGTAATCAGTATAACTAATCAAAATATAACTGAAGGCAATTATTAAATTGCCGATCAAGTTACATTTTCCCAAAGTATTTGCGTAGGTTATTCCGCTGAAATTTCCTGTTGTTAGAATGCATTTATGTGAAATCTTGGTAAGTTTTGTAAAGTGGAGAAATCATGGGAAAGTTTAGCTGTAATTTTTCAAGGTTTTTACATTTCTGTACTATGAAAACTTTCTTATGAAAATGCTGCAACCAAAGCAAAAGTACTCATATTATAAAACTATATTTTGACCTTCTTAGAAGTCAGCTTTTAGAGAACATGGTGATTTGCTACAAATCATTTGAAAAATTTATATATTAATTTATTTGTACAGAAAATTCGGATGTGTCTACATTTAATCAATGTATTGAATAGCCAAGGTGATTTGTCACTTTGTTTGTCTGTATGTGTGGGGGAAATTATGTAAATTGTCATTGTTTCATGTTGAAATAAATGATATAATATTTATTAGTTATAATAAACTTGTATTGTTAATTTAATGTAAAAAAGAAGTTGAGCAATTTTTAGTGGTAAACTTTGTGAAAGCAGCCTTTGGCAGCCCTAAACTTAATGCCTTTTCTTTCACTTCTTCGTAACTTATCCCATCCCTCAAGTCATCTAACATCATTTGTCTTTGTCTTCCCCTCTGCCTTTTCCCTAGCATTCTTCCCTCTCACTTTCTTGAGCAATCCCTCTCCTCTCAAACCCAACCATTTCCTCTGTCAATTTCTAACTATTTCTATTAATTCCCTCTTCTCCCCAACCATCTCTTGAACCTCCTCATTAGTTTTTCCATTGACCCAGCTTACTTTCTCCATTCTGCACCATACCCACACCACAAAAACTCCTAATCTTTTAATATCTTCTTAATGTCCTTTTCCCCAACAAATGCAAATGGAGCCTTTCATTGTAATCTCATTTCATTCAATTTACTTTTCATTAAAGTTCTCACTACAGTTACTTACAGGAATAGCTAAAGAATTAGATGGCTATAACTCTACTACAATCTAATTTAGACAGACCTAATAAATTACCGATACGGTTGTAAATAAATATTTTTAATATATAATGGAATAAGTAAAATACATGCGAACCTCGAATAACTTGAAATCAAGTAAACGCGTTATAACATCTTTACTTTTTTTACTACGTAATATTTTAAATATTTGAAAAGAACGAAAAAAAATTTCTGAAATGCTGAAACATTTTTCTCGAAATTCAAAGTAAGTGTCGTCATCAATGAATTTCGTTTGTCCTTTTTACCCATAGTACCTTCTTCCTAACGCTATATAAGGCATGTTTTCGAAAAAACTCGTTCTTTTCTCGAGCCAATTGTCGACCTGAGATGACTAATTCAAGAGGTTTCCACCTCACTTCGAAGCAGCGGTGACTGTAATAGGTGTCCTTCCAGCTGAATTCCGAAAGAAGTTTGGTTGCTTCGGTATTGCCATCAGGTAAGGACAATACATACACGTTATGTGAGATTTTGTTTGAACTTTCACGTTTTAATTTGGCTAATACGATTTAAGCATCTAGTATCTTAAGATTGGCATCGTGGTTTTGCAGATCTTCTATAGACAAAAATTACAAGAAAATTTTCTCTCTTGTTGCAGGCAAGTTTGGCTAGGAGCACGGTTTCTTTCGCTGGATGTCTTCCTAATTCTAACCGAAGATTCTTCGTCCTGCTATCCCACACTTCACCTCCTTGTCAAATGGATTCAGATCGGAATGCACGTGGTAAGTCCACCATTCCTTCCTCATAGTTTCTATATCTTAATCATATTCGAAATAGATTCCATAATAGTTATTTGTGTGATTTAGTTACGGATTATCTGATGTGTGGCCGGTTATGTACTCAACTTCGGATGAATTCGGAATGTTACATAGTTTGTGCGTGGTACGTTCCATTTTACGTATTATATTTAATAGCTAGTTTGAGGGAGGGATGAATACGCACTTTCCCTTAAGAATCTCGTTGTGGATTCCTCTCAGCTCTTTCGCCGTGCGACGCATTTTTTCACGGTTGAATTATACTCATGAAATTTCAGGTTTTTCGAGGGATCTGGCCGTGGTTGCATTAAAAATTTTGATTTAAAATTTGATCACGTTGAATTCAGATTGTATTAAACTTACGATCGTGCTCTGTAGGTAATTTATGATTTAACAAGCATAAAGGAAATTCTGCTGGAAAATTTTTGATTAAAGCTAACCGCGCTGCATAGCGCGGGATGGAAAGCCAATCCATCTACTGGGATTGGCTTTCCAGGTTAGGTTTCTAGAAAAGACTAAATTTGAGGGTGATCTTCTGCTTTTTACGCTTTAGTTTTAATTCGATTAAGCGTTTTCATTCATTGGGTTTGTTTTAAAGGGTTCACTCGAATTTAGGGTATTTAAAATTTATCTCTGAAATTTCACCACTCCTGAATTAAATTTATTAAACACTCATAGTTTGAATGTATTTGTACTCGCTTAATTATCTCGAACATATAAATCGAAGTATTTTTAGGTTTCAATTTATTGTTCTAACTTGAGTTCTGATGTGTATGACTCTTTAAGGTTTGATTAGGTCAGAAGTAGAGGTAGACTCACTTTAATCATACCAGAATGGGAATTCTAAGCGTAATATCAGAACAAACGTAAATTTTCAATTCCTGTCATAAACGATATTTTACCATGTGAAGGAGTCATTAGCAAATATAAATTTCGTGGACAGGAGTTTTGAGCTTCTTGAAAAGATACCTTTTTCGGTTACCTGATTAGGGGAGGGGGTTGTCCTGCTTAGATACCTAGGCATTCTTTCTCCCTTGCAGTCGAATGTCGGTCATATTTTGGAAAAGATTTTGACATGTATCGTATATAACTAAAGCTCTAGAATTGTCTAAATTTCATAATTTTACGGGAAATGCGATGGGAGTGTGTGGAAAGTGCTGCGTAAATTTTAGGTTGATTACTTTGATCTGGACGATAACTTTGCACGTAAGAGTGAATACGTAAAATTGAGCTCTCCAGTAAAATCTATTTTATTTAAATTCTACCCTGTACTCTAAATTTCATGTTTAAGTTGCGGAGTTAGTTCTTCTACTGGAATAATGGATGAATGGAATATAAAATTTTCTTAGCCGTTATATTCATTTAGAGACTTAAAATTCGTAAAGATTTTTGACTTCTCGTCGTTGTTAAACTTTGCCAAACCAACAATTCTTTCCGATGAGTTTCATAGGAATGGGTTGATATTTCAACCAGTGCGCTACTTTGACTCTCGTGAGTTTCCCTATACTTTAACCTGAAAATAACTAACTTATCAAGTTTAAAATTTTTAATTTTGTTTAGACGGGGTACGACATAACGTAACCGGTTCGAACTATCTGCTCAAACGTAATTAATTTGTGATAACTTCCGGAGGCGAGATAACCGATTTAGGGGGAATCGAAGACCTTTAAATTAAAAATCTAAACACTGATCTTTGCTGGAGACCTTTAAATTCGTTGCTCGGAATTAAATTCGGTAATATAGCATCGTTCATTTGTGGTGATACGTAACATTGGGTCAATTTGGCAATATTTCAATGTAAAGGGAGCAATTCGTGAATAGTGACTGCACTTCATAATTTAAGTTTAATAGTTATTTTCCACCTATACAGTTTCCAATTTTCAGTAGAACTTTTCATTCTAATTTCGAAAGCTTTTTAAATAAAACCAAAGCTGCATTGAGCTAAAATTTCAGAATAAAATTTAAATTGAATCTTTCTGGAAAAGATGGATTGCTACCTTGATAAAGAAATTTTCCTTTAATCTGGAACTTGGGATTTCAGAACTTTAATTACTTAAAATTTGAGAAATTGCCATCATTCATGTTTACAGGTATATGGAATTTGTCTGATTTTTCAAAGTTAAATTTTAACTCCCAGAAAAATTATATGGCTTCCTTTCATTGAATTTTCTGAAAGATGAATGCAAAAAAAATTCTACAGAAAATTTTCCTTTAATCATTCTCTTAAAATCTTGAAAACTGACAAATTATTGTATTTAGATATCTGATTTTTTAATGCTAAATTCATCTCTCACTGGTAGAATAAATTTATATGCTTTCATTTTATTTTCTCAGGTATTAAAATGAACTTTTCCGAAGTAGTTTTCGAAGTGCCAATTTTGCATGATTTCATTTACACTGTTGATAACAGCAGGAAGGAGAAATGAAGATATTGTTGGCAAAAGTGTGAATAAAATCATGAAAAATTGGCACTTCAAAAATTACTTTGGAAAAGTTCATTTTAATACCTGAGAAAATAAAATGAAAGCATATAAATTTATTCCGCTAGTGAGGAGGAAGAAATAAAGATTTCAGGCAACTCCTTTTACATGAAATTTTATTGCATAATTTCAAAGTGTACATTTATTACAGTGGTCAAGAAAGAAAATTGCAAAGAGGACCTTTTTCATGTGATTTTATTGCATAATTTCAAAGTGTACCTTTTTTACAGTGCCAAATGAAGAAAATTGCAGAGTGGGGCCTTTTCAAACTCCACTCAAAAACCTGTCCCGGCTCCAACCCTCAAAAGTTCCTGGTATTGGAAGAGCCGGACTGGCCGAACCTATCTCGAAGATTTTGACGTGTCATTTGTTTTCTGCTGTTGCAGCATCCATCTGGACCATTTCTACCCCCTGTACTTGCACTCTCAGAGGGCAGTGCCACAGTAATGGCTGCACTTGAAGTATTCCAAATAATTATTAAATATTATTTGGAATACTTGAAGTGCAGCCATTACAGTGACACTGCCCTCTGAGAGTGCAAATACAGAGGCAGAAATTATCTGAAAATAGAATGTATTTTAAAAAGCAATAAATATGTGAAAAGAGAAAAAACATCTTATTTTTTAACCAAATGAATGACCTTGGGGACTTAGAATAATTTTTCACTGCTAGGAGTGCCCAAAGGGTTAAAAGGGCAGAAAGGGTTGAACTGGTGTTAGTGCCCAAAGGGTTAAAACAGGTAAAGGGTTAAATGGGCATAAAGGGTTAAAAGAATTTTTCTGGAATTTCTAGAACCATCCAGAAGCTTCTAGAAAGGAATGGAAGCATTTCTAACTATGATGCAATAGGACTTGTTTTGACACCAGAACTTAAAGAAAATCAAGAGAAGCAGTATTTGGTTCAACTGTCACAAATACTTAAATTTTGATGATCAAAGAAAAGTTGAAGTATGAATGAATTACTCAAATTCATGAAAAAGCAAATAATTACATGATAATTAGAACTGCAAATTCATCATAGCAAGAAACTAGGAGTCCAAAAGTAATACATTCATAACTTAAGAGGTACAAAAATCAGTATTATCCAGTTCATAAGTAAATTCTGTGGACAAATAGTTGCCTGATTAGCAAGTGAAAAACAAAAAGGAAATACTGCAATATGAAATGACTGAACCATTATTCAAATAATTACATTTTATAAACTGGTCCAGATAAAGCTGTAATTGAACCTATTTCAAAACTCGGAATCTGATATTCAAAAATAGAGGAAATAAGGCAGCAAAGGAAATGTTTTAAAGAAAATTCAAAAAGGAGGAAGAATTAATGCTTCAGCCAGATAACTCTGAAAAATTGAATATCCTTTAAAAAAATGAAAAGTTTTGGAACTGCAGTGATTTCTTTTGAAGGAAAATTAAGCATCTGCACTGGGCGATAAAACTGAAAAAAAGATTACCTATTGTGGGAACAGTAAAAGTTGTTTCTAATGCAAATACATAACACACCTTCTTTTATTTAGCTAATATTGAATGATTTTTCCATGAGCAAAACATTAGATTCAACATATTGCTTAAAATAAAAATGCTGCCTAAATATACAATATAAATAATGCCATCAAACACATCAGGGAGTCATAGGATGCAGGAGCTAATGTAACTGAGTTGTCTACAGAAGAGTTCTATTCCAAATACCTTATAGTAAAGGGGAAAGTGGTGCTGAAAACTTTTTCAGAAAATAAAATGAATATGGAGAAGCTTTTATCTTTTCAAACATGTAGATAAAATAATTTGAGAAGCTGTGGATTTTGATTCTAATATTGAAGAATACTTTACTAGGGGTGAGATTTAGAAAAATTTAAAAACAGGTTCTTATCCCTAATGAGTATACAACCACAAACTACATTTTCCCTAATTAAGTTATTCTAATTTGAAAAATTATTCAAACATTGAGTTAAAATGAGAATGGAGTATTTCATCATTCAATATTAATATATATTATCATCATATAATATTAAAATAAAGAACGAATTCAAATTGAATTTATAAACATAAAGCGTAATAAGGGCATGTCCATCACAGGCAATGAGAGACTGTATGAATAACAAATAGAACAGGAGTAGAACTTACACGGAAATATACTTCGGTGTTAAGAACCAAATGGAAGGAGAATTATTAACTCCCACTAATTTCGATGTGCCAATGCAGGAATGGACATAATTGATAAGCAAACTGTGTGTTATCATCGTAATTATCGTTGTTTATTCCAGTAAACTTCATGTTTCAGAAACGTATTTTTCCGTCTCAGAAGTAAAAAGTTTAAATTTTCGTGTTACGTTTGTACTGTGTGTTGATAACCGATATATAACTTTTTAAATTGGTTAAAAATAACAATCGAGATCAACTAAGATCGTGGACGACGAAGCACTGAATTCCCTTCTCAGAGGAGCCTTGGACGAGCCAGCATATATTTCTGCGCCACTCTAACCGTTCGACAGGCTGGCGTAGTGGGTCGAGGCACCTAGGTGCGACGCTAACTGTCTCGGGTTCGAATCCGGTCGCGACCGCTTCCGGGATTAGAGGGCCGCCAACCCCACCGGAAGTTTTTATTTCATCCTAACTTCGGAATAAACGGATTCGAGCCCGTACTTTAGTGTTGCGGGTGCCCTAAGACCCGCGCTCCAGCCCTCGAACCCGCTTGGCGGGCGGCCAAATCGTTTATTTCTATCATTTTTCTCAGATAATTTTTTCGGCTCCAAAATTTTCAATTTCAAGTAATTTCAGTTTGCCCCTTTCAAAAAAATTGCACTGCTGGGCACAAAGTTCAACGAAAAAAATTAGAATCAAGGCAATCAATTTACAATAACGTTAAAATGGGTTGTCTGTATTTAAAAATCATTTTTGCGGCTTGTGCCCAGCAGTGCAAGATTCTGAAAGAGAAAACTCCAAAATGAATTAACAGGAATTTTATGACACTAAATCATCCAACTCGCGCAAAGATTTTTTCGCATGCTACATAAAAAAGCATAATTTAGAATTCACAGTGGTGAACTACTTTTCAAGTTGTCGTTCATTCGCGATAAGAAAGCGATAGCAATATTACGAGCAAGTACATATTATAATCCCGAAAATTAAAACGATGAATCAAGTGAACATGAATTTATTACTTTACTTACTTCATTATGAATTACTCTAACCGAGAAATTAGGGTCCTTATATTTAATAAAAATCTAGATATACAAATTTGTTGCAGACTTTTATGATTTGGCTAAATAAGTGGCTTGCGAAATCGAGTGAACTACTATAAAAAAGGAAATGTAATAGAGATTCTTACTATTGAAAGTTGTTCTCAATCTGAAATCTCCAAAAATTGAGAAGATTTATCTATTTTCGTGATGATCGCAAAGGAATGTTCAATAAGTAAATGTTAACATTGTTATCAGTTGGTTGCTAAACAATTGCTCAGAGCCGAATTTTGGTTAGATGAGGCCATATACTATTGATGGTAATGAGGTCCTTTATATTTCCTTCGTCAGTGACAAATTATCGTTATTTTTGTGTTGAAATATGCTATATAATTTATGGAGACAACATGTATCTAAAGCCATATATGCATGACAAACACCCAGTTTTTTCCTCTAAATATTTTGGGAGCATAGTGAGCATTGGGGTCCTAACATATAAATAGTTTAGTTTATGCATAAATCTGATGGACAATATTGAGTTGCTGCAATGCTTAAACTAATCTGGGTTTATTTACATGAGTTGCTTAATCAGCACCAGCAATTAAAATCACCTATGTGATTCAAGATCTCAGAAATATCCCACTGAATTCTGAGTAAATGAAAAATTATCATAATATCCCTTAAGTTGCAGAATGTGGATGTGCGATACTGCTAAAGTTGCTGATCGTGAAGATTAAAATAACTTTTTAATGGTAATACTTCCTAAGGCCTTTCGATTAAAAGTTCATTAAACATGTAAATACAACTTACTACAAAAATTAAAGGAATTAAAATAAGTATGTTAAATATTTAGGAAGAAAAAGAATATCAATTCTAGCTTTATAAGGTAAAAATAGCTATTTTTCAAACAAGAGCTGAGGAATAATTTTCTCAAATCTAATCTATCACATGAACCAAACAGATGGCAGTTAAGAACAAGTTTTCTAAGAAAGAACCAGATCCAAAAATTATACATGAGCCAGAGATGCATTCCAGAGATTTTTCCAAAGCGTTTGACATAGTACCACATCACCAGTTGTTAGGGAAGATTGATAAAATGGAAATAGACGAGAGGGTTAAAACATGGTTGCGAAATTTCTTAATCGGTAGATCTCAACGAGTAAAAGTAGGCGATAATTTATCTGATAAAATAGAAATAACGTCAGGAGTTCCCCAGGGAAGTGTAATAGGTCCATTACTTTTCTTAATTTATATAAACGACTTACCGAAGGGCATAAAATCTAAAATAAGGCTTTTTGTGGATGGTTGTATAATTTATAGAGAGATAAATGGGGAAATCGATTCCAAAATATTACAAGAAGATATTGAAGCTGTTGAGAGGTGGTCTTTAATAAATGGTATGAAGGTAAATACTAAGAAAAGTAAACACATAACTTTCACTAACAAGAGAAAAGAGAGAGAAATTATTTATAAGCTTAACGGAGAGACAATTCCCAGGGTGAAAAAATGCAGGTACTTGGGTGTCACACTGACTAGTAATTTGGATTGGAGTACACATATAGACAAAATCGTATCTAAAGCGTTTAAAAATCTCCACTACGTGATGAGAAACTTACAAGGAAGTAGTAGGGAAGCAAAAGAGTTAGGGTATAAGACAATAGTGAGACCACTATTAGAATACTCAACAAATGTGTGGGATCCGCATGACAAAATTTATATAAAAAAGATAGAGAAAGTTCAACGGAAAGCAGCTAGGTACGTGTTAGGGAGGCATAGGAAAGAAGACAGCGTTACAAAAATTTAGATATGTTAGGTTGGGAAATGTTAGAAAAAAGACGGAGAGTAAATCGACTCGTAGGCATCTTTCAGGTCCGAAACGGAGGAGAGGCATGGATGGAGCTAAAGAGCAGAATAGAGAAACCACACTATATAGCGAGAGGGGATCATTTACAGAAGTTGAAACTGAGGAAACAAAGAACTGACGTCGCGAAGTATTCCTTTATAAATAGAGGGGTTAAAGAATGGAATATGTTGCCTGAAGAGGTCTTCAAACCCTTACCTAAAAATAGAAAAGATTTCAAAAGTAGATGCTGTAGATTTATTAAATAAGAGGAGGGAGAATGTTTATCTTTTGTATTATTTGGTTGTTTATAAATGGGACAATTTGAAAACGATTGACAATGTGGACTTAAAAGCATCAGAGTGTGACAGTGAACTGTAGTTTTTATAATTAGGGGATAAATGTGGTGTAAATGTTATGGTGGGGGTGACAAGGTGTGTGTGTAAAGTCCTGATGTAGTGTACTGATATTTGAATAATGTGTATTGTGATTGAGTACTGTGTGGGTAGTAATTTTAAGTGTGGGATATTTATCTGTGTAACGTCCGGTGCAGGGATTCGGGTTGTAACTATGTTGTATCTTGATGATGGTTGGGGCTGCCACCTGAAGAAATTCTACCAGCAGCATGAATGAATAAATAAATAAATAAATTCCTAAATTCGCTTCCATTTTTTAAAAAGGAATACTTCCCTGTTGAATATTTAAACCGATTTGTATGGTTTAAAGTACAAATATGTCTTTAATAGTAATGAAATTAATACAACAATGAAATTGTTCACAACTGGTAACTTGGTTACTTCCATAAATAAAAGTTGTAAGGCAAAATCATAAGAGGGGAAAACTATCATTTTTGGAAAAAGATACTATGAAATTAAGTTGACCACCAATTGGAGGTTCCTCTTATGCCCTAATTCCTTGAAAGAAAAAATTTCTGGTCCCTTAGCCACTTCAATGATTAAAAGATAACCATTCCATCGATATTAAATTATTGGTTTAAAGTAAAAAAGCTGAATTTGTGAAGATGCAAGTAACCATGAACTTTGAGGCATAAATATTCCAGCAAGAGGTTCAACACAATCAGTGCAGTTTAAAGTTTTGTGAAAAATTTCTAAAAAATCAAATAAAAGCTGAGGATCATCTTCTTAGTCAAAGCTACTTGTTACATGCATGAAATTTCATATCCTTACAACGGAGGATTCAGTCATCTTTAGCGAAAATTGTCTGAAACGCCTAGGAACAACCAAATATGTCACTGCAAGTTCCAAAACTTTTCCTAGAAAATTACTTAAGGACTCCCAAAAAACCGATGAATGGAAATGCTTTAGTGGTCCAATCTATATAATATCTAACCCAAACCATACCTATAAAAGTGGAAGTCTACATCCTAAGTATTATGTAAAATATTCACACTTTTGCTCACCCATGAAGAGAACTATCACCCCTCATGGCAGCAGTTGATTACCACACAGTAGACACTTCAATCTTGTCTCTTAATCATCTCCTAGAGCCAGGCGCTTCCCTCACACAGAATGAGATGAGCTGGATTTCACTACAACGATAAATTGAAAAGGAATTAAGAACATTAAAAAATGTGATAAGAAATTTCTATCTTTGGCACTAACTGACCATAAAGCTACAGTACCACTGATGGAACTTTCCCTTAGTCGTCATTGTCTAGGGTAATATCATCACTTTTAGGAGTAATATCCAGGATCATATTTTGTGTTGACAATTAAAAATAAATATAGATTATTCTAAGTAAATAGATAACGTATTTACGATGCATAAAAATATTCACAGAAAAGGTTATAACAATGACGGCAACATAAGAACTCCAAAATTTTAATTCAAGATAGGGAAACAAGAAATCAAAATACGATCAAGTAATTCAGAACAAAACTTCACTGTACAGAAGAAGCATGTTTTATATCTCATTAAATTTCTGATGGATTAAAGCTTCCCGTGAATTTAAAGATCTCAAATAAGAAATTTAGAACGTGTAGCAATCGTAATTATTGGAATTTTTATTTAAAGATATCATGAAAGAAAAAAATTACTTACCATCAACATACTCCATTTCCTATTCGGATTTCACCAATTTCCTCAATAGTCGATGCGAATTCTCCACGCGACGATTGAATCTCGATAGAAAACGGCAGCGGGAAACACAAAATCGATAATGCTCTGAATTATTTTTGAGAATGAAGAATCTTGAGGTTAACTTAACTGCTAATTTGAGCCGTAGCATAATACATATATTCTATGGTTTAAGTTAGAGGTAA
Organism: Pachydiplax longipennis; assembly: GCA_036926295.1. Taxonomy (NCBI): domain Eukaryota; kingdom Metazoa; phylum Arthropoda; class Insecta; order Odonata; family Libellulidae; genus Pachydiplax; species Pachydiplax longipennis. The sequence continues at coordinate 35,620,562 of JAVFKF010000004.1, read as the reverse complement.
ATTTATGCATTATTAACTCTATTATACCGAGAATAATCATCAATAGGATGTTAAAGCACCGATAGTAACTTTCAAGCCTAAAGGTTGCTATTTACGAGTCTCAAAAAATATTTAAGAAGTAACTATATAAACTGTATGTATAAATTTTCATTGGGAAGTGCAGTATTCAATTATCATTTAAAATTGGAATGATTTTATGTTTTGATGAGAGCGTAAAAGAGGCACTGGTACTTCAATTAAGATTTAAAGAGATCCATTTCAATGAAATAAATATCATTCTGAGTTATTGATTGGCAGCCAAAACTATCAATCATTTGTTAATTTTATCAATAGTATTTTTCTATGAAATACATGTAGATGATAAATGAATTGCCTCCAGATAATGTTATTTCCCACAAAACTTACTTCGTCACATGAAAAAATTTCACGCGCACGCACAGGAAGTGTATGTATCGTTGTATGTTAATGATGGTTTATCCTCGCAAAATTATACAAACCCATCATCATTTTTGTCCGAATTCTCGCTATTTCGAATTGAAAACTATATCCTACGACTAAAATAAAAATCTTTATTCCATTTTAATTCTATCGTGCCTGTCCCGATTTTTAGGGCCATTATTTCCTAGTTTAACTTAGCAAAGGAAAAGAAGTCTAAAATCGATTAAAATGAACTTATATTTCACATAAGAGTATGTTCAGGTGGTCTAAGGTCGAACCAATCATACTTTTGTTATAAAATATCAATTTGTAAGGTCATTGCATTTTAATGAATTCATATTTCTATCTTTTCGAGAAGAGTGTGAAATCAATGCTCAACAATTTCTTACGGGAGTATTGTTATGTATTTCTTACGGGAGTTACTAACATAGGGAAAAAACGTAAAGATATAAATAAAAGTTAAAAAAAATTTGAACGGTTTGACACCATATGCTAGATTCCGAGAAGTCATAGGGTACAGCATATTGATGTGGCTATGATTTTTAATAAATACATAGATCAATATATATTTCCTGTTATATAGATATATCGAAAAACAATATATTTTAGATATAAATTTAGCTTTATTTCGGATTAAACTGAGAAATATTATGCCTGCAACCATCAATAAATCCTCGTGGCCGCACCCGGGGCCCCCGACTTATTCCTGATGAGAATTGCTGCTCTAGGGTATACTATGAGCATGCTCAGAAACTACGGACATAAAGAAAATTGCTCAATGTATCAACTACTTACAACTAAATATGAAAAGAAGCAATTATTTAACTTGAATTTCAGTTTTAATTGTCCTTAATTCTCCATAAAATCTTACTTATCTTAAACCAACCTAAGAAAGTGAAATGTTTGCATACTTCGTTAATCCAGTAAATGCAACACTCCTCAGAGGCAGGCTGCCAATTTTACTACCCATGCAGCCAGTTTAACTTTCTTTGCATCCATTTTTATGCATCAGGCTTGGGTTACTTTTATTATCCGATGTTTACACGATTAAGAGGATCATTCTCTCAAAAGACTTGCAAATCAGATTTTTAAAGTCATCGCCTTCCTGCGCTATTTTGATTTAGAAACAAATGCTTGGTACCTTGCGCTAACACCGGCAGACTTGTACGAGGATGTCTTTGAAATATAAAAAGATATTACCATATACATGTATTGTATTATTATTTATTTTATCTGAAACTGAAGCTTCAATTGGAGATGACAGTCCGTTTTACAGAAACTGTGTATCTGTATGCGTTACGGCCAATTGTAGTAATGGTAAATGTATATATTTGTACTTTTTGCTCCTATATGGGTATCACCCTTTTCTGAAATTATTTCATCAACTAAATATCACTTCTGATTTGTATGATAATGATTTTTTTCCACTGAATGGGAATAACTTTCTCAAAATTTTGAAAGCTTATCCTTTGTTCACAAACAGCGGCGATTTTTTCAGTGGTAATAAAGCAGTTTTTCTTAGCTAATCATTGTTTTAGATTATTCTCAATGTTATAAACTAGTAATGAAAATAAGAGAGACTACAGTATACTTTGAAAACGTGTAATTCCTCAGATTTAGAGGAGTTATCGGCCTTTATTAGTGGAAAAAATGATTTTAATTATCGTAGAAAAGTGGTTTAATATTGTAGCAATACGTGATAGGAGCACTTAATAAAGTACTCATAAGAATCGGCCAATATCAAAGTATTTTATGCCGATGACTGGGAGAATGGCCTTAGTTAAAGGATAACTCATGTACTTCTAGGGGTAAATACTTACGATTGGAAAGCTTCATTGCCATGGAGCTTGTTCGCCTGGCCTTGTCTAGAAGAATGCCGCTACAACTGCATGTGGGTCACTGTTGATTCATTTCTTCGAAGGGGTTGGGATATTCCCCAATTCCATGGCAGAGTAAGTTTTTACTCATCATTTGTATAAAAGTCATATGTAGTGGTAATTATTTTAAACCAATTTTGTCAGCTGAGTCCCATAATTTAATGTATGTTTTGAGAGTATACTCAGGAATCAGCTTTTAGCTCTGAGAAACATACATACCCTCGGGTTATGTTTATGAGAAAGCTCTGATAGTTTCTCTGGTATATATTTTATTTATTATTGAGAATATTTATGTTGAAGTAATCATTTTTTACTCTTGTGCTGTAAATTCGTTAGGATATCGATTTCAGAATGCTACTAATTGACAAATATTGGGTGTATAACAATGGATTTTACTGAATCATTTATAGTTTTTGCTGCTACCTCTCTTACCTTCAGAATTGTTTCATACTCTGAATGATAAAGGACCATTTCACTATCTTCTGCTGAAGTAGAATCTGACTTTTATTACTTTCCTCAAATACTACTATAAATTTTCGTAAAAATATTTTTGCATTAAAATTACAGTGGCCTTTTGTGAGAATTTTTGGACTCCAAGAGCCTGCAAGTGTACTCTTTTCCATTCTCAATTTCTCTTCTCACATGGTAATGTTGCAACTATTCCGTAAGGAAGTTCCAAAATCAGCACCAATGTATTGGGTTTGGCATTTCCACAGCATTGTAAGTACATATTCTTCGACAAATAATGCTTCTTGATTCCATATAATTTTATATGATAGATCATAGGTTCATTCATGCATTCATTAGCTATTTTATTTGTACTTGAAAAAGAAGAGAAATATGTTCTTCTAGTCTGTTTCACTGCTGTTATTCTAGACACTTGTACAATACTACAGATTCTAATTTGTGTTTTTTGCTCAAGTTCTGTATGATTTTGTAAACTGATTACAATAAATTATTTTGTAAAATGTTTGCGAGTAATTTTTGTGTGACATTTATTTTTTATATCAAGACAATGCTCACTGGGCAACTAACCATGAGTTGATATGAAACTGTAAGATAAGTAATATGCCCAAAATAAGCTGAAAAAAACTGTTTCTTCAGTGTAGATAGTTCCTCGGTAGATCTTTTTCTGGTAAGAAAAATCTTTCAGTGGAAAACTCAGCAGTGTCTGGAAGAAAATTCTATTTGTAAAGGAATTCTGTGATCATGAAAAGGACTATTTAAAAGAGATAAATATGTCATATCTAATGTTCAATTATAGTATACTATAGTTTATATCACTATTATTTTATGCAGTATCACATGTTCATTTTTTTAGGTGTGCATGCATGCATGGTTCTGGTCATCCATCTTCCACAGTTGGGAAACTCCTTTCACTGAGAAGATGGATTACTTCTGTGCATACTCTATGGTCTTATGCTCACTATATGTGATGGGGCTTAGGTACTAAAATGAGGATATTGGCTTTGATTTTATTATTAAATCACTGAATAACCATTTTTGAGATGTGGTTTCTTTTAGATTTTTTTCAGCTAAATTCAATTTAAAAACCTTGATCCTCACCATCACCTGTGCAGTTCTTTTTGTGCATCATGTTACATACCTGTCATTAGTGAAATTTGATTATTCATACAACATGCAAGCTAACATAGTTGTGGGTAAGTCAACAGATAGAATTAATTATTTCTTAGTTTGCATAAAGTGTTTTTGTCCAATCTTCTGACAATAGTCATATATTGAGAATAAATAAATAGAAACTCGGTAATTAGTTGTATTTTCATGCCTTTGGAGTTAAGTCATCACCAAGCTTAAATTAAATGACATTGTGATGTTTCACAGAAATTTACAGTGTCTAAAAACAAATATAAATGGCTAAAACAGAGTTTTAAAACAATTTCCAGTTTAACTGTCTTCAAATTTTAAATAGCATGCTTTGTTGCCACTAGGATATGATAACTCCAGAAATCATTATCTCACTGGGATATACATTTTACAGTTTCCCCTAGAGTATGGTTTTCATGAATACTATTTAAACAGCATAAGAGAAATGAATTTTGCATGTTTTAGTAACAAATCAAGAATTTCTAAAAATTATTAATAATGATGACATAAAAGAAAATTATTGGAAGATCAGCAATTTTATGCAATATGTCACATCTCATAATTTCAGCTAAAATGGTAATTTTGCATTACTGTGAGAGAATTTTGTTTTAATATACATCGGTCATAAAAATCTACATTCAGTTTCAAAGGGGCATGGTTCTATGACTTGGAAATATTTCAAATATGAAGATACCTCATCAACTATAACAATTTATCATTCTGATATTTATGTCTATTACAGTAAAATACCCCTACTTCATTGAAAAGTCTTGTTCTTGGGTATGATCTTCAGATAAAGCTTTCATTACCTAAAAGTTAAACAGATTAATTGCATAATGCAGAGTTCCCAATGTTAATTTTGAGGGAAACCTTACATGTTGGGGTATTAGATAATGATTGCAATAAACTCCATCTAAAAGAGAAGATAGTGAATTTAGTGTAACTATTTGTTATAAGTAATACCTGAAATATGAATTTTATTAGAAGTTGACTATTATCCTACTTTCAGGAGCTTTGAATGCTATTGGCTGGCTCCTATGGTGCGCTTGGCCTCAGAGCAATGTTTCTGCAAAGTCTCGGAAATTCTGCATCATCTCAGTACTGCTTGCAATTGCATCCACTGCTCTAGAAGTTCTTGACTTTTCCCCAATTCTGTGGGCTGTCGATGCTCATGCACTGTGGCACCTTAGCACTGCATTCCTTCCTCTTCTTTGGTACAGGTAATTACATTATATTTGATTTAGATAGTTAACAAAGAGATTTAACTTCTCTATAGTTATTACATCAGATCATCCTTTTCAACTTGAATTGACAGATTAAAGAGTCTGTATGATAAAACTGAATGACTGTCCACATTTTAATTGGATCAAAATTCTTTACAGGTTTCTGATAATGGATTGCAATTCACTGTGTGTTGCTCATTTAGAGGAGCAGAAGAAGTTATTTTGAGAGTACTCTATTTGGTATTGTAACATTCCAGATTAAGCATCGTGAGAAATGTGAACCTGAGCATACAGTAGATTTTTGTAAATTTTTTTATGTATTTGTATGTATATACATTTGTATACACAAAGATCGAGAATATTGCTGAGAGTTTTTATGGAAAGAAGTTTTTGTTTTAAAGAAACTATTTTGATTATTTGAAGAGCAGAATAGAAAGATGCTCTTTTCAGTACCTAGTGGTCAGAGAGATGCCATTATTAGGTAGCATGTTTTATAAGTAATGGCTTTTGTATAATGTTTATACACATTCTCTTCAGATTATTCTTTGAGAGAAGTTTTGAGTTTCTCAGCAAAAGTTTTTAGAATAATTTTATCCCAAACCTGAGTGCACCAGCAAATATTTATTGCTAATAAAAGTTACGAAACAAATTTTTTCAACCCTTACTTGTAGCACAGAGTTAAACTTGAAATGCAAACCTTTGTTTTTATGAGGAGAAACAGCAATTTTTATTGAAAATGCCTCTTTAGGTATTTAGGACACCAGCCCTAGTACCTAGAGATTATAAGTAAAGCATTATGATGCAATGACAAATTTGCTTGTTCTTCACAGAGTTTCATATTTTGTAGAACAAGTTTGATCCAAACATTCTTATTTTCTCTTAATGTCCCTTGATAATTGTTTATCAGTATTTACAGTTGAAATAGTACAATAATTGACAAACAAGTGCATAGTTTAAATGCTACATCCTGGCTTGCCAGCATTTGGAGTGTTGAGAATGTAAGCAGTAAGTGCTTAAACAATATAATACAGTTCAGTTGTTGTGACAAAGTTGAGGTGACAAGAATCAGTGATTTACCAATTTGGAAAATTATGTATTTTAGGATACATTATGCAAAGATAAACTGGAACAATAGTCTATTCCATAATCATTGTACATACAATACACAAAATGTCCTATCTAACCATCATCTTCTTAGTTTATTGGGTTGGCATAAGGCTAATTAGCTGATGAACATGATAGTATCCAATCAAATATCTCATAATCAAAAGAAACTATTTCATTCAGTAAAATCAGGATATTTTGCAAACTTCATTAGTGTCTCACGAGTCTGTATTTTGATATTCTGTTCAGATAGTATTCCCTTTAATTTGGGATTCCTATAACAGCTGCCATTCTAAAACATCTAATTCAGAATCATCGAATCTAAACCATTTGCCATTTTTATTCAAAGTGTAATTTATGGCGTAAAATTTTAATCCTTATATATAAAATTAATTATAAAATTTATATGGCATTAGTATGACACTACATATTTCTATTTTATTGAAAGAGAATTAATGCATTATGGTATCTTTGTGAAACAATACAAGTTATCTTTCCTCACAGTAAGAATTGCTCAATTTGAATTTTGTTTATAGCTATATTTTTATGAAAAGTCTATAAATTTTCGGAGCCAAAGATTCAATATGATGCAGTTTATTCCTTTAAAGTGATATGAAATTTACTTGAATAATCTTACCTTAAAGAAAATCATTTGTTCCAGATATGCTAACTTTAATTTCACATTTGTTTTATAAAAATGTCTTAACTTAGCTCTCTCTCTCTTATAAAAACTTTGAAGTCTCTCATTGACCTTGAGTACTTCCCTACCAACAGCAGGTATATAACTGTTTATTTATCCTCTAGGAAATTATTTCAGTAACTATATTTATGGTATATCAACTATCATAAAGATATTGCCATTATCTTCAAAGTCTAGTATTCTGGGACTAAATGCAATGTTATAGTTCCTCATTTAACTTAGTTACTCTTTTACCTGTAAGGCAATATGTTTTAGACATTAACTGATAATTATAACAAGTCTGTATCTATGACTGCCTCAATTTGTATTCATGGAACCTTAATTTGGATGGTAAATTTTAATCATCAACTCTGCAAATAAGAAGTTAGGGCATATAAACAAAAATATCTTGATACTAATAATACCTATAATGATATGCAGCTATGAAAAACTATTTATATGGAAATATATTTTCAGCACAATTTATGGAATTCCCTTAAAGGTTTTTCCTTGTGCCTCATGACATTGTACTCTAAAATGATGAATTAATGTAATTTTTCCTTAATGACATGCTTGATATAATGTTGTATCTTATATCCATAACCTGCTATCATCAGCTTTGAGATTCATTCAACAGAAAGAAATATTATCTCTTTTCTGTGATTTAATGTTATTGAGATGTTACATAGCCATAATCAGTTCTGAGGCGGGTTATTTTTAAAGAGATGAAAAATATTTTTTCATTCATTTTCTAGAATATGATCATGTATTGGCATCATTAATCTATTTCAGAGAACATTCTACTATCATAAGTTAAACATACTTTATCTTATATTTTAACTTCTATGATTCATAGTAATGACACAACATAATATTTTGTGTTTGCCTTTCATGAAGCATTCATTTATATATATTGCCAAATAAATATATGTTCTGTGCTTTCAGTACATTCAGAGTTTCTAGTCAAGATTAATTTGGTTTCCCTGAATGCTTTTTTTTGTATCCTTTAAACTTATTGTGGGCATTGCTTTGAAAATTAATTTGTATGCTTAAAAAACTGTGATGAGTATGGTACTTTCTCTTTTGTTTAAGTGAGAAAAGTAAAGATTTCTGATGGCTGTTAATAGGATTTGCAAAATATTTTCTGTGATCTATATGTTGTAAAATTGATGTATAATTTTAGAGTCATAGTCATTTTTTTAAGACACATAAGTCTGAATGTAATGAATAAAGTTAGTTAATGAAAGAATAAACTAGTAATGTTTGGTCAGCTGATTCTGTGTGTTTAACCCATCCTTTACCGATATCAAAAAGTTAATGTAGTAACAACCCATCGCACCAGGATGATAACATGCTATTTTTCACCATTTTGGAGCCAAATGCAATATAAGTCTAAAATGTAACACAACTCTCCTCATTCAAAATGTTCTACATATGGTACTGATAGCCATGATACACGGAAACTCATAAAATTATTTAATACTGAAATTGTATAAAAGATTTAATTAAATGAGAGACAATTCAGCTTGATTATAAAAAGGCTGAAGAGGAACTTTTTTCAATCAGGCTGGGAAATCTTCGTCATAAATGCAAAGAAGTAAAAAATCCAACTTAATTACACGTAAAACATGCTGAATTTTTCTTCTTAAAATCTTGAAGCAACCACATATCTATTCTGATAGCATTTCCATCAATTCAAAACATAATAGTATCTTTACTCTATAAATACAATATCATCTTTACCTCTTTTACAGGAACAAAAATCCAATTAGTTATCCTCATTATTTTATTTTTCTAGGCTTACCTCTCTTCCTCAAGTTAAATCTTTGTTTTTGGTCCCAGACACTTCCTGTTTCGATAATATAAGTATTTTTCAGCAATTCCATACTTTATCCTGTGCCGCACACATTTGCTCTTCATCCATAGCTAGCAGTTGCTAATAATAACAAACAAATGTCCATTTATTGTTACTTCATCATTGCTCATCAAATTTAAGGCTGACATAGAGTATCTTCTCTCACATTTTACCTACCTTAAGAAATATTTCTTCTGAGCTGAATTGCAAGGGATTATTAGGATAAAGCACATATTCACTCCTGTACTTAGGAATGTAGAGTATTAGATATGGAGCAGTAGGTGCTGTAAATATTCTACTCCATTTAAAATAATAGACTATACCTCTTATTTTTCTTTACACCTCTTTTCTTACTGCACACAGTAAATCAGTGCAATACACCTCCTAAGCTTTTCATCCATTGGAACATGGAAATATTCTTCCAATAATCTTTTGTTCTTCCAATTTTTATCACAAACAGATTCAAACATAAAGATGTCACAATTATAATGATAATTCCAGGTATTTTTATCCTAATGCAACCTATATGGTTGAAAGTAATTTGAAATTGATTATTTTGCTAAAAATCAATAAATATAAAACAATATAAAATTAATAATATTAAGGTTCATACTATAACTTTGGTAATGGTTAAATCAGCAAAATATACCTTAAATAATAAATAAATTAAATATATCTTCAGAGTTTAGGACATACCACTGTATTAATTAATATTATGCTTTAATGTATTAATTTCTTGGGAAATCAAATTCTTATTTTTATCCCTAAAATCAAATGATTCTTCCAATAAGTTTCTGGCAAAATAGGCTTCAATTTATTGAGTATTTTCACTGTTAACAGATTACTGGCTCAATTACAATTATAAATAACATTCCATAAAATCAAGCTAGATTATTTACAAAAATTGACTAAATTTTAAACAACCACGATTCTGTGCAGGAAACAGTAATTATCAGACTTCAATGACAGACTTGGACAACAGCCATTTGCTTCAATAAGTTTCTCCATCTTCACAGTCTTCTGTTGCATGCCCAAAAACTGCAAGGGAAAAGAAAATAATCACACCAAAGCCTACTTGGTATAATCACCTATAGGGCTTGATATATTTAATCGATATTCAAACAGATTATCCTGAGAATAAATTAAGTTTTCCACTCACTTTCACAAGTATCACAGTAAGACCTTTCAGGTATTATCCTCTTGCCTTTTCCACCTTCTGGAGAATTTGGACGATGCCTAATGAGCGGTGGGGGAGAAGATTCTGAAGACTGGCGAGGACAATCTTCTGTATCATGAAGATCAAACACATCACAGATGTCACAGAAAAGACGTGGGGCAACCATCCTTGGCTTGATACCATTTCTGTAGAAGAAAATCAAAATTTAGGTGATTTTGATAGGAGAAAAAAAAAACAGAGACTTCCATACATTACTACGGATATGTATTAAGAGACCAGAATCAATGATTACTCATAATCATCCAGCACTTACACAAAAGCAAGGAGTTGATATAAGGCCAATATAGAAGAAAAGGAAAAGGTAGAGGGAGTCTTTAATTTTAGGGGTAATAAACATATGAGAAAATAAAGAAAACTAGCATCTCTTCCTTTAGAAATAACGTAATTCCCCATTAACTGGAAATTCAACTTAATGAAGTAGGGAATGGTAAAGACTGATGATTGCAGAGAGATTTCAGGAAAATAAGGAGGTTATTTGAAAGATATTCTCTAAATCATAGAAAAATAATCTAAGACTCTCTCTAATTTCCTTTCATCTCAAATAAAGTGTGCTTCTTTCCATAAATTAAATTAATAATTAAAAATACCTGATAGTAAAAATATTGACTGATTTTTGTCAAAGATATCACCATATGATTTTCTCATAACATAAATAACTACATTGAGAATCTCCCCTTTATTATAAAATTTTAAAATTATAGTAAAGAAATATTTTGACTTCTGAAAGCATGAATGAATTTAAGTGATTTAAAGATTAAGATTCTAGAATTCTCAAATCTATTAAAATTAAAAAAGAAAGTATAAAATTGTAAGACCTAAACTAATCATACTGAAAACACACATAATTGAATACACAACTTTCTTGAGCAATTTCATAGCTTTGTGTTAAGTATTCCATCTCCTAAAAAAGAATAAATGAAGAGAAGTTGTTCTTCCTGTAAAGTTTAGATTAAATAAATCTAGGCAAATTTTTGTAGGTCAAAAATCACCCAAATTCATCCTTGACTCAAAGTTAGTTCCAACAAAGAAAGTTAAACATAGTACTCCAGAAAATATTGCAGAACAAAGTACAAATTTATGAAATAACTTACAAATTAAGCTCATCTGCATCTGCTGGGGTGATTCCAATCTCAAGGATTTCTACCCTAGCTTTAAGATCATCATTCTTCCTCTGCATATCCACAATAACGGAATTAAGAAAATCTATCTGTCCTTGAGCCATTTCCTTCTCTTCCATAAGAGTCTTGTAACTGGAATCTGATGAAAAAAATAATCAGAAGATAATAATGCTGCTACACATCTAAAATTTAAATACTGGAACAAAGAACATCTTAAACAATAGGGAAAAACAAATTCATAATTTTGTAAGTTTCCAAGGAAAGAATACAGCATTTCTACATATTTAATCACCAATAAAACAAAATCGGCTGTAATGAAGAGTATCTATGTATAATCAATATTTGTTAAACATCAATATTTAAAATATGGATAATTAATTGAAGCAGATCTCAATAAAGTTTAGAAGAGAATACATAACAGATACAGGATTTGTGATCCCCAGTTTCACTGATGAGGCAATATCATGTTAGATAAATATGTGAAACACATTCTTAATGATGAAATGACAAAAAAGGGTTGTAACTGTTACACACAACTGGGATGGTTACATTAAAACTATAAAAATAGGATTAAAATTAACTCTATCATTCAAACCTGAGCAGCAGGAATAATTTAGATGCAGAACAACATTTTCCACCAATATCACAGAAGTGTTATTCCTTTAAAACCACTAAGTTAAAGATATATGATCATCATATCTGAGGTTTTGATAATAATAACCAAATATAATGGGTAGGATCAAAAGTGAATAGCAAAAAATTTCTTTAAAATTTAATTGAAAAAATCACTTGCATATAACTGCAAGAAAACCAAATATTCCAAAAGTAAAATAACTAAAGGGTAGTAAAATAACAAATATTATTTTGGTAGGCACAGTATTTCAATTACTTTACAAAACCATGACTATCTATTGCAATAATATATCATTCAGTACAATTTTTATTTTAGTCAATAGTCAAGTCAAGGATAGTCAATATTGCTCTCACCTTCATTGTTTGCATTTGCTTTGGACTGAGCTACAGCAACCTGCAATTCCATTACCTTCCTTTCTAATTGAGCTTTTTCCTTCTCCAAATTTTCCATCAGACTCTTATATTTGTTGGCCTGAGATTTCTCAGCCTTGAGCAAATTGATCTGCAATGAGAAATTTTCCATAATTAACCACTATACAATTCATAATAGAGAGAACTATGTCTGGAAGCTCTATTTTTGCATCAAATGGCATGCCTTTCTTTGAATTCTTTGGCCCATAGAAAAAAAATATGCACACTTTTTGAAGGCAAACGAAGGAAATTTTTAATTAAGCCAAGACTTTAAATATTTTATAATGAAATGCAATTAAGTATAGCTAAAAAAAGGTAACTGAAAATCATTAAGCTTCTGTTAAGCAATCATTCATTTTTATTTCTTTTTAACCTCAACAATGAAAGCAGGAAAAGAGTAAAGATAAATAATGCTAAAATTGCTTCATATTATCACAAAAGTTATTATTCAAGTACATAAAAATTTAGATATTTTGTTTTTCAGGTTAATCTGTAAATATTTTCTTCTATAATAATGATATGATTGCACATGAGCAAGCTTTTGCAATAACTATAACATGCATGCCAATGCTTTTGATAAAAATTCACAGTTCTCAAGCGTAAATAACAGCATATTCAAAGCTCAGCCAAATTTTATTTCATTCTGATTGATTAACAAAGCCCACTTAAAAGCTATTAATTATTCAGATACTTACATACAAACCCACTGAAAACTATGAATAATACATGAGGTTAAAGTTAAAGGTATTCAAACAATTACTGAAAATCATTCATTATTGAGAGATGGAAACAATCATTTACTTACTTCATTTTGCCTATCCTGAATATCTTTCTCTTGCTTTTCCAGCAAGGATTTCAGTGATTGAGCCATACTCTCTAATGACTCCTTCTCTTTTTGGAATGAGCTAGATTTTTCTGCTTCCCTGTTAAAATAAAATCACAAATTAATTGAAGCAGTTACATAAAAGAAGATTAAATTTATAAGGCACCATATCCTTACAATAAAAAAACTACATTATGATTCACTATAACAAATCAAGTCTTTACAAAGATGGGTGAGTGACAACTGAAGAGTAGTCAAGGCTGCCCAATAAAAAAAGAATTTTCATATCCTATTAACAATTTTTTACCGTATTTAATGCTCTAACTTTCACTCCATCAGCAATGATAAGGTATCTAAGCTAAGGGTCTAGGATCTAAGTTCGGATACCAGTAATAGAATAATTTTTCCAAAAAAATTAATGAAACTACAAAATGCAATAAGGATCTAATTGTAAATTGTAGAAAATCTCTCTGATGATGTTACTTCCATACCTCTTTCTGGTATTTTCAAGTTCTTCCATCATGCATTTCAGTTGTAAACCTAATTCAGTACAAGACTGGAGCATACTGCCGACAGATTTAAGCCGCATTGATGTATCACTTGCTCCACTAGGTTCACTTGCTTTTACATCCTCTTTTCTAGAAATATAATTTTATCATTAGCAACCTTTGAAAATTATTTCTTGATATTTCCTCTACAAATTTATTACTTTTATCAACTGTTATTGTGGTCTGCAGAAATATTTATAGTAAGCACATTATAAATATTTACTCAAAGTAAATCTGTATACATTACTCTTACTTTTTTTAAATATCTGTAAAGCAACATTTCTTGATGGAAAATAAATAAAATATTGATTTTTGAAGGAAAAAGCTTCTGTAACTGGAAATACAGAGTAAAGATATAAGATACTTTTTGCATTAATCATTAAACTTACTGAGCAGGAATGTCCTCTGGAGGCTTACCCCCCATTACAGACAATAGGTTATATAACTGGGAATTGATAGAATCAAAATATCTTTCATTTTCTACTAAAACTTCATCGCTCTTCTTTTTTTCTTCTTTTAGGCTAGAAAGTTCACTCTCCAGCTTGGCCAACTGAGGTAGAAGCTAGATTAAACAGAAAAGTATATCATGAGATACACGAGTACAGCTTTATTTAAAAAGAATTGGATATAAGTGAATGAGTTGGCAAACATTATAATATTCATTAATTACTTATGTAAAAGTATTTGACAGAATATGTCAGTAGGAAAAGAAAATCACAAAAATTTAGACAACTCAGAAATATAGAAAATAAATCAAAACTGCGAAGGATATAAATAATTACCGTTTCACGCTCTTTCAGGAGTTTTTCCCTCTCTGAATTTAACTCAGATATCTTGCTTTCTACCTCTGAAACAGCTTCCTTATTTACAGTCTTTTGTCCTTCCAAAGTAATTACCATTGTTTCAACCTGAGTCTAAAAGAATATTAAAGGTTAGTATGAGATTTCAATTTCTTTTAGTTTTACAGATGTTATATTATCAAAATTTCTACATAAGATTACTTCTCATTGCAAGGCAAAAATATGTTAAGAGGATTAGGTTACCTTTTATACAAAATATAAATATAATCACTTTTATATAAACTGAAACCTTATTACATCATATTAGCATAAATATGACAATCTGACTTGCTTGGTTTAACAGCATTACAAAATGGAAAAATATTCTCCATTAATTACTCTAATTGTATTTTATGCTTTGCCTCTGGGAGTCAGCAGGTTAAGGTTGTGGATACTTAGCCCAACACTATGAAATTAAGGTAGTGGGGCTTCTACCATTATCACCCAGAGTAATCTTCCTTCATGAAGATGTTGATACACTATGAAAGGGATATTATAATACTGATTTAGACTAACTTTTAGAGCTTCAACTTCATTTTCTCTGCTCTGGATTGAATCCTTCAGAGAAGAGATTTCTGCACAATGCAACTTTTTAAGTTCTTCAAACTCATTCTTCTTTTCTGCTTGCAAGGATGAGAGCATTTCTGTGAGCTTTTCAAGCTCAGTTTGCTGAGGGTCAAAGAAAAGGAAATGAAAAGTTAGTATAATTGGTAACAACAAAAGTAAAAGACACAATAATGCAAAGAAGCTGAAGAAAAAACTAATTGAAATGACAAATAAAACAAAACTGTTGAATGGTATTAAAACATTACAAGAAATCAATTAAAATAATCTACTTTTTATTTCTTTAATTACATCCTATTCATTTTAATCAGTTAAATCACTGGACTATCAATAAACAAAATGTAATTTAGGCTGCAATACATATTATTTAAGTAGAATGCTTGAATTCTAAGGACCTTGTGGTGTGGGAACAACAAAGAGAGTGGTGTTTACTAATGCAAAAAAATCAATGGAATGAAAGAAAGTGAAATTTTATTGAAAAATTGAAATTAAGAGAGTAATATCAAGCCTTACCTTTGCTTTCAAAGCTTCATCCTCACGTTTGATTAATGACTGTTTCAAATTTTCCATCTCCTCTTCCTTCTGAACTTTCAATCGTTCTAACTCTTTGCTGCTTTCCTCTTTAAATTGTGTCAGTAGCTGCATTGCCTTTTCTACTTCAACTTTCTGTCGGATTCAAGAATGTAAGAATTAGTAATTTCAAAAAATGAAAGAGCGCTTTTCTGAAATAAACTACCTTGGTTCCCATCAATAATATCATCAAATCAATAGAAAAAACTGATACTCACAGTAGCTTGTATAATTTCCTCTTCATGCTTTTTCATTGACTGCCTCACTTCATTAATTTCAATCTCTTTTTGACTTCTTAGCTGTTCGATTTCTTTACTACTCTCCTCTTTGAGATTTGTGAATAACTGAGACATCTTGTCAAGCTCCAATTGCTTTCATTGGGATAAAGGAAACCATAAAATATAAGAATTTGAAAAAATGGCTAAGAGTAATCAGTAACAGTGACAAATAAACCAGAAATTATCTCCCTCTTTTATGTTCATTAGCACATGTATAAATTGAATGGAGCAATTAATCTTTACTAGGAAAAAGAGAGATGATAGTAGATGAATACAACACAGATGGAAAGTAGTCAAATACCTTGGCTTTCAAAGCTTCATCTCCATGCTTCATGAGGGATTCTTTAAGACCTTCGATCTCAGCATCCTTTCTACTCTTCAACTCTTCCAATTCTTTATTGCTTTCTTGTTTCAAATTTAGGATAATTTGGTTCATTTTTTCTAACTCACTTTGCTACAAAACAACAAAATAGGCAATAAATTTCATTTAAAACATCTGAGTAAAATAATGTTTCAAAACATATCCAAGTGAAATCAACTGTGATAAAATAATATCTAAATAATATCTCAAATTATTGTTGAGGCTAAGTAAAAATATTTAAATGTACAAAGATATTTATAACAAATCAAGATACAAAAATAACTACAGGCTGTATATTATTCATGTAACAGGGCTCATAATAAGTCTGAGAATGATTTTTCAATGCCACATGAAGATAAGGTGTTGAAGCATAAGTTGAAGTCCTGTATAACTGGAAGATAAATTTGACAGTTATGAGCATGTACCCATGTAAAGTGTGCTAGCAAAGCATGTTAGTTCACAAACAACCTACGGTAAATAGATGTTCTTTGTGATGACAAGTTGAAGTTTTGCACCTTTCTCCAGAAATCCAAATATACTATTATTATAGATATGTTTAACTATATCCATTTTTAATTTAGATTAATTTACCTGTAACTTAGAAGCTTCCTCTGCCTGCTTCTGTAAGGTCTGCTTGAGAAGATTTAATTCCTCATCCTTAGCCTTTTGCAATTCTTCCACACCCTTTTTACTCTGAGAAAGTAATGACTGGTACTTTTCAGATAAGCTCTTTTGTTCCTCACTCTGTTACAACAGATAGATGAAACAAAATTAAATTATATTAATTCATGTTGTCTAAAAACATCTGTAAGGATTTGTGGGTCAATAATGAATCAATTCCACCAACCATAACTTTAAGCTGTCCCTCTAACTCTCTTACACAAGCTGCTTGTCGAACGGACATATCAGATTCATTCTTGATCATTTCTACTTTAAATGCTTGAAGCTCAGTTACAGTTCCCTCCTGAAAAATCATTCATTAGGATTTGAATTTTGAATGAAAATTGACTATTTAAAACTGATTAGTATATTATATAGTAGTAGTGTAATTCTCATTAAATGTCATTTCAGTGCTACCATAAATGTCTGAAAATCAGATACTCAAATCTTTTTAGAGAATATAAATATAAACTTTCAATTGTAGTATATTATAATTTATACATATGTAAGATAAAATATAATAAAATAATATTTATGTAAAATTCCCAACAACAAACATCCTAAGAAATATTACCAGCTTTTCTTTTTCAGCTAAAACTTGTTTCACTCTTTCTTCAGTTGATGTTATTCTTTCCATAAGTTTTCCATTTTCACCTTTTAATCTCTCAACCTCAGTATTTACTGAGCCTTCCTTTTCTGCTTGAGCAATTATCTTCTTTTTTAAGTCTAAAAGAAATTATGATCATAGAATATTAGAAACAAAATTACAGAATAAAATGAATAAGACATATTTTCAAAGTTTATTCCCGAATAAAAATATCAAATTATTATTCTAGTTTGCAGCAAGTTCTGCTGTTAATTTTTAATCATTTAACATTATACATTTCCATAAATGGCATAAACATTAATGGATGGGATTCTTAGTTTTATATTCTGCCGAATGAAAATTATATGGAAAATCATGAGTGAAAGATTACATTCTTTAATTTTAATCACTGTGTGGTAAGAACAGGCTATCACTGTACATTTTTATGAAATTTTAATTGCAAAAATGATATAACAAGAAATGGAAACAAAGTAAAAAAAGGAATGGAAACATAATGTGGAAAAATTAGTCTATTTGACAGAATATGTCAACTTATAGCCAAAGTAAATGAGCATTACTTTGTTCAGACAATCCAAGTTTACACACCAACAGCAAAGAAGAAATTGAAAACTTTTACCAAAGACTTGTTACTGAACATGATATAAAAGCCCTACTATTAAGTCATTTTGAGTAATTTATGCACCCTGACATCCAATGTCCAATTAAAAATGGCTAATGATAATGATGATTTACCTTCAAATTCTCCACTAAGTTTCGAAATTTCCTGTTCTTTGGCATCCAGGGCTTGGTCCTTTTCTTCCACAAGTGTGACTTTGGCAATCAATTCTGTTTTCAGCTCCTCCATTTTTGATCTGAGCTCTTGCTCTGCTTCTTCCCTTACTTTAGCAAGAGCCTCTTCCTCCTCAAATGCTCTATTTGACTCCAGTTCTAACTCCTCAGCTCTCCTCCGCTCATCATCAAGAGCTTTCTCCAGTTCCTTGATTCGCTCCAAATGCACCTCATCTTGACCCTGCCATTCAGTATCGTGAGTCAGTCTTAGTTATAAATAACCTTCCAAGAGGTTTTCTAAGCATGTTTCTCTTAATAAATTCAGTGAAATAAATACAATTGAAAATTTTGTTATTGTTGCTATAAATCCACTGCAGATGACCTCTGATTATAACAATTGGATGTATCTACTTAAATCATCCTTCTTTAGAAAAACACCTTTTACATTCTCTTAAGGCTGATGCAAATATAACTGTATGCTAAGTTATTTTGCTAAAATTCTGCAGTGTTCAGCCCAAATTTCTAAGAATATATCCTTACAGAAGTGACTAATTTTTTATCATCAAAATTAACTAGTAAAATTTTATTAGAAACAGTCATGCACATAGGCCATGCTACACAAACTATTATGGAATTCTAGGATTTCCACAGTTAGCTTAAATATTACAGATAAGACACTGTAAACAGAATGGACCTTCTACAGAAGAATGAATAACAAAATTTTGTTTCAAATACCAAAGAAAGCTTTTTTATGATCTACTACTGAATTAATTAAGAATTTTAAAACTTTGTTTACTTCCTAATGTTTTGAAAAATAACCCAATTAAAATCCTATTTCTTTACACAGAAGTAATCTTAAAGGGTTTAACCTAGGCCTAAGCAAAGTTTCAATTCTTTGAGAATGAACATGAGTATTTACAATATTCGAGCTAGATATTTATTTGAAGTGCATTTAAATTAGCATAAACTTTATAATACATTATGTACCTTTTTTATTACTAAAGTATGATCTATGAAAATTATCTAACAAGAGAAATTAATATATATGTTTACTTATTAAGATCCAAAGTATTTAAAACCACATGAGAAATTTCCATTATTTCACAATTAGAATTACCCATTAACTTCTGGAAATGAAAGTTAAAATTGAAATATAGCTGATTTTACTGCTGTTCAAGTGTTTAAAGAAATATGAATAATAAATTTTGATGTGATGAAGGTTCTCACTTATTTATTTTAGCATTTTAAAACCATATGGGGCTCTTCATAATTATTTAAATTGTTCTATTAAAAACAAAAGAACACTAGAAAGTGGTTTAGCAAGTATATTTATAAATGCCTGTTTCAGTTGAGCTACATTCAGAATCTAAAATCTACTATTTACTCTCCCTTGAATATGAAAAGGTTAGATATCCTGAAATACATATCTTTCACATTTATTTACCCATAGTCTTTTATTTTAATGAACCTAATCTAACCTTGTCTGAATACTATTTAAATAAAATGAATTTTTAACAATTAATCACAAATAATTAATGTACCACATGCAAAACTTGAAATGAAAGCTATGACTATAAGATCAGCAGATGCTTGAGGACAATACATCAGCTAACATAAAAGACTAACATGATAGACCTAAAATGATATTAGCATGCAAATGAATTCTAATAAAACAGCATTCCAAACATATCACTTTTAATAAAAAACTTCCCAAAAAGTACCACTCCTGTTTCCAGCAAGATTCAATGAGTTCACAGAGTTATCAAGGTAAAAAGAGAATATGATAGAGTTAATTGAGGTTATGACACACAGCATGACACAAAAAGATGACAAAGACATTCCATGAATTTATCTAAAAAACAAGACTGACAATACTGTAAGTGCTTATAATTTACTCATCTGTGCACACTCACTTTCTGGTCTTGTCTCCTCCTCTGAAAAAAAGATATGGTGATTAAGGGTATTAAGATGGTAAGGACAAATAAATTAAAATAAAATGATGATTGTTTACATACATACACATAATATTTTACAAAAATTCACATAAAAAGTATTCCCTCACTTTATACAAGAAGATCAATGGCTTTTGCAGTGAAATAATGTATTTTAAGAAGAATTTGAACATGAACAAAGTTAATAAGGTATTTAGAAAAATTTTCACAGTGGGATATAATAGGAAGTAATACACTTAGATGTTAGCCAGTATACTGGCTAACATCTAAGTGTATTAACAAAGATTAACAAAAACAAATAAGGGGAAAATTGTTTGTTTCTCATGATGAAGTTCAACTATTTCATAAATCTTTTACTCTATATGACATCTATATCAGAATCCCTGTTAGCCCTGTATATTTATTTTCAAAATTTTTTAATGGAAAAAGTTTTAGTGACAAATGTAATCAATCAACAAAAATGGAGATGAATTTACAAATGAAGAGATGAGCATAAAAGAAAAATCTTGTATGTGATTCTCCTATTTCAAAAGTCATTAAAATATCTGGTATTCAATAACACTGACGATATTGAGCTACATGGAGAATTAAGGACAAGTCAACTTAGTTTAATTAGGATGAGTCCATTTAGGCGATAAAACCTTTATTTTGTTACTGAACTATTACTGAGGAGTTATTAATGGTGAGGATTTAAAACCACTGCTAAAAATATTTTGTTGAGTAATTGAATATCCAATGAAAAAGATATGCTTATGCTGAGTGAAAAAAGTAAATATTGAATTAAAATGAAGTAACTCCCAATATTACATGGACTAGCTATCTTAAAGTTGATGGTCTCTTATGAGATTATGTATTAGTAAAAAGGTTACATTTGATGACCCATGATAATGGAGAATAAACAACAAATAAAATTAGAATGAGCATATGACTCTTTACTTAGGCCATATACTCCTACAAAGAAATGCCCAATATGTATTTAATTCACACCCTTTCACAGTTGATCACTCAAAAATCTGAAAGGAACATATCCTTGATTTATTGACTGCAGACTCAATTTTAGTATGCCAGAACCCAGATGCAAAATTATTAGGAAAAATCTTTCCTCGAATATTTTGACACACCATAAAGCATACATTCTAGTTGCAGTTGGCCATACACATTACATAGCTTAATTATTAATGATGCAATTATTCTTCGAAAGAAAATAAATGGTTTGTTGCAGTTTATCAATGGTATCACTCACATTTCAAATGTATTCTGAAAGATTTAAACCAAGCATAGACTTTAACTGAGGTAATCTAACAACTTTCTAGCAAGATATTTTAGCACATTTATATAATTTTTTTCATTGCAAAATACTTGATCGCAGTCTTCAGGTTTTCTTCTGAAGTTTACTCAAATTAAAAAATACTTTGCCATAGGAATTCAGCATTACATTTCTCATGAAGTGTATCATGATGATGATATATTAAAAACTATGATGAATTATTTAGATGACCGGTGGTTCAATAATTATAGCACAAACAATGTAGACAAAGCTAAATGCAAAGGACCTAAACCTCAAGAGAATAGCGTTGGATACTAAAAAATTGAGCATACCATACATAATGGCATGGATGAAATGGAAGAGGAGAAATAGAGCTTAAAGATCAAAGATTCAGTAAATCTATCAAACAGAAAATGCAATTCGGTAACAATTAAACTCTAGTAGAAATCTATAAACTGGCATGCATCACAATGCCAAATATCTTATGTTTGCAGACCAACATAGCTTAAGCCTTTATATTTGCCATCAATGACTCAATATATCTTTATCATTCATTATATTTTCAGACAATTTGCAAATGATATGGTCTTTTCACAAAACTTATCATGCTATAAAAAGCTTCACTTTAAAACTGCAACCAATCTTGAATTCTCAGCAAGTAAATCAATCAATCACTAAAATTATCAATTAACCAATTGGTTGGATAATTGAGCCATGTTCTTTTTATGCAACTCCAAAGTGCTCTTCTAAACTTTCCTCTAAAGCAATGAGAACTTTTCATGTGCTTGCTAGTCTAAATTCCTTGGAGTAGAAGGAGGAGTTGCACAGTGGAGAAAATGGAATTACTCACCTCCATATCTGTTTTTGCAATAGCTGCCTCTTCATAACGGAATTGTAAATCTTCCATTCTCCTTCTTTCTTCATCTAGAAGAGCTGCAAGTTCATTTTTCTCTTCCATGATCCTTTCCAGCATTAGCTGATTATCCTGCATCTGAGCATCCATCTGTTCACGGTACTAAAATCAGAAGCAAAGAGAAATGTAAGATATTTTTAATAATATATATATATTTATTAACAAGGTTGCTCACTGTGATTATATTTAGAATTAAACTTCCAGAAAGAGAAAATCTGATTCAAATTCCAATCTCTCTATCATTATTTTCCACCTCTAAATTTGAATTAATCATACATATCTTCAGAACTTCAGAGCTATAAGCTTAAAATACCAATTATCTTGCTCTGTTTCAAGGATTCAGGTTCCAAAATCAAAGATTTGTGCAATAAATGTATATAAAAATCTGATATCTACAAAATTTATAACAATCAATTGATGTATTTTAAGAGCCAGGTTGTTAGGTCCAGCAAAATGTCAAAAGATGATGGTGAATATAAAGTCCTCTTTGTAACCCCTTCACCATAATTTTTAAAATAACTGAGACTGTGGAATCCTATTCAGTTTCACTACAAAACAAGAAACAAAATGAAATACCTGTTCATATTCCAATTTGAGATTCGAAAGCTTCTGCTCTGCATCATCCACTTGGCTGGCAGCACGAGTCACTTCTGCCCTTTCTAACTCTCTCTCTTTGAGTAACTGCTCAATGTATTGCTCTTTATCACGAAGGGTGCTCTGAAAAGGCATAAAAAACAATCCTTATAATAATTGCAATCATTTTCATAGTTGAAAATGGAGAAACTAGCATAAGCTAAGAGGATCCTGTTATTATTTCTGTAAACATATATATCTGAAAAACCTGTCTCATTTATGATTAACAAACTTTAATGCAATAACTTACTAAATGAGGGCAAAGTAGGTTCCACTGATACGAACTTGAAATTATGAAATTAATTCATATAGATTATATGAAATGGTATAAGGTCGCAAAGATGTTTATAAATTCAAGCAGTTCATATGCAAAGAAAGTTTATTTGAGGACATTAATGAGGGTTAGAAACCTTAATTTTGCAAAGAAAAATTTAAAATTATTTTATTATACATTCCACTTATACTTATAGACCAATGATTGAGCACAAATCATACTTAATATATGAACCAGAGTTTTTTTTTCTTTACAGCTATAATTTAAATTAAATACACTACATAAATAGAATATAGAAGTTGAAATCTTGAGGAAACGAAATGATATATGGCATGAAATCTTATTTGGAAGAAGTAGCTTTTATTGATAACAAGATTTGCAGTTTAAACCTTAGTAAGAAAATAGATATTCACAAATTAATATTCCTAAATGAGAATGTATAAATTAATAATATCTGTTCAGTTAATGTTACACTACATGTCATAAGATAAAACAAATCCAAGGCAATAGTGAAAGCTTAGCTTACTGACAGTGAAATATATTTGTACTGGAATAAAGAATGTCTAATCAAAATAGTCAAGGTTGTTTAATATTAACTTCACCAATTAAATTGTACATCTTTGTCATATACATATATTCTAAAAGCTAATAATTTAAAATTTTCTTTTTCCTTCTTCAATGAGAAACAATGAATATATTTTCATAGGTATATTATTTCATTTTCTCAATGACAAACTACTGAACTAATATATTAAGCAAAAGGATTTTGGTTTATTATGCATTACATGTTTTCAAATAAAAACTGATCAGCCTCAGGCAGGAAAATGCTATATACAGAGATGGTTACATTAAACTTGGCAGTTTAGCATTAATTACTACCTACAGAAAAATTTGATTGTGTATTGAGAGGTATGAAAAGGACCTCACGAAGTTGTGTCATAAGAATTTCATTGGACAATCTGTTTAGGTCAGCATTTTCCAAGCTTTTTGGTTCTTGTACCCTTATTGGCTTTGAAATACCTAGCTTATACTGTAACACATATCTGACAATAAGAATCAAATTTTGAAGTATCAAGATGGAACAATAAAGAAATAAGTACTTTTGAAATAAATATTTGAATAACCATATCCCCTTGACAAACTTCCCTTGCCCTATAGTGTTTATTTACTTTAAAATTTCCTATTCTTTAATAAGGGGTATAGCGCAATGTAGGTATTTTAAAGTCAATAATAATGCAGGAATCATAAAGCTTGGAAGATTCTGGACTACATTACAGATAGATTGTGAAATGAAATTCTTAGGATACAAATTTGTGAGATCCTTTTCATATTACTCTATATAAACAGAATTTCTCTGATGTTATTAAATAAATATTAGATTTCAAGGTCTGATGTATCCTCCTCTGAATAGGGTATTTTTCCTAAGACTGATCATTACTTATGTTTTGATTCATATCATTGATGACACAGTAGAATGAATAATAGACTTTTCATATCTTTTCTATATCACCTCAATAAGGATTTTTAATCAAAATAACTTTCAATTTGAAAATATTTATTGGAGAATTTACTGTGTTGTAAACTAAAAGGCCCTTGAGAACCCAAACTAGAAGAATGAATTATGTCCCATAATATAACTGCAGTAGTATGCTATGGGACCAAAGGGAATTATATGCATATATAAATTAATATTACAACATCTCAGATGACGCATTAAATTTCTTTGTTATTGACTATCGATATAATTTTACTATGACTTGTCAAACAATTCCAGATCCTGTTACTAATGTAAACAAACAGAACTTCTTTAAAGAGTATATGAAAGTATAATAATGAGTTTCATAAATTATATTTTATCATTTGACAAATTTTAGAAAAACTTGCATTAATCCATCACTGTTTTGACAGGAGTGTAGCATGAATGTGTTAAGCTTAAGTGTCAGAATTTCCTTTTTTCACAGGAAGAAATAAAGTTTGAGTATTTTATACATAGCACATTCATACAGTTCAACTATTTATGCAATTTCTTATATCTCATAATTTTAATAAATTCATAATCATCTACAGTGAGGAAGTAACATTGAAATAATTATCTTTGATATGATTCTGTTGATATACATTGGCTGTTATGATTATAATAATATTTTGTATTTGGTTTAAATTTCTGGCGAGTATTTATTTGTCAGCTGAATAGAGTTTATCCTAACAAAATAAAATTCTAAATCAACATTTGCAATGTGAAAATCTACCCAATCCATTAAATAGCAATGTGAGAATGAAAAATGAGAAAAATATTTTATTGCTTAACTACACGAGGGTGTAAATATCATCATATTAACAGGCAAAACATTTGTACAATATTTTTTTCTCCTGTTTTAATATAAGAATAATTACTCTGAAGCATCATGTTTCAGCAATTGTACAATTTTTTCTAATAATGTAATACTTCTTGGTGTAATTTCAAACTTCTGATTCATCAATCAAAGCCCACTAATAATGAATAATGATATTTTGTAATTGTTATTACTGATCTTTTTGCAATGGACATTAAAGTACTCAAAGATAGTTAACCATCAAGTAATTTCTTAAACCTTGAGTTACTAAGAAGTGTGAAATTCAACATGAATGCTTGAATTGCATACTGAGAGTTTGAGGAGAAAACTGAAACAACAATAACAGACATACTTAGATTTTAGATAAACCAGAGTGACAGGAAATATTTAATGAGAAAAGAAGATGAGGTGAAAAGATTCTCAATGTGAAGGAAATCCAGAATTTGATCACAGTTTGTAGGACATTCCATGACTTAGGGATCGTATGGTGTTTTTTGGATGATGATTTATTGTTTTTCATATTGCAGCATCAAACTTTGTGTTTTACTTCAAAATATTAATAGTATATTCTCACTAACAGCTACTGAAACTCTTAAAACTGTTGTCATCAGTACATTGGGTAAGAAATGGAATGAAGATTTTTAAAGCACACTTGCACAGTTTTGAATAGCTAATAATTTGATGATCAAATGTTTTCAACTTCACAAGCATGTCATCATGTACAGCTAGTTCCAAAAAAAACTTACCACCTAAGCCGCAACCCGCATAACAGACGTGAAGCTCGATGAGAGCGAGTCTAGAGTTTTCCACGCATTCTATTGGCTCTTGGAAGGAAGGCGCCTTTTTAAACCGTTGTGAAACGCGTTGAACATATTTGTACCGTCTTTATTAGCACGAAATCTAGTTTAAATTTAGTGTTAATTTTTACTATGTCAGCAGCATAGTATTAAAAAATGAATGAGAATCGGATCTCCTTATTTCGGCCAGAAATTTCTGCGTAATTCACCTTTTTCTGGAGGCATCGGGTAAACTTACTTTAGCTGCTTCAATTATCCAATAAAAAATTATGTCATTGCAAGATTGAAAAGGATTATATTATTACGTTTTTTATGCTCTTGACGCCTACAGGAGGAACTTTTAAATTTATTTAGAGGAAATTCACGACTATGACGCAAATAGAAACATGAACGAAAACTCTGCAAGGAGATAAAGAATACTTAGGTATATGAACACAATCAACTGTATGTCAACTAATTTATGTTGCAGAAAAATTCTATCGAGAAGGGGAGTATGAAAAAACTTCGAAACCTACTGAGGAAAGCAAAGATGAAAAGAAACTTTATCTGGACGAATACACCGAGAAAGAATCATTTTAAGTCAACCTGGTAGAGAGCTCTGAAAATTAGACCCAAAACATATTACAATAAAGTAAACCAAATAAATTACGATCAACTACATCAGATAATTACATCAAATATTATAAAAATTTTAAATACCACCAAATCATATGATAGAAAGTAAAATATTTATTGGTGTGCTATCATCATTTTCTAAGGTAATTGTTTAAAATTCAAATTGCTAATTTAATATATTAGAAAATAACATAGGTATTAGAATAGTAGCACAATTTAAATACTGAGGGCTACAAAATTTTTTCACGTATCGAATTAAAAATTAATATACCACGAAATTAACGCCAGCATCTCGTAACATTTTTCCGAAAATATTGTTCATTGCCAGTCCCAGAAAAACTATCCCTTTAATTAAATCAAGTTCATGTTACTTGCAAAATTATGCTGTCCCAACTTTTATCTGATGCTAAATCTCTTTCTTGCCCCGTGGTGCAAATTTTGACTCGATTTCTTCACAGTTGAATTATTCTGCAATACAGAGAAGTATAAAATTTGCTTGATACGACAATTAACAGAGCATTAGGAATTTCAGTATATATGCATCAACATGTCATTCTGTTCTTACTTCCACCAGGCATTCGTGGTGACGGTATCAGATGAAGCATTATGATTTTGAGATGAGATTTGGCTGTTTCTGACAAATTCGCGTCTGAGGTTTTACTAATTCTTCCATGGAGAAAGGAGAACTTTCCTTTCCTCCACCCTGGCCCTAGGAGTATCCCCTATTCATTCCTTTGTTGTTTCTTTTTCTTTTGTTGCGTCCATCGAATGGTATTGTCTATTTTCTCAAAGGAACCATAAAACGGCCGATGGGTGAAGGTGAACTCCGCTCTGAGAAGAAAAACCCCCTTTTCGGCAGATTGTGGATGGTCGTATGTATCCGGGGTAGCGAATTTGAAAGCGCTAATGAGGATTCCTGACCGCACCCCTGCTGAGCAGGTATCAAAGGTTAGGGTATGGTGGCGGCGACCGATCACAAGTAAGGTGGGAAATCGTGGATCCGCGATTTGTAATCTTCGCCGCAGGTATTCCCTTAGGGAATGAAGATATTCAACTCTATTTTTGAGGTAGACGACCTTTCAGGACTTCTTGCAAGGAATACAGTTTAAGATGGTTACGAAACAACAGTTAGTATGGCAAATCAGAACCTTAAGACTGATTTGCATATTGCATATAAACTCCAGGTTTCCTATACTTGCATATTGCAGGTTTACACGTTAACACCTGGTTTATTTACATTTACATTAATACCTCGCGAGCCGCCGTATGACGTATGTCAGGGGGTGTGAAAACAACCACAACAGGATTTCCAATGTTACTGAAATGATTTTCAGAACTATGCGCTAGACTAATGTTTAATAAGACTAATGATTAATTATTGCTGCTTCAGTTTCTGAATGCCTCAAGTAGCTATATAACCCGAATTGTTTGAATGGTGCATAATATGTATATTAATTAAAAGAAAATTCACTATCAATAATTATGAATGATGGGTAAAAGGAGTCATGGAAGAACACGTTAAAAATAGAAACCAACGGATGGTAACCGGAGTTACATGAGAATATTCCTCTAATTCTCATGATTCATACGCTAGCTGTTAAAATATTCTTGGTTCTATATGTAATCCATTACTCCAACATTCACTCCAAGGACCTTCGTAACACCCTCACCCTAGGCACATCATAATTCTCTACGAACTTTGCGAAGATGTTTTTTAAATTTTTCATAGTATTTTTAAATAGTAATGCAAGGAAGATCATTCCAGTTAAAATAGAACCTTCGGAAAATCTGAATGATAACATAAAGTTGACAATGTTTGGGTGCATCATATCAGAATTAGTATCTCTATATTCTGCTTTTAAAGTGAATGGTATAAACTGTATTAGCTTATACTGAATAACTAATTCAACAACAAATATGAAAAAATAAGTAATGCTGCCTATCGTCTATTTATATCAATCAAGCTCTTCGTCAATGATTGTTTACTTTATTTATATAAATTGTTTTTTATGCTTTATTTCGTCCCTACATTAAGCTAAAAATTTCGTAGTTTGGAATAACTTGAGAAATGAAGAATGAACTAGAGAAATGCCATCTAATATTTATTCCTTACGCTTACGAGAACCAAATCGTTTCACTTCTCTTATAACATCTATGATACAAAATAGATAGAGCGTTGAAGATGATCTTACTACATCGACTAAAGTTTCTATTATCATGTCACTAAAATATGAATTGAAACGTAAATATGGAATTTTAGATACTCCGCATATTTAGTGTCGCAGAAACTTAGAGTTTGTACGCCGATTACAGATAAATCACATCTCTAAAGTTAGGTAAGATTTAGAATAAACCATTGGCTTGCATAGATAGTAATACCAATGTTAGCAATTTTTATCGGTTTGAAAAAACCGAACTCTCTTTCCAAAATAAATTGCTGATAAGAAGATGGTTTAGGTTCTGGCTTAGTAAACTACTCGAACTTTCTTATAGAATTAAAAGATTGGTACGATACATTGAACATCGCTATTGCATACAATTTCGGAGATACTGGGAATTACTGATGCATCAGAAGGTAATTTCTGAAAGTATGATAAGCCATGGGCGTTATATCCTGTATATTTGAATGTTAACCATTCTTGACTAATATATTACTTAAATTGGATAAATGAGTAGTTTCTCTGGAGGCTGTCATAAACGGAAAAAATATATGTTGGATGAGAAAATTGAGAAGGTGAGTGAGTGGGTTATACTTTTAAAAGAGGTCATTGCTCCTACTCAAAGTAACCAATTGGTCAACGAGGAACGCAAGAAATGCCATTACCTATTGTGATTTATCCAAAAATCTGGAATTAACATACCTCTTACACTTTCGGTTGTTAAATTCATGTGAGTGTATGTATTACTGTTGCCGTCGTTTCTCACTTCCCTATCTCTATCAAAACAGTCCCCCTCTTGAAGTCCTGGTGAATTCATTGCTTTAACCACTTCTTCCAATCACTCCTCTATCTTGCTTTTCAAATTTGTCATGGAATGTGGAGAGATGAAAAGTTTCTCATAGCCATACATTTTAAATACGAAGGAATATTTTCAATATCACCGAGCGATAAATATGTAGATAGACTATTCATACCAAACCACCGCCCATTCATCTCAATCATTAAAATTCTGTCGAAAAAATAAGAGAGTTACGTAGGGCCAGCCATCAACCGAGGGGAGAAAAATTTCAACATGAGCCTCATATGCGCTTCTTATCCCCGTGTGATACTTACAGGGTTGGAATTACAGGTAAAAAGGCCCTAAAACTATTTCACTAAGTCCCTATTATTTCGCGTATTTTTAACGTTATCTACATTATAATAATTGTAAACGTGATAATAAACAGTTGAAATATAAACAATGCAAGTAGTTTTGTATGCATTCAAAATTAATTGAAAATTTTACATTCATAGCTTACAGTAGCATTCAATGAGCATTATGACAAAACCTCATTCGCTCTATCTTTTTGTGTATTTTAGAACTTGATAAATACGAGAGAAGAACGTTTAAGAACGTAATGGTTTGTGACTGCAACCATTTCAAGAGGAATCCACAGAAGAAATCACGTTTATTCGATTCACACTTCAATGACACCAAAAAAATTCATTTTGGATTCAAAATCAACGTGAAAGATGATTGTCTCGTATCCGTCATCTTTATTAATTCAGAAAAATCGATCCTAGCACATTTTCTATCAATTGATTTGGACGGTATATTAAAAATACCAACTGCATAGATGATAAAATTTACTGATTTTTTACCGATCGAGTTTTAATTTTGATGCTTATCAAATTAAACAAAATTTATCTAAAATACGCAGAGAATGCCTCAAGACTTCATACTACATATTTACTTATAGATTTTTTATGTATTTAAAGTAATAGCCTAGATATGGCCATGAGTTCACCTTACTTTACTTTTGTAGATTGCATTCACACAGGCTGTGATAAAACAGGTGATCGATATGGACTCCTTAGGTATATAATTTTAAAGGCTAATAACTCTTCTCTTGAACGATGTATAATATTATCTACTATTATAATATATAATACGACCCATTATAACCGCAGAGTTTTACAAGCGAAGGCGTCGAATTCGAGGTCTATACATTTTGGGTCCGACACTGATTCAAACTGCGCGGAAATTTTCTTCCTCCCATCTCAGTCCTAAACATAAGCTCAGAGCGGCTCAGAGGCAAATTTTGCAAAAATTTCCTTCGTCCTGCTTGTGCCTTTCGTCTCAGACTCAAATTTTATGAGGGGAAGGGGGTTTGCCTCGGTTTCCTAGGAATAACGGGACCTCGTGTGCGACGCTTCCCTCGGTGCGAGAAGCAAAGCTAGAATATATACTGATTTGTAATAACCATTTTATAATAACTGAATTCTTGCATTACAACATCCATATTGTTATAATACTATTCTGCTACGCCAATGTCACCAAACTAAGGATACTAATAAATATTTGCAATATCAATAATGCAAATAAATCCATTTCAACTCTGCAAGCGGAGCCAGGACAGAAGCAGACTATCTCCTCCATGTTTTCCCTCTCTCTCTCTCTCTCTCTCTCTCTCACTTCTTAAGGCTCGCTTGCAGGAAACTCACTGCCTGTTATGCGGGTTGCGGCTTAGGTGGTAAGTTTTTTTTGGAACTAGCTGTACATATTTGTGCAAATTCAGCTGTTGTAAACCTTGGATCTTAATAATGCTTACATATGAATGATTTCAGAAAATATAAAAAATATATAAATATAAAAATCTTTTATAGATGTATCTTTACAAAGTCCATCACAAAAGTTATCTGAAGTCTACTTCACAGAAGCTTTCACAGCAAGTGTTATTATCAGCCTCTAATTAAGGTTTACCACCTACTTCCTGGATCACCCTAAGTAACTATAAACTTTTCAAAAGCACCTTGTTAACTTGTGATTATCCATATCTTTTTATACAACAAGCTTCCTGAATTATGACTTTTACCAAGCATGGAATAAGATGTGTTTCAACCCAATAAATACATTTCAATTACATGATTAACATTAATTGATATTGAGGGATAATTACATAATTTTCTCCAATGAGAATTCTCAGCAGTCAAATGTCTTCAGACTGCTTACAGAAAATGTCAATATTCCACAAGATTTTCTTAACTATTTTCTTCTTTCTAAATTTATAATGGAGCTGGCTGGCAGACAACAAATTCAGCTGGTCTTCAAACTGTTTCAAACAAACTCTAAATCATATTTCCACAAAGGCTAATTCTAAAAAAACAAATAAATAATCTTTTCCAGTACAAATATGTTTCCCAGTCTTAGCAAGACTTTATATTGAGTCTAAATAAAATTTTGGTGAATACTATTATGTGTAGCAATTTGCTATGTTGTACTATCACAGTTAGGATGTTATATAGCAGCTTAGATAGAATATATATACATCCAGGAGATAAGACGAATGTCTTCTTTAGATTCGGATGCCATATCCTTCCAATTTCCAACAGCACATTCCTTAGAAGCCTACCTGCAAAGTTGCTTGTGTTGTTGCAGTGGGAGGAGTGGCACGGTTTGTTGGTTTCTGAAATTAAAAAAAATACAGGAGTGTGCAATGAGAAAGGAATACCTAATGCATAAATTCCTAAGCTAAAATACTGCTATCATTCAAGGGTTAGATTACATAAGTTATATTAAAATATGCTACTGATTAACATAGCATTTAATGAAGAAAATTATCAGCTATGATGAATACTAATTTGATGAATTACTCAAAGAGATGATATTCGAGTAGATATTTCATTCCAAATGATAAAGTCATGCCAATTAATTTACAACTGCTTCCTAATGGTATAAATACATTCATTATGGAGGTTAATCTGAATAATTTTCCTAAAAATAAATACTGGGCATTGTGAAACTACTAGATGTAGAACTAATAAGGGAGTATCACTCTACTTGGGATAAGAATGTAATACTCTGATCATTTTACTTACCATTACCAGACACCATGTTTACATATTCCTGTGAAGACTTAACTTATTCAAAATCACATGCATTCAGGAACATTAGGTTTTCAGACAGAAACCATGCTATCAATAAAACTTATAATGAAAATAAAACCAACCAAAAGATAATAAAAGAGATGCATTTGAGTAATCATGCTAATAAATAAATTATGTACATGATTAACCATTCAAATCAAAGTTGTTCATTAAGTATTCTACTGTACTTTCAAAAGAAAAATATTTTTTTTCTGCTGGCATCAAAATTAGAAAAATGCAAACAAAAGAGCTACTTCAAGCATTAATAATGATTTAAAAAAGCTATAAAAACAATCTGAGAGAGACAATCAGGTGACCCCAAAAATCCCTTTTGGCTGGTTTCTTGCTTGGTATAGGGGCAGGGAATATGGATGCGGCCAAACAAAGACTCCTGAACAACAAAGAGAGAATTTATCATAAAATAAAACACAGAGTAGAATCTTATTTCTCTATCTTGTCTTTCATGAGATCTTTCTGGTAATAATTGCTTTCCTAAATTCAGAGATACATGAAGATGGATGTCGATGACATGGAAATTTATGAAGATGGTTGGTGTGGAAAGGAATAATATAATGTTTAAGATCCATTTAGAATGCTTTTACAGAAATGAAATGTACGAAAAATGCAGGTTTGACACAAACACAGATGGCTTATCAAATAACGCAGTTTTTAAAATTAGCATATAATACTTCCTCCTAAAAATTATACAGAATATTATTTATATTATACTTTATATTTCCAACAACATGAATGATTTGACAAATCTGAAAAATCATCCATGGTTCAAATCTATTTCAATTAAGAATCTGATGTTTTATAATAAATAGAAATATTTGAGTTAAAAGATATTTCTGATCCATAAATATTGTGCATAAGATAAATAAATAAGTCAGTGTATGTCATCTCTCTCTGTAGTTACCACAGATAATAGATAACTACAGAGAGAGAAAGCGTCCAATGGATTTAGAATTCGATCTTATTACGAAAAAATTATGGTTCTCCATTTCAAATGAAGAGAAATGTAGTAATGTCCAAAAGGGCAAAACAATAACTTTTGACTGATTATGAAATGAAATGATGGTGTAATTTTTGAAAGATGAAATTTTGGATTTGGATATTTCATTTCAATTTTTAAAAGCCAATTTCATCATGGAGATACTACTGAACTTGCAGATTTCATATCTGAAATTATGAGAACATATTTGACTTCTCATACTGAATCATCTTGGCACGCTCTTCATTGTAATGGGGAAGGTAATAGGGAGTTTCTGCAAGCAAGAATGCTCAGCCATACCTGTCCCAATGAATTCACTCCAAGTCTTACCCTCGGCGCTGGAGACTTTAATGCCGAGGATGTGGATCCAGCAGTGGATGCCACAGACTCTTTAGATCCTCTTCTCTTTAGACTGCTTGTTGAATTGGTGGTTGCTGCATGGTGAACGGAACATATACCCCTTCGAACTCCAGGAGTGGCAGATGGAGAACGACTCACCTTAGCCACAGGGGCAAAAAGCCCAAATTTGGGCAAACATTCGAAGTATCTGAAAGATAAAAAAGATTGCACTTCCACCATTGCAGTAATGTCCTTCATTTAGCAAGATGAGTAACACTTTCCAGGACTGGAATATTCATATTCATAAGGTAGTCTTAGATCTGAGGAGCAATAAACCTTCTGAATGTATGACTAAAAACATTTCAACTAAATTCAATTACTTGTCCGAGTGAATACGCCACCAATAGGCAATTTCCTTAAGATCTGAATTCCAGTCCCGTCAAGTGAAGTGATTCACATTTGTAATACAGGTTATGCAATTGAAACATTAACCAACCTTTTATTGCCAACAGAACCATCGTTCTTGCCAAGGGGATCATCAAGTTCTACCCCGGCCCATATTCCAGCTGCAAACTCAGTTCCTCCAATGTATCGAAGGACACCTGCCTTTGAACCCTGACTGCTCATGACAATGACACGTTCCCCAACTTTGAGATCAGGGGGAGTTGGGGAACTTGGTGAAGTGAAGGAGTTTTCTAAAGGAAAGATCAATAGCTTCAGGGTAAATTTCTTTCTATAAAGGTGAATCTCTAGATTCAACTAATTCCTTGAAGAAGATTTTAAAATTATTAACTTATTATAGCAATATTAGTAACACATTACTTATGTATCATGACCGTAAATAATGAAAATATATATGAAAATAGAGCAAGACTAAATAAGGTTGCAACAATTCGACTAATAAAATTAAATAATGAGCAGAATGTGAGGAATCACCTCTTATGCTGCTACTGTGAGACATTGCAGAGGACGGCCGTCGTGAAGGAGGGGATGTGGGTTCTCCAACATCATTACCTTCACCTGAGATAAGAGGTGACCTCGTAAGGCGAGTGAGGCGAGAGAACACCCCTCTTTTTGGCTCACATTGGAAATAACGGATTCCTGCGACTGAGCCATCATTTTTGCCTGACGGAAGGAAAAACAATCTTGATGATACAAATATCTGCAGCTTCAAAGAGATTGAAAAGATTATAATCCAGGATTGTCCAACCTCTAAAGACCATATTAGGAACTCAACCAAAATGGTAAGTAAGAACCTTTTAGATCAGACAACCCCCTTATCAAAGTGAGTAATCTCATTTTTAATAATGTTCATAAATTTGCCAGTATGAATTGTTGACACAAAAGAATTCATTCAGAATGTTAACTGAATAGGCTGTATGAGAGAAAATTATTTTTGTTGAAAGGAGAAACTCTTTATAAAGAAATTGTATGTTGTAATCTGTTTAACCTACTGGTGCTACTTTCTATTACTTACTAAACAATGGGAAGAGGAACAAGCAAGTTCAAAACCATTGAAGGTTTGCATTCTGATCAGAGGGTTGTAGGTTAGACAATCCTGCCATAGTTCTTAATTGAAGCATTCAACAGACTGAAGAAATATTATAGAGGAATTCCAAGAGATTACAAAAATTCAGGATATTAACCTATTGGTTCATCGAGAACAACTCCTGCCCATTCCCCTGGTGCAAACTGTGTTTCTCCAATGTAGGCTATCTGCCCTGGTTTGGTTCCACCAACCCAAACCTTATCACCAATGATAAAGCTGTCTGTGTCCTCAGTAAGAACCACACTGGCATCTGTAAATATAACATAAAATTCTGACAATCTCTTCTCTTGCTACAAATTCATATATCAATGATCATTCAAAAGGTAAGATAAGAGACGATAACAAGAAAAACTGATTCATAAATTAAAACATTTCAAGAAGTTCATCCAATTGAAAAGGTCTGTGGCACTAAAAGCAGTACCCCATATCACCACATGAAGCATAGCAAAAATTAATGAATTTTTCTTCACTTCTTAATGCTGGATAGGATATCATTTTTAATTTTCATATTCTCCTTACCAATTTCAGATGATGAGAGCCACTTTTGATCATGTTCCACACTATTTGGAAGTTGAAAGGAAAGTACCTAGTCTACAGATATCACGCCGATAAAAAATAAAAGCTAAGGCATACTCACAATATGATTTTGATGCAAATTCTAAATACTTCTACTGAAATTTCATTTGCAACTACTACCAGAACTATAAAATCAAAAAAGTGAATGCAATAAAAGAAATCTACTAGACATTCCAGGTAACTACTTCAGTCAACTCCAAGAACAGAACAGAGACTAATAAATATTACTAGACTTAGACATGCATGGGTATAAATCTACCGGTGCTAATTAAGATATCTGTCAAGACATAATATAATCAAGACATGAATATGAAAGAACAAATAATCTCACCAGAACATCTCCTAACACCAGCCTCACTCAGTCTCCTAGCATTCTCCCAGAGTGCTTCTGCCGATAACAGACCATCTGCATGGACACCC
Source organism: Pachydiplax longipennis (assembly GCA_036926295.1). Taxonomy (NCBI): domain Eukaryota; kingdom Metazoa; phylum Arthropoda; class Insecta; order Odonata; family Libellulidae; genus Pachydiplax; species Pachydiplax longipennis. Next base: position 35,583,637 of record JAVFKF010000004.1, on the reverse strand, counting down.
ACAATGAGAAGCAATGCACAATCACGTGGCAGACAATGCAGGCAGAGAAAAACACAAAAGAGACATGCACACAAGACTCAGATAACAAGCCAAAGAAAAACAAAATTCACTAAACACATGAAATACAGTGCTAAGAATAGAAAACAAGCAATTGAAAAATATTTGGAGTTGGTACCCTAAAACTACCACCACCAATGCAATATATCAAAGAGTAAGCAGGTACGTAGAGATGCAGGTAAAAGAGGTAGAAAGGTGGACAGGAAGGCTGGGAGCTTACCGAATTTCTTTTTTAAGTGTTTTTTGTTTCCATTTCTGTTCTCAAACTCAGCTTTTGCATTGTAAGGTTTACCTCTTTCAGATGCTGATCAGATAAAAAGAATTATCTTCAATTAAGATAACATGAAGCTTCACTACATTTTACAATATATTTATGTTTATTCAGATTTTGATATTAAAATATTTTTCTGATAATTCCGATAGAATATTACATTGTAGTCCAGGAGAATATTTCCTTTTGCAGCCAAATAATCAAAAGTTTATCTTATCATCAGCTAACTACGATATTTCAAACGGATCTACTAATTTTGGCATAATGTTGTACAATTAAGATTATTTTTTAGTCCAAAATTTTTATTTCATGACTCTATGAATCTCTTTGCTCTAATTATGAATTCTTTTAAACCTATTCCAACTGATAGGAGTCTTCCTAGTAGTGCATAACCATGAAAGAACTTAACGCTTTCATTCTGAACATTGTAAAAATTTAATGTTTATTCTATTGGCACGCTCACCCATTGCAAAGACTGCGATTAAATCCGCAATCGTTTCCAGATAAATACGCATAAACTGAAGTTAATCAAAAATCCTGAAACAGCTAGTAATAAACTTCAGCATGACGAGAATCTTGGGAGCACCATCACCTACTTAACACACCTCTGAAGCTAGACTGCGATAAGTGTGGCGAAAGAGTAGTGGAGATGTTGGTAGGCGACAAAATCTCGTATAATGGTGTGAATTGTAGATCGTTAGTGAGGAAAAACTAGTAGGGGTGGGGAGATAAGGGGATTACGTGATGGGGGCGTTAAGGAGCGCATTAATTTTTTCTTTCTTCTGCGGAAAAGCTTGTGGTAACCAGCGGAAGGTGACGCTGACTAAGAGTGGGGAAAGGGTGAACTCACACGATGACCTCCTAGAAACTTCGCTGTCCTTCCTCCTTGGGTCGAAAGAGGGAGTTTCCTCCGAGTCCTCTTCTTCCACATCTTTTTGGCGCGTTGTTCAGAAAAGGCGGCAACGGCGGGCACGGAAATGCGCATGCGCAAGAGACAAAAAGTGCAATACCTTTATGAGCTAAGGGGGGTGCACAGGCGTGCAGGGTACAAATAAAAAGTAACACTAGCCCAAACGTGCAGGCAAAACGAAAAGGAAAAACCCAACTAAACTCCTTGCCGATACACTGAAGGTTTCAATGATAAAGAGGACTTAAAGTACGTCATAAATTCATACCAAGCTGATGCATGCATGCTAAAAGGTTTCTCAACAAGGCAAATGCCGATAAAGATGTAGGATCTCTCTCAGCCCTTGGCTCTCAACGTTATAAAAGAAGTGTTGCGATACGTTTATAACGGTAAATGGGAGCTGAGTAAAGAGCGATTGAATGGCAAAGAAAACTTATTAAGGCTTGAGTGCGGGGAAGTTGATAAAACTGCGGGTAATTTCATACGCGCGGTAATGATGATTATCATCCGGGTAAAGCCGATGACGAGAAAATAAAAATAAGCGTTGGCTAAATAAGTGACGCACTAGGAAAGCTTTTGCTTGCTAACATAAGTGTGATAAAAAGGGGGGCGTTTTCCTGAAGGACGCCGCTACCACGAAAATTTCGTTTTTCCTCTAATCGCACCAAGTCTGTCAGAAATTAAGAAGTCCAAAATATAAATTAAAACGTAAATATGTATTGAGTGAGAAGACAAGCGGATAATACTGAAAAAAAATGAGACAGAAAACTGGCACAGAAATAAAAAGCTAAAGCTCACACATAAAAAAATGACAATTAGATATAAAAAACTACAGAAAAAGAAAATAAACAGCCAACACAAATTAAACTAAGACCTAACTACTTGTAAAAAAACGAAGGCACATCTTTACTAACGTCACTTAGGGGAATCTATCAAGAGACTTTAGGATTTATAGTAAAGAATACAAAAAAACCATACTGTACACACATGTGAAAACTAAAATAAAATTGAAAACCTCGGAACTGCAAGGTTAATTTTATTTCCAAACTTTCCTACGTCATGTAGTCATAAGTCATGTCATTTTACCTTCTTTATCGCTTTTCAGATTTGGCGAAAATGCACCGTTCGTACAGCGAACGTGCTACCGCAAGTCGTAAGATTGATCAGTCGTTTGAGTAGCCAAGGAAGAAAATGAAAAGATCCCCGACTCACGTCCCATCGTTTTAATTACCTGCCAGCTTCATTCTGGAAACCTCCTCGTTGATTTTCTTGATGCGTGCCTGCTCAAGAGGCCTCTGCACTGATGCTCCACCTGTGCCGATGAGGAAGCATGTTCGGTGAATAAGGGAAGACTTTGCGTAAGCAGAATGAATTAGAATACTATCGATCGCTTAATAAATCAAATATTTCTCAAATAAATTTCACAAAAGATATAAAAATAAATAAATATAAAAATAAAATGTGATGTGGAAATCTTCGACAGAAAAAAAAATCGCACGAAGTTAAGAAATTATTCTCAAGACACAGAGGCAAATACGGTTTGCTAGTTTGTTCGCTTCCAGATAAAAAGAGGAAGAAATATAATCGACATTGCAGTTGACTGCATCTATTGACGCAGGATACAGAAATTTATAGCAATCTTCCCAATTAGTCCTAGGAGAGTTGGAAAATACGCCGATGCTTCCATCGGGAAAGTAAAAAGAATGAACTTTTCAATAATCATAATGATTAGATGCTTTTGATATCCGAAAATGATAACAGTTTTCACATTATTCATTCATCAAACTATTTCCATTCTTCAGTCTCGAAGCCTTTGATAGGTAATTAAGTTATCTTCCGGTATATTTAGGTGAAAATACAATTACTCGATCCAAATGTTTACGTAACATTATCAAACTTTTCATACGACGCGTCGCGAGTCAATTCCAAAACAAACACTTGCAGGATAATCCGAGAAAAATCCTAAAATCAACCGCTGATGATTACAAGAGCATCACTACTAGAGCGTAACGAAACCAACTTTCCAAGGCAACATGTATTGCAATTAAGTACTAACTATTAACGTTGAAGTATTTTTTCCGATCATTTTACGAGAAGACCGGAAGTTGAATTTGGAAAAATGTTGAATCAACCACATCTGTAACAATATCTCACGGTAACAGACCATCGTAAAATTCACCTCATCAACACCGCTTTTCGGCGAATAGAAAATCCGCTGATATAAGCACCGAAAAAGCGTATCGACGGGAGCGAACTGAATGGGCGCTGACCTAGCCAAAACACCGAAAGATTCCCACAAACACGACCGAAATGGTACGTTACTATTTTCATGCAAAAGCACGATTCCTCAACGAAGCCGATATGACGGATGACAACAGGTAATGTACAGAAAACAACACCGGCGTCGCGCGGGTAGTCGAACAACCGGAGACTTCTTCCAGAGCGCACCAATCACCCGTACAAGGGTCGAACACGAGTCACAACAGCCGTAAACCCTCCCTCGTCTACGTTTTATACTCCACCTTTCGCAAAACAACGAAGCGATCCCTTTATAACGGGACAGCACCACTCTTCATATCCCAATCGGATGAGAGTAGACAGTTGGACTTCCTCGGAGAGTTAGTCGACCGCCTCTGGTGCCATTTGAGGGAGTGAGCTTGGAAGAGAGTACGTCGAGAACCAAAGGAAGGGAGGAGGAAGTGGGTGGAGGAGAGAGAGAGGTAAAAGGAACATCAAGGGGGAGGGGAGAGCGGTGATATCACGTGACGGAGGTCAGGGGCGACAGTGTTTCTCGCTCAAAGAGGTACGATAACTTCACCTCCTCATCTCTTCCCATGACCGAATTGGAATAGGTGCAGACTTGTGAATCGGAGTGGTGACAAAAGAAGAAACTGGTACGAAAAGATGCTCAAAGTCGATTTGCGAAAAACAAACAAACAAACGAGATGGCAATGATAAACAGGCTGACAACAAAGGGTTTCTCATAGGCCTACGCCCATCTGAATTCAGCGATTTTCCCCCAAACCATTTAAAATAACAAAAAAAATAGTTTTAATTCATCTCAGATCGCTAATCAGTGATATATACTGATGTTTAATCACAGGTTACAAAATAAAGCATCATTTTGTAAAAATTCGTGCTGTTAATAGGGTGATTGCTGAAAAAATCACGTAATTTACAACAAATATCAATAATATTCTTTTTAATAAATACCTTCTATAGTTATATTCTTCTTTTGGAATACCATCTCAAGTTCAAAGAAAATCTTTACTTTTTATGAAGATGCTTCGACAGTTGAGGTTATTTTGGAAATATGGGTCCTCATCGGTATTTGAATCCGATTAGTATTAGTAACCTTTTCACGAAATTGAACGCATTACCTCCTAGGCAATCCGGATCCTTTCCCTAGAAAAGTATGCAATAGAAAGGTCAAGGAAACTATCTTGCATAATTTTCTCTGTCGTCATAAAAATGATTGAGAGGTCGTTTCCAATCGTTAGCATCCAGAAATCAAAGAACTGGAGGATAAATAATCTTTAATATACTTCTTTCGCGAGATATTACGTAGAAGTAGAGTAGCCACATCTATAGACATTTAATAGTCAGATATTTAATAATAGGGTGAGTGATTTAAGCAGTTCTGCTGCTATGGCAATTTACTCTAAAAACATCATCTAGAGAAAAATCAAGAAGATCCAAACAACAATTAGGCCTTTGATAACAAAAATACCTCTCTGCCTTATTTCCAGGAGCTTAATTATGAAATAGAGCTTCACGACAGAAATCGCAAGCACTTTACGTCAAAGCTCGAAATATGAGAGAGAAAAACATTTCTCTAATCCCCATATAGTTAGAAAAAAACTAGATTAACTAGAAATCGGGATGATAGATGAATCAAATACTTATCAGAACTTGGGAGATTATACTGACAGGTATTTTCTTATCAAAAATTAACTAAAACCATATTTCTTAACTGTCGATTGTAGGATGACAGATACGTTCGAACGATCATCACCGTAAGGATTAAAATCTCTTCAGCAGACGAGAGTACGCTATAAATATAGCAAACGCTATGGAACTAGGAATGCTTCATGATTCGAAAAAAAACGGAGGCAATGTGTTCAATGAACAGTAAGTTTCGGACTCACTGTATAAGTGTCCTAATGTGACTCTAGGAGAAGCAAGTATATAGTTAAGTTAGTTACTAAATATAGCAAGTTAGTATCTAGACAAAGCTAGTGTTTCGCGGAATTTACATATTATTCCTTTAGTATATCACACCGTATTATACAGGAAGTAAATAATACTCGAGTGATACTACTGTACAATGTATAGAAAAACTTAATAACTTTTTAAAGAATATTTTAGCAACATGAGCAGAAAAATAAGGAAACTTCACAATTTCCATTCAGAGAAACAAGAATGGAACAATCGATTTCATACTAGTTCATTGAATTCGAACCCGGATACGTCGGTGTGACATTAATCGGTCTACTGAATTCCGAAAAAATACAGTGTTCTGTACTAAGCGTTTTGAGCAGAAAAATTTCTTTGGTTTCACATAAAAAATGAGGAAGAGTACCGAAGGAAGACGGAGTTGGCAAGTACTTTGCCCAAGTCAAAGTCAGCCTGTCAAGCGAAGGAGAGAACGGATTGATGCTCCGGAAGCTACGAGAAAGGAAGACAGAGTTGCGCTTCTGAACTGCCTTGGGAAACGAGTTAATTAACCTCTTGATCTTCAGCGGGAATATCTTTCTCATAACGAGCTACTTAAGTAATCTGCTGTGAAATTTTCTGCAGTAAGGCGACTTGAGGGTCGGCGTAATCGGCATTTCGATCAGCAATAAGAATATAACTCTTTCGGAGAGTAAAAATAATTACTGTTTTATAAGAAATGAATGAAAGTCGGTGTAGATTGGTCTCAGGTGTATTTTACGACTATAGTATTAACTGTAGATTAACTATGTCACTGTTTACGAAATAATGAGACAGCTATGTGATAAATATCCAAACACAACTCATTGGGATTAAACTGAAAAACCACCATCGACATTCGACAACAAAAATTTTAAAAACGGTAAACAAATAAATCACACTCTCAAACTTAAAAAGAAACTCATAATGTTGAAAATGTCCTATGAAGATTTATCAGACATAACAGCAGAGGACACAAAAACTAGCATATCCCCCGTCGAGACAGACTCGAAGGATAAGGCATATCAAAGGTCAACGGCAGGTCGGAAAGAGCGGTGAGAGACCTAAAGGCTTACCATACAGAGAAAAAGCGCAGGGGAAACCGTTAAGGAATCAGAAGCGATGAATCAAAGAGAATGGGTATGAATAAGCAGAAAGAGGGAAGCTAATAGAGGGAGGAGGAAAAAAACATGGATGAATCGTAACGTAACGAGGGAAGGGAAGACGGTCGATTAGGTCTCGGCAAGACCAAAGAGAGCGGGGATGAAAGACAACAAAAACCATCGAGGAAGGTCTTAGTCGAGAGATTTACGAGGTAAAAAAGAGGATTCGGAGTGAATTTCCTGAGAGAAAGAGGTACCACCGGACGAGAGGAAGTCTCTGTGAGGCCAATCATGAAAATCTCTTCCAGCACTCTTTCTACACTCCTGCGGAGGTCACCGCCCACTCACCGCTATTACGACGAATGAAAAAAAATAACACTTCACAAAAGGAACGGCAAGAGAGCAGATCTCTTTCTGCAGAGTAGTCGCGCAATTAACTATATCTCGAGGCAAACATCCTGAACAGCGGCGGGCGTAACGCAACAGTGCAAGTCGTCCGGTTGTGAGATGATTGGTTTTGGGTTTCCCCGACAATGAAATCACCAGACAAAGTTAAGCGGTGAATCCAGTAATCTGTCAACAACAATCCAGGCTAAAACGATAGATAAAATCACTCATCATTTAATCAAAAATAAACGTAGGAACTATTCGTTTATCAACTATGTCACGCATATTTAAACATATTTCCGAGAACCGAGGCGCTGATAGCATAACTTAGAACCCTTTCCGGCTTTAATCAACGGCTGAAGGTTGTTTCGATAAAAAATTGCAAAAGCTCAACAAAGAAGTAAATAACTCTTAAACGACATTCGTGCTTGTTAGGTAATTGACGCGTATTAGTCACGGAATCACGCAAACAATGGACTAATGACGTTATTTCCTCATATTTTATTCTAGGAGTTCGCCAAGTCTAGCGAATGCGCCTCAAAGATATTCAGTTCACACAGAGCGATCTACTAAGTATTTATCTAATGGCGAAATCCATCATTTGCAACGCATTATTTCTGCTCGCAATTGCGTTCGCATTCCTACGTTTCTGATAAAAATAACGCATGCAGAGAGCTTTCGATTTGCATAAGAATCAGCGAGTTATCGCTCACCATTCCGGAATTTCTTCCTCGTTAGATATGTTAATTACTTTAACTGGAAGTAATTTCTGAAACACAGGAGACATTTATAAAATACACATTATCGCAATCGCCGATAATTATAGGCTGGAATTCCAGAAAATGAAGCAGGGGACGATAACTACTGTTTTCCGAGAAAAATAATTCGTTGACGTGCTTATTTCCTCGTCTGTTTTACGCGCAATACGTGCACCTGAACTTTACAATCCTCAACGGTGAGTAGAGCGTGTAATACGGATCTTTAAATAATTTGCTTCTTTTCTGCAGGGTTCGCTATTTCGTTTATCCGTGGTATGACAGGTTAAGTGCAATGCGTCGAAATTATACGTGTAAATGTATCAAACAGTTGAACACCTGTGCTTTTAGTTAATCGTTGTTAAAAATCCTCTAAGTTAACGTTTTTATTCTCTAAGAAGCGTATTGCCAGCAAATATTTCAACGATATGCGTGCTTCTTTATGAGAGATGCGGAATTCTGTAGTAAGGTCTCAATAAAATAAGAACGGAAAGATCCCAAACTATAATCATTTGATGATCATGCTATTATACTGCTAAATAAAATAACCACAAAAGGAAAAAAGCATCCAATATATACAGTAGCGTAATAGGGGTAACGCGAATTTATCCCACTGGAATTGCCTACGCTAAACACACTAAGAGAAGGATATATAACAATATCGTAACATTCATCCTGCAACCGAAGCACTCAATAAATTAACATCAAGTCGCTTAATCCAGTAACTAAAAAAACTCCGAACGCCCAACCCGTGCAGATACCATCCGGAAGGCGCTCCCCCCGTAGTCCTCCGGGAAGGGTAAAGCACATGCCGGGAGGCGCTAAAGGCGTCCGTCCGAGGAAATAATAACCTCAAAGCACGCGATCGCGTACTATTTAGCACGCTTCTACGGCCGCTTGATTCTCACCTGTTGATCGTTCATTCCCTCGTCAAAGCGCAACCGCGAACGCGAGACCAAAACAACAACAAGATCCGCGCTCTGGAATCGAACCTTGCACGCGAAGAGGGTAATTCAATGAGACGCGAAGTCGGTTCACTCACCTGACGGGTCGAGATCCGAGAGAAGAGTGCGGAAAAGATACGAGTCGAGAGACCACTTCTCTCCCCTCTACAACGGCTGTCCAACGGCCTTTCCAATCCGCGAGAAGTGCATCCTTCCCCTCTAAGTGGAGGGAGAGGGATCTCACACTACCTACGATCTCCACTACATAACCTTCCCAAATATAAACATCCTTCTCAATAAATGTCTTCGTATGATGTTACTCTTTCCATCACGATGGGCCCAATACAATATCAATCTTCGAGCAGGGTTCCTTCTTTTGGAAGATTTAGCGCATGTTTATATTGAAATCGAGATAGTAAAATGATTTATCGTAATTTCTTTCAATTGTTCTACCTGCAAGCTTTTTCAGAAATAACTATAACCATCCTATATATGTTTATTTTATCCTTCAGTAATGATCTTCCAACTAGATATTTACCTCAAAAAATTTTCATATATATATAGTTACAATTCCAGATACAAATTTTAGTGTTGAAACGGCTGGTAAAGAGTTTGATTATAAAACTCCATAAAAGATGATATTTTCCTCATAAGTGGGCCTACCGAAATGTATCCTTTCCTCAATGCCAAAGAGAGATAACAATCCCGTAACATTAGCCCTCCGATAGCCTCCATCATTCCGTTTAGGAAAAGAGTATCTTCCAGCAATAGTTGTTGTTGCAACTACATTAAGATACGAAATTTCATAGTATCAACCAACAACAATAGCTTTTTCCATTACGGAAGGCTTCTGATAAGTGTACTTAATAGACGTAAAGGTATGTACCAAAAAATACGAGACGAAGGCCACCTAAAACGGTAATTTCACAAACTGTGCAAGCGCAGTAAGTCCTTTAACAAAAGAGGCAGAAAAAGGAAAACTACTTGTAACATACCATAAAAACATCCGAATTGTAAACGATACTTTCACGTAAGTATATATTACCCCTTGAGGGTATACTTCTCCTTGATGTCCTCGTAATATTTAGGAATGAAATACTCTTCAAATTTCTCCATAAACGTGAGTTTCAATTGGCGAATTATTCTGTCGTTTAGTGCTCTCTCGCAAAAAAATACTAACGTATTTTAATCTGCACATGGAGTTTTCTTTGAGAATATAGTGCTGCATATATATTTTCGTATACCGTAACAGGAATCCAAATTCTGTAGGGATCAATGCAGGTTGTCTAAACGTCAGGGGCTTCTATTTTCTCGTTTTTACAGCTCTGAAACTTGCCGTACAAGGAAAAGGCTTTGAAAGCGCTATTACCAAGAAAAGGAGTGCGAACATTCGAAATTTCGAATCAAATTATATTTTTAGGTCGACAAAAATTTTGAACCGAATCGACAGCTGCAAATCTTCAAATCGAATTAAAATTTAAGTGGCGGAAAATCGTTTTCCTTGCTCTATTTTTGTTTCGTTTTTCAATTTCCACATGAAAATTATACGGAATATTTTATACCAACCAAAACTAATTTACTTATCAAAATTACTGTAATTACGAAATTATATATAACCTAAAAATTTCCTTTGCTAATTATAAATTTGCCACACAATTTTAGCAGATGAGGTCGATAAGCAGGGGACGAAGAAAATGCGAGCTCCAGTTTGAGAATTGTGCAAGAAACAAACGGAAATAGCATTGCGTATCCAATCGAATATTTAGTCAATTTTAATCGAAGTTTGAGTAATTTAATCAATTCGATTCGAGATGAAAAAGCACAATCTGCACACCATTACTATTAAGAATACGAAATTCTGCAACAAGGACTAGCAGAGAATCAGTATCGTCCGTCATGATTTGGAAATAATCCAGGAAAATATCGAAATTTCATTCGTAAATTTTCTTGTACTTTTGTCAAAACATATTTGCAGATTTTGCTAATTCTTGTACGACGAATTAAATAATTCTTGTAGCTTTTGGTAATCGTTGTAGGACAAACTGCCTTCGAACTGAACGGGAGGTTTTTTGAAGAGGTTTTCCTGCCGACTAGGGTGAATACCAGGCAAGGATCTGCATTTTTTTCGTTTTCCCCTCTAATAAATACCACCGGAGAAAAAGGCTATTTGTAGCCATCATAATAATAAATAAATATATAAATTTTTGTTCTTCGACAACAGCAGCCTCGAACATTTGGTGGAAAAGGCTTTACTTTTTTATAGGACCATCTTATCCCTCAGCTAGCTACGTGTCCTCAAATATTGTTAAGCCCCCAACAATGTAGGGAATACCAAAAGGGTGGGGGAACACAGGAGTGGATGAGCTAAGAAAAAATCCCCTCCGGTCAACGATATGCAATGGGAAACGCCTCGCAAGAGGTTGCGTAGGTGGGGAATGACGAGGGGAAGGAGGGAAGAGAAAGGAGGATGTTAAGAGATGGGGAAAAAAGAATGAAAGATCGAGCAGTGGCGTAGAAAAATTGCCCGGGCAGAAGTAGATCTCGTTGAAGCAGATATCGCATAAGAAGGACTTCCTCCTCCGAGATTATTGAAGCGAAGAGAGAAGGATCTTCTGAATAAATTACGTAAATCTCTTACACGGCCTAACTGTTCCTACGCGCCATCTGCCCCCTAAGTATCCGTGGCCGAGACTAATTTCCGACCACTTATTTCAATCGCAACGCTCTCTGACCGTTACGAATTTTCTCGTTTTTGTTTTCCAGCCGCGTTCGCCGATTTCCAACCAATTTTCCGAGTCTTCAAAACTGGACTAAGGGAGGGGCTTGAACCGACGACCGACCGAGTACGAATATGGAGAGGTTCGCGGATCTTCCTCCGAGGTGTAATTGTGGTTCAAAACATGCAAATCACTGGAAATGCCGTAAAGATGACGGAATGAGGTGATGAAGGAAAATCGCGGGGAAAATAAACGGGAAATTATTCGACGCCGAAAAATCAAACATCCGAAGCGGAAATTTTCCACATTATCCATGGACGATTTTCGAAACTGGCGTATTGAAAAGAGCTGATGGAGAGCGAAAAATTTCTTGAACTGAATCGCCCTATTTTTGCCATTTTAATGCGCTTTTATGAGTGAGATATTTTAATGATCGGGTTGGGTTTTTATTACAATAAACTTCATGGTAAAAATAAAACTTTACACTGATAATACGAGATTATTTCGTGTTCTGCTTAGTTTTTCCTTCAAATCTACATTCAGAAAAAACCTACAAAATCCTACATTTAGGCGTACTGTGAATTGGCTATCCACCTAGAAGATGGTTTTAAAATCAACCTACTACGTGAACAGGACATCTACAGATTGATATACGTGATTCTAACCACAGAAGACTACAATTCGGAAAGTACTTTAAGATTCATCAAGTTTTATTTTACTTTTACTATTTACCTCCAGTTCTCTGGATTATTATTTAACTAGGGTTTTCCAAACTCAAAATAATTTCGTCATCACTGAAAATCTATCTACTTGTCCAGGTTCTAGGAGCCATTCTTCCACTTTTTCAATCCTCTGCCCTCTCTTTATTCCTACATATTCTTTTCTTCAAACTATCAATCGTCTATACCAGTGATTCCCAAACTTTTTCGAGCCACTTGGATCCATAAAACAATACTCAACGCCCCCCAAGCGGTATCTTTATAATAATAATCAGAATCATAGGCTAAATACGAGTAACCAGACTTGGGACATTGTAATAATTAAATTAAAAACAATGACTAATCAAATGTTTATTTATAATCCAATTAAAGTATAGTTTTCATAGCACATTTATGCAAAAGGAATAATACTTAGGTAGTAATTGGCTCTTTTCGCCCCCATAAACTAGAGCATCGCACCCCAGGGGGCGGTAGCGCCCACTTTGGGAACCACTGGTCTATACTGTTTTTCATTCTCTCATAACTTTTTCCTTCACTGTTCCCCTTCTACGCTTCTTTTCTGAAGCGTACTCTTCTCGAATCAAATCTAGTTTCTTTTCCTTCAATTGATTAATCAAGGTACTTCTTCCACTCTTCTTATTCCTGAATTTATTCGTACCCCTTAAGTTTAGCATAATATCGCCATAACAATGCTTCTTCAATCGTTGTATACTCTGCAAGTTTAACTCCAACATGAGGCAATTAAAAAAAAAACCCTCCGAATGTGGCTTAAGAGTTCTATAACTAAACGCTATGACTCCTACACCAATGCAATCTCCCATAAGCTTACCACGGTGACCTCCAAAAATTGCGCATTTAGAATGTCTCCTCCCACGAATTAAGACCCGTCGGAGAACATTGCGTAATCTACCAACCGCGGACATCCGGACGGTCTCAAAACACGCCATTTCGACTTTCTGACCTACGACTTTTGAAAAAGTCGAGGAAAGCCCTCGAGCGAAAGGGAGGTGGGCGTCGTGGAATAAAGGGAAGCGCCCTCGTTGTGCAGACGTTTGAGGAATGCCACGGGCTGAAGATGGAGAGAAAGGAAAAGAGCGGAGATCCGCAGTCTGAGTCACGGATGTGTATAAATGCCAAATGAGGGATACAGGAGCAGATCGACCTTAGTCGATGACCTTTCCGTAGTGAGAGAGAGAGAGCTAATCTAAAATTACTATTAGTGAATGACTTCAAGATTTACCGTTCTCGGTTACAACGCGAGGTTCAATGGAGATATTCCGACATGCGCCGCATGGAAATACCGGATAAATGATAATGGGGAAACTGTGGCAACGCAACTCGGTAATTGACCTAGGCCAAGTTTGATGATATTATCTGTTAAGGAAACGTGACAAGCGCACTCATTTCTAAAAATAAAATTACGCGGAGAGGAATATTCGGCCTTCTATAGCTGTCTGATGACGAATACATTGATGGATTTACGTATAAGCTAAACAAGCTTGGGTCTCCACTCCCTTGGGGCCCCCAAAACCTTTAAAGGAAAAAAAACAGAATTTTGGTAGTGTACAGATAGCTTAATATGCCTATTAGGTCCATAAATTACCAAACAGGATATATTAAATTCAAAAACCAGCGACGATTGATCATTCACAAAGGACAGCCTGACATGAAGGACCTCATTAATTTCAATAACTTAGGGCCTCATCAAACCTAAATCCGACCCTTGATGAATCTCATCTTCGACACCAGGCACTGCTTTCAAATTCTATACAGCGTACAAAATATTATAGGATAGAATTTTAAGTATGAACATACTGCACCTGGGAAAATATACTTTCCTTTTACCTCATAGGAAGACCAGAGATTTTCTCAAAATTCTATCTCCATCTCTAAAAATTATTACTTCCTTTACTCTTTTGTTTTATGAATATATGTACCAAAGGCTTGACCTAAAGTGGCCTCGCCGAAAAGGCACCGTTCGTCGTCAGTCAAACGAAACGAGTGTGACATGAATAAATCGAGTGTGGTGGACGAGATGGAATTGCCAGCTTTTGATGCAGTAAGACTTCATGCAGCATCTGTGGATCTAGCACGGAACATCTTCTGCCATGAGATGAGATCACGTAATCGCAAAACTACGTTATGCGATGTATAACCATTAAACAGCGTACGAGGAAACAAATAGAGCAAAATTACTCATAGTCGAGATGAAAACTGATTAAATATGTCGTGGATGCTTTTTAAATGCCCACGGTAACCCAGGGGTTGGTGACATCATTTCCTAAGTCTATTTTGCTCCTTTCTCACTCGTGAGAATGCAAGCAACAAATATGTAGTACTGTGTATGGATGTTAGAAAAATATTACTTCTTCAAGGTTGTCTAAAAAACTGAAATTTATAATTTTAAGATCACCAATTATATCAAAATCTGTACATCCCAGGGTTCTTACAGTATACTTATTCTTTGATTTTTAATTGAAAGCTTAAAGTGCAGGAGTTTACTTATTTACAGTTTTAAAGTTTAGAAACACGCTCTTGGTTATAATTCGTGACTGCATTTATTTAAAAATAACCATTGAAATTCCCAAATTCATGACGAACGATAATCCGATCACAAAATAATGTATCTTTTTCCCTGCGATTGAAGGAAAGAATTGCAAATAATAACTAAAAGGTAATTGGAATACAGAAAGATTTTCTCTACCGAACGATTTATGAACATCTAAAGTCGCAGATAGTCCAGCGTAAGTGATCATCAAAGAATAAATCATTACTTTGAATGAGCTAGAAGACTGACGTTCATGAGAGAAGGGTAAGAAATAATGTTGTTCTCACTAATTATTTTAAATTCCGCTCCTTTACTAAAATACTTCTCTAGTGAGTCTCATGTTCAATATTTAAACTAAAACACACTACGGGTAATCATTTTCTTTCCTTGTAATAGTTTCCAAATGAGAACAACAGCTGAATTTCACAATGTTAGAAATTGCTAGCAGTTTCTTTCGGCAAAACACACAGGAAAATGTCACTTGACGATGACGTAAAATTTTCTAATTCTCCACGAGTGGGAAACGTTACGGATATCGTCGCTGAAATAGTACCCAAGCCATTTATCAAGCAAGGACCGGGCGCACTTAAAAAGACATGACGGGAGGTAAAGAAATACAGAGCGGAGAATAAATGGATGACAGCTTACGTCATTTCCGCGACCTCACTTGCGACGGACTTTAAATTCGTAGACTGCACTCGAGAAAAGAAAAATCTTGCACGATCTACTCGGCCAATTCAGTCACTTTATCCTAAACTACTGCCTTTGGAAGTAAAAAATATTCAGAAAAGATTCCACAAGACTTTTCAATTCACCAGGACCACAGTGATATTATTTATTCTTTCAAAAGCTGCGCTGTTTAAGCTTATCTTCATTATTTTTTAAACTGATAGGAGAATAAGACAGGCAAATGCTTCGTTGACGCATCGGAAAATATCTTTGCGATAAATATCTGCTTCGGATAACGATAGGTTCATTACCAGTAATGAGATGACACATTTGGATATCTTATCTTATTTTTTCTTTTTTTAAAATTATTTCCAGATTCAAATACATATGAAAACGATGCTGAGATACGTGATGAAGAAAAACTAATTGAAAGGTGCAAAGAAATAAAAATAATATAAGATCCGTTAATATAAATTAAATGTTAATAAGCCGTAGATAGTAAATTTAGTTCCCCAACAACATATTCTATATAAATCAGAGCAGATGTATCAAGTTGAAGAATCTTTAATTTGTGAATGTTGTGT
Source organism: Pachydiplax longipennis (assembly GCA_036926295.1). Taxonomy (NCBI): domain Eukaryota; kingdom Metazoa; phylum Arthropoda; class Insecta; order Odonata; family Libellulidae; genus Pachydiplax; species Pachydiplax longipennis. The sequence continues at coordinate 35,567,782 of JAVFKF010000004.1, read as the reverse complement.
ATTGTGAAGAATCTACAAAAGCGATAATTAAGTTAATAGAAGTATTAGAATTTTTTAACTCAATTACGTAATTGTATCGTATGTTTCGTAATTAAAGGCTAGCACAAGTCCGAAGTACGCAAGACTCCTTTTTCTTCAGAAGATTGGATATACACCATTCAAATGCATGCAACATGATTTCACGAATGCTTGCAATTCACAGGCACAATTCTGTAAACGACAGCTTAGCTGAGAGGATGCGAGCATCTCCAATAGGGAACTGGAACCAAACATCTCTTTAAAGAAAGGGTTCTCAATTCCACGAATCTTTCATGCTGTTTTCTATCCTAAAGCTTGATAGTTGAATTGGAAAAGGCAAGATATGGTTGCTAAAATATATATAAAGAAATGAAAAATAACAATCAATTTAAATATCCTTCTGATAAAGCAACAAATGCAACTATTTTTGATGAAAATGATGATGATTATTGAAAAATACAGCAAAGAGTATCATCTGTGGGCCATGAACCTTTTATAGGTGAGATACTGAAAGTATAACGTTGAGCTACACTGATTTTTAAGGATGAATATTTATAGTTATCTCGCAGATTTTTAACAAATCTATCAAGAGATTATAATAGGAGCATGATTTACTAAAGCAATCGTATACAATCGTTGAAAGAATCGAGCGCTAAGGCAATTAAAGCAGAAAATACATTCATCGAGATTTCGCGTTTGAACGACTTCAGTTAGGTATCTGGATAAACGGCGGCAAGATCACAAAAATCAGCAGCATTGATATCGGGCTACACAAGATTTTCCCTTTCAATTCCAACGTTATCTATGGCTTCAAATGTAGCCTTTTTTGAAAGCTTATCTTAATTTCACTGACAACTGATAAGCGAAGGACATACGCAAATGCAACCAGTTTACACATCGCAAAATATCTTTGCGATAAATCTTTTACTGATAACGAAACATTCCTTTTTCGGTAACAGGAAGACATGATTTCATCCTTTATCGAAAGGAAATTCCAATTTTTAATTAACTCAACGTAATGATCACTATAATTTCTTGATTTAGTGAAACTGACTGCAAATCTTCATCCGATACGGTGATTATGGCATACATTTGCATATCTTCAAATCGTACGTTAGAATATTGGCTATCTTTCATTTACAAAATTCATTATTGCGTGAAGTTTATCATTTTGTATTTTTTTCGTGACATCTTTAACAGTTTTATCCAAACGATCGCGGACCTTCACAGCAGCGATGATGTCTTAAAGTCGTATTACCACTGTTCCACAGAAAAGATTATTCCATTAATTCATGTATAAGAAAATAAGTACTTACGTAATTCTTTATTTCGAATTTTCTTAAAAAGACCGCGGAAAATACCGAAGGGTAATAATAACATATACGGATTATCCGCAAAACAGATTATTCGCCAACGGATAATCGGGAGTTGACTATACACATATTTTATTTGATTACAGCTAACTAGGATTAAAAATGCTCCCAATGCTAATTATGAATCCATAGATTTCAACAAGGATTACCTAGACGATAAAGCAATTTGTAGGGAAATTACTGCCACGTTCGTGATCGGCATGATCAAGGAAGAGGGAGTACTTTCCCTTTCATTCGACTCTGAATACCAAAACAGGTTTCTCTATGAGATGGTTAATAGAAGAACTGAGATGCACGCCTCAACTGTTTGACTTACAAAAGGGAGATTTGCAGGGGTTTATAACGGCGGATTTATCGTTTGAGTTAAAGGTGAGAGTATAAGCAATGGTGAGACTTGACGGATGCATGAAGAGGATGAGAGTATTTAAGAGTGGAGATTGATGGAGGCTGACAGATGTGAGAGACGGGAGTACCGTGTTTACGGCCATTGGGGTGGGAGAGATCCAAGTCGTTGCCATACACATTATAAGTCCTTCACCTCCACTCCTTTCAATCATTCGAGTCTCGTTTTCCTATCCTCTCTTAAACGATGTCGTCTGTAAAACAAAGCTGAAGCATGTTGAAAATTTTCCCTATGCGAAACCCAACTAGTGCTATATTCATATTATAGTTAGTTAGAGATAGATTTGTACTTTTCCATCTATCTCTAACAAACTATAATTATGAGGTTCCACAACATCACGGCCACATCCATCGATCGTATATTCATATTCTTATTCTCTCCTGTTTTGTATAAAATCTACATATTTCTTTATTTCATTATGTATAGATATGTCGTGATGATTTATATTTTAATTTATATTTTCTTACCAATTTTTATGATATTACATGTTCCTATTTCCTATCGTATATGACAAAATATATGTATTTTTCATGTATAATGAAGAATGGACACTTTTATGCACGTTAATAAAATCAAATCAAATCAAATCAAATACTAAACCACAGCATGGCGATTCTGAAGTGGTAATAAACTTGATAGGACCGGCCAAAGGACATAAGTAAACCAAGCAACGCTTTAGGCAGCAAAATATAGGGGGAAATTTTGATAAAGGGCGAAAATTTTGATTCGAAAGGCAAGATCCTTACCATGTTGCACAGAATAAAATAAGGAATTATATCAAATTGAGGGAACGTATAATAATATTCAGGTTAAATGTTTGAAAGATGACGGTCTTAAACGTGATTAAAAGAATTCTTTTTTCGTCTTTTAATACCCGCTAACATTTAATAACTACCAGTCATTAAAGGGTAGCTATGTAGCAGAACAAGGATTTTCCCTTCTATCAAATCCGTACAGTTGCTAATAAATAATTCCAAAAAATAAAGATACCAGAAAATTTTATCACTTTGATTCATCAAAAGTTATTGATCCATCATTTAATAGAAAGGTTGGATTTTTAAATATTGCCCACAAGGGAAACTTCAAACACTCCTTGCCTTGGTCGCTAAAATACCTTTGGCCGTTGACTGGGCGAATTTTTCGAGCTGAGAGAGCTTCTGTAATAAGTGATGGTTCATGAGTACCAGAGTATTACTTCAAGGAGATTTACCCGTGTACTGTTATGAATTATTTTCTTGGATAGCAAGGATTAACGTATTTGATGAATTTTATTTTAGTACATTTTAGTAGTTCGAAATCAGAATCTTCAAAATAAATGTATTTTAATTATTTTAATTTAATTATTATTGATTTAGTCTAAGTATCTCAAAGTAATAATATCGACTCCAAGAATTACATACTCAAAGTCCTGAATTCATATACTCTGCAGCATACCAGGAGACACTGCCCGCAAGAACTACTTGAATGGTCATTTCAGAGTGTATTCTAATTTAATTTTTTTAATTTAAAAATAACCCGTCGGAAATTTAATTAAATTAATTTTTAAAATAAAATTATTCACCAATATTTATGACTCCATCCGTAAAAAAAGAGGAAATAATTGAGGAAGATAGTATTTCTTCAAACACAGGAAATTCACTTACGATTTCATAATCTAATAACAAGGAGAGAACAGAAGCTGCACGCTCGTAGTCTTAATTAGAGGAAAAATCTTATCTGCAACGATTAAAAGCTTTGCAGACTTCCGCCTACTCTTAATTTCCGCTTACAGAGAAAATAACTCATAAAATGTACCCAGGAAGACAATGTACATGATTCGTCAACAGATGTTTGAAGGAAAAAATCTCCAACCCTCTAGGAAGTATATTTAAAATTTTGAATCAATTTTCATTCGCTGAAATCTAAAATTAAAGGCGATAAAATTTCAGAAATCCGGAGAAGACTACAAGAGATAACGCAATCCTCATTTTCGATGAGTTCATCATCTGTTGTGTTTTACTCGGATAAAACACAAAAAAATTGCTTTAATCTCAAAAGAAACAAAACTCTGGGTGTAGTACAAATCTGCTAATAAGCATGCAATGTGAGTATTGCCACTGCTTGAAAATACTGCTTACTCCACATTAACAAATAAGAAAATGAATCAAGCATGTGTTATGAGAGTTTCGTTCGCCGTTACCAAGAGCTATCATGGCACTTCAAATATTAAAACTGTTTCGTTTTCATTGGATATGGTGATTAACTCACAAATTACTTACGCAACCTTTCTTGGGTGCTGAGAAAGATACGCGTAGCTTATTAAAATTCAATCAATTTTCTTCCCACGCATCCATATATCTTGGCTTTGACATACAAAAAACTCGAAGGCTTTCAAAACAAGACGTCTTCGAATTAACATCTGGGAAACCGGCTTTCGGCACATAATTTTTCCGACTGCGGGAGAGAGTTTTGAAAAAAATCCGAACTGTGCACGCACAAACTGATCTGAGACATAACAGGTCTTTATGATAAATGTGACGCCTTGAACTCTGTCAAGTTTAATTTCTATATAGGAACATAATATTCATATTACTGAGAGAAAATTCCAGTTTAGTTCTCCAACTCAAGCGTGATAATAAAGCTAAGCACATCTCTAAATATATTCCAGATGCTATTTCTTTGCGACTTGTAACTCTAAACCAGCATGCAACACAACTTATGATCATCAACATTATAGCCGCCGCTGCATACTGGAAGCATCTCTATCAAAAGTCTGCTTCATCATAATGCCTTAAGAACAGTTTTTTCTGGAAAACATTTCTGGAGAGGAAAAATAAAGCAAATGTCAATAATTCAAGCTAGGAATAATAAGGAATATTTAATTACACTTTGATAGACATGCTCAAGTGTATACGGACCTCAGCTAACCACACCCCGGATAATCGGAAGCATAATTCCTAGAAATATTTATACGATTCGGTAAAAAAACATTGAGACAAAGCCAACTAAATCAAAAATTTTCCAAAAGCTACTGGCATCAATGAAAACGTTTTCTGCGGCCCGCGAAAGATTCGTAGATGCTAATGAGACCTTGTACTGGAAAAGGTTGGAGATCCCAATTGTAGTTACTGGGCAACTGGAAGGTATGCAATGCGCTAAACGCAATCTGATAATCTTCGCAGCGTACGACCTTACAATGACGAAAGGTTACCCACCCAGAATCGAAGGGCAAGGAGAACTGTAAATGACACCTAGCGATAGAAAGGAGGACTGTAAATGAGACTTTGTAATGGAAACAACTGTGAAAATGGCGAAAGGTGAGCAACTCTCAATCGTTCCTTCGACCGTTAGTTTCGAGAGAGGTTAAAGAGAGATAACCCGTGACCGTGACTCCGGAGTGACAAAGCGTATAAGTCACACCGGTATACTCCGCAGTCTCTTTTCGCGCCAAAATGATACCGCGCTTCGACCTCATTTGTTTCGCGACTGGTGATTCCTTGGCTAAAGAGTGCTTGGACCGTCGCTGTGTGATGCTCTCTAAAGTGATATCGACCTAAAGAGAGGAATTTACACTAAATCTTTTTTCCCTCCATAAAGATGTCCTCGGAGGCGTTTCCCTTCCAATGAGGCCATCGAGAAATACCGGTGGTCTGCCATTAAGTTATTTTACGGCCGTTGATAGTGTAAGTGCTACACTGAGAAGATAAGAATAAATATAGAACTAATGGAGATGGTAAGGAGTTTGTAAAATATTAGATAGAATGACCGGATTGAGATTATTCTTATCATTATCACGAGACTATAGCATAGAAACCTTTTACAGTAGAGACATAGAGAGGTTTTCAATTCTATTTAGATGATATGAAATGTAATGTGCGGTCAAGGTTTAAAGTTCGATGAAAGTTCTGCAGGACTGGTTTCAGCTAATGGTGAGTCGATATGAATTTACTAGGTATATGGTAATTTTAATAAATGGTTTGTTACATACATGTGCAACTAATTCTTTACCGTTATCAGAGTTTTCATATTCAAATTATAATGCGCATATAGTAAATTATTCCGTTTATTTTTTGATTCCGGAGAAAAATGTGCAGTAAAAAAGTTAAATTTTGTATTCTCACACTTGGAAACTATTCTTAGAATTCATATTAAAGTACCATGAGTGTGCGCGACAGATAAGCTAGCTCTATAAGTGTGTAGTGTTTTATGAAGATGACCATCCATAAAAATTGGTATCTACATCAAAAACCTAATTTGAATAGAATATTCTTCAAGATAAACGAGAATTCCTAATACGTTCTCGGTATACTTAAATTCCCGCTTAACAGGTGGAATAAATTTCTGGAACATTTTTCAACGGTTTTTTCAACCAAGTTACTTAAGACTTAAACATATCAATCATTTGGGAGCAGGATTGAACAGCTGCAAGCATGCCTAAGAACTAAATAAGAGAAACGACTTGAGAGAGTTGAGTAGGTGGAAGAAGGAATGAAAAATGACGAAGAAACAGGGGATTAGGCAAATTAAAAGAAGGAGCAATCGGACTTAGAGTAAAGAACACGAAATCTGCACGTATAATGAGTATCTAGTGTTTAATCTTACACGTTTATATTCAAAATCTTCCTAATTCCATTAAATTATCATGATTTAGCCGAAAGCCTGCCTGTCACATATGATATTTATATACTTTATCTTTTATCTTAAGGAATCAGTTCAATTTTAATAGAACTATCTTTATGATGATTTAGTCGAAGGATACAATGCTATGTGGCGCTCTCACTACATAATCCCATGCATTGTTCCATTGTCATTTTATGGTCACCAAAAAAGCATCTGACATGGTTTCCTCTACTGGTACAAGTCGGAATAAGTGAGTAATATTCATTGAAAAGAGATTTACTGATGGTTGTCTTAAATGAAGCTCACAAAATAAACAGCAGATTAGGGAAAAATCGCAGCTACTATGTTTATTTAAGCTAGCTTAAATATCTGAGGTCGAAAATAACAAGATATTTCAACACTGAAATGTATGTGCATCGGTCGGACTCTGTTTACTTAGTCGTAGAGTCTTTATAGTATGGCGCGTAGATATATTTATATAGCGTGCATCAGTCTTTTCACAACTTTCTAGGGGAAGGTTTACGCTAACAAGTTTTTACAAATAAGTACACAGATACTTTTATACATTGATAACACAATAAGCATAGGCATATTTGCAAGTGAAATGAAATGTTATACCACACGAGAAATGTGTTCCTTGGATGAAAATGAATTCAAACGATTTACAGATATAAAATTCTGAGAATATTTTCAAAGAGATTTGACGCTCCAGTTTCATACCAGGAGCTGATTTAATCTATTTTGCTTATTCGCGAGTCAAAAAATTCTCTCGCATTGCATAGATTCGCAACCCCTCTCCTGGGGTAAGTTGCTCTTCAAAATTTTTCACTATGCGTATGCATATACGAAATATATACGAAATACTTTAAAAGGAGTTTCAAAAGGAGTAATCAGACCTTCAAAATAATTCATCCCACACTTTCTGTTTCTTCTTTTTCAATTTCAACTTTGAATGATATTAATAACGGTGTGGCTGTGCCGCAGATCATAAGTCAATACGTAAGCGTGCCGTAAAAGACAATAAGTTGCGAAGCGCTGACGTAGAGGCAACAGATATACAGAATATTTTACTTATGAAGAGGTAATACGCACGTACACATAGCTAATTAACCCCGGTATGAATAGCTTATCGAAGAACTTACGGAAGGCATTTAGATGAAAAACTTTCCAAAATTTTCCAAAATATTCTCCGCTACACCACTTCCTCAGCCCATCTAGGGAAGAGAATTTCTTTTAGAATAAGAAAACGAAGACGTGGAGAAATGACGAAGGATGAGGAAAGGTGCTGAGAATGTACTGTACAATTTGGTAGGAAAGGGCCCCTTGGCGCGACGATGGCTCCACTCGCATTATCATTCAAATGGAAAAAGTTCGCATGAGACAAGCGCGAGGACGGATATTCCTCATCTCCTATTTAAGACTTCGGGAGACGTCTCCTCGTTCAGCCGTGAGCGCGGACGTGACACCTGTCTAATAAATTCCGCTCTTTTCAGGATCATTATCGAAAATCTGCCAGCGAATCGAGCCAGAGGTCGAAGCGAATCTAACTTGCCAAAAAAAAAACAAATGAGAGGTATAAAAAAGATATCGGAATAAATCTGAAACTCGAGTATTCTGCAACCACACCTTATGAGGCAGGGAATCTAGGTCTGGATCCGCTATGTTGACATTTATGTTGGTGAAGGAAAACGAAGTTTGGAGTTTTGTAGATAAATTTCGAAAGCTCGCTTAGGATGAAAAATACTCAAATTTCGAGGATTCACTACAGAAGAAAAAATCTCTATCCCATTGATTGGCTGTTGGTTGGTGAGAACAGGCCAGTAAAGGATCGTCCCAGATTGTTAATGGATATCGGTATCTTTTACATCGCGAAATTTTAATTGTAAGATTTAAAATTACATTTCGGAAGATTGCTACAGAAAGCTGAAATATTTATACTAACGTAATTAGAGGTTAACTGCAATACCACAACATAAATTAAATTCACCGCCTAGATAAATCATTATCAAATTTTTCTTTATAGGACTAGACCCTTCAATCCTTAAGACTCAAGGATACTTTGCATATCAGCCCAAGATCACATCTTGATAATAGCAATTTTTCCTTCTTTGTCTAATAATTTAAATATCTAGCTGACTGAAATGCAAATAATCATAAAAAGAGGCCTAAAAGTTGCAAATACTAGGATATTAATTATGCATTTTCCTTAACTTTTTCTGCGGTTCATTTTATTATAGCTCAGGCGATTGAAATACACCTATATGAAAGCAATAATTTATTGCTATTGAATAAAATCATCTTCAGGTACATAAAATTCAAATTAATAATTAAATTGGTCAGGTAATATATCAGTTAATCAAAGAAAATATTGATATGGTCAGAGGTGAATAACTGCAAAACTTTTGTTTATTACACGTAGATAATTTTGTATACCACTAAAATTTTTAAAAATCAGCATACAATTAGTTTCAAGTTTAACCGACGTAACATTGCCATCATCCAGTTTTAAGTTTCATTCATATTACAATAGCCTGCGTACGACTTTCCGCATTAAATTTGTCTCAATAATAGAATAAGTTGGTTCACATCTAGTAGGCTCATAGTAATAATCACAAAAGCTGCAAAAACATTTTTGGCATGATGGAATTAAGTCAAAATTTTGGAAAAATCTCGAGGCTTCGAATGATTGAAATGGACTTTGGATAGCTGCTGACGAATCGACATATGATTAATTTGAAAAAGAACATGCCTATGATTTCATTACGATAAAATATGATAATAAGAAAGAATACATACAATATTAATATCCAACCATCTATTTAAAAGGAACCGGACGAGAAGAAATTTCAAATCAACGTGACTGGCGAGCAGAAAGAAATTTTCAAAAAAAATTTTCCGCTTGAATGAGCGATGTATAACACTTTCAAAAATATCTATACAGATCTTGTACGGCTGAAAATTAATAGAAGTTAATGAATACTCACGGAGATTTTTAACAAACGCAAAAAATGCGAGCTCGGCTAAAACAAAAAAAAACTGCCGAATAGAAAGAAAGTAACCGGAAATACGGTAGACTACTATTATTATAATCAATTCTAAAATGCACACAATATTTTTATAGGATAAAGTAATTAAAAATGTTTTTCGATAAAGAGAGATAATTGTACACATAGAGAATTAAAAATAAGACTAAATCGAAAAATTCGCGTTGTAGAGAGAAGTAAAGTTTGCATTCAATAATTCATCAAGCAGACCGAAAATTCTTATATCATGAGAAGGCTTTTCCAATTCATAAAGGTGTAAGCAATGAATTATGCTAACTGCCAAAATCAACTAATATTCAAGAGAGAAATGTGGAAATAATCCGCTCACAAATCCTTCTTTATAGCCAATATCTACATTTATCTGCAAAAAATGTCTTTTCCAATGTTTGCTTCCGTATGGAATAACGGTCGCACTGAATAAAGCCACCAACGCTTTAAACCATTGGATGCGGAAACAATACCCAACGATACGATACCCAAACAAAAGAAATCGCACGGAAAACAATCGTCTGGTAACAGAGAAAACCTTAAAAAAAGTTCACCTGCACATGACTCAAACAAACACTTTTACGACTCGAAGCATCGCGTTTGACATCGAGCCCATGTCTGGCAATTCAACTTTCAATATTCAGCACATGACCTCATAGTGATTTCCATGTTCCCACACGATAAAACACACGACTTTCAGCAACTTCTTGGGTCGGAAACGGTCTATCGGCCAATCTCAGCCATTCAGATGCCCACAGGCGCAAGACCACCTATCGAGCCTTGACTAAAAGATCACAGAATCCGCACGGGTATAGAGTGACACCGCTGGACCCCACGCCATCTATTATTGTCACCACTCATGTTGTCGTTACGCAGCATTGATATATCATTTCCCCTTCGTCCTTCGCGCCCTTTATTTGCCCTCTTCATTTACTCTTTCGTTGGTTGTTTTCGGAGTCATGTTCCATTGTTTACCAGCATTACACCCTCTTCCAACCACCACGTGTTCCTCAAGGATATCTCCGCATACTGACGACTGTGACGAGTTTTAATGAGGGAACGATATTCTTCCCGCGTTTGGAGATGAGCCATTAAAGATTATGACGTAAGGGAGGCCGACTTTGGCTGAATATTGCTTCTCGTCGCGTCAGATCTTTGATATGCGTTGCTAATGAAGCCGCGTCATCCGCTGAAATATAATAGATTACGAAGCGTGAAATAGAATTTAAATCTGATACTGTATCATTTAATGTATCTCGCCTTCTAGAGAATGATAGGTATTAATTATGCAGTTTTTTACTCTTATTTTTACGTTAATGTCTACTTGTTGACATATGAAGGTTGATCAACTGGTTGATCGACACTGGTTGTATCAATTGTAAAATAGAATTTAAATCTGATACTGTATCATTTAATGTATCTCGCCTTCTAGAGAATGATAGGAATTAATTATGCAATTTTTTACTTTTAATTTTACGTTAATAACTACTTGTTGATGGAATGGTTGATCAACTGGTTGATAAACTTGGTTGATACTGGTTATATCAACTGCAATTCTCTCTCAATCAACGGAGTTAATAGGCGCGGAAAAATAAGGATAAAATTATCAGTGCGAAAATCATGAGAGCGTAAATTTGAAGAGAATACCTAATACAATGGACAGGTTATTATTTTAATTTCTTCATTCAATTAAATCATAGACATTGATTCTTTTTTATACTTCACTTATATCATCTATGTGTTCCATGAGTCACTCATTACTTTTATACATGAACATTATTATTCAAGTCGTCTAGAAAATATATGACGCTACTGATATTTTGTCAACACTTGAAAATTTTAGTACGAAAATTTTTTTATTTCATAAAACAACCACCTATAGATTTTTTGTCGGGAACATTAAATCGCACACAAAAAGTTTCTAAGTGTTACATTGTGATGTAAACAAACTCAAAACTTAAGTAAAATTAGCACAATTTTTATCATGAATCACACTGCAAATAGGCCAATAGTCTAGCTGAAATCTATATCACAAAACTATTTTATTTTCAACAGAAAAAATTAAAAACTAGAATAGCAAACTTAAGCCTGAGAGCCATCAAATTCTTAGCGCTTCTGAAATTAACAAGAGCTAAAAAAGAAGGTGATAAGCATGACGAAATCCGAAAAAAAAGTTCACGAATTAGTTCGAGATAGCGGCCACGTTCTGGAACCCCGCTGGCTAATGTAATCACTAGGATTCCTTTCATTAATATAAATAAAACCCGATGGCATTGCAGACTTAATAAGCCATTGTCTGCATCGATTAAACCTCCCCCTGCTCAGTCCGTTCCAGGCCAAATCGTTATTTACCGCGTCGATTGTATCCGTTTGTTTGCCCATAGAGATTCTATCTCTTTGGCCGAGAAGGATTCGTTTCGTTTCCTCGTGACGAATCCCATCAACTAACGCCTACGGACCGCAACCTTTGACGCTGAATCTAGAAACTTGTAATGACCGAAAGGGGCGTGGAGTAACACACGACAGAAATAACGAAACTGAGAAAAGAGGTGCAAGTGGGTCAGGGTCGCTGGACGTTCTTTGACATGATTCAGAATCTCGATAAGGGAATAGTCGGGAGGATCGGGTGACCGATGAACCGTAAAATGTAATTCCTATTACAAATTTCGATCGACGAAATCCACAAAACATGGAGGTATTCGCGGAGACTTCGAGGAAAAAACTTTCTGCGGTCGATCTGAAATACGATTTAACGTTACAGAATGCTTTTGTGTTTCTTGAGTGGACTGCCCAATGACGCACCTGACATTCCGGGCGTTTTTTGTCCGGCTGAGAGTGAATTTAGGTGGAGCTGGATAATCAATCCAAATTCGGAGCGGGCGCTCGGATAATTTACAGCCTAACGGTTGACGGATTCCTACTCCAAGGATCACGAGGTCGCAGCTAAGTTCTTGAGAAAGATCCACGTATTTGCCTTAGGTTAGAAATTTTTAGTAAAGAAGAAAGAAGAAAATAAATGCAGAGCGATACCTCAGTAGCATAGTTAATTAGGAGTCTCCAAATTATGACCCAGAAGCACATTGGACCTTACGGCCAGGTGATCCGTAGAGCGCGACTTATTCAATTCTTATTTGATTACCACGAGTATTTAATAAGCATACAATTTTTTCAACGAATAAAAACTGCGTCAATTATTACTTCCTTATTAAGTTATGCATAATTTTTGAAAACCATAGTAGTGGCTACTTCAGACCCGGTATATCACATACTTTCTTTTAGCCATACGGTCGCTCAGCTCAAAAAATTTTGAAGATGTCCAGCAGTTTAAGGTAGACAATAATCAAAAGTTGTAAATTGCACTGATTAATGGTAAACTTTTATAGTCCATTAATGATAACTTTTATAATCCTTATAATCCTAAAACTTTGTAAACTTTTAATTTTCCTTATGCTTTAGGGCGTGTACCACGGCTAGATTTCTCGTGAATATAATTTTTCGCGCAATTCGGTATCCATTTCATTAGGTAAACTACAACTATCAAAAGCAAAAACGCTATTGATTCACACAGCAATAGCCAAACAATATGATGACCGTTCACTTACAAATCACCTTTTTCATTCTGTTTCTATTCATTATAGAGTAAATACATGCCGCTCATCGCCGATTTCTTCTTAGTGAATACATAAAAATCTCAATTCTAAATTTACATCTAATTAATAGCAAGATGTCAATCAATTAGAGGATTTATCCTGCCAATCACACACTCCTGGTATCGACAACTACATTACACATAACCCAACCTCGGCAAAATACCGATAAGTGTCTAAGAGGTCTATAAAAGCACTTAATTAAAATTGTAACTCCACGTGGTGTATATTGATAGTCCATTAGTAAAAGTTATAGAGATAATGAACAAATGACTAGTGATGGACTGAATTTCAGGTATAATTACTCATGCGTTGAAACAGTAAAAGCTATGGAAGTGGAAGAATCGGGTTCGAACCCCGAATATCATGTCTGTTTTCTTTTGGGATTCATTTGCTCGAAGTGGAACCTTACTTTCCTATCTGCCAAAATACATGATGAAGATAAGTCAGTCGATGGTGTCAAGATTCACCATTTCCGGGCGTAATTATGGCCACATTCAGAAGCGGAACGTTAGACGAATTCTGCACGAAATTCGCACGCAACCATCCCGAACGCTTCCTATAGGTACCGCTTCCAGCAAACGAGCAGCTTAACCTAAACAACAGGCAAACGAATCCAAGGGAACCAGTTCTATCCTTCCCTCAACCCTCCAAAACAACCTTGAGGGGGATGACTCGGTAAGACATACCAAGAACTACCAAGGACGGAAAACGATTTACATGGTAAGGGAGCAGTGCGGAAAAGGAGATCGCTATAAATACAACCCCAAACTCCTTCGTCACATAGAAAGCGACACACAGACCGGTATTTAAGGTAAAAAACTCTGGTATTCCGATTGAGTCAACAGCTCACCTATGGAAAGGAATGCGTGGACCGGAGGGGTGGGATTTACCCCGGAATAGTTCAGGTGGGGAATCGAACGTGGTAAGGGAAGATGGGTGGCCATACAGGTTACGTATTTTCCCTTCACTCTGCCATTCAAGCCGAGTCTTTTTCTTCCTTCTTCTCTTCGGATGTCGCGATACTTTAGAATTGGAGAACCTCTTTCGCGCCGCCGCCGACAATGGCCAGAAAGACCTTTAGCTCTCCCGCTTTGGTCTCGATTTATTACCTCTTAAACCGATGGAAATGAGAAGAAATGGACGCGCAGCCATTACCGGCGGGAAGGTGAGTGAGTGACGGTTCGTAAAAATCACCGCAGTTGTCAAGATATGCCGCCGATGGGTGCCATAACAACGATAACCCTACGATCTGTTAGTAGCTGGGAAGAGGAGGTAAGATTTATGGAAGACAAATAGAGAAGCCTTCGGAGAAGAAAGAACTGGAAAAGAAGTAAATTAGAAGAAGATCCATGCCCAGACAAATAAAAGGACATAACATTGCCATAAATATTCGATATACTGAAACATCTATGCTCATGAGACACCAGCAGAAGCTTATGCCTTATTCTCTGAACTGTGAATAGGGAATCTTAGACCCTGCCAACATGTGCATCTTATGATTAACGCACCTATTCGAAACTTCAAAGTATCATGAATAACAATTGATAAACAATACCATGGAATTAAAAATAATGGAATAAAAACGAAGTTCATCCGAGGACTAATTCAATGGACTAAGTAACAAAATTAACCATAAACTTTGACAACTATCAAACCAGCAGAAAAACGCTTTGGATTGAGTTTGTAAACCACTAAAATATTTCAGAAGTAAGACAGTTTAATGCGTGGATGGAACTACAATCTTAATTCAGGTTTGTCGTCCTATCTTTATTAAATGGGTTATTTCTAATTTAACACAAGGAAATTGAGTTACTTTACTTCTAAAATGCAATCGCATTCTTGCATATGCAGTAAGTTCCTTTCGAGAGCGAATGGCTTTTTCTTACGATGCAATACAATTTATACAAAAAAACTTTGCAATTGTTTTTCATTTCAGTATATAATTACGGAAATAAAAATCACTTATAATATCACGTGTTAAATTTAAGGATTGTGGTTAAATGTCATAAAATTTATTGCATGTAACTAACTTCATAAAGTAATTAGGGTAAATATGTGTCTTACAATCAGATGTTACTTGCAAATGCCCAGCATGCCTGTGTAAAATAACACGACTAATTTATACTTTCTGAAAGATGTCAACGATAAGTGGCTTTAGACAATTCTTTTTCAGAGTCCTCGACCCTAAGATTTTCCGAACAGAGGCACATTGTAAAAATATGGAGAACATTGCCAAAAAATACTATTTACAATCATCTTTTCAATTGTCTATAAAGAATGACATGTGGTTTTATAGACGGTAAAAGTAACCTTAAAGACTAAATATTCCAACAAGAAACGGTGAGAATCCAGGAAAACGTATTGACCTTACTACCACAAAGATCTTTCAGAAACTTTTTGAAATGCGCAGAAATGAAAGAAGCCGACGTGAGAAGGTGTAATTGAAAGAGATTTTCAAGGATGAACGAGAAACTGTGACATGAACGCAACATCCGCTCACGCAATACTCTTGCTTTTCTCCGAAAAAGAAGAGAATAACGATCGTGTGGGGAGTCTTCCGCCTTCCACAGAAAACATCTTGTCCCTGTGCCTCTATCGCTTCATTTGCAAGAATTTTATATTTATACAATGGAAACCATAACTTAAAGAATAAAAGAGAAATTTCAACTCCAATCAGAATTCTCATATAAACTTTAAATCGACAGCAACTTCAGTAACTCTGAGGATTATATGTAAAGGATAACACAAACTTAAAAAGATGAATTTGAGAAAATAATAGAAAATAACAAAACAATCTAAATCCTAAAAATCTTTAGAGCTTTCTATGGAAATATTTAGTGGAGTTTCCACACCTCTGAAGCTAAATTCTCAATTATAATTCCTAAATATATCAAACGTGCAAAAGACAACTACATTACTGGTAGAGCGTTATGCAAGAACTCATTAATTAACATTGGATATGAAATCAAAATAATTTACTTGGAAATAATCAAAAATATCTGTGAAAAATGGAGGGTAAAAATGCTGATCGACCGAATATAAATTTTATGTAAAAAGAGATTCAGACCACAACGATGAATGAAAATTCTATACAATTTAAAAGAGTTGATCGACTTCACTCAACATTCAATGCATAGAACTGCTTTTAATGTCAAACTTTTTTACCGCGTAATAGAATAGTATTCAACATGAATTTCCTATGCTACAAAGGATATGGAAGTATCTATATGAAACAAATTATTTTGGTAAAATAATAATTACCCTTTAATCCCTTATTTGGATGACCCATAAGAACTAAAGCAAAATTATCGGAGAATTTGGAATTGTCCTGATTTTAATTTCTATTCGTTAAGGCTAAAGCTTAATTTACACAACCATTTGTATCTCAAATTATGCCTGAAGATGTCATAATAAGTCACTGTCCTCCTTTTAACCACAATTCTAACACGACGAATGGAAAGTGACGGAGAAAATCCAGAAGGTCAACTCAAAGATTAGGAAAAAAGCGTGGAAAGCTAGATGACGAAAACGAGATGACGCAGTGAGAAAGAGAAGAAAAGCAACAAAGCAAAGGAGGAGAGAGATATAAATTGGATTACATGGGCGTCTACATTTCGTAATAAACGCCCATCGCATGAATAGATGACACACTGTATAGGATCGGGTCAAGCGAAGGAAAACGAACGTGTCGAAGTATTTCGGACATAAAGGAAGGGCAGGACCCAGTCACCTACATACATATCTTTAAAAGTGAAAACTATTGTTTTCGATTCTAATCCCAGCAATAGTTTTATCTTGCATAGTCATTTCTAATGTTATTCAGTAGAACACCACGTTTTATACTTGTTTGTAACGCATTTGAGCGAAATTTAGCACAGACTAAAGCGAATGGTTAGCATAAAAGACAATAAGGCAAAACTGAAGAAACATAATATTTAGCTGGCATGTTCTTCTTTATTATTTTTCAAATTGACTGATATAGCATAATTTGGTGGGTGAGATCTCTTCGTATCTGCTAGGTTGATAAGTAACTTAAGATGCATTTTGCATATGAAACGTAAGACAACTATGAGGAATCGACGATATTCTAACCTTTTTATAACAGTTTTAACCGACGGTTTACCTGAAAAGTATTGAATATTTTATTTTGTACCTACAACTATCTCATTTTAATCTGTAATTACGTAGATTTCGATACTTTGATTCATCTTTTAATTAGATTCATTTATAATTACTTTTAACTAGAAAATTATGAAAGAGGGAAATAATTAATCTCTTAGGTCTGAGGTTTCATTTTCTTGAAATGAACGATTTTTTTATCCTTGAGTTAATAATCAATTGATAGAGTTAATAGTTATGTTTTCTATGAACGTATGTAGCTAATAACAAGTCAATGGAACGAATAAACCATTGAAGTATGTACAAAGAGTTGAAGAATCTTTCTTCACATAATTATAAAATTCGAGAAATTATCTCCAAGCTACACTAATTCTAAATTCTCTTTTAGCACGCTGGGTTTGATACAATACTCTTTAACCTTTTTCCTCCACTCATTACACCTCAGATTACCCGATAATTACCGCTATACTTTTGCAGAATTCAATCAAGGAGAGATATAAGCGCGGAATGAGTATTTAAAAATTTCTTTGGGGAAATAACATTGAACAATAATATACCTTAAAAAAATAAAGTGAAAACATAACGGCAAATTACGATTATATTGAAATTCGGAATTAAATCGGTACTATGACGAGATCTCTTTTGCGGAGTATCGTGGCGCATCGAATAAGAATATCTCGATTTGCTCGAGCCTTATCCCTCCACGTTGCTTCTCCGATCCCTCCAAAATTCGCCAACAGAATACAAAGTCTCCGACGTGACCCACAAACACCCATCTTTCCTTGTTAAGCATGCGCCGAAAGATAACCCTCTAAAACAGCAGACTAGATGGTCAAAGGCGGAAAAGTAATGCTGACCTACCGAAAGCATTACTTCTGGAAACAGCGTTCCACAACCGCAGTTTCGAAACTGCGAGAGAATAAGAAGGAGAACAGAGCGATCCTGTGGGCGCGCCCACGGAGGATTCTTTTTTTCGCTCTCAGTGTTAGCGAAGGCACACACTCCCCTTGGCCTTGAAGTGCCGATGTGCGTGGGTGCATTGCCAAAGAGGAAGGTTCCCTGCGCCGAACCCCTTCCCTTCTGATGCGGTCACCTTGGACCGAAATGGGCAAAACCAAGAGGTTCTTTTGCTATGGGAGGAGGGAATCCGATGAATAAGAAGGGAGCCGATGCCATGTTCGGAGATGTCGACGCTCGGGGCACTTAAGACGATTCGCCGCCCGAATCTGATTGGCTGGGTGGAGGGTCCAAACAGGGACTACGGACTGTGAGCGACAACAACCTGAAGGCACACAAGGGAAAGGGTGGCAAAATTCGCACGAAAACAACTGCAACAAAGTTATCCTTCAAAATTTTCTGATGCTAAAGTTAGTTACCAGAATGAGTATTCGTCTTGCACGAGTTACACAATTTCTTATCCCAATAATTGCTTCATTTTCCATGCTGTTAGCGTAACAAGCATAAAACAAACAATTAATTGGACGAAACTGAAACAGATTCATTGAGCCATCTAATAAGAATCTACGTACATTAAAAGGTATACCAGGAGTATACAAAAATTATGTTGTTGATTATTGTGTCCTCCTTCCGCATGTTTAGGTAAGCAAAAGAGAATTAGATTGTGGACAAGCTTTTCATTTTGATAAAAACTACTACTCTACTGCGAAGTGAGATACAAAAAATTTGATATCGGAATACTGTTAGGAATAGAGGAAGACCTATTTCTAGATGTAATTATAACACTGATGAATCCAGGTAAGACTCTCTCTTCATTATTTTATTTCCAGGTAACAATCTTTTGAAACTGGAGAAGAATAACTTGGAGTAAACAGATATTTTTAAAAAAATTTCCTTCCGTAGAAAAGAGCTAAGTCAAATTAAAAGGGTATCATAATAATTACTTGTATTCCCTCAGTATCACAACCTTTGTATAATATTAACATGTTCACTAAAAAACTATATGCAAACGAATTGATCGAATATATGATAACGATATTATAATGTTTCGCGACAGATTTGAAGATAGCCATCAATAGAGCATGCATATACTTTTGTCTCTTTTTTCCATTCTCTTCAGGAATAAATTTAAGATACCATGGTAGATACTTCTTTGAACCGCAAAATCATGAAATAATCTACCACTCTGACACATGTAAAGCGTTAAGAAGAGTAGAGCCCAGGGAAACAGAAAAATGCATAATTCAATAGACTTTAACACAGTCCGATATGAACGCCACCCAAGAAGAGTTAACGGCCGTGCTCTTTAACATCCCTTCCGGGTGTACGCCTAGCTTTACGGACAGTTTATGTTTTCCCTCGGGCTCTCCCACAACTACGCAATTCCATTCATGGAGCCGCAAGTTGCCCACGGAGGAATCTCCGTATGAGGGACGAATGAAAACAAAAGCGTGGAATGGGAAAACCTTTTCCCGGAAAATTCTGCAGAGGTCGTGAGAAAAGATGGGAGTTTAAATCAAAACAATTAGCGAAAAAGGCTATAAGGCGATCTGAGAGACTTTTGCATAGATATATGGAGGCGGAGGAATAATAGCTTCATACGTGCGGCACGCCCACTATTGCAATATGCATTTAAGTATGGAGCAGTAATGTTTGCCACTCAATTAGATCCTCAGCGTATGCGTAGGTGGAGGATACTTAATCCTATTGTAAATGCACTTTCTGAAGGATGGGATAGTAGTTTTCGTAAAGTCAATAGTTGCATTTGCATATATCCAACTCCAATAAATTTTAAATGAAAAGGGAGAAATCAGGTAGGACGGAGAATAGTGCCTTGATGCTAACAACGAATACGCTTTAATGACAGTCTCTATGTCTGAATTGTCAATAGGCGGAGTCAACGGGCAACTGCCAATAATAGCAGCCAAAATGTCAGGGATAAGTTCAGCCTTTTATCTTATGAAAATTAATTTACATATAATTCGGGAAATATAACTCACATAAATTTGGAAGTAGAGGAATGAACCAAACAGCCTCAGAGATGAAAACCTATCGTGAGAATGAGGAGAAAATGCTGAATACTTAAGATGTAGCTGCGATAGAGGCGCTTTTTAAATAATTCTTTTGCAATATTCCATGTGATTTCCATTGAATTATATCAAAATAAGTACATTACTTCTGAAGAGGACTCACTGTTAAACGATCGTAACGAGGCAAAGGAACATCATAAATAAAAAGATGTTTATTGAAATTGGGTAACATACTGTTGGGAGAAATTTTAGTTCTCGTCAAAGTTATTTAATTTAATTTTTGCCAGCAATATGGTGGAATACTTTGTCTCATCTTTGAAAATAATTTTCGAGTTTTGTGAGTTACAGGTATACAGAAAAAATTATGGTACGTTATATCAGCTAAATTTGCTTAGTTTTCATAATACTGTTCCTTTGTATGACCCAGCACTGTCTACGATAAGAAAAGCAAATTATTTTTGATTACTTTTCACCATATGGAAGCTTGACATAACCACCATGATTAAATAATTTCACAAAAAATTATCCCAAAGAAACACGCATACGTAAAGATGTATCAAAATTTTTAAAATTATAAACCACTCTTTGCATTGAACTTGACAGCGATCGTGAAATTGCCGATGGTTTCTGAAAAATGAAAACAGGAACAGTATGGAAATCCCGTGTATCGGTTCTACTGGAGACCTGGCAAACTCAACGTCCTTTCTTATTCAGAGATTTGTTTACCTCAACCGTAAAGGTCGCATAATGCTATTCCAATCGCAAACATGAACCTGTTTGTTTTGGTGAATCGTATTATTTTCCGCCTTACTTTTATACAAACCTCTTAAACTCCCACTTTTTCCTCCAAATTCGATAGATAATAAACTTCCTCCGCACGAATTACGAATACGGTTCCTTCTCGCTGTGAGGAGGAAATTGTACGCAATAAACGGAGTTCTCCCCGGGGAAACGCATTTATATGTGCAAATGCAACCTTACGTTTCCTTACAAGGACTTCCTTAGACGTAAAGATTATATTACCTGTGAACAGATAGGGTATAGAGTGAGAAAGGGCGATAGGGGTGTGGAGTGAGAAAGAACTTACTATTTAAGGATGGAAATTGGAACTGATTTTCTTTTCCAAATTCTCAAAATTTCTTTCTTCGTGAAGGGCAAAATTAAAGTTTACTTGTTGTTTAATAACCTGTGGCTGATAATATTTTAATGAAAATCTAAAGAAGTTTTATACTTTTTAAGTTTTACAAAAAAGTATAAAAGTTAAGAGTATAAAAAGCTTACGTAAGTGTTGCGTATTTTCCACATTAAAAACCTTTGCGGTTTCGGCTGAAATCGGTCGTTATCTGATTGAGAAGGTAAAATCCAAAAAAAACTTTTGCATGGAGGAAAGAGGCTAAAAGCAAGGGTAAGGCCACAAGACAGTGGGAAGAAGGGTTGGGGGAAGAGGAGGTGGAGGTTTAGGTGGGGAGGTTCAGAGTTTTTATTGAGGATGTATAAATAATAACATTATGAATTTACCGGTAATTATTTTATTACCACTGGGTTCTTACGTCCCACCCTATTTCCTATCGGCACTCTTTTTGGAGACCGCATTTGAGTTCCCAATTATGAAGAAGTTACACTTCGAAACTAGTCGAAATGAAATCATTTAGGCCAATCTTTGCAATTGATTATTCATACATCCTGATAATTAAATTTACTGAATTTTGTAATCACAAAAGTCTTGCCTCTAAAGACTTCATATTCAATTTTATCTTTCCGTTACCTCGTATGTGTTCCGATTTTAATTTCCATAAGTTTACTTTTAAAGGATAGTCGATGACTATTAAAGAAGTAGATTAGATCCATTTAAGTACAATTCTGCGATGTTATTTCCTTTAATTTGCCAAAGTATAGTCTATATGCCATCTGAGAGTCGTCATTTATACCTATAGAGATCGGAAGTCGCAGTGAAGAGATAATTTAAGATAGAAGTAAAAAAAGAAATATTCAGGCAGAAATTTTTCAAATCGATTTTCAAAAGCCTCAAATAACGTCATTAAAGAGAAGCCTAACTTGCATGAAATGTTCCCTTTGTGGGCACAAATTTAATAAGATTTATTTATATCACAATCAAGGACGAATCTAGAAACTTTAGTGATGCATTTAGGTTACTTTCCATTTATTCTCTTATTAAAGTAACAATAATCTCAAAGTCTTAAATCTCCAGTATTTACAACAAAGGGGTCAAATTATGTCGTTTTGAAGGGAATGACTATGCAAAAGAATTGCAATATATCTATAACACTCCACTATCAATTTGTAGTACTATAAGCAACTTGGTTGACCTGAGATGTCAACAAGAAAAATTCCATTCTGCTCCTATACAATTATTGACGAATCAAATACAAATTGGTCGTAATAATGCTACAACTTATGGAGGGAAAGGGCTTTGGAATATTCGTAGGAAACACTCCATTCTGCCCATCCGTCCTTGAATGCCAACATTCAACACCGGCCGTGTTTACGTCGTGCCGTTATTTGCCCAAATTTTTCATAGCAGTCTCAGGCGATAAAATAGCCGATGGTAAAGATCAAGACAATGCTCCTCACGAATGCAAAGAAAGGATAAAAATTTCCTAAAGAAAGGATCCATTCATACATGTATTTCTGTGAAAAAGTACATTTTTGACATCCGTTTTATCAAAATTATAATCAATAACGCTTATGCGATCGAAGAACACGGATCGCAGAAAAAACTAAAACTTTGGAGAGGAATAAAAGTGACACAAAGAATACTGGCATTAAATTTGAGAGTTAATAAAGGACGTTCAATCAGATCATTCTTCACTTGGGCGTCAAACTAAAGATATGGTCATCTACATTTTCCTTCGAAAGACACGATTTTGGCAACTTCGAGCAAGAGTGTATTTAAGACAAGATTTTGGGATAATTTATAAAGGAGGCTCTCTCCGGAAATGACAGTAAATAATAATTGAGACTTTTTCTTCGTATAAAATTCAGATCTGTGAACAAATCATGATACCGGCATATTCTTGTTCCTGCTACTATATCTTTATTAAAAGAAAATTTTTCATTATTCTTTTGTTTCAGAATAGAAGCAAATATACCTCAAATTTACGAAGTCCTCAGTCTCGCCCATGCTAATTACACAACCTGAGAGCTACCGAGGTATGGTCAATTATATTTAAACATGGCATTTACTTTTACTCCTGATTGATTGCTAAGAAAAGTATTATGTATAGGGCCTCTTTGCTACCTCTAAGTGGACTCTAACATTCATTACATTAACCTTATTCATCTTGCAAAGTTAGTCTCTTTCTATTCACAAAGTTTAATCAAGTCAAAGTTTACAGCAGCTAATTGTGGTGTGGTTCAAACTGGCCTCCAGGCCGAATAATTCATAGAACGCATTCTTATTAGAGCGGAAGTGAAACAGTTACCTTATTAATTTGCCGAATAAAATTCTTCAAATCGAGCATATGCCCGAATCTTCACCTTCATAAGCTACAGGCCGTGAGAGATACGGAACTGATGGAAATGGAGAATTGCTTGGTTCGTGACGCATATAACGCCAAGTTCTTCCCTTCACTTGTCAAAAACAGGGAGCCGATGCTAACTTCAGCTACATAATTATCCAACGGCATGAGAAGACACATATTATCGCATCCGCTAGCCTTTAATGGCCTGATAAAGTAATCATGAAGGATATTTGAAAAAATACACATATTTTCGGGAACGAGTTCTGAGGCGAACTTCAAGCGAAGCCGGCTAATCTTCACCTCACGGGTAAGGGGATTAAGAACCTACTCCTCGGCGAGATAATCCATAAAAACCGAATTTCATTTGAATTCGTTAGGGGTGGAAATGGAGATTCGGAGGCGGGGCAGAGGCGTAAAAACCTCGCAAATATGGAAAGATGATCCATTCTTTCCTACGCCCCTTTGGTAATGCATTTCATTACTTCGTTCCCCGTGTCTTTTGGGA
This sequence comes from Pachydiplax longipennis, assembly GCA_036926295.1. Lineage (NCBI taxonomy): Eukaryota > Metazoa > Arthropoda > Insecta > Odonata > Libellulidae > Pachydiplax > Pachydiplax longipennis. The sequence continues at coordinate 35,543,614 of JAVFKF010000004.1, read as the reverse complement.
GGGAATATGCCTTCCATTTATAACGGCTTGGAATGAAAGAGGTGTGGTCGGTTGGAATCGGGTCCACGAATTCGTGACTCTCGACTCCGTTGTCTTCTCACGAGTAGCAATGGTTGAAAGTGCGAAGAAATTCCCGTCCCGTGATGCAACGCGACAACCTTCACATTATAAGTACAAAGACAGCCCAACGTTTCCCATTGTTGTCGATCAAGGCGTGATTCAGAGCTGTATTCCGTCGATTAACTGCCGAAGGGATAAGACATATCTTCGCAACTGCCCTTGCAACAGCTAAAACTGTCTTTGGGAGGCAAATGTTCATAGTATTCACGGTTACCCAGAAATATTTCAGCTCATACCACTTACTGCAACATTCGAAATGCATAAAAAATGTATTTTTGCACTCCGAATGTGAATCGTTTAATTCAAAATAAACAATAAAGAATACTTCTCCTCAACACCCTCCCCCAGTGTGTTGAAATCAGTGGATTGCATGAGATATCAAGGTTGCTATGCTGTTTCTATGCTCTTGTTTATTGACTTCCTTCATTTGAAATGTAATGTCATACATGTTACATCACAAAATGAACCAAGATGGATTCAAACATACAACGTTTAATCACTCATGTAGTTTCGCTAATCCTGGGTTCGCATACTCAACACGTAGAACGTCAACGGCGAAGTGTAAACGAAAGAAAGAAGTATCAGCATGGAATCGACCGTTCTTTCTCTGACACTGATATAGATTAAGTCCTTTGGCGATACAATTTAAATAGGAAATTTCCATCCAATAAAATTTTAAAAGATTTAAAAAGACCTTGATTTATAACAAATTTCATCAGAATATTGTGGATACTGCCTGTGAAATCTAAAGAATTAAGGAACATAGAGGAGTGCCATAAGATTTTACAACACATGACTAACTTATTTCATCTTAAATACCTCAAAGTCATCTACATAAGAGATTATTAATCAAAGCTTATTTTACAGAAAAATACGAATCGTGCCGTATCTAATTAGGTGAAAGGGTCAATAAACATAACTTTTCATGCTATTCGTCAATATTTGCATTTCCCCAAAGTTTCTTTAAAAGAATACTGAGTAATTCAAACATTCTGACGGACCATAACAGGTTTCCACTTATTGATAACAATTCAGTAAAGCAAGTAATATAGCACTAATAATAAAACAATCAACAAGCATTTTAAATAAGGATGGTTGCTTTTAACGAGAATCAACACAAACAACTTTGATTAAAATTAACTTAGTTATTCTCTTTGGTCAAAGTTTTATAATAATATGAGCCATATCAATTTTACACGATAACAACCAGACATTTCCGCGATACCACTGTTCCACAAGGTAGCAATATAAAACCTCCGCTCCACTTATTGCCTTAATTGTACATTGTATTACAACACTTCTCTTGATCAAAGAAAAAAGGACAAGATTTCGGCTCGGAAAGGTAAATAAAGATACGCCTACCGACGTGATTAACTAGGACTATCTCAACGTCACAGCTTCGTGGGCGTATATTTGCATTCTGTTTTCGAGAGAACGAGTTTCCACACCCGTTAGACGAAATAGAAGCGGAGCCCATTCTTTTTACTGCGTAATTTACGCGGTCAGATCCCCTTAAGACCGCGCTGGAGGTCTAAACACGTCCTCAGGTGGGAACTTCATCGGCGGCACGCGTGAGAACTGTTCCTTTTGGGAAAACCAGGTCACTTCCTCCCGTTTGCGCTCCACTAACTCTTTTTAAGTTTGCTTCGCTTTGGGCTCACAAGAACATTCATGAGTAACTCTGAACTATGCAAAAAAGCGGCCGAATTTCTTTCTCTTGAATACGAGTCAAGATCGAGGTCTGCCATTGCTTTGGCATAATTAATTAGGCCTCACAAAACACCACAAAGAATAATACATCAACCGGAAGGCATCATAATTTATGAACGAATTTAATAGAGCATTTAAGGTAGGGGCAAGCTTTTATATTTAACATGTCAATTATTTCATTTTTAATTTTATTTGCCATAAAAAAGTAATTTATGTGTCATAGACTATAATAAATGCGCTCTCTAGATTTCAACGGTAGGTGAAATAATGCATTTATGTTTAAATCTGTAAACTGAGTACGAAATTTATTTTTAACTTTTCTCTGGATTCTCTGCGTCAATCATAACAATGAAATGATCCATGGGTTGGCCACGCCTGATTTAGCGTTTCGTCCTTTCATTATCTCAAATGATGTATGCATGTATCTAATAGCGAATATGCTGTTGAAAATCACAAGATGTTTCCGGTTAACCCACTTGTATTCGCACAAGTCGAAGTGATCCCGGGTTTTATTCCCGGAAAGATACATGATCCTCTTATCCGGTGATGCGTGACTGGTGAAGTCTTGGTGAAAGGTATCTTACCAAAAAAGACTGAAACCAAGACAACTTAGCGTCACCCAAAGGAAAACGGCCAAAAGGAAAGTCGTCGAAATGCTTTAAAGAGGACAAATGCAGTGCCAGCAAAATGCAGGTCTGGCGTACCGAGTATTTTCTGCTCAAACTCCGCAAAATGCGATAAGTATGGCAACTTTTTACTTTCTTATCTGGATGGGAAACCTACTTTCCAGAATTATTTCTGTATATCTCAATGTTATATACTTCGAAATTTACTTCCGTAGCCTAATTATTTTAAGAAGATAAATAATTAACATCATTAGCTTCCAATTGCTACAGCTACTTTTATTTTTCCCTAAGATTTTATCAATAAACGATAAAAATTAGCTTTCAAGAAAAAAACGGATGCTAAGATTTTTGACAGGACTGGGACTCGAACCCCATAAATGGGAGATCCGTTTTCGAGTTTTGGTCTTATCAGCCATTTTTCATGTCTATTTTTTCTTGGAAATTTCGCACAAAGTCTCTTAATACTTTTCTTCGAATAAGAATTTGATTCCCAAAATAAATATGCTCAGGCGTAACTTTGTGGAAAGCCATAATAAATTACTAAGTTTATTAATTTAATTTGATTCCTTGCTGGTTAACCTTCAACGATCGCTTTTTAAATAATAGTGCGGATTCCTTAATGTCCTTCGCGATGATTTTCGAAGCGCACTCACCTATTATTATGAAATTGATTTAATTTTACCTGTCATCTTAATCCACAAGAAAATGCTTGAAACGAATATTACAACATTTATATAGTTCAGATTTTGAGAAAGGTCTCACCTAGAAATATGAATCAGCTCAAAAGAGTTGAAAAGCATTTTTCATTGATAAGTAAAGAAGAAAGTGGTACTTTTTCCACAATTTTTTTATTAAAACAATACAGATTAATACGACACGTTTCGGCGATTGACCGCCACCCTCAAGTGTGAAAACATTTTGATTGAAAACTTTTTCTTTTTCATCAAGATGAGTTTCAACCAAGCTTCGCCAACGACTGTGAATTTTACTCTTTTCGATATACTGAAATAATTTAACTTTACCATACAAAGGAAGAAGTAAACGGAGCACAAATTCACATTAAGATGCTAATATTTGGAATATTTTCATTCAATTAGGTCTCTATCGAATACACTATGATTGGTTTTTAGGTCGTCAACAGTATTTATAAGCAATTTGGACTTAATAAATAGATAATTACAAATACAGTTTCCATTAGATGCGATTGTATTAATATAGACGCACTACATATACTACGTATTAAATTCTGGCAAATATGTGAAGGTAATCGACGCAGTTCACCCACGTTTCAAGGAAATATTGGACTATATCCCTCGTATAAATTAACTAACTAGAAAAAGAGTTAAAGATGAAACCACGCCAAGATATTCCAGTGAAAGTACAATACACTATGATGTCGCATATCAAAAATACTAAAATTATAGTTGTTCTACTGGATGGGTGGTAGGGCTTTATTTTCTAGCAATGAAAAGATATCACCCAAACTTCGAAAATTAAGCCTAGTTAATGTCATGGATGACAAAACATGATAAATTATATATAAATAAAAATATTAAGACGATAATGTTGTAAATTATAATAGACGTAATCCTTAAATATTTTATTAAATGAGAATGCGAATGACTGAAATCTAGGATGGACATATTTAATATCCTTGGAAAAAAAATTATTACTGCAATTAATCTATGCTATATTTGGTAAATTATATGCGGAGAGCAAAAATCTAAAGGCGGTTTTAAATTTAATCAGTCCTCTAGGCTTGAACTAACATATCAATCGTCTTTTCTTGGAGCGTTTGTAGAAAAGGCCTCTTCGAAAGACTCTTCTGGTTGCATAAGATTAAGGATGACGCTCTTTCCTCCTAGCGCAGTACAATAGTGCTTCCTTGATCTTGCATTCATGTTGTATATGGCAGCAAGAAAAAAGACACACAAATGAGCAACATAACGATAAAAAAATATACGATAAAAAATAAGGACTCTAAGCATTCGTTATCACCACTGTCGAATCTGTGCCACAGGTAACTGAATATTAATTAGAATACAATACAATCAGTTGTATCTCATCAACATTAGTTTCTTCAGTTTTACCAGAACTCATTACAACATCAAACATCCAATTCTTGCAACTGAATGATACAAACCAACTGATCAAACATACTAGGACAGAAGACAATACGACTTGAAAATAAAGATGGAGCGAAGTACGCGTGACCGAGTCCATGACGATGATCACCTACAGGAAATGGCAGAAAGAAATTGGTCGTAATTTAAGAATAATAACAAAGGACGATGCGAAAGGGTAGCGATCTGCATTAACTTGACAATACGCCCACTTAAACTCTACCGGCAACAAAAGAAACCCGCAAAGAAAGCCAATTTAATCCACTGAAGTCGTACTAAGCTTTGAGATTGTTCTTTTGATGTAGTTGAAATAAGACTAACAACCATGACGCGCAAAGAAAAATTACGCAAAATTAAATGATAAGATAGAATGTACGTAATCACAACCGGTTTTCGGACGATTCCTATTAAGTCGCACACGGAAGAATTATCTAACCTCCGCAATTTCTCTACAATGGATCGAATGCGCATTTAACCCTTTGGAAGGTCAGCTGCAGTTCTCTCGACTCCTTAAATGCGCAGCGACTAGGCATATGTTGCCCTCTTGAGCCACGCCCCGTCCTATGGGGTTGTTAATGCAAATAGATGTGAATCACGCCGTTTCCTTTCCGGAGAGATTAAAGACACTCTGTCGACGGGATAACTTAATCATCTTCGCTTTCGAACGAGATCATAAACTATTAATGAGGTGCTGTATTATTCTTCCGATGCTAAGTGATACGCTGACACCTCGGAATAGGTGACTCATCGATTTTTCTACGAGACTAATGTTTCGTCCCATCCGATTCCGTAATGATTATTCAAAATTACGTAACTCAAGACAGTGGAAAATTAACTTGGAAGAATATTGATTCGGAAATGCGCCTGAGAATCTCATAAGCTTCAGTGTTTTCCATAAGGAGTTCTGCTTGTATATCAGGATAATGAATCAGCATTAAAAAAACGACAATTATAAGTAGATGTGTTTCCTTTTGTAGTCCTTTGGTCCGACCTTTATCGGCAGATTTTAGAATCTGCTGATAGTTACATGTGGAGCAAAAACTTTATTGGTGAACTTGAGTCGTTCAAAGAAGATAACATTTTAATTATACTGACCGAATAAAGCTAATGTATTTGCGGAAATAGTGAAATGAGGTGAAAATCGATCATTCCGATAATAATAGATCATTCGGTAGTTTACAATGGTGCAAATTTGGAAAGAGTACATTGTATAGAGAAATTACGAATAATTCAACGTTTACTTATGTAATTATTTACGTTTTATCAACGTAGTTTAGGATTATCTCAGAGAATGCGATACAATTGCAGTTTAACTGTTCAAAGCAAATGAAACATATGAAAAGCAAAAAACATCAGTTAAATTAACATCCTAAAGCTCAAGAGATGAGAATCATTTACGAGAAATTCATACAAGTAAACTAAGTCGAATATTTATATTTCAATAAATTATCATTATCCTCATTTTTGGAATAAAAACTAAAGGCAAAAGCATGCAGTCAAGTAATTGAGACGATTATAGATGTTTAAAAAATCTAAGAAAATAGATGATTATAGAAGACAAATTGAAAATTTTTATGTGCAAATGCACGCGAAAAACGATAAATCATAACAAAGTAGAACTAAACGAAGCCTTAGATGTCAGATAGATAAAAATTTTCATAAGAAAACTCGAGTTAAAAACATAGCCGATATTCAAGAGGATAACAAACCAGAGTACTGCTTGACAAATGAGATTGATTCGAATTAAAAAAAAGAAATAAAAAAATAGATGAAAAATAAGACGCAGAAATTTTCTAGATATTTTATCAATCTAACACCTGTCATCAAAGGCAATCCATCTTCTTCCATCCCAAATCGTCTGGTAATTTTTGAACCAGAGATATTAATCTAAAAGATAATAGTTTGACGACTAATAGAGTACTGTTTATGAGGATTTCAAGTTCGGCCTTCTTAAAAAAAGAACCTAGTTCTAATTTCACAATCCGTATTTCGGACTCCACCGAAGATATAGAGGGTTCCGAAACATAATCCTTGCCTCGATCAAAATTTAGACCATCATTAGGACGAATGACGACGCAAAATGATAGAACGATACGCTACCCGGAGCTCATTTTTCTCCCTCCTGCTGTCTCAACACATCGAACCGGTGAAGGATAGAAAAACGCCCAACTTCTTCATAAAAAAGAAGCGAAATGTTTAGTATATTTTGGTGTAAGGCGCCCACTCTTCACACCCACCCAGGCTCTCGCAAATTTCGACCACTTCGCACGTGGATGCCGCCGACGCCACCTATGAAAACGCCGACCGGAAACACGAGGAACACACGACTTCCGCCCACGTGGTTTCTTAGAGGCCGCTCTCTAAAGAGGCGATAAAACGCAAAATCTGTATCGATATCAGGAAGATGATGGGATATTTCGCAAAGGGGAAGGATTAAGCGAAAGAAAGCGCTTTGTGGAGCGATAAAAGAATCGCAAGAATAGTGACAATGGAAAGCAGAGTTTTGGCATACATCCAGAGCGCCTACGCCGGGAAAGCCCTCGCGCTTCGAAGCCAATAATGGTCGCGAAAGAAAAGAAACCTCCCTGACCGTCGTTGTCATCCCAACGCAGTTTATCACGGTGAAGGTTTTGTATCAAACACGGCTGCAAGTCCGACTTGAATGGACTTGAATGAAACAGGCGACCCTTAACGACGCTGTGACCACACGCGCTCTATCCATTATCTCTTTCAAGGGCTCCTCTGCTTGAATTACGTTTTGAACGCATGATCTACGTGAACTGTAACGTGCTCGTGATTGGAATGTCCGTTTTATGAAAGCCACCTGTGCACTGATGATGTCACGCCCACGAGTTTCAATTAAATCGGCATTTTTTTTACGAGGCATTTATTTCCCAACAGCATTCGAACAAAACATACCTTGATTATTCTTTGTAAGTCGTTCAATTCATCTTATCCTTCTACCGCGGCTCGTTATTTGAAGTTATTTATTTCACTTAAATACCGATCATTCCAAAAGTGCCTTCAAACAGACCGACTTTCAAGAACCTGTACCTATGCGAGAATGACTGAAAATTCAGCATATAAATTATTCCTCCCACACGACCAGAGAATGGAATGATACTAAATTAAATCAAATAAAACTTAAAACCGATTCAGCATTCAAAGTTCAATGAGGCAAGACAGTTTTACTCAACTTTATAAATCTTATAATTTAACTTTAATGATATAATTACGTTAAGTGGATTGCAAAGAATTTTTCAAAGGTACTTCAAGGTTAATTTATACGCTGAATTAAAGTTCTGGTCTCTTTATTTATGTTTCTTCATCTAATTTCTTTAAAATATCTGTATATTATTTTTCAGACGTCAATACCTCAGAGAAAAATTTTAATTGCATAAGCCTTACAAATCTCTGTGTGAGAGCCCAGGATAATATACTTTCCTCTATATCATTTTTAGCTCATTTAATCATAACATAACTTCATTGTCTTTCTTTACCAGAGAAGAATGGGTTTCTTAGATGTTAAAATATACAGGCAACCTTTGGAGACTTCAGAGATTACTCAGTAATTGAGACTTTTTCAAATACGTCTGGAAACCTGCGTCTTTCAACAAATAATATCGTAATTAAAGCTTATCATCAATAGTGGCCGATTTCAATAATTTCCTATTGATACTAAAAAAGTTAATGATCGATAATGAATGACTTTATACACATTCATTCGCAATTTGTGACTCGCAAATGAAGTAATGACTCCGTATTTTAATCATTCCCTGGTCATGAACTTCCATTGAAGGTAGTACTCAAAAAGAGTCTAAAGAACTATATAACTAAAGGACGGGTATCGGTTTCCTTCCTTTTTCGAAGATTTAATTCGTAATTCAGTCTCTATATGTTCGAGAGAAATTTTTAAATGGTACTCATCAGAGATAATCTTGAAACAGGATAATGTCCTACTTAAAATTCTTTAGTATCCTCACTGAACCGAACTATAAAAAATGAATTGGATCTGCGAATGAAAATAATTCCAGCGAAATTTTATTCAACTGAGCAATCTTCGACGATTTATCATCGATAAAACGATTTGGAAATTACACTTGATTCGATTCGATGCAACATAGCAGGCGAATCCGACGGAGATAAATGTTTCCCGCTGAATAACACATGACATGATCCAACGGAAGCTTGAAGTTCAAATAAGAGTTACGTGTCTTTCGTAAACGCTAGTAAAACGTCCTCTCGAGTCGTCTGGCATAAAATAAGCACTTATGAATATCGGGACTCGTAAAACTTGTCAACATAAGAGTTATACTTTCAAAGAGGAGCGTTCAGAAGGATTCTCGGGATCTGAAGTGTTTGTTTTGTCTGAATTGTTGAAGCAGATCTCTGGAATCTTAAGCGACAAATGAATGTATGTACATGTAAAATTTAGTAACAAAACATTAAGATCATATTACATAATTTAACACAATAAAATCATTTTGCTCTTATTTCAACTTAAATTTTTTCTTTCAGAAATGCGAACGCTCGTTTCACAGAATTGAAAATAGCTCGCTATGACAACTAGCTCAATCAACTCAAATTAAAGAACAATCAAAAAACAGCCAAATAAACTTCATCACATTTAAAAAAGTTCCATGGAAGTGTCCTCTGACAAATGATTCACTGAAAACTTGCAAAAAGAAATATATATCTGCATACAAAACCTCAGAGAGCTGATTATGAATCACACTATCCCAAGAACTGCACCTTTTCGTACGATGTGACCACAGATAAAAGAATTCCGCTGACGATGACGCAATCGTCACTATTAATATTCTTCAAAGAAATTGTGAGAATCATACCATATGTGCGAGGATTTAGAATCTTCAGAGTAGGAGATACATATATAATAATAAAGTAAAACTTGTCAGCTCTGAAATGTATTCATCCCTAATTCAAGCATGTCCACTCGTCGTACACGGAAAAGGGTTTATACTAATCAACGATAAATAATGTCCTTAAATTATCTTAAAGTTACCCTTGAAATAATTTTTCGTTTCTTATTTTGAGTTGAACCTCTAACCACGAAACAAATCATAATGAAACTCTCTGCAGCATGATTTTTAAATACGCCATTACTTTTTCCACGAAAAAGGCTATCATTTCCTTTGATTTTTTTAAATTTATCGTGAATACACCGTAATTTAGTAAACTCCCGATTCTCCTTGATTGGATAATCCGTGCATGATTTTTTACCCTTCGTCTATATTTTCAGCAGTCTTTTCAGATAAGTCCAGGCACAAATAACACATTAGTTTTTAAGCGTTTTAATACAAGCAGAACTTCCGTAAGACAAATTGTACAGAGCAGCGGAAATACGATTACTATGACATTATCGCTGCTAAAAAGAACCGCGGTCGGGTGAAGGAAACTCTTAATGAGTTCATAAAAAGATAGAAAGTAACGGACTTTGCGTGCAAATATTCATAATTTTTTTATTTGCGAAAATTATGAACATTAATAGAAATAAAATTGGCATTTTCCATGTTCTCAGTTATTCGAGCATACTTTTCCCTATCATTATTCCTGATTATCAAGAGTTCATCCTTCATAAGTAATGCTGAGGCCGTAAAATTTTTTATACTACGTAGTGCTATTTAAAGTTTTTCCAATTATTTTTTAGTGTTGAAATCGAAAAATATTCCCTTTTAAAATATGATTATGTGGTTAAAATTAGATTCATGTTCCCTTCAAAAATTTTTCAAATTTTTTTTCATTTTACTCTGAAAACGTTAAGGCGCAGGTATGGCATACAAGGATCCTCTCTCTAGAATTCCATCAACTGTTACTCTCCTCTCTTAAAGCTGATGTGTCTTTCACTTTCCTATTTTATGGAAAGGGAAAGGATTGCTAATGCGGTGAATGCCTGCAGACCCCACTGAACTTTAGAGACAATCGAATACTTAAGCTAAAAGATTCAGAGATTGTGAGGCATCGGTCATAAAGTATGGCATTGAGCCAGTGCTGCGTATTGCTACCCTCGAGGCACGCACATTACTGAATGTGCAATAATCTTGCATGATTTATAGATCTTGAATCATGATCTGCGTAAAGCTGTCTCCGCATCCAGAAAAAGGAATGAAAATTGGTCATAACAACGATAACTCACAATATTCATCCGTGAATTGATCAACCAAACTTTTACTCCTCTTAAGCAACTTCCATTGAACGAATCAAGTAAAAGGAGACTAAATCTCTTAATGTGGCCTGAAAGATCTTTTTAACGATCATAGACGATTTGCAGCAGAAGGGTTTTACCTTGAAAGTAACATAACGAATTAAAAATACGAGTAAGCGATACAATAGGTGAACCTTAATTCCTCTACTCCAAAACCACAAGTTAATAATTGGCTAGCTAACTATAAAATTTACAGTTACAAAGGACGGGCTATATTTCGCGGTGGCATAACAATGGAGCTGCCAATCACGGCAGTTTCGAATTACAATGAGTCACAATGAAAGCTTTGTTAGACAAAATGATGCAGACTTTTTTGTTTGGCAAGGACATGCTATTTATTTTCAAGGTCACCTCACTTTTAACAATGTGATGCTCTTTTATGAAAGAAAATTTTTGTCAATTGCCTGATACTCTAAGTCGAACTCTATGTAATTGTTTTTTTTTTACCTTTCGATGCTTAATAAAAGCATCTTAGCCATAAAAGTATATGTATCTCAGATAGTTATTATTATTAGACAGATGTGTGCAGTTCAAATGTCAATCAAATGCATACATCCTATCACTTATCCAAAGATTCCATATTTAATTTCAATTATAAATATTCTTTCATGTTATTCCTCATTCAAAAATTTCACACCATCCAAAATTCGCGGCTCGGCATAGTGATCGAATATTATCAACAGAATAGATTCAATAAGAAATTCATTTATGAGTGATCGTATTTCATTACAGTATTTTTTTCCAGTGGACCGAGTCTTTCATTTAAAGCAATTTCTAATCATCATTTATCTTTATCATTCAATGCCCTTTATGCTGTCGGAGATTCTCCTAAATACGTATAGACCAATATACATTTCTGCAGGCATCACGTCAAAAATCTCAAAAAAAAATATCAAAATTCCCGCACCATGCTTGGCTGAGTTTCACTGGATAAACTTAAATTCTACCACGCGATATACCACAATATATACCACGCGATTTCAAACGAAACATTTAATTAACCAAAAACATAATTCACTTTAAACACCAAATGAGAGAAGCGCATTCTCAACATCAAAATAAAACCCAACCAAAATTTAGAGTAAATGATTATTTTACCTCTCCACCACATGTTGAGGGAATTCGAACGCTGGGAGAGGTACATCGTAGCCGCCGCTTAAACACTCGGCGCCGGAAAACAGATGACAGTCGAAGAAACTGCACTAAATATCCGACTTGCGCAATCGTTTACACCGCACAAAATAGAAGAGATGCACTTTGGAGGAGGATCACAGTGGGCAAAACAAGGGAATTCCTCCGATGAATTTTCCCACGAAGATTAACTGGCAGATTTAGGATGGCGGAGGATCGACTAAGTAGGTCGACCACACCGACACAAAGAGAAAAGAACTCTTAGCGAGCGAATAGTTTATATGCATTCAGCGGACGCATCCTGGAAACGGAGCGGTCACGACTCATTTCCTTGCTTCGGAAAAACGACCGCGAGTTTACGTGAGAAAGCCGGCGGATACGTACGTGAGTTCTCCTTCTGACCATTTTCGCTTTTCCTCCATTTCCCGTCTTTCCTTCTATCCCTTTTGGCCTCGCCGCGGACGTAAATAAAGGGGTACCTATGACGCAGGTAAACAGTAAGATCACAATACCGTTGCTCCGGTCGCAGCGAAAGATATGAGCCCATTTCAGTTGGGCAATTTCAGAAAAAATGTCTTCAAGTGAAGAAAACCCAATTTAATTTAGCGGTCAACGATACGATAACGATTTAACGATAATAAAACGATAATGCGATATTATAATAATATAACGAAATTGTGATACAAAATGATGATTTAACATTCTGTCCTTCATTAATTTCGCCTAAAAAGATACGAATACGAATGTGATTTCGTTCCAGTAAAATTACCGAAATATAGTATCTAGTGCGCAAATCTTAAACACCACAGGATGCACTGAAATACTATAATGAAATAGTCTTTAATAAGAGATAGTCTTTAACCATGTTATTATTTTAATGACGTTAGTTAGGATGCATAGTTCAACGAAGTAGGGTATGGAGACTCACAGCTCTGGATGAATTTGAAAAACCATTATCTGTTTACAGATTAAAGTTAAGAAGATGTCTACCTAATACCTTCAACATTTCATACACTGTGTAATTGCTCAATCTTTGTCAAACTAAATAAGAACTTGGGTTGAATATATTATGAAGTGAGTTTTAAGAAACCAACAAGACAAGTGAAAATACACGATAGTCGCCAAAATCCCATTTAGTCGCTGGCGTATAAAAGGATGTATTTCAAGGAAGTTCTGAATTTCATTCGCTTAAATGATCGTTTTAGATGGTAATGCAAAAATTAAGAGATTGCTGGACAGATTAAATTAAAATTATACGGATGGCCTGTTGAGTCTTCAAAAATATATAAACAATTTTAAGAAGTCGAATCATCTAAAAATTTTAATTTCTCTCTATGAAGCTGAGCATGAGCTATCTTAGCTAGCTCGCTGAGTATGAGCATATGCCTTCTTCCGAAGTAAGATCTTAAAGAAGCAGGTAAGGTGTTGAAGAACTACAGTCTGTTGGGTTCTCAGACAAGGAAAGGAATTGGAATAGAAAGAAAACATAATTTACGAGAGAAGACAAGACAGACAGGAAGACATCTGACAAAAGATAACAGAATAAATCACACATAACAAACAGCCAATTAAATCCAAGATGATTCAATCCAAGTAAAGAAAGCAGTAAACGGATAGGATTGCAAATAATTAGATACTTTTGTAAGGTCGTAAGCGCGTCATTAAATGAAAAAGTTGCCTAAAGGATTCATCTGTATTTCTACCCTGCAAGCAGCTTTTCTGCTTGTGGCAGGGGTAAATATTAAATAAATAACGGTCGAACGTCAAAGAAATTGATTAAATTTAGATAAATATTAGTATAGTTGACAATACTCGCTTCGTATATGAGGCTGATCGATGGGAATATCTATCTACTCACAAAAACGTCCTTCGCTCAACTTCCTTGTGTAAAGAATCAGACGAGTGTTTTTGTTGGATGCCTTCGAAGAGTGAGCATCTGCTAAAGAAACACGCCGATCCACTGAACATCGATCGTTCACGACAGCTGTAAACATAAGCTTTTGGATAAACATCGTCCATTTAAAACAATGACACGACAGAATTTGGGCTTCATAGTATAACAAACGAAATAAGATAACTGGGAATTTCTGGACAAATTTCGAGTAAAAAATTAACAAATTTTTTTGAGCGTTGGATTCTAAAAGGATCATCTGTGCCTTCTAAGGGACTCGAAGAAGAAGTAAATCCCCTATGAAGTCTTTCGTACTCCTCGTAATAATAAGTAATAGTAAGTTATAAAAAATGACAAAGAAAGTGACACTTTGTTAACGAAGTTCTTAATTAACGATAAACTTGGTTACTGTAATAAAAAATGCCTTTGGTAACGTCGGAGAGCTTGATTTACGATGCCTCATGGTGGCGGATTACGATAATACTTTCAAAACGACATTTATTAAGAAGAGGTTAATCTGCTTAACTGACAATTCCTGTGGTTGTAGAAGGGAGCCGAAAGAAATAAACCAATTATTGTATTTGTGGGAAATCGTGCCTTGGATAACGAGGACTTTATCTAACGACGGTAATCGGTTTCAGCATTACCTTCCTTAACTATGACACGAATTAGGTGAATCAAATAGGTGAGAATTCAATTATTGATACCTGCTACAACTTATTAATTTTCACAAGGGAAATTCCATAAAGACATGACAGAAGCGAAATAAATCATCATGATGGTAAATGAAAATATGGGTGCCCGACTATAAATACCTGCTTTTGTAAATTATAAATGCGAAATAAATTTGTATTAAATCTTATTTATAAGTAAACAAGTAAGGAAGAATAAATAAACCGAACTCAAATTCGTTAGTCAGTCAAGAATATAGAAAGCTTATTGAAAGAATGCCCACCTCCGATATAGATAAATAATAACGTGTAATAATACAACCAAACGTTTGGTAATAAAAATTACAGTTAAGCTCACCTCTTCAGTAAGATAGTAATGAAAGAGGTAAACGATGTTTTAAATAAATTTTAAAAATTCCTATAAAATTTTTCCTCAAATAATGTTTAATAGCATAACTAGCAGAGTATGAGAGGCAAGCATAATAAGCAATTTCTGCAGAAAAATCAGCGGAACGAGCATAAGCTGGCAATCACTCCAGAGCTCTAAACCAGGGATAATTGACGTACAACTCTCAGATATGAAAGCTCGACAGCTTCATTCGAAATCTCCGAGCGCATTCATTTAAAAATCCTCATTTCCTCGTCTATTGACCTTTTTGCATCATTTCGCGTAGAGATACCTCAACTCAAACAGCGGAACTAAACGAGCGGAGAGCGAAATGAAGGGCTTTGAGTGATAAAAGGACTCCTTTTTATCCACCGGCGGCATAAATGAGCCGGGACGAGCTCTTCATGAAACGAAGCTAAGTCCTTCCATTGAGAACGCTTGCGAAACGCGGATGGAAAACTGGAGCGCTTAGCGCAGGGCGTCCTTTTCATTTCAGACCCAATTCGACTGGGCGGGAATCCACCGGTCAACTGCCCGCACACGCCCATGAGATTGCATGCGACACTCCATGAGCACTACAAAGCTTCTGCCGATGGCGTCCTATCGCTCGATGTAGGGCCTCATATCTAATCCAGCGGTGTCACAATGTGGGTGCGGAAATGCTATGGGATATCTAGTACGTCCGCCGTGGTGCGTACCCGTGAGCTATTTTCACTTATAGGACGTTTAATTCTGAGAGAAAGTATGGATAAGTGGACGTTCTAGTCGCAATTGAGGACGCTGTTTCATTTCGAATGTTTCTGAGAAACTACTATGAAGTTAGAAATGGCCAATCATAACGTCTCTGAGATCATACCCTCTGTCTACTTTCACGCGTTCCAGTATTTTAAGCCCTTACATTTTTAATCAAACTCCCGCTTTTATGACAATATTACGAAAATACTGTAACTCAACAGCTTTATTCAACCCTTCCTACTCAGTCCTTTCACTTTCCTCCTCATCAATTAACTTCCTCGATATATTTTACTCTATCAATATCCGAGCTATCCGATTCCATATTATCTTTTCGATCGTAATCCTGCCCCACAATTCCCAATTCTTCACCATTTATTCCAAACAGGCATAATTTTCCAGTCTAAGAGTCGCGTACTTTTTAAAGATTAGCAACCTTAGAGATTAAAAAATATAGTTATTTGGTGCTCCATGCTCTTAAAACTATCGGAATTTCTTCATTTTTGTTGTGAAAACTAAAGAAAATTTCCTTAGTTATTCCATGGGAGATATGACACGGTTATCTGAAAATCAGCGTTTAATTAACTATCCCTGCAATTTGCTATTATTTTTTAACAGATTTCCACAGGACTAATTAAACTGTGCGAGTGTAAACACCAATTATTATACGCTACCTATATCAATGATACAACAAATGGCTTTGTTTTAACATTTAAATTAATAAAAAGAAGTCCATGATACACTTATCTCCATTATAAGTAACGAATGTTAGCCATGAGAAGAAGACAGAGTATTAAGGATATTTGAATTATTTCCATAGAAGAGATATATGAATGACTTAATTCGACACAAATATTCGGTTTAGAGGTTCAAGAAACTCTCATTCATTAACAGCCGAGTTCCATTTTCTTTTTTTTTTTTCACAAATATTCGGGTCCGGCCGATTTTTTTTCAATTTATAACATTCTAAATCTGAAGAACGTTACACAGGCTATAGCAGATTTCAAGGTCATAGCTTTTTCTTCATTTTCCATAGTGGAGAAATACTATGATTACGGAAAGAGCTTCAAATGTGAATTTGTGCCGTGGAAACGGTCGCAAAATACGCAAATAGTTCAATCTGAGTATGACTTTGAATTAATTTATTCAGATAAAGTAAAATCACGTAGTCAAGTCACCAAGTAAGTAAGTCATTAACTTTTTTTAATTGTAATAATGATAATTATAAGAGCATAAAATGACAAAATTAATTTTATCATATAAGTCCATGATTATCGCAATATGAGAAAAATAACGAAATATTATATTGAAAATAAAAATTACTACCCGTGAGTAACTATCTTTTGCATCACATTCTACAAATATTTGAGAAATGAAAATGAAAATAGTTCACATATTTACTTTATTACGAAATATACGCACAATTGTTAGAGTATGGTTCAACTTTCAATTGTTTTCACGTTTTAATAAAATTGTACATATTTATAAGTCTATTACGACACATTTATGTAAACATTTTAAAAAGAAGCTAAATCAAAGTGAAAATCATTGTTGAGGGATGCCCAAATGAAAAGCAATGACACCAATGGTAGGGTATTAAACTTTCATAAGAATAATCCGTCACAGTATTTCTGGTCATGACGACGTAAATGAATCATACAATTCCAAATTTGCTACAACCATTCCGGAGTGCACTTCGAAAGATCAAAAGAACAATACGACAGCTTTTAGACCCGGCCTCCTAATTAAATTAGTATTTACGAATTACAAAATAAGATTTAAGACTTGCAAGAAGGGACATAGAGCGGTTAGAACGTGTTTTCATTTTCCGTCGTAAAAAAATAAGGAAGATGCTGAATCCTGTTGGCGGAGGCGTTTACGTCGCAATATCCACATCTCTGGAAAAAGAATGGTCAGAAAAACATTTACTGCGCGGTGAAAGGAAAACCTGAGCCACTTGTTTAATTAGTACCTCTTTCTCATAAGTCTAACGAGTTTTCAAGGGTAAGCTGGATAGCTTCTCGAACAGGTCAAGAGAAACAGTCACTTTTTAAATTGAAAGGTGTGAAATCAATATGATTACGTAACTGACACTATTTCCATAACGTGATAGGAGAGATGCGATACGAGAATTTTCATTATAATTAAATTAAATAAGCCGAGAGAAGGAAATATTATTTTTTTTAGATCGATAATTCTTTTTCTTGGAATATTCTAATAAAAAAATGGCAAAATCTTGGCAACTACAGACTGAACATCTGGCATTAAGGAATCGGAATTCTATCCCATCTTGTGTATCGTCACCTTTAAGTGAAAGTCATGAATATGAATATCATAATATACTCCTCGAAATTATATTACTTTACGTCATCCTACAATATATCAATTATTTATTTGTTTCAATATTTACATCATTAACTGAACATGCATAAGGTATTTATATTATCTGCAGTAAAAAGTTACCGCGGTATTGTTACTGTATACTCGGACAGTATTATTAATTTATTTTCTACTTCTCAATTATATTTATATAAATAATGTAGTATATTAAAAATATAATTAACTCTAAAATGATAGCTGTGAAGTAATCGAAAGAAACAGAAGCCCTTGGAAGTATATAAAAACATATTTTTGGGAAACAATAAGTTTCACATAAAAAATGCGAAATTTTATTTAATATTACTCTGCCTATGTGATACTCTGTGAGGTGGCGGAAGTGCCTGGATTTCCAATTAACTCTATCAATTTGCATTTCTCCTTGACAAAGCACTTGCAACACAAGGTGTTGCGATAAAAACTGAAGATTATCTTCCTACATCTCGGTATGCTCTCGAAACCCGACTCCAGCATTTCAATAAGTTGCTAAGTGATCGTATTGAAAAACCAGTGATTCTTCGTAAATCGCGAGGAAAAAATACGAAAAGAACCAAGAGAAGGTCGTATACATTGCGTAGGAGATCAAAAGAATGAGTTGAGCCATAACGTTTGAAAGAATAATGTAATAAATACATGTGAAGTAGATGTGCTAAATTAATAATATCCTGATGAAAAATGCCGCTCGGTTTTGAAAAATGTTATTTTCATTTGAGAAAAATTTCCCTCCGTAAGAATGAAACATATTTTGATTAAAGACCAGAATATCTGCCTTCGCCGAGGCTACACGTTATACGTAGCTCCTAAGAAACTAATATTTCACCTCATAAAATTTACATTAGATAGCAGAAACCAGACATGATTTACTTATGTCAGATCAGGACCTGTAAGAAATCATATGGAGTTTCTAGGAACATCGGTCACTAAGATGGTTTATAAAGCTTAGCGGATACAATGGTCGAATTCAGAACACATTATAAACAACAGAATGACCTCATTAGTAAACAAGCTAAAGCTTCATGTAATGGCCGTAAACAAGACAAAGCCGGGATTTAATCTTTGCCATTAGTTCCCTATTCAGATGTTTAGTGGGTCGAAATACGTGGGTTGAAAATTGCCTCCATTATTAGCTCTGAGATTTCTAATGAATGAATATAAGGTCAGAGGGCAGCTTGAATTATCTCTGAGGTAAATCTTAAGTTATTCATCAGAATACCGAAAACAAAGAGATATGAGAATATTTAATGTTCAAAAGTATTGATAATGATTTTTGAATCAGTTGAAAATCAATTTTTATATCACTACCATTACATGAGTTACCTATGACTAATTGAAACATAAGAGATTGGCAATAAAATTGTTTTTAAGTAAAATTTTGTGTCCGTTCTCGTCATCTGAAAATGAGGACGATTTGGCAGGGAATTAGTGTATACTTTTCAAAATTTACTGCATAATAAAAACAAAAAGTTGTCAAATTTTTCAGATTAGAACTGACCGGTAAAAGTTTTTGTAAATTACAATAAAAAATAACTGGTTACTAGAGGATAACTTAGTTATCAAGCTAATATATATTTATTACATATATAGAAATTTATTCCTTTATACTTTTACATTCTGCAGCTTTTAAAGGTTTTACATTCACCTCGAAATATTCCACATGAAAGATTATAAAGGGCAAATCATATCTTGCTGGTCTATTTTACTCTGAAATGGGCAAAAACTTAGTAAAAATAAACCCAAAGCACTCAATACGTAGGAGGGACTGACATAAAAGAATATGAACAGCTGAGCTGCAACTTCTTCAATTTAAACATCCCGTTAAATAGAGCCCATTAATTGCGATAAAATCACATTAACTTTCGAGGTGCGCTGAGAGTTAAGCTTGAACAAGAAAAACACAAAATTAAAAACGTGACCTCCATAATGGACCCTTTTCTTCCAAACACGTCCGAAGAGTTGAACGGTAGAAAAGTTAACTCCCTCTTCAAATCTCGATGTAAAGGGCAGTTTCTTAAAGGCGGTCATTAAAACAATCCAAAACAAGCGAGTGAAAGCTCCAAATTATAGGGAGAGAATTCACGGGCGATTTGAGACCTACCCAATCGTAGCCTTTCATTTTATTATCGGGAATCTGATCGATCTTTATCCACAATTACTCTTTGCGCCAAACCATAAGTTTCACTGCTTCTCGGAATCGCCTAAATAAGTATTGCACAGCTGCGCTTGTTCCGAAGATCCCATGGAAGAGAAAGTATAACTTCTAACTCAGACAGTCCAATAAACATCGCTAAACACCGCTTACAGGGCACAATTTACCATAAGGGACACAATACGTATGACTTCATGAGGTTTCTTTCTGTAACATCACTCCTGAAGAAACAACTGCATTAGCATTTCCTACTGCATAAAAGACAATAAAACCTTGCAAGAATGCAGCTGTTGTATTAAACAGCTGTCATATCAATGTAAAATACAGAGAGCAGATTTGCAGCAAAGGCCAGAATTCTTTACGAAATTTCTTTCTATGACAACTCTCCTAAAGTTGCAAGTGTATATATAACAAAATTTTCCTGCAAATTAACCCTTTCTCAAAATCTAAAAGAGCAGTTGTCTCATACAAATGAAATGTTACATGAAACTTTAAAAAATTTTCTGTTTGAATAAATGGAATATTTAGATACGTTAATCATAATCTTTCCATCTTGAACTTAATGAACTTTAGGAGACGTATGATGGCGTAGATCCTATTGAAGTGTTAATTCGTATCGTCCCTCGCATAAATAAGATACTAAAAGCTAAATATTTATACGATTCGGAGAAATATTTGCATGAAATAGAAGCTTACAGAAATCACCACAGAAGCTATACGGTACAACGTATTCTCATTATGAGATTTTGTAACCATAGATTATGCAAGTTGAATATTCCAGGAGTTAGGCGATGTTTAATGATATGAGCATCAAAGATGTAAGAGAGTAGCTTTGTGGCAGGAAACTTATAATGATGTATTACATCTTTTATTAACAACTGGTTCTAACAATAAACTATTCAATTCAGACATATTAACGGAATGGCAAATTAGTAATTTCAAATTTCATTCCAGGAATCTGCAAGACAAAATTTTTATCACTAAAATAAACATAAACGCTTCATTTTATCAGAGTGCATACACAAATACATAATGAAATTAAAAGAGGAAAGGATAAAACACCTTTTCAACATTTGAATCAGTTGAAATATTTAATTGAATTATTATTGGATTAAAAATTATGTTGTTTAAAATTGAACTTGACTTGAATTAAGTATGTACATTGAAATTCCTCTTACTATTGTGAGAGATCATTTTCATCATTATATAATACGAGTATTTTAATTTATAAATATATCATTAATTTTTATTTCATTTCTTGAAATATAAAAAAATAAAATCACAATAAATATTTATCGGCAAGTATCAAAAGGAAAATATTTTAAGGGGCTAATATATAATGAAATAGTCATGAATCATCATCGAAATCATTAGTCATCGAAAGCTATATCATGTAGAAATTTTAAGATATATATTTTTTCACTAATTAAAAAAAAACTCTCCTCTACCCATCTAAAAAGCCTCTTATTTTCCAAAGAAAAAACTGATTCGTACCCTTTTCCCACGCATATCGTTCAAGTCACCGTGCAACATTCTTCATCAAACCACAAAGCGTGAATTTAATGAGAGCCTATTCGTATGTGATACGTCCATCAATTGACCCAAGTAACACCTCTCACGATCAAATGACAAACACGAACGCTTATGGGGCGAAGTGAACCGCAACTACAGACGTGCTAAGCGTCTCATTATGGCCTTAATGATATACCAATAAACCTGTGATTGCAAGTATGTATTTAGTAGCTAATCCACACCGAGAGTGACAGAGTTTATGAACTCGATCTAGCTTTTCTTATAGGAGTTGTTTTAGTGACTATTACTCTATATCATCTTTCATTAAAGTTTACCGTTTAAAAGTAGGATCAAAAAATACCTGTGTTTTCATTGCCGATTAACTTAGAGCGGGTTGAAAAACAAGTACATGTAAGAGCCAGGGGTATCTCTGAAAATTCGCTAAAGAGGTTTATAACTTTTTAAAAGTCATTCTATCACTATGAATGTATTACGTATATAGTTATCGAGGAAGAAACTTAGCAATGTGCTTGGAAGTTTATTTAGAAGCTTTAGAAGAACATAGTTCTTCGTTAGATCCTAGGAAATTAATTGTCTAGTAACTGACGGGAAACTTGAATCAAAATTACATTGTTAAGTTTATTCCTCTATCGCCTAAATTATGTTATTCACACCCTGAATCCACCAATATCCAGAGCCTATTATAGATGCAATATTTAAGAGACTGTATTCACCGATAAAAGTGTTGTCGAATTGTCTGCTTCAATTTTATACATTTATACATAATTTTATATTGTTAAGAATGATTAAAAAAACTCGCAAAAACATGAATCATCTCTACACTCACCGAATCAACTCTATCAAAGAAATGAGAATGACGAGATAGCAAATGAGGCAATAGCGGTAGAAAGCAAACACAAAATGAAAAAAAAAAACGCCCAAATTTTCTAAAAAAAATACATTAAATATTGCTCCGTAATAAAGATAACTGCTGCTCTATGTATTCTAACGCACACTTCAGAGGTAAACGTATTAAAGGCCGAGTGTGTCAACCCTGCCTCTCAATTGGTGCGATAAAAATTTACGTCGTTTAATTTTACCATCACGTCGTAAAATCCAAATATTTAGGGCACAGCAATCCTCCCAATCCATCATTCTTCATCCAAACAAGGATATAAACCGGTAAGGACCGCCGATGTTTCCGTACTGACTCAATACCGATCTCCTTTTAGGACTGCATCAACCTGGAGCAGGCGTCTCTGGAGCAGAAAAACCGGTATAAAAAGGCTTTCCAAAATAGCCTATCTTGACGTGTGCGTTTCTTGAATCACGACCGGATATGACGAGTAGTGAACCATCAGTGACAAATGCCTTTCTTTTTATTTTTCGCTCTTTTTTTTATTCGGAAGGGGTAGTCCGCAAGAGAGAGAAAGCGGCCTGGCTGACTCATTCGACTTCTTTCTTTTTCCCACTTGAATGTAAGGGTGTGTATATAATTATAAAAAGGAAACGAAAAGCGTTTGAATATATTTTTTTGAATTGAAGAAAGAAGTTTTTGTTCAGTGAGATCTTACAATTATCATGTACTGCATTTTGATCAGTAAGTTTCATTACGTCATTATTTAGGCATTCCGTTTATGTCTCTAGCTTTAGAGTTTTTTCTTGAATGATTTTTTCCATTGAAGTTTATCGCAAATTATGTAATCAGCTGTTACAGACTTACAACTCAATTTATTAATGATTAATACCATTGTATTGATATTAATGATTAATACCACTGCAATTAATTTAAATAAGCTCCATCATTCTCGGTGGAGTTTATCGAATGCGGATTATGATGTCAAGCTTATTGTTTTAATCCAAGGTAAAACGAGCATGAAACAAGCCTGATCGAAGTATGTTAAAATAATACAAGGTGAATTTACGTCCCATAAGAAATAATGTGGAAAATATAATAGTCTCCTCACTGATTTTAATGCAACAGAATTCGAGAAATTCTAAGGTTTTCTAAACATCGATTTTATAATCATAATTGACAAGATACTCTTTCCTTAGTTTAGCTAGGAAAAGTATTAGACGAAATTTATTCGATAACCAAAAAATGAACAACCGGGTGATGTATATCTAATTAGTTGTTTAAATGAGAAATGTATTGATTATTTACAATTGATTACTATTATATATTTATCAATCCTGCAACAATCTTACTCTTATTGATCGTACATTAACTTGAGACCATACGGCTTAGAAAGACCAAACGAATACAACGATAGATATTTGTTTAAAAAATTGAATTCTGTTCTGTCATGCTTGGTGGGTGAGTTTACGAGTATATATAATATTCGAACGTGTTCGTGAAACAGGGGCTTTTTTCTTTACATTTCATCCCCGGTCGGGGTAGCCCGTAAAAGTATACGACGGGAGTGAGTCACTTGGAATTTTTCCCTCAAGAAGAAGTATTCGTGGAAGGGGAGGGAGGCTGTGGAAACCGCAACAGACCGCATTAGGGAGAGGTTCCATCCCTGGACCTCCCCTCCTTCGACTTTCTCCGTTGCGAACGGCGCAAATTGCCGTTCTTCGATTCAACGTAAGGAGTTTTTACAGGGGAAAAGTTTTATCTCGCGATATATCACGACCAGATCGTTCGACGCGATTACTTTTAACTCTTTCGCTGCCCGATCTTTT
Source organism: Pachydiplax longipennis (assembly GCA_036926295.1). Classification (NCBI taxonomy): domain Eukaryota; kingdom Metazoa; phylum Arthropoda; class Insecta; order Odonata; family Libellulidae; genus Pachydiplax; species Pachydiplax longipennis. The sequence goes on along the minus strand of JAVFKF010000004.1, from coordinate 35,519,280 downwards.
TATCGTCCGATTACAACTTCATCTCTTCCTAACCCGAAATTTATATTCGCTTTCCCGCAGCCGAATTAGTCGAATTGAAGATAAAATATGCAAACTACGTTTCATTTTTCTTACTCTTATTTATTATTTGGAATTACTCTTATTTATAGATACTCGCTTTCATCATTCAATATGAATGACGAAAGATTTAGGGTATTGATAAATATCAGGATGCAGATGCAGAAAATTCGGTGCTCTAATCATTTTAAAGATCGTTGATCTTAGAAGTCCCTTATCAACAGTGAGAGGCAAGGTTTATTGATGTTTGGAAAGAAGAAATGATTAGTCCAAGTTAATGTTCATATATAAAAGAACATCAGTTGATGAAAACAGTTAATATAAGCCGGCATTTTTCTATGCAAAACAGAAAAGAAAATATCCGTTATACTTATAACACTCCAATAAAAAACTAATCTACTCAACAGCAGAGCCTGCTATACAACGAAAAATATTTTTATTTCTTGAACAAAATGCATTGTCCTCTCTTACTAGCGTTCCGTCAAGTAAAGAGCCATACGAGATTAAATGTACCTCTTATCCTAGTAAGACCGTTATTTGTAATTAAAACTTTGTCTTTCATGGTGAAAACTTTGGAGATGGAACTCTCGTGCTCTGCAGACGGCGAGTTAATTTAAGGATAATAATCTGCCTTATTCTATTATTTTCCGAGGATTTCAACAATAAAACTGAAGTAGGAGCTAATTCCTCATTAAGAGGCTTGAAAAACAAATAAAAAAAGAGAGAAGTGGATACATTAATGCCAAAGTTTTCCATCAAGTTAGTTTTTATGAAAGACTCTGTAAGCTTATTAAATTCAGTTATAATTATGAATTGCGACGTACATTTCATTCTCGCCAAGGAGTTACTTTGAGAGAATTTTATTAATACAAATAAGATATTCATGACGGAGTAACCCGTACAAAAAATATTATTTAGCGATTATACATACCGTGAGAATAGTTCTGGAAAAAGAATATTGCGTAAGTAAACTATAACTATTACCTGATCTAATAAAACAATATAATTAATACTAGCTCTGAGACAAAAGCAATGACAACTGGTAAAATAAGCCTTCGTGGGAGATGCTAACAGGTCCAGTAATTAAAGTCAAACCCCATGAAAATTTTCTGATATTTCCAAGTCCAGTCAACAAGGTCTTACATTCTGTTATTGAATTTCGGGACTAATTTTCTTAAATTAAAGATTTTATGAATTGCCATGAGTCTAAGTTGATGATGATTTTAGTGAGGGATATCTAGTAAATATTCGAGGATATAAAAATAATGTACGACCGTTACGTGTCTTTATTACATAATTGTATAGTGAAGGTCAGTCACAAATGTAAGATCACCTAAACATCTCTATTAAAGGTGGTCAATATCGTAATTAATCGTGATTAAGGGAACATGGGAAGACATATAATTCACATAATCACCATGATATAAAACCGGTTTCGTCAAATTTATGCCAACTTCGAGGTATGAAAGAACTGAAATAAATTTGTCGAAACCGATCGCTACTTAATAAAGTTCCGCGTTAAGCCAAAGAAGACACAGCTAATTCTTTTCCTGGCGATGTCCTGCGTTACCGTTATTGCCCTCCCTTCATTTTATATCAAAGAGATCGTGCCTATCCCCAATCGGAGATAAAGAGAAGCTATAAAGCTACTTATGGGCACGATGCGATAGAGACATTGATAAATGTATCGATTAATTCAGGAGTTGAAAGCTTCTCTCACCGTAATACGAAAACATACACAAGAGTCACCAAAGGCAGATGGAGAGGATGAATCCCGCTTTCATAAAATAAAATTAAAAAAAAAGGATTCCCCATTCACATGGTGATGACGTGGCGCGAGTCATTTCGAACGAAATGCACTAAAAATAATCGTGACGACAGCCATGTGATCCTGGACGACGCAGTGATCTAAATTTCGAACACTTCCGCTTTATGTGGTGGCGAATGACTGGGTGTTGAGGTGTGGAACCATCCGGTGGCGCCGCAGCGGTGGACCAATGTCGGCCAGATAAACCACCACGCCTTTCCGCTCCACTTACTCCTATCCAAAGACTGCTCTCCTATAGATTTCGAGGGTGGCTTATGAAAGCTCTATGATCCGAGGCCAATACCGCCCTTAGAGCCAAGCAAGCTCCCTGAGTGGCCCACATTTTTAGGCACCTCAGTAATCAAAGGGAGAGAAAATTGTACGATAAAAATTTAATATTACCAGCGCATCCCTTATCCCTCACTTCCATTTCTCCTGACAGCTACCTTATAACAGAAAAGCAATATACACTTATTATACAATGACGAAAGCTGTTTTCAGCACTCAAAAATGTAACTTAAAGATAAGAATAAACACAATTTTGTGATAATCCTAATAAAAAAATGATCCATATATAATGTTTCTTCTTTCTATTAATTCTTTTTCTGGTAAAAATATGGACCAATAAATATGTATGAGTTTAAACTAAATTAAACAGTACGCTGAATTCCCGTCGTTGATGACGAATTGTTAATCCATATCAAAAACATAAACAATACAGATAAAAAAGTGACAGAAAAAGGCTTATTTCCCTATGAACCTTTACCATTAGAAAATGAAAAATATTCTATTCATCATGATATGGTAGAGGGAACAACTGGACTGAATTACAAAAACTGCAAAGCGGATGGCTTTAACAGGGCACATTTGTTTTTAGCTACGTCTTCCTATTCATGGCCGATGAAAGAATTCGTTGCATACTCGACAGCTTGAGGCAATGAATTGAAAAACGCGAAGATACAAAGAAAAAATTGCGAAATACTTTTATTTAAAAAACGCCGAAATACAAGCTAATAAAGATGGAAGATAAAAATCATGATTTGATTTAAGCATGGAGATTCAAGGTTTAAGAATAATGATGGGACGAAATATTTTCCAATTCGTGCTATAACAATCTTTTAAAGATGTAAAGCGAATGGTAAAAAGAAAACTCGTGTATGATCATAACTCTCCAGAATATTCCGCATTTCCGAATGTTTTTCGGCACTTTAATTAAGCCCGATTCACGAATATAATTCACAACATCGAGACTTTCAAAACAATTCACACCGGATGCTTTTAGATTAATGTGAGTCCCGAGAAGAAATATGCTACACCGCCAAAAAATCGCGACCAAAATTCCTGGGCGTAATAAGCGTAATTTATCGGTTTTTCGATTTTTTTATATTTTGCACATAATCATTATGGTTGACCCTGGTTCGCATCACGAAGGCGGATCCTCCAGGTCGCCCACCTCATCCTCTGGAGTGTTGGCAGTGATGACCACGAAGATTCACGAAATGCTTCCTGTAACGATAGGAGTGGGAAGCTCGGACGGCGCCATTCGAGTGATTTGCGATTTGTGAAAATGAGCGAAGTTTCTCGCCCCATTCCCGAGAAAAAACCGTTATCCAACCTCTATCATTGAAGTATCCCCACCGTTAATTATTGTCCACTTCCGCGATCTTGAGGTGTTCTCGAAAATTATCACGCCTTTCGATGAATTAAAACTTCAGTTCGGGTTAATAGAGCGGTTAAGATGGATGGATATAAAAAGTGTTGGCGCTGTATTTGCGTAACTGTCATTTCACCTGGATGTTTCGAGACTAAGTGCACGGATTTTGGTCCTAAGATCTTAAATAGTCACTTTTCATATCAAATCCCAAAGACAAAAGTATGATAAAGAATTGAATTCCTTTGTTGATAATCATAATGGCTTTGCTGAAGTGTGATTTTCGACACTGTGAATTACTATGGAAAATTCGTGTCCGAAGATATTCATTTTCTAACCCTCCTAAATTAATGAAAATTCTCAACATAGAATAATTCAAGTATGGGAATAACTCGCTTAAATGTAAATTTTAAATTATCATTCATTTCTTAACACGACTACGTTGCAGTAGATTTTGGTGTATTTCTTCATTAGAGGGAATATTTTCATCATTTTCATTAGAAAGTTTTGCATTGTTTCCACAAAGTATTTTCATTCTTTTAATATTTCCAAATGATGGAAAGAATAATTAAATAAACGTTAAAAAGTTTGATCAAATTTCTTTTACTAACAGTTAGAGATTCAATTAATTCTTTAACACTGATGAGATGCATAAAGAATGTATCAAAAACGGGGGTGATAAAATTTGTAAATTCCGAAACTGATCTCGAAATAACTTTCAGTGTTAAAAGCTGTAACTTCTCATCAAGTATATCATAAAGAAAAGAAAAGGAAATAATTTAAGTGTATAGGGTGCAAGAGGTTTGACACAAAACCTGTAGAATATCAACATACATTTTTAAAAGACGAGATGTAATAAGTGTATGAGAAAGAAACTTTCTCACAGAAATACCCGAAAATGATTAATCGAAATTCTCACAAATGAGTAGCACCTAATAGTCTGGCAGACGTTTAGTATCGTAAACCGGAAACTAATTTCAAGCTTCTACTTTGGTCTCCCACGGGTAATTAAAATTAGCACCACTTACATTAAAAGCTCAATGAATTATAAAGACAAAATGACTAAAGAGCACTTGAACCTTTACCACCGATTATATCTTTTCTTTATAATGAAGACCTCCCACAAAATCGAGACCGAAATTATAGATTCTAGCTGAATCCATGTAAAAGCAATTTCACTAGGCAACTAAGAAGTAAGAAAACGTAATCTCGTCCTATATGAAACATGACAGAACACAAGAAGCACAGAAAACGTAAAATTGAAAGCACATCAAAGCACGGATATAATGCGGCAAGCCAGAAAAGTTCAAACCGTCAACGAAATGTAGGAAAAGTTTTCGGCAGAGACGTAATTTTGAAAAGTATTTGTCTCTGAATAATTATACACGAAAGTCAGTTTTTCATCATTTTTCAGAGAATGATAACGCACAGAATCAACAACAAAAAATTCATGAATTCCTTTGAGGGAGAACTTAAATAACCGAAAATAAAGAGCCTACTGAAACTCCTCATCAAAAGCACAGAGGAATGTTTTCAAAAACTTTACGAGCATCTTACTTCACGGAGAGAAAATTTAAAATTAAGATGAGAACGGTTATCCCTACAGAATTACTCGAAATCTTTTTAGCTCCCACTTTGTCACTACTTATTATCTTCTTCTTATAAGGAATGTTACCTCGAGTACACACAGGCGAACTTTCAGCATAAATTAAACGGGAATAAGCTCACCTTTTCTTGGCTTTCTACGAATTACGAGCGTTAACTAAAGAAAATTATATTCATTATTTAAACATGAACCCTTCTGAAGGCAAATAATTATATAGGCGATAATTTGAAGGTATGCATTTTTAAACGGACACATCACGGCACGTACTAATAGCTGAGAATAGATAAATAGGTAGGTAAAGGATTTAAAAATAATTATATATCCATGCGCCTTTAATTGAGAAGCGTACCTGCAATGCAGATTCTAATCGATTCCGTATATGTATATCTTATTAGCTCCAAGTTCAAGCAGGATCATTAATAGAGCCAACATTCCATGTTTGGAACTGGGTCAACTTATTTAAGATAGATATATCACTGCAATAAAATATAAAACTCAAAGTAATTTATTTGAATTACTGAGAATAGGTCGAAAAAGGAGGATAAACCATAAAAATTACATTGGAATAGGAATTATTTTTTCTTCCGTAGATAAAGTATTCAGTATCTAAAAGGGAATCATAAAGAAGTATTTTATACAGAAGTATTCAGAAGTGCTGGAGGTAAAACTGTGCATAAAATCGCTGACCAATGGTAGAAACGAAGGGTAAAATGATGGTCACCATCTGGGAATCATGTGATCGACCTCTGCAGTTTTCCAATGGGTAGATATTTTCGCGAGAAATGCAGTGACGTAATGCATTACATGCATTCTCTATGAAAAATGGTGTGAGAGGGGGTACTAGAGGACCTCTTAAACATTATTAAGGAAAGTTTTATAATATTGCAATAAAAGAAAAATTTAAACATCACAGAGTTCGCTGGAATCGAAAAATGCTAGCCAAAAGTCAAAGATGGTTCTTTTTTGAATTTGGGACTCGAAACTACGCAACGTTATTGGAGAAAGATCGAAGTTAAAGTTTCCGTTTGTTAATTTTCGTTATTTGTAACCGTTAAAATGATAAATGACGTCAAACTTAACCAATTTTCATAAATGATGGTAGTATCAGATTCTTCGAAGAAACGTTATAGTTCGCTGTTCAGTAAAGGTTTAGATGGAAATATTTGGAACAACAACAACGAAAATGAAGTATTTTAGTACAATTTCTTTTTATCCGTCATAATGTTCGCGTTCAAAGATGTGTGTTTACTAATTTTACGTAACGAGAAGGCGGACACCTTTTTAAGCCATTTTTCGAGTTAAAATGAGAAAGACAGAGAAGAGGAACGCCAAGAAAAATCAAGTCTCTAATACCATGTCGATACATGAATCTGAATTCAGAATATGGGGCCTGAAGAAACTGTTTCAATTCATCAACTAACCTGAAAATTGGGTGGATTTTTCTGCATCCCGGCATATTAAATTAAGACACTCCGAATCGTATATATGCAATGACAATTCAGAAATCGTTGTCGCTTCAAAATCATGAAAAACTTTATTAGTATGCTTATAATTCCGATTTTTCATAAGCTAATTCTTATGCAAAAGAAGTTTAGCATAAGCTGATACTCAATTAGGAAAGATATAAATTGGTTTAAAAGAATTTTGAGGCTCTAATATTATCTTCTAAATTTATTGAACAAAGTTCGCAACCTCGTAAATGCAATCATTTGATTCAGTAATCACAAAAAATTATCACCTTAGGAAATATACACGTCATTGTCGGCGTGCGGCTCCTAGTATTCAAATAATACCCATGAAACCTGACAAATGACAGGAAACTTTAAGACTGCTCACGAATTATACGACTGATTTCATAGCACGAGCAAATACCTTTTGGATACAAAAACAATAGACCGTTGGAAGACAAAGAGCAGCTTAAAGGTAAACTCAAGGTAGAACTGCCACTCAAAAAGACAATTCCATTGGACTCTTTCAGACATGAACCTCACGAGCTGTTAATTACGGACAACCGTGCATAAATTAATTACCCCGAGAGGACTTGGTCTCTGAAAACCTCATCTGGTGCTTCAATATTCTATTCAAGGGAAGCGTAAGAGAAAAGGAAATTTTAACCTCGGTGAAGAGATCTTGCAGTATTTTTAGAATCTTTTACGACACCTGGTCCAAAACAAAGAACGGGTGCCGTGAGTCTGGGACGGTGTAAACACAGTAGCCCTTGACGGCCGGGTGAACTCATCGAGATGGCTTTGAACCATTTGGCACGTTCGGGAGAATTTTTTTCACCGACTACCAGAGCTGGCGAGGAAATTAACAGACCTCATTAAAAATGTAAATGAAAGTAAAACGCCGGTCTCGAATGGTGCGAAGGGCTCTTGTGAATACAAAAAACGACCGTTTTATGGAAATCTCTAGGAATTTAATGGCGACAGATTCCACTGAATCAAGCGTAAAATTACCTTCACTGAGTCAAAGATTTCTATTTTGTAGTCTAAAGCTAATAAAAGCTAATTTAAGCCCGACTGGAGGTATGGGAAATGAAGAAATACCTTTCCTATGTGTTGTGAAAAAATACGAAGCATCTGATGACGATTGAGTATCAACAATAAGCAAGATCTTTCAGTACCCAGTACCAAAACCAACCAACAAAATACATCTTTGATAGGGAAAAACATAATAATGATACATTCAAGATTATGTCACCTATGGAAAGCGCAATCAATAGTTTGTAGATCAAAGAGAGAAATTACGCTCTTGATCTGATATACAAATATTCACCTGATGAATGGTATCGTGTCAAAATAATCTGAAATGTGAAAGGAAAAACAGCAACGTAATGTAATATAGAGAAAAATTCACTATTAACTACGATGAGGTGATACATCTGTTGAGAGAAAATGCAACACAACATGCGACAGAAAATAAAAATATTACTTGACAATCTAAACAGTTAAATAAAAAATTTCGGTTGAAAACAAGATAAATCATACTTCATAACAATCAAAGTAATAACACATGCAAACATTCGAAACTACTCCTACATATGTCAAACCAACAACGAAAAATAAACATCAGAATAAGAATAAAACCATTAGATACGTGGGTGCACCAAATATTTGCGACGCAAAAAAACTAGTTGCGACATAAAGAACAACTCTTACCTTTTTCGACACGAAATTCAAACCTTTTATAGGCAAGAAACTCAGGAAGATGGAAATTCCACACATTCTAAACTACTTTTTGCGGGCATAGAGCACTCTTAGCACCTACCTTGATTCGGGAAGATTCTGAAAAAAAGTACAAAACATTTCCCTGAAAATGAGAGGTGTGATATGTTGAGGGACGCAAAAACTAGTCTGCGCTGCAAGAGTCACAACACCATGGCGTCATTGTTTCTATTCCCAAGTTATGAGGAAACTCCAGAAAAACTTCATTATAAAAACTAGCGGGAATTTCTCCTATGCTCACCCAGACACCCATTTCGGTGGAATTAATAGCGCTACCTACGCGCGAGGACTAGAAAGCAGAGGTCTTTTCATTAAGGTTCGTGCTTTTTGAAAAGGTATGTCAGTCAGTTCCGCGCGTGACCGAAGACGCCTTCGAAAGGGTCAGAGCACGACTTTTCTTATGTCTCTCCGGTTCACGACCACGAACTCATCCTTCCTCCAGGGAGTCATAAATATTAAAATGGAGAATCGCGAAGAGAACGCGAAAGAAGTTACACAGAGAACACTTAGACGTCCGTTTCTGTTCCGCATTGGTAAGTGGCCAAAATGCACAGAGCTACGAAGAACCTCAGGTTCTAAACTTGGTCCATTCCTCCACAGCTATCCATAAAAAAAACTGTGACGGGAGGAATTTAAATAGAGGAAAACCGTAAAAGGATAAAACTCGTTACGAGCTTCTGGTAGCCGCTTGAAAATTCGGGGTGCTATTTTTAACTCGCGAAAGGCGAAAATCTAATAGAGAAAATGCTAATTAAATGATTTCGGAGAAGCTGGAATTGGATGAAAGGAACTAGAAAATTTTCTATTAGCATTTCTAATTCCGTAGATCGGGAATCCGAACTATTCTACTTGACCGGGAGGTTGATGAGAACGAGAAAAATCCTGAAACTAAAATAGGAATGCGCTTAAAGCTGAGAATTAATTTCCAGGAATTCATTTAAAGCGATGGTATCGATGCTAATTAATGCAATTAAATGAAACATTCGCTCATGTGGATGATGAAGGAATGTCTGTGAGAACATTTTCGACACCAAAGATGGTTGAAAATGCATAAATTAATTACTTAAAGAAATTTTTCATTTGATTTTTCTCCAGGGATTTACACCTTAAGCTCTAACTCACTCATTTACATATGAATTGGCATACTTATAGCGAGTAATTGTTACGCTAAATTAAATGCCGAATTTTTTTACGTAAGTGATAATCTTTACAGTTAGTTTTAAACGCTGATAATATAAATATTAAACTTGAAAAGATAAAAACAGAATTTTACGAAAAGGTACTTCGAAAGAGTGAATTTACAGTAGTTTTTGTTACCTAGAATTTTGTTAAAATTATCTTTGACCCGGTGATCAGTGAAAAAGTATAAGAAAAAGAAATTAATTAAGGGGTGGGATTCTCTTACGGTATCACTGCTACAAGTGCATACATATTGAAGTTTTTAATTAGCCTGCTCATAAACGCGAAAATATTGACATTTTTACTGTTGAAATCCTGTTAAATTTTTTCCAAACAACGAGGCATAATAACATCTGGTAAGAGATACGTAACGGAAGGAAACCCTTAGTTACCAAAATAAACACCTTAGTTTATGCCTTTAAATTAATACCCACGGGCATCCATACGAGATGTATTACTTCCTCTTCGAAAAAAAGGCGCCGCTTACACCCATAAAAGGGCCCGTCCGGGATTCTGCATTTCCCTTGAATTTATGCGACCCGATTATCGTCCGAATAAAAGAAAAAAGAGACGAGCGGTCGCGCGGAGGCGTACTCGGGGAGAAAAAAGCTATGAGGAAGGAAGCGTGCCATAGGCGTGACGCACCTTCTAAGGCATCCCAAGAGAGAGATCTTCCGATATCTTTCAACCGCCGCCCCTTTAGAGATGCTGAGAGATAGGAGACTTGAAACGATCTCGCACGAAAAAAGTTAACTCGACAGGACGTTCGGATGGAAAATGAGGGGAAAACATTCGAGCGCGGTTTTGTTGCTATTTAACGAGGGCATTTTGGCAATCCCGACCTCAAAAGCTGTAAAAAACTTAAGGGCGATGAATTCTCCGATCTCTTTACATATATCTCTTTTGACGGATAGGATGGCAAAATGGGCGATTTGCTTGAGGTTTTAATTTGAAGTAGTTGGAGGAGTGCGGCGTAAAAGGCGGAGTTTATTGCTGCTCTTGCGCTTACGAGCCAATGATTCCTGCGACATCCGAGAATTTTAAATTGGAGATTTGCCTTTAAAATGTATCTTAATTTTCTGTAAGACTAATTGAGGGCTATTTGAGTCAATTTTAAATTATCGTAAACTAGAATGAAGACATTTTTCGCAAATTAATTCTGATCTCGTGCAAATGAAAAATCATTCTAGTTTATTTGGGATTATGAAAGAAATAACTTTGCAAAGTTCCACTTTACGCTTCATTAATTGCTTTATTAATTGATTTTTATCATTCTTGATTAGTTTTGTCTTTGTAGTTAAAATGTTTTCAACAGAATGACAGGAAAATTTCCTTTTTTAAATCCACAATTTAATCAGGTTTAAGCGCACAGTACCGTTAATAATATATGACATTTACGGATTTACGGTATATCTTGAGAAGTTGTTTCAACATAAGCTATTTTCATCCAATTCCAACTGACAGCCGATTCTTGGAGGCAATGCAAAAAAAAACTGGGCAAACTAACAACCGCTTTTTCTGCGTATAATTGAGAATGGAATGTAAAATTCCACGAGCACATAGTTCAGATAAACTAGTTTTTCAAGTGAATTATAAGTCAACTTAGTTACTTTAGAACTCTTTCAAGGGAAAAAATTAAATGAAAATCATTTTAAGAAAAGGGTAGCTGGAATTTACGATTAATAAATATCTATCCTTTAAATTAAATCAGAAAATAATGGCTGCAAATTTCCCACTGTATTCCCCATCGACGACCTGGGGTAGATCCTTCACGGCAGCTGAATTCTGGTGGTGAATTAAGAAATGCAAAGGGTACTCACTGGCTCGGGGAGTTGGGGCGGATGTGGTGACCGGCGTGGGTGGATATGGGGTCATAGGAGTCGGCGGTTTCGGCAATCCAGAAGGTCTAGCCAATCGCCCACCGATGCTGGTCGGAGGTCTAAGTCCGGAGGGCCTTGGCGCCGGTGTTGTGGCTGGTGCCGGCATTGCGGCTGGCGGCGGCGGTGCGTCACTCATGGTGACCACCTACCAAGCCGCACGTCTGCGATAGTCCAACGAAGCCCGGGGGAGGGAACCTGCAAAAAGCAAACCATTGAAAATTAGCTGTCGTTCGCTTTCAGAGTTATAGTTCTCTTATAGTTAAACAGGAAATTTGAGAGATGAGGGATTGCCAAAAACAGTAGCTGAATGAAAAACGCTAGAAAACGAGACAGCGAAAGACAAAAAATCTGCTGTATGATTTAAAGAAGCGATGTTCAACCAATTGTTTGTTTCTCCTCGGGAGTTGCGAAAAATCACTCTAATGCAATGCTATAGTGAACTATGAAAAATAAATATCAAATTACTTATAAACTGTTTCAGAAATATATGACTTGTGCATGCTGTTTTTGATTCAATATATAATGAAAATTGCGAATGATAGTCGCCGATACCTTAAATGAAAAATACTAAGGAGCCCATAGTTTCCAAAGGGGCACTCAGTTATCAGAGAACAAGAGGAAGAGGTGTTTCGTGAGGAATTTAAATTCGCAATAACCAATGAAACGTTAAAAAAACGGAGATAATGAGTTTGACTGATAGAACAGAAAACGAGAATTGAATTTCGAAAAAGGGAACCATAGATCGTTCTACGCTTGGTATTGCATATTTAATAAAGCGAGTTAATTAACAAATACTTTTCAGTGAAAGAAGGTCTTTCTTTACTGAAGGGAAAGAACAAATCAAGCGATCAAATAAACGATTAATCGATCACAAAGTTGCCAATGATAGAGAAGGGGATCTAAGTTGAATGAAAAAGAGAATGAATCAGTCTGAAGACGAATAAATTGTGCGACTAAGTGGCATGATAAAATAACTTCACTGATCATCGAATATTTCGTCCCTCTCTTATCAATTTTATTGCAATACTGCTGTGTATAGAGCAATACAGAGTATAGACGTTACATGCATCTTAGACAGAGATAGTGAACAGTATAGGAGGGATGACGAAAGAATATTTGAGGTGGCAATGAAGAGATCATTACATCCGTAGAATTTTATATCCACAATGGAATTTTGAATTTTCAAAATATGAAATAGCGTAGGCGAAATGGCGAATTACTTATAATCTCCGAAAACCGGATTAAAAAAATATCAGAAAACTAATTCTATGAAAGAAAATTCTCCTGCAGAAGACAGCTTAACCTTTAAATAATAAAAAGAGATGAAAAGGTCGACTTAGAAAAGAAGACGTAGAAATTGGAGGTAATGAGAGAAAAGATCGGATTGTCTAGCAGGAAGATTACACCATCCAGGAAATGGTGGATAATTAGACGAGGCTTTTTCTAGTATAATCTGCGAACGTTAATCTCAATCGGTTCTCCCAGCAAATACAGATGTGTGACTTTCTCAAGGGCTTGTGATGCACAGAGAAGATTAAAACTATTTCCTACTGGCCTAACATCGAGATTGGAAGGAATATAACAGACTATATCTCTACTTGTTGGTATTACACATTAAACAAAATAAAGTCATAAAAGGAATCAACAAACAACATTTAATACCATTTAAGAACCCAAAATACAACATCTTAATAGCAATTAAACCATTAGATAATCTATTTTATTTATATAATGGTTTAACTCTAAAAATATATTCAAGTTCTATGCCTTGAGTTACAATATAATACTGAGGGAGTATCATCTTATATTGGTAATAATGACATTTATTGATGTTTTAATAAGTAGATACCTCGCAGAAAATAAAATCATCAGCATATCTCAATATGCATCGCCGGGAAACATAGTTATGAATTTGACTTAAGTCACCTAAGAAAAGCTATATCTATTTATTTTCCCTCACTTTTAATTAAAAAAGCTGTTTCCCAGAAATTCAGCGATGAAAAACTTTGTTTTACAAACGAGTGATGAGAAATCTCTGTATGATCGAACAGGATTATATAAATTTTTAATTATAATTAGCACTTCATCAGCGACTAGTTTAAAGAGAAAACATCTTGATAATTGCAAAATCCCTTCGGTAATCAATATTAACTTGTGAGATGCATGTCTCGCACATTTTCCCAAAAACATTCCCGTTTGCATAGCGTAATCTGTTGATCACGGCTGTAAATTAAATCATACCTCAATCTCTAATTCCACGAATTCCAAGCGGTAGTATGTACGGCATTCTTAACGAAGTTATTAAATAAGACCATAATTCCTTCCTTCAAGGTCTTTAAAGCAAAAAAAGAAAGCTGACTGATAAATTACTCTGATATTATGATACAATAACTGAAATTATTGACATAAATCATAAACTATTTTTCTATTCAATGAATGTTCTTTTAGCAGAATTATCGAACAATTTTATAGAAAAAGTATCCAGTTCTCCGAATCCTCCCCTACTTTCACATGTATACAACTCGATATAGAAATTCTTCGACTTCCAAGAAATTAAACTAATTACAAAAAGATTCTATCAGATGTGAATCCACTTGAACAAGTATTTGAATCAATGTCTGTTTCAATTAAATTACAGAGTTCGTTAAATATTCGATATAGATAAACATAAAAATAGAAATGATGAGAACAGTAAATTCGACTTGTTATATCACAATTAATTAAGTCATTTCATGTAAGACAGCGGTCTCCAAACTACTGCCGGCGAAAGATTATCATGTGGTCGGGGAGTACATTTTATGTTATAGTTAAGACATCCTCATGGTTTGAGGTTTAATATTCACATCTATGCTGTATTTAAATTATAAGTATTCTTACATATAAAATCTACTTCAGTACTTCCTTTTAAGCACGATACATTACAGATCTGAGGTCTCATAAAAGAAAGATTCATTGGGTCCTGCCCACTAAGCTTTCTGAGAATTTATGCGGCCCACCATAGGGGGGCCCTGATCTTACAATAAGAAATTACCTACTATCTCAAACTTCACGAAATAAAACCTGATTTTACTTTTCATTATTAGAACGCAATGAAATAAAGTTAATCTGACTAGGCTGTATTTCGTGAAACGCCATTCTGAACGAGTAAATACAAAGTTTGCTCTTCTTACTTGTTCGCAATAAAATATTTACATCTGTGTTCACGATTTATCCGCATCCATTATTTTTCAAATTCCAAAGCAAATTTACAACCAGATTATTCTATAGTGAAAACAAAAACACCGCTTAAAATATTAATTATGAAACCATACGCCTATTAGATACAAGACTGTCATTTTGCTGAAGCTTAGAAAAGCGAGAAAAAATCATTTCACACCCCTTTGAACACGAACTCGTTCGCTAGCGTATGGAATGAAGCCATACGATTCTGAGATTATTTTAAGAAACCTTTCCCAGGTAATAGGGTCAAAGGACAGATTATTTCCTGCATTTAGCAGAAATAGTATTCATACATATACCATTTTATTTCGTTTCTCTCATTAATGAATTAGAATTAGCAAATGGCTTATAAAATTAGACTTGCTTTCACAAAAATATTCCATATTCAAATCTACGGAGGTGACGAGATAATGCGGAAATCCACAGTAAACTAATTGGAGGATAGTGATGCGTATAGTTATTACTTGCTTACTGTTATTGCTATTAAATACTATTAATCGCTTTTCATCTAAATAGTAATATTCCAGATTTGTGAAAAGATCTAAAGAAGGATACAAATAGTCTTAAGCATAAGAGAAATTAGGAAATTATAAAATGCTCATAGACTAATTTTTAGTTTACAATGAGTTGGATGGAGAACACGACAAGCGGTAAGATTTTTACTTACATCCGCAATTTAAATAAATGCTTACAACCTTCATTTTCATTATCGTCAATTACTGCTCTTTAAATCACTCAAAAAATTACCTTCTCTTTCTCCATCCCAAAAAATAACTTCCACGTGATGTCTTCATCAAAACATCCTCATTCCCTTTTAATGCTATAAAGTCACGCATAAAAATAAATTCTAAGTGGATGGAATCTTCTCTCGGCAATATTTCACGAAGAAGCAAATTCCGGGACCGGTTGCGGATAATAAATAAAATCGCTGAGCACGGAAAGAAAAGTTTTAGAATGCCTTTTCTTGACTTCTGCTTTCTTTCACACAAGGACAAATGTTTCAACTACATTCTTCAAACGTTGGGGAATTTTTAAGAAGGAAAAATGTCATTGAATAAAACACGCAAGTAATACAATAAGTCTGTCTTATATATTATTTTATGTTACTATTATATATGCTTTAAGACTTTCATTAGGTAATCGTTTGTGGGTTGTAGTTAAATTAAATCTGCATCTCTTAATGAGCCACTAACTGGCTCTGGAGGAACATAATGGTGAATTTTAATTACTTGCCATTATTCTAACTTATAATTTGCATTTATTTTGATAATAATTCTAACATAATCATATAAGGCCCAACGAAAACTTTGAATCTGAAGAATTAATTATTGAAGGTAGACATTTTATCAGGAGTTGCAACTCTTTTGATCTGTTGTCAAGTTCTACTAATATTTTGTTGTTGAAAATGCATAATTTTAATAGGAAGTCACTGATGTTTATCGTGATGAATTAGTAAATTATTATGAAAGTAAAAATATTATCCTTAAAATTATTATCATACATGTTATCATATATTATCATTCTTTACTTCACTTGGAGAAAGGAAATCAAAATAATAGTCGAGGTCGCCGTAGTGTCATATCTCTTCATTTGTATAAACGAAGTATCCAAAATGCATTATCATAACGCCCATTTCCTCTCCTAACGCCCTTTAACAACTCAAGCTGAAAGATAAAACATCAGCAATAAAAACAGTACATTCAGTCTTTCCCACGGTTTGCGTTCTTAGGAATAAAACATTTTTTAGTGAAGACTGCGTATTTCAGAAAGCGCAAGATACTGTTTTTAACGAACGTTGCTCATTCGCGTTGTCACTGAATTAGTTAAAGAAAACGGGTTCCTGGAGAGATTCGACGATTCCTTTCTGCATACCAGACACAAACAGATAGCGGAAAAAAATACATTCCAAGCATTTCCTGGGACGGTTGCTCCACAGAGATGAATATTCATTTCTGAAAACGATGCTTGCATCTCATGAAATTACCTACTTACGTGGATAAAACAAACGTTGAACCATAAATAATTATTTGCTAAACACAATTTCCGAAAATTACACATACACCTTGATATGTAACGGCGTCCATTTATTTAGGTGACATTTATAATATCTAATACAATACTTGTAGGAGAAAAGTCTAACACATACATTTGGCTCCTTTCACTACAAATTCAAGATTTCTTTTGCCGCCTTTTTAACGCAAGACGACTTTCGCAGGTGGTTGCGAAAACGCTCGCAAGGAGGCATAACTGTATTAAGAACTTCTCGGACGCTTGAGAAGTATTCCAGAAAAAATATTCGCAGATATCGTTCAAATTTTTTATGAACTTTCAGGAGGAAAATTCACACACTTGCATTTACGGATAAGTCGTTAAAGTGGCAGGTATATGAAGAGGTGAAAAAGAATCAGGAATGAAATTAAGCTCACTGAATTGCACAGTTTTTTCATCCGCGTGACAAGTATAATAAAAAGAGGTTTTATTGCAGTAGCAGTAGTTGGTAAATGAAATACTTACGAATTAAAAAATTTATGGTGACTTTCACTGAGGAAAATATTATAGAACGTTACTGCTGTCACTTCATAAATTATGCGTTCACGGTGATGATTACCGCAACTTAGTTGTTGTTGTAAAGATATGGAATTTATTAAAGCTGTAAGAGGTCAGATATAAAGCCCTAAGACAATAAGAAAATTTTCAGGATCGGCTGTATTTAATTCAATAATTGGATTCCCGAATGTCACTTATAAAGGAAAATTGAATTATATAGAAAATTCCACTTTTTCTAGAAATCGGTTATTAGTTTTCCAATTCAGATCTAAGAGAAAAGGTATATAATTTTACCTAGAGATTATCAACACAGAAAAATGAGGTTGTGACAATATTTTCTTTAGTAGATACATGCATTCGACGTAGGAACTAAATCTAATAAAGAAATCAAGTACATTATATAGAACAAACCTACCACTAGATAGCAGTACAGAGTACATATTTAGATGAAAATTAATACCATTTTTCGGAATAAACTTAACTGAGACAAGTAAGTCATTCAAAAATGTGCCTAAATCGCTTGCTAAGGGATATAAAAAAATTGCTATATAAGATAATGGAGATACTAAATTAGGAAGTGTATGCGATTCCTTTTTACCTAAAATGGCATGAGCCTACCATACCTTAGACGTAAATATGAAATATATTTGTGATTTTTAGCTTTTGCATTAGTAATTTAACGCATTTGACGTAAATCAGTCATAAAATCGATAATTAGGTCATTGCTGCCTAATCTTCACTTCTAAAATAGATGAAAGTAGGGTTGCTTAACCTTTAGATTTTGACGGAGCGGAAATTGCATTTTCTTCGTTGGAATCCACCAGATTCATGCGGAACTTCAAATAAAGGAAGAGATAGAAAAAGTAAGCATTAAGCAACTTGAAATTCCTATCATGGGGAAAATGTTCAGACAGAAATAATGTTGAAATCATTCTGCTTGAGGCAAACTATTAGCATTGTTATGTAGTGATAGTGACTCTGTTTTTCGCTTACTTCATTTTCTCCGCAGAAAGTAACGGTGTAAAAAAGTGTGCATAGTTGTTCTAGATTAGAATAGCGCTGTTTACAAAAACAGGTCTAAGAAGTTGAGACACCATGCATGCAAGATTCCCTCTAAGCTTCGTGCCTGAGAGTTTTTTAAGTGCTGCCCAATCAATTTTTCGAGTACCTACCATTTATAAAGAAATTCGAAGGCCCTTTGCTTTTGTTTTCATAAAGATATTGCATCTCGTGACTCTCGTAGGGAGATTACATTGTTCATTCGTCACTTAAATGAAGAAAATAAAAATATTGCAAATTAAATTTCCTCCTTGATTATAGTTGCACAACTCGGAGAATCACTAACACTAATATCCTTGCTAAATTAATCAATTGTCAAAAAATGGAAAAATTATGAGAAACTATGCATGCATGTAGCACGCGTCCTTGTTGCATTCTTTATAGAAAAAATAATAACTTTCGGAGGAGCACTGATAAAGACTGACAGAGGAACATTAAAAAACGGGAATTACACCGCAATAAATAAAAACATAAATTTCCATTGCCATAAATTGCCATCCGAATAATTCATGAATTAGTTTGATCCACTCAATCTTGTCTCTATGGAACAAAACAACGAAAAAAAGTACCTGACACTTGGTACTTGCATTGATTCAACGCACACCTGTAAAAAGAACGAGGTGTATGTCAGAATTCATGAATACTTTATTAAACGAGAGAATTATAAACCTGACAGATGTTGAGTATGATATCAACTCGATACGATCAGAAAGAAAACGGTAAACATAACGTGCGATGAATGACAGATCCCTCATAAAATCTTACCAATTTATCCACAACGGTACTGTCGCCTAAAAGATTTAAAATACCTTTAAGAATTGGCTCCATTTCAATGCCGTGGATGCAAACCTTGGAAAAGTGATTGTGGTACGTAAGCCAAAAGGGCAAAGCGAAATGCGATTTTATTTCCACTGAGTTATGCAGCTTGCTTCAACTACGACCCAGAAATTTTTATCGCTGAAAGTGTCTTTCGAACGCTTTTCAGTTGGGTTGGGCAATGCAACGCGTAATATCCTCAAAATAAGCATTTTATCAGCGTTGGGATATCTCAGCCAAAGGCGAGCCAAGAGAAGGTGGTGTATTTGTAATGTAGTTGAATGTATTGCTAATATGTAAATTATAAAGAGTGACGTAATGAAATGACGAATCGCCCAATACCAGTTCTCTCTTAGGTGCAGGCCTGGACGGCTACGTAATACTTTTCCCGCCCAGCTATTTTTTCGAGCGCCCACTATTTATTAAAAATCATTAAATCTAGCCTGAATTTTCACAAACGTATTAATGATTTTGCACATTATGAAATGTATAGTTAAATTAAATATCTCACTACGTCATTTATAAGAAAAAAATCATAAAAATTAAAACAAAAAATTAAATTCTTCTTGAAAATTGCGCCGCAGCTTTATGAACTGAGAGACCGCGATGATTTTCTGGTCGTCAAAAGTTGAAAAAATTAGAGGGAACAAAGTTCACCACCCAGAAACATATTGTACTCATTCTAAAGACATTAAGGACGGCTTTCTCTATAGTTCAAGGTAATTATGATACTATAAAATTTTTAGCAGTATTGTTGATTACTAATCGATTATCACCAATGGTATATCTGTGAAGTGTCCCAGGTTAGAATCTCATTAGTTACAATCGGGGAATATTTATAGCTTCTAGCAATGCAGGAGACCGTTAATTATAATCGATATAGTACAGCTAATTTCGTGATATTAAGAGTTCAGTGTTACAAATTGAGGTTTAAGATGGAAAAAACGAAATTTTCTCATCTCATAATTGCTATCGTGCTTTATAAACTATTAAGAGAGCATTTGGTACAGAAATAGTAAAATGGACGAAAGAATGCCTCATCAGAGCATATGTCAATTTTATGCGAAATATTTTTAAATGTTAGGAACAAAATTGAATTAATTAAATGTAAATGTAAACATTAAGTTATATTTTAAAATAAAATATCAATTAAATTGCTTAAAATAATAAAAAATCTATGAAATTATATAATTTTAATTTATTAATTTAATAAATTAAAATTATTCAACATATATGACAAGATAAATTGATATTTACACTTGTATAGTATATTCAGTTGAAGTTCTCTTAAATCTGGGTATTCTTCAATTGAAACAGTCAGTAAATATATCCATTCCAAAAATTAGTATAGTCACTAAAATTGTCCTAACTTAATGCCAATGAAAAGGCTGGAGACGTTGACTGTTATCTCTTTACCCTTTTCAATTTAATCGTAAAAGCATACAGAAGCGGATAAGACTGAAGTCATCCTCGGTGCATAAATAAATATGCTAAAAGAGGACAAATGAAATTAAATGACGACTATTTAGCGCCGTTCCGGAATGGCAGCGCAGCAAATAGCGGTAAACGAGCGAAACTCATTCATTCAAGTGCAGGGAGTGAGAGAGACTCGCTCGTGAGAAAGTCATTTGTATCAACCTTGGCTTTGAAAAAAGAGTTAACTTCCTAATAAGACAGGAACCTCGACTTTTCCGTTATCCGCGATTTTTTAACACGGAAGGTGAGCAGATGAATATGCAAATGAGATAGAACGCCTTGAAGCAGGCGCATTAAAGAAGATAATGTCAACGTCAAGGATGTTTATGCGGCCGTTGCATTCCTTCCATTAAAGTAAATCCTCCGCTGAGACTCCGACGTCAATCAATCCCAAAGGGGAATTACATCTGGCGCGTAATTTTTCCGAGAGACGTCTTCAGCTTAGCAAGAATGGTGGTGCTGCTGACGTTCCATAGACGACCTCGGCAATTAATATGTACTAAACGCCTGGAGAGCGGTAGATCAACATCCTTGCATACTCATACCACGGGGTAATCATATTTGAGTTAAGTTTCTGTCCATATATGAACTTGATGGGGTGTTAGGATATAAATCACGAGTCGCATAATGTATTTTCCATGAGTGCAACATCCGACCATCGCTCATTCAAACGTGTTTCACATACACGACGACATTTCTAATGGCCGACTCCAATAGTATCACTCGATCCACTCTGAAGCCAATGGACTTCAGTGATATATTTTTATGATACTTACATATAAAATCTACAGAGTGAATACAGTGTTTCCTAACCGGTGTGCAGCAAGTATGCTCTTAGATTGCTGCGAATTAATCGAGGATTCACGGTAAACTCCCGATTATCCGTGGGCAGATTATTCGTTCATGATAATTTACTCTTTTTTGATACTTCCCATTCTCTATTTTGAAATATTAAAACACGAAAAACAATTGTATATTCACGTTCTACTAGAAGCAGGTCTTCACTTACGATTCTACGAAACAGTGGAACACTTCGATGACATTAACGCTGCTATCAAGATAAGCGGCTAGGTGAAGAAAACTCCTGATGAGCCCATGAAAAGATCCGAAATAACGGAAGATGGTAGTGAAATAAATAGTTTATTAACGTAAACTATGAGCACTATAGGAAATGAAAGTGACAGTTTGAATTATCCGTGTTTTCTGATCATTCGTTTATCCTCTGCTAATCATCAGCCCAGATAATCGAAGTTTACAATGATTCAAACTATATATTCAAACTATTTTATAATATAATAATATAAGTTGACCCTGAAACGATATTTTAATTAAAAATACCGAAATATCGGCGTGTTATCTACATATTTCATTAAGTATTCAATGGTGGGAGGTGCGCGAAATATACCTGAAGTACACATAATCAATGGTAAAATACGGAATTTGAAAAAGGATATAACTATAAAACAGGAAAATTAAAAATTTAACTCACAGTTCTCACTTGAGTCAAAAGAATTTCACACTCCAACATTCCATCAGCGAGATATAGAGTCCAACAGCTGGGAGTCAGATTTGCAGTGTTCTGAGATATACACGATGAAGATAGTAAATAGATAAAAACATCAAAGTTCCGACGAAAGTATACACGAAAAAGACATTTTTACACAACCGATAAGATGAAGGATAAGCGAAAAAAACATCTGACGGCAATCGCGGAAACACTTGAACGGCACACAGCTGATCCAGAAGAAGATTAATCAGTTCCCGATGCGCTCATCCAGCACTTGAGAAACGCGTCATAGGCCTGGAACGTGACAAATGGACCATTAATGATGGATAGTAAGGAAGATCTGCCAAGGTCTGCCATGCATGTCTCACGAGAAGAGCCTTGACGTGGAATTCGCGCATAGATGTTTCAAGAATCACTACATCATAATACATGATCATTATACACGACAATTGATAACGACAAGCTACCTTTGAACCTTTTCCCCTATTCTTATTCGTGGTGCTGATTGATGAAGATTAATAATACATTCTTATTATTATTCGTGTTGATGATCGATGAAGATTAATGATAAAGAGACGAATTTTGATTTTTGCGTAAATTTTTTTTTACGACTAGATGTCCTTCCAGCCAAAAACCAGTTGGACAAATTGTACTTCTTTGGGTAACGAACCTAGATCCATTTCCATCAAACGATAACGCGCTACCGACTTAACCCGTGATGCACTAATTCTTCTATTTCTAATTCTAAAGTGACATTAAGAATCTGAAATTATAACGAAACCTCGCCGAATCACTTTTAAAAGACGGAGGTAGAATTTAGTTTTATGTTTATATTGTGTTTAATTCTAAAATGAAATAAAACATTCGCAATTTCAACAGCGAATCGCTTTTGAAAGACGCAGGTAATATTTAGCTATATGTCTGTATTATTTTGAATTCTAAAATGAAATAAAAAATTCGAGATTTCAACAACACATCAGCGACACTTTTAAAAGACGGAAGTAATATTTAGTTTTATGTTTGTATTATTTCTAATTCTATAATGAAATAAAACATTCGAAATTTCAACAGCGAATCGCTTTTAAAAGACAGAGGTAATATTTACGTATTATATTTGTATTACTTATCCGAGTCGGTTATACAGGCTAAAATTTAAGCAGATTACCGCCAGGGGATGAAGGATACGAGCCAAAGGTGCGAGGAACGAAGTATTTTGGGAGTCACCGTGCTAGGCAAAGCTAGAATAAAAATATAGTAATGATACAGACTCATATGTAACGATAGTCCCCATAAAAGCCACGTCAGAAAATCAATTATTTCATCGTGCTATTAAATCTGGAAGACCAACATGGAAATGGTGTAATAAAAATGACTTATGTATTCGAAAATCACACCTTCAATGATCGATTTCCATAATCAACAAAATTTTCCGTCTCATAAGCAGTATTGAAACATGCGTGGGTTTTGAGAACAATTCGTATTTAGTATCTTGCATTGAGAAGCAGGACTTCATCAGGGGGGACCTGTGTTAAAATGTATCCCTTAACTCTTTATTGCAGCTATATTGTTTATCAATTACAAAATGAAAGCTTAATCTAATTAGTAGAATAAAGCTGCAGATGCTAGACATACCTCTCCTCTTGACCGACTCTGATTATATTGAGCGAAATTAATAATCATGTACTTACTATACTATTGAGGAATGTTTTATATACGTAGATGGTCAACAACAAAGTAAAGGTTTTCTAATGCAACTCATTGCGTTTGATGTAGGCTTTATGACTTCTTTTCACTTCTCATGAACCAACCCCGGAATATGTTTGCGTTCAGGAAAGCAAATAAAATTTCTTACACAATTTACTGTAAACTAACAAACTAATTCTAAGGATCATTTATATAAAAATTTCGTCAGTAACATTTCGAAGGGATCTAGCACAAAATCGATTCTAGACGGGTAATCCGAAATGAATCATAAATGTTTTACCTTATGCATACATAGGGACTTTATTTAGCGAAATTGGAACTATTGAGTCCCATCTTCCATTTAACAAAAAAATCAAATAATAAAAAAATACAAATGACATAATGAAAAATAAAATACAAAACACAAAATATAAAGAATTATAAAAAATACAAATATATAAAGAATTTAAAAAAAATATAGATGTACAAGGCTATATAAATTGATACAAAATGAATACATAAAACTTTCCCTATAAATAAAATAACAATCCGCTAATTTCTAATCCAAATTCAAATGTTTGGGACACGCCAAAGGTACGGGTGAACTTATAAAAACAACCCGAGCGCTTCCGTACGCGCTCCTTCCGCAAAAAAAAACGCACGACCTTGCAAAAATTACGATACGGCGGAGGATCGAGTTCCCAGCGCCGCCGGTAGATGGGACTACGTGAAAGAGACGCACGCGGAATAAAATATCGGACGAAAACAAGCATCCGTAGGTTGACGCTCGAGTTTCGATGTATGCGCGCATTAGATAGTCCTCAATAAAGAGCCTTTTCATCCACCCCCAACACCACGTTGTCAAGTCTCCCCTATCACATACAGCACTATGTCCCTCTCTGGTTTCTTCCTTTATCAACCAGCTGATGGTATTAATGCGTCCGATGGCTTTTTAAGTGTTCGGAACTCTTTATTTCTCTTCGGGTGAACTATGGGACGAACTTCGTAACGATAGTCATAATTCAATCGGACATAGATAAACGTCACAATTGAATACAGATACATTTCAGCGATTACGAAGCGATAACGCACGCGATGCCTTTTTGAACGTTCTTTGGAGCTTGAAGAGATATGAAATACTACAGCTGAAGGGATAAATGCCGCATGACTTCATGCCAAGTTCAACACACTAAATTGACCTTGTGATATGTAAATTGCTTGCTCGATGGTTGTTTTAAATGTGACCTAAGAAATGAGTGTCTTAATGTTTTTACATACATTAAAATACGGCACATGTTTGTAGGATGTGGGTACACGTATATTAATACAACAGGACAGAGCAGATCATTTATCAAAGGGAACAAATATCTACCCTTCTCACAATTACATCGTTTATGATCCACAAAATAAGATAAATTACCCGCCTGAAATGGAATACCTACAAACCTGAAAACTAGGCAACCGTGAAATCTCACTCTTGGCCGACCCTGTGTAGGGATACCCCTAGAAACGAATATCACTAACAACGAATTACACCTTTTGCCAACTAAGAGATTTCCGAATATTTAAGGCAAATCTAGGTGTTGGTGGATGCACAAGCAAACATGCGCACAAAAAAATCAAGAAATGCCCAGAACAGTATGTTAAGTTATAGTATACTATAGCAGTGATGATGAAACATCTAGACATTTCATGAGAAATCACAATTTGGTTTCAAATTTCAAATTAATCGCCCCCTGGGATCTAGTAATATCGTGCAATAAATTAAAAGTTTTAAATTTAATTTATCGTGCAACTTTTTTCATTAGAAAGAAAAACAATTTAACGTCGTTAATTCTCGAAATACATGAAAACGATGGCGAAAAAGAATTTGCTTGAGGAGTACTGAATAGAGTTCTGCATTTCCTGTCTACCGTGAAATTTTAAAAGATTCATTACATTGAAACGATATATTTATAACTTAAAATAAAAAAATCATCTGAAACTTATTTATCGCTCGGGAAACACTGAATTTTGCGTCATATTTCACAAAAGATACCAATAATAAGTCATACGGTAAGAAGTTGCATTACATGACCACAGATAAATCTGGCTCGTTTTGATACTAGTGCCGCTAAAATCATTAAAATGATAGCGTAAAATGGGTGATACAAAACATGAAAGCACTGAAATAATGAAAAGAATAAATTTCTACCAAAGGCTTGGATTGCTGAATCTAATGATGAGTCTCATAACAAATTCGAAAAATCAAACATTTATACGTCCGTACAATTATAGCTATTATTAAAATAATGGAGCACCATTCTGGTTTCAAAGGGCTAAAATTTCTATAGTTATGATTTTTAAAAAATAATGATGATTTTAGATTTATAGAGTAAGATTTACTATCTTTTTGAGATTCATACGATACCATATTCAGAGTCAAATATCTTGGCTGAATTTTTCAATGAAAGAGCTTCTCTTACGATGAATCACAAATTTTCGCAGAGCAATTCCTTTCGATCAAAGCTACCTTTTCTCTTCCTGCTTAACTCTCTCAATCCTACGACTTCCATTAGCGGTAGATTACCCGTCTAATCTGACGAGCCCACTCAAATCTCCTCAATGCCCTCTTTCATTTGTTATCCTGTGCCCAACTTCTTCCCTATAATCCGAGTCCCCCATATCTGAAAGGCTTCCTGGCTCTTTTCCACTCTGTTCCCACGAAATCCTTTCTCGCAACAGATGTCAATCCTTCCTCTGTTTCTTCCAAAACCTCGTTTGGAAATAGAAAAAACTACGCGGAACGACACATTCCTGAACGGAACATTGCAGCGATATTATCTCTACACGCATCATAAAACACCTATTACGGTATTATGAAGTCCTTGGGAGAAAGGTGAATTTCCAGCAATTTTGGTACGAAGTTGGAAGTTGCTTCTGCGCTTTCCGTTTCGACTAGAATTCTATATACTTTCCTGTAAGTTTAAATTAAATTAAAAAGCCACCCCTTGTACGAGTTAATAATTACTTACTTACTTCTAAGTAAGTTTAAGTAACAAATTAACGATGGATATAATAACCACATTTGTCGAAAGAACACCAATGTCATACTTTGTTCTTGCTAAACTTACATTCAATATTTAATTCTGGTGGAAGAAAGCACAGGTTAACAATCACGATCTATCATTAAAGAACTCTGTCTTGTATTTCGCACTTTCATAGTAATTTCTCATGACGTTGCACAGTTAGCTAGAATTGAAAAAAGGCCATAAATACGTAAATTTTTCTTTTTTTTAGTCCAGACTATGAAACTAAGCATGAACACTATTGAATAAATTCTGCATAACATGCCGAATATGCTGCATACTTTACAACATATAGAGCATAGTTTGTGCCTATGATTTTATTCTGTCGTTTTGAGTAGACAATGAAGCCGTCTGGAGAAAGCATTTTTATTACAAAAAATATCAATTAAAATTTTACTACGCTCAAGTCTAAATAATTTTTCATCCTAGTATTTGTCGTAATTATTAATTATAATATATTGTGAACACAAATTAATATCTTTGCACTCACTAATTTCATCTGTGTTTTTACGCACATTTTAAGCAGGAAACGTTTTCTGCTTCTAATCTTTAAGTATTCTGTTTGATTTCAATCACTGATTGTTCACAAACAAATTATTTACCATTTTGATGCTTCGAAGGGAGGGGTTTTATCCACTTAAAATTGAGTTTGTCTTTAATTGATGCAAATGCTGTTCTACACGGTATAATATTTATTATAATTTATATTAAGTATAATATATAAAAATGATAAAAATATTAATTCCGCATGATGCCCTCCATTAATACGAGTTCTGCAAAGGAAAAAGGGAGCCATTCATTGTCCCTGAATGATAACTTTGCGACTATGCGTTGGTTTCTCTTTTGACTGTTCCAAATGATAATCAAGTCCTAAAAAAGCAGCGACCACCTCCGTCAGGCCATAAACCATCCAAAAACACAATGCTATAAGTCTCTGCCCCCATAGACAACGTGGGCCAGCAGAGCGAGCACGCTTCTCTTTTCCGCATTTCTCAAAAACTGTGACATTTCACAAAGGTATTCTTTTCACCATTTACCACAGTTCACGTGATAGCTCACTTCTGTCGAAACTCAAGTCTGCGAAGGCGATTCGCAGCAGATTCTCCACTTTGGAGGAAAAGGAGAGCTGCGAAAGAAATGTTAAGAATCGCCCAAACAAAACATCCGAAGCGCCCACGGAGAACGCGTTCCCGCGGGCGGGAAATGAAATATCTCGTCTGGGCGCGCATTTTCCCCGTCCTTCGCTTGTTATTTCCTACGTATCTCTGGACCAGTTTCAGGAAATCGTCATCTCCGCCCAATAGACGGCTATGATTCCAGACCGACTTCCCTTCATCTCATCGCCATTCCATTCAGGTTTCGGGCCGTATCTTTCCAAGCTGTCGCCTAATGATTACCCACTTAAAGAGAACGGCCGTTGGAAAGTGAGAGCATTTCGTTTTTGGCACATAATGAAGGAGTAGTTGTCGTAATACTCAATCCCTCGGGTTCCAAGAAATGGCAAAATAAAATCGATGTCTGCGGGCGTGACTCTGTGGAGCGACATCATACATAGTCATAGAAACACCTAACAATTTTCCACAGGTTATTTAGTGTACGACCTGTTTTGCAAGTATTCTTGCAGCTTCAGGCAGAGGATTTTAAATCTCTACGAAGTAAAAGCGTTCTTTGTGGAGCTACCAAATTTTTTCTTGTTGTTAATTCCGGGTTTTCCCTTAGTGTAACCTGCTTGCATCTTCAATCCGAGGTTTCTTCATTTTAGGTAATAGCGTTGTATAACTACTTAAATTTAAATAGTTATACCCGTCAATTCTCGAACCAGTATTACTATATATTTCAGAATATACAGCAATGCATCGTACAGCGCGATTTACAATAAACCATCCGCGCTACTAGTAGAAACTGTACGTAGAGATGTGTTTTCATAGTGTTTTACAGAAATAAGATCTAGAAATATAACATACCATTAAAG
Source organism: Pachydiplax longipennis (assembly GCA_036926295.1). Lineage (NCBI taxonomy): Eukaryota > Metazoa > Arthropoda > Insecta > Odonata > Libellulidae > Pachydiplax > Pachydiplax longipennis. Next base: position 35,490,526 of record JAVFKF010000004.1, on the reverse strand, counting down.
GACAACGCTTGCTACTTAGTACTTGGAAACATTCTAACTTTTAAAAAAATCATCATTTAAAATATTCTTTTATTATTATAAAAATATATTTATTAAAATTTCATTTTATAATTTATTTGAAGTTATTCTTCTTTGTTGACCAAGCACTTTTTCGAGAAATTTGATTTCTACACTGAGGTCAATTAATTTTGTGCACAGTTTGATACATTACGCTTAATGTTATGAAGAAGAGATACATGTAAAACAAAATGATTTCGCAAATAAGTAAAATATTTTTGCAGAAACATGAGAATATCGGTTACCTTAACTGATTGAATATTCATTAAATATCGATTCATCTAGACTCGAGATTTTCCTGCAAAATGCAATGCGAAGGTAAGGATACATTCTGCCAATGAAATCCCGGTAGAAGAAGAAGAGTCCCCAACTGTTTCAACATAACTAATATCAACAGAAGCTTTAAGGATAAAAATAAAAACAAACGATCCAAACTTCTCTTTAAGATGTATTCTACAAAGAGGTTATATTCTAAGATTATAACAAAAGATACTTCAACTGAATGAAAGGGTGGATTGGACGAGGCTAACACCTTTCTATATATACCTAAAAAGAGTGTGGATAAATGTGAATTTAAACGCAGAAACATAGGTGAAAAGTCGATACACTACTATATAATAGCCGAATATGAGATTTAATTGCGAATTTCCGTTGGAATTAAAACTTCTTATATAATGACAATAAACAGCAGAAAACCAAGTTTCAACTCGTAGAAAAAAATCCTTTTTAGGTACAAAGTGAATAAATTTGTAATGATTACCTCTGAATTCCCATACAAGGTGAACATACATGAGAATGAAAATTCTTTTGTTTCTTTTTCATTTACCTTAGCATTTAATGATCTTGGATAAGAAAATCGGTAGATTGATATTCTATACAGTCAGTATGCAGAATTTCGCAGGGAAGCAACAATGAAAACGGGCTCCCACACGCCTCTTTAACAGTGGCTGCCTCGCATTCTATTCTTTTCCCTCATTCGACCACATTTCTGGACCGGTTTTGATGCCGCTTTACCGATCTGCTCTCCTTGTGTGTACGTGGGTTTGAGATCTTCCCAGCTACTGAGAGGAAAACGCCTATGGAGAAGTGCATCTTTGGCCTTTAATCTTTAAAAAACGAAGGGTTGATCCATGGCTATTTACTAAAACGAAAGCGTTGGTACTTTCAAGTGAATCTCTCCTTGGATACGGTCGGAGGGGTAACAACAACAAGATATTTTGGTACCCAAAGTAAGTAGTCTCCCCGGCGCCTATGCTGCGAGTTTCCGCCTTTTTCGGAGGATTGAGGCGTGACCACGGAGGACGTAAAATACATCTTTCGGGCAAGATGATTCATATTAAGAAAGAATTAGATTCGTCAACGGAGACTGCAAAAATTTTGCTGTGGTAGTAAACGGAAAATTCAATCTTCACTTCACATTTAAAGTACGAAGAAAAGTCCTACTTGGGAGCCAATACTTATGAAGACGCTCATACTGATTGTCGTAAAGACAGTAGTCCAAATCAGTGTTTACCATAAACCTTGCACGGAAACGCTTAGATTTAAGAGTTAAAAAAATAGCAACAGACGTAAGAACAGCCTAAAAGGCTGTGATCATTACTAAAAACAGCTACAATCAATTGGCGAGCGATACCAAGATGCTCTTCTATTATGAATGGGGTTAGAAGGAACTAGCATCTGCAACCACGCCGAAGTATTTAACTTCCCGTGTCCGGGCCTACTATATCTTGATTCAGCTGCTATATTAATCACGATTCTGGGTGGATAAATTTCGACCCCTACCGGGATTCGAACCCAGGACCGCTTCCACCGATGGCAAGCACAGTTCCAACTTCGCTATCCGGGGAGATTAGGAATTCAAATTATGAAATAAATTTGTTCGAGGAATAATGCAAGAATATAAATTAAGCAGATACTCTTAATGGCACTATAAAATCAGTGCCTAAATTAGAGAATATATGTCATTAGTATTTCCATAAGCTTTCGAGAAAATTATCCACTAATACCTTGTTTGCAACGTATTAGCTGAATTAAAAAAGAAGAGAAATATCGTTTTTCAAACTTGCAAGTAGATGACATTCTCGAAAGAATGTACGGAGACCTAAACCCTAAACTCCACATCAACAAAATTCTGCACAAATAGAATTTTAGCAAAGACGTTCCCCATCTATATTGAAGCCATAACCTACTTACGTCGAATAGAATTCAGAATACGTGGGCAAAAATACTATCCCCGCGAACGGAAGATATATTACCCTCCTAATTCAAGATCGGAAGGCTAGAATAGATACACAAAGAGAAGAGCGTCTACCCGTAAAATGTTACGCAAGGAAGTCGAATCCCAAAAAAGCAACGGAGCTTGGATAGTGGCTGCCGAATGGCCATCTATTTCAAAAAAGCCGGTGGGAACCATAACAATTGCCATTAACATAGAGAGAAAAATAACTTTCGGGATGGTCATAGATACACGAAAATAACGGAATATTGCGGAAAACGTATGGTGGATTCGCGAAGCACCCATACGGTAGTTTTATGAGCGTGGGGGCAAATGATTCACTAGTCAAAAATCGGCACGAATCGATTTTAAAGAGAAATCGTATTTTCTCTCTGATTGAAGAACTGAATTTTTTTTTCAATAAAATGGAAGTTTATCTTTGTGAGTTTAAAATTCCATCTGGGATAATGATGGAAATTCGTTACAGGATAATACCAATATGTCTATAGGACGATTTTTAGACTAATAAGACTATTTTTTATTATAAGACAATCCATTCTTCATAGATACACGCAAAAACTATGCCCTTACCAGGAATAGAACCAGTACTCAGTAGTACTAGGTTAGCGCCTCTATATCTACATCCATGAAGGCGGTATATATTTGTTAGCCATATTTCTTATTCGTAGCAAAATTACAAAAAAAAACAGAAAAAAATTACAAAACGACACCACCAGAAGCAAAAAATAATAATCTTTTATTAGTAAAAAATATACCGGGGGACAATAATTTTACTTCAGCACATATGAATTTTAGGGAAAGTACACCTACACGTATGAGGACCCTCAGAAAAATTCACTGGCCGAACCTGTATTCCTCCGCCGATTTTGCGTGAAATCAGCGTGAAACATCTTCGTGAGCAAAATCTTTTCATAAGCAGGTTAACTTTCCAAACGAGGTTCCATTAAAAAAATTTCAGTTTGAGAAATATATCATCCCCCGCAAAAGGATCCGCAGCCTCTTCAACTGATCACAAAATTGTAGATAACGATGAAAGAACTCAGAGAAAATGCAAGGAAGAAACTGCGCTGCAAACTCGAGTATAGAACGTGGGATAAAAGGAAAAGAAAACAAGAAAGGGCAAGTGAAGATTGGATGCCAAGCCGACGCGACTCCTTCGATAAGGTCGGTGAAATCGCTAGAATTCGAAATTCAGATCGCATCTGTACACAAGGAGCAGACGGCTGCGAAAAAAAAGGCGATAAAATCCCCTCAAAGATCACATCTTCACAGTGTGAGTCAGTCGAGTTTGAATTCCTTCTATAATCACAGCGATAGACAATGTCATGACGATGATAAATCACGATGATTGTTCAGAGATCGATCATGAATTGTTTACGATAGATTTATACATCGCAAGCTGTTTTCGCTAATCTAGTCAACTACAGCATAGTAATGGTAATATACGCAGGTCATGTTTTCTTTGTAAATCATTGCATATAAAATGTAAATATGAAAAATGGAAGGAGCACTTATGGAATATTACACTCCCCTTGCTAGTTGGCCGGTCCTGAACATATTTTAATATTTAAAAACTTTATATTCATTAATATTATTTATTCATATACTACAACTGATTTAAAATAACTGAAAATGTTCAATATTTTTTTTTGACTAGGTACTCCCTAAAGTGGTTGTTCTTAAGTTCTTCAGCTATATTCTCAAAATGTGTTCCCCGCCCTCTAGCAGAAATATCAAATTATTTGCTAAGCATTAAGCTCTCTGCAATGTAAAATTACAGAGGGAATCTGAAGTATGAAATAAACCCCAAAAAAATTCATCAATGAATAATCTGTTACTTTTTTCTTATTTCAACTACGTAAAAAGTAATTCCTTTCCACCATGACATCTCGCTTCCGCCGAAAGTGCTTTTCGCATCCCTAGAGGTTCGCGTGCCCCTTATTGAGAACTACTGCTCCAAAATGAAGGGACACACTCATATTAGTTCTCGAATGAGAAGGGAAGAGCAAGGAAAGTCCCTAGAGACTTCTAATATAAAAAAATCAGGGAAAATATCACTTTATGGGAACATCTTCGTGAGCAAAATCTTTTCATAAGCAGGTTAAACTTCGGCATTCAGGAGAAGCTTTATATTTTCCTCACACACTAGTATTAGGAACATACTTTAATTACTGGATAGATAAAATTCAGAAGGATTCCATAAATGAATCAAACAAAGGATTCTATTGATACAATAAGCAATATTTATTCGTAATTACGAGTATAAAAGGACTTAATGCTTCAGAAGGTTGCTCCATCGTTTTAGGAAAATCACGCATTCTATAATTTGCCATTAATCATGAGTCGATTTGATCTCAATTAAGCTCCATATTATACAAATAAGGCACAATATAGTAGATACAGAAGAGGAGGGATTGACTTAAGACATACTATAATTTATCGATTCAAGTGTAACCAAAGACGCTATGTTTTATATAATGTGCAATAAAATTCTTTTCATAAATTCTACACTCACTTTTCTAACTAAGCGTTACTTCCTACCTTTCTAATTCCTTTAGCAATCTAATTCAGTCCTTTAAATTGATGATTTCTTTTCCATTTAAACAACTTTTTGCGGCTGAGTTGTTACTATCTGTTATCAATTAACTGTTTTGAGACCAACGTAAATTACTTTCCGTTGCATTAACAAGTATATTAAGTAAATAAAAACAAAATTCTTTCACATACTGCACTTCGGCTGCTAATTTTTGGAAAATATTGTCATTACCAGCTCCTCAATTTGCATATAATTCATCTTTATTCGATGAAACCATGATTTTAAAAATATGTTTCACATATTCACATTCACCAGAAGATAATACAACACGGATGAGTCTAGTGAGTAATAGAGAAGTCCTTGGAAGAGAAGAGGGAGTTGTTCGGAAGAGAAGAGGACCGGTTGGACACATTCCGAGGCACAATGGTCCGGTGGAGACGATGATCGAAGTCACCATATAAGGGAAGAGCTACTGAGGAAGGCTTACGATGAGTGATATAACACGCCATCGTGATATTTATGGAAGAATGATGACACTAGTAGGGAGCTGGTCTATCACGAAGGCACTGTCAAATAAAGGATCCATCCCAAAATCAACAATTCATTAAGAAGATATGGGCAAATAACATATTTATGACATGAATGAACATTTTTGATAACTTATGTCACTAATACAGCCATGATATTGTTTACTTATTAAAGAAATCACTTTCATGGCATTAAGCTTCCTATTTCCGATAAAATTTTCGAATGAGTTTCACTAAAATAGAGGAAGCAACGGCAATTAACGAAGCAAAAGTTAATTATTAATTTGACAATATTTCTGCACGATATCAGTTACATTTAAAACCACAGCAAGGACATCTTAATACGTAGGCATGACAGATAGTAAGGATGGAAAAAATCTTTCAGTTTCTTTTCTTCGGTATATTATTGCTTCATGGAATTAATAATATACTGAAAGCTACTGAGCAATTTATAAAGTTGAATAGGGCGTTAGTTATGTTGCACATCCTGTTAACTCTTGATAGGTATTCACAGGGTCGTTGTGCTCATTTTGTATGGACTTTATCCACTCATAGCATTCCGGCTCACGAGTGAGTTGGGTTCTCTCACAAGAGAGGAGTCAGTGAGGAAAAAATACCCTATTCCTCTATTCATTCATTATTGCCTAGTAAGCTTTACTCCCTCTGCAGGTCTCTAGGTAGCTAATAGTGAAGGGGTTGAAGTTAAAACCGACCATCGGGCCGAATACGTTACAAAAGGCATAAAAATAAGTCATCTGTTAGTGATGAGATTGTAGATCGATTTGATTTGAAGAAAAAATCAGGAAAAGATGGAAATAAGTGACTGAAGAGGTTTACATTATATTCACAACACGTTAAAACTAAAATAAAAATAATTTCCTAAGCTTCCCAAGTAGCCTCACAATAACTTATTTTCGAATTAAATACAACGGTGGTTACCTGCGAGTCCATAAGCGTTTTTCCAATTCTTAAGTCCAAAATTTTTATTTCCCTACATTTAACGAGCAAAAAACCGAGATATTGGAAAGGAAACCCGATAATCGGCAATAAGTAATAACGTCATCTGTTCTGCAGACAATTACACGACCTTGCCGTCGCTAAGATAAAAAAGCATTATCTTCATCTCCCGACCGAATGGATGTCGTCATTCATCAGCCCTCTCTTCAAGGTACGAAGGTCGCTTTGCTTCCGACTCTTTAACGGGTTTCTGGAATTCGTTAACCATTACCTTCGCTTGTAGCTGGAGGGTGACTCCTTTTCTACGCTCCAAATTTAGACCGATCCTCAGCGTTCGATTTTTTGAGGATCACTTGTTCGAATGGACAAGGGAGAAAATTCTGATCCGACTTTTACTTTAGAATTGTATCAAGGATGATGATATCCGACCGTGTTTGATCTGGTTTGATGACACGAAAGTTGGTTGTTTCAGGGTTAATATCTTGGTGTTCTGATTAAAAAAATCATATTTCAAGGGATTAGTAAATAGTAAAGAAATTGCGAGGGAAAAACTTGTGAGCAGCATATATTTTCAAGTATCTAGGAGTTTACATTTTGTTTACAAATTAATTTAAAGTTAAAGCAAAATTCTATCATAAAATATCGATTGATGTATTATCCTTTTAACTGAGAGACGATGATGGAATAAACTTACGTTAATAGCGAGAGGCAGCGAATAGGGTAGCTCACTTTTAAATAAACTTAACATTTCCATATATGGTCACAACAGCCTTAATAATGGAGATACACTGAATTATTACTATTATGCTATTTGGCCTTTAGGCCAGATAGAAACGCTAGGGAAATCTTACAAACATAAAAACTTTTAACCTTGTTCGGCACATTGCTAAAGAATAAGGGAAAAATCTTCCAAAAAATCTGCAGGCAGTTAACATTTACACACAGTGCACATAGTGTCAATCTGTTTAAGTTTTTTTAACATCGTTTCGTGAGTAATACAACGGTAACATTACTCAAGAAATTCAAAAATTAAAGCATACTTTCTTGGTGAGCTTGAGATTGTAAAATATTTATCACTGATAAAGATATCCAGATATCAATCGATAATCTATTTAGTCATCACCGCAAGGAAAAACGACCATATGCACATATTGATAGAAAAAACTAATGAAAGAGTGCAATTCTAAGAGGAAGAAAATCATTTTACTGTAAACGGCGTAATCTCAAAGTTAAAGCTTTCAGATTTGATTAATGATTAATTTTCATCCTTTAAGTAGATAGTTTCCTCTCACAGATGATCGATTAATCTACTTAATCTTGAAAACGTAAAGTACTAACTCCTTAGCCTTAAGATATCCTCAATTTAAGAAAAACAAACTGGCGAGAATGATAAATAAATTACCTTAAACTTTCACATCTCCTAGAATCATCGTAATCCAAAGAAGAAACGATGGTGAGACGAGACTGGGATTTTAACCTGCATCTTTTAGTATCCGAGGGGATGCTCTAACTAATATAGCTATTTCGCAAAGCAGTCTCATTTCCTTAGGTTGTTTCTACTCCATATACACCAATATGTGCAAATTCTATATCCTTTTCTATCTTTATAGAATCATTGCAGTGTTTATATAATCGTTAGACTAGGCAGCTTCCAAAAGAGCATTCCTAAAGAGGTTTTGATCATAAATTTTCCAAGTGATGAATCAATATATGATTTGAAATTGAACACCAAAGTGGACGAATACATTTATTTATTCACAAGGAAAATCGATTTGGATATTGATATGAAACTCAAGAACTTTGATGTAAGTGTCCACTTTTTTCTCTTTTTTGATAACCGATTGCTCTACTTAAGCCTAATGTAAATTCCGCGCCGTCACAGAGTAAATCTTTCGGCAGAGGCGTGGAAAGGGGAGGGGCGTCTATAGCAAGGCATCAAGCGAAACGAAAGCCAATATTATTCTTTGTGCATACGCCACCACCCTGCGTTCCGTCACTCGACAAACATGTGCTGCAAGGACTTCCATCGCCTACAGCTAACGAATTGCCACGATCACTTTGCAGCCATCCTTCCTTAAAGTGTATCGCCGCAATACCACAATCAGTTTCAATGACGACGAGGTGAAAAAATATCCCGCTACACAGTCACATTGCGTTGTTATTAGCTCAAAATAGACCTCCCTACTGACGCGAAATGCGATAGGAAGAGTTTTTTTATGGGTACTCGTTAACGCATGTCATAATCACGAGATTTTCAAACATGATTTACTTTCACGACCATGAACTCACTTTTTACGAATGAAATTGATTTAGTACCGGAATTCTTCTATAAGGAAGGAGTTACGATGGATATTCCCCTTGAGGTATTACTTAAACATAGTATACTCATATGTATTATCCGAGTATACCATGTTTTCATGTATTGAAAGAAGTATTGCGAATGTTATTGTCTGGGGATATTAACCTTGAGATGGCCTTCATCCTTCAACGTTTATAAAAGGCATGAAACTTTTTCACGTATGGAGAATGGTACTAGATAAATAAATTAACATAACATCTGACTCAGGCTATTGGTGGATCCAAGGGGGATGACGACCTCTACTCTAATGACTGCTGTGCAAGCAATTCTGCTAAGGATCTGACATTGAGCTTGAATCGTGAAGTTTTTCCACCACAACTTGCATCTCCTACATTTATCAAACCAAAATAGCATTTTAAAAGTGAACTGAAGATGAGTTCATTAGAAAATCGCCCACTTTGTAAAGTTTCTATGTCTGCCCTTGACTTTGATCTACATGTGGGACCCCTAAAAGGTATCTTAATATTCAACGGCAGCAATTTATATTAATATTTCTAAAATTCCTAACTCACTTAAAGCTTAATTGTCAAAGAAAAACCAATGATAATGTCATCATATTCAGAGAAATTTATATCACTTAATATACCTTTTAAAATTAATTTTTTATGTTCTTAATGTTCAAGAAGAAACGTCAGGTCAAATCAATAACAAGGTGACTGACATCTCTTGAAGTTCGATAAACCCAGCATAATTATAACTCTAACTTTCACATAGGTTTAACACGTATTAAAGTTACCTTATTATCGAGTGACAATAAAACAAAATATTAACAGCACTTAAGATAGAAAGTGTCTTGGATCTATAACTTCCTTACATAAGTCAAATGTGTTAGCGACCAACTTATCTAAGCCTCTTCCGGGGGAAATACGGGGCATTGTGATTTAAATTTAAACGTCCTTCGTCGCTATTTATAAATTGTTTCGATTTTCAATCCGCCCAATGTAGCTCGAAAGGTGGGACGTGCATTTCCCACTCACTGGCCATTCGCTGTGATTCAATTCACGGGAATAGAAATGATATCATCAGATACAGTCAAAAGATCTACGACCTCAGATTACTGAAGTGCACTCCGGGTTCCTTAAACCCATCATTCAGTCCTGTCTCAAAAGAACAGCAAGTTATATGGCCGAGGAGATAATTCATGTCTGATATTTAGTCTTGAGTGCTGGAATAAAATTTATTTTAATAAAACGCAGAGTATTAAATGACATATCATGTCAATCAATGTCTTCGAAAGGAAACAAGCTTATTACTGTGGTAGAATATTGAATTTGGAACCCTCTAAAGAAAAAGTAAAGAATCTTCAAGATTTTGAACATGCATTTGACTTCTCTATCTTTTTCCTACGTATCTTCGCGACATCTAGCTCTAATAAAGAAAATTTTTCATCTTAAAGCGTAAAATATAAAGATGCCCACCAAAAACTTTAGTAGAAAACTATAGTTGAAAGGAGGCCTTTTACTAATACATGTTCTAGGCAGTAAAGGATGCAATTCAAATACATTTTACACCTGGACAGGGGAACATTGGTATTAAAATATCAAGAAAGAGCGTATACCGAAAATTTGTCATATTTTTAATTAAAACCTTATTATGATGATATATGAATTAATATCAAATTGCAGAAGTTTAAATGATTGGAAATGCTGAATGATTAAATTGACTAAATTATTTATGTAATTACGAACTTCGATCAAAATACAGGGCGTATTTTCTCCGAAAGATCTCACAATGAATCCGCATCTCCTATATAAATTTTGACACCTCAATCATATTTTTGAAAATCTTAGAATTACGAACACTGAAACATTAGATCTTTATTAAACATCCTATCTCTCGATGAACGCCATTGAATCTTAAGTGAACGCCCGTTAATATATTTATTAAATGGTTTATGTAGAACATACACGTTCTCGGCAATATAGATATCTATTGAAAGGTTTACCATGTTCTGTTGATAGGAAAGCAAGACTTATCAACTTGGGAGAGCCATAAGAAATAAGATCGATGTTATCGCTTGAATTAGAAAATACTTTATTGATGACTATCATAAGGGGTTTTTTTGTAATTTATTGTGTGACAAAATTGGCATACAAAATATAACCATAGTAACATTAAAAAGGGTTCATTTTGACTCTAGAGCTATCCGTAAATATTTATACAACAGAATAAATGGTTATGGTAGACAGGAGGGGAGAATAAGTACGGGTTTCCGATGATAGATATCTTACATAAAATATATCTGGGAAAGTATTTATTATGCGTATTTCTGGTTTACGGTATTGCAGTGGAAAGCACTGAGAGTTTATCATTCAATAAATTTTAACATGGGAACCTTTGATGGCACGGCAAACATAAAATATGTAAAATAAATTAGTTGTAAAATTGTATCATATTAATAGATATTTTAGTCTTTTTCAAAATTTTTACATGTAATTGATTATTTTAAAATTCTATATTAGGAAAACACGTAATAAACATCATTTGTATTCTTTCGAGTGATTTTAAGACCATACAAGTCTGTGCAGAGTAACGAATTTATGAAAATTTGCGATTAAATTATTTCTATCATACCGAGACGGCAGAGTAACTGATGAGAACAAGCGTCAAAACCGCAGCAGTCCAGGTCAATACGGGACGTAGGGTAAGCCTATCTATTGATATCACGTATCCATGATGTTCCGTCCCTTCATAAACACCCAGTTCTTTGCCTTACTTTTCCATCCATTTATAATGCATGTGCGAGAAGAGGGACCAAAAGACCAACGCAACCAACTTCGTAAAGACTCCGGGCTCATCTGATTCTACGAACCAAAATCAGCGACATCGCAAGGATTAAACTCCTCTGATACTCATCTTACAATCGCGACCAACGCCCAGAAGTAACTACCGACCACGCAGTAATGCTTTTCGAACAACCACGCGATTTCCAGCGATTCGAAAACAGAAAGAAAAGACGAAAATCGGCCTTATACGACCTAATGCATAATTGAAACGATGCGGTAACTTCAGAGGTGCGTCCGGTGAAGAGATATGGCATTCGAGATAAGGGAGTAAATTGGTATGAGCGAGTACAGGTGAGCGATGGAGATAAACAAGAAGTGCTTTAAAAACCTCAATGGTGTTCGTTGGAGCGATTCGCGATTAATTCGTATGCGTGATTCCGATCTGCGAAGGCGAAATTGCCTACGAATCGTATCCGTGAGTGAGCCCGCAATTGGTGCGTTTTCAAAGACGAGACCGGAATAGGGAAACACGAGTAATGAATGGATTACAATTACTGATGCAAAGATAGCAAGAGTGACAGCTATATCCGCTGTCTAGTATCTTTTATCCTAAACACTCCTTTAAAATGTATGCATTATGAGTGGTAACGGCTAATGAATAAGTACCGATTGAAATGATAGTACGTAGTTGTGATCTAAAAAGTGCTTCGATAGATAAGGTTATTTTGGACGCCCCCCATCGGGAGTCCAGCCCAGGACCGCTTTTACCAAAGGGTAATTACTCACTTGGCTATTCGGGGGCCGTTACGGCTAAGAGCAAATGTTCTTAATTTTTATGAAGACACATATTGGAACAAATTTAACTTGATCGTATCATTTCACTGTATTCTTACAGCCGAAGTTAATTTAGATAAGTAATCATATCCAAATAAGCAGAAATACTCTAAACTATAATACATAAAATGGTTTAGTTCTGTAGATTTGCTTGAGTTAATGAAAGAGGTGATTTTTTTTCCCTGAGGTTTAATTCAACAATCAATAAGGTTGCAAGATGATTTTCTACGAAACCCGAAGATTCGAATGATTTAAAAGATACATCAGTACGCCAATATGAAAGTATATTACTGTTGAATTAGAAAAATGCAATTCTTAATACGTTTCAGTTTCTATCCAACTAACTTTTACTAGAAAAAGTTCACATTATTCTCGTCATAAGTCTAAATCTACAAAAAAATAAGTTGGACTTATGAAATTAAAAGTTTAATATTCATGTATATTCTCGGTGAAAATGGATCTCTCGATGAATGATTCATTCTCTAAAGGCCTAAAATTAATTCACCCTCAGTGATTTCAGAATACTCGAAAAATCCATTAAAACTGCATAGGACTGATTCATACACCCGGTCATGGTTGATGAAATTCGAAAGAAGTTTCCTGGAAGGTAGGATGATATTTAATTAGATTTCTTATATCAGTAATTAGCATTTTGCAAATGGGAAAAAGGGAAGCTCTACTTAAGATTAATAAAACTTTTAGAGCGTTAACCTGGTATATTACGAGAAGGCACATTAATTCTCAGTATTTGTGATTTGTAGCTAGCAGGATTAAGATGGAGAGTTATAGAAAGTCATCAGTGAAATGCAGAATTCAATTAGCCATTTCAGTTCAAGATGTTTGCCCAAGAAATAAAACCAGATATTTGGGACATAACCAATAATTTAAGAGCAATAGGGTACTGCCCTGTTAATGATTGAAATGAGACTACAGCGAAACTTTCCGAATACTGTGAGTTGTTTGGTATTAGTAGTATGTATTAGTAGTATGGTTAAAATTGCTTTGATATAAGGGCAAGAGAAGTGAATCGGGGTATGAAATACAGAAAAAAGTGCATACGAAGAATAAGCAATAGAATTAGGATTAAAACTCTATGGAAAAAATCCCTCTTTTATTTTTGTTTATTAATTGACTTTAATTACTTCTTTCTGTAACCTTACAATAGTCAGATGACAGCCTAAACCTCTTAAAATCAACACTTGAACATTAGAAAATATTTGCATACATTCTATATCTACCTGTAACCATAAATAAATAGTAAACCCAAATTTAAAACTAAAGGCGTCCAGATAAAAGGTATCCAAAATAAAACATACCTCGGAAATTATTTATTATACACAATTCTTGGGGTATTGCGATGGAAAACATTTAAAATATTTTTCACTATGGGAACGTTTGATAGCACAGCAAGCATAGTTAATTTTGCTAATACATAGTTAATGACAAAGTTATAAGAGTAAAAAATTCGTTAAAAGACTTTGCAGGAGAAGAACTTTCCGAATCACGCAAATCTGCAGGAAACCAAAAGGAATGAGACACCGCGAAGAATGGAAAATTCCAGGCGCAGACACTGCAATGAAAAAGGGACCTGCAGAGTGGTGAGGAAGGAAGGCATTTGGCTCCAGAGATTGAAGTCAGCGTGTTGAGGCGAGGAAGGCCTCCACAGGGCCTTGAGAGAAAGAAGGGAAAATGTCACGGCAAAAAGAAAAAAGAGGATGGGTTGAAGAGGGGTAAACATTCCGAAGGCACGACCCAGCCCTTTTCTTTGAACATGACCAAGCAATTGCGGAGGTGAATTCACCGCAATTTGCATTCGACTCGATATATATGAGGGAGAGAAAAAAGACTTAGATCATTCATAATTCACCGCGTCTTGAAACGGAATCGGCAATTCGCGTGTATTTTGCATACGTATCGTCAGCTTATAAGATAAATAGGTATTCTCCACCTTTGATTGTACAAGTGATTTAAATTTCCTTACGCAATGGCTAGGAAACAATAACATATTACACCAGGGTAAAGAATTTGAATTCCTTCGTAGAGGTTGACAAGAATATAAAAAATTCAATATCAAGAATGACTGATGAAATTTCAAGAATAAAAAGCTTAATACATAATAATGCAACAATATAATAAAATACATAATTCATGCAATGCTAGTTTTAAAGTCTCTCAAATATTATTAGATAAGAATTCACATATTTTTTAAAAGCTACATTCTTTCTCCGACGGAAATATTATATGAATTTTACACGATATTTCAAACTAGATCAAGAAATTGATGGTTATTTCACATGAAATAATATGAAGAAATGAATTATGCTCAACCATTTAAAACTTAAAAACCATTAACTGATCTTGTTTCCATATTAATTATGAAGATAACATTTCGACGCATTTTTCTGATTGGGGAGAAACACATTCAAATGACATTTAAAACAAAAATGCATTTGGTTTAACATAAAAATACATAATGTTGATCAAATATATTTCCTAAGACGATATATTAAAGGAGCTCCTTGAAGAAGCCATGAAAATCTTTCTCTTCAAAGCCATTCTATCGAGTACCGACTGCATAATAAGTAAATAAGGTGAAACATTTTGTTATGGATTACTTTAATCATGGAATAGATATAGGTCGCAACGTAAAAATACTCTGCGGTGACCAAATAGACCGCGATAAAAATAAAAATACAAGTCGCGATAAACATTTATCGGGTTTTCATAAGATTATCGGTAGTTATCAGGTTTCGAATTCCTTAAATTATCCTAGCCTACGCTTAGGACTCCGCTATGCACAATCAGTTGATACCACATAAAAATTCATCCGATGAGCGTTAGCTTTCCATAAGAAAGAACAATTACGAGAGAATCGAACTTAAAATAACCATTCTAAGCTACTAGCAATATGAAAGCTTTTCAAAGACTAAATATGGAATCACTTTGAAATACATCGAATGAATAAGGAATATCGTTTCTAAATAAGCATTTTTCTGTGCTGCCTCGTAACCTGCAGCCCAGGATAATTACAAATAAATATTTTCGATTGAAATAATGACATACTAAATTTTTAGATAATTAGTACGAAAGTTTATAAAAAAGCAAGTCAAGTTATTCAAAATTAGAAATTGGCACACAACTATTAAAGGCGTTTAACTACTTCATGTACCACTTACTTTTGCCGTCCCGGAATATTCCGACTGAGTTCGCCGAACGCTCGAGAAACTAATTTGCTTCTATTATCATTGACTAACTAACTTAGAGCTTTCGCTCTTTGATTCCACTTCGGCACACTCTTTCCACATATCCAATCAAGGCGAAGTCACTGTCTTTCTCCCATCCCTCTGTGATGTTTCCACTTTGCATTCGCTCGCACTTTATCCAAGAATTCTCTTTGTACCAGTTTTCCCACGCATTTTCCCCAGGTATTCAACTCTGTTTGCATACCACCTACTGCAACAATTTACCCAAAGCTGCGAATTCTTGGCTACGAATTAAGTTTTGTTATTGAGCATGGATTTTTAGGGAACAAAGTGATTCAGTGCAACACAATAACAAGCTGGACTCAGTGTTTCACATTCTACATATTGTCTCACCTGCCACAATCTATTCCTTAAAAGACATGTCGAGGGAGCTGAGGAGACATATAAACCTCACAAACAAGAAGAAAAAGGTCACTTTAGCTATTTATAAGACATACACCAACAACTTCAATTCCAGTCTCGTCTCTCATATTCCATTCACACGTTCCTTGCCAAAGGTAAAACAATTGTACTGGTTGAGAAGTAGAAGGATGAGGGTAAACTTCTAAATTCATTATGAATAAAATAACACCTCTGTAATTTATCCATCAAAGAAATTTACATGGGATAAAGTTAAGTTATACGGGATGGGAATAGTCGCAATTAAAACTTCCATTTATAATATTTTATTATGACCAGTTTCGAATTAAACTTAAAACATCATTCGAAACACACCATTAGATACTAATACATCGTGGATGTACAAACACAAAATAGCTACGAAAGGCTTAGTGAAGAATTAAATAGAATAATTACTTTAATTTAACAAACAGCGGTCTACTTTATCATCATATAAACTTCGGTAACCCAAACTTCCTTTACGATTCCATTGAAGACTTTCGGTTACGGTTGATCGATGGTTACATCCTATCTTATCGACATCCTGCGTTCAGAAGGCTAACTTGGTATCCTATAAGATATTTATCAAGGACATCGAGAAAGTACTTTCCTGAGCAATTCCCGAGCTCGCCTATCTTCTAATGTATTATTCACCTCCACTTTTTACTTCATCTGATGGTCTGTGGTCACGAACAGAGGTAGAAGAGGCGAAAGCAATGAAGAAACGACATAAAAAGAATAATAATAATGGGTTGTAAACGAAAGAATGGAGAAGAGGAAAGGAGTAAGAACATGAAATAAACGAGAATACAGAAATTAGCATTAGAATTCAATTTTTTCCCATTAAAATAAATCTAAAAGAACGTGTAAATTACGGGTTATTAAACTTGTTCAGCAGAAGTGCAAGTAAAACTATTACACCGCTTTAGAACATGTTCAATCCGCACTTGAGTAATTTGTTGCGAATATACAAGTCCAACCTTTTTATACTAATAGAAAGCGAATTTAATTGCTTAAAAAGGTAAAGGAGAAAATTTCTCATTTCATATTCAAGGTCATTTAACCTTATAAATGAGCTTAAGGAACTTAAACGTCTGAGCAAGTTTGACAGAGTGAAGCCCGCGCTGAATCTCAGTAAAAGTATAGCGTGGCCTGGAAGTAGTAGGTTCCCTTCCACTGGTTCACAGATAATAATACAAACGGCAAATATGAATTCAAAAATGGCCGGTCTAAATAATGGAGAAGAAAGTTTTAAACACGCTCATGCATATGTATCATTCTCATCTCCCCTAATAACATTTTTGTTCAGAAGAGAATTTCATTTTTATCCTTTTCCGTTACTTTACTCCCAATTAGTTCTTTCATCTACGCCGCATAGTTTTACTGATACATTATCACCAAAATAAAGCTTGCTCCTTTTCCAATTTAAAAGTGGTTTTATTTCTAATTCTCACATTAATGAAGTTCCAACGAAAAAGAGTCCCCACCTCCACGAGGTGGGGCTACTTTCACGAGCGATTCACCCGAACAATTTGCAATTCGAGAATTCGTCTCCTCAGTTCAACACTTCCATAGTTACATATAATTTACCTATTCTGATATTCAAAACCCGTTCTGCATTCCAGAGGAATGAAATTCATTGAATCTGGTATGTTATTTGGCAACGTTACAAAGGAATCAGGAAACAATACCTGGGTGAAGTAAAGATCCAGATGGGAGGTAAATCCTTCACGGAGCTGACACCTGAATCAAATTTGCAAGGTGACTGAAATGAGCTAACCTAAACAAGGTTACGGAGTGTAAAAACGTGCACACGAACGTGACAACTTAAACAGAAAATTTTCAACAATGACGAAAGCCGCGGGACTATGAACCATGGGGAAAGACGGGAGAAGAGGGAAATCGAACAGGAAGATGAGGTGTATGTGAGGTAAAAACAAGGAAGGCGGGAGAAGATAACGTAACACTGCTATTATAACCCGATGAACATTTTTATGGATAGTGACGCGCGCTTGCATCACCAACTCGGGCGGGGATGAAGCCCAAAGAGCAGGATTCTGGGACGAGGCATAGTTCGGAATTTGGTGAAGTGGGAGAGGTATGTTTGGGGGATAGGAGGACAAGGAAATTGAATTTGGGCGAGGGAATTGGAGTACCGTAGGCGGTCGTGGGATAGGAAAGACTAGAGTGAGGGAGTGGGGAAGATTCCACATAGTCTCCTTGTCTCTCGGGAAAGGCGAATTATCCGCGAACGCAGACCGCCAACAGCTCCTGTTTCTTGGCATCTTCTGGAGCCGAAGTGGGAGATTTAGGTGATGCAACGACGGTTTCAGAAACACGTGAGCCATGGTTGCGATGCTAAATATTCAATGGTAAGAGGAGACTGGGGAAGAGAAATTCCCCAATGATGCCATTCGCGACCAGTGCAGTGAACCGAATGCCGAAATCGAAATGTACGTTATTTCTCCGAAGTAAAAACCGATCCTGAACTGAGAAATTGGAAATTCTTGAACTAGAATTGAAACCGGAATCCGTTACTTCTTCCGTTCCAATCATCGGTTCGAACTATCATAGTGATACTATAGGATTTTTTATACGTATAACTTCCGAAGTTTCCCTTTTCGATTTGCATCTTAACTTTTATTAACGACTAAAGGACCTAATTAAAGGTAAAGAATGGAGAGTAAAGCATTGGAAAGGTTTCCTCAAAACGGATTCAATAAATAAAGGATAAAGAGAGCAATAAGTTAAAAGAAGAAAACAAGGAGAATTAGACAAAAATATTTCTAAAATTTACAATAATATTTATAAATTAAATTATAAGAATTTATCTATAAGATAAGATTCCTGGCTCTGATACCATTGTTGCTACTGACTTATTTTTATTGCTGTTATCAAGATGTAATAATTATGAAAATAATCCAAACTCAATCCCGTATTGGTTTTAATATTGATTGGTAAAAGAAGGAAACAAGGACTAAAATATGTCTTACAAAAATACATCTCCAAACGGTAGAATGATATCAATAGGAAGTTATCCATCATGGACAAGACAAGAATCATGGCTATGATAGCATAGTTGCTACTGTCTTATTTTTATACTTATCCTGTCTTGGTTTTAATATAAACTGAATTGATTAAATTGAACTGAAATTGTGATTAGAAATGTAAAAAAAAATTAACTGAGCCTTTAGTTTCTACCCACTTTATATTGATATACGAGATTTAGATCCACGGATATATGGAGACAGGAACAGAAGGGATAGAAAAACCACACCTCCGTAGGTGACCTCCATTTAAGGTAACCGTTTATCTTTTTCACTACAGTTTTCATCTCCCGAAAGATTAAAATGCGCCATCTCGGCCACATTCTCTAACGGCCATCCCACGCGTTTTTGTCAAAAGATTTCTCTTCCTGAGATCCCATTCCAAAGGACCAAATTCTCATAAATTGGGAAACATCGTTGTTTCTGAATGCTTCTTCACGTGGATCTGCACTTTTCACAATTTCACGGAAATCGCAGAGCTATAAAGTTTTCTTAAAGAAAAAAGACATGTGTGATAAACTGAATTTCGAAGAGGAAGAACGATTCGTATACGAAATAATTGCGTCATGACTCTCACGATTGGATCTTTCATTACAATAAGACCCATTACAGCAAACAACAACACAATAGAAAAAGGTCATTTTAGATTAATAAATCAACTGGAATCAGAATAATACTGATAATTTCATTCACTGCCACATTCCTGCACTTGAATATACAAATAATAATCGAGCAGAAGGTTTCTCGAGCTAATTTGTTGCTGTGATTGACAAGGTATGTATCATTCAGGCTAAATCCAATTAGAATTAAAAGTTTTACTTTCCGCAATTTTATGATTACTGGCGACCGTGGTTTTCGTGTGACATTACACCATCTTCAGGCTAAGATTTTTATATATTCATATATTTATAAAATTGCGTAAAGTAAAACTTTTAATTCTAATTGGATTCAAAATGAATATCTACCAGATTTCAGTCAATACCTTTAACCTTATCATTCAGGTATTATCATAATAAAGAATAACATTGGAGATTTTAAAGAATCTCTAAAAGATGATCTAAAATATGCATACGAATGAACGATGAAAACTTCAGCAATAAGGCACTGGAAATTTAGCAAGGGAATGAATACGAGGGGCAAAGTTAAGAATATAAACCCCATCCCATTCCTGACAATAAATCATAGGAAAAATCCGTAATTCCACATTTTCAGATAAAACTAACATAAGTAACACGCAGACCTTGGGAGGGATACAGAAAACAAAAAATAACAAACAATTTCAAATAAGGAAATCTAAACAAAGCTAGAATTCATTGCCTCAATAACGCTCATATTTCTCTCAGCGGTTCTTCGTACACTTTTCCCTTTAAGGCAACGCGACTGCAGACGACTACACTCTATACCGTAGGTGGTCGTCTGAAAGGATCTCTATAACTGTTTTAACCAGAATTGCTCAATAGAATCACTCTAGAATCACAGCTTTGCATTACAAAAGGAATACGATTCAACCACTAATGGGGGAAGAGCTAATTGTTTCATAACACGCACTGAAGATGATATTCCTTCTCGTAAATGAAAAAACTCGTAAAAGAATGAAGATTAAAATAATTTGCTCTAATCCTACTGTGTTGTCGTAATTACTAGAAGTTAATAATATATTGTCACCTTATTAATTAACAATTCAAGAAAAGATACATATTTTTATTACTTGAAACGTTTCCTCAATAAAGATATCAATACTTTTAAATAATTAACTACTTAATTTAACTCATTTTGAGTAAATAGGACCTGGTAAAAGACATTCTTATCATTGAGAAATTTTTTCAAATCACCATAAATGGCTGAAAATCTCAGTTCTAAAACGGTAAATCGATTTCGAATAAGTTATGGGCGAGGATGACGAATTTTTTGTAATCCATTTTTTAATTATCAAGCATATAAACTGTTATACAATTTTGTAGATAAAGTAACTTCCAGTCTTTTGACATTGAAATTTTGAATATTCAATCAAAACATTTTTCATAAATAAAACTTTCTTATGCATCCAAGGAAATGTTTCAAATGCTCTGAAAAACTATTCCTGAGAATACAACATTTCGATTAAGCATAACGTTTTTAGAGAAGTACTTTAATACTCTTTAAATAACATCATGCGTGAGGTAATTAAACTCATTCTTCTTTTGTGCCGATACAATTAAACCCTATTCAGAACTTTAAAATACTGAATCATATCAAGCGATATTAGGATGTAATCCATTTTAAACCATTAAAATTTTGTGAGAAAGTACAGTAACCATTTACTGTTTTATTAAAATTTTAAAATACTCATAAAAAGAGTTAATATATCTATCCATCTTCTGCTATGCAGGTCATAATGTCTAATTTAGGGTAATATTTATTTTCAAGTAAACTGCAGAAGCAATTCCCAGCCAAAAAGATAAAGTACAGATGTATTGAATTGACCTTGGGAGTAGAGCTTCTTAAAGGCAAATATCGTAACCGCAAGGGAAAATATTTCTTCCGATAATAATGCGTGAAATTCAAACAAGTTCACAACCATTATAAGGATACTGTGTGAAAAAATGACAGCCTGCTTATAATCATAATTCACATTATGCGGTTGCCGCGGTTTCAGGAAAACGCCTTTGAACGAATATCAAGGGCGTGATTCGTGGCGCATTTCTCCGAAGGAAGGAGGAAACCAAAGTGATATAACGAAGTTTCTACACCACCTACGTTTGTTCAGATTCTTAATCCGCATCCCCTCATGAATGAGATTGTTTACCAACAGATTGGTCTTACAATTTTTCTTATATTTTTTATTTCCAAATCTTCAGCACATATGAAAATAATCTGTGCGGAATCAATATTTGTAACATTTAAATATAAGTTCGAAATGAACTGCTTCCGATCACGAGCCTTCGATTTCTTAAGTATTAAGAATGTTCAGCATTTCTAATCCACCTCACGAAAGCTAAAATAAAAAGTCGCGACAATTTCGTTAAATTAACTCAATCTTGCAACTTTTTCAAAGGAAAATAACCATTCCCACTTGAAAAGAATCTTTCTTCCCTTGATTCGGGTTTATTTTCTACGTTTCCACAACTTGGTTCCACGAAGTGAGGAATGAAATCATTACTCCCAAAATAACAGTTTTACGTCTCGCCTCTTCGCATGCATTTTTGAAGGTTACTGAGTTTTTAGTCCACCGATGGTAAATGATTGTGAAGGAAATATTTTCTTTTGAAAAGAAGTTACTGTCATCCATATGGTTTTTCCCCGCGCTTCGTCAAGTCCATCGATAATGATTTTTCAGCACCCATTTTAGCCTTCACTTAAGACATTTTTAGGCAGAATAAATGCATGGCTCTCTTTCAATTTCCTGTAAGTTGGAAAACGTACTACAAATTAGCAAAATTTATCCTTGAGAGAAACACCCTTTAAGATGTTTTTCACAAATGTTTCAACGTATTAAAAAAAAAAGATTTCTCAGAATGTCACTTTATACTTAGACGGCATAGTATTTCTTGAAAAAAGATCATTTTTCGATAGGTTTCAATTCATCTTCCACAACGAAGAAAAGTGATTTAAAGTCATCGTTACTGATTTGTTTAGTAATATTAAATAATTAAGAATTTTATTTCCTCAAAGACCGTCTTAGGAGAATAACTGAAAAAATCTTAAACGATATTGGTTGGTTCGAATAATCGGAACTTGAATATCCTCGCGCTTAAATGTATTCCAAATGAGACGCAACAGGGATCTTCAGAAGCAATATGAATGCATGCATTAATTTAAAGAAGGCTAACAAGGCTTCCGATTCTTTCGTTGGAAAGGGCAAAGTCCTTTTAAAAATTTAATCGTCTACGTTGTTATCACGTCCGAATCTGCTTCTGCCAACGTCAGAAACCTGCTTCAAGTAAACAGAAACCGCCAGTAAATGAGATGGCCGATATTATCACTCTCAAAAAACATAAACAAATGAACCATTCATTTTAATGAAAGGTTGCTCAGTTCTTGAATGAATTTTATTAAATTTAATTTCTCGTATGGATGAAAGGTTTTTAGCCTTTTAATTAGAATTTATCATTTAAAGTAACTGAAAATATTCTGAGGTTGTTCGCTATTGCGCATCTAAACCTTCCTGTTTCGACATAATTTTGCAGGACATCATTAGTTGGAATTACTAAAATCCTCAAAGTTTACCCATTAAGTAATTAAGAAATGAGCATGTTACAAAGCAAGTCATTTTCGAAATGTCATAGTAAATCAAAAAGAGTTTTTGAATCCGAGCCTCACTTACAGTTCATTCGAATTAAAAATAATGGAGAAGCTATGTATATTTTGAGCAAATATCTCAAGTTAATGATCCAGATTGCATGGAGGACTCAATTAGTCAATTTTAATTACTCATAACGGTGAATGTACGGAATCTAATAACAAATCTTATAAATGAAATGTCAAAGACTTATCTGACAACGCTTTTACACTGCATTCCCCCTCCCATCTCCTCAAGATATAACAGAAAATACAAAGAGTTCATCGCTGATGAGATCATGCTGCCATTTCAGCAAATCGATTCATGAGTTAAGACTTATTTAGACCCATCATCCATAATTGAAGACCGCGATCATAAAATTGGCACAACGACGGCAAAAAGCAAGACCTACATTGGATTACACTTCGCGCAAAAAGTAAAATATGGTTCAGCGAGACAGTTTACGGACGTGGGAGCTATCCACGACACATAAATGCCTCTTCTAGGCTCTAATTAAATTCTCCAGTTAGTGCATAGCGAGGGGTGGATTCCAAAAGGCTATTGCCCTGATAAACAGTGTAGCTGGAGATCCTAAAAAAACATTAACGAGAGAGGAAAACATCATAAAAGACGAATCCGAACTGAAAGGAAAGTCGCAGATGGCTACGCATCCGAAGTAAAAAAAGAAGCGGAAGTGTTGAGAAGCGAGGGAGTTGTCGTCTCCACTGATATAAAAAAACGCGATAATGGCCACTCTTACGGACGCATTTTTGTCGTTCTGTTTCGGAGACAAATGACTCACGTAGTGCGACTTCCTTCTAAGTTCTCTCCCTTTATTTCATCCTATAGACAGACCGATTCGTAGGGAGAAATCGCATTGAGACAAGGAAGCGATTTATCGCGCCATACGCCGCGAGTTCGGGCGGGAAACCTAAACAAACGCCGGGCGTCACTCGTCCATACGCCATGTAAAACACGTGCTTTAAAAACGGCAGCCATGCGAGGGCTGTGTGTCACACCGACTAAACGAACGATAACAGAATGAAAAGAGATAAATTTTAACGGGCGGTAAATTCGGAAGTGATGGGGGATTATAAAATACAACGAGGATATATTTGCTCTTTGGATGATTTTTTTTTTGTGGGACTAAACGGTAAGTCACGGCCGGCTTACTAAATGGCTTTTTACACAACGGCCCGTTTATGGCAGCGGGCGCTAATAAAAACGTAAAAGGTCTGACGTGCCTTCAATGTCCACAGATTTAAAAAAAAAGACGGGGGAGCTGGCGAAAGGGAATGAGGCATGGAAAAGAGGAATGAAAAACAGCCGAAAAAACTCCCCATAAAATCTCGTAGTCATGCAATTACTACGTAAAAAATTCATACAAGTCCACAGCAAACATATTTGCGATGAGATCTGAGAGAAATATTTTATTTTTTTATATTATAGTACTATGAATATCACAATAATATTTGAAGAATCAAAAGATTTAAAAAGAAGTAAGAAGGATTTTTTAACTGAAATAGTACGGTTAAGTTGATATTTCGGCCGGGAAATTCTAATCACGAAGTTTAGCTTGGTGGAAAACCACTATGAAGAATAGGATATCTATCGTCTTCCACGATTTTATTTTACGACCGGTTTCATCACTGTGGTACAGCTTTGAATGGACTAAACTTATGAAATAACGACGTACTAAGAATTGAATGAAAAAATAATCGAGCTTGTATCGCAATATCTGTCAAATAAACATACATAAGGAATCTGAATGTACATACATACATACATCATCCTGATAATGATATGACTACACCGGAAATAAAATTGAAAAATTTCACCATATTTTTAGATCACTTAAAACGGAAAACGTACCGAATGAAAAATTAATGCCGCAATAAATTCTAGCTGATAAGCTGACAAAATATTAACCATTATAATTTACCGGCTATTATTAACTTTTCCCACCTATTGGGAAAAAGAGCGATGGAAAATCCTCATGAGAAATAAAAAGTAACACGTTTTCAAGCGAAAAAAGAACTACAGAAAACGCTGGAAGATGGATTTACTCGCAAACAACGAAGAAGTTGTACCAACGGAAGCTTGACCACAAACAGATGTCCCAAAACGCAACTTAAACACGAACTAATAAAAGAATCGCTGCTGAAGTAGCCTTTCCAAACTTTGTTTGAAAAGTTCCTTAAAAGGAAAAATAAATTCACCCGTCGATTCCAGGATAAATTGGCTAACGGACGAGAAGTTGCAAACAAAATATTTCGAAGGTAAATTTGGTTTGAAAAATAAATGAAATTTCAGTTCTCAACTGAATTCCGCTGCATTCCGCAAGAACACAGGGAGTTAAGCGCAAACAAGATATTTGATCAATACATGGATTTCCTATAGAAGATTATTCTTCGTATTCCGGTCGTATTTTTGTCAACCTCCTTGTGGTTTAGTATAATAAATCTATTTTGTTCTACAATTCTTTCGAGGCTATTCTTCGTTGATTTGGAAAATTTCATAGGTCAACTTTTACCGGAAAGGCAATGACTGTGTATTGGAGGAGGGTATTACTTGAATGAATGAAAATAATTTAGAATTCTTTTGTAATCGATTATTGATAAGGAGATTTTCAATTTATATTAAAAACTGTCTGGTATAATTTCTAGTATCAATATGTTGTCATAATGTAAAGTACATTTTTGGAATACTGATAACATTGTGAAGATAGTATTTTTTCAAAATGATTTTTTGATTTTTATTGAGAATTACGTTACTAAAGCTAATACATTACTTTTACTAGTAATATTGTAGAATGAGTTTCAATTTCCTTACAATGCCACCTAGACGAGAAATTGTCAAGTTTATTATTATATTTTATTATAATAATATTTCATAGTAGCATACAATTAAAAAATAAAATTACGAAAAAACCCACAAACTTCCGAATATATCTATTTACTAGTCTTTGCCAATTCATTACCATCTCACCATGTAAATAGTGTAACCTAGCTTATGTGATTACTACACTGTCAATATGCATCTCATATTAAAGTGATTGCGCATATTCCAAAGGAAATGATTCGCGGTTTCCTGGTTCCACTTGGAAGTATTTTTGGTGCGCATGAAAATGTAAACAGTCATTTGGGAAGAATGCAGGAAGCCCTTCCTCCACATGAAATGCAAATTAAAATCGTGGGAAAAAGAAGGGAAATGAATTAGGAAATTACGCGCCGTCTCCATTTATCATTGACATAGGGTCGAGTTTTTAGTCTGGAGCACAGAACTCCTTTATGGTGGGCCTAAAAATGCGAGATATCGCTTCCGCTTGGAATAAAACAGGAAAAGCAGACTCCCGCAAAGATTTGGCAGAATATTTATAAGCGGAATTTTCTCGAACAGCTTATACTCTTTTCGTATTCTAAGTTTAGACTTAAACATTGATTATTGGAGGAAAACAGAACTGATAGAGGTTCTCAGGAAAGAAGATTCGCTTAATAAATAAATATAGCAATCCACGATATGAATTCAAATAGAGACCTATACACTTTTCCACTCTGTGCCTTTTTAAGAAATTAATGCAAAACCGCCTGCTTTGGAGCCCTGACCATTGACTTAACTGCTAATTTTTGCGCTTCCAGAAATAAAGGAGAATCAAAATTCAACCTAAAAGTACTAATTAACTAATTTCATCGCTGTTAAATTAAGATAGCAGATAAAAGCTCTTAGCTTACATCAACTATAAATGGTATCAAATGTAGGAAAGCAAGGGACTTAATATACAAACAGACCGGAAGAAAAAGTATTTAAATTATATTATTTTGCTCAATTATCATAAATAAATGTAATCCGCTAATTATGTGACCAAACGAAACTTTAAAACCGAGACTTAACTTCATTAAGAAGCCATTACGGGGGAAATTTACTTCAGGATGGACTTAGTGCAAAGAGAATAAAGTAAGATAAATGGGAACGGTGATTTATAAAAATCCTCCTAATTACAGACACAATACAAACTGACTCAGTTAAAGCAAAATCTAATTTATTAACGCTCTGTCATCGCCGTGGGAAAGAGTAATAAAAACTGGAACTACGCAGATATCTTTGCAATGCGGCATATCTATATACCTCAGCTAGTTATTACGTTTCCTGCGATTTTATTCAGCGAATTCAAAGAAAATTATTGTCTCTCTTTCTTTTAAAAGTTAACAAAGGGCACGAATAAAACTAGCCAACAAGAATTAATGTAATTTTCATTCCGAGATACAATGCATATTCAAAGCGGGAATATTTTTCGACCACTATATACGAGCCTACAGAGATCAACTCTCAACAACCTCACAATAATTTTTAAACAATCAAAACATGTCAACGCCAACTTTTTAACACTAATATGGAGTACATGTATGAAAAAATTACTTAGAAAATTTTTCAAAATATTATAAGATGCTACTATTAGACGAATTAAGGGGTGGGATAAGTTATCGGGAATTGAAGGTGAGGGAATTAAATAGGGAATGTGGGGGCACATGAACCTACCGAAAGGTAGAATACTTTATTATTACTTATTATTATAAGATGCTACATTGAAAAAGTTCGCAGATCTTTTAGCCGTTTCTCCCGCCTTGGATAAGAGATTCACTAGGATTTGAATAACACGAATAAAAATAACTGATGAAGTATTAGTTCTGGGTGAGTAAGTAGAAGTAGTTAATGTACAGTTAAAAAAGCTTCTAAAGCTGAGGTCACGTCGGACTATGGGCTCCCACCGATAATCAAACAAGCGACCGTTTTCACCAAAGTCGAGCGCGCTACCCACTTGGCTATTCGGGAGCCCAATTACTAATTGTTATTTTGAAAATATATTGATCACTATTAAAATGGAAATCTCTACATCTACACTAATACGCAGCAAATAGTTTATCGTCGTAACCAGAGCGTTGATGCCAATTGCAAAGAATTGATAAACTAAAACTATAGTTACTTTACGATGAAAAATCATAGCTCTCCTTGACCTCACTGTATGGAAGTTTCTAGTACCGCCACCGCCCTCACGACTAATTATTATTACCAACCGATTGCGCTGATGAAGTTTCCCTTGATGGACAATGTGCTGCGCAATAGTGTGCAAGATCATCTCTGACGGAGATCATCAAATTTTCCTGCAACGCCATAAGAATACAGAGGGAGCTTTAGATCCTTTCCGTAACCTTTTCAGGATATTAATAACAGGCCTATAAAGCCGGAAAAAAGGTGGGCACTTATAATAGGAAGCTATTGATTCTGGCTAGAAGGAAAAATGGGAAAAGGAAGGGTAAGGGGGCATTATCAAAAAGTTGGCAAGATTCCTGGTATGCGTCCAGCGTGGTATTGCCTAATCAAATGCGAAGATTATTATTGTAATGAAAGGGAAAAATTTCCAGTACGCGCATAGAAGCTAAAGAAATATGAAACCAAGCTACGAACATGGTGAACTTCTGCCGCAAAATTATTAATCTTCAAAAGAAGTTAAACGAGAGCTAATTTCCAATGAAATACAAAAAAATACTAAGCTGACCAAAATCTTCTCTTCTAAGAAAATTGTATCTTATCGTATGTACTAGCTTTTGGCATAATATAGATAATTAAGAATTATATTCCTCTCCTCTTTTGCGAGTTTTTTTTACTTCTTTCCAGAGTGGGTGTTTATGGATGGATATAAAACCCGCAGCGTCGATTTTTTCTCTATCAACCATCAATCGATCTTGATAGAGAAAAATCGAGAAAATGTTTTCTTACAAATTTTCGTATTTCGTATGAATAAAATTCAATCATGGAAAATATACATGGGTGATTATATCGAGAGAATCATCACCTAATTCGTAGACCTAATAACAAAAGTAAAAAAAAGCAATGAGCCTCTGGAAACCTGTAAATTTGTGGTCAGTAACGTGAAGACTTTGAATAACTCATTTCGTTGTGATTGGAATTCCGCAAAATAAAAAAAAATAATAGTAATTGTAGGGATGCTGTTTACAAATGTCGAAAACGAGCAAAGAACGATAACGAAATCCTGTGGCGAGAATATCAACTGATTCACAAAGAATCTTCAAACATACGGAAAGTGTATTAAAACCATACCTTAACTGTTCATACCGCACTAAATATACAATGCTGCAGTGCATTCGAATTTTTTAAACATCTTACTACACGTCCTGATAATAATACCCGCCTGGCGAAGAGTAGCTACTGAGCTGTTCTTCCCCAGGCGTACTTGGTACGGAGAATCATCAGATCGTACTCATGAAATGCTGAGACGATATGCAGGGTAAAAATATCTAAATCTCTTATAACTCTAGTATGGTATCTATCGAAGCGTTACACGTAAATAATCAAATTAAACCCCTGCGCACAAAAAAGTTCACATTGGATGATTTAATATAGAAATTCTCTTTCCTCACATCTTGGTCCATCTTCGCCATCTATTTTCACATTCAACTGCTCAAAAATAACTCGGATGTAGCGTATTCTTATACACGAGAGAAGGTATTAGAGCCACTTCATTAGTTACGCTGTTTCTTAAGGAATCCAGGCTTCGTCATAGCCAATCCTATAAAAAGCACATAAACTATTAACTTCGCTCGAACAACGCGTTTCGAATATGAAAATCTTTAATGGCCATGGCAGTTCATTAGCGCTTGCAGCAAGCAAAAAGCGCGAAGTCGTTAGGGAAATTTTATTTGCGAAAACGGCACCAGGGCTTAATTTCAAGCGTACACATTCGTTGAATGCATACGCAAAACGTCATCCATAACGAGATCTTTCGTAGCTGCCATGTGGTCGATGAATTCATTCATACAACCTCAGAAAAAAACTCAACTCGATTTTCTTACAAAGGTAATGTCAAAAAATTTCGTTAGTGAGACTGTTGGGATTGATTTTAGGCTGAATTATTTTCCGCGACATTTACCTTGATTTTTCCCAGAACTTCTTTATCACAATGAAGAAACGAAGGAGAAAAAGTCTGCTGTAGCCGGGACACAAACCTGGATCTTCCACTTTCCGGGCGGTTGCTCTAGTCAATTGAGCTATTAATAACCTCTCCTTAGATTTCTACAGCTATAATGGAGCACGGTGTCACGTACTCATGTATTACATTTACCCACTAAAAGAATTAATGTGCCTCAGAATCCAAGGCAAAGGACAGCTACCTTGGTATGAGCTATCACAAGTAGTCCAAAGGAAATGAAAATAATCTCCTCAAAGGATGTCCTGGATTAAGAAATGAGGAAGGTAAGCATCCAAACCTGCATCGTTGGGATACCAGATAATATATAAAAAATACCCAATTCCGAAGATCCAAGTGGAGGGTTATGCACCCTACCCGTAGATTTTTTTCCAGGATAAACTAAGATCGAGAATTAAAGTTGCATTTGTTTCCAAACATCCCTCTCTTCCGGCTTGACCTGAACAAGAAATATATTACTTTTTCCCTTGATTTACCTTTCCTAGGAACGAAAATGGCTAGTAAGTCTAAACTCTTAAAGTTTTCATTCAGTATTAAGACAATAGTTTTACATGAGGTGATTTCATACAAACTCCGGAACGGTCGAGAAACAGTGACAAAGAGTTTTTAAGCTCTTGTTAAGAGTTTAAAAAACTCGTATGATGATTGATAGTAATCCTCATGTGATTCTTTTTTGTTTACATCGTGTGCCCCTAAAGTATTTTACACTGGGAAAGCTAAATAATACCAAAAGAATCGAGATGTGAGTTCTGCTTGGAAACATGTTTAATCAAATGTGTCTGCCTTGACCATTGTCTTTTTTTACGCCGATAACTGTAATCCGGTTATAAAAAGTCCTTCGAAAAAAATAACAGGTTGATGAATGAACGTACTCATTTCCGGACTTCAGCTAAGTAAAGATTGATCTGAACAGGAAGCATACAATTTGTAATAACTCAGATGCTTGAGTTATTACCAACTCTCTGTACTAAATCTGAGCTCATTCGTGCCGCTTTTTATGGAAACAAACGGATAATTATAAAAGGAAATGGAGGCCCCGAAACAATGGGATTTTTAAAATTCCCACGAAAATACCAAATCTGATCCACTACAAATCACAGAATCATCTATATAATTGTTATGCGCAGTATGAAATTAAGCTACTTTTTAGTTATGATTACATAGTAATTAGAATTAACTCATTAACGCCGCATTCCTTATTTTGACGAGCAATTAAAATAATATTTTCAGAGAAGATAAAGCATTAAGCGAAGTAACAAAATTCCTGTAACTAAAGGCCTTTTACTGAGAAAATAAATATCGACTACTTTAGCATGCAAATAAAATGCTGATGCGTCCAAGATATCCAGTGTAATCACATATAGTAGGCGGATTTTTTAAAGGAAAAATACTGGAAAATTTGACCTTTTCATGTCACTATATTCCGTGTTAATTCCTACTTTACACAAGATTCGTAATCAACTTTTATGGTTGCTGAACTCCTCACGAGTTTGCGAAAACATTTCACAAATTTCAGAAGAATTGGTGTGCCATTTCAAACTTCGCATTCCCACCTTTTTATGGACAACTGAAGACGCGTATTTTCAACGTATTAAACGGTAAAAACGTGAGGTGAAATCTTCCTGAGGTATTTTTTGCCCAGATCAAGTTAATCTTTCGAAATAATATGCCACTGGTTTTAATACCAATGCGCTCTCTTATACACTATATGCGACGGTCACTTTTAATATTGGTTGAATAATAAAATTTAAATATACTTTTCATTATGCGAATTTTTATGACTTAAGGTAATTTTACATTATTTTATTGTTGATTGCTTGTATTTTATATTTGTCTTTCCAGGCAACTGTAAGTAATAAAGAATAAAGACCATGGAAAAGAGGAATCATTGATAAGTTGCACCTTTTTGGATTAAGTTAAATCTTAAAAAAATCTTCTATTATAATTGATAAACTAAGATTGAACCTAGATATTTCCTCCAATTTTAGCACATCAATTCTGCAGCGATATACTATAATTATCTATTGAACAGTATATTTCATTAGAGGATTTGAGATTCGGTTTCCTTTAAAAGAAATATGTACAAGTATAACGTACATACATACGATACATATTCCACCTAAAACAATAAATTAAAGGACCAATAGAAAACTTATTTCTTCCATCGGGAAGACTCATGTCAAGACTATTGGGAAGTCATTCAAAGATGAACGCTATCATACTCGTAATTCATCGATTGAAACTGCAACACCATGGACAATCTTAGTGATATCAGCTTTGAACGATAATTGCAAAATTATCTTACAAAATCTTGATTACAACTTGAAAGATAGAACAAACATTCACGCTGACGCCGAATTAATCGCTTCGAAATATACTAGTATATTTAAGAGATACCTTATTTTATGAAACTCTTGAATTTATGTACCAATTTTCTAAAACTATATCTATTTAAAACCTGCAACATTGGCGATAGTAAGTACTTAAAAATCCCCTTGAATATATTTTAATCCGCAAATTTAACTGATTTATCACGTGATGCCAACGAAAATTCTCAAGTTATGACTAAGTTTTCTAAAATTTCACAATTTCAGAAATCTAAACTATGACGAATTTCATAGTTTCAGAACTATTTCTCCTCCTCCGAAAGAGCAATTAGTCAAGGGGATGCTTTTTATCGCAGAAAAGCAACCTGAATTCTTCGTAACGCTCTAAATTCACGCAATTATCTCGCTGCAGGCGAAAGCTAGACATCAATTCTTCTTGAAGATTCATGAATATGTAGGGAGGAATGAAAACTTTTTATCGTATCATTCGATCGCCCCCTTAAACAATTACAAGTTGGGGCAGTAAAAAGCGAAAATCATGGAGCCGAAGAGTGGTTCCGCAGGAAATCTTTAAACAGCCGTACCAAAACATTCAATTTATCGCATTTAACACTGACTTGGATTTCCGGGATGTGCCCTGGATTTTCGTGACCTCTACACATGTCCGGCAAATGCTTTTACATTAATATCCTTCACTTTGGAATTGTTTAGAATCGATTGAAAGGTTTAGAACATTTCTTAACGGTTAACAGTGCATTTTTGCTTCCCAAAGAGAAACAGACATGAAACAGTCTGGCAGGATCGGGACTTTAATCTCCCAAACGGATCTCTTAACTGCCGATCGGTTGCTCTATCTATTAATCTATCCGACCAGAACTTTCGAACATGCTGATTGGGAAACTTAACCCTTATCCTATTTAGTGTACGATATATTTGGCTTCCCACTATCCTGATAGGTAAGGTCTCCTTTAA
The DNA here is from genome assembly GCA_036926295.1 of Pachydiplax longipennis. Lineage (NCBI taxonomy): Eukaryota > Metazoa > Arthropoda > Insecta > Odonata > Libellulidae > Pachydiplax > Pachydiplax longipennis. The sequence continues at coordinate 35,457,046 of JAVFKF010000004.1, read as the reverse complement.
TGTCAGCGCTTCCGGGTTTGACTCCGGTGGAAAACCAAGTTTTTCAGACGGGGTATGCGACATCCTTCGTAAAAATTTACCAAAACTAAAAATTCAACGCGTTATTGAGCATTGGCTGACCTCATATTATATAGGATTAGGCTTAGAAATAAAAACTTGAGAGGTTTCTTTAACTTAAAAACGTGATGGGTGAATCAAGAATGACTAACTAATATATTAGAAACGGGAAATTTTTGGAAAGATATATCAATCAAAAATAATTCCGCTTTACCGTAGTAATCAAAAGCCGCGCATAGAAAATAAATTACCCCCAGCAATAACGAGAAGTACTTCGAAGAATAAATGAAGAAAATGCTCTATAAAATTTTAAAAAGAATAAAACTCAATCGGACGCATACCAAGGCACGATAGTAGGCTCATGGCAGTATTAGAATTGATGTTGGGAGGGAGAAATTTTAGAGGTAGACCTGAAGGCAGGTAATGACTAGCGTTAGGGGTAGCAATTATAAGGGAATGAAGCGACTGGCTCGGAACAGGACGGTCTGGAGGTCTAAAAATACCAATCTTAGGACTCTTGACCGATGTTGATAAACACGAAAAGGGCAGAAAAATGTACATACTCATCCTGGTTGAGGATATCTCGCCCAAGACGTACCACCGGACACCCTAATCGCATCCCGTTGTTGCTTGACCAATTACGAATGCTCGACAGCATCGAGAGCTTCAATTGATTCTTGAATTGACTCCAAGAATCCGATATAGCTTTCAAGCATCCGAAAAGCTACAGAGCATAAAGGAAAAGCAATACAAAAAGGAGCTTAAAAGCTTGGTTGCATGGATTTCTTTCCGAGAAAAACTCCAAATCCGCCCAAAAGAGAAAATAAAAACTCTCGATCTCGAAAGCCTTTATGAAGATGTCAGGCATTCCAATGCTCTAGCGTCATTGGGTACGATATTTTCCATTAAATTAAAACAAAAGCAATGATAACGAATAATGATACGGTATTAAAATTCTATAAATATTTAGTATTTTAGTTATTAGTATCTTAGTTATTCTCTAAAAAACTCATCTATCTAACTTGGAATGTTATTCTACAAATTTGTTTACATAAGCTAATAACTAGGTCGTTAGAATTAATTTATGATGATAAGGTGAATCGGAGCTTGATTTCTAAATTCCCCTCTCATACTGAGTTTCGCAAATTATTTAAAATGGGAAACGAAGTATGACAAAAGATGCAATATACGCTATAACTGTCTCTATTGACTTCGTGACTTCTGACTCTGGAGAAGGTTTCGGTTTCAAACACTGTTTCTTTCCGTTTACTGGATGGATTACAATGAAAAGGTATTCCTTAGAAAGTGGCTCCCTCTGAAACTATTTTAAAACACTTTCTCCCGTCACGGCCCAAAAAATCGATTCCAATCTCACTTCGAATCTTCCTTTTTCCATCAACAGTTTCGTTGCTAGGCACCCGCAAGAAACTCGAAAACTAATATACTAAGAAAGTGAGAAATAGATATCTTATTTACACCATCCGTGTAAAGTGATTATTAAGATTTATTATACTCGATTAAATTAGATTATATAGTAGAAACTGTTATTTAAAACGCTTGACTATTTTGATCCACAGAGGAGCATGATTTGGAAATTATCAATATTGAATAAAAAAATTGATTAATAATGACAATGGGAACTTCAACACATTTTCAAAAGTTTTATGTAGAACAGGAATTTTTTTCCGAAGCCTAAATTAAATTTTTATTCTAATTGGAGGAATATTCTGATTCGTAATGTAGTCACTTATCTCTCTTCAGGAGTTAATTTTCGTTCTATATACTACACAAGCAGTTATTCACGATTAGTTATAAACTTTGAACTTACATTCCATAATGAATTTTTAAATAAATTTTTCATTTCTAAAAAAAAAACAAAAACTGTAATGAATATTCTTTTCAAGAAATAATCAGCATAACAATTTCACCAAACAAAAACTAAATTAGCCGAAGTAGATACGATTACAGCAGCCGCGGTATCACAACGCAAGCCCTCATGTTGGTAAACCAATTCGTACAACAGTAATAGTAATAATGCTATAAGTACTCCGACTTCTGAAGTAATTTCGCACCGGGAATAGGGTCTCCACCGGGAATCGAACACGGGACCGCTATCATAGAATTCAAACGTGCTGCCCACATGGCTATTTGTATCCAAATATGTAGGATAATTAGCTACAAGACATAACTACACTTTTCAGAAATGAGAGAAAATACACCGGCTAAAAAAGTGTTTCCTTCATGAAACAGTTACGGCTTAACTTGTTGGAAGAAATAAAATCACAACGAGATTCGGAAGTTTTAGAACATTTTAAAAAATAATTCAGCTTACTCAAAGAAAATGCATGCACCTCCGCCTTAATTTCCTCTTCACACGCAACTCCCGACTTCGCCTTTCATATGCAAGTGATTTGCCTGACAATTTTAACACAAGTTTCAACAGGATGATGGTCTTCTTAAGATTTCCACTTGAAGAACGCGCTTGCCTACTGCATCTTTAAAGAGGGACACCTTTCAACTGCTCCCGACTGCCACATGCCACTGCAGCGACTAGTGGCATGAAGAGAAATTTCAGAGGGAGTCGAATGGGTCTGGATTTTTTGTGAGAAAACATTAAAACGAATTTCCCGCGCAAACCCGTTTGGTCTCGAGTTGGTTTTTACCCACGGATGTTTATTTGATACCACCCATGGCGTCGGGGCCATTGTCCATTTTTTCACTCATTGTTGATCGTAGCGTGAATTCTTGCAGTCACCGGTGCGTTAACGAAAAAAATATCCCCGAATAGAAAAGATCCTTCGGTAGACCAGTCTGTACTGAAATACTGCATCGATCCGCGACCTCGTTCTCTCCCGAGGCGTGCAAATAATCGTCTTGGGTCCGAAAGGATTTCTCCAAATCCAAGGAGGATTAATCCCCAGTTGTTTCAAGTTTAAATAAGGCGAGAATTGTTAGAACTAATTATCTTGTGGGGCTGATTGTTACACGTCAAGAGTCTCCTTACAGCATTGTCTGCAAAGACAACATCCAGAAGGGTGGTTAGAGCCTCATTCTCTACACCATTAGCCCCCAAAAGCTTTAGAAAGAGGAAGAAGCAACATGAAAAGTAAGGAGCCTCTTTTTTTCCTTAATAGTACAAACGCTTTCATGAAAATGGAAAAATTCACCGTAAGTGCAGCGCATTGATCCTATGAATAACACTTTTCATTAATTCAATAAAGAGTGACCAAAATGAGACCCTTTACTCAGTATTTTTCATACATCAGTAAATTCCATATGATCACAGCTATGAGAAAGACTGAGACAAAAGTTAATAAAAAATTTCATTTTCCTGCACCAAAAGATAAATGAAGATTCTCCAATTTGCTCTGCAATAAATTGATCAAAAGGTGGTAACAGGGTATCCTTACCGTATTTTCATAAAATAAGTGCATCTTAAATTCGTGGTGTAAAGCAATTTTTTTTCAGATTCAAAAATACAACCCTCTTCTGGTTTGAATCGTATAAACCGTCAAAATATACGTCATGAGATTTGATGAAGAAATACTTAATTGCCTTTCTGAACTAAATATTAAAACACAAAATATTTAATAGTAAACATGGATAATATCTCTTAAGTTAATGAAATTCTACAATCAGCAGACGATTATGTTTAACTTTTCGGTTATTTGTGCGCCCCATGAACTATATCCGTAAAACGATCACAGTTTTAATTATTGAATATTAACCTTTTATAGTACACAAAGAAGTAAGAGTTATCTTTCCTTCTCAAAAATTAAAACTATCTCTGACAAATTGATCTACTATAAACTAGATTCAAAAGTTGCCTTGGCTGGCTTGGAATATTGTCTAGTGTAGTCTAATCGACAAGGCAACTCATAGGATGCTGAAAGGAAAAAGAAGATAGGATTACTCGACTAAGCGCTCGAGGAGCTATTATTAGACCACTCAATAGAACAGTTGAACAGCAATTTCAATGAACTGAAATCGAATTAATAGATGAATTCAAACAAAACACACACACTATCAACATATGATAGAAAACGTAACATAATAAAACATCTCGAACTATATTCAATTATTGTTTTAATACTTCCCCCCTTAGATTTTCTTTATCTTTAGTCCAAATTTCGATTTAGCATCGATTCAGACGAGAGAGCATATATCGATTCTCACACTTTTGATTTCTTTTAGTCAATTACCTTTGGCTACGCAAAATCATTAAAGAGAGAGTACACAGCAACCTATTTTGTTTCGGTAAAAGTCAAACTAACAAAATAGAAATGAACTCAGCTTATTTGCCCAGCACCGTGCAATAATTAAATTATCAGGCCTTAATTTGGCTGGTTAGACACATTTTACGATAACTTCGTTACCCGACGGCGCCTTTGATTAAGAATGGCTTGGCTGGCATCCTTACAACAAAGCAGGACCTTGTTTTCAAAGTTTTGTAACGGAGCTCTACTTTAAACTGTCTTGCTATGTAGACGATAAGTTAGAGTGGTTAGAGGAACAGACTAATGGAAAGACATGGATATAAAGTGGAATAGGGAAAGGCAAGAGCCTTATCATCATAATTAACTTTTACATTAAGGAAATATTTTTCTGCATAACATGTAAGAATAAAGCGGGATTCCTGAGGCTAATTGAACTGTTTGATCAGCGAGTAATTATAGAAACTAAAAGGCTGACTAAGACCTGGGTAATAGTAAACTCGTAAAAAGAACTCGAAAGTAAAAAGATGTACGTAAATGGTGGTTATACAATGATTTATTAAGTTTATCAGATGAAATTCTTGAAAACAAAGAGGAAAATCCTTACGTTTTATTGTTGTAGACTTTAAATAATAAATTATTGATATAACTTACTGAATGTCTTCGGTAATTACATGGGGTAAAGTTTGAGTTAATTGGCCATTAGCTATTATTTTCGATAACTTGTAACTAATTACTGAGTATGAGAAAAAATACTCTGGATGTACAGAAGCTTTCTAGCTACTTTAACGATAAGGAATTTCTGAGGTAATCATTGTACTATAATAAAGACAGAAAAAAGCTTTCAAAAGGTGAGAGTTAAATTAGACTAATTAGTGATCTTCCGTGCGATACCAATTTCATGGTGCGTCTTCCCAGGTTATACAACACGAGAAAATCACTACTTAACCCATATTGAGTACTAATGCAATCAAGATATTGTGCATGAATTTTTTCTCTCATTAAACTATTACGTAGAGCGATGACTCGGTTGAAGTGCTGGGATGCGGAAATCATAAGCCCAGTAGCAAGGAAATCAAACGAATTAATCATCTACTTGTTCATTCTCTTTTACTTAGTCATAATTATGACGTCTGAATCGAGCTCATTACTTGGCAATACTTGGACAAGCGTTAAAAAGATTTGACGCCGAAGATAAAATCAAATTAATTACAGAGTAAAACGGAAGCTTACATTGACATTATGCGTAATGACATCGCTGTAAACATTTAATGCGCGAACCTTGACGCCATCTGACGGAGAGTCCTTGAATTTCAAATGCCATCCAACCGTAAGTTTTTTCGCAATTAATATAGTTGGTTCCTGAGATTCTTACGAGTAGGAGCGAACTGAAGTCAATCCACAACTATATTAAAACCTCGTACTAGCTTAACACCAATTTCTCTATAACCCGAACCCAAAGTGTGGTTCTGACACGTACATAGTGTCATATGGAGTTGTATTCGTTTAGGGCAACATTCGAAGAAACATCGGCCCAGCACTAAGGATTTCGTACTTGAAGCGAACTGTTCATTTCTTTAGCGAACTGTTCATTTCTTCATTGACATGCTATAGATTTTTCCCGAAATTTATTTGGTAGAGTATAGGTGATTTTTAAAAGTATATCCCACACCGCACGCTGGCATATAACACAGCGTTGATATATTTTATCAGTCTTATTTCGCATTTACTAGTCTTTGGAAGGGAGCAAAACGTCAAAATATTGAATGAACATTAAACAAAAATATGTAGAAATGTACTAAATTATTTATATTATTATTAAATAAGTATATAATAAAATAATAATAATTAAGAATTTAGACTCACAAACTTATTGTTACATCATAAATTTAATTTTGTAAACCTTCATTTGCAATAGACGAGATAAACGAAATTTTTGTCGTGATTCATGAACACGAATCTTTTTAACACGAACTGTCGATTTTGCGGTCCTTTGGGATTCGCGCTAACGAGGTTTTCCCGTATAAACAATTACCCGCGCAATTATGATTCAGCGAGGATACAAGAAATAACACCGTGACCTACCTACCATCAGAATGCCGTCGTCAGCTGGTTTCACCGCATATTATCGTAGTGCAGGAAGTCTGGACGTTGTCTACAATGAGGTCGACCTAGACAGATAGCTAGACCATCCTTTTTTATATTTTATTAATCTTAGCGCCACGAGGTCTTGGCTCTCCTCTTTCGGGGTAAGCGCGAAATTTTCGAAGTAAATAAATCACCTTTCCGCATTTCCACGATCTGGATCCGTACCAAGGTTAGTTACTTTTAGCGCTGCTGATATCTACAGATGTCTTCCCGCGCGATCTAAAAAACTAGCACGTCTCTATCGGAGCATAGTTCCGGAACGTTCCGAGGCGCCGCATAACATTTAGCTCACGTACGCTGAGACAGAGTGAGAGATCGAACCCTGAGAGTCATCTCGGGGAATTTTTCTTGCGAAGGGGACAGAATGCCCCAAAGCTGCATCGGGGATCTGCTACTTGAAATGCCGCACGGAACATTAGTCGGGCTCTATCTTAAACTCCTCCGTTCTGCTCAACGTCCGACCATAACTTTGGCGAATTACGTGTGGAAATTCGCAATTTTCGGGGATCGAGATTCGGGGAGGAGGCGTTCCCGAAAGATGGGAGTAAACAAACCAGAGGTTTCTTTCTGATGAGAAGAAAGTTCACCTGGGGATATTTTTCCTGGAATTGTCAAAACCGGTGCGCGGCTACTAAAGGAGAGAAATTCTAACGAAAAATCATTCTGAAATAAAATTCCGCTCCACCTGCACCGCTACATTTCAAACAGCAAAAATTGGCTATTTTTTCTCATTACTTAATAAACATTTTACTTAGATACACTCTAACACCTTAGATCTAAATTTGGAATGTAAGTCCACGATCCGCCGCCTCAGAATGCATGGAAATATATTCTATTAATTAACGATTACGAAATTTACTGCACAAAAAATCGTAGATGGATTTACATTTATAGTTTTATGCAGAAAATCTTAATCGCTACACGTTGCCAAACTGCGGCTCGACGACCATAAAGATGTGTGATGATCTAATTCTGAACATCACAATCGAAAATAAATAGCTTATTTGAGGCGGTGACTTCAGAGAACCATCTAATAATAATTATTTCAGAATTTTAGTGTGTAATTAAAAGCAATCTGAAATTTACTGTGTTTCGATTGTCCAACAAAAAGTATGTTTCTCTTGAATTAAATTGCTCGAATATTATCCTAGTACACATCAGTAATTGCAACTTTTATATAATACCAACAATCAGATTAATGATAAAATGTTCCTAGAAAGAAACAGAGTGTTTCATATTTGTCCATTAATGATCATAGTTAGTAGTATATTTGCTCATCGGTGATGCAGTGCATAGAAATAACTTCACCTACTTTTACAAGTTCTTTAGATGGCAATAGAAATTCCATTCATTTTGAAAGACAATCCCAAAGTGGAAAGATATTCTAAATCTAGAGAAACCAGAAAAAAACTTTAATCAAAATAAATTTAATCATAGTTTTCCAAAAGAAAATACTCCTCTTAATTGTAAAGCATCGAATCTAAGTCCACATTAATGCCCGTCAGAAATTCAGGCAATTCCTGTCTCGATTGAAAGAGAAATTTTCTTTAATTAATTCGATTGTATATTTATACGCCTCGGAAGAGTTAACTGAGGCCAATAGCTTGTTTATCACCGTTCAGGGGGCTATGTCCGTTAGCCACTCCCCCCATTCCTTGCTAGCCCAAAAGTAGATACGCAGTGCCGCTTCCGGGCTTGTCGCATTCATTAGGGCAGTATCACAAATTCAAATTCTATTTCTGAATCCGCACACAGCTGTGCTTGACTTCCTTGTATTAATCTATAATTAAAATTGAAGAAGATATACGAAAACACTGTAATATGGGGTAATACAATGCGGTTCGTTCGGTTAGAGATCGAATATATTTAATGACCATAATCCACTCCGAGGAGATTAGTAATTAACAAAAATGAATCTCATTAAATATTTGTCACTTTAATGAAAATTCTTCATTTAACATTCCCCGCATTTAAAAGTCGTTAATGGTAAAAAGTCTCTTCGATAAAATCATATATTTATGGAATATCTTTTAAATGATATAGTAACAGAGGACTTATTTATTGAACACGCATTAAATTGAAATTTAAATATATTAAAATAACACGGGAAAATGCAACAATTCACTTCAATCACAAGCGATCGAAGAAACCGAAAAAAACGGAGAAAAAGCGATTAGTTTTTCAGAGAGAAAACAGAAAAACCAAAAATTAATACTCCTCAAATATTATTTTTTACACACACTGTAACACTTTAGAACTAAACCTTCAATTCAGGAAAAATAAAACACGAAAAAGCTCGAACTTTTCCCCTTATGAATATGTCGCGAGATACAATGAGAGCAATGACATGAAGTATAGGGGTAATCGTGAACACGCATCACTGTGTATGATAAGATTATGAATCATACCAACCATAATCAATTCGTATAATTTAAATAGTTGCGGATTTGGCGAAAAGTTTCACAGGCACTATGTCATAGACAAGATTATGTATACATGAAATCACGTTAAACACAACACTTAAATGACAGCTTCAATTCCCCCATTCAGGACATCACAAATAGGCTTCCACCGGCTGCTGCGAAGGACAAGCATGGAAACAGTACCATCACTTCATTAATAGAGCATGTGATTCACTAACGTCTTTCCGTCATACGCGGAAAACGATAGGACAATTTTCTTTAAGCGCGCGGCTTACAAGCGCCAAAATCAGGAAGCATGCATGTATAACAAATGTCTTATTGATCCCGTAGCTATGAAAATAATGGGTGATGGAAAGGCGGGGAGAAACACATGGGCATGAAACGTAAGATAACAGAATCAGGAGAAAATCACTCGCTGTATCTGAACTATATAGAAAACATTCAATGGTATAGCGAATCATAACCGAAATTTTCGATACGCTCTACCTTTCGCTAGCGTTGCCTAAAACGCGGCAAGCCGACTGCAAAACATCTTCTATTTGGGCGGATTTCCAATAAACCGCAAAACTACGAAAATGAACTAAAAATAGAATCACGGCTAGAATGAACCGAAAACTGGTCCACTGGCCAACATAGGAATGAGTAATGAACTTCGGTTATAATCTGCTCCAAATAGTTTGACACTAAAGCGGGAGTTCGGAAAATCACGAAATAAGACTGTTCCGAAAAACTGGTTCAGTCGTAGAACTACAAAGCACTGAGGCGTAACGGATGCGTTGCTCAAGAATTACAATGGAGAATTCCTACGAAGGTGGTAAACAGAACACCATGACAAAACTGCAAAGCATGGGAAAAATATTTTCTCTTCAAAAATCATCTTTTACGCATTTATATGGTCCATCATGAAAATAATGAGAAGAGAAAACAAATAGCATATCATCAACAAGTCTAAATTCACCGAGTTACAACATACATTTAACCAACTATCGGCATAAAATGATATACATCTACATCGGGGGTTGAAACATGTAATGATCTCGTTTTTGACCAAAAAAGTTCCTTAGATGGTCGGAGTGACTTATCCGCAATGAGGAACTTTACGGTGGTGAACAAGAGAATATTTCTATGAATTTAAAAAATTGCCACCAAAATATGAGAGCAAAACAAATTTGAATAGAATAGGAGAAGACTGACCGTTGCATGTCTTGTGCAAGAAGCTAGTTTGATAGCGTTAATCAAGGAATGTTAACACACGAATAGTAGCTGACAACGTTCTGTGACCAATTCTCTCTTCAGAATCTTCGGTGACATTAATAGACAAGTATAATTCAAACTTACCACGAAAGTCCCTCGACGGCCCTCACAATCAGTGTCGCACCGAAATTTGTCTCCGAATCTTGCGCACTATGTTGCTCTCGACTTCTCTTTGGACTGAATGATTCAGAAAACTCCGCCAGAGACCGTCTTTGTCATGAAGTTTTCCGTACATCCGGTTGTCCTGGTAGGGACGTGTGAATCCTAACTGAAAGTTGTGAAATGGAAATAGTGCATTATGTTTTTCTTGGATACATTTCTATTTTCAATAACATTGATTTGATGAACTGTTTTGATTGCGTTATTAAGAAACGTTTCTTAATATGAAGCTGTTACATAAAAACGTGGATAAGGATGGAAGGGGGTACTTGTCAATTATATACAATTTTAGAAAGTAGATTTTATGTTCAAAAAGCCTATTACTTTTACAAGTTGTAGAAGTGACGGGAATGATTATGTGTTTTTCGTGATTCCGTTTGAATTCGTAACCATATGCAGCTGTGCAACGCTTATTCTCGCTAAAAAATGAAATAAAACTATTAATATTTCCAGAACCATTACTCTTATGCCAGAGGAAGCTGAAGACATATGGCATGCATACAACTTAATATCTATACGCGATAATGTGAGAGGCTCAACCATAAGGTATTGTATTATTCTTTTCCATATTAGCAACGCCCAGTTCGTATGAAACGGTTTATGTAACTTTTAGAGTGTTTCTCCGGTTACTTTCCTTTAATATAATTTAGTTTGAGACCCATTTATATAATGAATAATATTTGCTATACATAATCATGAAATTTTTGCGGTAATTATTGAAAAATATCGCCAATTATGGTCACCTAACTGTGGTCGATACAAAGAGACGTATGATCAAAAAACTTGACCTAAAATATAAGTAGTGAATTGAAATTTTCACTTCTCCAATCCATTATTTCCGTTGGCGTCGTAAATTACGTTTTATGTAATCTATATAGAACTTAAACCATTCTCAGTATGTGGGCAGCTAATGAAGATTTTATATAATAGATTTCCTGCCGCTCATGTAGATCATGATTTATCGTGTGCTTTAAAGCATCCCTTTTTGGGTGATGTAATTATTAATCTTTAAAAATATTGTTTTTTATGTAAAGGAAGGTGCAGAGTGAATCTGCCACAGGGTCATCTACGAGCAGTCGTGTCCGTACAACACTCACCATCAATGTGGAAAACATAGACTTTGATACCCAAGCATGTATGCTAAGACTGAAAGGAAGAAATGTGGAAGAGAATCAGTATGTCAAGGTAAATTTACCTTCTAAAACTGAAAATTTCCGGCACTTTAACAGGAACCATCAATACAGTCATAATTTTTCAGATGGGAGCTTATCACACCTTGGATCTCGAATTAAATCGTAAATTCACCCTAAGTAAAGCAGAATGGGACTCAGTGTCGTTGGAGCGAGTGGATATGGCTTGTGACCCTACACAGGTGAATTAACATATGCTTTTATCAAGTTTATCTTCCAGAGGAAGAATCTTCCGAATGTATTGATTTAACTTTCTCACATTTGTTTAACAGAATGCTGATGTGGCTGCTGTTGTAATGCAAGAAGGGCTGGCTCACATCTGTTTAATTACTGCAAGCATGACTCTAGTAAGGGCCAAGATCGATCAAAGCATTCCCAGGAAACGCAAAGGAAATGTGCAACAACATGAGAAGGTGAATATATGTGTAATTTGTCCCAATGATTTTCATCACATGTGGAATCATCAGTGTTATTCACAAATTACCAAATTCAAAAGGTATTTCCATTATGTGTTTTCCAGCAAGGAACAAAAAGCTAATATTGTTCAGGATCTTATTCCTTCTTAAAAGTTATGTGATGAGTTTCTAATTCCTAATTTTGTACACACATCACTTAGTATTTAGTCTATAATTGTAAATAGACAATATTTTAAAATAGAAAATGTTTAAGAACTTTTAAGTGCATATGATAGCAATCACCATTAAGAAAATAAAACTGATTAATTAGTGATTATTCAGATTGAAAGTGATAAATCTTATTGATTACCTTTATCTCTGAATTAAAGTTGTAATATCCTATGAATTAAAGTGGAGAAAAGGATAATTTAGTGAATTGAATTAGAGAATGTGAATATTTTTAAGTTAAATTTACAGGTAATACATTGGTTATATATTGGTAAATTTGAATCAGTCGTGGCATTAATTAAGAAACTTAATGTACAGCTTCCGTTAGGGTAGGATTCTAATATTACCGAAGTAATTTTTCTCATATTCATTCTAATTCATAGGGTCTGCAACGCTTCTTTGAGAGTGTCATGCAAGGAATACTGCGACATGTCAACTTTGATATTGTGAAATGTATCTTAGTTGCAAGTCCAGGATTTGTGAAAGACCAGTTCTTTGAGTACATGTTCAATCAAGCTGTAAAAACAGATAACAAGATCCTTCTAGAGAATAAAGGAAAGTTTCTCCTGATCCATGCATCCAGTGGATTTAAACATTCTTTGAGAGGTATGTTATGGCTTCAAAAATGGAAGAATTGTGTGATATTCAGCATTTCAATGCTTTGAGAATTTTTTATTCTGTAAAAAAAGTCTTAAAATTTGGTAAAAATGACTAAGCAATCTGTTATATTACCAGATACCATAAATAATCAAAGGTATGTTGAGTAAATTAGTAAATTGTTCAAATCCATCAATACTATTATGCTTCAAAATCACAAAAAATTTTCAACTAATATAAGGTTTTGCAGAATTAAAATTACATTAGCCTAATGCATCTAAATTTCATAATTAATGAACACAAATTTATGTGCTTTGCTTAATTTGAAGATTTAGTTATTTGTTATTTTTGCATGCCAAGATTTTTCTTTAGAGTCAGCCTCTGGAGTTGATTGTAAATTATAATGTGCAACAATTAATGATCTCCTTATGCAAAACATTTTTTGGTATACAGATGAAATTATGTACATCAAATTAAGTTAAAAACTCTTATATTTAGTATTTGCCATTTTATATACCTAAACATGGTCAACTATCATGCGTTTCTGTATTTGGCCACCAAAAATATGCTTTCAGAAAATGAATTTTCTGGTAAAATCCAATTATATTTACAGAATTCATTGATTTTGCCCATAATGGACTAGAATTAAAAACTTCACTGAATAGAAAGGCTTACGAAATTACGGTAGTGTTGATGTTATGTTTATGGCTTTGCCATCATTGTTTTGTTTTATTACCTTACAGAGATATTAGCTGATCCTGCAGTAGTTACAAAGATGGCTGACACAAAAGCTTCAGGGGAAGTACGTGCAATGGAAGGTTTCTACCAAATGTTGCAGACAGAACCTGCTAAAGCATTCTATGGTCCCAAGCATGTTATGATGGCAATGGAAGCTCAGGCAATCGAAACCCTACTCATATCTGATAATCTTTTCCGGTAAGTTGGACTCCGCAGATTAGTAATTCCGTTTTTTTATACAATGAAGACTTACATTTTGTTGACTCTTTTCTAAATGTTAAATTTACCTTTAGCTGCCAAGATGTGATGAAAAGGAAGCAGTATGTCTCTCTGGTTGACAGTGTCAGGGAGAGTGGGGGTGAAGTCAAAATATTCTCCAGCCTTCATGTCTCTGGTGAACGTAAGTAAAAGAATAATTAATGGTGTAAATATATATTTCTGTTCAGCAAAGCAATATGATTGGGATGAATTTTGGTCTCACTGGTGCTTTAAACTCTTAACTTGAGGGAAAATAGAAGTATCTAATTCTATTATTTTAACTGTGTAGACACTTAAGTCATTTTCAACTTAGCTTTAAATTTTTATCTGCTGAAGTAAAATTTCATATATAAATACTTAAAAAAAGTTTAACAGTGGCACAGTTTATTACTTGCCAGTGTTCAAAGCATGCATATAACAGTTTGTAAGCTTAAGACTAAAGTAGTTTTGCACTAGATATTTTCATCATACTAATTAGTAAAGCAGAGAAAATTTTTTCTTTAGTTTAACTCATTTAGTACAGTTCATGTATGATAACTGTTTCCAAGGAATTTAATTTCATTCATTAGTTTCTGAGGCTCAGTAATGGCAATAATGTTAGATTTTCCCTTATTTTAATTGACATCAGATGGAGAATATGTTTCATGAAACCCAAAATCAAGCACTTCTTTGCCTTCATTCATTGCCTTCATTGCATTCCAAAGAATGATACAAAATTTTATAGCTCTGCTACAGCATTGTAATGTATTATTGTGTTTATCTTTTAGAACTAGACCAACTGACTGGGATTGCAGCAATTTTACGTTTTCCGATGCCAGAGCTGGAGGATGAAAATGAAGATGAGAATGACTGACACATACCTACATTCTAACGGCAATGAAAACCCTCCCCTTCTGAGCCAAATAGGTGGAGTGATATTCCCATTTTATGAAGGGATCTCTTGGAATCAAATACCTGTAAAAGTTTAATTTATTTTTCCAGTGGAAACTCAAGCTATTTATTTAATCAACATTTCTTCCAGGATGTGGAAGTCCAAAAATAATTTCGCTATGTATAATACTGTACAGTAAATGGGAATAATCGTTCTCACTTTTATATCATTGCCACTATTAAGCAAAGCATGGGATATGGGTTGGCTTTTGACATATGTACAGTCATAATAAAAGACCGTCTGTGGCGAATGTACTCATTCATTGTAACCTTGGAACCAAAATGTTGAACACATTGCAATTATTCATTGAGAATATTCTAATTAACTAATGTGGATCAATAAGCACGATGATATTGTAAAAGCGGAGATGTAAATAAAGGCTTAGAAAAGTTTATATTGCCGCCTTTCTTTTTTAAACTTAACCAAACTCATCAATAAAATGTATAAATAAAAAATTAACAGGGTCTTCCCAAAGGAAAATTAACATTATGTTTGCATGAGAAATTGAAAGAAAATTTTGCCCTATCCAGTACATGAACCAAGAGCTACCACTTTCTTAGTATTTCTCTATCTAATTAAGCTTCAAATAACTAATTAAGCTATGATCTACTTTGACTGCTGCAACTACAAGATGCACATATGCTCCTGGCTCTTGCAGATTTTTCTCTTCCTATTCATCTAAAATGAAGCATGAGAACCATGCTTGCTTATTAAGATGTTAATCAGCTTCGTAATCTAGAGATGGTACGTTTTCCTTATACATTGTTTTTATACTATCATTGCATTGAAAATTGAAGGCCATTTACATCAGCAAAACATTTAAAAGAAATTGTCAATATTTGATTCACATCAATGCACAGTAAAATCTGGTTATGAAATGACTCACTTCATTGCAGTTTCAGATAAACTTAACATCCTGCAAATTGATGACAATGACTAATTCTTTGTAAGCAATGGGTATACATTCTAGCAAATTTTATCATGGCATGCTTACCAATGACATATCACATTGGTGTTGCTACAAGTCATCATATCAACACGGTTGAAGATATATTAAATGCATAACTGGGTAAAAAAGAGAGATATCCACAGGAATGTAATGCAAAGAAAATATCAGAGCATTTGGTAACTCCCATTAAAGTAGGGCATTCATTTCAATTAGAATTCATGAATTTCTACTGTACTCTGTTACAATAAAGGCCCTCACCATCGAATTTATTCTGTTACAGTTGTTAACGTTCCCTCTGCTGTTTACATTTAATTTAGATAACCCTTACTTAGATTAACTGAAAAGCATTCCGTATTTTCAAGAACTTTGGTAGCTGCAAAGCCAACGTATACATTTCTGGGACATATCTTATCCTGTTGTATCATTTTCATATTGCTCTATCATTTCTGAAGCGAATAGCTGAGATCATATTGTTGATATGGAGCCTCAACAAGAATTAAACCTGGGACTGCTTTTACTAAAGGCAAAATAGTAATTCCCTCACTATCTGGGAGCCAACTTCATATATAACTTCCAGCATGGCTTGCCTTTCTTTACTTTAACATATCTCAAAATCATAAATTACTGTTGAATGCAACTCTCTGGTTAAATTTATGATACTTGTCAAATCCCTATTGAAAGAGAGAGATATACAAGGAGAAGAGGCAAGACTGCTCAACAAAATGCAAAATTTCGCCAACATTTCATCAATATCAGCATATACAAAAATAAGTCCACTCACCGTGTTTTCAAGTACCTCATAAATCTCATTCCCTGATGATGATATTTCACGTCGAGATTATAAATGATTCATTTTTAAAGAGGGCCTCACGTATCAGCCACCTTTCATTCAATAATTAACAGATTAATGGCTGTGGTGGACATCGGCAGCCGCTGTTTGATTCCTCTCAGAGAAGACCACAGTTTCTGCTGGAAAGTATTTCATGAGAGAGATGCAATAAGTTTACATCTATTGAACCATCAACATTTTCGTATCCTCCCATCGAGCAGTGATCCATTTTAAGTTGGTTATGTTTACCACTGTTACCCAAGGCCGACGCGACAAATAATGCCGCCTAAGGCGAGCGCAATTTTTGCCGCCCTTTAGAAAAGACGGCTAAATAAAATCGGCGCATTAAAGTATTATCCGTCGGTGTTCACACTCCCTGCCAGTCGGCGTCCCGCGGGATATTAATGTAAATGCTTCTCTTTTATCATCAGTATCATTATCTGGCGGCTATATGTGGAGTATATAATATATAGCATATATATAATAAATAATGATGATACTCCTCTTCCCTCAGAGGGAACTACATACATATACAAGTAATTTTATATATATTTTAATACAACATAACACTATAAGTCAAGGGAGATAGTTTAAAGATCTTACAATTAGACTGTTCACAAACACGAAGGATTTCCACTCATATTTACCAAAGTTATGAGAGGTACCGTCACTACCTATACCGTGTTCCTTTAAGTGCAGAGTGGTTGTTTTCCAATTAAAGACATAAAATTTTTAAATTTTCAACAATAAACTGAAAAAACATGCGATTACCAAAATATTTCGTTTGCTAGCCGACTCTCTTTGCTTTACGGAAAGCCTATCGGTGGAATTCACCGAATTGTGAATTCGGGTGCGAACAGCTAAGTAAACTCTGTCAGTTTTCATCTTAAATGGTGTAATTTTGACATGCAGTTAAACATCATTTTATGCCTGCCTACCTATTCGATGTCAAGACCGTCTAGATGGCTCCCGTACCAATCGGTTTGACGTTACAGAATGTGTGCCCTGATAGGAACCAAAGCAGATCGCAGTTGAATGGGTCCCATTGGGTCGTTTCACATGCGTATGGAACTAAAGGAACCTATGAACCTGTAAAATAGAGATACATTAGAAACTTTCAAGACATACGTAATAACGTGTTGAATTCCACCGAGTTAAGTTTGCGCATATTAGCTTCATTTTTAATAAATTCAGTCCCATGAGTAAAGGGGATGGTGAATAAAGTGTAAATTATTCATCCTAATTTTCTAGTAAGAGCTAGAATTGATTCCCCAATCGAGAACCTAACTTGAACCCAAATTACAGCCGAAATAAAATACATATTAACTCAATAAGTGTCAATCAAAAATTTTACACCACCCGTCGCAGCAACAGTTGTCTTTGAAACATCCATTCTATCCCTAGGCGAGATATAAACTGGGTTATTCCGAAAGAACTCTCCAATCACAAGCCTCCTGAGTCAGGGCCAATCGTAGAGCTTATACTTTAATTGCTGTCAGTCAGTGCGGCTATTTGTAAACGAGGATGGAATTCCAAAAGTTTATAATTGATTATAAGCTTTTGTCCCAATTGAAGCAGCGTTCGACCTCACTAGCATTGTAATTTTGTTAATTTTCCTATTAATTAAATTGATTTAAGTATTGTAGTACCTGATTTTCGTAAATAATTGTATTAACTTAATAGTGCTTGAAATTTAAATAAAATCTCAATATGTATATGGAGGCACAAAATATTAGTGCCTCCCTGTAAAAGAAAAAAATAGCATTAGGGGTTTCACAGCCTACTGAAGTTTAAGAACTGTTCAGAATAATATGGAAATCATGGATATATTTACGGTAGTGAAATTCTGACTAATTCAAGACAGATACCTGGATATTCCACTTTGCGAGCAAAACGGCAAGCAAGAGAACACCCAAATCCTTTCTATTGTGATTATCCTTATCTTTATAACTTACCTCTAAGCTGGGCTATCTCTGAAAGGAGACCCGGGAGATTTCCATGAAGCCCCTTCCTCTGCCTTGGCGACAACCATTGGTTAGTTAATAAAGTGCAATATTTGTAAAAATTAAATTTCTTGAGGGTATGCTTTTAACCATATACAATTTAACAAAGTGATTTGTAAGAATGGGGTTTCCTCAAACTGAGGGCCTGGATTCGACGCATCCACAAAACCCCCCTCTTTGCAAGCGCTGCTTCTAGAGTTAGCCTTGGACCTAAGGGGGTTTGGCATCACGCTTGAGAATCTGTTCGCATTTGCATCACCATGGGGGCATGCAAATTAATGAAATATTTTTGTTGATGCTTGAATAATGAAGGGGCATACTTCAGTATCCCGTTTTTAGATTAAGGAAATCATATCGGAGAAAAAATAATTATTGAAGAAATTGACCATTTATGATGTAGTGGCACTCTGCTATATACAAAATTTCATTTCATAGACATTCTAGCTTTATCCTTTCTTTGTTCCTTTATCCAATAAAAAACGGGTCGCTTAGAGGCTAATTTTATTTCTTGTTATTGTAAATACTAGGTACAGGAGAACTCACTTAACTCATTGAGATCGGCTAGCAATATTAATACTTTATTCAGAAACGGAATCTACTTTTTCTGTTTTCAAGTAGATTTTGGTACCTTATAGAGGATAACGACAAAGAAAAAAATTTCAAACAATTTGAACAATTAGATAATGATTTAAAAATTGGCTGCCCTCCTTATATTGAAAAATGTCGTTTTTCATTCACTGATGATTGAAAATATTAAGACTGTGTAATGCAAACAACAAATTCTTAAAAACCATTACCTAGGTTTCGAGGAACTCATATTGAAAAAAAATCAAAATTGCACTTCCAACTGCTACAAAAAGTAAAGGAAGAAAGTGAGGAAAACAGAAACAGCTTCATTCCTTAGTTGCACAAACTGTACTGAGAAGCTAGGCAAAATTTTAGCTCTCTCAAAGTCTGTGGAGGGTACCATTGGCGAGGTAATAAATCATAAATAATGCAGTGATTTATTAGTCTTCTTTAAAACTTTAAAGAAAATATTTAACATTGGAATTTAACATAATTTTTTGGCATAGCAAATAGAAACATCTAGGTAAAATTTAAAATGTTTACAAAGTCAGCTAAGAACGCATTAATTTGCGGAAGAGGGAATGTCTGTTACTACATAAGTAAAAACAAAACGACAACTTACTGAAAATGCATGTGTATTTCTTTTCAAGTACAGAACTTAAAATCTCTCAATAACATTTTTCAACATGGAATTAAATAACCTGAGAAACAAGTTTTATTTCTGCTTATTAACTCAGGATTTTTCTTCAGACCTGTTACCCTTTTTAAGAGCTTTCTTTTCTGCCTTCTTCTCTGCATCTATGCGTTTCCTCTTCTTATTCAACAACCATGCTTCCTTGCGTCTTTCTGCCCTTCCAGCTATCATGCTGCGATACAGACCTCTGTGCTTTCTAATGACCATCTTCTCACGTAAACGATATTGCTGTCTTTCCTCACGCTTTTTAGAAAATGGACTCTCCTTTGCTATCTCTCCAACTTTGATGGCCATCTTCTTTTTCTGCAACAGAAAATTAACAAAATGTCAATGTTTTCTAATAAAATATTTTAAATACTAATGAAATTTACCTCGGCAAAGAACTAAGTATTAGCCCAAATACAATGCAACCTCAAACATATAATAATCCCAAATATTCTCAAGGAAAACACACTTGTTTTTCTCCTTTTGAATCATAATTTTCTCTGTGCACATTAACCCTTTCGAGACGGCCACATTCTCTTAAAATCGTCTCCTGGACACGGAAGCATTTTTCGACTAAGATGTTGGCAGGTATAGAATTGAACCCTTCTGAGTCCTAAGCGCGGTTCCTTCCTCGGCAACTGCAATCGTGGGAATACCGTCACATTCCCTTCCACAGCATGGGGCCGCGGCTACCTAAATGTTATTGCTGACGTTTTGCCAAATAGTTATTTTAGCAGTAATTGTCAATATTAATTTGGAAATTAAAATCTTGTATCTTGCCGACTATGTACAACTTTCAAACGAAATTTTACCATTAATATTAAGCTATTTAGTATACTATTATAGTGGCAATGATGTAGCATAGTTTTTATATTATAATATCCTAATTACCTTAATATTAACGGTAGAATTTCGTTTAAAAGTTGTACATAGTCAGCAAAGACCAACATTTCAATATCCAAATCAATATTGACAATTACTACTAAAAGAAAATCTTTCGCAAAACTGTTGCAATAACATTTCATTTTCTGCGGCACCATGCAGTAAAAAGGGTTATAAACGACCCCAGGGGCTGAGTTTCCTCTTTGTGGTGCAGAAGGAAAGGTCAGAAATCCCCCAGAAAAGGGTCAGAAGGGTAAGTTTATAATATCCTAATCCTCTGAAACTGCATCCACGTGCGATTTATACCTGCGTCGTCTATACACGACAGCCGTCTTTCTGCGTAGGAAAAATGCCGTCGTCTATAGCCGACAACAGCCTCGAAAGGGTTAATAATTCCAATATATAATATTTTTAGCTTG
This sequence comes from Pachydiplax longipennis, assembly GCA_036926295.1. Lineage (NCBI taxonomy): Eukaryota > Metazoa > Arthropoda > Insecta > Odonata > Libellulidae > Pachydiplax > Pachydiplax longipennis. Next base: position 35,436,126 of record JAVFKF010000004.1, on the reverse strand, counting down.
AGCAAAGTCACGAAGTGTTTTCTGCCTCACTTAGCAAAAATAATTTTACAGCACCTAACATAACTTTGTAGGATTTATTCGTTTACTAGGGATCCAGAAGCAACTTTTCTCGACAACATGATCAATATTATTTTACATAAAATTAATTTAATAATGGATAAAAATTCAGAAATTATAAATACAAAAGCATTGTCGTACAAACTAAAGAGGTCATAAACACTGGCATCATTACAAACAAAACATAAAACTAGACTCTTTCCACAAAAATATTATACATTAACATTACGTAGATTTGAGTTAAAGCAATGTTTAGCATGTTTATGTAGTTGTATTAAACAGAGTTTAATAGACTGAAACATTAATATTGAACTTGGTCACAGAATAATGAGTAACTTTTCTAAATCCTAGAGCCAAAGTTTATCTTTTTTGCATTGAATTATTGCTGAACCAAGAATCAAAATAGGAATTTGATTGGGGGGGGGCACATACAAACGAAAGTTTGAGCTTAAAAAATATCAAGTTTGAAGACGAGTTAAAAAAGTCTCTGCATCAAGTATTCAGAAACTACAACCCTATAAAAGGGTCTTGTACTTACCTTCTCCTTTCTTTCATCAGCCTTCTCCTCATCAATCACACCTAACCCCTTTTCTTCTTCTTCCTCCTCGCTTTCTTCCTTTTCATCATCCTCTTCATCCTCTCCCTCATCCACTTTACTTGTTTCTGCTTCTTCTTCAGATTCAGACTCAGATTCTTCTTCAGCTTCTGAAAATGAACAGTCATATTGTCATTCCACATTCAGCAGAACTCTTACACTTAATGCTAGACAATCGATGAAGGCAATTTTGTCTATAATACTTGAGGCCATAGGTTCCGAGCTTAGAAAGTCGATACCAGCTCATAATTTCGTTAGAAAAGAGAATTATGCCAAATCAAAATGTGATGAGAGAAGATGCCCTTCTTTAAAGAGGAACGAGAGTAATTTGAAAGTTATAGTCGTAAATTGCAGAAGTATAAGGAATAAGCAGGCCGAATTTCTTAATCTCACTAGAATCACTTGCGCGGATATTGTGATAGGAACAGAAAGTTGGTTAAGCGAAGATGTTGAATCGAGTGAGATATTTCCTCCGGATTATATTGTACATCGTAAAGATAGACTCTGTAGGATAGGCGGAGGGGTATTTATCGCTGTAAAAGCATCTTTGAAGAGTCAGCGCGTCGACTTTCTAGGTAACGGTACAAGTGAAATGGTATGGATTTCGGTTTTTGGACGGAACGGAAGGAAGGTACTCTTTTGTTCGTTTTATCGGCCCCCAGATAGTAACATTGAATGTTTACAGGAACTAGCTGAATCTCTTGAGATCATCCGGAAGAAAATGAGGGATCCTATCATTGTTGTAGGAGGGGATTTCAACCTTCCCCATATTAATTGGGATAATTTATCGAGTTCATATTCAGGTCGGGAGAAGAGTATATCGCAGAAATTAATAGATACTTTTACGATCCATGCTTTAGATCAACTTAACAGGAAGGTTACGAGGACGATTCGCGAAGGTCGAGGGAGTGTATTGGACTTACTAGCTACGTCTCATTCGCACCTTTTTGATGAGATAAATATACTAGAAGGAATTTCAGACCACGATATTATTACTGCAGTAATTAAAACGGATATAGTAAAATCACTCAAGCCGCCCCGGCAGGTTTATATGTTTCGTAAGGCGAATTTTTCGGAATTCAGGGATTATATCAACGTTAATAGGGATGACTTTTATAATTTTATGAGTAGTAACAGCGTTGAGGATAGCTGGATAGAGTTCCTTCGTATACTTAAGGAAGGCTTAGCTAGGTTCGTCCCTATTAAAACCGTGAGGGAGCGTAAGGAACCACGTTGGATGAAACCTAAATTGCGGGCGTTGCATAGGAGGCAAAGGTTTCTACACGCACGGATGAAGAGACTAGAGAAGATCGGAGGTGACTCTGAAATTGAGCGTCAGAAATACGCGGAGGTACGAAAATTGGTTAAGGAGGAATCGCGGAATGAGTTCCTGGAATATAGATCTAAAACCCTTTTAGAGTCTTTAGGAAGCGACCAGAAGGAGTTTTGGTCATACGTCCGAGAATCTCGTGGAGGTCAGTCTTCAGTATCTAGTCTTGTTAATGATGAGGGACTAACAGTTAGTGATTCGGTAGGTAAAGCGAACTTACTTAATCGACATTACCAGGAAAGCTTTACTTTAGACAATGGACGTACGAACGATTTTTCTGTCAGGGTTGATTCAAAGATGGGGCCGATCGAGTTGTCAGTGGATGGAATAGGTAAGCTGTTGCGAGAGGTTGACAAGAAGAAAGCGCCCGGACCGGAAGGTATACCTTCGCTGGTTATTACTACGCTGGCGGACGAGCTTTCTCCCTATCTTGTCGTATTTTATAAGAAAACGTTGGATGAAGGCGTTGTACCAACGTCGTGGAAAAGAGCGCATATCACCCCAATTCCTAAGAAAGGGCGTTCCTCGAAACCGGAAGACTATCGTCCCATATCCTTAACGTCAATTTTTTGTAAGATAATTGAACATATTATTGCCAGTTCTATAATGCGTTTTCTAGGTGATAAGGGGGCAATTAGTGAATGTCAACACGGTTTTCGTAAGGGTAGGTCATGCGATACCCAGTTAGCCCTTTTTGTGAACGATTTAGTTAAGGCTGCTGATAAGGGTATTAGCACGGATGCCATATTTTTAGATTTTAGAAAAGCTTTTGATAGAGTTTCACATGTAAAAATAATTCATAAATTGATGGCTTATGGGATTAATCAGCAAGTTATTGAGTGGATAAAATGTTTTCTAGGAAACAGATCGCAGCGAGTTGCGTTGGACGGAATTTTTTCTGATGAGGTTTACGTCACATCCGGTGTTCCGCAGGGTAGTGTATTAGGTCCTCTTCTGTTCCTAATTTATATCAACGATATGGTGGATAATGTTCGATGTAAGGTTAGGCTATTTGCAGATGATACTGTTATTTATAGTGATATTACAAGCGCAGATGACATTATTTGCTTACAGAACGATCTGAATCTTATTTCTGGTTGGTGCAGGGATTGGCAGTTAGATTTGAATGTAAAGAAGTGCGTAGCCATGAATTTTACACGTTCCGCTAATGTTTCTCGCATGCCGTATAATATTTCAGGATATCCGTTGCAGTTCGTGAAGCATCATAAATATCTTGGTATTACGCTCAGTAGTAATTTTTCCTTTAAAGAGCATATTCAAAACGTAGTAGGTAAAGCGAATAGGATGCAAAGTTTAGCTAGTAGAATCCTTAGGGGTTGCTCATGGAGAGTAAAAGAAATAGCGTACTTCTCCCTAATTCGACCTCTCCTTGAGTACTGCTGCGCGATTTGGGATCCGCACGAAGTGGGATTAACTTCCAGCCTTGAGATGGTTCAACGTAGGGCAGCTAGATTTGTTAAGGGAGATTTCAGTTTTGACAGCAGTGTTTCAGCTATGATAGAATCCCTCGGTTGGGATTCGCTTAGTGATAGAAGACTTGATTACCGTAGGAAGCTTTTTCATAAATTTATCACTACGGATCTCAGGGAGGAGGTAGTTGATATTGTCATACCAGTTTGTAGCATACGTGATCTTCGAGACAAAACGACGAAGCGTTACAGGGAAATAGTTGCCAGGACAGATAGTTATTTCTGGTCATTTTTTCCGCGAAGTATTAGAGAAGCCAACGGCAGTCAAAGGTAGATAGGTTTTCGGTGTTTCACACCCCCTGCCATGCGCCAGTGGCGGTTAGCAGGGTCCTTATGTAAATGTAAATGTTAGGGAACCCATGACACACAAACATGTTGCTCTATTGACACATTATTAAACAAAACTTTTCTATATTGCTTTTGAACTCGTACAGTAAAACCTTGCCATAATTTCTCTTTGGTTAGTTTTGCACAATTAAAATAATACTGACAAATCAAATATCTAGATATCAAGTAATATTTTCTCAAACTTTGGTTAGCATCTAGAAAAATGTCAGATATTTGGTTGATTTTGGCACAAACTCTCAAACAAATCATCCACCCCTGCTACAGGCAACAGAAAAATCTTAAAGTAAAATGATGAACTAAATTGAAATTTTCCAAGAGCATGACTCAATGAATTTACATCTCTTCGTACATTTTTAGACTTTAATCACAGAAAAAATATGCATAAAATATGCAACATACACATGAAAAATAAAAATGAGGAATAGTTTAATTAATTAATAATTTTAATTAATAGTTCAATTAAGACAAGGCAATTAAAGATGAGTACAGAATAAAATTTTCTTTCTTGTACAAATTTTAAGTAAAATTGAAGAACATGTAAATACATATTATTATTGGGAATATTTAATGAATTAATAATTAATTAATTTTAACGAGTAGAAAGCTAAAACACATCAAACCATATCTACCTCTATATGAGAATTAATCCAAGTTTTACATCTAACTTGAAGGAAGGAGAAAATTATGCAGATTTTTCTAATGGCATATATTTTGCAATCTGCTGTAAATTAAATGTGTTAATGTGTCTGTATTTTAAAGTTTTATAGCTAAATGCACGATTATCATTTCTTGTACAGCTAGCAGTTAATTTTTTTCTTCATACTCCTATTATAAAATTTGTAATTAACTTAAAGCGTTTACTTTAAGCAATTATTATCTCCTTCCTGATTTATCATGTATATACAATAAACATCACAGTCTCAGGTCTCACTTGGTGGTAGTGTGTGACAAAAAAGTTCTCCATGATAAATTTCTTATACTATACCACAAAATAAAAGATACACGACCTAGGTTTCGTGGCGAAGCCACATCATCAGGTGAAACAAAGGGCAAAACACTCGGAATTTATACAAACACCGAACCAATGAGAAAAGGTGAAATTGAATATAGAATACAATGAATCAGGATAGGAGGAAGATTAATGCAACTATTGGAAGGAGCAGGATAATTGAAAGGTAAAGGAAAAGGATTGGCGAACGAAAAAAGGGGGGGGGGAAGGAAAACTAATGGGTTTGAGGTGGAGTGAGGAGGGAGGGGTTAGGGATGATAGCTTGTAATAGAGGGGAATGGTTAGGAAACAAATATTCGTTTACAATGTTGTTGGAGGAGTTTTTAACAATTTCAAAAGTCTCAAGAGCATCGAGTTTAAAACTTTTTTCACAACGGTGAAGCACAGTCATTTCAAAATCGCTGGTATGTCCAGTAGTTAGCAAGTGTTTACTAAAATGGGAACTTTCAGTGTTGTTGTTACGAAACGCTCAGATATGTTCCTTTTTCCTGTCTGAAAAGCTCCTCCCTGTCTGGCCTATGTAAAAGGCATCAATCAACACTTTCAATTGACTTTTGTTTCTTTTTTTACTTCAATCCTATGAAATGTGTAGTCTGTTTATATAATCATTACCTTACTGGAAATATATCTACATGGCATTTGTTTAATTTTGCAGGAATTGGTTAAGACTATGTTCTTTAAAAGAAAATAGGTGTTGCAGGTTTATCACATATTCTCCAGAATTTTTTCTTCCTGCTTGCCGACTTAGCAATTATAACTATCACTAATTTTATTCTTTCACTTTGCTTTTAATGGCTATCTCTTTTTAATTTTGCAATATCATGCAAGTTAAAGTGTTTTATTATCAATTGTACATGTCAACTACTGCAACTCACCAGCAGGATCTTCCTCCTCTCCTTCCAATGCCTTTTGCTCAGGAGGAACGTACCCTTCTGCCTGTTGGGTCTCAGTGAATGGTGAGAGATGTGGTGGAAGAACACATCCAATCAGATAATTCTCTACAGGAAGAAGTTTTCTTGCATTTACTGAGTCAAATACCCACTGGGGCTGCACATAGTACCTTTGTTAAAAATCACAAAAAATAAACCATGTGATCATCATATATTCTGCAGCTACATCAAACAAAGATAACTTGTACATCAAACAATGAACAGCAAAAGATGAGTTTATTACCTAGATAAGAACTGCTTGTCAACTGAAGGCCTGTCAACCACTTGATGTGTTATGGTTTCATCGCTTTCAGGATAAGTGGCTCCCACAAACAGAAGTTTATCCCATGACACTTGGCCTCCAAAAGAACGAATAAGAAATGTTAAAGGTTCTCTTGGCACCTCTCTGTTTATGAAGAACTTGAGCCCTTCAAAAAGTTTCTTTAAATTACTTATTTCTTCCATTTCTTTCCTAGCCAAGTCCAGCTGGGTTGGGTCTTCTGACTAAAGGAAAACAATTTATTGCAGCTTAAGTACACTTGAATGATACAGTACTTAACTGAAGCAGATTCTCATAAAAATCATTGAACTTACCAGTGAGAACTGATCGACAGTAACCTCCTCCTCTTCTGTGAATGTCTTATTCTTGATTAGATTGGTGTTCAGGGCAGCCACTCTCTCTGACACAAATGCTTCTTCATCAGCCAGAGTTTTATCTATCTCATCAGCTGAAGGTAGATAAAAAGAATAAGTTGGATATCATTACTGAATTTAATTAAACTAGAAAAATCACAATTCTAAACTAGGTATACACATTAAATTTTAATATTATACAAACTACTTTATGTTTAATAATATCTACGAACAAAATACTCTTAATCACAATTTCATAGTCTTCCCCAAGAGTAATATACCACTGATTCCATGATTAAGCTTATTGAATTATAAATGTTAATTAATCAGATAAATAATAGTGAAATAACTTACCAGTTAGTTCAGAAAATTTCGGCGGGTAAATCAAGTTGAGAGAATGATAAAGTCTAAAATTGACGAATCCAAGCATAATAATATAAAATTCCACGAAATGTGACATTACTGTGAAATCAACATCACTTTTTTCATGAGGCTGGAAAGGAAAAGTTTAGATAAATTAAAAATTTAATCTCTTTCGAGAATTCTTGGCAAAATTTTTAAAGAATCATTCCATCCATGCAAGTAAAATGATCATATGCTGAATAAAAAATAGCTAAACTATTTTTAACTGATACTAAGCTAAACTGTAACTTTTTAAACAATAAATAAGTCAGCTTCAAAGACATGCTTGAGCAATGAGAAAATAAGCATCACAACTGTACCTTGAATGCGAAATGATGAGGCACAATCCAAGTAACTGTTTGTCCTTTGATTTCAGCTTGGTAATAATATCCCTTGATGGAAATAAATACTTTGCGCAAAGCTCGAGCTTCTATCACATAATGAAGAAACTCCACTGTAAGTCGACGACACATTAAGGAATGTTCTCGTGGTACATGCTTTAAGCTAGGAAAGGTGCTGAACAAGAAACAAAGGGTCAAACAGTCGTCCAAGTCACGAATGGCATCAATAAAAGTTGGATACCTACAAAGAAAATAGCTAGTTTAAAGAAATAGCAAGGAGTTCGGAGAATGATATTTATCCTACTACTTAAATTATTAGTCATCATAAATGTTAAGACCTGAATAAAAAATTGACCGTGGCCACTAATTATATAAACAAAACATACCTTTCCTTTACTATGTGGTCCAGCTGTAAAGTTGGATGATTTTTAAGCAGCCTATTCATTTGTTCGAAATCCTGCAGGGCTTTGGCACGCTTTACCCTGTGAGTAAATACCTATAAGGAAATGAGGTTCATTAGAAACACTATATCTACGTAAATGAATTTTATAAAAAAACATATACACAAACACAACACAAAAACATGGAGGAAGGGCACCTACATGGTAGTCTCGCATTTTCCATATTATTGGTTCGTGCATTAAAAATTGTATATCTTTCATATGATATAAAGTCTTGATAGAAGTTTCTCCTTTCTGCGCTCGTTTTCTATTGCGAGGCTCCCTTGGATATACACCTTTTAATATGCATAACTTTCTAAAATCCTTCAGGTTAAGCTGTAATTTCTTTAAGGCTCCTTTCCTGGTAATGTACTGGGCACCTTCACCAGATTCATACTAGAATAAAAGTTATTGTCAATAAGTCGCAATAATGTTTAACATCTACACACGGAACATACGAGTGGAAAATAGTAAACATTACCTTCTTCTTTCGTTTGGCAACCATTTCGTTGAAATATTTGTTTCAGTCAGACAAAGATCAGCAGTAGTTAACAAAGGGCATACTATTATTCCGGCAATCCAAACACGTGATCCATGGGACCACGAGGCAAACAGAAGGAAAATGACATGAGATCGAGGTATCGTAGAGAGGTAATTCGAGATGTTGAATCGATACTGTAGATAGTTGGGTCTGCTTGATACTATCGATCAGTCGCAAGAGATCACACCCGGCAAGGTTAAATCATTATTCTTAGGAACATTATAAAATAACTTATTCTATATTCTGATGAAAACAGTAGGTTAAAAGTTAGCAAACTGTGTATAATTATTCTTTAACTTTTGAAAATCATTAATAAAGTTCAATATTTAGGGCTTGATCCTTACTATTGACTAATTATCATGAAAACCAGTCTCGGCTACTTTTTGGGAATATAATTATTCATCTTGTATTACTCTCATAATATATTTTCATTATAACCGAGGCTTGTTAAAGATTATCATTTTTATCTTTACGCTAAGCTGATCTTATGAATAATTGAATAAATGGAAAATTGCAAAATACGTTTGATTAAAAAGAAAAAAAATAAACTGCATTAAAAATGCTTGCACTTTTCCTAACTTTTTGTATTTTCAAATCATCCCATGAAACTATTTATAATGCTGAAAATATTCAAGTTTCACCATATTTTATTTTTGGTAATTTTACTAAAATCTACTTATTGTCATTTCTAACCTTTTCTCTGTGGCTCAAATGCAATATTATATGAGTTGTTGAAAGGTAGATTGGAATTTCATAAATTTGTTATGGAGCATTCCTTTAACCTCCATTGTAAATAAATGCCTAATGAATAAACCAGGCATGCTCAGTGCAGTAAAAAGCAACATAAAGGGAAATATGAAGAAAGGAAATTCTCATATTCAAGAAACAGTGTATGTTATGGTTAGAGAAGGAAAAGGCAAGACTTTGACACCATATTAACAGTTGTTTTACATTTCTCTATATCTGCTTTCTTATAACTTGGGGAAATTACCAATTTTATCATAATATTGGGTACAGTCGGTCAAGACTCAAACTTTGTTGTTCATCAGATGCGGAGGAGATGGAGATATAAATTTGAAAATGAAAATAATGTAAATAAATAGGTATATATGCATGAGAAGGGAATGCTTTGTCCTTGAGATAAGTTTGCTAGGTTATAGTTTAATTAGGTAGTTTTATCAACATGATGTATCCATCAAATATTAACCATAAAAAAATTAATTCCTTAATCTTTTATACAAACTCAGTGTTTAAACACTTTTTCCTGCTTTCTTTTACAAATACATTGTGTTTTCTGTCTCTATTTTAGAGAAATGCTCATTTTGTTTCCTTGGTGTTGCTCAATTTAAAGTTTTATAACCAATTCTAACCTCTTTGATTACTGCTTAACTCTTTGTTTATGAAATATAGATAGCCAGGATCTTTTCTTTTAGAACACTATTAATACATAATAAATGGAGGATAAGAAGAGTATTGATTTAATTTCTTTATTGCAAAAGTTGGTTCACCAATAAAGGACATCCTTTGAGGCGAAATAAAACTATATTTTTTAAACTTGATAGAAATAGACATGCAGTATATAGCATAAAAATATTTTACATCTTACAGTGCTACTTAAACATATTTTCTTCCAAAGAAAGATCAACTGAAGAATGAGCAGAAGTGAAAAATAGCTTGATGTTTTGGAATTGAACCCAAGTCTCCCACTTTCCAGGCAGATATTCTAAACACTAAACCTACCAAACTGCATTGTTTGGTTTCTTACCTTTCTCACAAAGCATCCAATTAACAGAGTGGAATTGATGCAGCATGGTAATTTAGTTATTAAAATACCTTCCTGGAAAGTGAGAGACCTTGGTTAAAGGGTGAGTCATGTCTCCATTACTCACTTCTGTTTATCCTTGGATTTTAAGGTCTCCCCATGCACTAAGCATGCTCCCTTCTCCCCATTAAACACCTTTCCCTCATCCAAATGTAAATAGATTGAATAATATGAAACTGAATAGTGTAAGAATATCATATAACAACTGATTCATGCACTATAGCAGTATTTAACCAGAATTTCAGCACAAAGAATATTGAGATTGCCATGAAATAAACCATTAAATTGTGCAGCATTAATAAAGGAAGTTAATTGGATGATTTTCTTTGATAAAAAGAATTCAAGAATAAAAAGCAAGTGGATATAGCATAAATATCATATCACATTTATTAATTAGTGTCTTGCTTAGCATACAAGAAATCAGAACAATATAACATTTTGAGAACTTCATCTGATTAATCAACAACATTTTTATTGCTTTGATGTCATATTTTAACAAATAAGCCAAGAAAATACTTACTTTTATTTACAAAAAACTTTCCCAAAATTCTACACAAGGTAATAGGTACATGAAATACTCAAATTACAATGTATAATCTCAGAAATTTTCATTATTGCTTCCCTACATTTGCAGTTCATCACATTGTTTCTTATCTACATTTACATTCCGTTCATCACAATTCATTTTCTCACATTAGCAAATGAAACATTTCAGCAGCTGTCTTTCAGTAAACCTTTCTGGTAAAAAATTAAATTAAAATAAAGTCTGACAAGATGAGTGCAAATACTCAGCTAAACACACAATTTTTACAGAATGTAAAATCTTATCACTAAGCCTAGTTTGCACTGCTTATCATAATCATTAAAAACTACACTGCATTGCATTAAAACATCAGGTGAAACAGTCCGTTGCAAATGCACTTCTCTCAGTAAAAAATCATGACTTTTCCACATCAGTTGATTTCATAAAATAAGAGGAATGTAGTAATACTTTGACAGCACAGGTCATACTGTGTCCTCCAACTCACAGTTCCACCACTCTTGTTATTCTCACCATAGTCTAACTAAAGCAGGAAGGCTGAGATGAACATTTCAACATGTTCAAATTGGAATTAGCCATCTTTTCAATGCTGCTAAAGGAATGGGGAAATTTGACACTAAACATTCAAGCTCACTAATGCATTCAGAATAATTTGAAAAGTTCCCTATAGATTCATTTGGAAATATCATTACTGTCAGACTGTACATTATTTATAGTGAAGTTGTCCATGTTCTTTATTAACATAGGCATTTCTGCTATCTCTTCTTTAGAGTATCCCTCTGTATTCTGGTGATGGCAATCACTAGTTTGTCCACAGATGGGGCATTCTGGTATTTGAGACTTGATTGAAAATCGAATTTTCTGTAAAAGAAAAAAATTGTAAGATAAAAGGAAAAATCAGATGTAACTCCCAAACTTGGAAATGAGTTTAAAAAAATTATTTCTTTCATATAAAATACTTTAGACTAAAATGTTATTGATGCCTGGATTGGTATAGGAATTATCTTTCCAGCCTAAACAATGATGGCAAATAATTTTGTCTTATGTAATGAATTAATTATTCAAATAGTATGCTTGTAAAATACATTGTAGAGAGATTATAAAGAAGATATACTAAAGGTGCAGATATTTAAAGATTTCATACAATGAAATCTTTCCCATACTCACAGGTTACAAAATTAAATTTTGATAACTACTATTAAAATACTGATATAACTAGTTTTTATTCCAATGAATCAGAAAAACACCAAGCAATGAGTCTCAATAATATTCACATACCTCCCAGAGGGTTCTTCCTTCTGCTCGCAGTAGCACTACAGCAGCCAGGAGAGGAATGCATGCAAGTGAAAGAGATGACATGCCCCATCCTAGACCCTCTGCCCACCGGGGATATGTATACTGTCCATTGTTGTATGTTGGTGGGTTATAATCAATCAGACTGAAGACCCACACGGCCTGTTTGGTTGAAAATAATGCAGAAAATGTAGAGAAAATTAAACATGTATTCACTACAATATCTGAGCTAATAAAAAATATATAAAATATATTAATTTGCACATTAGTAGAAAGATTGAAAATGAGTTTTGCCACCTAGTAAGTTTTGTTATATCTGGGAGATTTTTGGTGAGGAAATTTTGGGAAATTGTCTCTCAGTCAACAACATGTATAAAGCAAAACATATGTTAGGTAACTAAAGACAAAAGACATTTTTTTAGATACTTTCATCAGGCTCCAGAATACAAAACTGAAATTTAAGTAGATTATTACCTTGACGTTATAATGTATAGGAAAATTCTTTTACTCTAAATCGATGTTTTGGTCTTATTAGCTCAGAAATTTTATATTAGTATACTTCAGTTGACATAGATATTAAATTTCCACAATAAAAGTAAATATGATTTTATAGTCCATAAAATATAGACAGTACTAAATTGATGAAATAAATAATACTTGAGATTTTGAATTTGAAACTCAAGACAACCATACCAGAAAAATCTTTGGTCTAGATAGCTTAATGGTATAGTACCTGTACAACAATGGATTACATTATAGCTCAATTCTCAATCATATTATACTAATAAACTTCTATTGATTGTTAAATTTTTCTAGATCCATCCCTTGTAATATCCTTTTCTTCTCTTTGAAATAAGTTGAAAAGAATAATATTGAAAAGATGAATATTTACCATATATGCAACTTTATAGACATTACAGCATAAATGGCTAGTAAATCATACCTTCATATTTTAACATGGAGATTTAAGGTTATAGTTTTTATTAAATTCATTTAGCCTAAGTAACAGTGCTTTGTGTCCATTTCACATGATTCATATTCTACATTTAATATAATAAATGTGAAATGAATGTGAAATAAACATGGAGTATCCTTATTTCTTGCTTGCAAGTGTTCACCCATGAAGGAATGACTGACTATATGATTTCAAAAGGAAAAATTATAGTTCTCACTTTCTATATTATTTATTCTCAAAGACTTACCATAATGAGAACAGGAGCTGCCACCCACCAACAAAATCTAAAATATAGAGAAGGCATCCTTCCAGTCATTTCCTTCACATTTTGACATAATCTGTCAGCTCCATAGAACCATGATATAGCAATGACTTCAAAAAATGCTAAATACATGATGGAAATGGAAGCTGCATAATGGTCAATGAGTTGGAAGAAATAAATTCCTCCCTGAAAAGAAGCATGAATAGCATTAAATTTTACTAAAACTGTATTCACAAATTATTTCATTTGTATCTTAAAAATGAAATCTCATAATTTTACCTGAGTCAGATTAGGTAATCCAAATAAAAATGACACTATGCAAACAACAAGTACAACTACTTCGTGACACTTAAGATTACGCTTGATCCAGTTAGGAAAACCGTCTTTGATGGATGTCACAACCACTTCCACAATAGCAAACTGAAAAAGACATTCACTGATATCAATATATTATAATGTTATGGCTCATTAAATTTAAATTGCACAAAACTAAAAATTGCAAAATTATAACAACAATATGAAAAACATGTATAGATTATGAAAAAGTGTTAATTTGGAGCAAAATTTACAAAAAGTATTCATTTAGTGTGCCCATAATTATAGCTTCATTGAGAAAATGAAGTAATTGAATTCTGAGAAAATGAAATAAAATCATAATGATACCATTACAAAATGATAACAGTCCTTGTCAATAGATCATTTCAGAATGAATAGATAGTAATATTTCAATTCAGTCATAACAGAAGCATTTGTTTATTTGATCATTACTGACATACAGTAAGCTTACTCATTCTTCAGTATAGGTATTCACAGAATAGTGAGGTCCACCATTGAGTATGTTATTAATCTTGTTCATTTCTATCTTTTCTCTAACTTTAGTGATTCTAACATATATACTTGTTTAACCTCTTTATTTCATTATTCCAATCCCTGGCTATCACTTGTAAAACATCCTCTTTTCTTTCAGCTTCCCTCTATTTTTAATTTCTTTCTACCCACTGTTGATTTATCCACATAACCCCAAGGGATATTTATACAGATGGGATTGACTCACATCAAGTAAAACTCTAGCTTTTCCTCACTGTTTGTGAAATTTAGTTTCTAGTACTTTCTTTAATACAGTAAAACCTAGTTAAGATGATTTTCAAGGGACATGGTGAAAACCACTTTATAAACAGGATAGCGTTATAACTGGGTTATGATAAAATTATATTTCTTGCATTGGTTGGCATAGAAGTGCATTTCTTTGCCAACCAAAGCCAAAGTTTTCTTTAATGGTTTTTGGTAAATTATTCTTTCTTATGTTTAAACCATCAGTGGCTTATCATTCTTATAGATAACACTATTAATACATACTTAATAGATCTGACACTAAGATTAGAGTTATTGTTTCGAAATTGTTAATCACTGCTAGATCTACATTCATTGATTCCCGAACTCTAATGTAAAATATCGAGAAATCATTTAGATTAGATTACAAAAAAATCATCTTACCTGACTGTCTAGACCTAGGCAGAGTAGCATAAAGAAGAAAAATACAGCCCAAACTTGTGGGATAGGCATTTTTGCAAGTGCTTGAGGATATACCACAAATACTAGACCAGGACCTGTAAATAAATAATTAATTGGTCAAAACTGGATACTGGATTTGTATTAATAAATTACAAATATTTAGATACAATAATTGAGCCAATGAAAACAATAAATACAAAAGATACAAACATTTGTATAGTTAAATTAACAACAGGACACATTTATCTTGATTTAAAAAAAAACCTTAAGATTCATCAAATATATCAATATCATAAAATTCAATGTATGGATTCTCATAGAACTTATTGACCTTGATCAAAATTATTGATTTTTATCTTTAATTTTTACTATGAAAAGATACATTATTTCTATAAACAAGTGGTAGATATTTTAAATTTCTTATATAAGGTTATTTCTATTAATAAACGATTGTATTAATAGTTAAGTTAGGGTACTAGAGACATTAACAATGTTAGCTACTAAATATAAGTGCAGGCAGTGTTACATAAATTAAATGAGACATAAATAAAAAACCAAGAGTCACTCAAAATGAAAATCTCAGGTTGTGGTGTCAGAAAAATATATCAGAAAAGAGGATAACCTCTTTCTCTATCAAGCAGGTTTCTAAAAGTATTCCCTATAAAACTTAAAGAAGCCATAAAAAATTTTCAGTATAATTGAAAGTTTTATAGTGACATGTAATATAATAATCACAATAAGAGGAATTGTGGTGAAAAATAAATCTCTTTTGCACCGCACATAAAACTCTATCAAGGAAAAATATACTTTACCCTATAACTCTACCCACAGGACAGAATTGGAAAACTATATCTATTGTTTTTACTTTAACTTGATTTAAATAAAATGCTCCTTTGACACTAACAAGTTGAAAACTTAACAAGTACCATTTATTTCATGAGTTTGAACTACAAAAACAAACTGTGCCTAACAGCAAAATATTAAATTTTCAGCAGAATCTATATGAAGAATGATCTCACCATCTGTAATGACATCCTCAACTGTGCTTCCTTGCTCAGTAGCTATGTTTCCAATTGTAGCAAAAGCGAAAATTCCCACTAAAATGCTGGTGATAGCATTGATTGATGCTATTGCTAATGTGTCCACAAGAATTTTATTGTAAAAGCGGTTATAACTTGCAAAGGATATCACAGAACCAAATGCAATGCCAATTGAATTGAAATTCTGAGCAGCTGCATTCACCCAAACCTGAGTTTTAGACAAAAATAAAAATTAAATAATGAAAATCAAGGAAAGGAAATTTAAAAAAATATAAACACAAAAAAACTTAAAAATGATCTAACTAAAAATATCAAAGGCAAGCAATTAATGATTAAGTAATAATCAAAATAAAAAGTAGTTATAATAATAATCAATCTAGAATAACAAAGCATAAAATAATATGAAAAACAAATGAAAACCCAGAGAAATTCAAATACATATTTATTTTGGAAAACAATTACTTTCTTATGAAAAGATTATTTTTTTCACATAAAGCATTCTATGATTCTCTTCTCTAGGTTGCTAAGTACCTCATAAATTACATAGTGCTAGATCCCTTAAAGGAAAAGGTCATGTTCTAATACTATAGAGTTGGCCCTAGGCCCTAGAGAGGGCTGGATCACAAAAAGTAAGTAAAACCTTAACATTTATACATGCTTAGTAGGTTAGGCTCTTGACTTTCATAACAGAGGAGGAAGTAGAATAAATCTATTTAACTTCATTAAGAGTCACAGCTTTACTTCAAAGTTACATTGAGGCTATAATCTTCAAATACCTACAACCTTATGAGCTTCAAAATCTGCAAAAATAATCTATTCATATTTTATTGCTTATAGAAGCAGGAACAGTAACACCAAAAACAATTATAATATGGTTACTTACATTTGCCTTACCAAGCAGTTCCCATTTAGGATTGAAAAAATATGCTAATCCAAGGTCAGCACCTTCTAGTGTAACAGCTCTTGCAAGAAATGCAACAATCAGTATGTATGGGAAAGTTGCTGTGAAGTAAACTACTTTTCCAGAAGATTTGACACTCTTCCACAGGGAGAAATAAACAAGGATCCACGCTACAAACAGGCATGCAACTAATTCCCACCTCATGGCACCAGGATCCTCAATCCCTGAAGTTACCTGAAGAACCTTGTGACTAAAATAAATAATTAAGTCAGTATAACTGATGGAAATATAGGAGAATTAGGTAAAATGTATGTAAAATAGAAAAAATTAAGAAAATAATTATTTTGCAGAACAACCACATTTATTAGAGCATTAGAGTACATCATCCATGAGAAATACTAAGATATTTTTAAAATTTGATAGAGGAGAAGCAATTTCAATTTCCTACTTTTTTGTTTAATTTCAGCCATAATTTATTGATACGTTAAATAATTATTTGAGAGGTGCATTTAATTTTAAAATTAGAAGTACTTGCTAAAAGATTTGAATTAAAAAAAGATAACCAATGATATAATAAGATAATGAAACAATAATACTTACTCATAAAACTCCTGAGTAGGAGAGCGAGATTCATGTGGTACAGAACCATGATTTCCAGATGGACTTAGGGTTGATGAAATCAACTGCTCCATCACACTAGAAAAATTGGTTCCATTTGCATAAGAAGTAGATTCCAATGGACTACTACTTGGAGGAATGAGAGCTGTAAAAAATTAAACTTAATGAATTTCACAATAATCAAATCCTTTAACATCCTCATCCTACTCCTCCAATCACTTACTTTCATATCAAAAAGTATTAAAAGAATCATCAAATCTATCTCTAACTATTTAAGTATAATTCAGTAAATAGTATAGAGATATGATTGGTCTGGAGATGTTAGTGCTCTGCAGTGAAGGAGTAAGAACAATATTTCATTTGATTTTCTTCTTTTTTCTTTCTATATTACAACGGCACAGCATTAAACTTAATCAGCTTTAGTTATAATTCCATAATTGTATACATTTTTAGCTGCTTAGTTACAAAGAACAAAAAATATGTTTCATCTTCTTGACAAAATAAAAATAATTACTTTTAAAATATAATGTTTCTGTAAACCACAACAATATAGTAAATATCTTCTGAAAAACTAGAAATTTAAAGTCATTAATAAATATTTAGAAATGGAAACACTAAGAATATGTACCAATTTACAATATTAATTCATACCAAAAGACAAATTTAACACCAGCAGTCAATGACTATTAATTATTTATTAATAGATTATTTTACAGTTTCTCTTTATTAAAATTGATACATTTTATAATAACTAAACCTAGGTTTTAATTGAATTATGCTACAATACAATAGTATGGTTAATTTTTAAAAGAAGAGGAACTGAAGTTATAGATATACATCAAAAATTGACATTTTCAATTAATGTCTTTGAAGAGCTCTTGATAATTTCATGAAAAGCTAAGAGCAATCATAATTTAAGTCTGAAAATTACAAAAAGAAGTACTAAGAATTACTAGATAAAGCAAGTTTCAAAGTTTAAGAATAACTTCAGCTGAAATGAGCTGCGTAATATGGTTATCAAGCTGCTGGCTTACAGTGGCTTAGTAGCCTTGCAAAACCAAGTTCCTGGGTTTAAAACCCCTTCAGGGCAAAGATGTCTCTGTTTGTTTGAGTGTGTGTGTTCATAAAGAGTATATTGCAGGAATGCTGGACCTTGACTGAATAACGCTCCATTACAAAAGAGGAATATAAGAATCACTATTTTTGTGCAGGCAGCTAAATGAGTGCCTTTCCATTCAACAATAAAATTAATAATGATGTACTTCATGCTCAGCATTACTTTCTTCTGGATTATCCTACTACTTTGGTGATCAAGACTGTTATATTTTAAAAATTTCTTATCTTCCAAATCATATGAATAAAATTTACAAATATATTTTGTTTCCTTCATATGACAGTCTTGATTATCAAAGTTGTAGGATGATTCAGAAGAAAGTAATGCTGAGCATAAGGTACATCAACATGCCTCGGATAGAAGTAAACAGTAAGTTTGCTTATCTGCAAAATGATGAGTAAAAGGTACATTTTAATTGAAGATGTAGCCAGAGCATCAACATAAAATGAATTCAAAATAATTTTATGACTGTATTTATTAGTTCATTCCCAATTAAGAACCTTGTAAAAATTATACAATTTCCAAGAGGTTGTTTTGAAAATATTTAGACAATCTTTACAAAAGGGTCCTCAAGAAAAAATAATCAGATTTGATTTCTGATCTCAAAAATCCTTCAATGAACATTAAACAACTGACTGCTGTATTGTTCCATCTTGACAATAACACACATAAGAATGTTTAAAAATGAAATCTATCACATCACATCACATTCAGAAAACCCAAGGGCATAAAAGGTGCTCTGGTCCTTTATTTCCCTCTTAAAATCAGTCAAGAAAAAATTTCATCACAGAAAAGGAAGAAGCAAAAGGTTACTAAATGAATGTTTCATGGAACTTTCAATTCAGTTGATTATCCTTAATTTATCTTCTGCATTACCAAGATAAGAGGTATGGAACCTGTGGCTTTCCAGTCACATGCAGCCTTTTGGATAATTCAATTTAGCTTTATCCTCACTTTCTAAGCTAATGATAGAATATAAATCACGTTTTGCTAATATAGCTAAAAACTTCGAGTAGAAATAAAATGGAAAATTTCACTTTTAAGTTCATTTAGCAAATACATTCCTTTTCTTAAGCAAAGTGTTGATGCTTAACTATTTGAATGTAGACAATATCACTGAATGTAGATTAAGCTTACTCTAAGGCAACGTGCAACTCAAGCCATGAGGCTGAGTGGTACTTGTAGAATTCCGATGGAAAAAGGTTCCCCACCCTGACATAGAATAAATATCTTTACGACCAAACTAACATTCTGAAAATAGCATAAGCTTGTATAAAGGCTTACTAATTAACCGGAGTAGTGATAACTAATAGGAATAAACTCTGATAAATACAGTCATAAATATGATGAAATATTGACTTACAAAAATCAGTCAACCCCTAAATGCCTCAACATGGACAAGTTCCCAGAGCTTTTGGCTACATCCTGGCAGAATCCCTACTGGTGGTTGCAACAGGACAATACTGTATACTGCAGCTGCACAGCCCCTGAAGCATTTTCCAGATGCCACTACAGTAAGAGAATAGCAGACGACAGGAACCAAGCACCCCAAAATGACTCAGGCTTAATTCACACCGATGTTCATCAATGAAGAATATTAAAGAAGTCTAAGTAAGTTAGACGGAGAGCGATTTTGTCAATTATATTGTCATAATTATATTTGTACTTGACAATGTTTTTTTAATTCATGAAAATTTTAACCGAACTATAATCAGATTGTTTTTTTATCTCATGAAGACTACTACAACATCCTACCTCAAGCAGAGAAGGGATACACTGTATTTCACTGAAAGGTTCAAAGGGCAGAAAAGAGATGGTCACCCCCTAAGAAGTAGAAAGCTCATGAAAAACTCCTTTTAGTTACTTCACTGATGGAATATGAGTCTCAAAGTGGCATCAGATATCTATTAAGCTCAATTGTGTGCATGGAAAATTACATACAAGAATGACCACTGCCAGAGAGGGTCAGAAGTGAAATCTTGATCATTAAAAGATGCTTAGACAAGAACTTTTCTTCATTTGGAAAAACATCAGTTTAAATTATAATCAAATGGTATCATAGCAGATACACAAAATGCCTATAATTGAGCTGAGTTCCTCTTTCCATTGTACTTCTTGAATATACATTTAAAATACTTATTTCCTGACTCAAAAGATATCACTCTTACAAGAATGAAACTTAACTTAATCTTCCTTGAACTAGGATGAGGCAGTTTTATTGATTAATCAACTGGAGATTATGGACTAATTATTACCTCTCTTCACAGGATTTGTTGAACTTAAAGGCAACGCACTCGGGAGTCTCGAAGAGTTGGGCTGCAGGCAATGCACTGTATTCCAGCGGTTGAAACATTCTCTCCAAGGAAGATGCGATTTAAACGCCGTAAAGAAATAGTAAAGCGCCCAAGCAATGATCACATTGTAATATGTTGACATGAGGAATGAGATGACTACACTAGCCATTCCTGCACCTGTTTTGAGGGGAAAAAGAATATTTCATAGAGAAACTTATTCATAAATGTCTTTGGATGTGTAATGAGGCTAAAGCAAAAAGTATGAAAAAGGAGATATTCTTTCTTAAAAGATGTAACAAATTAATCAGTATCAATTTGATTAATTACACAAATTTTCACATTAAACAAATAAGTTCTCTATTTGAATAAGATTAGATCTCTCAAGTTAAAGCACTGTTGCAAGATCATGGATGATATTAAGTTAAAGAAAATATCAAAGATAAGTTAATTCATAACTTTACGAAAAAAATACAAGTGAAGTCACACCTTTAAATAGAGGGCACATTTTTCCTAAGGCACCAATGGGCCCACGACGAGTATACTGGCCAACGGCCAATTCCATATACAGCAGTGGGATGCCACACACCACAAGTATAAGGAAATAAGGAACTAGAAAGACACCTGCAGAGATATAAAAACAAAAGACAATTACCAAATTTGGTGAAGTATATAATTTTTCATGAGATATTTGATTATACTTAAGCAAAAAGTATCTCTTCAAATATATCGAGTATTGTATGATAAACTATAAGTAGGTATCAACCTAGGCAATACATAATACCTAATAATACCTATGTTACCTATTTAACCTTTTCCCGGTTTAATTCTTAATCGTAAAAACTTGCAGCATAAAAGGTAACATTATAATGAATATTTATTTAAATTTTTATTCAGTGAAGAACTCTGGTACCATAAACTTTCAAATCGTATTGAAACATGGGCTCGTACGTTATTCGCGTGGAAATGGCTTCGAATTAAAGTTATTTATTATTGAAGGAATACTTTAAATAATCGGGCTTGTAACACAACCAAGAAATTGCTAATACCAACTGACAAAAATTTCAATGAAAACTATACGATCGATCCAATAAATGTTATTATCGTTTGATAATTTTACTACTCCCATAAACATTTTACGACTACAACGACCCGCAGCAAGTTCATTCGGAAGATACTTCAGAGAGAGGTGAAGTTGAGGAGGTGACTGCCACGAGCAGCCAAGCGGAATAGTCTGTTTACAAACGCTGAAATTTTACTTAAGACTTTAGGGGAGTACATAAACATACAGATATCGTGCTGATCGAGATATTCCGACTCAATCTTCGAATATAATTTCACAATAATCATCCTTGAAGAGGCGTTGGGAGAGTTTCTAACGCTAATTTTCGCTGATGCAGGGGAACGGCACCAAATATGGAGTATTTTGAAAATATCTTTTTTTATCCACTTTATTTTTTCAAAATTGTGCCTCCAAAATATTCTATTAATCTCAAACATCTCGGACAGGGGGATTTTAAAGGAATTAATTGTAAAAATAGATCATATAGAGTACGCAAATAAAAATAATATTCCACAGTGCTAGAACACATAACTTTTTAACACCTGATTAGCGTTGATGCATAAGATTTCCAAGATTTGAAAAAATAATGACATTCAAATTTTAATTTTGTTTCCATTTTTTCATTGAGAAACATAATTGTTAATTGGAGTATTTTCAAAATAAAAGAATTACAATAAACATGCAACGATAAGTTGAACAAATTATAGGAATACAACGTTGAAATTTATTATACTTATATGTTCATATTTATGAGAAATATAATTACAGCTTAGGCCTTTGAGATACAGTCACGCTCTTCGACCGCTTATTTTAAAAAACTTTCTTAATTTCCTGATTCGTTGATTCTTTTTATTTGAACGTATTTCGAAAGATATTTGTAGCTAAAACAAGATGCTTTGGTGGTCCTACTCGACTTCACGATGACTTCACAGACAGTCGTAAAAAAAATTTTGACATTAAGCCGTAAAAAATGTTGGCATCAGCTGAGACTATTATTCATTCTAAAGCGCAGATTTCTATGGAAATAAATGTCAACAAAATAATAGCTCGAAAGTTTTTTTAATGAACATAATAAGTATCATAAGTAAAAAAATCTTTAAATTCTCTATGAATTAATAAAAAAATCAATTTTGATGGAATTGATACATTCAACAATTTCCGTTAATATAAAAGATGAATCTGTTATTATATTTTGAATGGGATTATGGCCTTGATCTTACTATAATGAGCGACCTTGTTCTTAAAGTTGATAATTTTATTAATCCATGTATATACAGGCAGAATGCTTAAATTGACCGGGAAGGAAATCGTTTTTGAATATCTTCGGAAATTAAAATTCGCCGATCGCTTGCATGAATGCGACGGTCCCGGAATGATTACCAAAATAATAATGATGCATCAACCACACATATTAGAAATTTAAAGCTTATTAAATGTGGACTAATAACAGATGGCTGATATATATGTATCGAATCAACGGCTAGGTAAGGTTGCATCATCCACCAAATTTTATTCTAGGATGTCAACATTGAGACAACATGAAAGAAATGGCATCATCTTCACTGTGGGTGAAAGACATTTCCTAACAATAATTCTCTTATAGATTTAGTAAAAGCGAGATACATAAACGCATACGTTTCTCTCCTCTAAAGAAAATCTTTCGAATAATCGTTTCGCTTCAAAAGAAAGCCTTCTAAAAGCATGGCATTGGCCGAGAGGGGCCCTCAGGGGCACCCTTGCATTGCGCAAGGTCGTCGTCCGTCCACAAAAAGCGAGAAGAGAAGAGCTCGGATGTGAAAGAACCCGAAAACTTAACCAGCTGTTTGTCGAGTGTGTCAACATCAGCAGACTGAAGAGACTCCATTACGAGTAACACATGGCTGCTGGACCGGTTAAAGGAAGCACGAAATCTTCGACCACGACCCGAAATCTTCGTACACCATGACCCCTAGTCCATCTGAGATTACGAGAAGAAAAATTAAGCTGCATTTTGGAACGTCTCACCAGTGACTATTAAAAAGTAATAGTAGAACATGCCTGTTTCATTTCAAATTCTGGAAGATTGCTAGGATGCCGCAGATGAATACATTATAACGAGTTCTTGGCCAATATATATTTGGGCAAACACGTTCATAAATATTATGTTTTCTAAACAACCTCAACAGCTTCCTAATCCCAGAAGAAAACGGGGCAATCAACTAATTCGGACACTAACATTCTTCTCATTAAGGCCTAAATAATTTACTATTTACTTCATTGTTTATTCTACTTGCTTAATTTTTTTATACCATTTACTTAATTATTGGAACATCAAAGGCTCACTGTATATTAAAATTGAAAAGCGTCAAAGCATTTCAAAGTTCTACGACAAAAATTGTCAGCAGATATGTAAAGATAAAACTTTGTAATGAGTCTTGAACAGGACTCCCCAAACTTAAAGTTCGAGGGGGCTGCAGTAGCATTTGGTTGGGTTCAGGGGCCGCAAAATCTTATTTTTACCTATTAAATTTCATGACCAAATCTTGGCGATTTATCTTTTATTTAAAATATTCTGTATTTGTTACACTTTTTTTGCTTCATTCGAAAAAAATACGGTCAATTTGCATCCGAAATAAATAGCAAATGGAAAACTTATTTCAAAGTTAAGGAAAGATTTGGTTTTGGAGGCTGGGGGCACACAGAATTTATTTTCTGCGGAGGAGGAGCCGCATGTGGCTCGCGGACGGCGGGTTTTGGACCCCTGGTGTAGAGTATAGTAACAGAAAAATTCAATAATTAACTCTGTAAAATTCAAATATTTAATAGCTCAATACCGAAGGAATAACATTCTTCCATTTATCATGAGTGCAGCAGACGAATTACAATGAAAGTTCCTTCATTTGAAATTTAAAAATACCTAAAACAGTATCTCTAGGAGCAAGGAGGGTATATTGCATACATTTACAATTCCTTTTTGTTTAATCGACAAAGATTTCGTCGCTCAGCAACTCCTCCATGTAAATAAAAGGAGCCACGGCTTTTCCGGTTAATACTCAACTCGAGAGACGGTAAACTGCGATTCTCAAACCTCTCAAGCATGTTAATCGTGGAGATCAGAAAAGACGTGGTAACTATACCAAATCAAACAGCGGAGATGGATTTAAAGGAATCTAATTAACACAGTAAGTGAACGGAAAAAGACGGAAGTAGAAAGAGATAACCTCGTTTCGGTGGAAAAAGAGGAACTGAAATCCACCGATTTACCATTAACAAATTAAATTTAATGAGAGATTCTCATCTTCTCCCTTTATAGCTCAATTTCCGCACGCGATGTAAGCAACGAATATTGCTTGCATTAGATAATTCTGGCGACTATATAAAGGTATTATATTAAAATTATACATAAAAAAATAAAGTATATTTAGATGTGATAGCGGCCCACAGTAGAAACAACGTCTAACCACAGTCAGGGAGAGAAATTTTAGAAGGGACTTATCTTGGACTTACAGTTTTTTTTCGCTAACTCACGAAGGAAATTGTGGTCGGAATAAATTTGGAATTATTGGAATAGTCACAGCCAAAAATTCTGTTAGCCTGTTATGATTTTTTTCAGTATGTTATAACATTCCTTAGCTCAGTGGAACAAATCGAAGAATGAAAGATAGAGATGATGCATAACAAAGTAGAGCTTTCAACAGGTTGATCTCCTAGTAAGCTTAATGAGAGCTGCCTAATTCGCTTACTCTCTGAAGTAAGGGGTATCCTTAAAATCCTCTTTATAAGTCTTACCCTTAATTCAAAGGGTAAAAATACAGGTTGATAAAAATTTAAGTGTTAGTTTCTCTTCTTACAGACGTTGATAAGTTGGATCAATTACCAATATAGCATTTTAAAATAATAAATTTGCATTCTTCCATTCGTAAGATGAAGTATTCCCTCTGCCCAGGAAACGGAAGAAAATTGGCCTCTTCCATCTTTATTTCGAGGTTTTTCTACTTTATAAAATACGACAGAGGTTAAATTTGGTTTCCATTTATTTTTCTCGCTTTGGAACGCAGTTTTTTCTGCTAGTGTAACAAGATAACCTCGTTTGGTTTTCGACTCTAAGACCAACATAGCTGTAGTCATTTGGGACTAAAACATGCCTACAGAAAACGGAGAGGAACGGTAATCGGACGATAACACATTTACGACGCAATTTTATTGCCAAAACACTAATCCAAACATCAGATTATAGCTTGTACTTCGATAATTAGAGAGAGAGATAAGAATAATCTTTACAGAACCACAGTTAAAAAATTGTACACATTTATATGATATAAAATGTTTTTAAGTATCATCTGTACCCCTCTGGATGGGTAACTGTCCAAATCTCGTCAGAAGAAACAAATAATTTATTTATATAGTATAACGGATAGAGTATCCCTAACTTAATGACGAAAACTTTTAATTACTTTTCAGTTTAATCATAAATCCATATCAAGATTATAAACGTAAGAAAAGGATCAAGCTAAGAATTTTTCTCTGATTAAGATATCACTCCTATTAAGAACCTCTAAAAAAGAAAAAAAATGTATTCCGCTCGTTGTTCAGGTATTTTATTGTTCATTAATATTTCTACCCAATTTTCTCATTAGGGATGACAAGTTAAATTGCCAGTTAAGTCTTTTTGGCTCTCAATTTAATTCAAGTTCGCGGAAACTGTGAATTGCTTATCTCTCTCTAATTTTGAAGCACCATAATCGCTTTATATGAACAGCATTTGGAGCAAGAAAAGTGGAAAAGACAACATTATTCAAATTCCCATACATTTCTGATTGATAATGGTAAGCCTTGAAGTCGTCCAATTTAAATTTCAAAGTTATTCTTTTGGAAAAACTTCAGGCTGAGTAAACTTTCCAAGAAGGAAATAATTATTTACCGGAAACACGTGCAATAATTAAATGAAGAGAAAATTGAAAAAAATATGGAGGAAATAACGAAAAGAATTTACATTATTGATAGTGCCTGAAATCAAATCGAAAAAAAATATTAAAATGTTAAAGAAATTGTCAATTCACAACTGAATCATGGTTTGAATTATGACATAGTTGAACTGATCTAGTTTTCAGTATCAATTTGAATTGATCGCGATAGCAGAATACCTTCTAGCTTAAGCTTTCTGATCATAAGATAGTGAATGACTGAACCACTTTTCTTAAGTATTTGTATTTGTAAGAGGAATTTCAAATAAAAATAAATATAAAATTATTTCAATAAAATTCAAACGAGTATCTTTCTCATATGATTTACAATAGAAATTGCCATCAAATGTAGGTATCAAAATAATCAAATTCGGACTTAAAAATAGTTTCTTCAAAAATAATTTCGGCCCAGAATTCTATTCTTACACTAAATAATTATTCTAATAGAAATCCACACAATACAATTAATCTGTTTAATCATAACCGTATACAATATTATAAGAGAAAACAGCTCCCGAAAAGGACTGCTTGACCGTCCGATTCTTATAAAATATCACAAGAAGTTGATTAATACTAGAGAGTTCAAAAAATCTTAACTGATAGCAATATCCACATGCATTTATTCGTCACGACTATTTTCGTCCACAACCAGACATCTCCAGGCGTAGACTTAACTAGTCGTAACGACTAAATTTATCGTCTGTGGAAATTAAAAAGATTTTTAATTCTTTAGCATGACTCCCTCTCACAAAGTTGAGCTTGTCTGCATCAGATCATGAGTAAGTAGGGTAATAGTTAATAGGCCAAAAGAAATATATCTTTGGTTGTTTTCATGCCCATGAATAGGCGCATCTAAACCTAATTTTCGCCGTGAAGCACGAACTGAATCGGCGCTGCGGGGATCCGGTTATAGTCTCAACCACGAGTTAACGACTCTCAGCGTCATTCTGCTGCAAATCCCTGTGTCTACTTGAAGATGTAAATGGAGCGGCGAACCGCAATGCTCAACCGAGTGATAATAACTAAGTGTACACAACGACTCGTCCACCTAAGCCAACCGCTGCCCTGTTTTTACAAACAGCACATTCTCTGAGGCCTTACCAATTGCACAGATAACAGCAAAGGTCTCTGAGGACCATGGAACATCAAAGATGAAAAGATACACAAAAAGAGAGAAATACTTTTAATTGTTATAATAGAATATCCTAGTGTAATTGCCATTGATTATAGGCATCATTTAATAATGCATTTCCGTATTTTTTATTAGAAAAGAGCAGGCACCAGCACATTGGACCGAAATGACCAAAAATCTACCAAGGAATACTATTTCGTTCTCTTTCTGGCCTACTAAATAACCATAGCTAAATTTACCCTTCATACCCTACAATTATGTAGAGATCTATTTAAAATAATCACTAAAGAGTAATGGTGTACACAAAGGAGCTGATTAACATGATTTATTTGCAAAGTTTTGATTTTCGTTGACCTTCAAAACTGGATAGTCTAAGCTATTAGCAGCCTAAAACTACTAATAACCTAAACTCACTTCAGCGCAAATATGCCGTTTATAGTGTTCATTAACAACTAAACTTAAATAAATCTCGTGCGGATTGAGCTTTATGGAAAGGATAAAATATATTAGGACATTCAATTAATTGTTCCTTTTAAAACATCAAATTCAGCAGCCAATAAATTTTTGAGTAAGATTCCAAGTAATGGTGAGCATAGTTGCAAAGGAATATTAGAAGATAAAAGTCAAATAGCAAACGGCAGCGAAATAGTATGATCATGATATCAGTTTATGATATTAGCACCCAAACAAAATTAGTAGGACACCCGGATAGCCAAGTGGTTAGCGCGTTCGCTTTTGGTCCCGGGTTCGCTTCCTAATGGAAACCTACATGTGCGAAATGAGGCAGCCTCAGCTGTCGAAGACTAAGACCAACTTAGAAAAAAAATAACCATTCTTAAGATTCGAGAAATTTAAGCCTTTTAAATGTCGGTTCACGAATTATGAAGTATAAAAAATTTGTATTCTCATCTGAAAATTGTTTTTTACGATATCATTTCATTAAATGTAATTTTACTGATTGGTGACAAGAAATTACAAAATAAAAGTAAAGAACAAAAAGTTCAACACAAAAGATGGTGATGAAACTTGGCTTGTAAAGGAACACACATAAAGCAACTCTGAATTGTTTCCCAATGTATTCATGCTCATTACCACGTCCTGGAGAAATAAGTAACTACTATGACTCGGTCTAAGAAATATTGGAATTGGTACACAAATATGCATTGAGTAAAGGTTAACCACAGAAAGTACAGCATTTCCTGAAGGAGTATGAAATACCAGAAAGAAATTCCGAAGCTATTAGAAAAAGTAGATTGCCGACTACGTTACGAGTTACCATCTGCCTTTTCGTTTCGCGATCTCATTCTAAACGATTTGGTTTACCAAAATACTTATTGCTAATTCTTGCTACGTGTGAGCGGAATTATTGCTGATATGGGGAGTCAATGAAAGCTGGTCATTGGTGGAACGAATTCTACCTTTATTGGGGCACCCAGTCATATCTATAAACGACGCATAGAAATATAGCACGAGGATCCTTCGATGCACTTTCGATCACGTATGCTCGCACCTCCACGCAAAGTCGGTTTGTATCACGAACAGCACACGATGACTCATTATCCATCAAAAATTTTCCTAAAGAATTCAAATGCTTTACAATTCTTAATATGCTTCTATATTCTTTAAACACGTGCTAATCCATTTCTCCCCGCTTATAGATAAACTCATGATTTTAAACCAACGAGAACATTTTGTCTTTGTTTTCTCTTACCTTCTCATCTTTGCATTCTAAATTCAATTATTTTATTTGACTCTCTCTCAATATTTGACAAACACATTTCCCTTCCCGTCGCTTTGCCGTCGCTTAATTGCTACAATCAAAATCCTATCATCTTCTACGGACTCCAGAAGTTTTCTCTTGATTTATTTATCCACCCTGCTTTTTCTAACCAACACAGCACTCACATTTCAAGGCAGGTAATATTAAATACTCCACTTTCGTTGGTTCCATGTTTCACAGCAAAGATTTTCAAACTGGGCTACATGAATGCCAAGTGGGTAGCGCGTTCGCCCAAGGTGAAAGCGATCCCGGGTTAGATTTCCGGTGGGAGCGTATATGTGCGAAAGAGCCTCAGCTGACGAGGTATTTTAAAACAATACCAAAAATCAAACTAGTAGATGTAAAAATATTTTCAATACTGTCAGTAATTGCGATACTAAAAAATCAATAATTAACAACTACATTATATTTAGAGACCCATCAGTTGATGACTCATTCCATTGATCAAAACGTTCACACACTATTTTACACGAAGATTTTCAACACTGTTAAAATTATGTGGTTTTTAATCGATACGAGGAACATAGTTATAGTAATTTATGTAAAGATAAAGCGTTATACAGCTAACAAATAATAAGTGATAAGTCATGGACCACCAATGAGCCCTACATTCGTGCAGATACAATGGGATGGCGATTGACTTTTAAGTATTCATATACAAAAATTTGAGAAGTCTTAGTTTAGAACTTGATCATTTTATTAGTTTCATCGACTGGAAATCACCAATTCACTATATTGTATCATTAATTAGAGTGATAGAGGGAAAAAACTTCAGTAATTCAATTTGATCGAAAGTTCAACAGCGTACTCTTTCTCCCATTACCAAAACGTCTATGTAAGCGAATACAAAATACTAAAAAACAAAAATATTTTTTCGTTAGAGAGGAATCTGTCGATTCATGTATTTCTGCAATAATGACGTAATGGCATTAAGAGCCGCATCTGCTTTAAGTTGAATAAAAACACCCCCGCGGAAAAAAAACATGCGATATGAGAGCACATGCCAAGTGGCGCATGTAACCAGTCAGTCTCCTCAGGGCCACACAACGGGAGGGATTAAATAAAATGTATTCGGCGTATTTTCGCCATTCGAGCGAAATATTATCACTCGCTGCAAAAGATTATAATCACCAAGCTTATTTTCGGTGGAATAAAAATTTTCGGCAATTTGCACGCTAATTCCAGTTACATTTCCAATATTAAGAAGAAGAGGAATGGAACTTAATTCGAAAGCAGATTATTTGAAAAATTAATCGAAAGTAGAAGTTAAACGATCATATTAGGCTCGTGTATTTATTTATGATAGTGAGTAGCAACTAGCAACAATTATTTTTTCACATTTAATTCATGAATTAAAGAGGACCGACAACTCATGTTTAACGGAAAGCTTATGAGATACCCCGCAAAACGGTCATACAACATAACTCGAATAAAAAAGTCTTAAAATAATGTAATTGCGGTAACATTCTCTCTCAATATGACCAATTATTTTTTCTTCATTAATAAGTCTCTTCAATTTTTTTCCCAGAGCCATTTCCTTTACTCTCAGATTACCCACCACCTTGCGATCGTGACTAAAGAGAAATGAAATAAGAAACTTAGATGTTTATGCACCAGCCTAACGCCCACGACATTACAGAGAAAGGGAGTGGAAATTGTAGCATTCTTCAACCTTAGATGTATTCACCTCGGGCAGAGAGAAATAAAGATGTCTTTCTCCTAAATCTAAGATAGATATATGAAAAAGAATTCAAGAAACAATTGAGTATCTGCAATGAAATAGTGGGTTTAATTTTGGGTGAATATTTAGCGCACTTCCGAGTAATAGAACATATTGAGAAAAAAATCAATTTCTTTTCAAAGGAAGGGGATACATCAGAATCTTACTGGTATAAGCTGATCATCACAAACCACTTATGGTTTGACGTAACCGAAGCTCCAAAACATGAGTTGTCGAAAGAGTCAAAGTCACCGGCATTTTCACCTCCCTAATTCCTTACGAAAACATTTCTTTCTTCGACTGTAAACATCTTACGTATTGTTAAGCAACCGTAGAATACCGCTACATGGTAGCTGCCACATCCTGAAATAGCAGGAATGAAAAACATACACTGCACCCATTGTAACAAAGGTGACGGTGTATGTGAAATGCTTTACGAAAATTTGACGTAATTCACTCCGAATTAATAAGAAAGCGTTCATTACTGAAATGATACTAAAATAGAGGCGTTGAAAAATGTGAAGAGGATCACAACAACAGGTCAATGTAACTACAATTCGATGGAGAAGAGGCTATATAGGTGGACCAAAAAGAGGGTGATATCTTTAACATAGTTTTAAGATATATCAGGCGAAATAAATATTTATATTTAACCATAAGTTAAAAATATTTTGAGTATACGTTAAAACCTCCCGTAAGTAGCTACAATAGTTAAATCGGTGTAAGAGGAATACAACAAGTAATTTGGCAGTAATTAAATAAAAGAATATAATGTGACATCACATTTGTATTTTTACTTACATTCACCGAAACGATCATCGAGCTATATTTGCACATATTTTCTGGTACAAATGGATCTCGTACTTCGACCCATGCGATTCACGACCATTCGCACAAACGACCAATTTAATTTCGATTTCGTGTGTTTATGATTGCCTAAAACTCAAGAACCAATTTTCCCACTTATTCCAATCTTTCGTTTCGAAATATATATCGTTTATTAAGCACCATAAATTTATTTGATAACACCTGTAAGAAGACAAATTAACTCAATGTACCTACATTATTGTTAAATAGTTAATTTCTGACCAACTTACTTGACTTACATCTTTACGATAAATAATAAAACACTACTTTTTTGAAAGAATTCCATTTGTTAAACAAAATATATTACCACTAACAGCAACATAAAAATATACCATGAATATATAAAAAAGTGACCATAATCCTTCAGACTAGCGATTCTTAAACAAGGAATTAAATCGATCAAGACATTTTACTACTAGATACCAAATAATAAACGACAATGATTAATTCTACCTATTGAGTAGGATTTCAAATCTAAATAAAAACTCAATAATTATGTGATCAAGCATAAAATTTTGGGGTAAAATAAAGAAAACAACAAGCAAAAGGTCTTCGGTCGATTGAAAAACTGATTCAAACCATAGATTTTTAATGGAGTAACAAAAACGAAGATGCTATCAATGCACAGACATGATGAAACAGACCTCAATCTCTTTTATGAGACAATTAATACCTTGAAATCAGTAAACGTCACAAAATACCGAACATCCCTTCTTCGTTAGAAATGAAATCCCAATAAATGACGATGGGGGACCTTAATTATGTCTTCGGAACGAGTGTGACGTACATTTTTTTCTTTCTTTTCGGAACTGTTACTTACTTAGTGAGTCACATAGAACTATAGCTTTCCTTTCTTCTTATACGTAACGACCGAGTTCGAACGAAAACAATTGGGGGTGTCTGTCAATCTGCGTGTATTAGCCGATATAAACTCTTTCTCACGTGGTTACCAATTTCTTACTCACTTAAAGCGTAAAAGGCTAAAATACTTCATCGTGAGCGAAGGCGGTGAAAACGTCCGAGAGGCAGAATACGTATTTGTCGCAGTAATCTAACTTTCTTAGCGCCCTTCCCCTATTTTGGATACGTCCGTGAGACAGGCCGTCGGTAAACGAGTTTAAAAGATATGGACTTGTTCCTTTTACCCGCATTCCTTACTTTTCTGCGAGATTCTCATTGGCGAAAGCAAAGCAGACTTTTCTATCCTCAACTTAATGAATGTAGTTGAAATGCGAGGGGTTTGTTACGTAAGGGATACGCAGTTCATTCAAAGAAATTGAACGTCCATTGATTAAATTCTAACTGGATTAGCTATAATTTTGTGATAGAATTTCGAAAATGTAGTTGAAATCTTTTTTATGTAGTTCTTGTTACTATTTCACAGTCTTGGGTTAGAGATTTAACTACTTATTTTACAGATCCACAGTTGACCTAAGGCTTCACCAGAGACAAAAGGTAAATTATGTAATTCGTTTGGGTGAAATAAAATCTA
Source organism: Pachydiplax longipennis (assembly GCA_036926295.1). Classification (NCBI taxonomy): domain Eukaryota; kingdom Metazoa; phylum Arthropoda; class Insecta; order Odonata; family Libellulidae; genus Pachydiplax; species Pachydiplax longipennis. Next base: position 35,402,665 of record JAVFKF010000004.1, on the reverse strand, counting down.
TTGACTCAACTTTTTGATCCCTATACTCGAATTTTAATAATTCCCTTAACTACGTAAGTAAACAAAGTTGGTCGTAAGCAGCGACATAGCTACACTTTGAGGAGCTAATGTTGGCGCTTGAGTTTATTGCACCATTAAATATTATATCATACAAACTCGTAAGCAAAACGTCAATGCGACATGAATTAACAAGCATCTATTTCGTTTTGTACATTATTATCACTATTATAATTTTATTACATAAAAAGATAAGAATATGATAATAATAAATAATATCATCAACTCAGATTTTGATTCCATTTTTGGTAATTTACCCGGTTTCCCACCCAATGCAATTAAGAAAGAGTCGAGGGGGCGAACAGCCTCCCACGTCCCCTCCACTCCCACACTGGCCGAAATATGCCCAAGAGAGGCGTTGGAAATGACAGTTTCCCTAATTCAATGATGTATGTATCTATGTATTTACACGTATTGCGGTGAAAAGAACAGCTCGTTTCGAATCAAGCTATTAATAAAAAACGAATGAAAACCACAGACCTAAGAAAAATTAGTTGTTGACTCGTTGAAGTTTCCAAGTACCACATTTTCATCAGTATGGGACCAATGTAAACCAAATTAGTCTCATCAACAATATTTAACAGAATCAATTGAAAAACATCTTCAGTTATAAAATAAATATTCGAAATGAAACGAACATGTGAGAAAGATTCTTGAAAAATTATGGAATATTTGAAACATATTCACTTTTAATAACATTGCATTGAATGTATAAGCAAAAGATGTTAACTGAGCCCAACCGTGAGATGGATATTGATAAACACTTATAAATGGGGTAACTATCAGATGTAATAAACAACTGAATTGGGAGATCTTTCTGTGTATCGGGAAAATTGTTCGTAGAAGTAAAAACTATACTGCGCTAAATCCGCCCAGAATTCTAAAGAGCGGTGTGACTTTAGCTGCACATAAAAGTTCATTAAAATTAAATATATTTCAAATCAATTATTAACACTAAAAATGTACTGTTAGAAGTAACAACAAAGTAATAATTTCTTATAATAGCAATTTTAATATTCCGAATGTAACGCACTGGTAAAATTGGGAAAATGATTCTGGACAAACTGGTGCTACGTAAATCAATATAAAAGAACGATTTAAAAAATCCGCACATGGTAAAAAATGAGAGAAATCCCACTTACTTAATCCCTCTAACTTAAAATTTTCAGGTTTGTACGTTTTTCGCACAAGATTTACTATAAACACGATTCCAAATTGAAGAAATTTATAGGCTAGTTTGAGTTTATTACGGTAGTGAAAGAAAGTGGACTTTCGATATCGGGTAGCAAGAGTGTGAATCATTCTTCAGAGCAATACAAGCTGACAGGAATGGTTGTAAAATTCAAATAGGATCTGTAAAACACTATAATAAATAGGCGCCGATGAATTCTATAAAGTAAATTTTCCATAACAAATTTTTTAAGGCATCGTAAAGCTGATTTCAAGTCAATTTCGGTTAGTCAAGGAGTAATTAATATCAGTTGATCAAAGTAATTGCTGTAATTTTTTATGAAGTAGACAAAATGGGGCAAAATGACCAGAGACGTCGATCCACCTTAATCACATTAACTACTAGTAGGAGACAAACACTAATAACGTTAGCCTCAAACAAAAAATTTCTCAACAGTGACAGTTTTGGGCTTAGACGTAGTGCCTACTCACCATATTAAATCAAATTTCTCAGAAAGTCAGATAAATTTTTCATTAGTTTTGACCAGGGTAATAATTAATTAAAAAGAAAATGATTAATTAATTAACCCAATAATGTCAAAAACATTTTACTGGCACTTGTTTTATGCCCTTATAAAAAGCCATTCAAATAACAGACAGAAAAAGTTTTGGATTTTTATTTTCGGAAACAACATCGTAATTTTAGATTGCTACAAAAGTTGCCAAAGGGTTGAATATAACAAAGTGATTTGACAGTCAAGGTTTCGATATTCGATGAATTGATTATTATTCGATGATTCGATTATTGTCCTATATAATCAATAAGTCGATATAATTGATATATTAATGATCAAGAAATTCATTAGAGGAATCTTAATAGGAGATAATGCGGCCCGCTGAAGCTAAGAACGCCCCTAATATTGTTGATGGTCTCATTAGCATCATAATACATCAGTATTAGGACTCTAATAGGCCTTCTCATGGAAATTAAGCTCCTGGGCACTGCCCAGGTGCGCCCATGCATTAAAACGACCCTCTTATAATCCGCATTGTCAATGAAGAATCACGCGTTCTTCACGCGGCCAATACGAATCTCCCGCCCTCTCCTCAGTCCCGTCAGTGGCGCCTCCACGAGCGGCAACGGACAGAGACAGAGTTTAAATGAGAATATGCGGGAGAGGGTGACGGGTTAAAACGTGAGAGTGGAACGAGAGATTATGAGGGAAGAATATTGAATGCGGCGCGGCGGATGCAGGAGCGCGGCAATGAAAAGGGGGAAAGGAGCTGAGAGAGGCCGTAATGGAGGTTGTCGGCCCCAGGAAAGGCGGGGGAAGGAGTAAAAAAGCTCGCACGATAATTGTGCGGTATAATAGAACAGTTGCAGAAATGAGCGTGAGTCAAGAGGATTGGATTACTTATTAGTTCGTGGGGGAGAGATTGTATGGACTTCTACCTGGAACTTAAAGGACGAAGGGACCATACGCCGTTTCGTGATCATAATTGTAATTAGGCTATTGCTAGAAAGGATAGGGGTGATTTACATTATATCGAGTAGGCTTTATGATCGTTATTTTCTTGGTCTTCGTGATGGTAAACCACTCGACGTAATCCGTAAGAATCGATCGACAAAATTATCTCAGCAACACCACCGACAACTAGTGATTCAGAGATAAGATGATTAAATGAAATGCCAAGTTTGAATGACTTCGAATTCTGTGAGATAAGTATTCTAAAATAGGTCATAATCGTTCGAGCTGAAGTCCAAATACCACGTATTCATTCAGGATCGCAGTGGAAGCGGGTTCTATGATGAAAAGAGACGTACGCACATGCATAGGCTAATAAACTCTATTTGAAATAGTAAAGAAGAAGTAAATTCGTAATTTTCCACACTATTTTATAGTGTTTAGTTTATTTCTTCTTCTTTACTTCGAGTTTACTTCTCCTTTACTATAATGGCTTTCCACAAAGTAACGGCTAAGTATGTAGATTTCACTCTATTTGAAATGTAAGGCGAATAACAAAACTAATGAAATCATCTTAATAGATTCATTACAGCTGCTATTTCACAAATTAAAGGAAACAGTTACTTGAAGTTAACAGTGGTTAAGTGGAATGATTATATAAAGGCGATATATTGGCTGTTAAGTATTAGCTCATTCACTATCGTCATAATTATTAAGTTAAAGGTTATAGTAAGCACAATTGTGTCCACCGTAATAATACTTCATGTATAAAAATTGTCTTCAGAAGGTTAGTTAGTTTCTAGTAAAGAGTAATGATACTGAAAACCCATGGTAAACATAATAATGAGGTCAAACTACTGTTGCTAGACTATTCGATGTTTTCCTATGATTAACTACACTAGATTCAAACGAAGAGGCAGATGCGAGATTTCAGCAAAAACTTTAATGGCAATGCAACAGTGATTGAAAGGGAGGAAAAAAATCCAGGGAAATTAGTGACTGCTCAGCATAACCTGTCTCCAATGATCTATTCACTCATACACAGCAAAAATAATTTAATTTAATAACTGAGTCATTCTTAAATCGCTAATTTGGATATCAACGAGTTTTAAAAAAATATCTCGTTTTTGGAAAGACCGACAACATATAATAGATTTTGAAAGCTTTTATTCATTTCGGTGTCTACGATGGAACGATTAATTCAAAGAGAACGGTTATATTTCAACTTTAAACGATGATAAACTTTCTGTCTAGATAGATCGTTACCTACCTTCCCCCTTTTCATATTTATTACTTCCTCATACCTTCCTCATCCAGTGACCTCCATTCTGTACCATCATCATATCCTAAGCCCTTCTCAGCCTGTTTACAGCCAACTTTCTCACAGTAAACGCCTCACACTATGTGAAAATAGCACATTCTGCTATCTTTATCCGAGAGTTCACAATCAATTTCCTCATCTCTAATGAAAGTTCCAAGCGTTACTGCTCCCGCGCAAATGTAAAGAGGACTCAATAATAACTATTCAGATACGTATGAGCAATTGTTACAAACATTACTGAACTAGATGCACCGGAAATTCAATCAGCAATCTTGAGAATATAAATAAAAAATTTGCTCTGAAACTGATTCCTTCAACGCGTCATCATAAGCTTGTATATGCCGGATAAATTTATAATAAGAAATTTTCAACAATTACGGATAATTATGATAAAGTTGTGAACAAAGTCTTGGCGTGTTAAAATACTTTAAGATTATCCAATTACATCGAAGAATTCACCTAAAGAATCTCTTATAACAAGGAAAACCGATTAAGGACATTGAATCACTTGATTTGATATACTTTAATCTCCTATGATCACGGTATTGAACAAACATTATTCTGATAATTATCCTAGTCAATGGCGTGTTACGCGGGAGGTTTACGACAAATGTCCGATTAATTTTTTTAACAAAAAGGAGTACAAAACGTCATTCGCATAATACACGTAACGAAATGTAAATCACATCACATGAAATGTATGATTTTTCCGAATTTTCGCACCATGATGATATTTCTACCTATGTGAGAGTAGCCCAAATATAAGAAAAGATTGATGATGATTCATTCCTTGTAATACACCGTTAAGTATTAATTTCAACAAAGTCAAACCGTACTGAAAAAATTACTACTGATGCTCAACAATATGCTCAAACAAAAGAGAAGCGGAAGCAACTCTCCAAAAACTACGATTAATGCAATATTATTCGTAGTTCTTATGGACAACTAATAAAGGAAGATACAATTAAAAGCCTTCATATGATAACTCTTCTTGTGTTTGCCTTAAAATATTTTGGTCTCCTCTTGAAATACCGGAAACGCGTGCGGGCTGAGCAAACGCCACTGCATCCGGTCTAAACAAACAACCGGCTCAGTCTGGTGAAAAAATCTACTACATACCACTTCTTCCGAAATCATTACGAAATATTTCAAGAGAAAGGTCCAGGTTTTTCTGCGAATTAAAAGCATATTTCATCACATTACACTCACTAATTCATTGTGAGAAATGTTTAATCACGGAGTATTTAGAAGTTCCGGGATACCTAGGGATATGATTATACGAATTAATAAATTATTATACATAACTGTGTTGGTAGATTAAACAAGCGTCGCACTGTCACTGGAGGTTGACAGTTTCCAAAAGAAGGACGCAGAAACGATTTTTCGATTAAATTTCTTCATAGGGACAACAAAGGGAGTACGTGCTAGATCAGGTAGATTTAAGAGGATCCCAAACCTGACTAATGGTAACCTATTCCATAACTCTCCGCGCTTTTCCATTGCCGACTTAATTGACGACATTGACGTTTCGTTCTCCTTCCCCTCTCGTACCCAACAACCTCTTCCTCCTCCCTTCTCTACTTTAATAAATACATTCTTTTCCTATGTATCATTGCCAGATGATATCTAGTACAAGTAGATGAAATTGGTCGCCCGAAATAGATCATGCAGAAATTACCAAATTCTTTAATTCCTTAATCATGGCTCAATTCCTCATAATCGAGCTTTAACTTGTTAGATTTGTCGAGTCCTTCATACCATGATGATGTTTATAGATATAGAATCTGAATAAACTTGGTTTTACCTGCTAATAAGGGAAATTGGCGGGTTTTTAGGTAGCGCGGATGGATTCGACTTGACGCCGGGGACATGTCGCATTCAGCCGCGCTGTCTTTTCGACAATTTCATGCCTAAGTTTTAGCCATTATCACGTCTTATACCGGCTACAAAGTTATAAGCTAATTACATAGTAATTTTAAGTTAACTAAAATATTATTACCTCATTTAAAAGAAGAGGTGAAGGATAAATACTTATCTGTTGCAATTCAAAGAAATGAATTTGTTTATTGAGTATTATCCGCTATTTTTATGTGCTTTCGGTAAATATCTTAAAGTAACCAACATTCTTAATTATTCTAGTAATTATGAACTTGAATTATAAGAAGGTGAGTAATTCACATGTCATTTGTGGAAATTCACGGCGAGAGCCAACTGGAATATCGTTTCACTACCTAATGATATGTTCCCTAACTTTGTTTTCTCAAAATATACTTTTATTACTAATTAAACCCATACTTTGCAGAATGAAATTAAGGATGTTTGAACTTCAGGCAACGTCCGGTATTGTCTAGTGGTTAGGATACCCGGCTCTCACCCGGGAGGCCCGGGTTCGATTCCCGGTACCGGAATTTATTTTTTAGGTAAAATAAAGCTTGAGAATCTCGACGATTTCTTATTTGGGAGGTCATTCGAGCTAAATCAATATCAATAACTCTGTTTTCAACTTTTTTGCAACGCATCCTCAAGATTTTCTTCAAGGATTCCGTACCTCCTGAGGGTACGCGAAGCTTTCACAGGCTCTCAGTTAATAGCAATCAAATAATAATATTAGGCTATTAAAATATTCCAAAAACTTTAGCGAAAGATAATTTTCAAAACTATTCCATGTTGGTACTCTTCAACAAAATTTACAATAATATTCCATGCTAGTGTTTTGACTAAATTTTAAAATTCATTTCTTACCGTGGCAAAGAGAGGGTAGGGGAAAACTCACTTAAAAGCCAAGGAACTGGGGTACCAAAATGGTTGGAAACCCCTCCTCTAGACAGTGGCGGCCAGTAAGTACAAATCAAAATCTTTCCCATGTTTATAACAGAAAAGTTACGTCAGGCATTGACGGAATTAAAACTCGCAGTAAGTCGACAATACTCGTGTAATCACTGAATTTCGCGTAAATATCAGGGAAAAGACGCTACTGTTCACCTAGCCGGTGTTCAAGGCGGTGATTAACTCGCTTATGTCATTTTTATTTCCTGTCTTACTCACAATTACGAAATCCACGATTCCTTTCCACTCTCAAAACCGTGCCCTTGTACGAGGTCGACCAGTGGAACTTTTCCTTCCTCGTGTCCTTAGCTATAAGTTATCGGGACCTGGAGTAGATTGTTACCGTAACCAAGGGGGAGAGAAGGCTGGAACTAATTCCGTAGGGCTATCGTAACAGAATGTGCGACTTGTATACGGTTAGGGACAACTGTCTTTGAATCCCGTAATCCCTAATTATGGAATCATTTGATGAGAATATCCTGAGTTCCGGTAAATGTAATAAACTGATTTCGGGATTGATATTTTAGCTCTTTGCTAGAGAGATTACGGTAAAAAGGTGTGTTGCTGGCGAAATATTACTTAAGTTAGAAATCATTCAGCTTATCGTTAAATCCCATCCATCCATCGGATTGTATTACATGTCATCAATTTATTCCCTCTATTTAATTCTTAAGCAGGGATCTTTTGCAATGAATATAGATTAAGAATGAGTTGGGAGGAAAACCGTTACTTTTGAATGGATATTTATAACTTTAGTGAAAATATTTTCTTTAGAAGTAATCCCAATGTAGAAAACCTCTTTCCGCAAATTCAAAATATCTCGTATTCTCGTAAGTATTCCATATGCTGCACTGACTGCTGCTGAACGATTAAAGTTTCTTTATAATTAATTATTACATACTTTTTACTTAACTTTATCTTCCATAAATCGTGTTTTACTCGGGTATTATCTTAAAAAATAATTTTCATTGATATTTTTCCAGTAGTCACTACGCAAGGTAAACTGGCGGCAGAAAACACTGGCATAATCTCTGAGAAAAATATTACTGTACATACTACCTATGAAATAGCTTGTTTATTTGGAGGAAAAAACATCAACAAAAAATCTGATGAGATCAGACCAGTGAGGTGCGTTAAATATATTATTTAACAATGGCACTGTGGATTCTTCTATTTTATTGTGGTTTCTAAACCTTTTTAGTGAAGGGCAAATAATAGTAAAAATGTTGGAAATAGTTTTAATTTTGCAGCATACAATTAAGAATTGATACTTGGCGGCGAAATGTTTAATATAAACAATTTTTTCTCTTTGTTTGATTCGAAGAGGATGTCATTACTATTTTCATTCACTTTCTTCGCAGTAATAAATAAGTCGCTCGGAAAGTTCTGCATGTTTTTATGATCTTTTGTCTCTCGCAATTCCGCAAGTCCTCTTCTGTGTTATGTTGTTGTGATTTATCGATCGGCATTTCTTTACAAACATCTTGCTTTTCTCAACCACTGCGATCATCCGCCGTCATTCGATAAAGTTCCTTCCCATTCGCATTCCATACGCGTGACACCAACACCATAATGACTTCCGTCTGCGAGGCCCTTTGTCTTTTTCGCTGTCAATAAATGCACCCAGCATCATCGAATACCTCATACTCATCGCACGTTCTCCTTCCAACTTACAATGACTTTACAGTTATTCCCGGACAGCAGATTTATAAACCCACAGTCCTGTATATGAATGAGGCACTGGGAATTATCACTTAAGGGGGGTTCCCTTGAAAATTTCGGCGGTTCAAAAAATAGAAAGTTAGAAATCCAGCAATGGTTTCATATTTGGATATCTAGGATTCGAACCAAATTTTAGTTACCACCCGGACATTGAGGGTACCAGAGGAGAGAGGAAGGTGAAGGGAGCTATATCTCCTCCCCCCTACTTGATGACTTATTAGTAATTTGCCGACCATCGGGCAACATTATTGTATTAAAATCAGACTGTGAAGTTTTTCCATGATCGCTATAAATCTACTGCATTCGTCACGGAAAAATAGCACTTTAGAAGTTGATTGTAGATGAGATCGTCATTAGTACGAGAAGTCTCTAGTCTCGTAGAAGTAGATAATAGGAACCACTTTCTTGGCAAGTTTCTAGATCCGCCTATGCGCTCGGAAACCTTTCGTCCGAAATAAAGACAAAAACACTTGAAAAATTCTGAAACCCTTTAGGTATGTTTTATATAATGGGAATTTATAACCCATTTGATCCTTATCATTTAAATTCATGCGTTTCATTGACCTTAAATATAGAGAATTTTCTTATAGTAAATTTATATCGTTATTTATAGTCAAAATTGAAATATTTCAAACAAATTATCTCGAATCCACCTGAAAAATAAAAATAACGTTCACTCTATTTTAATTTATCAGAGACTTAATTTTTTTTACCTCTCCGTAAACTCAAGGTAACAGTCTTATATTAAGCCTGCTTAAGCCTGCATTTGAGACACTCTATAACTTCAGCAGAAACCCCGATAAACCGAGTAATTTAAAACAAAATTGAGTGATACATAACAGATATAAAAATAAACATACAGCAATTTGATAAAGTTTCGCATCTATATTAAAATCTTCTCTGAATTCACGCAAATCCGAACGAAAATATAATTCCGTAATCCGTCGGAATTCTGGAGATACGCGCACACACGTTGAAATCCCCGGAATAAATTCCTCCCTGCAATGGTAGCTTCCCGACTCGACATATTTGGCAAAGGGAATGTAAGCTTCCAATGCTACACGGGTCGATCGGGCATAAAGCGATTAAGTCGGGAATCCTCCATGCGCAACCGGAGATACCAATCGTTCGGAACCGCCGACAATGGAGCGATAAATTAAAGAGAGAAAATTCATTGTCAACTCGCCTCCTCCGCTCTTGTAGCATAGATAGGGGAACCGCCATACGTTCCCGAGTCCGACGCTGTAGCCGATGCATGCGAGCACGAACTGCGTCTTGTTGGTCCAGTGCTGCCTCCTCGGCAGTCGGTATCCGCCGTGACCTCCGACAACGGAAGATGAATAGCTGCTTTCGCTGCAACAGTCGTTGCCCACGGGCCTAGAGGGAAAAGGAAGATCGGTTTAGTAGGCTTATCCAGAAGGATTTCTACATCGCCTGAGATTTGCTGGGACGTAGAGATTAACTTGAGCCAGGCCACTGACACTTTGAGGTCCCTTGAATGTTTTTGTAAACATAATATTTATTTATTCATAAACGGATCCAACAACAGCCATGACTATCAATTTACATTGGGTATAAAACGCGGTATAATAAATTAAAACATAAAAATAAACATAATAAATTTAAAAAATAACAATACATAGGGGGTAATTTAAAGAATCAATAGAAGCTTGCATAATAGAAGCAAGTAGCGAATAGCTCTTTACTAACGCTTCGGCATAAAGTAAGTATAATATAGAAATTAATATATAGGGAATGATAAAGAATACATTATGAAAAGCTTACTCTTATTAACTGTGTGCTTTAAGTTCATACGCTAGCAATATATAACCTATTACTAAATGCAAGTCGCGAGAGGAAGGGACCCAATTGTACCTCTCAGTTGGGGGTCTAAACATCGTAATCTATCAATCGTTGTAATAATCTCCGATTCCTGAAATTAAATTTAAAGGCGACTAGTGAACACCAATAGTTTACCTTAGTAAATGGTAAAAAGGCTTTAGAGAACATTTTTCTTCCTGAACACTGTACGACCAAACAGCGTATCATCGTTACTCCAAGTACATACGTCTCCGTGTAGTCACAATTTTACGATAAAGGACCATAAATTTGACAATAAACTTTCACGTTTCGTCAGGTATATAACGATTTTACGTAATATTTTCAAAATCAAACCTGATATTTTTTATTAATCAAAGCTCACACTGGCTTGAACTTTGACCAAAAGTGCAACTGAAAACCACTATAAATGATTTAATATTCGAGTAACCTAGTGATGGGGAACCTTTTTTCTTCGGATTGCCGAGTACTATTTGGCTGTATGAGAAAGGCCACACTTGAATTGCATATTACCTACATTCAAATAGTTTAATATTGAAATTGAGTATGTGAAAAGGAATTTATCAGCTAATAAAAATTGTAAGCGAATATTTTCTGTTTTATTTTTACCTAAAGCTATTAGCATTATAGGGAGAAAAGTGATTTACATACTGTAATTTGTTTCGAAAGTGAGGATGAGGCCGAATTGAACGACCGAAATGGCCGCACGTGGCTTGAAGGCCGCGGTCCCACCTCTGGTGTAATCCAGCTTCAAATATCAAGCAATTTCAGGATTGTGAACATAAATATGTTTATCAATCTTATCTAAAGGTATACCGTATGTAGCAATTGGTATTTCCTTATTTCTTAGAAAAGCAGCTGCTAGGATGTGTCAAGTCAGCTTACGATAAACCAAGAAATATCAAAATATAAACACGGCTTAAGCCAGCTTATTTCCTTGACCCCAAACAGACATAATAACTTATATTTAAAGGGTGATTTCAGAGCAAAGAGTGCCGAGCTACTTCATGTAAATAAAAAGAGATTTAAACAACTCAGTTCAAAAACATTTGCCATACTCTCACAAACAAAATATAAATTCGAAAATTAAGCTATGATTTTCTTTAGGTGGAGTACTATTACATCATGGCTGCTATTATTCATCGTGGGTAAAATAAACCGCTATCTGATAAACAACTGTCTAAGAGCATCATTCTCATTATCATATTCGATGCGAATACCTAGATGATAGCAAAAAACTCAAAATTGAGGGTGAAAACAATATAAGCGATGGAATTGGGTGGATTAGGGAATAGAGCCTGGATTCTTATCTAGTGTGAAAAATTTGTACGGATTCTAGAGAGTTTAATCACAATACTGTCTATACAGGGATGAACAAACATATAGGAAAATATGCAAAGTTGTCTATATCATGTCATCGCTTCTAATAATAGTAAGAGGAAGGAATTCCTTTATCAAAGATATCTTCCAAATTTAACATCGAGAACTAGTATGTAATATACATAACAGAAGGAGCAATAATTCTTCGAAGAACATCTGTCAATTAAGTAAGCCCTCCAAAAAAACCGAATCTGTAAGATGAAAATATCACACTAAATTAAATGAATCAAAACCGGTGGAGATAATAGGGCCTAAAAATTATCTTTGCATCAAGGTGCAAGAGGAAAACCGCAGATGACGCAACATCTGCGCTTCTAGAGTAAGAAAAAGTGTGCAAGAGGAGACATCTATAAATCTGCGAGAGTTTAGAGTAATCTTTCTCTGTCGCAGAATTAGGAATGTGCGTCCGCTAGATAGTAAAGGGGGACACAAACAATATTTGTTCGATGACGCATTAGTAAGGAAAAGAATGGAACCACAAAATCTTTTTACGTTTTTGCCTCCTCATTATGTCAGGGAACTACTGGAGATAGGAAGAATAATGGTACTCTTTCCAAACGAGTCACCTTTATATGTCTGAAAGAAGTTGTAGACCATGAAATCGCTGACATATAAGCATAGCTGTGTTGAATGAGATTGTTAACACATTGTCCAACATAAGTTGTTTCATTAACAATTAATTATTAAGCAATATCATAGGGATAGTGACCAATGATATAATGATGAGTTACAGCTAGTATATGAGTAATAGAAGCTAGCGGTGAAATCAGTAAAAATTTAGAGATGAATCCAAAATAATTAGCTAAAAAGAATTGATAATTCTTTTCTTGTCACTGAACTAAGTATCATTAGATGAAGACGATGGAATGCAAATGTTCGTTCACTATAGGGTTTTTAACTGAACTGTACATCATAGTTTAAATGAAATTACATTATCTTTGATTATGTGATTGCAAACGGGGAAAAGGTAGACGCTTTACATACAAAGAAGCAAAAGCAGCCGTAGAAGAAAAATGTACGGTACTAGAACTACGAATGATCGGCCGAAAATATTAGCTAAATGAAATATTTGACGAATTCAAGTTTGTTGCAAATTAGAAAATTTCATGCGCTGTCTAAATCGGCGAAAAGGAAATTAATATAATTTTCAACGAAATCAATCACATCGTTCTATAAATTTCTGTTAGTGTATTTCAACGCAAAGAAATGTAGGTACCGATAAGATTTCAAGATTTCAAATAAATATCTCTCTTCACTTAGAGTGCAGGCTCCCAAGATGTTCCACGAAATCCTTTCATTTGGTAAAAATATAATTTGCGGGATACTGATCTGTGAAAATGAGAGGACTCGAAGGCATTTTAAGATTATAATACGCGGACTTCTCAGGATACATCTGGAAGTTCCTAACTGAAGTCATGTGGATTTTTGCTGCTAAATGCAAGCAGGCGCTTTCAGGCATATCCGGCGAAAATACTTCCACCGAAAACTCAGGAAGTTTCCGAGACATTCACCTGCTTCCGAGTGAAATTAAAGTTGCGAAAAATACTTGCCGCCACCTGGTCTCGAACCACGCACCGCACGCTGACAACTACACATCACAGTTTAAATGAAATTATATCATCTTTGATTATGTGATTGCAAACGGGTAAAAAGTAGAATCTTTACATAAAGAAGCAAAAACAGCCGTAGAAGAAAAATCTACGGTACTAGAACTACGAATTATCGGCCTAAAATATTAGATAGATGAAATATTTGACGAATTCAAGTTTTTTGTAAATTAGAAAATTTCATGCGCAGGCTAAATCGGCGAAAAGGAAATAAACACAATTTTCAACAAAATCAATCACATCGTTCCACCTTGTCGCCACATATTCATCTTCGTAATTCTTAGAATTATAGATGCAAACCCTCTTTTGCTACCGTACGAATGACATTGAAAGGGGAGGAAATCATTTAAAATCACTCAGACTTTAACGACGGATCTTAAGAAGGAGACAAGAAAAAAACCGTGAGGTCATTTTGGACAGAAACCAGTCATACAAGTGGAGAATTAGCAGAAGAAAGCAAGGAAGAGGGCAGCCTTGAGAAATCAATTGTTCGCCACTGCTTTCGGGTTTGGAAGCAAGGTCGGGGAGTTGCGAACCGACGAACACGGAACCGCGGCGGAATGCCAAACGGTGAGGAAGAGACTGCTATGACTGCTCAATGGGATTCTGCTTTAATATGATGTGTTAGAAGCTATCACATCGGCGTATTTATAAGTTCGACGTGTTAAAAAAAACCATGAAGTTTCTTTCAATTTTTTAAACTAGCAGTTGGACGTGCCCCATCTGTGGCTTTTAAAATGAAGACAATTTCGCTTTATTTTATTGTTTTTGACTTCATTAGTTTTAATTTACTCCCAAATTAGTCACTCATTCGCATAAAGACCACGCTAATAGCTCGATACCAAATTTTATTAACAAAGACGCAAGTAAATTGAAAAACCAAACATTTCTTCATACCGGTGCATTTCTGTGGAAATGTAATGTTGGATGTATTCATAAAAAGTTTAAGTCGTCACTTTAAACGAAAAGAATAAAAAAATATGACAAAGGACTGCGAGTCTAGGCGATATTGTATAAATTATCATGTAACTCATTTTGTTTTTTATCGCCCTGCTTTTATTCCTTTGATATCCGTTTATGTCTGTATTCAACACTAAAGTTCAAGATCTTAAGTAAGATAGTATTACATGAATATAGCTGTAACACAGAGAATGTATTACAGTAAAAATACATTATAAATTTCAATCACGTATTTGGGATGTAAACGCTTCTTATTTCTTTTTAAGAGTGAAAGTTATAATGAAATTAAAAGGTAGCAGCAGATACATTTAGTTCAACACAGTATTTCATAACAATTGACAATAGATAGCTAAATGCGCTCATGCCTTTTCATTTAGGTGAGTATTATGAAGCTCAGATTAATAATACTCAGAAAAGTGTTATTTATATGAAAAGAAAAAATAATTTATAAACATAAACTTCGAATACTACTGGTGAAGATAAGGAGATTACATCGTTACATATTGCAATTGCAATGAAATATTCTGGAATAAAATGCGTACAATCTGCTCACTTTTAAAATAGTGCGGTATATGGCTAGCATTGAAAAGTGCTTCATTCAGAAGCATCCTTGATAGCTATAGAAGTTTCAAAAACTAACAAAAATCATCGATGGATAGAAATATTGAGAATGGCACGAACGTCGAGTAACAATTGCATCTTTCATCACCGTAGCAACTAATGTGAAAACGATTTCTTAATTCATACCTTTTTCGGTTAAAACATATGCAAATCATGATATTTTGCGAAAAACTGACCTTCGGAGGATCCGTGAGTTACCTAGAAACTTCGGTCGGAGGACAGGTAAACATCGGAGATTTTCCTTTTTTTCGGTGACCCAAATTTCACGAAGCTAAAAGTTATTCCATTTTTTTCTACTCGCCAGAAAAAGTATTTTAGTTCGACTTCGTCAAAGCTGAGGTATTTATGCCGAGAACTTTCTTTTTCCTGAAATAAAGTATCAAAAGTGGTAGACCATCACCATGAAAGATTAAGGCAATACCAGACTTTTCCCTTCCTTTTAAGAAATAGAAGATAAATGATGTCCCGTTTTGACAGGCACTGTCCCGGTTTGGAGATATGGTCCCGGATAAATTTTATGGTGTAACGTTTCCAATTGATGAAATATATAAATAAAAAATACGGTGGATTCAGAGATATAAAGGAAGATATTTCGAAGACTACAAAATAACTTTTCGACGTTGCTTGTAAAAGAATGTAATAATAATGTAAGAATAACACAATAATAAAATATAAAAAAAACACAGCAATATAATATAATAAGATAAAAGTAACACAATAACATAATACAATAATAATATAATACAAACTCAAAGTATTGGCCAAAAAAGTTTTAAAGCAATGTTTAGATCCATAGAAAGTTCCATCGGTCCCGGTTTCTTCCGATAAAAATACGGTAACTCAAGTCTTACATCTTTAACTACCTTTAGAAATTAATTACCGTGAAATATTACAAAAAGAGGCTTATTTAACTTGGTTCTTCTATCGTTCATCAAAATTTCACTGTGCTACGGTTCACAGAAAGGTTACTGGACGTACTCGAAGCAATGGAGAATATATCTATTCATATGGGTTATTGCCCAGTGAACATTTCACTCCTCAAACCAAAGTAAATAGAAGCGATATATATATCGAGTATAGCAAACACGGTGGTTCGATAATTTTCCTCGAAAGAGTTCATTCGGCGCCTACGAATAAATAAACATGAGGAAATTAACGCGTGTCTATCTCCCCACCTCCAATCCGCTGAGTGGACACTAAAAAAAAACGCGTCCATGCTTCCCTTTTATCTCCACTTCAGAGCACTTCAGGTGGCATAACCAAGAGGATAAAAGGAGTCCGTTATCTGGAAGGATGCTCGTAGAGTACATAAATGACGCGAGGGGGGATCCAATCTTGACTTAATGGACACTTTGCCCGTTTGGATACTTTCCTTCCCACTGCGAGATATGACCATCTCTTTTCATAATCGCCGAAGGTCAACTGAGGATGCGAAGGAGTCTGATTCTTAGAATTCAAAAGGAAAGAGGAGATGCCAGAGAGATTCCTAAAATAAGTCAAAGCTGTCCTTTTTATGGGCTGAGAAACAAAGCCGCCGAGTTGATGAAAGAAATTATACACCCTTCGTCGACCTCCCCGATTTCTTACTGAGGCTTATTCTGACGACTGATATACGATTTCAACTTTCAGGAATAAATTAAGGAAAAGCCCTGAAGATAGAATCGTAAGAATTGTTCATCAACTGTACAATTTTCAGCCCGGATCTCGATGGTTTGAATCTCATCCCTTTACCTTTGGCCACCACTAACTCTTCAGAGGATATAAGGTATAAAGGCAAGATGAGGTGTTAGGTAGTTTGCCTTTGATTTTTTGATCAAATGCCCTGAGTTCTGAAAGTTAAAAGGGATCTATTTGCAGGACAGTATTCGAATGCTTATTTTCATTGTTCATAATAAGAAGTACAAAAACATACAACATAATTAAGCATCACGAGGCAGCTTTCATTTTACGATGACCGAGGATTACTCAAAGGTAATTTCATTTATCCTGTACGAAAAGAAAAACTAAATAATTAACTAACTATTAACAACTAAATGTTCCATTCACCACGATGCAATAGCAGGAATTTTCCTCAATTACGTAGGAGCAGTAAGATATTATTTAGTTTTTCGCACCAAATGTATAAATATAGATATACAGTACACTAAACTTATATAATATATATATATACACTAAACTTATATAATATATATATATATATATATATATATATATATATATATATATATATATATATATATATATAAACTTATTTAATATATATACACATCTGGCCAGCTGTGTGTACGCTTTTGGTGAAACGATCCCATGTTCAATATAGTTGAGAGCCATATTTTCTCATTATTGATTCGAAAAGGATATCCGGCTATAGTTAGTCATCTCCATAAATGTCAGCAAATCTCAAAAGTTATTAACGGAGAAATTTTTTTATAAATTAGATAAGATATGAATGCGACCAATATACTTCAACGCGTTTCTGTTTGGCTACCAAGAGAAAATTATTCCAGAATTCATTAAGAGACTTCTTCTATTTTATGCTTAGTGATTTAATGCCACTAGTAACTAATATTACGTAAGTAATTAATATTAAGTAAGTAAGTTACTAATATTAAGTAAGTAAGATGCGAAAGAGATTAACTCCTAGACAGTCTTCTTGAAAATCCACCAAAGGAAAATATCAACCGAAAGAAAACTATATCCTTCTTGAAGGTGACTAAATTATACTATCAGCAAAAAAGATTTTAAAGGAATGCTAAAAATAAGTTTTCTTGTAAGTGTAGTCATGGAGTCACAAATGAATACGCTTAGATTTTATAGATGAGCACATGAGATGAAATCCAAGAATTCTAAATTCACGGTGCACTACAACTACCATCTCAAGGTTCGAATTTTGATCAGTGTCCGGATTTTTGAGACATATCCTCTGAGGAAAATAATTTAAAGTAACTTTTTTCGATTTCGTTAGGAACTGACCATGAAAGAATTCGATGACAGAGAACGAATGTAGCCTTGCAACGTCAGCTAAATATCCGCTCACATCGACTGACGGTGCTAATTTTTTCTTTTGTGGCAAAACCTGGAAATTTTGCTATCATTTAAAAAGTTCTTTCTAAATTTAGAAAGAACTACCTTTTTATTTCTATAAAAACCAAAAACCGTATAGTCCGTTATTAGGTACGACGAGGTTACGGCATTAGCAATCAATATCGTTGAAGAATCATTCTATAATTATAAGACTTTATACAATACATACGTATAATAGGCTTTTTATAATCACGGTGGTTTTTGCTGTGGCCAATTGATATATTAATTAAATTAATATATTTAATTCATAATTAAAAATCCTTTTTTCCCTAAACTGATCATTTTCATGAATATGTATAATTGTGGAATCTTAAGCAAACACAGCGATTAACAAGTGTCTAATTAGAAAGGCAATTACATTAATAGTTTCAGCAGATTGTAGTAAAACAGTGACAATAGGGGATAAATCCCCGATAAAGCCAGGCTAAAATAACCTTTACTTTTGAAAATTAAAAGTTATTTTAAGAATTGAGCACAATAAGACCAGGTTAGGTTAGCTGAATTTGGTTGATTGTTTTGTAAGTGAAAAAGGTGACTGTAATAGAAGAATCGCCGATCACTGACAGTTATAATTGCAAATTTTCCCCATTAGTGCCATCATTTCACCACTATGATTAATTGGCACATTTATAAAATCATACAAATAAAAAATCTTCCTCGAGCCCTCCGTTGAGGACCAGCGTCACGGACGACTTAAAAGATTTCGCTCCATATCCATTTCAACATCGCACCCACACCACATGGAGGAGGCAATTCTGGGAATAAAAAGATCGAGGATGGAAGGGCAAAAACGATCCCTTTTCCAACGGAGACCCTCATCTCCGGGGGCCCCTTTTTTCTGCACGTCCGCAGCGTCTTCTTTCCCGCGCCGCTGAGGATAACGAGGAAACTCGTGCAGAAAGTCAAGCATACGTTTCGGTACAAGAAGGAAATGGCCGTTTTACAGGCGGTTAAGGAGGAAGCTGGAGGACGAGGAAGTCGCGATAGGCCTGTGGTGGCAATTGCGGACTCGGTGCATGATGGAATTCCGTTCTAGCACGTCGCAGTTTCATGGAGTTCTTGGCGGAAACCAAAGGACTTTCATCACCCGCTGTACCTCTCCAAGAAACTGGATCCCACGCTCATTTTCCCGCGACATTCGAAACCATTTTTCCCGTCTTTTAGATTGGTTTTCGCGCCAGAGGAAAAGTGGCAAAATCGCTGCATCTCTGTCCGAATATCACGGGGGGAGGTTGCGAGGGTCAGCCCTAAGGGCAAAGGGTAAGAGGAAGTGGTTCATTTAGGTGCGGCATTTATCATGGAAGTTTTAACGCGCAGGGCCCCCCCGCTCTTGCCTTTTTCCCCGCTTTTCGTTGGCACGGCGATGCGCTTCGGGGTGGTAATAGAGTTGGATTTTTATTCGTCGTAATCGCGGCTTGGGATGCGGCGGTCGGAGTGGGGGCGACGAAAGGATAAGTGAAAAAATGCTGCTTAGCTTCCGATGGCAATACCCTCTATGTTGGCCGAGGTAAACGATATGTGTGGTGACGAAGTCTCGTGCAACTAAATGTCGAGGGCAAAAATATTCCACGACATAACTACAGGGGAAATATATGCAGTCTGATTTTTCAGAGACTAAGTCTTTGACTTAATGAGAACATTCAACATCGAAATTTGGGGAGACTTATTGTTCATAATTCACCTCAGAGGTGTCTGAGGTAAGTTAGATTTATAGAAGCTAAATTTCGAGGTGTGACATCTCGTGCAACTAAATCTTCGATGACGTAACAGCTGGAAAATTTCTCGGAAAGAAATCTCCGGTTGATTAAAAGAAGTAACTCTAGATTACCATAGTTTAAAAATCGATGGTTGAAACCTTCTTGTTGTGAAACTCAAAAAAGAATGAAAAATAAAATAACTTTGTAATTTTGCAATGATTATTCATTAACAAAATAACTTTGTTTTGAATAGTATTAAATTTAAATTTAAAATTAAGTTAACTTTTAAATTGCAATGAAATTGCAGAATTGAGAAACTTAACAAAATTATTGTTTTCATCCTCATTATAGTTATCATATACCACAAAGGTATATACTATTATAAACAGAATAGAGAAGAATAACATATTTATATTTCTAATAAAATTAGTTTTCCATCAAAAAATTTAGACTTTCAACAATTTAAATGTATGCAAGACACCACTGAAGTGGCCTGACTGTTTCTTGTGTAACTGAATGATACATGTGGCCTACTGATATCAAAAGGATTCTCATCCGTGGTCTATACTTCAAGTATTGTTACCACGATCGTACCGGTAATAAAATGTGAATTAAGCTAAAGGTATTGAGTGAATGAAATTTGATGGAAATTCATTTTAATTTTCATTTAATTTAAAATGTGAATTAACCGCCTAAGTATCATCTGCGCAATATCTCAAGAATAAGGGGCGATAGAAACGGATGCTTGAGGACGAATCCGCGGAAAAAGAAAAAATCCATTTATCACATCGGGAGGTGATAGCATTGAGGGGTCGTGAAGGCATCCCGCGGATCCTAAACGGCCTAAAAAAAGTTAGATATTATTTTTTCCGGCAGGGTCAAATCCACTCGATCTTTTGGGTCCTAGGACCGAGGGGGGATAAAACCCAATTTGATACAAAGGGATCCTCTTGAATTCTTCTTTCGAAATAGGCAAAGAGGCGCCTATTTGGCGAATACGACGGGTAAGTGAGTTAGACGCCATTATTAGATTTGCGATTGGAAAATTGGTCGCTGAGGGTCGCGAGTTAAAAATTTGAGTGGAGTCGGGAGGAGCTTTGATAAAAAAGAGAGCTTCCTGTGAATGGGGATTCTTACATTGATCAGTAAGAATGCATTTCATAATCCCCAGAGACAGAAGTAATAAATAAGTCCTTGAGAAGAACCGAAAGGAAACACGTGGAAACAAAGCATATTCTACGTTGAGTTGAACCTGCAGCCTCGGTATTAAATCGTAAGCTGACATCTGTAGAAAAATCAATTTATTCATCAACCTAAAAAATTATAAAAAATCAGTGAGGAGGAGAGAAAGCTGCGTTGATGTCAGAGTATTTCCATACTTCGAAAAGAAGAAATATTTAATTTTTAAAAGATATTTATTCCCCTCATCAAGTTTAGCTTGGAATATTCGGAAAAGATGTCTATGGCGATGTATTTCTCAATTGAAGAGATCTAGTAACAATTTTCATTTTAAGTTACCAAATTTCTTTTCGGTTTCTACACTGTATACTTCCACAAGTAATTTCCACAAGTAAATGCATGTATAACAGATAAATAAATAACGTCTTTACTTATAACAACTGAAAACGACTTATGATTCTTTCATTCTCTTTTGAATTCTATGAAATTCGTCAAGGACCATCAAAGTTCCTGAAGAGCTCAAAAGGAATTAATTTAAATGAGTGTGAAACATTTAATGCAATTTAAGTAATCAATTTAGTTAAAATCAAACAGTATAGGTAAAAATAATATGAAATGTGATTCAATTCCCAAAAGACAGTTGAATCAATAGTGAGTGATACCCATGCTAATGACTATGCTAATTAACGAATTCTTTGACTATCGAAATTCCTTTCGTTTTCTCCAGAATGTGAAGAGAAAGGTAGCTTCTTGA
Organism: Pachydiplax longipennis; assembly: GCA_036926295.1. Classification (NCBI taxonomy): domain Eukaryota; kingdom Metazoa; phylum Arthropoda; class Insecta; order Odonata; family Libellulidae; genus Pachydiplax; species Pachydiplax longipennis. The sequence goes on along the minus strand of JAVFKF010000004.1, from coordinate 35,380,982 downwards.
TTGTTTTTGTAGCTATTGGAGGATTTAGAAACCTATGAATAACTTTTTGGCAAATGAAAGTCATTGCAGCACGAATACCCTTCCTTTAGGCGAAGTATCATTATACTAAGTTGAATCTTTCAACACTTGACACCAGCTAATGAGCCAGAGATCTTGTGTCACTTTTATGGAAAACGAAGTTGAACTTGAGGTCAAAGAATACGCATGATGCGGCATATGATATTCCTGATGCAAAGAATGGCACTCTTCCATCGCCATGAGATAATTAGATGCGAAGATTTCTAAGGATGGATAGTCTGCGTGAAAGCATATGCCAATTCCTGTTAGACCTCTTTCTGCTTTGTCGATGACAGCTACGAGCGAATATTTGCTTGAGCAAGCGAGAATATGCGAAAGAGGACAAACCCGTTCTCTTGGGGTAGTTTTCTGGATACGAAAATGTACGCTATGACATCATGGACGCTATAAAGTTGGCGAATCCCTTCCCAGCTCAGGTAAAAGGAGTTAACGAGGCATATCATGTCTAAAAGCGCAATGGAGGAAAAATTTTATGCCCTCCTAAAGAAATGACCATCACTTATTTCCTTATAAGACTAGAAAAATATAGTAATATTATTGTAATATTGACTGAAAACTTTCTGTGAGTTACTGAAGGGTTTTCGTTCTAAAGGAAACCAAACAAAAATAGGATTCAGAAAAAAGAATTCAACTCCCGTTGTTTCAGTCTCAGTCATCCTTAAAAATACAGATAATGATGTGAAAAGGAAATCCGGATCTTGCTAAGAAACAACTGAACGTTACTTATCAGCCGGTATGTCTATATATTTATTAATGAAATTCATTTTCAATCATTTACGGGATGCAAGTTTTAATTTTAAAGATTATTTCAAAGGCCTTAAGTTCTCTTTGAGTTCAACCCTCACCCATTCTCTTCAACTCCAAACTTATTGAGAAGCGGGCCGTATAAGTTCAAGGAAAGAGCTCAGCAAGCCCGATGTAGAGGATTTTCATTTTATGTCTTCATCTATATATAGTGTATCGTGCATAAAGAGGAATTAATTGCGCTAGTTTTATACATAAGAATACATATAATGTAAACTCATCGGAAAATGCTCGAAAATTACAAAGTAAGAATATCCAACATCTCACCGTGAACGTAACACATACATAATATATAATAATTACATATATATAATATGAATATATTACATCCAATTTGTTCGGGGACCACATCAAAACCCTTCGCTAGTCGTAGTTCGGAGATCATTCCTCTAGGACGATGCTTTTCAATTTATATCCTACGAGGCCCGCTTATTAGCTCGGTGTATAAATTAAACCAAGCCAAAGTACAAACGTCAGGTTTTATAGCACAACATAAGGAAGGGAACACCGTAGAATGGAAAAAATGAAAGTTAAAAAATACCATCAAAAAATAGAAATAGTCATGATAAGGCACACGGAAAAGTTACGGCTATATCTATAGCGTTGCACACCGGATGGGAAGCTCTACTAAAGGAAATTCGGCACGAGCAATCGTCCGACAGCCCTTAGTTAAAGGTTGAAGTTAACTCCTTTATTAAATTTCCAGACCGATCTCAGAAGGGAGAAGAAATCTCAAGACATCTTTTGAAATTCCCTTTCCATGTGCCATCTCCACGATTACCGCAGACCCCAATATTCGGAAACAATAGGTGGAGTGAAAAAATGGAAAGTCCTTCCTTTAGAATTCGGCAAATGGGACGTCATTTAAGAACTTACAGGGATTTTTAGGACAAGGTACTTCTTACCATATCACACAAACGCATATTTTGCACCTCGTGAGACTCCTGAACATCGTGTCGACACAGTTGCGATATTCCGTTGCTGATGGTTCCGAAATCTCTATCGTTTCCATTGAAACATTTAAGTACGCTTAAAATGTATGCATATTTGTTTTGTTAATGGAAATAACGCACGGCATTCGGCACATTTCTCTTACGTTGTAGTAAAAAACAACTTAAGAGCGAAGGAAGGAAATATTTTATTATTTGATAAGACACGAGCGAACGGGAAACATCTCCTTTTTTGTTGATCACATACGCTTTCAGTATATTTATGCAGTTACATAGTATTATCTATCCCCAATCAAGAAAACTGATTCATTTCCATGTGAATAGTTAAAAATGATCAACTCGCGTAGAATCTTAGCTTTTAGACTAATCCTATTAATAATAGGGTAAAGGATCATCATCGATATGTAGTAGGTAAATTTTCTTTATATTCTAGACCCTTAATGAAATTCTGTTCTCAACCTTCAGTACGGAGCGTAACTTATCACGAAAAATTTACGGAATATATCTTACTCACACTCTTACGGTAAGGCTGAACAGAACACCGAAGAGGTACTATACAGTTAAACAAAAGTAGCTAGTAAAGTTGCTAATAATGCTTCCTTTCCCTTGATGAATTGAATATTTTTCCTTCGTCCTTTAGTCCAGGATAAAGAACTGCATTTTGTGAAAAAAATTGTTTATTAACTTTGGTCACATACGGCTGATACGTTTACATGGATGATATGAAAAATCATGAGTTAGAAGAAATGGTAAGCAATGGAATTCAACCTAGTATTATTATTTCATCGAGGTTTTTTAAATTGAATACCATAAAAAGTTTCATTCATAGGGTTCCATGGTGCAGCAACTACGTGGACCTTTTCTTTTTTAGAAACCTGGTTCATTAAAGTCAACAGAGGCTACTTTCCTCACTCCTCATCTTGCCTAGTAAGCCTCATTCACTCTCTAAAACTATTGGTAGCTAATTGTGTGAGGGGTTGAAGTTCGAACCGGCCTTCGAGCTGAATAATTCACAGAAAGTGAAAAAATATATAATGATGCATGATCAATGACCTCAGAATTCAGTCTCCCAGAACGCAGTTATTAGAAATCATAACACTTACCTCGGTAAATATGTAGCTTCGACGAGCATTGTGAGGGAACCCCATTACCTCATTTGAAATAAAAATCCTTTATTCAAATCTGAAAGGAAGGCGAAGGTATGAGGGTGATATCAAAGAGTAGGCAAAGTAGGTTTCACACAGTGAAATTAAGCCGGAGGATCTGCGCAAGGTGGATCTGTGAAAGCATATTTAAACATAAATCTCACGTCCAGAGATCGTGGACGAAGATGGCTAGATTAGTGTCAAGGCCCTCCTAGATCGACTAAGCAGATCCGAAATGATTAACTCACTAAACCTGCCCAAAGGGTAATTGATACCGGCTTATCCGGGGATGAAGGATTTAATTGTCGATTTCAATTAAGTAGGTCGATAAAACGGATTGGAATGGATTTGCAAAGAAGCTGGTCGCTCACGAGGGAGAATTCAAGACAATGCGGGAAGGAATGCTATTAGACGGAACGTAAAGCAGCCTTGGGAGTTTGTGAGGCATGTCATAGAGGTGTTAAGGATGGGGTAACGCCTCGTTAATTCGGGAGAGAATCATTATTATTAGAAGCCGGTGTTGAAAAAATTACGGACAGAGTTCTTAGGCAAACACATACGTAACCATATATACGAATAATTAAGCAGAATATTTAATCAGATACCGTCGTTTATACTTTCATTTATTTCTTTTATGTTTAATTACAATTTATTTAGATTAACTCTTGTTACTTACTGCTTTCTTATTTCGCAAATAAACTCAATGAGTGATATTAAATCGAAAAACTGAAATGATTGCCATTGTCTACATTTCATTAACTAATTACTTATTTTTACTTAGTTTTTTATTTTTTTATTTATTTCTTATTTAGGATAGATACTCTCACAGAGGACAGAAACGAAATAACGAATTCAACCTTCAAAGTCATTAGTGGTTAAGAGCAAAATTTATCGAAAACGTATTATTTCACGAAAATCGATATATTTTATGAGTTTTTGCGGCATCACGTCCACAAAAATTCGATGGCAGAAGTAAGAAATCCTCTTAAAATTAATTTCTTATAGAACCCCTCGAAATTTCGTACCATCATTATGACTAATTTGATTTTATGAAAGAAGAAATTTCCGCAAAAGAAACGTAAAATGAACTTAATGGTATCGGACAAATAAATCAATAAATTTATACAAGACGGTGATGATGATAATATATTATCCTTTGTGAATTCGTAAAATCTTACATAATTTATTACGTTAAATTCTAGAGAAAATCTTTTGAGAACTCAAAGTCACGACAGTTAACGAAGTTTAAACAACCTCCATTAATATATATGGATACTCATCATAAGGCTATCACCAAACGAGATGTGGAGCGAAGAAATATTCAAATTACTACGGGCTCGATTACCTTACTCTTCATCTAGCCTAGTAGATCTCATGACTATTCCAAAGATATCCTAGCTATTGGTAGAGGGAATGAGTATTAAACGGGTTTTCGGGCTGTTTAATTTATAGACAGCTCTATTGCTTAGTTTTCAAGAAATGTGCAAACGAGCTCCTGGAAGAAATCTAAAAGCAAACCTGCGATCAACAAACTAAGCTTCAAAGGGAAGGACTTAGTAACATTATCAAATGATCATTACTAATGAAATTCATCGATTGACTTGGAAATTCCCTGCCATATACAGGTAATACAGCAAAGAGAGGAAATTAGCTTGCATCACTTCGACCTTGAATTTGATGGAAAACGGAGCAAACAATGAATCTCTTTCATTACCGTTGCGAAGATTCACCAAAAGCGAAAGTGTATTTCATTTGATGCTATCGGTGGCAACCTTCGTCAATTCGTAATGAGGAGAATTTTGAAGCGAACCGATGAACAAAGCAGAACAAAAATCTGAACAAAGGAAGAGTTAATGAGAGAAATAAATATTTCCAACTCTAATACAATTAAGAGGAACCGTGACGGTAGCTTTATTTTACCAAAAATTTATTGTGAAATTTTACAAACTATTTGCTATGTTCTCTTCATTCAATCTTATTCTCATAGCTTCAATCTATAGAGATAAAAATAGTAAATTGACTCAACAAGGCATTAAGTACTGCAGACTACCGAGTTGATTATCTAAAATTCTGGACAATATTAGTCTTCAAATTTCCCGAATTCCTCCATCCGAAGGTCGCTCCGGACAGGAATCTTCAGCAAATTTAGCTATTAGCCAATTATTGTGAATTAGATAATTCGGCTATAGTATTATTTTGAGTGGCGAAGTCCTTTCATTTCTGCTTAGTCATCTAATTCATCTAATTTAAAAACCTTAATTTCCAGAATAGGAACATCTTTCAATAACATGGCTGAAAGAAGTGTATTCATTAATTTCGATATAATTAGGTTATATTAACACAAAATACTTATTAGTACCTATTTAACCCCAGAACGTGAGTAAATAATGAACTTATATAGTTATTATTAATACTAATTCGACAAAGTTGAGACTGGAGAGTTCCATCCAGCCGATAAAATATAGAAAAAAACAGACTAAATAGCAGTAAATTTAAAATTGTAAAAAAAAAATGAATCATGAGCACATGAAATTAAGACTCTAACAATTTACCTATTGTAAGTATGCTATTAACTAGAAATTACTAGTTACTTCAATTACTATTAATAGTATTACTTCAATTACGTTTACGGAGGATACGTCATTTCATATACATAAAAAATTAAATTTAGCACCATCATGGAGGATACTCTTAAAACATTCTTTAATAACTTCTTTGAATTCTGCAGTTTCCCTGAATGCTAAAAATATTTTTTTAGTTTTTGTACAACTTTTTCCGTCGCAAAGGAAGATTACCGGCGCTCACAGATTGCTTCATCCAAATATTAAACGGAGCTGAAAAAATCTAACGAAACCGGTACTAGAACCCGAATTTTCCATTTTCCTGGAGGATGCCAATCCTTGGTTCAACTCAATTTAGACAAAGTAACCATGCCTGTTAAAATGAGGCGCGAAAAATATCACCAGAAGAATGTTTTATTTTTAAACACCTCAATAGCCTCCCGCGTCCTTCCTCATGTTAAGCCGTGATGCTGCAACAAGTGGCGCCAGAATTAAAATATCTTCGGTTTGCCAGTTCGGTTACATCGTGAATGTATGATGAGACCACGTTCGTTGCGCGCACACACGAAAACGCAAAACAGCGTCGACTCGCTTTCGCTGCGGAAGTGGGTCACGGACCCCTCTCTCGTTCGCTGCATTCGAAACTATACAATCGTATCACTTGGACACGTATTGGACCAAACCGATTCGCCCCCCGAAATGTATTTTATGGCTCCTTCCTCTTTGGGCCGACACAGGTGTACCGTAGATATCGAAGGGATTCCGATCGGAAAGAATGTTGCCACCCGGTTGCCGAATTGAGCTCCGCCGAAGGTCGAAATGTATTCTCCCAATCTTCTCTTTGTCGAGAAACAGGAAAGTCTATATTTAAACTGGATCGAAAGAGAGTCGATCGAGAGGAAAACTGTAGCCTGTATCCGTGGACGTTTCTGTGATGAAATAATATTCAGCTCTGCTTTGAAACAAGGAAGAAGATTACATTCTAAGACAGCCATATTTAACTCAATCACTTTGATGACCGAGTAATTCACACAGGTGCACAAACTTTATCTATGCTCGATTAAAAGCGTACGATAAAAGGACGAAGTGAATAACTCGCAACAGTAGTAATTTCATTCTTAAAATTCATTCATTAATCATGCACTCAGTAGCAGAGGCACAGATCTAGACGCGTGTGAAGGGGGGGTTTAAGATAATTTCCAAATGAACTCATTTCCAGTTAATTTTATACGAGATCGTATATTTGACGATAAATGTAGTAGATATATAGTGATCGTTGAAATGCTTTACAATCTGATTTAAATTGAAGTTCCTTGTGCTATGAATATCCTATACAAATTGCTGATACTTTTAAGTCATCAGAGGTGGATAGGGGGGCAACCCCACTCTTCGCACCTCCCTCCCGCCGGATCCGTAGATGTTCAGTTCTCAGAAAACATCTCGGAAAACTACTGTGACAGCGAATATTAAATCTTCTAATAAAAAGGTCTAAATGCAGTCAAATTGAGGGTTAAATAGAAAATTTTAGGATTATTAACCTGTCGTTACACCTTTACGCCCTATGACACGCTGGGCGGGGATATGATTTACTAGTAAACAACACAGTGTAACGAAAGATGTACAAAGTACAAATGAATACTTGAGTTTTCTTAAGGAAAAACCACAACGATAACTGAAGAACGAAAAAATGAAAAAAATACAAATTTAAATAATAACGGAGGAATTCCTCGCGGGATCGTGCTGTCGTAAGTTAAGAATGAAAATGGTAATGAGAACTATTCGACGCATTCATGAAAGGCAATAATCACTAGCAAATGAGTAATGCTAGCGGAATAAGATATGGCAGTGAAAAAAAATCTATGCACTTATATAAGTATCTAACAGGCTAAAATTAGTTGAGGAGGCATAAAAGGAGGAATCTTATAACTTTCTATACATAGAAAATTCTAAAGTAGACATAAAGCCAGCTATGAATGTATTCTCAAGATGTACAAATACGCTTGATAAGTTATTTTACGGCACACTCACACATCAACTAAAACTTCGCGGCTCGTTACGCCCAACTTTGGTGTATTCCAAATCGATTTGGTAACAATAGAAATGAACAATCGAGGTTCAGAATGCACATTTCCGATTTTAAAGCCATTAAAGTACATAATGGAATGGAAAATCCATATTCATGAGGCATGTATAATTGCAAATGAATGCAACTCTCATGGAAATTATGCGAGACACACACAGGCTCCAAGCAGTGAACATATATAGAGAGTCTCTCGGTTGAGGTTCGATTTTAAACAGCTCATCGACATTTAAACAGATGAAAATTAAACCTTGGAAATAATTACCACCTCCGGGATCTCTCGCTGAATAATCTCTCCTTCGAGATACCTGCCGAAAGGTTAGATAATGATTTCTAGGACGTGATGTCAGCATCGGAGCAAAAGATTTATGTGTCGAAAATGGTACGTCTAGCTAGGCGTAACCAATTCATTCACTGATGCATGGGGTCGCTAGGTATTTTAGAAACGCTCGCAGAGACACCCATAATTTATGCTCGCAAAGGAGACAAGGATATGACTCTATATTTACTCACTTTTCACGTGACTGCAAAAGGTGCTTTCATGGGTAGGGATAGTTATCGAAGAAATTTACGGCTTCAGCGTTAATTAAAATAGGGAAGAGAAAGAAACTGGTAGAATGAACAACAAAGTTCACAAATAGTTACTTTCGTATTTTCCTATTTATCGAGAGGACTATCTTCGAAACTTAGGGTAATAGTCACACATAACTCACAGCTGATGATGAACTAGTAATGGTTTGGTTTAGTTAGAGATCTTGTTCCTGTTACCATATGCCGATGAATGGAATATTTTTCTTTTCCAACTGGATAAACAAAAATGTATTTTTCATTAAATTTTTCTCCGTATTCCTCAAGTATGTGATAATATGGAAGTTACTGAGGATTGAGTGATGCTGATTCGTTTTGGTCGCACCCTAATGAATATTTAATCTGTTAATCATAGGATCGTTCAACTACAATTATGAGGACTTTTTCCGCTTATAATTTACTGAGTGAGTGAGAAAATAAACGGAAAATTACCTCACTCCTCCCTTAACCTGTTGGTTTGAACCTCAACCGACCTCAATGGAGGTTGGTTTGAATCCAACTAGCCTTTCAGCTAATGATCATACAGAAAGCAAGAGAATAGTAAATTTTAGCCAATTTAGTCCTATTTTAGCTCTCTGTAAATTCACAGTTAATAGGAAAACATCTCACTCAAAATTTAATTGAAAAATTTTAAGTGGGACACGAAAATACTTTGCACCTAGAATAGAGACGTATATAATCGACTGAAATCTAAGGCTTCCACTCTTCATCTCAGATATGCGTGCAAACAGAGCTCATGTACACTTGGGACTGGTCCAGGTGAATATTAGCATCTTACAAGACAAGCTAACGAAACATAAATTAATCAAGTTTTCAAAAGCGACGGCTATGTAACGAGGGAATTTTAAGTCGAATCTAATTTTTCTTAATGGCGTCATCACTTAAATTTATCAAGAGGAGCCAAGGTAGCAAAGAATTATTCCTTTCGAGAGATGCTCGAGGATATCATTAACAGAGCAAAATATAATTAGCACCTAATTAATGCTTTTTCACGGGTTGTTTCTTGTACTTGCCTCTGAATATATCAGCTCAATTACCTTCACTTCTTCACATTCACCATTTCATAATATAATACGGGGAGATAATTCTGCAGAGCAAAAGATTGAACGTTGAAAAGATTGAAATACTTCAAAATAAAAGAAATAATGAAGTATAAAGTTTTAAGAACAAACTCTAGTTGACTGTTAGCAGAAGCTACGCATTTCTTTCGTTTTGCTTTTCATTTCAATTACTAAATTTCAGGAAATGTATAGTTTATCATTTAAAATTAAAAATACTTAAATAAATTATTAATAAATAAAATTTGATTATAAATTAGATAAAATTAATTATAAACAGTTATCATTACGTACTAAACCCTTATTACATTTAAAAAAGAGTTAATTAAGATGAGTTTCGATCCGAAAGGTGACGAAGTAGTGACGGAATCTTTTGAATTCTCTCTTTTATTTATTCTACGTAGATTTCAATCGAAATACCTCCTCAACTGAATTGTTTGGAGGAACTTCCTCATCACGTTAGCAGCAGCTGAGAGCAAATAAAGAAATGGGTATGATCAATATCAATAATAATGAAAACAACGCAAAAAATAGGCGGTTCAAAAGCATGAAAAAGCTCCTTATGTTAGTACGACAATATTTACTCACTACCTCATACCGAAAAAAACGAGTAAAAAGCATTTCTGGCAAATATTAGTTCAAAACAGCAGCAGCAGGTGCATTTTTGTACCGGAGAGATGTACGCAGTCGTCTTTTGCTTTCGGAGCTGGCATATAAATATATGCAGATAAATAGCCTGTACACTACGGTAAATCCAATAAATGATCGGTTCCTAGAACTTGGGAAAACTGTGTGTGTTTGAATATTCCATAGTCACGTCATCATTTACTGTATGCACATCACTGCTCGTGCGGTAACGCAAACCTCAAAGTAATGTACGAGCCCGAACTAGATCTCAGCTTTGTGAATATTAATTATAATTAATTAATTTGTGACTAATTAATTACAGTCTCCTGAGAATAAAAGTGACACCTAGTAAACAATAAAAATGGAACGTTAAAAAAATCTCTACCACGTTGTTCCCTCTGATGCTAATTTAACATTTAAATTCCAAGTAGTATTATTGTTAGAATCTGTTTCACTGATATCAAACGACAGAAGATGTGGATAGAATTTTAAAAATCAGATTAGAGCAGGTTCTCTTTCATCTCATACCTGCGCGAATGTAATGTCCGCGCACATATTAAACGCAATATATTCCACTGCATACTCTAGAATATCTCCTCACTGCTCACCAAACGCGAGGAAGATAAGAAAATGATAATGTACGAAGATCTATGTCAGCGACCATTACATCATTCTGATAGATTAGATGGACCCGGAAGGAAGAAGTTAATTTTATAACTTTTAATAAAATATCATTTGTCGTAGTACAATTTACAGGTGCAAAATTAAATATTATTACCTCTGTCAATGTCATTTACTGTAGTTTATTGATCGTGGGTAACCAGCCGTGATTATGGAACAGAAATGCAGTTTTACAATAAAATCTGTCGTTGATACCTCGGATTGGTGTTGTATAGACCGATGATATTTCTCTTCTCCGATTGATTTATATACATTCATCTCCGGCCGTCCTTTCTTTACAGTCACTTCGCGAATAATTTTCCAACCATTAAAAAGGGTGAATGTGAAAGGAGTGACCGCATACGGACACCCAACCGCCAGGGGGAACAAAACCTATTCCACGACAGTTCCTTTTCATTTCCTCCGAATTATGACCCCATTTAACCATTCATCTCCCTCGAAGTCTCATACGTGGGCAACCGAATGCGGGCGCTAAATGGGTTCGAGGCCCCATTCGACGAAGGGGAAGGCGTGGCGGACACCCACGCCATGCTCTTTTTTTCTCTCTATTGATGACACTTCGTCAAAAGCACTTCCCTCCGAACCAGGATGGTCCGCGAACGTGACGGCGTATGGAGGCACTTTACCGGCAACTCAACTCGCTCTGTTGGAAAAAATGGCTCTCCTCCTGACTTCCTAATAAGAAGTGACGTAAGCGAGATGCGCGCCGTGCGGTACGCGTGCCGACTCCACAAGTGGCAGGTCTCCCGATGGATGTTTGACTCTTCGGAGTTTCCCTTTTGGCAGCCTAGTTTACCTTCGGTGACGAGGCAGATATGTCGGACACGTGCGGTGCTCGTGAAAAAACCGCTGTTATGCAAAGGGCGAAGATGCAATTTGTACGAGTGGGAGAGGTTGTGCAGTGCTAAACAGATGGACGACACGGTGTCTGGAATCGAACGCATACTCTGTTGTTCATCAGTACAAGAAAAGGGTTTAATCGATATAAAGTTAATCTAACATGGCTGTACTTCGTGAAACGCCATTCTGAACAAGAAGAGCAAGACTTTGTATGTTTCACAAACTTTTTTTTATTACCGACCGGTTTCGGCCATGATGGCCATTTTCAAGGTTTTTGTTTCAATTTTAATCGATATGTTTAGTACTGGAACGTCATGACAAGCTATCATTTCAAAGGGACTTGGTAATATTTCCACAATATTTGTCTATCGGCTGCTTCTTTAGGTAAAAAAATTGGCCATCATAAGGTAAGAATGCATTGGGAGTTGACGGCTACTCTATACGCCGGAACCGGATGCCAATAAATATATCGCGTGGAAATTACGATTTCCTTTTTAGTAAGCAAGAAAATTTGTGCTTAATTCCAAGGCAACACCAAGGATGAATTTAAAAGTTAAATAATTCTATCTGAGATTCATGTTCATTGGGTTTTTAATGTTAAGGATGTAATAAATGATAGCTGTAATTAGTATTTTATACAAATATTATATTACAAATAATAAAAATAGGTTATGAAGGTATGATGACATTCGAACTTAATATCCATAAAATATGGCTCATTAATGTCGCCGAATGAATCATGAAATAATTTATGAGATGATAACTATACTACAATTTAGCATAGTTAATACACGATTAGAATATTAAATTTATTGCCTGAAAATTTTTTTTTTAAAACTGTCCGTTTGGAGACGTTAATAGGTACTAATGTTTCATCCGCATTGAATTCCGATGAGTGGAAGTATCGTTTAATGTAAAAATATGATAAACTGAATGGTTCTATAAGCCCAATTTCGACGACGGAAATCAAAGAGTGTAGCGAAGTTGAAAACATGTTCCAAAACGGAAGAAGTAAATTTCGATGAATTTTTCTAGAAGATTAATTACGTACCTTAATAAATAAAGTAGGGGTTGACAGAAATCAAGAATGTTTTCGATATTCTGAATCGAGTAAAACATTTTTGAAAATATCGTGCAATGAAATACGAGAAAAGTTATTTTTTTAAAACCAGCATAGTTTTTTAAAAGGATTGAAGGAACAAATATTTGTCACTCTAGATGTAAATGGAATAATAAGATAAAATATATTACCATAGGTCTTCATGAATAGGTTAAGTCATTTAAAACACACGATAATATTAGAGGCCTAAACAGTTCTGCCTATATTCTGTCAAAAGCGAAAAGACATCGCAAATCTGCATTGCCGCTGTATAGGATGATAACATTAAAGCTCTATTTTTGAAATGCTTCGCTGATTCGACAGACTTGTAATTTATGGTGACTTTCCGAGAACCAGAAGTTTATAAGGATGGCATTAAAAAGAATTAATGGAAAACTGGTTGAGAAAGCGATCATTTAGAGATATTCAGGAGCGAGATAAGGAGTTGACTTTCCAAAGAGGTCAGATTTACGAGTCAGATAAGCGAATCGATCGGCGTGTTATATATGGCTGAGGGATTTCCTAATGGAACTCAAGGTGTTCCTAATGGAACAATTAATTCTTAGAATCATAAAAGGAGCCCATGGTCATGGATTTCAGTTTGAAACATCCCGGACCATGATATACGATCGAAATAAACAAAACCCATCGGCTGTTCCGAAGAAATGCCGGTATCCATCTTCAAATTATTTCCAGGAAGAAGTTAGTGGGCGTTCCTAAGCCGTTATTCATTTTTGACGGGGATATTTGTTAAAGAATGTTTATCAAGTTTTAGCTGTTTTATCGTTTAAAATATCCTTTGACAAATTTCCCAATAATTCAGCTAGTTTATATGCTAACTTTTTTAAAACTTAGCCACTGCCAGTTCATATTTTACAGGATCTTTATGCGGAATTCCATGTCTTCTGTTTACAGAAGTTACCTACATACTCAGGGTATTTAAGTATGTTCTATTACTTGAGCATGCGCGTTTTCAATCAATTTATTTTTAATCAAAAAAACATTGAACAATACAGAATTTTAAAATGTATTTACGCCCCATGGATCCGGCATCCAACGTTAATGGGCCGAAAATTCAGAAAAAGTCAGCATTAGGAAGCTTAGATGCTATGTAAAACGAAAACCTTTTAAAATTATTTGAATGTTTTATTGTAAACAAATTGTATTTGTAAAAAAATTCATGAAAGATTCATTGCAATAAATATATTTAATATTTTATATGCATTAGATAAGTTAGATTAGAATTAAATATATTTTTAGATGAATAACGATGAATCGAATCATTAATGGAGAAATCGTGAATATTCTTAATTTTCCAAACAAATTTCGAAAGCAGACGCCGAATTGGATGAGCAGTCAACTGATGTAATTTAAACTCGAAGTTAATACCAGGATGTAATCAAACTGTCATGTTTCCCGATGACAGGTTGCCCTGGAGGTGAGCAAGCTAAAGCATCTTACGTCCAAAGCAACAAACGATTAGTGGTTATAACTTTCGTCAATCTACGCACTCGGAATGGGAAAATTACATACTAAATCGAGCCCTGACATAATCACAAGATGCGAAAATTGAGTGAAAAGAGAAAGGGGATGAGATTAACCCCTTTGGCAAATATCAACGGTGTAAAACTGATGGATACTTCAAGGAGTTAGCATAAGTGAGTGCAGATAAAATAATTTCATTGCGAGTCAATCGGAAAACTATTTCATTTTTCAAAATGGAATGATTAACTCACTATTCAACTACACTGGATCACTGGGTACTCTGGATCCGTGGGTTTAGCGAGAGATAATCAAGTTTTGACAAAAGAAACAAGAATTAAAGGAATTGATCATGGCATTGATAATTATTCAATTCATTCGACGAAAAAATCGACATTAGTTAAAAACTTCGCGCAGAAATTCTTTTTATTTAGGATATTTTTTGGTTTCGATTATTCCTAAGATTCCATCTCTTATTATCAGTTACAAATGAACAGCCACCGTATTTCCCTACATAAGTTTTCTTTTACCACTGGAAGAACACTTCTAGTTATATTACACTTAAAACTACCAAAGGTAGAACTCCAAAATATACTTCTCTTTCTCCTCAAACGAAATCAAAACAACCAAAAGAAACTGGTTTCCGTCTTGTCTGCTGTAATGAATTCGGATCGGGCCCAACCAATGTAAATTATATCCTTGATCTTGCAGAAAAGCATACTAAATAAGATTCCAAGACGTAATTCGGAGAAACCCGAATGTTTTAGAAGCCTTTTTTACCGGAGACTGACAAGGAGGAAACACTCAGGACAACTATTCAAGGAAAAAGGATGAGAATTCGTTCGAAAAGTGCACCTGCGTCATCAGGTAGCGATCCTCCGATTGGTTGAAAACATTCTCGAAGTCGAAAAGCTTTTGTGGGCGGAATGAAAAGAAAGTAATTGTGGGCAGAGCTCGAGTCACAGGCGATGGGTCCATTTCGAGAGAAGAATGATAATTCGACGAGGAAAACCTGTGACGTTTCTTCCGAGCTTCGCTTTATATGCGTCACGTGGTGGGGAATTCCCAGCAGTGAAAGACTCTCGCAGAGAAAACTTTCCTGAGCCACTTTTTCTCTTCGTCGTTGAATCTATAAACATGCTGCAGTACAGATTAATGTATAAATTATAGCTATTTAAATTATGAATTATCGCATTAAGGACGAGTATGTATGTACAGCTAGTTCCAAAAAAAACTTACCACCTAAGCCGCAACCCGCATAACAGGCAGTGAATTTCCTCCGTGCGAGCCTTAAGAAGTGAGAGAGAGAGAGAGGAAAAACATGGAGGAGATAGTCTGCTTCTGTCCTGGCTCCGCTTGCAGAGTTGAAATGGATTTATTTGCATTATTGATATTGCAAAGATTTATTAGTATCCTTAGTTTGGTGGCATTGGCGTAGCAGAATAGTATTATAACAATATGGATGTTGTAATGCAAGAATTCAGTTATTATAAAATGGTTATTACAAATCAGTACATATTCTAGCTTTGCTTCTCGCACCGAGGATACCATCGCACACGAGGTCCCGTTATTCCTAGGAAACCGAGGCAAACCCCCTTCCCCTCATAAAATTCGAGTCTGAGACGAAAGGCACAAGCAGGACGAAGGAAATTTTTGCAAAATCTGCCTCTGAGCCGCTCTGAGCTTTTAGGACTGAGATGGGAGGAGGAAAATTTCCGCGCAGTTTGAATCAGTGTCGGACCCAAAATGTATAGACCTCGAATTCGACGCCTTCGTTTGCAAAACTCTGCGGTTATAATGGGTCGTATTATATATTATAATAGTAGATAATATTATACATCGTTCAAGAGAAGAGTTATTAGCCTTTAAAATTATATACCTAAGGAGTCCATATCGATCACCTGTTTTATCACAGCCTGTGTGAATGCAATCTACACAAGTAAAGTAAGGCGAACTCATGGCCATATCTATGCTATTACTTTAAATACATAAAAAATCTATAAGTAAATATGTAGTATGAAGTCTTGAGGCATTCTCTGCGTATTTTAAATAAATTTTGTTTCATTTGATAAGCATCAAAATTAAAACTCGATCGGTAAAAAATCAGTAGATTTTATCATCTATGCAGTTGGTATTTTTAATACACCGTCCAAATCAATTGATAGAAAATGTGCTAGGATCGATTTTCCTGAATTAATAAAGATGACGGATACGAGACAACCATCTTTCACATTAATTTTGAATCCAAAATGAATTTTTTTGGTGTCATTGAAGTGTGAATCGAATAAACGTGATTTCTTCTGTGGATTCCTCTTGAAATGGTTGCAGTCACAAACCATTACGTTCTTAAACGTTCTTCTCTCGTATTTATCAAGTTCTAAAATACACAAAAAGATAGGGCGAATGAGGTTTTGTCATAATGCTCATTGAATGCTACTGTAAGCTATGAATGTAAAATTTTCAATTAATTTTGAATTCATACAAAACTACTTGCATTGTTTATATTTCAACTGTTTATTATTATCACGTTTACAATTATTATAATGTAGAAAACGTTAAAAATACGCGAAATAATAGGGACTTAGTGAAATAGTTTTAGGGCCTTTTTACCTGTAATTCCAACCCTATAAGTATCACACGGGGATAGAAGCACATATAAGGCTCATGTTGAAATTTTGCTCCCCTCGGTTGATGGCTGGCCCTACGTAACTCTCATATTTTTCGACAGAATTTTAATGATTGAGATGAATGGGCGGTGGTTTGGTATGAATAGTCTATCTACATATTTATCGCTCGGTGATATTGAAAATATTCCTTCGTATTTAAAATGTATGGCTATGAGAAACTTTTCATCTCTCCACATTCCATGACAAATTTGAAAAGCAAGATAGAGGAGTGATTGGAAGAAGTGGTTAAAGCAATGAGTTCACCAGGACTTCAAAAGGGGGCCTGCTTTGATAGAGATAGGGAAGTGAGAAACGACGGCAACAGTAATACATACACTCACATGAATTTAACAACCGAAAGTGTAAGAGGTATGTTAATTCCAGATTTTTTGATAAATCACAATAGATAATGGCATTTCTTGCGTTCCTCGTTGACCAATTGGTTACTTTGAGTAGGAGCAACGACCTCTTTTAAAAGTATAACCCACTCACTCACCTTCTCAATTTTCTCATCCAACATATATTTTTTCCGTTTATGACAGCCTCCAGAGAAACTACTCATTTATCCAATTTAAGTAATATCTTAGTCAAACATGGTTAACATTCAAATATACAGGATATAACGCCCATGGCTTATCATACTTTCAGAAATTTCCTTCTGATGCATTAGTAATTCCCAGGATCTCGGAAATTGTATACAATAGCGATGTTCAATGTATCGTACCAATATTTTAATTCTATAAGAAAGTTCGAGTAGTTTACTAAGCCAGAACCTAAACCATCTTCTTATCAGCAATTTATTTTGGAAAGAGAGTTCGGTTTTTTCAAACCGATAAAAATTGCTAACATTGGTATTACTATCTATGCAAGCCAATGGTTTATTCTAAATCTTACCTAACTTTAGAGATGTAATTTATCTGTAATCGGCGTATAAACTTCAAGTTTCTGCGACACTGAATATGCGGAGTATCTAAAATTCCATATTTACGTTTCAATTCATATTTTAGTGACATGATAATAGAAACTTTAGTCGATGTAGTAAGATCATCTTCAACGCTCTATCTATTTTGTATCATAGATGTTATAAGAGAAGTGAAACGATTTGGTTCTCGTAAGCGTAAGGAATAAATATTAGATGGCGTTTCTCTAGTTCATTGTTCATTTCTCAAGTTATTTCAAACTGCGAAATATTTAGCTCATTGTAGGGACAAAATAAAGCATAAAAAACAATTTATATAAATAAAGTAAACAATCATTGACGAAGAGCTTGATTGATATAAGTTGACGATAGGCAGCATTACTTATTTTTTCATTTTTGTTATTGCATTAGTTATTTAGTATAATCTAATACAGTTTATACCATTCACTTTAAAAGCAGAATATAGAGATACTAATTCTGATATGATGCACCCATACATTGTCAACTTTATGTTATCGTTCAGATTTTCCGAAGGTCCTATTTTAACTGGAATGATCTTCCTTGCATTACTATTTAAAAATACTATAAAAAAATTTAAAAAACTTCTTCGCAGAGTTCGTAGAGAATTATGATGTGCCTAGGATGAGGGTGTTACGAAGGTCCTTGAAGTGAATATTGGAGTAATGGATTACATATAGAACCAAGAATATTTTAACAGCTAACGTATGAATCATGAGAATTAGAGGAATATTCTCATGTAAGTACGGTTACCATCCGTTAGTTTCTATTTTTAACGTGTTCTTCCATGACTCCTTTTACCCATCATTCATAATTATTGATAGTGATTTTTCTTTTAATTATTATACATATTATACACCATTCAAACAATTCGGGTTATATAGTTTACTTGAGGCATTCAGAAACCGAAGCAGCGATCATTAATCATTAGTCTCACTTTCACCTAGCGCATAGTTCTGAAAATCATTTCAGTATAACAATGGAAATCGTGTTGTGGGTGTTTTCACACCCCCTGACATACGTCATCCGGCGGATCGCGGGGTATTAATGTAAATATAAATAAACCAAATGTCAACATGTAAACCTGCAATATGCAAGTATACAAAAACCTGGTATTTATCTGCAATATGCAAATCAGTCTTAAGGTTCTGATTTGCCATACTAACTGTTGTTTCTTAACCATCTGGATTCCTTGCAAGAAGTCCTGAAAGGTCGTCTACCTCAAAAATAGAGTTGAATATCTTCATTCCCTAAGGGAATACCCGCGGCGAAGATTACAAATCGCGGATCCACCATTTCCCACCTTACTTGTGATCGGTCGCCGCCACCATACCCTAACCTTGGATACCTGCTCAGCAGGGGTGCGGTCGGTAATCCTCATTAGCGCTTTCAAATTCGCTACCCCGGATACATACGACCATCCACAATATGCCGAAAAGGGGGTTTTCTTTCTCAGAGAGGAGTTCACCTTCATCCATCGGCCGTTTTATGGTTCCTTTGAGAAAATAGATAATACCTTTCGATGGACGAAACAAAAGAAAAAGAAACAACAAAGGAATGAATAGGGGATACTCCTAGGGCCAGAGTGGAGGTCCTCCGCTCTCTCTGAAAGACTCAGTAAAACTTCAGACGGGAATTTGGCAGAAACAGCCAAATCTCATCTCAAAATCATAATGCTTCATCTGATACAATCATCACGAATGCCTGATGGAAGTAAGAACAGAATGGCATGTTGATGCATATATTCTGAATTACCTAATGCTCTGTTAATTGTAGTATCAAGCAAATTTTATACCTCTCTGTATTGCAGAATAATTCAACTGCGAAGAAATCGAGTCAAAATTTGCACCACGGGACAAGAAAGAGATTTAGCATCAGATAAAAGTTGGGACATCATAATTTTGCAAGGAACATGAACTTGATTTAATTAAATGGATGGTTTTTCTGGGACTGGCAATGAACAATATGTTCGGAAAAGTGTTACGAAATGCGTTACGTTAATTTCGTCGTAAATTAATTTTTTATTCGATACGTGAAAAAAAATTGTAGTCCTCAGTATTTAAATTAAGAGTGCTACTATTCTAATATCTATGTTATTTTCTAAAATATTAAATTATCAATTTGAATTTTAAACAATTACCTTAGAAAATGATGATAGCACACCAATTAATATTTTACTTTCTATCAATTGATTTGGTGGTATTTAAAATTTTTGTAATATTTGATGTAATTATCTGATGTAGTTGACCGTAATTTACTTGGTTTACTTTATTGTAATATGTTTTGGGTCTAATTTTCAGAGCTCTCTACCAGGTTGACTTAAAATGATTCTTTCTCAGTGTATTCGTCCAGATAAAGTTTCTTTTCATCTTTGCTTTCCTCAGTAGGTATAGAAGTTTTTTCATACTCCCCTTTTCGATAGCATTTTTCTGCAACATAAATTAGTTTACATACAGTTGATTGTGTTCTTATTCCTAATTATTCTTTATCTCCTTGCAGAGTTTTCGTTCATCTTTCTATTTAAGTCATAGTCGTGAATTTCCTCTAAATAAATTTAAAAGTTCTTCCTGTAGGCGTCAAGAGCATAAAAAACGTAATAATATAATCCTTTTTAATCTTGCAATGACATAATTTTTTATTGGATAATTGAAGCAGCTAAATTAAGTTTACCCGATGCCTACAGAAAAAGGTGAATTACGCAGAAATTTCAGGCCGAAATAAGGAGATCCGATTTCCATTCATTTTTTTAATACTATGCTGCTGACATAGTAAAAATTAACACTAAATTTAAACTAGATTTCATGCTAATAAAGACGGTACAAATACGTTCAACGCGTTTCACAACGGTTTAAAAAGGCGCCGTCAGAATTCTCCTCCTTCCGAGAGCCAATAGAATGCGTGGAAAACTCTAGACTCGCTCTCATCGAGCTTCACGTCTGTTATGCGGGTTGCGGCTTAGGTGGTAAGTTTTTTTTGGAACTAGCTGTACCAATGCTTTGAAATTTTAAGTGTAGAGCTGAATTGTTATTTGTTGTATAAAACGTCGCCTCCCTTCACAGCGAATTACTACGGTGGAAATGTATAATAATAATTATAATTTTATGCTAAAAATTGCTCATAAAAGTTGAGCAACGATCAAACTAGACTATTAAGGTTCACTTACGGGCGATAAAATTTTTATTCCCAGATAAAATTCAGATGGATCATCATAAAAAGGATTTACATAAATAAGAAAAATCTAATTTATGGGAGCCATTCGATATGAACCAACGAAAAGCATATTTTGATCCAAAAAAACCTTCTTTAGAATTAATATTTTTAAAAGATGTAAACGCAGAATATAACTCGCGCAAAACAATCTATAACATATGTAAATAAATGTGAAATAAAGATTAACGAGCTGTGCCAAATGGTTATCTCGAGGTCAATAACTCTCTTCAAGCAGCAGGAATAGCCACACTAGTGAATATCTAATGTACGAGATTCGTACTGCTGATAAATCAAAGGCGTTATTTTTTCGAGCGAACAACATCCATTTAATCTGAATAACGCAGTAGTAGTGCTTTTTATGAAGGTGCCGAAGCTGAGGTCATTTTGCTGCTTTTTTTGTAAGTACAGACTCCCACCGGGATTCTAACTCGAACAGCTCTCTCCAAAGGGGGACGCCCACTTGGGTATCGGGGGTCCTGATACTTTTAAAACTCATGTGAGCATCATTTCATGGGATCTTTAGGAAGAGAGGAAAAATTATTATGGAGGACAGCGATGTAAATTCATACGATATCGAGAATGGGACAGAAATAAAATATGTAGAAAATCTTCCTCAGACTTGGGTGAATGATGCGAAGGAAAACACTTTTAGTTACTGACCGATCGGTCAACCTCATCAATTTGTCAACATTTAGAGTCCTGATTAATGGACTGAGATCCCAAAGGCCGCACAAGACGAAAATATTTTCCTTTCGTTGAAAGTTTGCCAACGTGCGTTGGTGGCTTTAAATTTTGATACGCCTTTCCCGTCTTCACCAAAACAACTTATCAGCTAAGTGGGCCGAAGTTCTTTTATTAGTAGTTTTAGATTTGTTTCCCGGAAGCAGTAATCGGTCAACACTGTGAATAGGAATCCTCTATTAATTTAAAAAACTTGTATCGGAAATAAAATTTCAGCGTAAGATAGCAACCGTTGAAGTCTCCATGACTAAATTCCGTGGTTCTTTATTTTTATTAGAAAGAAATATTTCTCCTTCATCCTATGGAGAAGTACTGTACTTAAAGGAGGTAAGCAAATTGTTATATTTTTTACGACGAATAAACATGTTTGCCTCAAAAGAGAATAATTCGAGTAACGTGTACGTAGAAACGATACGATAGGAACTAACTAAGAGCGACAGGTGATAAGACATACAGAAGATCAGCTGAGATTTGAGTTAAAATCCTTGACACTATAATAATAATAAATCGTCTTTATTCGGGCTATACAGATATTCATATGTTGATATCGTGAAATAAAAAAAATACAATAAACAACCAGAAAGGTAAAACTTTTTGACAAGCGAGTCAGTTCAAAGCTGGTTAAATGATTTACTTCCATTTTTACTTTGAAGAGCTATAATTTTATAACGATAAGTTCTTTAATGATCGCGGGATTCGGGGAAATCCTAAGCCTTTCATAACCTGCCGATTGAGTTCCTGGAAAAATATACAAAGATATTTCACTGGCACAAACTTTTCACAGCCACATCCAAAACGTAAACAAAAGAATCACAAGTCTATAATTAATTCCACTTCGGAGTTAAAGGAATTCAGTATTCCGGTTCGTAAGAGATATTGACGTGCGAAGTGGTCTGATTCGGAGAAACCATTCACCTGACACATATATGTCATCGCGAAAACCGGTTTCGGAAAGTTCCAGCAGAAAATACGCCAACGACGGCCGAATATTCTAATAACAAAAGGTCTCGCTATTACACCGAATTTGATGTTCGGCTTGAAATTATACGGCGGGTCAAAACTGATTCCAAGAAACACTTATACCTTGGGCGTTTCCTCGAGTTTCTTAAATAAACAACGACAACATGTTAACATTCGCCTGAAAAAAAAACGAAGGAAAACGTTACTTGAGAAATTTAGCACACATTTCGAAGAAAACGAACTGGCGTTCAGCTACCTTACCAAAAATTAAGCACGATTTACATAGAGAACCGTGACATTCCTTGATTCATTTAACTTGCATTTATAAATACGTTAATAACAAATAAGCGATCTTGATATCTTATAACCGAGCAGCAAAACTTTTTCGCTGAAAAACTCCCACAAATACTACTGTATCTAAACGGAAAATAGTTTACTTCAAGCCCATATTCATTAGCCTATTATTTGAGTTCGTTTTCGGTTCATAACTTTGATTACACAAAATCAACTTTTGATCTGGGAAAGAAATTTAAGACACATAAATCAAGAATAAAATACACAACTCAAATCTTACACAGTTTATATCAGTTTCTCTATTTTAAGAAGAGGTCAGAAAATCTTCGAGAACGTTCATTTCCTATCCCTCCTGGTCCATTTGTATAATATTCAATTCTGAGTTTGAGGCAAGATGAGGAGGGTGGTAAATTGTCATTGTTTCTTCAGAGACAGAATCTCTTAAGGTGAAAAGCTATGCGAATTTATCTTTTAAAAAACCGCAATGTATCAACTCAATAAGCAATAGGGTATATTAAAGTTAGCAAAGAAGAACCAAGGAATTATGAAAGTCCTTATCGTAGGAACTTCCTCATAGAAACCAGCACCACATCGCCTATCTTAAGCTTCTATTTCTGATAAATAGAGCTTCCTAGGAATATAATCCACGTCTAACCTTGGCTAAAGATGAAACAGCTAAGTTTACAATTTCAGGAAGAGATATTAAGGCTGTAAATCTATAAATTCAACCATTATGTGTATACTTAGATGCATTATTGCGCATGAGGGACTCTGATAAAACGAATTCCTACCTTTAGAGATAGGAATGTGGTCAAGAGAATGCAGGAAATCCCAAATATCGTGAAATAAAACTGACGTCAGGTACACTAATAGAACATGAACATCATCAGGGATAAAAGCATCAGGTAGTTACCCACATGAGCTAGAAGATAATAAATATTTCTAAGAATACGGAGATTGGAAACGTGACTAGCAGAAAATATTCTCTAATACAGGGATTTTTTTCATTAACTTTTCGTCTATCTATTATTTATATAAAATATATTCTTACATGAACAAACCTAAAAAATAAACGTAAATAATAACCGATACCAAACTTAATTCTGTAAATATCCTTCGACTATATCAAAGGTATATTAATCAGGAAAATTATTAAGAATCTCCTATGTGAAATCTATGAAATGGTACATGTTATAAATACACTGAAATAAAAAATTCGGTGTATGTGAAATGTTATTAGATTGATGAATAAGGATTTGATCTTCTTCCTCAATTACTGAGATTATTGATTGTGGAAAGCTGGCACGCGCCAAGGAAAAAAATTAAGATAAATCCTCTTTCAAAATCGAGTTTATCGCTAAGATTTATGCTTTCGTAAATTTCTACAGAATAGATGATAATATGATCGCATGATGGAAAAATTCCGTAAGCTACTTCAAACCAGGAAAACTTTCACGAAGATTCGGATTGAGAAGTTGATATAAGATCTACATCTGAAAAACCAGTAAGTTTTAAACGAAGCTTTGAACACGAATAAGAAGCAATATTCGAGGTAAAAATAGCATCTTACGTAAATTTAATCTTCGCAAAAACTCAATGGAGTCTCAAATTATGAAATTCAGGCAGGAGAAATTTAAGGCTCACGAATTTTAAATGAGGAAGGGCGTACCGGAAATATAATTCCAAAGTATAAGAACAAGTGGAAAGTAAAAGAAGGCAATCGAAACAAATCATCGAACGGTATCGCAGATTGTTTCGTGGATCAGCAATTCAATTCTTTATTGGAGATAATAATATGAATCAGAAATTAACACATTAGCGCTACAGAGGAATGATTTCTTCGACAAGGCTTTTCGTTTATAATATAAATGACTTCGATTCAATGAAAGGAAATGAATTTCCATGCGTTTATTAAATTCTAACTAGCAATTAAAAATTTTTAAAATTAGTAAATTGTCTTCCTCCTTTTATTTTATTACATAGAAGTGTTTGAAATGTTTTACACATTACGCATTTTGGCAGTACTCTTATACTATATGAGAAGGTTAACTTAGGGCATGTGCACAGAGCATATAGTAATGTGGGATTATGTTATAGAATATTCACATTGAATCTAAACATCCCTAAAGGCTAAGGTTCTCAATAACGAACAATGAAAATGTCGAAATTATTTATAAATCTTCTTATACTTTTAATAATAAGTTAGAAATCAACGGCAATAATTTACCCATTGTATTAGAAACTCGCAGTTGCGATGAATCTACCAACGTTCGTCTAAGAATCTGTTAGCTAATTTTAATCTTTCACCCCTTAGAAACGTTCCAACGTAAAATAAACAATATTTATCACGTAACATCTTCAGTTAACTCAAACACTGATCTCAAACCATTCTCCTCAACCTTCATAAAGGTAAACGAAAAATATTACTCCGATAAAATTGAGAAACGAGCATCACATTTTGCGAAGCGAAGAAATCTCGGCTAGAATCAATTAACTATAAACAAATAGTAATCGACCGTATAGGAGTAACATCAAACAAGGACACGTCAGATAAGTTGTCATCTAAAAGGCGAGAAGAGATAAACTGAGAAGCGGGATCACATGATTTCCTCTCCTGATGTTGCTAAGAGTGATTATATTTTCTTTTGTAAATATTTGGAGAAGCAAAAGTCACCAGACAAATGGAATATTTTAAGTACAGAAAGATTCGAGTAAGTAAACAACAAGACGCTGAGTTAACTGTAATGTTCGTGTGAAATTGGGAAATACGTTAAGGAATAACGGAATGAATTACAGTGAGCCCTCGATTATCCGAGGGCGGTTTAACAGTTTTGGGGGTAATCTCCGCATGATATTTTATTCTTTGTAGACGTTTCCCGCAACCTTCTCTAAAAATTAAAACTATAATTACAAAAACCCAAGTGTTTTCATCTTCTAATACGAGCAGGACTTATGTAAGATCTTTCTAGAGCAATGAGAACACAACTACAACGACATTATCGCCGCTATAAGATCCGCGGTAGGGCGAAGAAAACTCTTAATAAGCCCATGAAACAATATAAAATAACGAAGTATACGTTCAGATAGAAATAAATGGTTTATTCACGCAAAATAGACTATTGCGAGAAAGAAAGTGAAAGTTTGGATTATCCGTGCTTCATGCTTATTCGTGCATCCTCTACCTATCTTCAGCCCGGATAATCGTGAGTTCATCGTAATTTGCGTTTTGTAAAAATATACGGGGTTCATATATATTTTGGTTGGGAATTGGAATCATAAGTGTGTTTCATATAGAAAAACTTAAGAACAATAGTTTGCGCCGTTCTTATATTTTCAGCTACTCTGGTGTATGTGCATTTAAGTTACGTTTTAACTATCATTACGGAAAAATAATTTGGGGAAGAAAAATTTGGTCCAAGGTATGATGAAGATCATTTTCAAGCGAGTGCAGATAAGGTTACGCAATTTGTAATATTTATAATCTAAATTTTTAGAAGGAAAAACCTTCAATGTCACTTTCTTAGAAGGTTACGAGTGACTGCAGGTGCGGTGAGAGTCGAACCAGACGTTGTGTAACAGAAAAGCAAAGAAGACACTCATAGGTTCTTCAGAGTCGTGGAAAGATAACCACAGATAGGACGTGGTGAAAATGAGGGCACTGGGTTGAAAGAGGGAGACTATCTAATAAAAAAGGGTGCCATCATATGTAATCGTAAGAACTTTGCGTTTTCGAGACGTATCGAGGACACCGAGATCTTTTGGATTCAATAAAACTGAGAAATTATAAGCAGTGATTATTACATGCTGGTTAGTTATTCTAAACGGTAACCTAATTTAAATTGTGATGCTAATTATTTAATACTGTATTTAATCCATCCCTTAATTTTTGTAGGCTGATTCATTTCATCCGAATTTTAGTTTGAAGATGTTTAGGTTTAAAACGCTTTATAAATATATACGGGTTAAAATAAACCTCAATGACAGACGCTGCTTTGTTGAATATTAATTATTATATCACTCCAAATATATATTAATATATATTATTATATATTTCAGGTTTGAAATTACACGCATCATGATCATGAGATGGCATAAAATCCGGTTACTTGCAATGCAAAACGAACTACTATAAACACATCTTCACACCTTATCTAGCTCTAAAATGGTGTAAACATAAAACTCCATGAAAGGCAGTTCAGTTATGATTAAAATGTGCAATATGGTAGCCATAACATATGGGCGATAACATCTTTGTTACTGAACGAGACAAAAATTGAGTATTTAAGTATACAGAGGTCGTTAGAGTTCAAGTCTGCCGTTGGTGTTCATTGATTAGAGATTTCGAAACGCTGTTTCATAATGGACTTAAAAAAGAAAAATATAATCGACAGATAAACAGTGAGCATGGAGTCATTCAAAAGATTTACTACTGTGAAAACTTAAATGAATAACCGTCAAAAGAAAATATTCCACAAAACGACATGAAATTAGCATGTAATTTCACTCACGCTTCACGGCAGTTACTTTGATCAGAGGTATATAATATCCGACGGTATATATTTTTGGAACACCTATCCAAGGAAAGTGAACACATCTTACATCATTTCTCGACTGAACATAAACTCAATGAGGATGAATCTGACGCAAAGAGAAAAAGGAGAAAAGTTTTCGGAGCGATCTCTAATTTCACTCCCACTCAAGATTTGTGGAACGATTCCACGGTTAGAAAACAAGGAAACCATTATGGTATATACAGTGAAACTTGAAATCGTTATCTCTGTGCTGAAAATACTGACCTTCTGAGAAGATGTAATTATTTTTAGCCTTTCTTAAGAAGCAATCCTTATAATGCTAACTAGAACTAGGAGCAACTTATTGCATTATTAATGAGTTATTAATTAGTCCATCGTGAATTTCAATATCACAGAGGTGATGATGCCACTACATACTACGTAACTCTAACAATAATATAACGCGAAATGAAATCTATAGATTACAAAGATTATGATTAAAATTACAAGAAAGATTATAAAAATGCCAAAAGTTGTATTTAGAAAATAGAGGGAGGAACAAGTTTTCCACATGTAAGGAATAGGACGTGACAGAAACCAAACTTAAACCAAATCAACAGCTGATTATGTTCGATGCAATCATTTAATAGACCCTGGCAGTCGAAAGTATATGCTACACGCAAAATGAGAACGGTCAATTTATGAAGAAAATGTAAGGTATTATTACACCGTTAGTGTTTTATTTGTAAATATGTAGCCATGTAAACATATGCAGTACGTACATGTAAATAGATAGCCCATGTAAAGGATCATCATATTTGTTCTACTTTTCGAGATGTTTATGCTCTCTAATGTTTCCTGCGTAATGCACTTTTGTGTCTCAGTAACTCGCTCTTTACATCACCTATATTTTGCCTTAGTCTTGCCCCGAGTCTTTTCACTTGCATCCCACCTTCAATTACTTTCTAAAGAAATCCATCTCCTCTCAGTACTTGACACACACATTTACTCTGCCATTCTTCGGTGAAAACCCTCTCATCCCTGACCATCGTCAACTTGTTTTTCCATCAACCTAACTTACTTGTTCTGAATGAGAATATAGGATTAGAAAAATTACACTATTTAATAGAGGTGAGCGTTTATTCGAAATTTATAAGCTAGCTATATTTTTCTGTGCCACAAAAATTTCGAAACAAATCGACAAATGCAAAATCGAATGCAAATTCAAATCTTGGAAAATTATATTACCCTTCTCTTAATTTTGTTTCGTCATTCAGTTTCCTATACGGAATTTGAACGGCACATTTTCCATAAGTAAGATTCTAACCAAAACCAATTTAGTAATGAAAATGATTTCCAAATTATATCTAATCTACACATATCTTTATTATGAATTGGTAATACTATTCTATCGACGACGACAATGAGTAAGAGACGAAGAAAATGCAAGCTACAGTTTTGGAGATCTGTAATTAATTTAACGAGAAACATAAGGACAAAGCATCGTGTATTGAAACGAAATTTAGTCAATTCGATTCGAAATGAAAAAAAGCTCGCACATTATTCAATACTAAACTATGTTGTTTAAATAATTAAATCCATAATTTTTCCTCCTTCGAAGCTTAAGCGTCTGATAGCAAATTGCGTAGGAAGGAACACAGCGAAAATTCGCAAATAGCTACTACATGTCCAAATTTCGATCCCGGACCTTCCCTTACCACCATAATTCGACATGGAGGGGGAAGGTATCATTAAAACGCCCACCGCTCAATGCTAAAGTGCCAGTTTCTCGTTCAACTGCGCCACCGCCACCCGTCAATCACCATTCGAAAGACTCTTCTCACGGAGGATGTGTCCAGTTGCGCGATTCATAAAAGCAGGGGGAATTAAAAGCGGTGGCGAGGAAAGGTCAAGCCGGAGATAGGTTGAGTATCCACGCGGAAATGGCCGGAGATTGAAGAGGGGAAAGCGGGGGAAATACGACTGAAGGGAGAATGCGGGAAACACCTTCGATTTCAATAGATTTTATTCGGCTGACTCATCGGCGAAAGATCCATCGCCTCATTGTCTACAGCCGCTTCATAAATACTTCCAATTCTTTCGTTTTTCTCAATCGGAGTTCCGCTGTTTACGTGTCCTTGTAGAGAAATGAGCGGAGGGAAGATTTCCATATCTATATTCGTTGATTATTCAAGGCGTTCCGGCCATACCTTGATTGATGGAGTATTTTTATGCGTTGTTAGGTACAGGATGGAGGAGAAATGCATTTTCCGTCCATATTCGTCTCAGTCTTACCCATGGGAATATGATACGTTGCCAACTAAGCCCTATTCCCTAAGCAGATCAATATATGATCGCTCATGGTAGAGGTGTTAAGGTTAAAACCGGCTTTGGAGCTGAATACTCTAAAGGAGGATAATACGTAGCGGTTCATACTTACAATTCCTTAATTATCTACCGTAGATCTATCATTAGCGTGAATTTTCCCTTGAAAGAGATAATGAAACGAATTTTTACATTGCTATGCAAGGCCACTTTTAGGTATTCGGGGACCAAACTGCAGTCCTTCCTATCCTACCCTGTCTTTCTCAACATATAGTGCGGTAAAGAGTAAATACGTAGACTCCCTATAACTTGATAGCCCTTATGATTGTCCCACCTTGCCTAACAAATATAGGTTTTCAGGTTTTTGCGTTTATTAATGACTTCGAGGTGATATCGGATAAGTTTTCCACAACGAAAGATCTTTCACTTGAAAATAGTTTTGAAGCTGAGGATAGCGCTGTTTCGGGATACTGGAATTCGAGGTTTGAGGGGCACAGGAATTTCGGCAAGGAATAAAAGGGTGATCTATATAAAAACCCTTATCCTTCTTATTTTACCTAAGACTCCATCGGTATTTTGTTATGTATTAGCTTCCCCCCTAAATTAAAAGATACAATCTCACGAGCATCGATCACGTAATATACGCAGAGTTAAAAGTCAGAGGAAAAAAATTAAAAATGGTTTACTTTTGATATTCTTGAAATCTCACTCTTTCTCCTCGAAATAAATTTTAAAATACGAAGGGCAAGCAAGCACGTGGAAAAACTAGTTTTAGAATTTCCCGAGGAAGGATCGATTTTTTTATATAAATTACCAAATCGGGTAAAATTTATTTGCAGGGGCTAATCAGGAAATGTGGAAGCCGCGTCCTCAGAAGGAAGGAGGCCAAGGTTAGAAACTGGTGAAATCATCTTCTGTCACTGTCTCTACTTCAAGATTCGCAAGCGGAATTGAGGCGCCGCTCATGCTGAGGGAAGACTTTTTCCGATTACCATCTGATAGATTACTCTTCGCAGGAATTCCTTCTGCTCACACATTAAAATACAAATAGAGAGGGTGCCCAGAAAAGATTTTTGCAAGAAGTAATAATTTTAACTGATAACGAGTATATTTGCATTAAGATCTTTTATGGATATACACACTTTAATATAAATTCAACTACAAGTATCCTGAGAAGATTTTAACATCCATGAAAATCATTTCAACAACATTCTGGACTAAATGATTCCAAAAAATTTCTTCTGCCCATCCACCTTCGTCGCTGTTTCCTTTGCTTAAAAGTCTCTTCACTTTCAAATAATTAATAATTTATTTTTCTCGGTTATTGAGATGGGAGGTTATTATCTCAGATGGATGTATCCAAACTCAGAAAAAACATATATATGCAAGGGTAAATTCTTCCTGCACAAAAACCTGTGCTCCATTTGACGCATGTCAAGCTCTTTGGATATAAATACGCGGCCTTCATCCATTATATTTTTTAAGTATTTACTTCTCGAAGATGCTTCTTGCTATATATGAAGTAACATGGTCTCTTTTTTCCATTTAAGGTTGCGAAAATAATCTTTGCGAAGAGCTCGGTTCGTGTTCTCGAACTGTTTCCACTCCGATAGGATAGCTTGTATTTTGTACTTTCATTCTCTGAATGCTATGGGAATAGCAAGTACATGCATTAAATATAAACAAAAGTGAGGCGAAATAAAAACTAAATAGATGACGGCCTTTTATTCACATACTGTGATTTGACCGCCATGCCAATCCGCAGGGATTGCATCTAATTTCTTTTCATTTTTTCCGGGCAGAGAAGTGTTTATAAATTTACAATTAATTACTAACAAATAATTTGCTTCGCGTATAAATTGTTCATAAGCTTTCTAATAACCTGTCCTCTCAACATCTTTTAGTTTTAGTCGATGACACCACATCATCACGAGGGCTTTTAATCTTAGATCATCTTTTCCCTCTCTTAACTCTGCAGTTAACGATCTCGTGTGCTACGAAGAGACTAACAAGATTCAAGACATCTCGTCAACCAACTCAACTGCAATTGATTTATCACTACGATGCTACGGTCACGGCGAGATCCAAAAGGATGCTGGAACTAATTAGTACAACTTGTGAGGCTCTTTGGCGGCAAATAAAGGACTCTAAAATTGACGCGTACTATGAAAAGTGAATATTTGCACAACGCATGAATTAACGATGGGTTCCGTCATGATTTCACGAAATTTAAACGTTGATATTATCTGGTCACGCAATTATTTTTAGAAATTACTTGAATCGACATAGAGTAAAACATTTTCTATGTCACCAAACGTTCATTGAAATCATAACTTTATTTATTGCTGAATTTTCTTAGTATTTCAGAAAAACGTAAATGGATGTATTAATACTTCCATAAATCCTTTTCCTTTATATTTTTTATAGAAACAGAATAACCGGCCATTTAAATATCATTACGAAAGCGTGGAAAAACCAGCACATAGCACTTTAAAAAACAATCAACTTTGAGGGGTGGCCTCAAACCAGAAAAATCATATCATGAGTTCAGCAGTACGAGACGAGTAAATGATTTCTCAACCCATGAAAGTTCAACCGCTGATTTTGTCTTATTTCACAAAATGCGTAAACTACCTTCTTCAAATAAGTTTTTGCTACGTACGAAGACTCTCGGGAGAGAACGACAGAATCAACACGAAGAATTAAAAGATATTCCTCGAGCAGAGATCGACTTAATTGAAAATCTCATCCATGGATCGAGGGACAAAGTGTATATTGTCCCTGACGTCAATTTTATCTCGCGGAAACCGATGTTTACCTTGATCCGACATTTTATTTTCTCAATTAAGAAAGACTCGGCAAATACACTTATGGAGTAGTATAGGAAAAACCGCGAACTTCATTTCTATACAAATACTAGCGCCGGTAAATCGTGAAGCGATCGGTCACGTGATCATCGGACGCTGCCACTTGATTGGTCGACACCCTTTTTTTGTCATCTTCAGATTTGGTCCCGATACCGTCGTATTTACATCTGTCGTATTTGCTCATAAACCGTTGACACAGTCTTGAGATAAAAGAGTGCTCTCGAACGGAGAAGAGGGTGACTGAAAAGATATGGAACTAACTAGCTTCGGTCGAGATGAACTTAACGAGATTTTCTTCATTATACTTGTTCAAACATTGTAACGGAATCGATATCGGTGAGAGTGCATCTGACAGCTAGCGCGTGAAGAGATGGGGTTGATGGATAGAGATACCGATCTCATTAATAAAGTCAATATGGTTGATTGGTCCCAAGTTGTGCTTGTAATCGATTGCTTTAGATCAGTGCTTCCGTATCTAGTTTCCTCGGAGACCTCTTGAACGCACTAAATCAAATGTCATCAATTAAAGATCAGCTCGTGGAAATTATTTTCACACACATAAAAATAAAGTATTAAAAATCCGAAGTAAACATTGAAAAGTAAATAACTCTGTTGCTTTGGGATTAGTGTGCAATACCGAGCAATAAAAGTCAATTGTAAGGGTCGTTTCTTAAGTTAAATAAGCTTAATGTGGTCATTATAATTAATAAAAGATGATAATTAATATAACTCGATAAACTACCTTTCTAGCCAAATATGCTTTCTTCTTTTAGACTAAGTTAGTTAATGGACTAGATTAGTTAATTAGCACTCTTTAATGTGTGTCTGTAATACTTGATTATATTTATTTTAAGTAAAAATAAATTATTAACAAAATTTTAACACATCAAAGTTAGCAGCTTAAAAACCATACGATTGTAAGCTTCAGTAGAAATTCATATCGTTCATATTCATACAATAGGAAAAATGAAAACGATTAACTTTCTATTAAGTTCAAACCAATTTCCAATCATTTTAATCCTATCGCGCATGGTTTACAAATCTTACATCAAAAAGTTTCCGCAATAGGAAATTTTGTCACTATTATTCTCCATCATCATATTTCCTCTCTTTTACCACCAGCAAATACGATACTAAAAAATCAAATCCACTCGAGAACAATTAATCACACGAGAGCACGAAGATACAGTCGATTCATTCCGACCTTAGCCCCAAAATGTCTAACACTTGACCCGGGTAAAACCTTATCGGCATTTCGCATGGGTGGCGAACAATAAGTGGGAGAGCGGACGGAAAAATCTGTTTCTCTTAAAAAGCTATCGCCATAGGATGTGGATGCCGTTCCGGATGTGTGTTAACTGATTCCCTCAAACGCGAAGCAAAACCGGCAGAAAATAAAGGACGTTGTCCAGTCATGTATTGTCATCTGTGGTAGGTTGCATCGCAATACACGCGAAACGGACTATCGAAGCATCCTTTCGCGTGCGCACTTTTCGTTCTGCCGGGATAAAATAGCTTGCAAACATATTATTGGAGGATGATATTCCGGAGATGAGGTCACGAGAGGAAATTTCAAGGACGAATGGGTCTAAGGCGGAAAGGAAAGACCTTTAAATGACCCGGTCAATGAAAAGGGAAATATCTGACAAGATTTTTCCGATGGTTACATAAAAAGCGAATCTTACTACGGAGAAGAGCCTGGTCTACTCCTGCGGCCATTTTTTATCAAAAAATTCTGTGATGCTAATGGGGATTTTTCATGCGAGATGACTATTCCAAGGACTACTAATATAAGAAAACTTAACGAAGATTTAGCGACAAAACAACTACCTTAATATGAACAAAAACTGCAGAACTATGCGAAGCAGTGTATAACCTTCGGAAACAAATAGCAGCATATTAATAAGAATCATATTCTATGATAAGGATTTAAAGTAGAATTGACTCTAAAACTTAAAAATACGTCCAAAAATGATTATCCGGAAAGTTTGGTTACGAAATTTTAAAGGATTTCAAAAGGTCTCAACAATTTCTATTCCTTAATACATATACAGGTGATATTCCAGTACCTGTATTACGGTGATACGCGATCGATGATTTCAAGTGATGATTAAAGGCTAAAGAAAAAGCTTTTGTTACCTGATAAATCATTTTCTGTGGGTTATGTTTTTGTTTTTAATTGAAGTGAATTTTGAATTGAAATTGAAGTTTTGAATTGAGTCTATGGATTGAGCGAAATCATAGAGGTGTAGCAACACGGCGGAAGAGCAACATGAAGATTTGTTGATAAACAAAAAGGAAATAGAATGTAACTGAAGTACGACTTTCCACTATTTATTATGAAGAGTAAAAGATAAGTTTAAATAATTATACCTTTACATAAGTGAAAGTACTTTAGTAAATTCCGACAATAGTGTAGCGTTACCGTTAAAAGAAAATGTTTTGACAGCTGAGATCAATTCGCTTTCATGGGTCCATCGGTAATATAACTCAAAACAGTTTCCACCAAAGTCGAACTCGCTACCCACTTGGATACCTGGGAGTTCCTCCAAATCTGTTAGACGAAGAATATAATTAATGACCAAAAGTTGAATACTTCGTCACAAGATAATACTTTAAATATTTTCTGCTGAGAATTTAAACAGTTGCAAGAGGGTTAGATACATTCGTTCTCTTATTCGATTACGATGAAACTTTGCAACGACATTTTACAAAGTTTCCCAAAGGAAAAAATAATTCGAGAAAAGGACACGATCCGGGTTTGAGTCCCAGTCTTGTAAGATATACTTTAAACGTTCGTTTATCTTTAGGTTTTGTCCTGGTCGCACGCCTGATAGTGGTAAGATAAAATGTTCTCTTCCATAATTTGATCGAGTGAAGAATGATTTTCTCCAAGAACCTTTAGGTCGAGGTAAGTTTATTCAGATCTCCGCAATATTTCCGAAAAATTTAATCAACTCTAACTCGATTCCTCGTATACTACACGAAATTCCATCGCCCTTCTTTCCTAAAATAATTTTCGTCCTTTTTTGCACGAATAGCGGCTCCAACCTTCCTCCAAACTTTCACCGTCAACAATTTTAACGGTCGACCTGACCGCGCTTTAAGTCGAGAAGCTTCTAGAGTTTCCAGCACAAAATAAATTAAGCTGCCGACTGGCCATGTCAAATAATGATGGAGAATTTTCCTACAGGGTAATTTTTTCGTCAATTTTATCTTGGACTTTCTATTGAGGAGCACAAGGATGACGTGAGCGGCTAATTTTCCATAACATCAGAAAGTTGCCCACATATCGAGCAAAGATACGCAGAAAATATCATACGAAATATCGACCCATAAGCTGATAGTAAACATTAAAATGGAGAAAATTATAAACCTTAGAATCTTCCGTAAAGGCATATATTCTTCATCATTGTACTGCATACCAAGGTATTACCTATTATACTTAAAGGTTTTATTTTACATTTCATAGTCATTACTGAAACATACCCATTTTGTATGAGACGATATGGGTAATCCACCATGCATTTTAGCTTACTTTTCTTACTTCAATACATTACTGTTATATGAAAGGTATTTTATATTTGCTCTCATTTACTAAGTTAATTAAAAATTTATGACGATGTACGTAGTGTATATATTCATTTACATTTACATTTACATAAGGACCCTGCTAACCGCCACTGGCGCATGGCAGGGGGTGTGAAACACCGAAAACCTATCTACCTTTGACTGCCGTTGGCTTCTCTAATACTTCGCGGAAAAAATGACCAGAAATAACTATCTGTCCTGGCAACTATTTCCCTGTAACGCTTCGTCGTTTTGTCTCGAAGATCACGTATGCTACAAACTGGTATGACAATATCAACTACCTCCTCCCTGAGATCCGTAGTGATAAATTTATGAAAAAGCTTCCTACGGTAATCAAGTCTTCTATCACTAAGCGAATCCCAACCGAGGGATTCTATCATAGCTGAAACACTGCTGTCAAAACTGAAATCTCCCTTAACAAATCTAGCTGCCCTACGTTGAACCATCTCAAGGCTGGAAGTTAATCCCACTTCGTGCGGATCCCAAATCGCGCAGCAGTACTCAAGGAGAGGTCGAATTAGGGAGAAGTACGCTATTTCTTTTACTCTCCATGAGCAACCCCTAAGGATTCTACTAGCTAAACTTTGCATCCTATTCGCTTTACCTACTACGTTTTGAATATGCTCTTTAAAGGAAAAATTACTACTGAGCGCAATACCAAGATATTTATGATGCTTCACGAACTGCAACGGATATCCTGAAATATTATACGGCATGCGAGAAACATTAGCGGAACGTGTAAAATTCATGGCTACGCACTTCTTTACATTCAAATCTAACTGCCAATCCCTGCACCAACCAGAAATAAGATTCAGATCGTTCTGTAAGCAAACAATGTCATCTGCGCTTGTAATATCACTATAAATAACAGTATCATCTGCAAATAGCCTAACCTTACATCGAACATTATCCACCATATCGTTGATATAAATTAGGAACAGAAGAGGACCTAATACACTACCCTGCGGAACACCGGATGTGACGTAAACCTCATCAGAAAAAATTCCGTCCAACGCAACTCGCTGCGATCTGTTTCCTAGAAAACATTTTATCCACTCAATAACTTGCTGATTAATCCCATAAGCTATCAATTTATGAATTATTTTTACATGTGAAACTCTATCAAAAGCTTTTCTAAAATCTAAAAATATGGCATCCGTGCTAATACCCTTATCAGCAGCCTTAACTAAATCGTTCACAAAAAGGGCTAACTGGGTATCGCATGACCTACCCTTACGAAAACCGTGTTGACATTCACCAATTGCCCCCTTATCACCTAGAAAACGCATTATAGAACTGGCAATAATATGTTCAATTATCTTACAAAAAATTGACGTTAAGGATATGGGACGATAGTCTTCCGGTTTCGAGGAACGCCCTTTCTTAGGAATTGGGGTGATATGCGCTCTTTTCCACGACGTTGGTACAACGCCTTCATCCAACGTTTTCTTATAAAATACGACAAGATAGGGAGAAAGCTCGTCCGCCAGCGTAGTAATAACCAGCGAAGGTATACCTTCCGGTCCGGGCGCTTTCTTCTTGTCAACCTCTCTCAACAGCTTACCTATTCCATCCACTGACAACTCGATCGGCCCCATCTTTGAATCAACCCTGACAGAAAAATCGTTCGTACGTCCATTGTCTAAAGTAAAGCTTTCCTGGTAATGTCGATTAAGTAAGTTCGCTTTACCTACCGAATCACTAACTGTTAGTCCCTCATCATTAACAAGACTAGATACTGAAGACTGACCTCCACGAGATTCTCGGACGTATGACCAAAACTCCTTCTGGTCGCTTCCTAAAGACTCTAAAAGGGTTTTAGATCTATATTCCAGGAACTCATTCCTTATGTATCAAACAGGAAAAAATTCTTTTAATGACTTGAGCTGTAAGCATATAAGTAATCTACATAAAAAACAAGTAAAAGAATTCAAACATTATACAGCGAGACTTCTATCTCTCGGTAAATAGACTTCCAAAAATTTTCTTGTGAATGCTAGGTTCTTTATTTCTTGGTCCACTCCTTCCACATTGCCCGGAACTTCTCTTCGTCGTCAATATTTCTTTTGGCAATTCAATTCCTCTGACACACCCACTTCCTCCTCCCAAGTTCTTCTTCTTTGATCATTACCTTTTTTTTCCAATAACTTTCAACGCTTCTTCAATTGTTTTCTATCACCCCAATTCACTTTTTCGAGGCTACGCCAAACCCACAACTCAAAAGCCCCCAATTTCGTGATGTCCTCCTTTCTTAAGGAAAAAGCTTCCCACCCACGCAATGCTATACAGCAGACAGTCTGGAAGATCCCAGAAGCATGTTCGCCTCTGCCCGAAGCGGTCCCGGGTTCGCACCTCGCGAGAGCGATTTTTTCTCGATGACGGTTGGCTGTAGAGGGGACATTCCACAGTAAAATTACCATCAGAGCACAATTAATTTTATTCAATTACCATCATAACCATGATGACTAGCCGACCTTATTCTTACGGAGAAAAAATATTGACAATAATAGGACAAATTTGTTCACCACTCGTTTCTCAAGATATGGCGTCATAAATCTGCCTCGCCTATTCAAAGTTTCTGAAACGGTTGCAAATTTTCCTCTTATGTCATTCCTAAACACGCGTGCATATACTGTATGCATGTTTATTTCATTCAAGTTTCCCTAAGTATACCACAAACTTCTTCGTTTGGACTAAAGAAGGAAAAAGTACCCCTTAGTCATAAATGAGCCAGCTAGATTCGTGAAACACTCGTCTAACAGCCTTAACTTTCCGTGAATCTGATGTAACAACAGCCGATTGTAACTAACTAGCAAATATGGAGAACTCTCGATTATCCGGGTGAATGTTCAGGAAATGATACTCGAATAAGCGAAAAATACGGATCATCCAAACTTTCATTTTTATTTCGCGCAGTGTTTGTAATTTACATAGGTACAAATTTATTGATATTTGCGCACGTATCCCGTTATTTTCGATTGCTTCGTGGACTCATTAAGAGTTCTCTTCCCCCGATCGCGGATCTTTTCCGCAGAAAAAATGTAATTTTAGCCGTATTTCCGCTACTTCATAAATCGGCCTTACCAGCGAGTATTAGAACGCGAAAATACTTACCGGTTTTCTGTGTTTGAATTTGTTAAGACCGCGGAAAATATCGAAGGGGAATTAATAAAAATTATGCACCGATAATGCCCCACGGATAATCGGTAGTAGACTGTACAACTGTTTTCATAGGTATCCAGATATACTGTGCTTATAATTTGAGATATTCGGTTACAATGAACATTCCTTGTGGTTTAATTACGCAGAAGAGAGGGACGATATTCAACACGGGTGGAGCCTTAA
Source organism: Pachydiplax longipennis (assembly GCA_036926295.1). Lineage (NCBI taxonomy): Eukaryota > Metazoa > Arthropoda > Insecta > Odonata > Libellulidae > Pachydiplax > Pachydiplax longipennis. Next base: position 35,341,542 of record JAVFKF010000004.1, on the reverse strand, counting down.
GTGGATTAATTAATCTCAGCCTGAAAAAATGTACGATTCTGAGAAAATATGAGTAACCGAATAACTTAAAAAAGTACCGTTGAGTTGTTTTTTGAGTTGAGTTTTTTTACCGCTTTTGCTACTCCGCTGCAGGTCGCACAGTGGCATTCATCTGTTCTCTTCCACACTAAGCGAGGAGAGAGAAGGTTCAGCCGTTTTAATGCTTTTTTGTGCTCATCCCATTGCCCAATTCATGACAACGAGAAGCGTGGATACATGACATTGACTCACGCTCACTTAGTCACTTCTATCGCTCTGTACCTAAATAAGAGGCTCGACACACATGAAATTCTGTCTCAACTTAGAAAACCCATCGTTTAATATTATCATAACCGAATTATGGTTTGCGAAAAACGGTGTGGTTTTGAAATTAGTTGACACTGAAGTTTTCCTAAGAATCAGCTAATGTACTAAAACCATTTCGGGCATCAAATCGTTCGGTCAGAATGATGAGAATATACTTCATTATATTAATATACTGTAATACAATTAATAACTTTTGAGCGGAACTTAAAAGCAAACTTTTAAGTAAGAACAATAAGCAAAGTAGTCAAAATATGAATCGACAAGCAGTTGAGAAATATTCCGATCGGAGATTATACTGCATTAAAGACCATACAATGAAAAGTCGTTGATGAACATATTCTGATTTCCCTCCAAAAAAAATTTTCAATTTCCAACGCAGAGGAGAAATTATTGAATAAAAATTCGACATTGCTCGAATTTCGTCAAATATGTATATTTTATCCTAAATTTCATTTTAAATATCTTACATTTTTAATAAATATTACACAATCAATTGAGCTGACTGGAAAACGGCCTTTACTTTTTTTTTAATACCCGGAAATACTACACTATAATATGACGTTAAATTACGACAATATGTGAAAAACAACACTCAGATGAATATTGCTGGTAAATCGTATCTAAAAATCAGTGGTAATATTTTAGGAATGCAAGAAAAATCAGCATTTCATATTCGCAGAAGTACAGAAAAGGTAATATATGGTAATATCAGGATTGCTAGTTAGAGCGTACGGAGAACTTTTCGACTCTTTCCTTGTAGTTTTTTTCCACAAATTTATCAGAATCTTAATTTTTACATGGACATGCATACGTGTATTTACGTATTTAAAAGCGAAATCAACAGAGAATAGAAGGGAAACAGTCGGACTTATCCGGGACGAAGATCATATCTCCCGGCTTTTATCTGGATTAGGTTAATTTGTAAGAATGTTCAGCATTGGCAGATCCATAGGGACGAGGTTGCTCCCCCTTGATGGATGTGCAGTATTAGCATAGGATCTGGCAGGGAGCTTGAATTGAAACCATACTGTGAAGTTATTCCACGGTCAATTTACATCTATTAAACATCACGACAATAGACCTTTTAAAAGTTAATTCGAGATGACTTCATAAGGAGCTGGTTTTAAATCGCCTCCCTTCTTTGGCACTATGGTAAGTTAGTAGATCCGTCTCTTATATTCAGACGAAGTCATAGCGTATCTGCTCTCTTGCCACCTAAACACCAGGTTTCCGCCTCCGACGTCCTGACGGAAACACACAAACTGCGGTTCAAAAAGTTTCCTTTACGGTGGGAGAAGTACCCAATCGCCTACGAAGATTGTTAAATAATCTCGACATAATCCTGAAAAACGTCTGCAGGAGAGATTCTGGGCGCGATGAATCAGTGGACGTCGAACCTTGAAACTGATTTGTGAGAAGGCAACGAATCTTGAAGTGTTTCAGTTACATCACACTTTTTTCGAGAAATATTCGGAGATGCTCTCTCTCGGCGGTGGTTTTTATCTAATCAGAGGTCCGACGACAGCGGTTCGTTTAGCGGTCTATCAGTGACGGTGGCACTTTTCAACGCCCCATTGTGATAACCGGAGGGCGGTCTTGACGATAGAGGTCGCTGCATACCGAAGTGAATGGAAAACGATTCGAAAGCACGTGCGCATTGAGTTTTAAAGGCGTTCTTGAAGGTAACCATTCTTCCACGGTGGAGGGAAACTAAAATCTAAAATGGATCGTATGTATATTCCGTAAAACACACCTGTTGATCAGAAAATATGAGTTGATTTCATCCAGACTCGCCTCCGGACATTCCCCACCAGAAGTAAGATGTAATGTATTATTTACTAACTTAATTTTTAAATGTTGCGGGGATGGTTAAGCAATAATAAGTATTTCCTAGATGGAGTTCACTACCACTTCTCCATAAAATATTTTAGAATAACTAACAGTTAAATTACTTCTCAGTTTTCACCCTTTTTTTCAGATGAACCCGTAGGGTTTGTCTCGCCGATTCACTTAACGAAAAGGCTTCGGTTTTAATCTTACCCGTTTCGAGTTGATATCGCCTTTAATGTCAATGATATTCGACAGCTAATTTCTCTGATTTCGAACTTGAATTATTGACGCTTCACGTCAATTAGAAGGTGTATAATTTGAAAATATCTTCTCGTTACCTTCTGAGCAAATTCCTCTTTATTAAGGACTAACAATACCGGGCATTGAATCTCTTGTGCAGAGAACAATGGAAAAAGAAAACTCAAAACAATGCGGAATTGAGAACGTATGAAAATTAGTTAATTTCACATCCAGGTCAAACCAGCAAGTGGACTCTGTCACTCACGACACCTTTCCATTTCGGAGTTTGAGGATTGAGTGGGAATGAGAAAATATAGTATAAAATTTTATATATAATGTAAGGAAAATCATGGAATGTCAACAAGGTTTATGGAATAGGTATAAAATTGTGATCAATTGAAGTTATGACCAACTATTGACGTTTCTTTTCATGTTCTAGAAACATAACATGGAAAGAAATATACTGAGGAAAGCTATATTAAGACATATTGAGGAAAGAATTGCAATATGCCTTCGGCAAATTATTTGCTTTCAAAAGGTGAATATAATTTCTAATTAAATAAGAATCATTTTCCATGTCTCACGCAAATATGATATTTCTACAAGGAGAAAAACTAGAATAAATTTTGAATGGTTGGCAAAGAAATTATAGCACATATATCTTCTTTCCTCCTCTTAATCTGAAATATTAGTGTCAAATACGTTACAGTGAAAATACGAATCAGTCTCTCTACCGATAACAAAGAAGTTTGATTTCACACAAATATCTAAAACCTTATACGACATTTTCCTTAAAGATCTCGATCAGTAGGAAAATCACGAATTTCTTCAAAGATATAATTGGTGGGAGTTATTATATCCTTCGTCTACAGTCAAAAAGGCGATGTAACTTAGATAAAACACACCAGAAAACGGAAACTGGGTGATCGAGCAAATACTTTGTCGGCAAAGGAATTTCGCTTAGGTAATAACAGTCAAGACGCATTCTATGTTTCTGTTCTCTACAACCCATAAAATATGGAAAAATCGCGGAAGACAACTCACGATAAAATACTACAGGAAGTAGTCGAGAATCAACTCTCATTTAATCCTGGCAAATTGCTACCAGAATACGCGTAAATAGATTCAGGTGGAAATGGTAAAATGACGTACGATTACGTGGAAAAGATCGGTAGCTACATTAAGAGAAATCGAGGGATCGTTACACGAAATAAATTATGAAATGCCGTCTACTCCCGATGAAAACATAAGAGGGAATAAATTGAAAGACATGCAGACAGAAGAGAGAGTGCTGAAGGAGGGAGTCTGCCAACTAAGTCGGAATGAAGTATTTAATTTTTTCGCAATAAAAAAGACCGACTTGAAAAGCAACTTCCTTTTCATGACTAAGAATTCAGTGGGAGAAAAAATTCCACGAGCAAATCGGTCGCTCGGATAGATAGAGAAACCGGTATGGGAAAGTAAATGGGAATGAGTAAAACTAGTTTGCAAATAATATAATACGAATGCGGCGGGGAAAAGAAACCGTGCGATCGGAATGTAAAGCGGAGAATATATGAGCCACTTTGCTCGTCGATTCAAAAATTTGCCATTTTTTATCCAGAAAAAGGAACTTCTGAAGAAAAAAATTTCAACTTTGTGGTAGATCTCCATGATGAGAGGAATATAAACACAACTTCTACATTTAACGATTTAAACGCTAGGGATATCAAAGTTCTAGGGTAGCGAATATAAGCTGCGTTTTAATTCCTCTCTTATAACTTTCGGGGAAGTTTTACGAATAGGTACTTCGTAACGTACTTAGAGCGTAAATTAATTCCCCAAAGATCTATTTCCCTCCTTTTTCTGATACTTTTAACAATTTTCCTTACAAACGCCTTCCATTGATTCTATTTTCGCCAAATTCTACATTTATTTCTACCAAAAATAACATTAATAGCTCGTTTCTTGAAATTCTCCTCCTTCGTCTTGTTATTTTGAATGTATTTGTTTTCCTTCATCTTAATTTGGTTTTTCTCTTGTTTTTTTATTGTATCCACAGTAAGTTTACAGTCATGGCTGTTGTTGGATCTGATATTAGATAAATAAAAAGTAATAACTATGTTTAAATTACAAAATTTGCAATTAATGATGCACACCGATAAATAAGAGTCTAAAAAATTCTTACAGAAACTTCATGTATAACTTCATATACATAACATACTGGGGTTTAACCTAATAGCAGCAAACCATAATGAAATGGTAACACACTGAAATATGAGAATAAGCCGCAAGATTTAGTCAATCAAAGATGGAATGTGTGACTAAAAGTAATAAATTGAAATATAACGGATATGTTATTATGAGAAGAAAAAAATATTTAGCCACGTTGGCGGGAATATAACGAGGAAGTGATTTCAAGTGTCAAATGGGCAAAGGAAGTAAAGTGTTAGTATTGATTAAGTAACTTTCAGATTTTCAGAATAAGCAGCATTTATGATCACGATGAGAAAGAGAAAGGAATGGTTTTGAAGTCCGTAGGGACGCTGAAGTTTTCAGAGTACAGTGAGATAGAGCCGATATTGTCAACCTTTGCTTTTCTCATACGACACAAAAATTCTCATATCGCAAAAAGCAGCTGTCAATCCGTTGTTAAGCTGCATTTCATATCTTAAATCATCCCAGCCACACTTTATCGAAAAGTAAATTGCACCGACAGAATACGTTTGTTCAAGACTGTCGTTTTGCTTTACATTTAGATATGACCGGCGTACGTACAGACGAACCTTAATCCACTGGATAAGGAAGGGTAAGCAATCGCATCAGGGACAGTATCAATCGCTTTTCGGAGAAATTCCACGCGCTGTCTGCGGATGCGGCGAAGGTCAACTTTCGTGTGGGATCACGGCCTCCAAAACATCCCGCGATCCAATTGATGAAAATGACTCGGAATTAAGGCATCTAAAAAGCCATAAACGTAAAAAATGTCTTTTAGGCTATAAATGCGTTGAGTAACAGATTAATCGGTTAAGCGAAAAAATCTCGCATTGGAACACGAGCGCTAAATTGGACGGCAAGGCAATATGCTCTCGCTGGCTTCCCTAGAAGTAGTAAGACTTACAATCAGTAAGAGGTCATACTAAAAATATTATAACTAGATGTTATTTAAGGTGATATGTTTTCTTCAATACAGTTTCAAGCTAAACATTTCAACGATTAGATAAGTATGATATTTTCGAATGTAAAATTTTGATAGGTAAACTTTTCCTAGCTCTTTGGCACAACAAAATGGAGTGTTTAAAATTGATAGCTTTGAGCATTCATGCAACGTTTCACACACATACTTTAATTAACCGAAAAATGATTAATCGAAGTATAGTTTATCTACCAGGGAAAAGTCTATGAGAGACCCAGTTAGCCGATTTAGGCTATAAACAGGTTGGATGCAAAGTTCTCTCTATTATTTTATCTTTAGCCGGCAAGAAAATTATAGCGGGCGCTTAGTTTTAGGAGCTGTACTGCTGTTGCCAAAGAAAAAAATTAAGTAGCAATCTTTCTGATTAACTCCATTTAAATGATGAAATGAACCGTGTAATCCTGCATTACGATACATACCACGCTGCATCATTAATGGAGAAATGAAAACAAGCTAAAGGCTTTTAACATGTTAAATAAACAGAGGACGTAGGGTGGCTCATAAAAAGTATCTTATTAAAAGAGGGAACCTTAGTTTGACGTCCTAATTAGAAAGGAACTAAGAGCGAAATTAAAGAGATGACAAAATTAGCCCACGAGGAATAAAAAGCGAGCTACCGGAAGTACGCGATGCAGTCAGCTCCCTCATTTTGCAGAATCCATCTCTCTACCACTCATTTTCCCGAGCACGCAATTGAATCGATTTTTTTTCGTTCCGAAATCCACTCACGGTGCCCAACGTTCCGGAACGTCGAGCTTATTCCCCCATAAGTCTTTTCAAAAGATGGAACAGGGATCGGCCGTATACATTTAACCGTTTTTTTCCGGTGACTCGCCGATTAACGGATCTAAAATAGCCCCGCTGTCAAAGAGCGGTTCGGAAAGAAATCCCTTTTGCGAGTTATGCATCGTGTCCCCGTGTTCGACAAGCTGCCTTCCGCGAGTCGACAGGTTAGTTTCCCCCCCGCTGACGTTCCGATGCGTAACCGACAAGTAAATTACCTGCGGAGCAAAAAAGCTCAAGACCAATTGTCTGCTTTGCCCTTTTCGCGAGAATCCGAGATTTTTACTTCCTACTGTCCAAGGAGAAGACGTGGTTTTCCGCGACGTCTCCAATTACAGAATCGCTGGAGATGGGGTCCATTGAGGACGTCAATCGACGTGTCTTCGAGTGGAAGACGTGGAAACGCGACATTCTTTCCAGATGCAGGTACATCTGAATGTCTTGCATACGAAGGAACGAGAAGAAAAAAGGTTGGCTGCTTCGTGGAAGCGGAAAAGAAAGAATGATAAATCGGAAGCTCAGTTAAAAAAACAAAAGTTCTATGAGGAATCTCCTACATTCCTTCCGACAGCGGCTCACCCAAATTTTTTTTGCGGAAAGGAGCATTTTCCCGATGTTTCGCGTTAAAGTGTAACCAAAATGTTATTTTAATAAGGATATTTTCAATTTTATATCACAGATGAAAGAGCTTTTCTTTTATCATTGGTGTAGTCACACTCAAGTGAAATGGTGTACTTTATTATTTTTCCAATTACTCTCACCATATGACTCTGACTTGCTAATTACATATTAATATGGATTTTGTATATATTTAAGGGGGAGAGGAATGCCCCTTTGCTCCCGTGGTTGCGCCAATGCCTTCCGAGGGTAGCAAATGAGTGCCATATAAGCATCTACCATGAAGTTGAAAGGATAAATGAGTAGTAAAAAAAAGTAATGTCTTCATCAAAGATGCATTATGATGCGAAATCCATTTTCCTGCTTCTCTGAATATTTAGATCTTAGGAAAATTCCGAGTGCTACTTAATAATCTTTAAATTAAGAAAGAGGGATGGCCTTCACTCATGGAACCGCCAGTGGTGTATATAAATAAGAATACGATGATAAAGATGTGACAAATACATGCATAAATGGGAATAAGTGTGTGTATATATGGTTTAATGTATAAAATCAGATAAATACGTATTTTACAGATTAAAAAGAAATTATCCAGGAAATTATCTGGGATGATGAAAATAATTGGATTCTACGAGAAAGTTTTGGGTGAGTACATTTCAGCAATGAATTTTATACGCTTCTTTTAATGATAATCATCAAACAGGAGTTGAAATTATTAAAGAAATGAAAATAGCCAACCCAATTTTTTTACTTTTCATCGGATCTGGTCTGCAACGAAAGAAAAATTAAAGAAAAAAAGTAAAACTTTCAAAATATTATTATAAAGCGATCAGTTTCGACACATCGTCTATCTTCAGATCATGAAGATGATGCTGGAACGAATTTTAATCAATTCACATATACGGTTTCGATTGATAATCTGAAACTGACTTTAAATGAGACTCGAGACACTATGTAAGATTATGTCTAAGCGACAAAGTTCATTCTAAAGAAGTTCGGAGCACTTCTGCAGTAGCTACAGCCACATAGAGAGACATTGGTGGAGAAACTTGATTTTGTGTTTCTAAAACTGGGTAAGTAAAAGGAGCTCGAGTTCAAAATAAAAATTTTATCTCCAAGTTCAAAGTTCTCAAGCGAGTTGACCGTTCTTTCATTCCAAGGCATTGGGAGTCCTTTACCATCGATACATTTTCCTACTAAGATCAACAGTTACAACCAGGGTCAACAGATATGCGGATGAAACTTCAGCCATCTCATTCTGATAAGCAATCAATTTCGTAACAGATGTTTTTATTTTCCACGCAACAAGGACGTGAGATTTATTTACCAAAATATTGGCATTTTAATTAACTGTTTGCTAGAACAGAGGAAACAAGGAAGACTATCTTGTCTTTTCCTTCAGTATCTTCATTTCCCGCTTGGGAATAACACAATATTTCGCGTGAGCAGGCTAAAATCCATTTCTAACAGTCGTAGAAATGGACGCGCCGAAGAAAATTTTCAGTTCTTATATTATAAGAAAGGACTTCTAACCTCAAATTATCAGTTGAGGGAAAGATATTAATATATTTCAGGAAATGCTCTCTGATTTGAATGAATTTTCATGAATAGGCATCCGGGGACGGCTAAACTATGATATGAAAATTATCTATTGATCTCATAAGAAAGAAACACTCGTGTGGGTTGACTTATAATAGGAAAAATTATATTTTACGAAATAAACTTTTTCGGAAAATAATATTCATACATGAAATTTGCACTTTTATTATCAACTATTTTACTGGTGAATGACTATTTGCTTATGAAATGTAATATTAATTGTAAGTCTACAGATAATCTCAAGCTTTTATTGAAATTAGGTATGCAGGATAAGGCTCGCACAGTAAATGTAAACAACAATATCTATGGAATTCTCAGTATATGAAAATTCACTACTTTCGAAAGATACTTTCACGATGCCTGGAAGCCAAAACGGATCCAATTATTAAGAACGATTATTTTTTTAACAAGTAATCATTCTTTAGACACACTAAGAAGATTCATCCTTTATCAACCGCGAATACAAGGGCTCATAAACGTCCGGCCAAAAAATACATCGCAATCTTAATAGCCACAATGATCAAGCATTTTGGAAGGAATGCTTTTCACTCGTGATTTCCCTTTCCTTTATTGTGCAATTAATTTGTAAATAGGGCGAAAAAAACACTTTATTGCATTATGATCATAACCAATGCGGAACCATCGTGAAGATAAGGCCTGAGTGAGTCATGGATAATAAAGGCGCCTTTTGGCAATAGCTAACAATTTGAAACTTTACTTAGCACTTCTCTAGATACTACTAATACTAACATAATCACATAAGACCAAACATAATGTTTTATCTAACGCGTTAATTATTGAGGACAGTAATTTAATCAGAAACTTGAAACTCATATGAATTGCCGTAAGGGGTTTTCAATACATACATGTGAAAGGGTTAGATGTAAGAAGAGACTATCCAGTCTCAATCTCGCCAGAATAAAGACGTTTTATTATTATTATGTGAAGAAATTTATTTAGATTCACAGTGATTAATAAGAAGAATTCCACTGAAATATTATTATTAAATTACTAAAGTATCCCAATATCACTGTATCGTATAACAGTAATTATTATCAGTGCCGTGACTTGCAATTGTAATGTCATATGAAGTGTGATTATATGTGAAATTAGTATTTTTTTATATCTTTTCGAATCAAAAAGGAAAATTCCAATACGATAATTAAGGAAATTAAGCCAAAAGAATGAAAAGCTACATATTTAGGTTAAAATAGAACAATCGACTATAATGTATCGATACCTGAGAATGCTGGAATTGGAATCTTTCTTAAGATATAAATCTATGTCTGTCGGTAAAATCCGTTTCGTAAAAACTGAATAAACAAATTTTTTATTACCGGAGATCAATCTTACGCTCTGTCAACTAGAAGGCGTAATTTTCATTTCACTATAATACAAGCTTTAACTGGGCGAAGAAACAATTACCACACACTGGTTGGTCACAATGATCTGGCATTTCGGTAGAAGTATTTTTCTGACCTAGAAATCGCTCTTTCCCACAGCGAAATTCCGCGGGGGAGTGATGAAGCAAAGAAAACCAAAAGCAGCGCAGCCTTCCCGACGCCAGTCTCCTATATCCGGAGAGCCAGTGGCGGGGGAAATAGCCACACGTGGAAACACCAACGCTCAAAACAAACGATAACATTTGTTTTCCGCGGTTTCCTCTTAGCGCAGAAGTAGCAGATCCCGCATATCTGTTACAGAGAGCGACCTTCGATGACCAGCTGAAGGGCTTCGAGCAAGTCCGTTCCAGAGCGGTCGGAGGATGTCGGCGGAATGGGAAAAGATACAAACAAGGGGCGGTTCGAGAGGGTAAATGAAGGCAGAGGTGATGTCTTTGTCGCTTCTGGTGGGGATGGAGTGGGGTCTGCATGATGGGGAGGAAGCGACGCCCGCCTATTGCTGCCAATGAGGATGTGTGTACCACTCGCGCGAGGGAGGCATGCATTTACTGGCGCTCCCAATGCACGCGACCATTGGGAGGGGAGTGGCGGAGGATGGAAGGTGAAGACAATGGGGAGGTGTTGGGGATTTGCGAAACGCGGAGGAGGGAGAATTTTATAAACCTCCGATTGTTTCCCTTTTCATCCTACCATTCTTCTTTGTCACCTTCCATTCTTCTTTCTGTCGCCATCTCTTTTGCTTTCATCAGCTGATTTATGATTTTGGCGCCACTTCGTACGATTCGCAGGGTTAGACGTTTCAGTCAGTGGCGCAGCGAGAGGGGATTTAGAGGTTCAATTCCCCTCCTCCCCAAGAGGAAGAGGAAGAGAATCTTTTAGGAATCTCCTAGGGATGTTCTTTTAGGAAGATACTATTAGTAGAGTTTAAATGCGTTTTCGATTCCGATTGTTAGTTCTATTACTAGCCTCGAGCTATTATTTCTGCTGAAGATGGCAATGACATTATCATTTTGCGTTCTCGGTGTTACATGCTGCTATTCACATCTTTGCGTTGGTTAATTCCCCGAAAGCTACGTGTACACTGAATTCAGAATGATATGAAGAAAACAGCTCCGAATGTATGCTGAAGCGAAGTCCCTGGTAAGAGTATTTTTGAAGGAATTAATAGATCTTATAGCGTGCATGAATACACTAGCCCCTGAAAGATAGGCATCTCGAACATCCCTCATAGATATATCCTGGCTGCGCCCCTGGTTTCAGACAATGGGGTCCGCCTGGCTCTGCTGAGGGGTTTAACGTAGGTGCAAAATAAAAATGTGATACGGAAAGTCACTAAAAATTGCCACGGAAAGAATGTCACATTTTTAGTACGAAATAATTCCATAAAAAATGTCGCATTGAGTATCACTGGAATTTGGAGGGCGAAAAAGCACCAGGGTAGAATTTTCACGGGAGGGCAAAACCATTTTGGTGATGTTTAAGACCGTTTGGCCATACTTTACTAATGTCACACGCCATAATTGACTGTTGTTGCCACTTGAACATAGAATGAAATAATTTTTTATATGTCAATAATCTTTATGAACGATACAATTATGCATCTCTTCAGGGAGTCGAACCGGGGACAGTTGGTTCAAATAAGAGGTAGACTATCATAGCGTCGATTCTAAATAATCTGCTTAGTTTGAAAGTACCCTATTTCCTAGTTACTGATTCTTGAGCATACACATAGAAAATAAACTTGTTGTTAAAATTCAAATAATTCAATTAACTTAAAAAAAGGGGGCGATTCCAACGCCAACCTTACTATTAATGAAGATGCAGAAACGGAGCTAAATATCCTCTCTACTGTGGTATTTCTACTGAGGCATTTTTTCCGTGGCATATTTTCCTGCTATTATATTAAAAAACGTTCGTACAAAGCTTAATTTCGAGAATAAAAATGACGAAATAATTACATAAGGAACTCCACTTATAAATGTGTATCAAACTTAGCTACGATATGAATAATTCAATTTATTTCCGAAATGGTAAAATAAATAACGGGGAAGCATAGAGATTTACATTCAACATTTTTCCATTAATGGGCTTTCAAGTACAAAGGGAGTTAATCTGAGTATTAGTCATGTTTTACTCCCCATTGTGCATGGGGAGTACAGTTACGTGCATGGCCTAATGGTTCACTTGAGAGATAAATCACAGCACGTTCTGCTATTTTTACCTTTCACACAAGTCTGTTCTTCCGTATTCCTTTTAGAAAATGGAGAAGAAGGTGAAAAGATTTAAAAACGAAAGCCCTGGGAAATGTTTCCGAAAATTAGTGAGTCTGGAAAATATCCCTCCTATGGAATCACTGGCTTAGATGTAAATAATGATACTTAAATATATCTTTTATCTCACTAGTAAAATATTTTCTGAGATGAGCAACAAAATAACTTTAACATTCGTTGAATTTTATTCCGAAAATCAGTAAAACGGAAATGTGCATGGTTAACATGACAAAAAACGCTGTCTGTATAATATCTCCGTAAGCCAGGGTATCTCTACTCGTACTAAACATACGGAAACGTACAAAACGGAATTTTTTCTCGATCTTCGTTGCAGCGTAATAACTTGAAAATCATTAATGGTATTTACCTAACAGGTAAACATTCGATAAAAAATTCTACTTTCTAAATTCGTTCTCTGATTCCACAATTATGAAATAATGACGTTGGGGGTAGCACGAACGAGAACCCCATCCGAGGTCAACCTAGAAAATTAGAGGTCATATCGATCAAAGATTTCACAGGAAGTGGATTCGTCCCGCATGCGGAAATCATTTGACGGACAGAAAAAGGAAAACACGAGTATATGTCGATTGATTGGTGAGAGATTTGCAAAATCAGAGAAAATGTGGGGAAATGCATTTCCCGCATCTGCAGTGGCTCTATAGCCTTGAGGTAGGAGATAATGGAGAAACAGAACCAATGAAAAAATTAATGGAAAAAGAAGCCACTAGATATGCAACAATAATTCCACGAGCAGAAGGAAACAGTAAAAGCCAAGTGCTTAAAAAACTTCTATGTTTCAAAGGAGAGCAAATAGATGTAGATGAAATAAAAGCGCATAAAAACCGAGGAAATGAAAACCAAGCGGAATCGGCACAGCATTCACTTACAAAAAAGAGGCATCAATATTCTGAAAGAGTTTACAAAACGTTGATCGAAGGTTGGAATTCTGAATTACGAACTCCCATTTACTGCAAAGAACTGGAGTGGAAATGAATATAGTTAGAGGGAAAATTATTCGTAATATGAAGTGAATTACGTTCATGATTGAACAGATTCTAACCACAAGTACATACGAAGACATTGGAAATCTATTTGAATGGGGAAATAATGTCTTAAATATTGGAAAAAATTAAAGATTGGATGAAAATATACAGTGTAATGGTTATTTTCTTCTCTATAGAACGGTATATAATAGGAGTCAACCGCTAACCAATTGACAAAGAACGAACTTGAGAAAGATTGCTGGATTGGTAAAATAAGAAGAAATTTAAGTGGGTACAAACTAATGTAAGAATAATAGTATTTTGAAGGCATTACTGTAAGGTATAGAGGAAGGAAGTAGTTAAAGAAAATAAGCTAGATTGGATTGTGATTTGGCAGACCGGATTTCCCTTTTTCCGGGACATTCCCGGTTTCGGCTCTTATATCCCGTCCATAAACATGTACTTAGCACCGTTAAAGATTCTGATTTCCATTTGATGAAATTTGTAATTTTTCAGTGATAATGACTAAGTACAGAGAATTGATAAATTTAAGAGATGAACTATACTATAATATGTATACAGCTAAATTGAATTACAACAAATAATGAACAGTTTTCGTAGCCAATTTTATAATCAAAAGAAGTATTAATTATTACAAAAAGTTTGTATCAAGGTTGTGATGATAAACGATGGCTTTCAAAAACAAATTTATTCTTTAAATATATATTAATCCCTCTGCTTTGCAGTTTAATCGGCACTTTATCTCTAGTTAAGATACAAATTTCCATCAACAAAATAATCTGGAATCTTTCAAAATAAAAACTTTCATTGAACCAATAAAACCCTCTGGACAAATTGAGTAAATATTTTGCCGTTTTGTCCCGTTTTAAATGTCCGTTTGGGTATTGTCTCGTTTGACACCACTAAGGATATGTTCAGCATAATTATAAGGGGTCAATTTTAGTATTATATTTAAGAATTATGAACAATTTGCGTAGGACTAGACACAGCAAAACAATAATCGGATAGTTAATAAATGGTAATGAACTATATTTTTGCAGAAAGCCTATTGGATTGGAGGAAAATTTGATAACGAAAACAAAGCAAAGAGCAGAGATAAAGGAATAGTAAATTTGAATCACCCATATAAAAGTATGCTGGCATAAAACACAAAAATCTCGATAACTTTCGCCGATTTTTCCTTTTTTTCATTCTCAGAATCCGAGAATCGAAAAACCTAAAGACATCGAGTGAAGCAATTTTGTTCTTTAGAGAAGGCATACATTTTGAGCAAAGTAATTAACATGGATTGTTACTAAGATGCTGTTCTCTCTACGTATCTCTCGTTCAGGTCTTAGTCGTTTGGTTCACGGGTAATTAGATCATTCCGTGAGAAATCTCGCAAAAAACTGGTACTTTCTTCAGCTAAGCAGAAATGGCAGCAACTGGTTACTTCCGATGATATACTTTCACTTGTAATTAGATTCGAGTCGCATTAGGAAGAGCTTCCTGCGAGATGTACACACAGATGCTAACTAACTTAATCGGGGATTGCGAAGTTTAAGATATCAAATGAGTTCAGACTCGTTTAAATTAAACTGACCGATTTGAAAATTCTGTATCAGTCACAATATTTTCTTATTTTTCTCACCGACCGAAAAGCAATACGCCGGGTCATAATTAATCGGTCTTTATATTTATATTTGAATTGCACGCCTTATATCTATTGTGACCAAAATTTTAGCTATCGGATTTTATTGTATTTAGATTTATATACACTTTTTTATAATTTATTTTCATTTAATTCGATAATATTTTTAAGGTTTCACTTGTATTTTTCTTTCTAATTTTAACATTGAATTGAAATATGTACCAAAAACTGAAGCTAGGAGGCGTAATTCAATAATATCTTTAAGGTTTTACTTGTATTTCTCTTTCTAATTTTAACATTCAATTCAAGTATGTACCAAATAATGACGTTAGATAGAAGAGAGGCCAACTTGGGACAATCCTCACCCGAATAAAGAGTTCTTCATTCGATAATTTTTTAGGAATGTTAAATGCAACTGTTTCCATGCCGTGTTATTAAACCTCCAGTTTAACGTTATTTCGAAAGAGACGACATTGTAAGGGCTGTAAGATCTGAAAGTTTTCGTAAATAACCCAAACAGTAAAGAGATGAAAGGCATATTTTCCGAGATTTCGAAATACGACCTGGAAATGACAGAGTGATACGAAGGATTAACAGATAATAGTGTTATTGTGGTAGGAAGCGGAAATATCGACTTCTGCACAGAACCACAGAAATTTAAACAGAATATGAACAATAGATCATACAATACATATGATATTAATGTATCATAATGTATATAATAATATGTATATTATAATAAACTTAACATTATGCACTTCTTAACATAATATCGAAAGGAAGTTATAATAAGTTTTAGACGCTAAATAAAAGTAGTCATTACTTGTTATTTTCCATTAATTGAATTAATACGAAGTTGATGAGTCCACAATAAAAAGCAAAATCTGTTGTGAAATCTGAAAAATTATTTAAATTTAATTCTGAAAGTTTTCAAAGCAATATACGAACATAATAGAGTAATACATAATTTATAATAAAATATAAACATGGCTATATCATTACTCTTCTGGCTCGTATTCTCATTCCCATTGAAAAGAAAAATAATAATATAGCATCTGATAATTCCTCAAGAAAATGAAAGCCTAACGTTTGGTAAGTAAATATTTGACGAAATAAAGGACTTGAGTCCCAATGCGTTGCCAAAGTATAGCGTGATCAATCTTCATAACCAAATACAAATGTTAATGTTTTAGGTAAAATTTTCCCAAATAGCCGAGGCAAGAAATTCACCATACTATCATATTGGTAAAGAGACGTAGAAACATACATCTACTTCTCGGTTAGCAAGAAAGATACAGGCATGCGTTTTATCAGGGCGGATGGGGGAGGAAGGAGATACTGGGACATTTTCAACTCGCGTCACGTGATCGCAGAGGACAAATAAAAAAGTGAGAGGTGCGTAAAACGTGATCGCCGAGTTCCGTCCTTTAGGAATGACCAAAGAGGAAGACACTTCTCTCTGAATCGCACTCTCCCAAAGAGGAAGGCCTATATGTAGGATGTGGGAGATTCGCTTGCTTGATATAGATATCAGAGAGGAAGTGAAGTGTTTGCGAGTGAGTAACGGAGAGGGAGTGAAGAATGTGTGGGTTTCATTGTGTGTTTGTTGCTAAGAAGCCCAAATGTTGATGCTTTGGTTGAGCGCGGGAACGGAATAACCCCGAATAACGCGAAAGCTGTGTGGGTCGCCCCTTTATTCATTCATGGATTTCGTATCTTTAGAAGGCCCTTAATCGTGAAGGCAATTCCCCCGTGGTTTTTTCGTGCTATTCGACTAATATGAAATAGAAAAACAAACTACAATGACAATATTTCATATCAAAAAGCTAGTTCCACAACGCTTTGTTTCGATATTCACCGGACCGAGGTTTCTATATCCTGAATTTAAAGATTTCTAACAATTTGAAATCCTAATTTCTTTTAACTTTAAACTGAGGAGCAGAAACTTTTTCGCCTTCATGATATACCTGGTACTCCATGGCGAAATCACGATAAAAATATTCAAATTTGAATGAAATATCAAATAATATTTTAAATGTAACTATTAAACCTTATTTGGATCATTTTTCTTCCAGAGTACCTGAGAAGCAATAAAGCATCATAGATTATTATATTTTGGAGGTATTAAAACTTGATGTTTCTTTTCACACACCTTAAAAATTTATTAGTAATAAAGTATAATACATAATTCGAAGAATCTACACGAAGAAGCTTAGCGGAGAGACAAATGATTCTAACCTTATTTAAATTTACGATACCTAAAAAAGAAAGCAATAGTTTTTAGCAATAGTATGTTTCTCACAAGCAGGACGGAAGAACTTTTTATATACTACATGTTCTTCTCTCTAATTCAGCAACCTCATTGTGCAAATCTGGAATGTTCTACACTGTCGACGATTAATACGAACGTAATACTTTCCCATCATAAAAACCTCCCAATTGAATTTATATCGTTAGTAAGCCACTGTTGGTTACTCCAGGAAACTCCAGGTTACAGGATGGATTAACGTAAGTATTACACTATATCGTGATAATAAACCATAGCTGTCTGTCCCCGAAGAATACAAGCCGTAATTCGCTCCCTTACGACACGCCGGTGGGATTACTTGCAAAGAACATTCTCCGGGAGAGTAATTCGCTGGGTGAAAAGCGTCCACGACCACGCGTGAGGAAATCTACCGGGAACTATAAAGGAAGTCGCACTTAGAATTTTACGACGACCAGCGGAGTGAGACCGGCGAAAACGGGTAGCGTGGGCCAATAAATAAAGCATTTCTCTCCATATTATTTGCATAGGGACCTCAAGTAAAAATTTGGCACCATCAACCGTAATTTATTTCTGCACACGCCTACCATACTGAGAATAGTTATCATAAGTGCCGTCAATATTTGGAGGGTATGAAACTGAGTAATTCAAAAGAGCAATTTAAAGCAGGAAAAGGAATTCCGCAATGCGATTTAATTCGCCATAGTTAACAAAGAGCTTAATTTTATTCTCACAATTCCGCTGATTTTACACATGAAAAGTTCCATGAGAAGCATGGGCCGGAAAACTTCGATACGCCATAATAAGAGAAGTAGCAAGAGAAATCGCAACGATATGATTTCTATTCACTACATACATATGCAATTCTGTAAAGCTTAAGAATAGCCACCTTAATGCCACCTTGGTGATCTGAAAGAATCCCGGCTCTTCTCATTTTTGATGATGTAGCAAAACATATACTCACATACGAAATATACCCAAGTGATTTTCAGCAATATGTTTAGAAATTGGCTGTCTACAAATCATGTTTACTTATAAATAAAAACGAAATAAAACCTACAGTAACAAGGATAGATAATATCGCTGGCTATGGATTAAGGGTGAAGGGTAATTGAGCTAAGAAAGGATGCCATCATAGTACAAATGTATATATCTAATCCTATAATGACACTAAAATCTACGGCGAATATAGTAAATGTACAACATCGTGTTCTTCATTCTACAGAAGAATCTAATTAACAGAAAGTTCCGCACTTACTTCACTGAAATAAGGCATACCAGAATTAAGTTCATGGGAGCGATTCTTCCGATGACTGATACAATTTTCCTCTTCAGCATCATAAATGAGATGCTTGTAATGGATCCAAATTAGATATCAATTCAACGTCAATTCTCGAGTGAGAGCTACACTAAATTAAAATTTAATTCGACTTCAACTACATTTATTTTTCACCTCCACGTTCAAGATGAGCCAAACGCCAATGCATGGTCTGTCACGACTCTCTTTCGCTTTAAATGAATGAAATAAATTCATGATTAAAATGGGAAACAAGGCTCTTCTAGTTATTCTCATAATCTTAATCTCAGATATTGTGCATACTAAAAAATATCTGCATTAATTTCCCCTACATCAGAGGATGATGGGGTGAGATTTATTTCAAATGAAAGGGAAGTTAAGCGGCCTAGTATTAGAATAAGATATTTTCGATGATAATAAAAACAATAAACATAATTTAAAACGTTTTCTCTTAAAATTACAATTACGTAAATTTACGTAAAACTAGCTACCTCATCGAGATAACGCACACTTAGCGGATTCTTTGCCCTAAATATGAATGGATACTTTCTTTAGCCGCCGAGAAACTGCAGTATTGCTTTCCAGACCGCTGGCATGATTACCTATACTATTAAAATCTAGTTAGCCTGGATTATAATTCCAATTACTGGGGTATAATGATACCCGTAACCCGATGTATAGAGATAGAAGATTATAATCAGCGTACTCCTGCTCACCGAGAGACCAAAGGAAAGCAAAAAGACACGGTTCGTTTCACATTGAACGAAAGTGTACCTTTCCAGCGGAACCAATTCCCGGCTCGATTAGCGTATCAAACGCAAACCGAACTCTTAACAAAACATCCTACGTTTATAATGATACGCAACCACTTGACGCCGTAAGGAAATAATATAATAATAACAACAACCACGCCCGACCGCAAAGGTGCAGACGTAGAAAAAAATACAGTGAATCACATGCGTGGAAGAAACGAGGTTTATAAAGAAAGGCATATTTGCGGTAATAGGGGTGTAAATCCAAGGTCCTGGTTGTGTTGCATAAGATTAAGGCGAAGATTTTCTGAGAGTGAGCCCTAAGGGGAATCTAAGCCTGAAGGAATCACAAAGGAATGAAAAGCATAGTGGGAGGAGGCTCGTTTGGGAGCGTATATCCATGGGAGATCTCTCGGGGTGTACAGTGGCCTAGTTTCGCAGCTGCCAGCGGCTTAGGGAAATTTCCCGCAGGTGCTGAATCTCCTGCACGAAAAATAATTGTCTGGGAAAACCATGCCGCTCCACATGGTAATATCTTGGAATGTTAGCGAAGCACGAACCGCGATCGGGAAAGAGCATCGTGGGAGGAATTTAATTAATTGAGAATGTCGTGATTGGAGAGGTGTTTGTATTGAAGTTAATTCCACGATTAGTTGAGAGTGGAATTTCAGGAGTAAATTTTCCCTCTTTCTCTAATTCGTGCATCTCTTTCTAAATTAGGGCTTTCGGAATGTAATCAAGTGGGTAGCGTGTTCGCAATTCAAGAAAGTGGTCCCGAGTTCGACTACCAGCGGGGGCTATTATATGCGAAATCACCTCACATATCGGAGCAATTTTAACAATGGTACTGGTACTCCGTTTAGCACTCCTTCTTCGGATAGTACCACATTTCTTTACCTTAGAAGGATGTGAATTACCAGTAATGGTGAGCTATAGATCCCATAGTCGCAAATTTGTCACAGGTCGAGGAAATTCAAAGAATTGATTCGAATGATACAAGATTTGGGATAAATAGCAGCAAACTTACGTAAGAGAAAAGAAATTAAAAGGAAACCGTAAAAGGTTAAGCTCTGAATTCATATTAATTTTCCATATACCAGAAAAGAAATGCAGGTTTAGAGATGCATTCTTGACAATGTTACCAGGAGGCTTCCTGATTGAAGTAATGGAGTCATAGTAGATATTAGCCGGCAAAGTTGGTGTAAAATAGCCCCTCTTAAAAGAAACAGGAAGAATTCTGGAATAACTTTGCAGGGAAGTATTCCTGTCACCTACTTATAACTTCCTTAAATTCTTAGGAGATTCCATAAAAGCTGTACACAGAAAATTTGTCTGAAACCTTGAAAGCATTGTAATCGTTAATCAATATCTCAAATTCTTTTGCTATCACACAGAGGAGATGAAAACTAACAAAAATCACTTTCTCTGTTCGATTCCAGAACGGTTCTCTCGTCAAAGAAAATAACCTTCCGAAGTAAAAATTATTTCACTCACCCCTCCTCGGCGTCCAAAAAAACCAACTAGTGTTGATATGAATAAAGGAATCTTAATGGAAACCGATATGAGGACTTACCTGAAAATAGAAAAAAACAAAATTTAATTAACAATGAGAAATTCATACATAGTTTGTTAGCATCTTTCACATAAAGAAAACCTACACGAAATTAAAGTAGTTGCCACTCTATTGAGCAATAAATCTCGGATAAAGAAGGTAACGAAACGATCATATAGTTAATATCCACACCTGTTATCATCATCTCACATCTACTTAAAAGGCTACATAAATTAAAATAGAAATTTTTTCGGTGTTACATTAACTTTTCAAACCAATTCAGTATATTACTGATTACTTAATATTTTCAGAAAGAAATTCTGATTATATTGATACACACAGATATAATGGTTTATATTTTTAAATTTAACCAAATGTGAGCAGCTGGAGTTCAATCCTATCAGCTTGCTTGTAAGTCCTTCATACAAGCTGAAATTGATACACGAATGTAATTTTTTCGGAAATTCTCTTCGCAGAAATTAAAACTAAAAGTTCATACTGAAGTCCCTTCATTTACGGACAAGTGATGTAAGGATTTCATGGAACCAGAAAAGAATGATTCCAAATGTACAGCTATCATTTTTAACGAAATATAAATAAGGTGTATTATAAATAACATCATAACCCATTGAATAACGTCAGGTCCCTAGTAAAGTTTCCTTTTAGAACCCGACTTAGTTCGAATTTCCTTTTCCTGAGCCTACGCATTAGCTATACAAAGAAATAACGCAAGCAATCTTCGGTATAGTTATTCACCCTTCTCAATTAAATGAATGAGATACTAGTAAAGATAAGTTAGCCATAAAAGACGCCGATATTCATGAACAATGCGGCTGACACTCTCTCTGCGAACAACATCACATAAACTAGGATGCGAAAAAAATTGGATAAGAAATTGTTTACCTCCAATCAACGGGGAATTCAGAAAGTCATTTCCCTACGGATATATAAGCAGACTCTTCAATAAATTAAATGTAATTGTACGTACATGGGATTGAATGGGTTACGTCGCGCAGTTGATTTAAGAGGTGTTTACCTCAAAGGGGTAGTTAATGCTTCGGCTTCTATGGAAAATTCTTTGATTTCGCCGTACAAACACTACGTTACGGATGAATGCCTATCTTCATCAATAGCGCGTTCCACAGCTAGGATATCATGGGCTTAAAGAGTGAGCTTTGAGCTGTTATGTTGAAAGCTTTCCCGAGGAAATGAAGGTGAGTGATATCATTTGCTGGCGCGAAAATCAAACGAACGTAAAGAGTGGTGATCTTCTACTCTAATGGCACTATTAATATTCATTAAAAATATAATCGAATTTACGAGAGGAAAGAATAAAAATCTGCCGTAAAGGAAATTTACAGACTTTAAAAGTCCTCATAATTTACATACCAAATGAATTATTCAGTAGGTATTTTCTAGCTTTAGTCGAAAGGTAGCAATGCAATAAGTATGAAATATAAAAGCTGACGCTAGTAAATTTATGCAATGAAACTGAAAATATCTTTAATGAAAAATGCGGTTTAATATTCCTTCAGTGAGTGCCGCAATTTAATCTATCAGTGATTTCCATAAAACGTTACTTCAGAGATCGACTGTAATGGGATAAGATCGTAGTATTCGTTTTCTAACGAGAAAAGAAAGAGATATAAACGCCAGATGTTCAAGGAGAATAAATTACTTAACGGCAATAAATGTTATTATCCATTTAAGAAACTTCGACAAAGCTTAACTTCTCGACAGGAAGAAAAACAAACATATTTTTAGAATTTCCTGAGTTCGCAGCTCACAAATAAGGAAGGGGTAAATAATTCTATATTATCTGAAAAGATTCACTGTGATCCAAAAAAATAAGAGTGGACTATAAGGAAAGGGTTTAAGTTGAATTTTCACGTCAAGGAGTGGACCTTAGAAAATTACAAGGACAAACGGGCATGGAAAACCTCTGACAGGACCGGTACTCGAACCCGGTTATCCTGGATAACCACCCGCAAGTAAGCAAGATATTTTCTCCTATATTTCTTATTCCAAATTCAAGCGAGTAAACTATGCGTTTTTTATTATTCCTTTAAGAAGAACTGGGGGAAATATTTCAACACGGAATTAAAGGAAAGGAAGTCTTTAATCTAATGAAAATCCAAGTGAAGACTAATCTTGTTACATCATGCACAATAATACTTTCTAAAACTATATGGGTGGTCTGAAAAGTTTCCGACATTTCGCCATTTCTCGACATGTTTTCTGAAAATTTCTGTAAATTTTCTGAAGATTTCTGAAAAATCTGGTGTCGGAAACTTTTCAGACCATCCTCGTACATTATCATACATATACTACATAAAGTAGAGTGGAACATTAAGACAGATGTAACAGAAAAAAATACGAAATTAGTTGATGAAGCTACATTCTTACGATGATCGGAATTCATCATATTGGGTGCGTAATAAAAAAATATCTGTCGAGGAAAGATTTTCACCACAATTATTACTAGCGCATTTTTTATATAAGATCTTCTGTTCTTGTCCACTTGTTATGGACGGAGAGTTAAAATCTTAATCTTAAGGAAATATTAAGCAATTTTAGAGACAGTATTCAGCTACGGCATTATTTTAAGTAGGACCGCTTGGAATTACAGCAAAGCAAGAATCAATGGCAGCAATATTAAGACCCGATTCAAGAATCTAACGCCCAGGGTACAAATTAAGGAGTGTTTGGAAACGATATTTTTCCGAATTATCTTCTCTATATATGATGTAATCTTGAACATATCATTTCATGTACTTTAGAAGACCGTTTAACAGGAAGAACGTCGATAACGAGTGTCAATTACATTTTTAATTAGATATATTCAATAATTCGTTAGTTATGATGATTTCGGAGAGGGATCTAGTGACAGCTGCCGATCAAAGATGTATCTACCAAAGTTAATGGCAGAAATCGTGTATCCGGAAAACAAAGACCTTGAAATGTACGGCTTAAACATTTGCGAGTTGTGCAATGAGATGCGATGGTTTCCGTCCCACAGGTGTGCATTTCCTCGGCGTATGGGTTTCGCAATTGCGGGATAAAAGGAAAGAAAGATGGAGCGAAAATGAAGACGAGCGGAGGGGGAATAAGGTGCAAAAAGTTGAGCAAGTATAACATGGCGTGGGTGGATGCCGAAAACTACGAAATCTAAAAATTATCAATCAAAATTGCAATGCATAGGCTCCTGCTATTGAATTGCTAATTGCGAATTAAAAAAATGAAAATTAGTAGAATCATGGGCAAAATTCTTGGATGATTTGACAACGAATGAAAGTGTTCTGTCCAATGTAAGATAATTCTTAAGACTTTAAACAATCGCGTAACTTCCTTACAAATCTAAGCAGTAGAAACAAATCTAAGACCGAAGATTTGCTTAAGTTACTCTATCAATGTCTTGATAACTACTTTAAGTTTTAGACGTGAAAATTATTTTGTAAACAATATTACCGAAAATCTAAAACCTTACCGAAAAGGTTTCACGAAGAGAAAATATGGTGGGGTAGATTGCATTATTGATTGATTGAAAATTTACAACATCTCTAATATTTATTATTATCTGTTAAATGCTATCATCTACTATGTAGTATTATCTGATCTTCATAATTTATATATTTTTCTATTAGGAGCTGGTGAACATTATGAAAATAAAACATTAGCAACACATCTGCGAAAATATTTGTAAACTATGGCTTCAGGCAAAGTTTTCAGTAATAAGTGAATGATTCAGTAATAAATCAAGCATTCATACTATAATAGAAATTACGAGAGCTAAATTACTAATATCGGAATTATTTCCCCAAAATTAAACTTCGAAATTTATTGCATTACCACTTGAGATGAAAGATAGTGATCACACAGTTGGTAACTACATCGAAATTTCCTAAATAATTTCATCAACTGCTTTAAATTATCGACGAAAGACTAATATTAATGCAAAAAGTAAACTTCTAAAGGGCCGGTTTGAGTACGCAAATGCCTTGCATCCTGAGAACGCGTGGTTTACCCATAAAGAAATAATCGGTGTGAAACGCAGTGCACATATTTCCTCGAACACGACTGCTTCCTAGCATTACTTAATGCTATCTATCATTAGCAACCGAGCAATCGTTACCCTTAATGATATTAACGGATTTTATAGCGGTCGCCAATTATTTGTAGCACGTGCATCACAAATTCTGGCATTTTCTGAACAATGTGTGAAATTCATAAAACTTTTAGCTTAATAAATGAACGCATCCCGTAAAGGAAGATAAAGATTCGTTTTTAAGAAAAATAAATGAGTTACTCAGACACGAGTAGCTTGGAATACATTAAACGTGCATGACTTTTCCAGACACTATGCGATAATTATTTTTGGCGAATAGATACCCTTCTCTTATTAATTATTTTTTATTCTAGAAAGGATAATGAAAAGGATATATCAATATTTCCATAATTTATAAAAAACCAAGTAACTATAGAAATAAAAATATTACAAATGTTAAAATGAAATTAAATGAATACAAAAATAAAGTAATGCAACCATCGTCAGCTTAATTTTCTTTCAAAGAGTAATGATTCATCCTGACCGATTCTCAAGTTAAAAGAGAACGTAATACTTCGAAGATTAATTGAATGTATTGGCATGAATGTATACCACGCAGTGGCTTAGAAGTCGTGTGGAAAGGGATTTTTGTTAAACTTACTAGTACATGTTTGGTTGAATTACCACATGGGATAAAATGAAAATATGCTGGCTAATGAAGCCTAAATAAACACAAAAGTAGAATCTGTTAAATATAAAGATTCGATGCGAGCTGAATTTTCTTCATTTTATTTTCTCTTAAGAAGTTAACTCTGCTATTCTCCATAGATAAAAGATAGTATAATGTTCAAGAGCTAAACTCAATATGAAAGACCTAATGAGCTACCGGAGCTAAATTTTATAAGGTAATTTTTATAATGAAAAATAATCATAAAAAATAAGTTTAAATGAAAAGAAAAACAAGACTTGACTAATCCACTAATAATTATTTCATTTTCACCGGGTTCGGCTTTCATTAAAACTGGGATAAGTTCCACTGGCATAGCTGGATTTAGTTAAATAAAGTAATAAACAATTTAAAACGGAAAAGCTTTTTCGCATACAGGTTTTGCTTAAGTGTATGATGTGTAATGAGTGGGGCGAATAACTTAGAGACTAACTAAGGCGTCACGAAGTGTAACATCGCCGCTGACGACTCGAGAAAATTAATAAGCAATAAAACATTGTAATGAATGTAATGATCCGTGCAATAAAACATCTCATTCAAATGATCCTTAAAACGAGATTATTCTTACAAACAGATAGACGCTTGTAGATCCAAAGCATTTGAAAGCTCATAAGAAGGGCTTCCTATGATTTAGTCCCAGCATAAGATATCGCGATGCACCAGTGACCTATAACTGGTATAAGTCCGTTAACATTTTTGACTAGATGCTCTTAATAACACTAAGGTAAACTTAAAATGAAAGCGAATTTAGTTGGAGGTGTGTGTCACGGAAGATAAATACGTCTGCCTTTGGATGCATGTCAGCGCAAAGATGAACGAGATAGGATTGACAGCCGATTGAATAATATCGGAAATGAGCCCCTGCATCCAGAAATGAAATTGAATTCGCAAATAAGCGCTTCGGAATCACCGGACACACGCTAACTATCGTGTTTTCGCATCTCTTTTGCGCGCAAAAAATTGCGCCGCGCGCTATCGTTTGTTTGCAGCGTCAAACCTCTTTGCGTCCTCGCTTTGTTAAGTCCATAAAGTTATCTTCTTGTTTCGGTGGGATCGTGTGGATCGTCACGCGAAACGAAATGGAATTGAAGGGAAGTATGGCAATATTCAGCGCACGTCGGTGGATATACTATGGATGGGCAGTCTCATTCACTCGGTACTGCGCAGTTTAGTACTATGACAATACCGCAGCCAAACGCTAAAACAAGATTTTTATATGAAGGCATTGTATCGGCCGATCTACGTGGGAGGGGACGATGGGAGTGTACGATCCCTTTTCCTTGATGACTCTGAGGTTCTACCTATTTGCCTACGATCTAACAAACAGCCTAAATTAAGCATTTGTCCTCAAAGCTCTACTGATTGTAAGACGAAAATCCCAAGGCTGTATGGAAAACCAACCGCAAAAATTTTAAAAATGAGAAGGAATGGACTTCGTAATTTCCGCATAATTTATTTAGCGAACGGTTTCGGCTAATTACTATGATATATAGTAACTATGATCAGGTAAAGATGACTAGCCAAAACCAGTAGCTAAATAAATTATGTGGAAAATACGAAGTCCATTTCTTCTCATTTATTAAATGACGTTCCACCAAGTAAGGTCGGATCGTATTAATTTTATTCGCAACAATTTATTTGTGGATGGATATGTAAATCATCATCCATTAAAACTTTCCATTTTTATTTCATAATAAATTTTAAGAAAACCATAATTGTTTCAAAATAGAACTAATAGGAGGGAAATAAACATAGCTTCGTGGACAGAGAGTTAAAATCAGATTATGAAGCTTTTCCATAATCAGATTACATCTACATCTATCACGATAAAATGGTATTTTTCATGGTAATCGGACTTGAGTTCATAAGGAAATTGTTTTAAATTGCTCCCCACCCCTTCCTTGAGAAATACGAGGAGAAGAGATTAACAGAATTGTATAATCGGAAATGCGTGACATTCCTTTAGTAAATGATAAATAATACGAAACCCTTTTTCTAAGATGATTGGTTCGATGGAGGGTATTATTACATCACAAATCTTTGCGAATCATTGGAATGAATTCATGAACCATATGTTTTTGCATCGTGAAAACGCAAATAGAAACAGAGTATCCGAATCCTTACAGAAATATAATACTCAGTTGGTATGGATGAGTATAGTTTATCATTACTATTCCTTCAACAACAGAAATGTGTGCCATTCATACGTCATGACGATTCAATTTAACACCACATTTAAGACCGAAATATACCTGCTGTAAGAAATTAACGTAGAGATAAATGGCGAGGAGACAAAATTTTACAGCTGGAGGAGTGAATGTTCATGATAATCTTCGTGTAACCTCTGTGAAGGTATTCTGAACTTCACAGAAAAAGACCATGAGAATATGAGAAAACCCCGGTATGTTGTATCTTTGAAGCTGAAGAATCCTCTATGAGTAATTCTTTAAGAATCTCTCCTTAAAACATCCCACACAGAGGAAAGACCTGTTATCGAGAGTTTAAAATATCACGTCTGTTACTTTTAAACATTTACCTTCATTCAGTTAGGTTTTTTAACCACAGAAATTGAAATAATATTTTGAACTGATCATCTATAAGAGGTATGATTCGCTCCAATACAGATTATCTCTGATTACGAAACTAGCATCAGTAGCATAGCCAATTGTCTGAGGGAGCCCGCGAACCGTGTAACCACCGGCAGAAAATACGCTTGGAAAAACACTTGTATAGGTATCTCCTGCACTTGCCTGTCACCGGATACGCTAAAATGCATATGTTTTCACACATTTGCAATATCCGCTATGAGGCTACGTAACTCAAGGTCCAATTCTACTCTATAAATCGTCTACGGAGGCTACCTGCGAAGGTAGAGATAATTATAGCAATTTATTAATATTAAACAGGTTGAAAAGAACTCAATTACATGGGATATAATAAAAAAAGAGATCCGAAACTTGTATGTTGATATATTTACTGCAGAGATTTATGCTGATGTTTAGCGACTGCGATTCGTTGACAAGTATATCTAACAGGTATATCTTTCAAATATATTATAAATATATTCGTCAACATCTAGTTCGTGCCAAGTAAATCATTGATTATTTAAAAAACAAAATATTCTTTCAACCGTTCAATCATAAAAATTTGGTCATAAAATCATCAGAGCACGTGCCTTACCAGTCAAATATCGAGAGACAATCATCATTAGTGACTTCCGTGACTTTGCACGGGTTAAATCAATGTTCGTTTATCTAAAATCGTGCCTTCCACGATCTCTAGCATTTTCTTGCTGGAATATCCGGTTCTCACCCCCACAGAGATAATTAACAGTCCTTATGTAACTCTTGTATCTTACTTTCATCTTTCGCTATTCTTCCATGAAATTTATTCAACGTACAAGGCAATTAATTAAAGATTATCAATCTTTCTGCCCCCTCGATATACATAATTACACATTCCTTTTGTAACGTTCTATGTTCTAGGCAATTAAGATCGTCGCTGACAAAGATCTTTACTTATCGGAGGAAAGATAAGTTCCAGATATAGAATCTGACAATTAGAAGACATATGACACAAGGGATGACAGATAGAGTAAAAATACGGCAAAAAAACAAGGCGGTTAGCGATAATCTTTCCAGGAACCCTGACAAGGAAGAAGAAAATCTTAATTGAAGCTGGTGCCTCATTTGACATTTAAGAGTATAGCTCATTGATTTTCATCTAATATCTGACCATCCCTTTCCCTTACGGCTCTGAACAAGCATTAATACATTATTGATTAACAGGGATTAATTAAGGGAAAATTTACCAATCGTCCCGTTCTTGGCACTTCCGTTCCTTCCATATCAAAATGATTTTTTTAATGCTCGTATATTTTATAACTATATACAGAGCATTAAAACTTTTTGGTTACAGATAAAATGAAAGAATTTAACTATATCGTTAAATTGAAATTGACATATAATCAAGCATTTTGAATTAAATTTTACTGTAATATGGATCGTCCGATTTTGCAAAACCTCTACATCGAATTTAAAGCGTTAGATTCAAAACCGATGCTATTTCACCTTAAAATTTTATTAATCCCTTTTCCCTTTTAGTTAATTCGAATGTATGAACTAGTTAGTATGATGTCTACATAGACGACAATAAAGGCATCTCTCGTGAAAGCGAAGAGAGGAAACGTCAGCAATAACTTTAAATCCGAGATTTCAGCAATGATATGAGATTCAGTTCGTGAGAGTCATTATGGTGAGATAAAAGAATAAAAAAGCGTGCGATGCAAGGGAATGAATCGAATTCGTCCCACGAAAATACACTTTTAAAGGCAGAAGTAGAGAATTATCTCTTTTTTAAGGCCATTCTTTCTCAGATTAAATCGGGCAATCGGGAAATAATAGCAATCGTAGCTAGATAATTTTTGGCATTGCATAGGATTTAAAAAAGGATTTTAGTTAAAAAATCTAAATGTATGCTAATTTTCTGGATTCGAACACACGATGAACTAGTTTGATCGAGACTAACAATATTTTTAAATATCAAGAAATTTGCAAGATGCAAGAGGAGTCTCATAAGTACGGGCCTTTCGCTAATTGATGACTTGAGGAGCCCGGAAAGCAGCGATACCCTGATCCAGTACCACAGTGGCCGCCCAACAACAACTTCTGCAAGACCAATCTCGGCAGATAATTCATTTTGCGAGGTCAATCATCCACGACCCCTTAGGCGGGACGCTCAGTCGGTGAGCACTGCATCTCCTACATGACAAACTACTAAATATTCCTACTGGAAAGAGGAGCTCAGCATAAAAAAACCAGCTCTATACATTCTCCAGTCACACACGCCGCCCCATTACCGCTCACAGCTAAATTGAGCCATAAAAACTAGACCGTGGAAGAAAAACCCTCCACAGTACAACAGCTGAGTGCGTCATCCCGGAAGACTACAGATCAAGAATCTCGGCTTGAAATATGCTCTCGGAAAATCTCTGCAGCTCGTTTCAGCACGGAATCGTCATTTCACTAATGACCGCAGCCGAGGCGAGAACTCTTCAGCAGCGCGAAGATTCCCGCAGCTTGAATCACCAACGCAGGGTGAAAAACATTCCGCTAACAGTCGCACAGCTAAATACATCCACGTTCCAGCAGCGCGCCCTTGGACGAGGTCGGGTCGGCAGCGACGGAATGAAGAATCGCTTCGGAAAACAAACCACGGACCGAAAAGCGCCTTCCATAAAGGGCCCCGGGTGATGTAGAGGCGAAGGGAACGTGCAAATCTCCGCGGACGGCATCACAATGGGAGGATGGAGGGAAGTGGGTAGCACTTTCGCGGCCGCTTTTGATCTGAACAAAATGAAGCAAATAGAAGGAAGGAAAGCGCGAGCCGCTTGACAAAGTGCCCGAAGGACAAGGTAGCGAAGGAAACGAAACGAATCCAGAAGTATAACACCGCATTTCTTTCTCCCTCCAGTCCCGGAGACTTGATCGCGCGAATAGGAAATGAACGTTCGATGAACGAAATGCATTCGGCCACGTTTTTACCGCGGATTGGAAGCTCAGTAACGATTTTAATTAGTTCTACGTCATGGAGAGATCACGCAAATCTTATGGCAGCCTGAATTCCTTAGGGATATGGCTCGACTGTTTTATCAGAAATGAAAATGAATGAGAGAAGAAAAAAATTTATGATGAATGTCTTCAAATTTAATTATCACCAACTTTCCTCTTGTATGCATAAGCCTCAATAGGTCGTGTCATTCTCCCGTAACACACGGGGCCATAAGATGTACGTGGTCTCTTCATGATGTTGGACGAAGTATAGAAATGCTTTTTTTTTGGAGAACAAAAAGACAAGAATTCAGGATGTTCCGCTCCTTAACCCTTCCAGTTGGAGATGATCCCCACAGTGCTCTACATGATAAAGAGTTGCATGTCGAGAAATGCATCGCCTTTTTGCATGCGGCGGAAAGTTAATGAATCTGCGAAGAATATCACGTTTCCAGAAGGTCCGTCTAATGAATGCACAATTATCTAACGGCTGAGAAGGTTTCGTGAGCAGTTTATCAGACGATCTATGACGTGGTGATCACTCTATTCTGGCAGGGATATGCAAAGACGCTAAGCGACGACTTCATTAAAGATACTTATCTTTTGATTTTTCTTAATTATGCGAAGATTATTTCAGTGCGATCAATGACTGTCATCGTGATTTCCTAATTTACGCAGGCTAAAAGGAGAAGAAATATAGGCATTTTATTCATTCATGGTGGAAAATCCATCAATTCGAAACTAAGATGTTCCTTTCATGCATGCATAATTAATTACGGGGATGGTAATGTGATAAAGCAAGGCGAAAAAGCAGCTTTGTTCTTTTGGTCGTTTTACACAAAATTTAACAAAAACGACAGCGAATGACTTCTCATTCACAAAAGGATTCATGATCATATTTAACGATCATGACTTAATTTATTATAAAATTTATTTAGATAATAATCGTAAAATTTATTTAGATAATAATCGTAAATTTAACAAACTCATTGCTGTTCATCGGGTATCATTTGTTCGATCTTGTTCTTTATCCTTAAATATTTCATTATTAATTCGGAATAATATTATTCTTACAAATAATTGAGATTTTTTACATAATTTAAATAAAATTTTAAATTACGTATGGATAGATTACATTTATATCCCCAATATTCAAATCCCATTCAGATGAACATCATTCACACCGATATATATGTCTTAATATCGATTAAATTGCTTACATAATTAATCTAACGCGTCATTTCAATGAAAAATAAACAGAAGTTTCCTTTGAAGGCAAAATTATCTCAATTTCTATTGAAAAGTGAGTTAGTTCACTAACGATCAGTCACCCTCATAAATTCCGTTCACTTGACATTATCCATTAACGGAGAGATCAATCATAACGAATCACACACCCGTTCGCGTATGCAAATACTTTTCCGCCCATTATTTTCTAACTATGCATAAGGTCAAAGGAAACACTCGCCAAAGTACGCCATTTTGTAACCCATTATACGAATGATCGCTCGAGTTCCACTAATAACTGCCATTACTGTTTTAAGAGCGTTATATTATCATCATCTTGAGCTTGCATGCGTCGATCTCCGTATCGCTCGTAAAAACCGTAAGAAAGTCGAAAGTTGCGACGAAGCGACAACGGGCCCGAATTTTTATATCGCCGATGTTTGCCGTGCGATTTTCAGCAAGCCAATAAAAGTGCTAAATGCATTATGTTTTCGCCTCTGCCAAGAATCCAGGTCAATGAAAACGGTCGGTAAGTAGCTCTGATATCAAATCGCCACCTTTACAAACTGGAGTGACATAACCCATTTTCCGAAGTACTCGCGCTTTCGGGCCCTCGGGTGTTTTGTTTGATTTAAAACAGATTTTCGACGCCCCGGAGCGAGGCTACCTGTACGATTCGTAATTAAGACCGGCTGATTTGAGCTTACGGTCGGTAATTGAAGATTAATTGATCCCTGCTCAAAAGTATCGAGTGAGTTGTAATAAACGTCTGGCGGTAATCGGAGAAATATTATCTCAATCGTTGTAGGGACGTTATTTTTGAGGAAAGAGTTTGCGAAATGACCCAGGTAATTGTTTCCTAGATTTATGGGATAAGGAAGTCTTTTTTTCCCAATCGCGAGACGTTTACTCGCACGAGCACTATCGCTTGAAAGGTGCATTAACGTGTATTTTATTGATAAGTATAGTTTTATTATTATGACATGAGATAGTGATACGCAATGGAAAAATTATGACGAAATAAATTTATCGATGAAAAACTGACGTGGTTTCAGAAAGATTCCGATCGTAGGACCTTTTTTCTCGAAAAAAAATGAGGTTGGTCGAAAACCTGTTTGAGAGAGCTAAAAGCTATAAATGGAAATATGATTATAGCTTTTCCTTCCCTATACGTCAAACGTTAACTAATTGGTGGTTTGCGATAATTTAAATCACTAAATTAGATCACGGATTGAAAACATGGCAATCAAAACAAATGAAAGAATGAGTGTTCTAATCGAAAGAAGCAGATTTGAAAAGAACAAAAATTTAAAACGAATTATACGATTCATGATGTTATGGTTTCAAAAAACTCACAAAAAATCACGGCATACCTTGTTAATCATAATTAGTACAACATTTTAGTAACTATAAAAGAACGAAAGAAAACTAATTGATTTTTGCTAGATTTTTATCAGAGGACCGGTTTCTGCTAAACCTCCACTACCAAGAAATCATTAGGCATTAATGGTTGAACTTAAAAAATAAAAATGTAGTGAGGAAAAATTCAAATGGTTAAACTGAATCAATTTAAGATAATTAAAAACGAAATATAACAATTTAAAGTATTTCGTGGTATTATATATATATATATATATATATATATATATATATATATATATATATATATATATATATATATAATAAAAATAGAAAATCTCCGAATATATTTTAATGTTTAATAAACATTTCACGAGATGTATGAACCCAAATCAAATTTAATTTTACCTAATAGAAATTTTCCTACAGACCTCATTCCATTCGGTAAAAGTATACAAATGTAGAGAATCGAGACATTCTAACACGGCAAAGGAGCAACATGATAGCACATGATATAATTGTATGTAATGAAATTCGAAATAGTAAAATTTCCTTTCATCCACTAAATTTTTAAATAGAGCTTTAAAGAAGTAATTAAGCAAAATATCCCCAAAAACTCCAGCCCCAATACAACCTAAAGCAAAAATTCCAAATATACATTATTTTAAATTCATCATCGATGGAACACTTCAAATCAATTTCTTTTGGCGAGAAAATCACGCGATGCAGTTCAATTCACTTTCTCTGTGAGATTGGCAATTGCAACCACCGGAGATCGAACTTGAATTTCCCATCATTGGGGCGATTTCCTCCATTCTAAACACGTAAAGGCAAGAGTGACCACAAGATAAGTCCCAGAGATCCGGGTTCCAGTCTAGGTCAAGACGGAATTTTTTTCCGATTGAATATCTGTCTAATCGTCCGACACTTTGAGGTTAACACCGGCAGATGCAAATCCGCCAAGTGTTTCTAAATGGCTGGAAAGGATCTCACGTTTCCATCACCAGCCTTAACCTTTTGCTCTTAGAAAGAATAAACTTAAATATCAAACGAATAGCAGGAAGAATGCCAGCAACACATTACTTTCGGTCTTGACTCCTTTCCTTGAGATATTGTTATCCGATTATGCCTCACTTTCTTGGGCGCTGAATGAGTTATCAAATGTCATTGAAAGAAGTCCAATTCTTTTTCATAAATTTTATTTATCTGTAATACCTCAGCTAATGATACGATAGTATAGAAGAATAGTAGAGTATAAAAGTATAGAAGTATATTATAGAACTATAGTATAGAACTAAAGTATAGAAAATATTATACGATAGTACACATAGTATAGAAGATGCATTTAAGCATAAAAATTGAAAGATGACCGAAACAGAGAGATAGTTCTTCCCATTCCTGTTTACTAACAAGCTCTCATGTTAGTTTAGGGACTTTCTCAAAGTACTCTGGACTGATGACAATTGGATATTAGCATATGGGCTTTCAAAAGTAATATGCTTCTGGAGGGAAAAATTTTCATTAGTTAAGATAATGCAATAAATTATGAATTGACCTTTCTTAAAAATCAGTTCTCAATACCCCTTTCTGCTTCTTTTGAAATAAAACGGATACTGTATATACATACATACACAATAAACTAGCGACTTAACGGTCGCTAGTTAAGTACTCCTATCCTCTATCTCTATTTTCATGGTTTCTAAGTGCAAAAGCTTTACCTATATGCAGCTCAACGACCCATTCAATAACAATGAACTCAATATAGGGAGGCGTTTCTTCGAGGAAGGCCATAATAATAAATTGAGTAAAACGCATAGTACGCTTCTATAGAAAATGTGGAATTTTTCTGTGGAAGTGTACAAACTGTCTTATCATCATAATTCAGTTGAGCCTTTTCGTATCAGAAAAGGAAAGGCAACGATTACAACATCAAGCATCATAGACTTCTCGGAATCATATTATCATATTTCCGAGCGAAACCAAAACAAAAGTGAATGCGAGACACTTCTTCCTCAATTTCAAGTAAAAACACATGATAAAATTCCATACATGAAGATATGACAGAAAAAACCGGCATGGAAATGAAAAAGGCTACTGAAGAGGCTGAAATTACAACTTCTGATTCATGTGCATAAACGATATCAATCAAACTGCATAAAAACTTTCAATTTTTGTTTGTTGACATAACTTGCACAAGAATAAAAATCGTAGAAGAAATGTTTTTTATATCCTTCCATTAATGCGGGGTTTTCTTCCGTACAGCCATTAGGTAACGAAACTGTTTAGCAGTTTTCTTTTCGACAGGGAATTATACTTTATTTATTATTTATTTCAGCATTTATATTTAGAATGTTTCAATTCCTTAATAGTACTTCACGATACAATTACCACTACAATAATTTCACAATTAACACAATTCTACAATTAACCAGCGAATTCTAAAAATTTACAAGTGTTCAAAATTTCCAATAATTTCAAAATACGAAATCGAATGATTGAAAAAATTAAAAGATGTAAAAATATATAAAAAACGTAAAAGTATACATTAACCTCCATCACCCTCTTTGAAATGTTTCATAACGACATCCATAAATGAACCGATTTTTCGAAATTAATGAAAAAAAATCAGGAACGAGATCGAATGAAGGTTGACTGTGAAACGTGACAGTTTCCTAGGAAACGGGAGACAGATATGAAGGTAACAGAAAAGGAATCTCGCTGAGATATGACAAAGCAATAGCCAAGGATAAAACAAAGAAGATTTAAATTACGGATAAACGCAACTTATTGTTGTTTCTCGTGGTGGAATCTGATGCAATGACATGTTGGTAGTTCGAGAAATGGTATATGTGTGTACAATGAATACAAACATTGCAAAAGGGCAATAGTAAAGACGACTACAGAAGACAAGAAGTTTCTCAAAACATAATGATAATGGAAGAATTTACCTCTGACACATTCTCTACTCTATAAAGTATTTAAAATAGTGTTTTTGGAAACTGTGTGATAATTACAATACTCTTAATATAATTTTTAAGGAATTTTATCTTCATTGACATATTATGTTACTTTTTATAAACTACATATTAAGATGAAAATAATTAGTAATCTAATTCATTCATTCATTAAATTCCTCTAAATACTTCTCAATAAGGAACACGATTTTTTCTTGAAATTAGTGGGTATTTTTTCTCTAAATACTTTCTTAGACTCCTTTCTAATGCAACTGTTAGTGTTGGGAGGGTTAAGTCGGCATAGTATGGGAGAGAGGCGCCAAAATGTCTGGAGGGGTGAGCCGGTATGAAGTGTCCAGCCGAAGAGGTGTTGAAAGAAAAGGGTCCAGACAGCGGGGCGCGGGAGAGGCGTGCTCTTTTCCTGCACTCACTCTCTCAAACGGCACTTTTAATTTATGGACAAGGAAATTCCGAGAGAATGAGATCCGACGCCACAGAACTATGACTTCCCTATGATCTGTGCCGTTGTGTCGGATATGTGCTTAGGAATAACTAAAAAATCAGCCCTCCGCTCTCACCCCATGAGCCCGAAAATTTGTATAAAAGGCAGGTCTTCGAAAGCAGAAATCGCTACACTTGCAACGCGGTTTGGTTTGCCCGTAAGACTGATAAAACGGTCTGCTTGTATGCCCTGCGTCAAGACCACTTTGAAATGAAAATTTTGTTAGCTTGAACAAAATGAGATGGCAACCTCCTTATAATAACGTTGCGTTGTTAGCTGACAGCTTAAAAATGTTTTAATGTTTGCAGTTGTGATTATTAACGTAAAAGAGAAAATGGAAGTATGTACCATTAAAGATGTAAAAGAGTGAGATAATTTTCTGGCTTTGTTTATGGGAATTCAATTCGATGACTTGAGTTCATACGGAAAAGAGCTCTTTGCCCAACAACTTATCTCGACACTTGAACAATTTCAAGCACAAGAAACGATATCTATATAGGTGAAATTAAAAATATAGTACACTTTTTTCGACGCTTGATGTAAAGGAAAGTATTGCCTTGTATCATCCAGAGTTTTTGAATCTGTGAGTTGGATTGCGCGATTTATGCGCAAGAATTCTGGAAAATTAGAGATTTGATGTAATACCCAGCCCAGGGTCAAGGCCTATCGCCTGACCTCGAATCACAGCTGTAGCTAATGACGTCCATCAACACTGCCCGATCGGAGCCGATGGAGGACGTCTACATAGAGACATATCGGTAAAATAAGTACTACAGCATGAATGCTATAATTTTTTGCGGGCGATTCAACGGTTTCAACAAATGAATGAATAGCAGGAGAATGTTTCGGGGGATAATAGAGAAACGATCAAAAGAAAATGGTAACGCCCATTCTCGCAAAAGTATAAAATACAGCAGTGCATCTTGGCTTTTTCGGGGTGTTTACTACAACATTTGGTAAGGAAGGCAAAGCATCAAGGGTAAATATTCCGGAACCAATATACCTTAGTTCACAGAGGTATCACAGTATCTACATTGTAGTAGATACGCTCAATCCTACCCCGTTATAATTTAGAATATTCCGTTTAAAACTCAAATTAAGTTTAAGTTCTTGAACGGTGGAGAACTCTAGAATTCGAGTTGTTCAAAACTTTTGCCCGGAGGGTCTTATTTGAAACTTACAGACGCAAAATACCCTTAAATAGATAACCTCTCCGGTTCAAAAAATCAATTCCTAACTATTCATTTATCACTCGTACATATTTAGAATTGTTTACATCTACTGGCTAACGAAGCTATGAGAATATCTTTAAATATCGTTGTACTACGAGGTACACATATTTCCGAGTGGAAAAGCGAGATAAAAACACTTTCAGACGATAGACGAAACATTTTCATAAGATTGTAAAATAATTCAAACATCCTCTTTTAGTTCCACAGATTTAACAACTTACACGTCAACAAATGACGTTATGACAAGCAACTTCAAACCAGAAAATGACTCACGTCGAAACCGCTAGGGTCGTTTCTTTTATACTTTGAATAAAGTGTATCTATGAATTTCTTTTCCTTGAGTTATTATATTCCACCGAGTTAAAGCCAAGACTATTTATTAAAAGAAATTTTAATTAGCTATCGTATAAGGAGTTCGATAAGATGCCTATTACATCGACAGGTCACATTCGCTTCTGAGGACCTCTGGGGTCGAATTCACTTATCTAATTTTTGTGAAAACGTTCCTCGGAACACATTCTAATTAAGAACAAAGAGTTGGGCTTCTTTAGGATGGTAAATAGTATCTGGAGTTCGTACATATCCCTCGCAGTTCCACTAAGTTACGAAACCATTATCTTAGAGATGTGTATTTTAAGCAACTGTTGCGGTAAATTTCATTTGATAAAATTTCAGACGACTTGGCCCTTTAAGTTCCTGTAAACCTCCGACTTAACAGAAGTTACATCACTTCTTACTTAGGTATCAATATAAGAATCAAAAACATAACTAACCGTATCACAAATCTAACCAATTTAATTTATACTTGTATATTATAATTGGAGCCGAGGAAAATTATTTTTTTATGCCGAAATTATATTTGACGTTAATGTAATAAAGTAAAAGAGGAACTTCATGTTCTCTAATACCGCAGCAGCGTCGCAACTTCCTCAAGATAACGAGGTTGTTACACTGAGGATTCTGTTTGCAATTTAAGTGAGGAAGATTATCCGGAATTTTAAAAGGAAAATCTATCCCGTGGAGCAATACATTTTCAAGAGGAAGGAAGAAATACGGCAAAAGAATGTGGCGACTTCTAAGGTGCATTTTTCCTTCTGTACAACGGTTACTAGGATGAAGATGTTAGATGACGAGATTTAAAAAAACTATTACGTAATGCAGAAATAAAAATATTTATATTATATGATTTAGAATTTCTGAAAAGAGCAAATTAAATTGTAAAATTCTTGTGGAACTAAGTAAATATATAAATTTCCCCAAAAAATAAACCGAGAAAAGGATGAGACGACCGCAACATCCAACCCGAATTTACCAGCTTTCACATACAAAGATTATATCCTTCCCATTCCTCTTATAACATTAGCTTAAATTCAAACTTGATTTGGTCAAACTGCGTTACATTTCCAGCTAAACATTTTGTAAGAGTGCTCTTCGACATTTATGACCAAGCAGACACCTTTTAGTGATCTTTTAATATCGCAGGCACCTCTTTTCCATAATTAATTGACGAGTGGCAATCGTATGATATATTTTAAAACTGTTGATTGAATTTAAATTTCTGTCACGAAATTAAAGTACGGGAATGATCGAGCCGTTTGCTGAAATAGATTTTTTCAATGGGCCCCCTGAAATCCGCGGTCCATCAGTTGAGACTTTCTACGTTATATAAGAATACATTCATGCTCTAAGTATGGCGGGAGGAAAACGGTAATTTGCTCTATACACGTAAATTCGGGGTATTGATTTTCTCGCATTTACCTTCACTGCTGACGCCTACGCAATATTTCGGATGAGATCATTTCACTAAGGGAATTTTCCCCCATAAAATCTACAAATGGGCCTTCTTCCACAGAATCGCCGGCTTTCACTTCATGGAAAGAGTACTTTGAGACACTTGACTCAGCTATCAAACAAACACCAATTATCTCGTCCTCGAGACTTGGCGATATTTAAATTTTAAAACTTCAGATTAAAGGAGAGATTTCCGATGGATGTGCCAAACTTACAGATAGACAGCTAAAAAACGGCAACTGGTGATTTAAGGAGAAAAGAATCAATCCAACAGCTGTTTATTAAAAAAATCACTGATGCTAGACAGGCTCGAGCAACCTTTCCTGATATTTCTCGGATTTTTCACACCTGTGTCCCCTAAATAAGACACGGGAACTATTGCAAACTTCATCAACCATGCTCATCTTAGCGATATAACATCTCTGAGATACCATTTTCATTTCTTTACATTTTTATGGTCTATATTATGCAATATCAGCTTCTTCTTAGCATCGAAGCTAGTGGCTAATGCGCTCGACTTCGACGACAGCGGTCCCGGGTTCGATTCCAGGCGGGAGCCCACGTGCGAAATGACCCCAGCTGTCGAAGCACATTTCAAATAACTAAACCAACTAGTAATTACGAAAAGCGGGTATAAATGGTACATAGCTGCCTGCAAGATTCTACTGAGAACTGTTCCATAAAGAAAATATCATCAAAACAACACTAGCACTCAGCATCCCACTGGATCTCCTAAGATGACCCTCACCCACTCGTTGTTCGTCACTTTTGGGAACCACTGGTTAAGATCATCGCGTGGGCAGAATCAGTCCGCGAGTGAGTTTCGGAAGCACTTACACCAAAAAGAGCGGTACCAATTTGAAATGAAATAATCACTATCGAAGGAACAAAACATATCGAAGGAACGAAACAACAACTTAACATCCACAAAGGTGAACACAGCAGGAAAAGACGCGGAATCGCAACCCAGCATCTCACCACGTACGGCGGGGCGTTTGGGGCGCTTTTCAAGGGTTCGACTGGGCGTAATCGACGAACCCACTCACCGAGAGGTCCTCATGTACAGTATGTCGTCGATGACGAAGAAGTTCTCCCCCATCTCCGCAATCGCCTCGTACTCTCCCATCTCCTTCCTGAGAACCCGAGCGGCGGGCACACCGCTCATGATTTCCAGCAGCGAGAGAAGGTTAGCGCGAGCGAAACACGACTGCCCAACCGACACTGCAGAAGAGGAAGGCTGACGAAAAGGGGTCCGCTAATATCATCCTGCCCGGATCGCCACTTTCCTCCTTCCCCGCCATCATTTCCTCCGTCCTTCCCGCCTCTTATTTTATTTAACACACGCCGCCACATGTATAACCCTCACTCTCTCTCTCTCTCTCTAGCATCCATTTCCCCTCCCATTTGACCTCTTCCTTTCTCTCTCTACCCCGCCATTGCGAGCCAATGGGTTCCACCGACGCGATCGCAAAAACCTCATCCCGTGAGTAATTTCAGTGTTACCAGGTAGTGTGTTCAGAGAGATAGGGAGAGAGAGGAACGGGGAAAACCCAAGTGGAGCGGTAGAGAAAAAAAATGGAATGGATGAGGTTTCGAAAGTGTGATGCGAAATTAATTTTCTGGGATAATCGACCAGAAACAATTTACGCGAAAACGTAAACCGGTGAGGCTTTCTGGGAAGAAAAAAAACTATTTCGGGCGAAATGTAAAATATTCGCTGGGAGCTACGGGTATTCATAAGAGCGCAATACGGGACTGATACATCGGATTTGCTTACAACAGTATCGAACTGAAATTAATTCTGTGAAATTACAATTTTATATGATTGAATTCGTTAAAATTTATGAAATATGATACAAATATATATTATCTACCCTCTCAGCCTTCACTTCCTGGAACCTAGTTATATTATTCATGGAGAAAAATTTAATAAAGTATTTTGAAAATTTAATTCTGTGGAAAACGAAATACTTCGTAAAAATGTTTTTCACGGCGAATAAATATACTATAATATTATAAATAAAGAATTATAGTAAAGAAATATATATATTAATGAATACAATAAAATAAAAAATGTCAATTAAGAATCAATGAGATATTTACAAATATTCTATGATATAGAAATATTAGTGAAAGTGTATCTTGAATCACATGACATCCGTGGTTAAAAAGCAAAAAATATTGCCTACCACAATAGAACACATGCCCAAAAATAGACACGAGATCTATCCAAATTTCACTATTTGGGTGAGTGAATTGAACCATCGGCCTTGTTACAGATTCGTGAAACTGCCACGTGAATAGATTTCTACACAGTCCAACTCGATAACAACAGTTAATCCCTGAAAATAAAACAGAATTTGTCCGAGTGGGATGAAAAGCGATACGGAGTCGCCGCAAAACCGCAACCGTGAGGAGTTCGGAGGAAAGGAGTGCAAAAACTAATCGGAAAACTGTCACGGAGTGGTGGATATCGAAGTAGCTAATGGTTTCGAGCTCGACCACGCCCACTTATGGAAAAAATTGATTTTTGGGACAAAGATATGGTTTGATACCTAAAATCGGGTAAACCTTCCATCAAACCCTAATGATTTCCTCGAAATGCCTTTTAAGGAGAATCATTACCGCCGCTAACCACTAATTATGGACGGAATTTTCGAGGTGACCCGGTTTAAAAGTATTCTAAATGCAAACTCACGATTATTTCAAAGTTCGGAAGAAGAGAAGGGAGACCGAGAGAGTGGAAATGAAGCAGCGGCTGCAAAAAATGAGGGGAAAATGACATCTGGAATCAATTTCTGAAATTGAGCTGACCTCTGGAAAATCACGGTCTTACTCTCCATGTACCTGCAGGCGATTGATAATAATTAATCTCGAAACTTCAATTTCGTATCTCCGCTTCACGGTCAAGTTTGCCAATTTTCAATTCGCGTTCATTAGAAAGGCGCGAATGAAAACGAAACATCTCGGCGAGTATTCCCGGATTCGTACTCCTTAGCATTAATCAAGTCATGATTTGGAATTGCGCATTTATTTGCGGACGCTTGATCGAATATATTGAGGAGAATTGCGATTCTGATTGCGAAACGTCTCCGGAAGGATGGGGAGTCAATTATCATTTTTTTATTTATCGTCCAT
Source organism: Pachydiplax longipennis (assembly GCA_036926295.1). Classification (NCBI taxonomy): domain Eukaryota; kingdom Metazoa; phylum Arthropoda; class Insecta; order Odonata; family Libellulidae; genus Pachydiplax; species Pachydiplax longipennis. Next base: position 35,298,251 of record JAVFKF010000004.1, on the reverse strand, counting down.
CGACTCGGAGACTTCAACGCGTGAAAATTAATGGATTTACCACCAATTACCTCAGTGCAGAAATATTTGTTTTCATCGCTCGAGGAGCAAAGTCGTGATAGTTTGACGCAATAACAAAAACATGTGCCACTGTATTTCCGACTTCGGTTGTGAGGGGATGAGGTACACAGATTTGTGAGGTTCTCCATGTGGGCCAATGCATTTGACACTTCTGGGTACACCCTTGACAGTAAAACGAAAAACCTAATTATTACACAGAGGCTTCATTTAAAAACGCGAAGGATTTCACTCATCATACATCCTTCCTGTCCCAATTTTTAAATTCTTTTTCTTGGTAATTGCGAAAAACCTCCGAAACCAAGGTTTTGGCCCTTTTTAAATCTTAGAAAGGAGAGGATGTTGGATCTGAAATAATTATTCTTAAACCCCCCTTATCCTGGTTACGATTTCCGCTAACGATACCATCGGAATTTCAGTGTCATGCCAGCGAGTTTCAGAAGTACATCTTTATCTCAATATGGAGACAGGATGTGGGCAGCCTAATGAAAGGAAAAGTAAAACGTGAGGAGTAGAGGTTGAAGAAGGGGGTGCTCTCGATTCTTCACGGTCCAAAACTGCTCACTTCCTATTCACAGAAATATCGCGCAATTTCATCTCCCTTTCCTTCTTTATCGCATGCCCTCTGCTCATCCGGTCATGCAGATTCTGACCGCAACATCCTCGCTGCCTTTCCCCTAAGCGAGCACATCTCCACCGCCGTCGACCGCAGGAAAACGATGAAAATACTTCTGCTTTACGCTTCCAAATGCGAGCTAAGATCCATCGGCGAATAATCGCAGCTCTTGCTTTCGAAGGATGCAATCTTTTCCTGAAATATTTCTCGAAAATCCTTTTTTTTAACCCCTTTGCGGTCCTACACGAAGAATGACTGCGTAGCTGGTTCCTGCCGGTGAGTCACGGATGATAGAGGCTTTCTAAAAAAAGGCGAGATGTAATTTCTAAACCGGCATCATCATCGTTAAAGGGCCAATTATCTAAGTTCTGATATCTATGTCATTATTTTAATTTTTCTGGGCAAATTAACTAGGCGGTGAAATATTTGGTCGCGTGAGGTGGTTGATTCAGAAGTGAGCTCCAACGTTAGACATTAGGTGTAATAACTGAAAATGCAATTAATGGTAAAAACCAATGGTTTTTACAATTAATTACACCGGATCCCTGAGGATGATGGCCGTGTATGTTAAAGAAACCTTGGCGAAAGCAACATCACCATAATTACCTGGGTGAAACCTGAGATCTTATTCTACAAGTAATTAACAGTAAAAAATATGTACTATGATTTCTTAGTATTGTACTTTATCATATCATTCCACCAATCATGATCAGAGAACGAGGTTTCCAGCATTGGTGGATTTAGGTAGATTTAAATTGCGTTGCTTAGAAGAATAAATTCGCTATTTTCTCTCTTAATGAAAATAACAAGTAAATTACCAACTTAAATTTTCTGAACAAGATGTTGATATTTTTTCTGAGGGCAACATTAATAGTAAAGAACACGAAAATGGCTAATGGATGAACGAAAACTTCGCTTGGAAGCCATAATAACCATATATTTTCTTATACTTGATCTTCCTGGAAATCTTCACTGATTTCATCTCGCCCGACCTAAGTCCTTACAGCTACTCTGGGGAGAATAAAATAATACTTATTTAGGCCAAGGACAATTATAACTGTTTAAGAAAAGCAACTCAATCAGTTTATCGGACACTAATTTGAGTACCAAATGCCCTACTAACAGAATAAGTTGTGAAGCGGTAGAAATAATATTATTCGAATGATTATACAAATTCGATCATGTCAGATTTTATCACCTCCGTTTTTCCTTCAGGAATTAATTTTGATTCATAATTGTAACGAAATAAGAAAAATTTACGAGGATAAATATCATAAAAGTGTCGAGTAAAATTATAAGGAATCATTAGAACGATATTTCAAGAAATGTAAATTGTTCCATTATTTCATGAAAATTTTGGAGAAAGGTATGACTTAAAAAGCCAACACAGGTAAATAAGGATGACATCAACCTTCCATTTTTTAACCCACACCTCACCTATTTGTGCGGAAGTGCCTATCGAGCAGTGGCTATTTCTTACCAAGCAGTTCATCTATATAAATTGACATGACCTCGTGCTTTTCGAAAATTCCATTAACAACCCAAAATCTTAATTCTCTAATGAGTATCCATTCGCTCACTTTTCCTTGTACGTGAATCCGGAAAAATCGAGAATGCCTATGATGGATAAGAGCAAAGGTCTTCGATGGATGCGGGACGTCAAAGGTCATTGATGGTTCCGAGTCGGAATGCTTAATCTGCGTAAAATCTTCGACCGGAAATCCGTGTTAATCCCGTAGTTCCGCTTGGGCGAGGATTCATTCTATTCTAGCATACCTCCGCTAATGGAGATGCTGATGCAGCCTCCTTTTGTTCTCTTAAAGCTGCCTTATTATGCAAGCACTTTTCGAGCATTGTTCAAGAAGCGTGGCTGACATCCGACAACGTAAGAAGCATGCTAACTTGTTATAGCACTGTAAGATTCTGTCGGTCACGCGACTGCAAACTTCATCAATAAATAATGACGATTCAGGAAATAGTGGTTAGTTTCACCGCTTGCCTTTATTTTCGCAAACTCATGCGATAACTCTTCGAGTAAATCCATTCATTCCTTCAAAAGCAATGGAAAGACACTTCATAGAAATTACCCAAGATAATCTGATTCACTTTGTCTTTTTAACGTGAGATTTCCTAAAATTAGAAAACTTCATCAATAAACAATGACGATTCAGGAAATAGTGGTTAGTTTCACCGCTTGCCTTTATTTTCGCAAACTCATGCGATAATTATATATGACACTTCATAGAAATTACCCAAGATAATCTGATTCACTTTGTCTTTTTAACGTGATATTTCCTAAAATTAGAAAGAAATTCGTGAATGTGAGCAAAATGTAAAGATAAAATCAAAGTTAATTTCAATACCTGAGTTACCGAAACCGATGAGAATTACGCTGGATATATATGTTGAATACGCTAACAACTGATCTCATTATCACAGATAAGAAATGATCTAGGACAATCTGTGTATGAAGCTAATGAATGATTTTCGATAAAATCCAAGCATATTTTTCGAAAAGGAGAACCTTCAATATTATATCATATTAATAGAAAGAAATATTCAATCCTGCTCATACCAATGGCATATTGCATACCAAACATCGGATGGAATACAAAACAACGATTTCAAGCAATTTCTTGAGCAGTGATATACAGGATGAATTAAGAAATTTGCTGGATCAAAGGTTTGAAAAAGTCGATAGTCTCCACTCCATTTGCCTCAAGAAAGAAACAAGTGGAATCGGAGGCAATGTGGCGTATTGGAAAATCTTCCTCCTTCAAATGAGTACGTCATAAATTAATAATAATAGTTATGTGACATTTTTATTAAATTATAAGCGATACAGATGCCTTCTTTGGGATATAGCAGGGATTTTATATCTTGTGGGCTTCCCCGTGAATGGTGCCCATGCGAATATAATTTTCCGAAATTCAGAATCCTCTCAAGGGATAAGACTAAAATATAGCTTCAAAGATATTTAATGGTATAAATTCATCAGTCGATTTTATTTCACTATTTCTCATAAAATCTTCACACCTCCAGAAGAACAACTGAACTTATTTCTGTCTTACTTTACTCCTACCAAAATTTCCTTTCTTTTCCATCTTCCTAATTCCTTTAACAAACTATTTAATTTATTTACCTAAATTGAGCCACCCTCACTTCATAATTTATTTTGCGCCTATTGATGTCGTTATTCACATTTGCCGTTATTTTAGTTCATTTTGTAATTAAGTGTAAGAATTTGTTTGGCTTCTATTAATCTGTGACACTTCTATAATAATTATAATTTATTTTATAGAGATTGAACTGTAAATGAAAAACAAAAAGCATATAATTATTATATTTATACATAATAAACCGATATTTCCTTCTTAATATGATTTCACTCCTTAAATATGAGGTGTAACCGAGACACAACACGTAACAATGTGAAGGATAATAGGAGAACTTTCTCGAAAATAGGCAAAGGATTTCCTTCACTTACATCCTGCGTGATTGCACATGTGTGCTTAACAATGTACCATAAAGAGCGGTAAGTACACGTTGCCAAAGCGCACAGTAGGGAAGGTGAGTGATATTTCTCCGTCACCGGGAGTTGGAAAACTTTCAATCCGTCTGGGAAGTAAATACTCAAAGGGTCAAAAGAAAAATGACATCCGCTTCGGACAAACAAGTGTAAATGCTTTCAGAGGATCAAAAAAATTGACTGTAATAACACTCCTGCATCTCATTTCCCGAATTAATCCTGTTGATTGACTGGAACATCTTCGCGACACGGAGCTGGCTGCGTGAATAATGAGTGTACGCATGCATTTGCATACTTAAATGCCGCTGAATTGAACAATGAACAAGTTTCTTCACATGCATCCGTACATATGTTACAGCGAGTGAAATTCTCCGTTTAGGAAATGTACGCATTGGATTTTGCCTGCATCCTGCGGTTATCTGAGGTGATACAGACATTCAAAGATGCTGTAAGCTTATCAAAGTTGATATTTATTAGAATACTGATACGGTGTTTAAAATAAAAATTAAATTAAATTATTTTAAAAGAATCGCGACGCAAAGCGCTGCATATCGAAAATTATTATTTCAAATTACGTTCAGAAGTGGGAAGGAATTGAGAGTTTTTAAACACAAATCATTTTGAAATTAATTTACACTAGGAATAAAATTGAATATAATTTTACGGTGAATAAAATATTAAAATTCATCCGTTCCTTTCGATATGGGTTACCACTGTATTAAGGCCTCACTTTTCGAAACGAATGAGTTTTTATTTTATTGTTAATGCAGTCGAAATTTTTTGGTGAGGAATATTTTCAATCGCGGGTTCCGTACTTCTGTTGAATTGGGCCATCTGACATAGATAAGATAAGAGATAGAGATAAGGAAATCAAATTAAAAATTATTAGATAACAACCTCACAGTCCTAATTATCTCTAGGAATTGGATAGTTTGTAGATAATATTTTCCGGATGAGATTGAAAATTAATTATTTGTACATGGCTAGAAAAACTAAAATTATTATTATTGTTGTTTTAGTATAACAAATCTAGTATATTCCAATAAAAATCTCTTATAAACTCAGCTGCGCTAATTGTAATACTAAACTTTGAGAAGAAAGATTGACACAAACTACAACTGGATGAAATTAGACATTGCTCACGATAAATTGGGCAAGTTGCGAATCCAAAAACCTTAAAATTCAAGAATAATGTGAACAATTTACTTGGTATTAAAATATCTCCAATTATTAAAGAATCAATCAGAGTCAAACCAAATACAATTACTGAACATTCTTGTTAATATAACGATCAATGTACTGGAGAATTCGCTGAAACAATCTAAAAATTAAAAACGCGAAATATCTCAAGGAGTGAAAGTGTATCATTTCCGAGAAAATCATACGTTAACTCTTCAATTTGCACCTCCCAGATTTTTTAACAACGGCATTTTATCACTCAAAAGTGGATACATTCATGTTATGAGAAATCCCAGAGTCCTGATGATCCGCCCCCGGATTAGAGGGTTAACCAAATTAAACTTCCCCCATTACTTTTCTCAGAAACGTTCCGAGAGAGACGAGTGATCTTCAACCTTCTTACTGTAATTGAAGGGATCGTGTTTCACGCTTTTTAGCCCATATAGGCCGAGTAACAAACTGAAGGGAACTGGTTTATGTAGATCCGTTAGGTGGGAATTTCCCATCTGCACTCCATCAGTTTTCCTCGTTGCACTCCGAATCTCTCACGGCTGATTTCACCTCTCGAGGCATTCGGGATAAGTCTCTGGAGGCGATTCTGCGAAATGCAGGTGGTGAAGCAGACATTCTGCCGAGAAAATCGGAGGGGACGCCCCTTAGGAACGGGTCAAGTACGTCAATAGGACAAGGTGAGTACGTCAATACCTCTACCTGTGAATTGATGTGAGTGGGTATAAGTAGAAAAATATTTTCTTCCCCTCGAAGAGGTGAAAATGGATGTGAATCATGATGAATTACCACGAAGAATGATGCATACAAAACCTAAAGGGTTCTGTTATTAGGTAGGTAAACCGGTGAAAAAATGTCGTGAATAAAATTCACTATTTTGGGTAAATCAAAGATTTCGACTCACAAATATTACTTATTAATCAAATTTCTATTACTTTTTAGTCTACTGTAGCAGAAATGAAGCGGTCAGTAATGCAATCAGCGAATGGCGAGATAAAAAGCTTTAATTACAATATTCCCTGCTGTCATATTGTTGTAAATTATTATATGTTTTATTGTTAATATGTTAATTGTAATATATAATATTATGTATATTAAATTTTTATGCGCCATAATTTATACCTCTGCAGGTCTGGGAGTTTAACGATATATTTACTTGAAACGGAGAAAAAAAATATCGAGTAACTTTAGTTAACCAGATTAAGTTATCATTCCATTGTTGTAGGTTGATCCCTTGGTAAGATATAGAAGTACATCCAGGAGTGATAATTCCGTTTTTACCATTGATCGAAGATGAGAAAATTTTATGAGTTCAACCCGAGAAAGATACCACGGGCAAAAAATAGCACCTACAGATGGCGAGAAATATTTCATATGCACAACAGGAACTTACGGATTGATTACTGTTATGGAGCACTGATAATGGACCTAATTACACCGAAAAAGTAATAAAATTCTATTTCATCGTCAATATTTATAAAGGAAGATGTCACTATGATTTCCTCGAAACCTACGAGACGAATTATCAGTTTTACCTTCAGAAGACATTCAAGAAGTTTTAACCAATCTTTACAGAAGATTTAACCAATAATATAGCACATAATAGACACCCATCAAATTTAACTACCACTGGAGATTTGTCTGCATATACATTAAGAAGAAAACGGACACATTTATGTTTAACTGGATGCGTAAACACATAAAGTATACAGAATGGTGAGTAATCGTTAAGTTTCGTCAAAACACTCTCATCGTAAGTGAATGACAAGAAAGTTCCCCTTCGCGTAAGTCATCGTAAGACGTCAACACCTGCTTTCAGATTTCTCGATTTCATAAAGCTATCTAAGCCTGAATATTTACTTCTCAACACGGTTAAGGTTGCTGGATATCTCTAAAAAATTCTATTGTAAGGACCGTTACAGCATACAGTGCTTCCGTATGATACAACAGACAAATTTCGCAACGTAACGGTGTGGTGCACGATAAATATTTCCACAGTCCAAAAGGTTAAATAGTCGAGAAACAAGAAAATTCTCAATAACGCTTCCGCGATCTTAGAGAGTAACGTACACTACAGGTCTGGAACAGTTAGAACATTGTTACACTAACCTCATTTTAAAAAAATACAGTAGGCGTGAATATTCGAAGGCGTTTAGTGAGAGAACTAGAATGAAACTTGTTTCAGAAAGTGTCTGAAAAATATTCTTAGCACTGGTACACGACCGCTAAAAGCGTTTTCCTAAGAAAAGCTGATTGGAAATTTTGCGAACTGAATTTTCTTTACGTTTGTTAGTAGAAACGCTCCGCATGGAAATTTATACTATTCTCGACATATCACCGTAAAGTAAACGAACAGATGTGTGTTTGGTGACACTTCCTCATAGAATCTAATCCTAGAAATATCACCTTTCCGCGAACACTTGAAAATCGTTACAAGGTTTATCTCCAAATGCAGATTATACTAGAAATTTAAAGGATTATCAACTGAGATCACGGTAAAAAATTGGAAGCTATTACTTACTATTAATTATTTCCAGCTAATTAATTAAAATTTTTACAATAAAGAGGTCGCACTTACTTCAAAATTATTTTATAAAATGTATTTACATTCTATTATCATAGAGGGATTGAAGATATTTTCTAAGAATTCAAGAATATTTCAGTTCCTAATTCATTCGAGATTCATCTTACGAACAGTTTTTCTTTGGGTTGACCTTCACAATGGAACTATTACGCCTATCTCGAACGAAATTTTTAATAATTAAAAAAATGTTTCTACAACATAAATATTTCTAATGGTGGCGTTGAAAAAAATATAGCATAATTACCATCACTGCAACAGGACAAAACGAATTCATTCTAATAGACATGTCAATTTTTAAACGCCTACGTTTGTCAACATCAGCATATCTCGAGCCAGCAAAATCATCGAAAACAGAATACGATTCCGACTGATAGTGTCAAGTAAATTAGCTTTTGAAGCACGTGTATCTTGCAATCGTGAATCAGCCAAACCCATTTTTCTAAGTGCTTCCATTAGTTTCACTGAAAGCAAGGGCGGACAAAGGGAGGGAAAAGGTGGCAGAATTAGCATATTTGATTATTCAAACAGTCGGTGACATGAAACAATCACCGTTTCTGATTCCTGAACAGCACGTTATGCTCCCCGAGACATATAAGCCTCTGCTCTGGTAACAGAAGCAAACAAGTTTGGTATAATGAATACACGTGTCACTTAATGGCTCGTGGCCGGTTAGCAAAAGAGAACGGGCAAGATAAGGTTCGTCTCAAGGAGATGCTGATTTAAACTGGTGATACAACAGTTTTTTTTACATTTTATTTGGTTAGATAGAAACGGAGAGTCTAATAACTCACACTTCATATATTGTGTGTATGTACACATTTATGTACCATAGCAGCAAATCCAATAAGTAATAACTGCTATTGATGGTGATCAAAATTTCGTGAATCATCTTACAGTATAAAAGAATCATTCATTGATTTTTCATAGTTTAAAAAGGTTACTTGATATTTATTTGGAAAATTAAAAAATATATCTTAGATAAATGATAAAGAATGTTTAGTTAAATTAGAAGAAAATTAAGGTGGCAATTATAACAATCTGCGAGCTTGAATTGGAAGGAAGTAGAGGTCAAATTTTCAAGCGCTTTCCCGTCAAATTAGCCTAAATTAATTTTAAGGTATAAATTAGGATACCCCATTTCTAGTGAAATTTCAAGACGTTAAAATTATCAAAGTTTTCAAGCGCATACCTAATGTCAAAAATTCATCTTATTTTCTGCCAAATTCTCCCAAACAGAGCTACATCACTATTCTGCTAACAAACACAATTTTCATGGTGAATACTAAGATGAATTTCTCCAGTTTTACTGGATTTTCCGCAAGTTTTTCTCGACTTCACAGAATTAACTTTTTATTTTTCTTTAAACTTATGGGATTAAATTTTTAGGCTCAACTTTTCAAGCCATTCACCCAAATAATAGAGAATATAGTAGTAGTATTGCTAAAAGTGTTTCGACATCTAAGGTCATTTCGCTCACATGGACCCCACCAGGAATCAGGAAGTCCAATAGGGAATTCCCTACGTTCCTAAGAGCATCAATCTAAGATATACATATTCTCCCATCCAACGACTAAGTAGTATTCGGAGATCCATGGTGCAAGTCCACAATGAGAAAGAAAGGAGATTAATCTTACTCCGGTAGAATCTGTTTATACCGCCCACAAGCGCTGCTAATGGTAGCTTTAGAATGTGAAATACGTTTCTCCTTATTCGAGCGACGGATCAGGTGCCAAAGCAATAATTTATGTACTGCACCGCCTGTGAACGTGAGAGGTTTGCGGAAAAACAATCGCTCGCTCAATCGGACTCATTCGCTAAAATGCCATCGGAATATTTTTCTTTCCCTTTCACAAATCGAGACAAAAAAGGTACGAAGAACAGATCTTCGCATCTTTCTTCCATTGACAACACCTGGCCAAATGTGTAAGAGGAACGAAGGAGCAAATTACCGGAGCAGCATTTCCTAAAAGATTTATCCAAGAGTTCAGCGAAAGTAACACCACGACATATATAGAATCTCGAAACTGTTTGTACTAGGGGGAAGTTATAAACCGGACGCTTATCTTAAGAAAATAACATCAAATATTTCTATCTATTTAATGATGAACAATAGCCGTCTTTTTTTCTTGAATCCATTTGGGATTTCTTATATAACTATCAAACAAAATAAATACGAGAATTACGCACCTTTTCTAGCGACAGGTGAGTCCACAAGTTCGGAATAACTAAACTGAGAAAAGGTGAACTGAAGTGTAGCCAAAAAATGAATATTGTTATTTCTTTCGTGATTCAAAAGGGGATTTTGGCATAATATTGGCAATTCAAGCTCTTACGTATCCCTAGATAATAACATCCGTAGCAATTCCTCAAGTATTAAAATTTAGCTCCTTAGGAGGCGAAAACCTTAAGTAAAAAAATTCATCAGAATGGAAACTCTTATTTTAAGTAAAAGATTACCATTAGAAATTGTTTTTCGGGTAAAAGGGTAATATTCCTTATATCATAAAATTTTCCTAAAAGAAAGTGCTATGGAATGTGTAAAAAGACGGAAAGTCAGACATATATTTAATAATATTGAAATGTAGACAATGGAGTTCTAATTCTATAATACAGAGCGTAGGAAACGGAAAGAAGTTCCGACATACTCGTATATTGAAATTAAATCTTGAAGGTATGCAGGCATTAAAATCTCTCGAGAAGAGAATTCTGCACATATTTTCTCTAATTTAGCTCTTAGGCCTTTCTAAAATATACCTTGATTAAAGTAAAATATAAAGTTAGATCGCGAGTACCTCTTAATCGAAAAAAGGTCTCCCCCACGTAATTTTGAATCGCATCAATTACTTCATAAACTATTCCTTTTTCATGAACATGCACAAAAGTCCACTCATCTGCGCCCGCGGTTGGAATTTTGGATTTCTTTCCTTTAGAGATAGAATGTACTCTAGATATCTTTCCCATCGATTTCTTGGTAACCTCAGCCTCAGAAATCTGTATAGATTGACTTTTAAACGAGATTTTTCTCTCTTTTACTACTGCTTTTCGAGGCACATACTCGCGGTATCTTAAGTCAGTTAAACCGTACAGTTTCCGTTCCACATCGGCCTCATTATAGCTTAGGACACGCAATGGAAACAAGGAAGTAAAATTAGGTGGTGAAGTATTAGGAAGTCACCTTCCTCCACGGAGGGCCTTCATTACCGACGTGAACTTCAGCAACTTCGGTAAAATACACGTGTTCTCCCTATATTAGGAGAACAAAGAACGTGAAGTGACCTCGATGGAGGACGTCTGAACACTTGGCGGCGAACAATGTTACTCCGCAGTAATACGTCCGTATGTCTATTTTTTATTCCTCCCAGACAACTCCTGTCATTCGATATAGTTATCTTTTATCTGCAGACTGTACTCATCCTCGTTCACCTTCTCCGTCCCCGCGTATTATTTTCTCTTTTCCTCCAAATGCCGTCTGCCCACTTCTGCCCATCCATCCACCCCACGCTATTCGCCTTTATATTTTGATGATCATCTCTGCCTACACATCTCACTGATTTGGGGATGGATACCTGGCAATCTTCATCACCTGATCTGCAGGAGATGCAACATCCAATGATCTCTTCCATCAAATATCTCTGAATACAGGTGATCCGCGCTCCCTACGTTTGCATCACTATACATCTCTTTCGTCATAATAAAAGAATTGTAACCCCTTTAACATTTAGCACGCTTTAAGTAACTAAACAGGGTCTAGATGTATCAAGGTGGTAAGACGAAGTTTTCTGTGTCTTCCCTCAAAAGATGCGGTTAAACAGAGGAAATGTAAGTTTTCGAAATCATTTACAAGGAAAATAGTGGGAGAAAGCTTTGGATTTGATTCATCTGATTCCCAAGGAGAAAGGGACCTGAAATTTTCAGACAGGACCAGGATTAGAACCTGGATATCCTAATTGCCATTCGGTTGCACTACATGAAACTTTCTCACCAGAACATTTTTACATGCCGTTCAGGAGACTTCACAGGTGGTTGCGACTTGTGGTTCCCCCAACTAAAAGCATCGTTCGCTGTCAATGCGTTCATAAAGTCACTGGCTCAGGAAGTGGTGGGAAAAATTACCCCTTTAAAGGAAAAACACACAGGAAAAAAAGCGATAACTGAGAGATCCGGGTACGAGTCCCGATCCAATCAGACCATTTTAATGTATATTTCTTCTTGGGAATTTTCCTAGGTGTTTCCGTGCAGACACCTATAACTCATTATTTGGATTCCTCTAACATTACGCCATTCAGGGAAACTATCTCTGCCTCTTATTTTTTTCTTGTTTCACCGCGTGACGCACGCAAGCTTGTAAAAGTATTACCTAAGAGATGATGTCGATTTAAAGACATCTCAAAAAACCTGATCATTTTCCTCCTTTACTGCAATACACTGAAATATTTAAACGTGATTGGAAAGAATTAGCGGGTCAGTTTTATCCTTAGGGAATTTTTTTTTGGAATTTGGGAATTAGTAATTTTTTGATGTCGATAACCATAAGGTTTGCTAAACATCTGCAATAGTTAAGTGTAAATTTACATTTCTGTAAGCAAACGAAGGTTTTGAAATAAGCATGTAGTTTTTGTTTTGGAGGAATAAGAGGACGGAGATTTAAAATTCTAGAGGGTGCGGCGAGCTGACTTCCTTATTTCTTATCGCAATTACATTCAGAAAAGGAAGTTAGTTTGAAACCCTGTACTTATTACAAGCCTAATGTGAAAATACTAAAAGGAATCATTTCTAAAGAGTATTTTAACAATAAATTTCGGGAGTAGGATATTTCCTTGAGAATATCATAGCTACTTTTCATCTTTATCACTGTAAAATAGTGTATTTGCACTCAAGCTCCTATTATTGTAAATAACTTCCATAAATTAGTTTAAAAGAGTCCAGTATCATTATAATTTGGAAATTTTCTCTCCGATTTTATTGGCAGGTCTACTAATGCGCAAAATGCTAAGGGTTGGTTTATATTGTTGTCGCTGGTATAATTCCAAGTCATGCTAAGGATAGAAAGGTACATACATCTAAATGTACATATACTTCCCTTACTATGGTTTTATGCCGATTATGCTAAAAAATTTGGAGAAATCAGCTACGTTACAAAGGCATCATCAGAGAGAGTGTCACTACAAAATACATCAGGGTAACCAGACAAACATCGTTGAGTGAATGTACCACAGTGTAATTGTGTCTGCTTTCAGTTACACAAAAGGGAAACTAATGCGTGAAGAAAAGTGCTCTAAGATAAGCATATCGTGAAGTCTTTTTACCTCTAGGGAAATCATCCAAGATTTCTACTGTCGGAAATCCAGAGCTTTCTCCATGTATCAGATAAGACATCGGACGATAAATTTAAGTCTCGAGAAGTCTCATTTGGTACATATCAATCAAAGTCCAAAGGTCGACAGGTATTTTTTTCGCGTTTTCCTCTTACATACAAACTAACTTCTTTCAATCAATAATGCTTAAGTAGGAGTAGGAGGGTTAATTTCACGCACTCATTTCGAATTAGGTACGAATCCTGAAAGAACAGGTACTCTTCCTTTATAATATAAATTGGCACAATCCCTCGAGAGAAAAAGGGTCCCTACTTACAGAGTTGACAGTAATGAATTGAATTATAATTAGCATAAAATGAATATTCATGTATTTACATGGACTAAGTGATATATATTCCACACCTGCTGCTTTTCTCTTAACCCAGGCAATAATCACATTCACGCGTCATCTTAAGGTAATATCAATAGTAATAATAATTTATGACACTTGGTTTTCGACTCAGCAACTTATTCTTTTTCTTATATGAAACTACGAAATGAAAGAAGAATATACTGGGCATAAAAAAACGATGAACCAATGAGAAAAAATCAATGAGTATCTTTCCTTTCCGCATCAGTTATTTATTTCACTGGATGAAATAAATGATTAAAACGAGTGTTTCCTGCGTCACTACTTATTTTTTTGAATGTCCTGCTGTTAAAAATCATTCATTTCAAAACACTAATGCAGCGAGTGGTAGAAAATTAAGCTTTCTGGCAACTGCAGAGAGAAGACAGAAATGAACAACCCAAATACAAAAGTAAAACTTGTAGTTAAAGCATAGTTTCCGAAAATCATAGAGAATGTCATATGTATGGGTTATGTCGTCAGAATATTTCGGGAAACACTAAACTCCAGTGAGAACAAATTTTGTTCTATTCGTGACGCATTTGCATTAAATGCAATTAAATTAAAATCTTTAATTTCCTCTAATTATATATGGAATGAATTTTAATGGAAATTTACTTTACGCAATTTGATTTTTATAAATAATTATCGCTTAAATGTCAAAGCACTTTTAAAATTGCTATTACTACAAGATGATATTGCCATAAGGCGGTGATAATATCTATCAAGGAAAATACATTTCAATTCAAAATACTATTGAATGGTGTAGAACATGCGCTTTTTCTCTGCTTTTCCGAATTAATCAAGCACTGTAGAAAATGTAAACATTCTGTCGATAATCAACGGGGACAACCATACAAAACCCGAGATTTACCGCATCGCATCCAGATAACGAACGCGAAGAAGACATGCGTTGCATCGCGAGCTTTGCAACCTTCCGAATGAAATAAATACATTGCACAATAACCTTGGCATATTTAAATACATCCCAAATCAAACTCCCTCTGCATCTTCCAAATGAGCCACACCCCTTATCATGTTGGGTCCCTTAGGAAGATAGGTAAAGGATAGGGGAAAAACTTTCGCCACTTCTCCGAATCCGACTAAATGAATAATGAAAGACCGAGGGCCGAAGTCCAAGGTCGAACTGTTTCTCGTGTCCGAGATGTATTTGTCGCTTGTTTCCCAAATTGAAGAACAAAGAGGAGAAATTAATAAGTGAGCGGCGCCCGAAAATAATTGCCCCTAATGGATTCCTAAAGGGATACTTACCGAAGCGTAAACGTAGAAGCAAATAAGAAGCGATTCGAGTGAGTGAGAAATGGACAGGAGAGTGGGTAAGGTATTACTAATCGTTTTAAATGTGGAAAGTTTCTCCAAGGTTATGGGCAGCGCGGTGAAATAAAAAAACAGTTCGAGATTTATTCGCCCATTTTGTTCTATTCCTGCCTCTCTCTTTCCCTAGGCAATTCGTCGATCGTTGAAGGAAAAGGTTGAATATTTGCTATATTTTATTTCCCGAGGGCTGCCGCATGGTGACAGCTGACAAATTAACCTGCGAGGAAAAACGCGTGAAATTTTTGAACGCAGGTGCACGTGCTGTTTCTAACATTACTGAAGCTGCACTTTTCTAAGCACTATTAGGGCCTTATTAAATTAGATAAGGAATATATGAAGCACTTCTTCATCTTGAGTAATATCGGGGAAATTACACAAATCGCGGAAAATTGCTGCTTTTAAAACAGCGGCAACGCCGCGTGTCTGAATGAGGCTGAACGCAACATACCGTTACTCTGTTATGTAAAGATTACGACCAGCTTTGAGTTGTAATAGGTGTCTTTCTTAGTCTAATCATCTCACAAGCTGCATTTCATTCAAATGAAGTGGGCGAACTGCCAAAATTATTTAGTATACGAACTTCTCGCCGAGTCAACACGGCGCCGCTACAAAGAAGTATCTGGAGTCGGGTATTTCGGTTGTTCAAACACACCCGAGTATAAAGTACAATTTCGATGGTTGCAAACAACACACGAAAGATTTAGTTTTGCTTCGGAAACACATCAATCTCCTTTTAAGTTACGACAGACATCCGTTTAAAATTTAAAACCCTTTGTATTCTGTGTGAGGCAATCTTTTAAATTACTTCCTCTTCCTTGATTTGTAAGGCAGAAAAAACGCCTTGTCGTTGCATCGGCACAATGCAACCACGTTCGACAAAGATGCCCAAGAAATGGAAATACGACCTTACACTAGGAAGACTACGAGGAAATAAATCACATTCTATACACCACTGTTGTGAAGAAAGTTCAGGAACGGGGAAAATTATTATCAAGTCCTTAGGTCATTACGAAGAGAATATGAGAGAAATACAGGCCTCTGAAGTTTCCGAAACAAAATAAATGTTGAATATCCCTAACCCGAAATATTTCTATGCAACACTGTATCAACCAACTTGTAAGTAATGTGTTTTTTGATATCTTTGGAGAAAACGACCAGAACATCATTACCATCTCATCTTCCGCCTTCGATTTGTTACTCAAGTATATTAAAAAAATTCCATTCAGTACAATCTCTCATCTTCATCCCTAGAGGATTCAGTTTTTGATCCATCAACCTCATTTGATATAGTAAATATATATACGTTTGCATTACTTGCTCGTTGCGTTTTATACATATTTTTATGTGGATATAGAAATATTTTTCTTCAAGTCTGGCTTAGTCTCGTCTCAATCGACTCATGCACACTAAAGTCTGGAACATAACAAATTTTGAAACAATCTAGGTCCCGATCATTTCGGATTAGAGTTGAACTCCACCTGTACCAGTACGTTTCGTTACAATGTAAATATCTCAGAGCCAGAGAGTGAGATTTCGAGTACTCGGAGTAGGCAGATAGATTGTAAAAATTCTGATTCTTCCAGCGGCTAAAGTAAGACGATAGGTAATAGAATGAAAAAGAATTTCAATGCTTCGTGTCTCGACAAAGGCGGCGTCGTTTACAAACAAAGAACCAAATTGTATTCTTTTCCGTGGAGCTCTGAAACTTAAGATTATGATCCCTTTCCATAGAAGCATCATTTTCATACAAAGAATAAACCAAATCTCCGCAAAAGCTTTAAACATTCAATAATACAATAGCTTTTAACTTTTCCGTTTTCAGAGATCTCAGATTTAAAGTCAGAGCAACCTTTTCAGATGGAGGATCCAAATTCTATGAAGAGAGCGTGCGTTTGGAGAATACGCACGCCCGTAATTACTAGAATTATATCATTAAAGCTACAGCAAAACAAAGTAATTTGGAGATAGAAATTTTATAATAACCCATCGTTGTGGGCAAATATATTACCAAATTTAAAACATAATTCTAAACATATATCTATATTCACATCTAATAATCACATTTTTCATCACTGAGTGAGCAAATTACGTCATTGTTTGTTATTTTTCGTAAAAAAAGAATAACTTTGAAAGCGCTAAAGACAAAAAAGTTATCGCTAAAATATAACTGGCGTATAATAGTAGTGGAATACCAAGAATGGGTTAGCGCCAAAAAGAATAAAATAATCTATGATCACTGTTTAACATCTTTCTGCATAATTTCTTTTTTTTCTCGTTTTATTTCTCCCGCCATGACCCTCATACGACCTACTCTTGTTGGTTTTATTTTGTAGGTGCCCGATGCCAAAGAATAGCATTCCTATTCTTCCTGAAGGACGCGATGGGTGTTCAGAATATCCAATCGCTCGTGCTTCCTGCAGACCTGGCAGTGAAAAGACAGCAAGTCCGCTCTCAACAAGCGGTACCGTACGGAGAATTCACCGAGGATTCAACTTTGTCACGGGGAAGACTAAAAATCTCACGACGGATAAGGTTGCAACGGAGCGGATTCAACAATTCCTTAATTTCACTTCCGCACTGTGACTGATTTATCTGTAGGTGAAAGAAATATATCAAGAAAAATGACTCGAAACAGCTAACTATCGGTGTACATGTAACCATAATATTACTACTAATATTTCTCAAAAATAAACAGTTAATTCAATTCAGAATTTTACAAAAACAGTAATCGGAAGTTGGAAATTCAATCAAGATTTCCATCACACTCCCCTAAATTAGAAGAAATCATGATACTTCGGTCTTAAGAAGAAAAGCTATCAGTGTGACAGAATCTATTTTTGCTTTCAATTTTCATTATCTACAACAAAAACACAGGCGCTATTTAGCAATTATCATGCAGAGTCACGCGCTAATCGTTCCTCTTGTCACTTTATATTTACAGTATCCAAACAACAGTCTTGAATACATAATGGAATGAATACGCACGGGATTTTTCTGGATCTTACCAAACAGCTCTTTGTCATCAAGATTTTCTTTACCTTAACAAATAAGGCCGGTTCAGTCACGTAACTTTAAGTGCTCGAAAATCAAAAATTTTGGGCAATGAAGCAATTCTAAATAAACGAAAAATCTTCATATGCCAACCACTTTCTTACGCGCACAACATGCCCGGGATATAACCTAAAACAGGATTGCAGAATATGCTCTAAAAACAATAGGTACATTATCAATAGACGAACACATACCGTTTAATCGATGAGTGCTATTTATAATTTTTGTAGGCAGATCACCGATTTACTTTATATTTTTAGGAG
Organism: Pachydiplax longipennis; assembly: GCA_036926295.1. Lineage (NCBI taxonomy): Eukaryota > Metazoa > Arthropoda > Insecta > Odonata > Libellulidae > Pachydiplax > Pachydiplax longipennis. The sequence goes on along the minus strand of JAVFKF010000004.1, from coordinate 35,279,922 downwards.
AATTTGATACAACAAAAAGATTTGTCCAGACTGCATTGCGGCTTGAAACCCAAGGAAAAAAATGAGAAAAATATCGACATGACTCGAACTAAGATCCCCCAGACTAGAATGGTATCTACTGCCATGGCATGGTAGTTTAGAGGTTACAATACCTCTCAGGAAAGTGAGAGACCTAGGATCGAGCCCTAGTCATATCGCTATCCTTCACTTCCGTCAGTAGTAGTGGTAATAAACTCAAAGAACTTTGACACATAAGGTCATTTCGTACGTGATTCCCACCAAGAATTGAACCCAGGGCTCCTTCAACAAAATCGGAGGCACTGCCCACTTGACTATCTGGAGACCCTTTATGTCTGTTTCTCATTGAATAAATCAATTATTAGCTAAATGGATTGTATCTTGTATTATCCCTTAGAACGATTGCGTAAAGATAATAAAAATACTATTTGCAGTCCAGATACATATTTACATTTATCGAGTTGCATTTTCGTCTGTCTTACTTTTTACCTTTTAAGGGTCATTCATCTATAACATGTCAACTCGTTTTCTCTCCTCGAAACCTTTCGGAAATTAATTGGGAATAGTTTTGTCGATGTTGAGATCCCCTAATCCTGTTGGCAACGACCTGCGTTGGGTACAAATACAACTCCGCTGCCTAAAATTTACAAGTTATTCTCAAAGATACTTAAAAGTAGTAAATTTCATTATTATTCCTTAATTAACAAAACACTCGGCGTTACTTCTTGTGCTGTTCCGTAAAATCCTCATTACATGAACAAGTCTTTGTAGTTCGAACTAGAAAAGTTTCTCATAAAAGTGTACGTTGTCCAATTCATTTGCAGTCAGAACAGTTCGTCAACCCAACCCTACAGGGAAGATAAAACGAACAGGTAGTATCACAAAAATAAAATAAAAGAACTTGGTTGATTTTATTCGAATTCAGAAAATATCGGAGTCGTCAAGGACGCACGATGATGAATGGAAACGGAAATAGATGTAGAATTACGTAATTTTTTTCGCGGTTCGGATGAAAAACATTTCGAATCGTACGAGGCGATTTCCACGCGTTTTGGTTGGAGGTGAAGGGACCTGTGGAAAATTTTGAAACCCTAGCGAAGAGAGAGGAATGGCTCTTGGAAAAGAATGTCACGTACTGAAGCGGACACTGACGAAAACAAGTGCGGAGGCGAGAAGTAGAGAGAACGCCCAATCGCCCACACAGATTGCTTCAATTCAAATGAACTGTGAAGTGTTTATTTTTCTAACGGGGCGATTATCGCATTAGCCCGAAGAATACAACGAGGCACGATTAGAGCTCGTAATCAATGCTAGAGTTGAGAGGAGAAACGTCCTCGCGTTTTTTTATGTGTAATATTTCACTTGGTTACAAAATCTCAGAAAATTACATGGCATGGTGCCTAGAGGTTATAAACCACCCGACAGTTTACTAACTACTATTATGAGGAAAACAATACGTGATAATATAATAGAAAAACGACGGAAGAATTGATTAAGTATATAGTCAGTATAATTTGGGAGTTGATAGAAAAATCAAATAATAAAATTGGGTTATAATTGATCCCGTAAAACGTATGAAGGACAAAGGATGAAGTGAGAAAGGAAAAGTTTGAAGCATAAAAGATTATTATAATTTTGCATATTTTGTAGTTTCTTATTTTATAGGTTGTACTTGTAATTATATCATGACGTCTTCCGTAATCTAGTACGTACTGATAAATATATTGTATGAAGATTCAATGTCAAACAGGAGCGGGTATATTCTAGTAAAAATAAAGATATGTTGATACAAGTGGATATTATTATTATAAAATATACCCCCTGGAGGTATGGTCGGTAGTAAATTTTCTCTCTAGTTTACCGTAAGGATAATCTCAAAATTAAGGGTAAGGGTTGATAAATTAGATATTAATCTAAAAATTTTTAATTTCCCTAAAATAAAAATTCTGAGATTTAATCAAAAACTTTTCTGATTTTTTTTCACCAAATAAGAATAGAATTCATTAAATTGTTAAGCCATAGTAAATGGAACTTATAAATAGGAGAAATCTGGTGAATGGCAAAGATAGTTCCATGACAGCCAATAGTCATCGCAAAACATCCAAAGTATCGAAAATTTTCACAATCAAATAATTTTTAAAATGCACTTACATTGACATCCGATAACGTAGGACGCAAATAGTATATTTATTTATTAATCAAAAGATTCACATACAATGGTGCCGCCAGTTTAAAAAGATTGCTAAAAAACAAACTAAAACTAAATATACATAACAATATGAAATAAGAAAATCAACAAATAATAAACATGAAAAATGGGAAATAATGAAATGTTAGGTTTTCTGTCGCTGTTTGATTCGGAACTTGAACTATAGCTTAAAAAGGAAATCAGTCCCTCATTGACACAAAATAAAATAGGAAACCAAATACTTGAACATGTATTCCCTAACTCATAATTTTATGATTATAATTTGGCCAAAAAAAATTAATAAAAGAGAAGAAAAAATATAATATTCAAATACGGAAGTAGAGCTTGCGTCACGAAGTAGATGGTTACCAACCATCTCCTGCAAAACCGAAGTTGTGGGAATTTCTTCTTCTTAAACAGCAAAACTCAATCCAACCAATCCAATATATTCTCCTAAGCGCTTGCAATGACTAGGCAGGTGCAGTGCATTGCTTAGGCGCTTGATTTATGCGCATCACAAATGGTTACTCAAGATGTTACAGACCTCTATGGATATCTTCTGCTTTGGGTTAAACAAACCGTGCAGGAATCTCCCACAGCAATAAAGTGATTGACAAACCTCCTCGTATATCAACCAGAAGCTCGTGACATCTCCCCGATCGAAACCTGCTGCTCCTATAATTTGCGTTTGCAAATACAGGAAAGCTGCTGCAATTCAGGGAATCATACGACACGGAGCGCTTCCTTTCTCCACTTTTCCTCTTAAATTCATTAATTTTCATGAGAATTCCCGATATGGAGCTCTTGTGTGCATTTCCAGAACATACTGGAGGCGTCTACAGAGGAAATTGCCGGTGGTGGATGAGGGAGTTAAAATGCCATTCATGTCGACCACTTTTCCTAATGAACGTGGGCATACACTACAGCGGGACAATGCATAAAACTCACTTGAGGATTCAATTAGAAAGTACGCAATACTGAAGAGCTTAGTTTCTGTGAATGCTTGTCAAAGTTCAGGATAATTCACAGGAACAACGTGAGAGTTGTAAAAATATTCACCTCATTAGAGAGCTTAACTCGCTATTTATGGCATTGGTTATCAGGTGGTGTAATGGTATTAACTCGATTCACCTCGTCTGTTCTAGGAAGATTCATAAATGTTTAAGGTAGGTTGACTGGAAATAATCGTAAGAAATTTTATAAAGGAGTGATTACTCCATTTTCATTATATTTTTATTACTACTTATTTATTTATTTTTTTGTATTTTTACTTATGTATTTTTCGCTTTACTTTGATTTGTGAATTTTGGAAAATTATTTTATTTATTATGTGTTTTCACTGTGTTTTCGCGGGTTTTTTTCGCCCCCCTTCTTGTGTGGGTTTTTTCCCGCACTGTGGGTTTTTTTCTCTATCAACCTTCAGTTATAGAGGTTTTTTTTCCCGCAAATCAAATCTTTCTTTTTCGTTTTTTTCCTTTCTCTTTTTTTTATTCTCTTATTATTATTTTTAATCTTTATAGCGATGTAACTTCATACGAGGTTAGGTGGAAGAGAGGCCCACTCGGGCCTAACCTCGCCTAATTAAGGGTCGATTAAATTAAATTAAATTAAATTATAATCTTAACAAAATCAATACGAGGTAAGATTTTAAAATGTGGCTGTGAAAAAATCGGACAGAACCTAGACGTAAGTTTGTCAATACAAAAAATATTAGAGTGAACTAAATTCAGTGCAATGACATAGATTCACTTAGTTTCCCGTGAAATCTTTTTCTAGGGCGGAAATAAAATAATTAAAAATGCCAACGCTAAGTTAACATAGCTGCTCCATGCTTGACAAGGGAGAATATTTTGCAAAGTTAGTTAAAATTGAAAATTGGTTGAAAAGCAAAATAATGAATTATATACAGATATACCATTCAAAATGAGAATAATCTTAAAAGTATTATGAATAGTATAGCTAAAGGGTTCAAATTTCTCAAGAAAAAGCGAGCTTTCGGAAAGTAGGTTAGGAAGCTTTTACGAAAGTACTACACAGACACCATTTTAGAGTGAATACAGAAGCTAAATTTTATGTATTACCACTATATGCTTAATACATTTACCACCACGGAAATATCGTATTACTCAAACGCAGCGTTTTCCAACCTTTTCATTCTTGCGGAACTTGTGAAATAAGGAAATATATCTAAAAACCGAAAAATATCCCGAATGTCCCTTAGAGAATCCCTGCTGGTGAAAAATATGACCTTCAGTAATTTTTAAATGACTATTTTAATGACTATGACACACATACAATGAATATTGAATAGAAATCATCCTTTTTAGAGTTAAATATCCTTTCCGTCAATTAAAGCTTACCTATACTTCAACAAATAAACCACGCCACGTGGACCCTGGCGATGTCTCGCATAACCCTGGATTCCCAGAGTACCCTGATTGAGAAACAGCTCTCAAGCGAGTCGTCTAAATTTCAACATTTGCGCTGCAATCCCACACATGATCACGGATACGGTGAAATTGACCCGACTTCGAACAAAGGCCGCATTATGTATAGATTGACGTCTTCATGTACCTTTCCCACATCGTGTGTTCCAATCAACGAATGTCCCCCAATTGAGCAAAACGTTTCGATTCCCACTCGATAAGTGCATTCTGCGCGGCTTTTCCATCGATGATTGGCTGATTTGAGTAACAAGACGATTTCTCAATTGTGTCCATCGGCTAAGCGATCGAACGTGCTTAGGACAGGTCCATCAAGTGCCAATGCCATCAGCGTTTCGTTACAGCGCCCTCCGTCTCAAGGAGGTGTTTCGACATCGCTGGAGTTATTCGGCACTCACACAACTTATGGGAAGATGGCCTTAAAGGTCGAGCGAGATGATCGAATACGAGAACAAAACTCGGGAAAAGTGGCGAAGACAATTTGAAGTGCGTACTTAAGTTGCGAAAATTTTGCAGACCGCTTATGATGAGAATGATAGACTATTTTAGGAAGAATAAGATGCTGAGTTTTAGACGAAATATACAGGAGAAATCAAGGGGAAAAGACAACCGCACACTTTTTAACACCCGAAAAGTCTTAGTGTAACTATTAAAATTAATATATGCAAAATATACATACAAAATGATTCATATAAGGTAATAATATCCACGTCGGTGGTTGAGTTAATAGGATGAATATAGTCCATGAGATTCTATCAGTGCATAATAAAAATTGTAATAAAAGCAATTTTCCTCATACTTAATTACGAATGCAACACTTAGCTTAATCTTTTTCAATGCCACTCAGTAAACCCCATCTCCATTCATTTTTGTCTACTGCTGTAACCTGACTACCTCTGTACAGAAATTAGTAGTAAATAGTCAGAACCGGCCTGAGGTCTTTCGGCGTCCCAGGTAAGGTCCCACTGAGGCATCTCTTCCTTATATTATTCTTGACTCTCTTTATAGGTTTCCAAAGATTTTTTGTCAATGATTCGCTCATTCAAATTATTTTTTTAATTATAGTGATTTATCATAAACGATATTTGGTGATGGAATTTCATTACTCTCAAACTATTCAGCACACCATCGCTAAAATTTGACAAAATGGATTATTTAAGACAGAATGGAATACACCTTAAACGGCGTACTTTTTCCGTAAAATTTATTTCACTATCTTTGGGTTTCGCTGGCTTTTCAAACTCCCTTCTTGCGGGTGATTTCCAGCTGTGGTGCAAAAAATTTGGGCTAGAACGAGATTTGTTTTTCAGTTTTATAAGTAGCGCTTTTAAATAAAATAAATTTTGTAATGTTTAATTAATTAAAATTAATTTTGAATAAATGTAATTAAAATATATAAATTTAAAGGACTGCTTTCGCAAATCGGAATTAAAGTTTAGCTGAAGGAGAAACAGGAATGAAACATTATCGATATGACTGCTACATGAATTGGGGTTCCCCAAATATCCAGGCAGTTGTTCTAACCAATTAACTACCATACCCACTCAAGTCCTTTTAAACTCATCAATTCCAACGTATGCTCATCAAAACTGTAAACAATGCCCGGAAAACTGCCAGGCTACTGAGGAATCTGGGTTCGCGTCCCAGTCATATCGATATTTTTTCACATGTTTCTCCATGGGTTTTCCTGCGGTTACAGCTATCGTACAAAGTTCAATACCTTCCCCTCATCAAAGTATTGCTTCTATTTAAGGACTGAAAGCTTAACTCGATTATGCCGAGGCGAATAATAGAAAACCTATTAAGAGACTTGAGTTAATTGCCTCGATTAACCATCCAAAGGTGTTTTACGCTGCCGTTATCTGAGGAATGTCAAGTGATTAAATGGATGCTACAAATCAATGTTAGCGCGGGGATTAGAAAACCTTGGCTTTGACTTGAGGTCCGCCTTCACGGCCCCATCTAAGGTGCAAAACCATGTAGAAATGATGTAGGATAATCCATGAGACGGATTTCAATGCCACGAACGCGGATTCCACATACATTTTTTCCTTTGCGAAAAAAAATAATAGGACGACAAAGAGGGAATATTCCGTTGATTGTAATAATACGTAAAACTGATAGTACATACATTAGTAGATGTATCTGCCTCGACTAATGTTAATACAATGCGGAATATCTGAGAGAGACAATTTTAAGGTCTACGACAAACCTCACCGGCAGCTAATTATATATAAAATATTATATAATTTAAAAAAACTGACTTTTTGGTATACTTTTATATTTTTATTATGATTTTTTATGATTTATTTTCTAATTTTTAAAATATGTGTTTTTCCGCATCGTGGGTTTTTCCTACATCAACCTACAGTTGTGGAGATTATTTCCCAAAGCAAATCGTTCCTTTTTTCCTATTTTATAAATTTTTATGAGTTTTTCTCCATTATCTTAATGTAAGAACATCATACTAGGTTAGGTGGAAGAGAGACCCCAACCTTGCCTAATTAAGGGTCAAATAATAATAATACGTTACATACACAATAGCTAAATTATTTGCTAATACCCTTAAATAACTACTAAAATACCAGCAATACTATATAACCATAGAATACAGGATGAACAAAAGTTTTCCATACGCTTCGAACTATGGTCCTCACAAATACTTCGTGTAAAAATCTAACGATTACTTAATCCACTCAAAACGCCAGCCAAATCCAAAATGAGAGAAAATGAGGTTAAAGATGTAATCTTTCCGACTAAATGTTTTCTTTGTTTTGTCTAGGAGAGAAAACCCCTCCTAAAGAAAACGAATAGTAAATTTACGCACGTAAAATAGTTGAAGGTGAATCAAAGAGGAATGGAAGAAACTAAAGGAAAAGACCGAGTGAAATAATGAAGAATGCATGAACGTATCCAAACATATGATAAACTGCCGCAACCCAATTGCGAAAACAATAATTTGGATTCTCAATCGCTCGTAAGATATCCTTATCTACTTTGTTCCAATATTGAAAACTGGCTCGCGAACTGAGCAACTCCAATGTAGCTATAGGAAGAAGCTAAAGACTTCCAAGAAATACATAATAGATACACAACCCGCTACAACCTTATTTCTCATTATTTTTACTGTGAAAATGATCTAATACGAAAACGAACGGTGGACTTAAAATAGACTGTGAAATGAGAAAGAAATTTTATAAATGTTTACACATGGAGTGCTTTCTGCGAACTTTCAAGAAGAAAAGAGGTCATTGCAGATAACAGAAATGCAATACATTCACCAAAAAATGAAACATCTGATGAAACATATTTATAATGGGATCATCCTCTTTCTGTTCACCGAATCTCTAATTCGGCTTTAACTTAATATTCGCAATATTAGTACAATGTATAACCTAAATAGTGATTTTTCAACAACTTCAACTTTTAACCTTTAATCTGTAAAAGGAGTTCTCTCTCTAAAAGACTAGTTGGAAATTATTTTAAATGTGTATCATATATGTGTATTGTATCGCAGAATTTTATAGAATGTTAAAATTAATATCCCTGAAAGAGGCTTCGTAAGATAGCTACCATGAAACTCTTGCACGTCGAAAGATTTGCAATAGAATCACGAAGAAGCTTCCAGAAAATTAGATAAGATAAGAAATCGATCGTCTCGTCTTCATCACTCTAAGAAGACGCCTTTAGAGAAAGAAATACACGAAAAAGCTTCAGAAAAAACAATAATCCCAAAATCTTAAACTTAAATTCGGTAGCCTCTATTTGATGGGCTTAAAGCAGCCAGATTTTAGAGATACTTTCATTCATCGATACACTATCACTTATAACCAGATGAGGTTGGTAAAAAGGGATATGGTTATAAAAAAATTCATAAAGAAAATAATCTTTTAATGGGCGATAAGGTGATTTGTTATCTTTTGAGTATGAAGCGAGAATTTCGACACAAAAGTGATTGCAGAGACAATCCCCCAAACCAGGGATTAACCGAGCATCGAAATAGGAACCGAGCCAAAAAAGGAAACCAAGAAAAAAGCCGGGGTGAAAACTGAATTTGGCGCGAAAAATAAAGAATTCTTGAACCTGAAGATGAACCAGAATCCGCTGTTTTTCCTTTCCAATTATCAGTCCGCAATCACAAGTGTAACAGATTCTATACTTTATAAACGTGAGCAACGGTGACTTTCAATTCACTCATTAACACAAATCTTAATAAAAGAAGATACTTTTGAATCAAATATTTTAATCAGCAGTTTCATTATTATTTAATTTTCACGTATAATGTAGACCCTTCACAGGCATTGTTTTATTGGAGCGAATTCAACCAGTTCTAACCGGTTCGAAGGTTGCTACCGGAAGTCGGAACGGAATCGAACTTTCGGTTTTACAGTTATCCAGAACGAAAATAATTATGATTCAACATTATACACAACGTTTTGACCTGGTTGTTAACCCGAGATCATCAACTCTATATCGTTCATTGGGAAAGCAATAATTTTCACTCATTACCAGAGAAGAATCACTTACGAGGCCACCAACTGCAAGGTTTCCGGAGTAAGGCTTTTCCGGAACTAGGATAGCCACGAAAATGGCTAATTAATCTCTATGAAATATGTTAATGCAAAGACAAAGATATCCCCACAGCTACGGGAATACAAATACCAATTAATTTCCATGTAAAGTGAAAAAGGGAAAGAATATAGTTCGTATTCAATGGGCAGCGATTGTAAATCTCAGTCACGCGACTTCATCTACGATAAATTTTATTTCAATCACAATTAAAATAGTTTATAGGAAATTATACATTATGCGTTTCTTAAACATAATTAATAAAACGTTCTCTGTTTACTATACCAACACCATGATAAGGAATACAGCTAATATAACGAAAACTTAAATTTTCAATTATGTCACCTTATCCAACACCTGCATTTCGCACCTTCCGGTAGTAATAAGTTTGTGGTTGATATTTGTTTGCATTAGAGATTCAAACACTCCTCGAGCCATTAGGAGAAGCTCACGTGGCGACAAGATCAAGGGAACCGACATTCTGGAAATACAACCATTCTGAGAAGTCTTTCAAATTGATGGTTTCCATTATCTGGTCACTGCGTGAGCTCTGGGACTGCCCCCAATAATGCTTTTAGAAATAAATCCTCAAGCGTGTTGGAGGACACGTCTTCCAAAACACACAGCACAATATAAGGTGTAAAGTTATTCACACAAATTTTGAAAGGTCTGAAAAATTTTACGAAAGTTTATTGGTTCATTACACTTTAAATTTTACGTAAATCTCATCATGGATGCTGGATTTCAATTTCAATCAATCTTTCAATCAAACAAGTTTTTAAGTGAAACTCGATAGGTTAATTCTCTATTTTAATAACAACATCCTCTCTGAAAGAAAGAAAAAGGAACTCGGCCGTGAAGATGGAAGGGTAGCTTCCGAAATGCGCATCGGGATTTCTGAATAACTAGTGACCACCTAGGCGATTATCTTTTTCCCAGGAATTACTCTCGAGGGTTGCCGCTGTCGGCGCTTGGAGAACTTTTGTCTCTTAGAACATCCTCTCTGACAGAATATTTTCTTAAACGAAAGCTTCATGAACTTCGCTCCACAGTTATAATTTTCATTGACATCGGTTTCAAAGTTCCACATCCATTTCGAGACGTCCAAGATCTGCTGCATCAAAAGCATACTATAAACAGTGAGAAAACGGAAGAATCTGATGCATCCGCAGCCACGCGCGACATCGTCTGGGCAAACGAAGTAAGTGCGATGGACGTCGCGAATTGACAACGATCCTCCGATGCAAAAGAGTCCGAAAACGCCAACGCTAACAGTAATCGGCGACCGAGTTTGTTTAGCCTCTTCCGAAGGCAACTTTGAAGGAGTCGTGACGCGCATTCTGGATCGAAGATGACAGAGAGGTGAGGATGGCTGAGGAATTAGCATCTACTTGGAAATATTGAACGCGCGTAAGAGAAGAGAGAGATAATTGCAGATTAAATATCCGCGATAAATTCGCGAGAAACATAACAAGATTAACGAGGAGACTAAGACCCGCTCTTTGTTTAAGAACTGATCGATGAGTCGCACTGGAATTTTCCTCTTCATCCGTGAAAGACGTGGAATCTTCGGGGAGAGGTGCTGATCAAGCGGTAAGCCGCGAGATAGTTTTCGCTTTGGGCTTCAGGATTAAAACAAATCGATATATTACGGAACATACCGATAAGCATTTTCGAGTTCTTGAGAGATTTCATTTTGATGGACTCGGTCGTAAATTTGCGTAAACTTGGAATCTGCTCTAATTGGTTATACTCATTAAATGTTACAACAAGAAGGCTGCTAAAGATCCTGTTCGATATAAAATCCACAGTAAGAAGTGAGGTGCTGAGGAGATCCTTCATGTAGATCAAATTCTCCTGTCTCACGATATTTCCACTAGTCTTTATTTATTTAAATACGTTAACAGATATTGCTTGACACCTGATGATGAAGATCATCGAGTGATAATCAAAATTTGGTCGTGTTTTATTAAAGAATACAGTTTTGTGTTAATATTACGTTTCTCTAATTCTACATGCTATTTAGTCCATCAGAAAACATCTCCAAAAACGCCATTAAAACGATTGAGAAAGCTCAATGCATTTCATCTCCTATGGAGGCATCCTCAGGAACTAACACTACATCTTGATAAGACGACTGTTTTTACTTACAGTGCATGCAATCTTGTCCTACCAAGCTGTCGTGCTGATCATCGGGGAATTAATCCTCAGTTCCCTTAAACGTTAAAATAGCACATGGAGTCAGCAGTGAATCTATCAATCTCGATACTGTTTAGCGTTCCAGAAGGTTTGAGTTGATTCGTTAAGACACAGAGTATTTATGAAACAGAATATAAACAGCGTATGAACCCGAGGTATACAGAGTATTTTATGAAACTCTGAATTTTTAAAGGATGACGTAAATATTTACTTCATCGTTTCTTAAAACGAAGTCTTATCGACAGTGAAACATTCATGCAAGTGAAAATGAAAATAATTTTCAAACCAGAAATCTTGATACCATTTACTATTTATAGCATATGATTCACTTCCTCATTAATTAGCTTTCAAATAATTTTTTCCTCCCTCTGATTTAATAAATAAAAAATACCTAGTCCTGCAGCTAGAAAAGGGCGACAAGGTAACCCAATCGTCAAAAAATATTTCCGATAGTATTGCTGAAGTTGGTGACAAACTAGAAACACTAGGACACATTGATTACATTAGAAACATGGAGAATTACTTCTTCGAAACGACAGAAATTAGTGGTCACAATTTTCATAATGTGATTAACGGAATTACTTGCTCGTTACATCCATATGTGTTCCCTTTTCCTTCATAATTAGCAAAGATTTATAAAGAATTTTGTGACCAAAACTGATTAAAAGTTAAGACCTTGAGGTTGAAATTGATTTTTCAAAGAAGCACAGCCTGGGAATATAAACCAAGTTTTCTAGAAGTTTAACAGTATAATTATAAGACGAATTAATTATCATTGCATCCTTCCTCGAGACAATAAGCTAGAATATTTGTGCTCGACAAACTTTCGCATAGCAATAATGTTTCCACTCGAGCACACACTGATAAAACCTATCAGAGGTCACCGAAATTAGGTTTATGGGTTCCCCATAAAAAATGCAGACAAGCAATATCTGTTCCATGTCAAACGAATGGCAAACAAGACTAATCATCATAACGTGATTTTCCATGATTTCGAGATAACGCTACCGGGAAAAACTCGTTTTATGCGCCGAATTCTTGTTGAAGTAGCGCTATATCACCTATGCATAAAGAAAGATACATATACACTGTAGATACCAGTATACAATGATAGTAATATGGAAGGGGAAATTTCAGTAAACCAAAGCACTCCAAGACTTCTGCCATCCAATATTTTGCATTATTTATGATAGCAGTATGCCTTTAACAATTTATTATGCCCATACTATCCAACGTAATCAATCTCAAAAACCTCATTGTAAACATGAGTTGTTTTCAGTACTTCCCATACTTTTTTCGTAATGATGTTGGGAATTTCTCCCTCGATGTGAGGCAATGAGTAGTTGCAACAAGCAGAAGACAGTAATGCCGCTTACTGAGAAGTTATCGTCCGTATCATAAAGATAAATGCCGCACGATTACTCTTCCAAGAATAATCTGCGCCCGATAAATTCATTAGATACATTCAAAACAAAATCTTACTCAAAATATCGCCGAACACGAGGGAAAAGAGCCGAGAAATATTTCGGAGATAAGGAAGTGAGTGTTGAGATTCAAAGTCCTTTCTAACGTGAAGAAAGGCTTGTAAAGTCTCCTCACAAACTGGTTTCCTTATAGGCAAGATTTTTTTAAAAATTAAGTTGTATTATCAAGACAATTTTGATAATCTTGATGGGCTTGTAAAATTTTCTCGGCAATAAACTTAGGAAATTCACTCATTTGGGATTGGTTCGCTGCGATAACTAATTTGAGCCCAATGAATGGAAATTAGTTAAATGGTATGTTGGAATTTATGGCTCCAAATCCGGACAGTAAAGTACGACAATCGAGACGCATACATAAAGTCGTACGGAAAAGACAAAAGTTACTCAAACTTATTAGAAGAAAAACGAATAGGTGAAAAGGTCTAAATAGTAGCAACGAGAGCTTAATTATGTACCTACATTCCAGTACAGTATCATTCCCTTTCTTAGGGTAAGCACGTTGTTTCCCATGTTTATTCATACAAGTTTTCCATACTTCCATTAAGTCGTTTGCTTCTGTCATATCTAAATGTATTTATTTTCAAGTATTTCCTTTCTGACTTTTTACGAACCTAAGCACAACAATACCTTGGTAGTGTGGATTAAAAGCTAGGCAACATGTTACTATCCTTTTTCTTCAAACAGGAAACGATTTAATAAATTGTGGGGATAAGTCCAAATAAACTGTTTAAATAATTGACTCTCTTTTAATGGCAGACTGGCATGGAAAAAAACGAAGCGTGAACGAGAAATAAAAATTGAAATATAATTTGTTGAATAGAAATTTGTTTCAATTTTTGCGCCGAAGTAGCCAGGAGAGGAAGGCCATAAAACTGAATTTTTATTTTTAGTTAAATATATAATAGATTATCGCTTCGGCTTACATTTCGTATGAATGATAAACGAAATCTCTTAAAAGGGTTCGTCTCAATGAAAAATAGCATGCGTTTGAGTAAAATTAATTTGGAGACATTGACGAATCAAGAGATGAAGAAATCCAATCGGGGGAATCCTTGGTTTTCCATAAAATTATACAGCCGAAAAAGAAGCAAATGACACAAACAGAGCATTACTTTTCATGTTCTAGTTCCCATCGATTCATAAACTCATGGGGTGCATGATAACAACACAAATAACTTAAAAACCACACCTGTTGATAAATGCGACAAGAAACACTTTGTATCAAAAAATCTATAACTAACCGCATCAACAACTAAAGAGAATAGTCAGGATATCCGACTTTGCATTTCTGATCGCTCTAGGAAATACCTGGGAGCGCTGCCGATCAAGATGTTAAAAAGCAGCACAAAAGATTAAGTCGATCGGATAACGCGCCTCCAAGACATTCTCAAGTCCTGTTTTCCGAGTATCTGTGTAAAATTACTTGACATTCAGCAGAAGTAAAAACCGCTACAGGAGACACCGGTGTGTCGCCGGTTTTAACCAGTTTTGCCTTATGGTGGAGCCAAGGTCCTGCCCACGTTACAGAATCTTCAAAAGGGACACATCAGCATAAACGGTGCGTAACCAACTTATTGATTCCTCAGCGTCACTTATTACGGGCGCTACAAGGTGAAAGACGATCTCACAAAATCATGCCAAATCCCCGTTTCGATTTAACATTTAACGCAAATTTTTTGGGGCCTTCATCGAAAGTGGCGTGATAAATATTTGCCTGCATCTGGTTCAAACTCCTTTCATAAGCAATGAAAAAGTCGAAAGATTTCCCCAGTGAAAGTTTCTGGGTATTGCAATCAACACATCAAAGTACGTAAGGGGAGCTATGTACTAAAATCTTGCACAATTTTCCACACTTCAATTAATTTATAAGCAATTGGGATCAATGTGTCACTTTCGCTTCATAGGCTACATCAATCTGCAAAATTAATGATACCAAATGATTTACATTCACATCATCTGAATGGATTCCGAAGTTAGCAAGTTAAGGCGGCAGATACGGTACAGATAAAATGCAATGTGACCAGAACTACGGTTCGACCGCATAATAAAGTATACAAAGTTTTACTTCATACACTTTTTTTGGACTGAGTCAGCCTGAAACCCTAAATCACCTGAAAAAGCACGCAGATTTCCATAGTAGGCTAAACATTTTAAAACTAAGAGAACTAAAATAGCGGGGATGACAATCACTACTGCAAAATAATCGAGAATGAATGAAGAGAAGGTAGGATATCAGCTTCAGGAAGACACTCATAGAAAAAAATTTACACGAATCTATCAGTAAATTTTCGAAAAACATGATTTTTTTCTATATACGTTGTGGATAATTTTGAAACGGTCATTTTTATTTATGCCATTTAGTCATTAATTTCGCTAAAAAATCAATTTTTATTGATTTCTTTAACACAATCGTTTGACCACGATATAGCTAAAAAATAATAGCGAGGAAGATGACGAAAGTAGTCAAGGACATTGATTTTCAACCTGTGGGACTTACAAACTTGTATGGTGGTACTCAAATAGGTAGTCGTTTTAAATTATTCGATTCGTATTTTATTTTTCTAATAAATTACTTAACTTTCAATGCTATTCCACAACAAACTAAGCATTCCTAATATATCAAATCAATCAATAAAAATACCTTTTTGCACATTGGTTGGACCTGGTTATCTAGGAAATAAGGAAGTGGGACTTGAAACCACATAAGTTGAGAAAGACTGGTCTAGGATTCGTGGAAAAATAGACCTGAATATAAGGGCCTATCCACTTCCTTCCTGGACGGAAATACTTAATTTCTCTCCCATTCGGTTGGAATAAAATTTAAGTTTGCATTCCGCTAATTAATAGTGTACGCGATACACATTCAAAAGGCAAAAGAAAGATTTCATTCATCCACAGTCACCACGTGGCTTTTTTGCACTTCATCATGAATAAACTTAATGCTACTTTTACGAACAGTTTTTCATGTGCGCAGTTATATAACTGAGGGCTGCGACGTCGACAAAAAATGTGCTAAGCGAAAGTTTCTCGATTTATAAACATGCAGAATCATTAACATATCTAATTACAACAATACCGATGGTTTTAAGGTTCAACGACAGCAAGGATTTTTCTTGCTTACCAGATGATGATGAAAGAATGTGTTCGGCTAATGCATTAAAAGCAATGAGTCAGGTAACGTTCACCATCGCAAATATTTGTCGGTAAGATCTATAGAGGGAGATAATTGCAGGAATGAAGTCATTACGGCCAATTTAATAGGACTCGTCTTTTCATTATGAAAGTCATATAAATTATTAAAATTAACATCTATGTAAAGATGCCTTTCTAAAAAGATTTAAGACAAAATATGACCAGCGAATAGTGTGAATTCCTTCTGCTATAGAATCAGTCAATTCTTTATTTAAAATTAATCCTACCCTGTATACAAGTAAATGGATGGAAATCAAACAATAGAAATTAATATTTAAATTTAAATTCTCAGATACTAAAAATAACGTAATTAAAGGAATATTACCTTTTGTAACAAACAATAAAAATTAAGTCAAAGAGAAGCTAATTACTGACTGCATGTAATTCTAAGACTGTTATTTTATTAGTATTACTTTAGATTCTCAACTTTTCTTCGGGGTTTTTATTAGGACTGGAATTTTCCCTTGAATTAGTAATGTTAGTTAATTTATAGTTGGTGAAAATTCGATATAATTTTCTTAGATCTCCGATACAATTCAAGCCTCAAAATTATTACCACAATAGTTTTTGCTTTCAAAGTTTGGATTCGAAAATAATTGTATTTTATCAATTTAAGAAAAAAATGATTGATTCGGATAATTAAACAGAGACCTAAACTTTTGGGTAGTCTTTGGTATTTCAGGAAAATAAATTTAAGTTTTGAGTTGAAAAAGATTGCTTTTATTCACTCGGGCTTCCTCTAATGTAAGAAGGAAGGGTGAAATCAAAGGTAAGATATTCAGTGACTTAATAGTAAAAATTATTATATTTACTATAATTGAAAATGAGCTATTGGTTCCAAAAAACGAAATATTTTCAGCACTGAATAGCAAATATATATTTTACGTCATTATTTCCAAAGACATATGAATGAAAAAAAGAATAGTGAGGCATAATCTGCATAATCGAATTTCACATTTTATCATGTTAAATTTAAAGATCGACAGAATTCAAACGTACGAATGCTTCAAAAACAATGGTTTGTCAGTTTTGGTATATACATTCGAAAGGTTATAAGCAGTTAATATTTTAAGACGTAGGGAATCCATCTTTAAGTGCTCTCTTACTCTTATACAGATGACGAAGACTGAAGACAATCAATTTAGGCGATGAGAAACGGACTAATAAGGGAGATTTTCAAAGCAATTCGCACGTAGATGCAATGAGAATTCACCAAGATTTCAGTTGACGTAGCGGACACTACCACCGCCCACGCGTCACGGAAGGGTCCCACGGATCCACGCATCATTTCCTGCTTATCAGCTGCGGCAGGATGGTCTATAATCATATAACTACTGCATTTAAGAAAATGGAAAACAAGCTGAATTTCATTCTGATCGTTACGCAACGTTTTATCTTTCCATTAATTTTTTATCCACTCCTCAAATTTTATTTTTTTCTTCGCTGGATGTCGTGTTTTCATGCTCTCACACTATGCCCTCCAGTTACTTTCTACGCGTTGGGAAATTTTTGCAATTCATTATTACTTATTCGTTGATAATTTTTTTGCGAGCAATCTTTAAACAAGGGATTAGATGGGACATACTACTTAGGATGCATACAGGATCTGTTGATCACACTGGGCTTTATTTTCTTGTCTTCACATAAAAATTTGGGCACACATTTATTTTCTGGCATTAAACTTCATTTTTAGAGCAGTAAAATAATTTCCCTAATCTAATTATCTTCCTCAAAGCGACCGGAAGGATAAAATACTAGATGTATTGACTTCAGGATGAATTTTTCTACAATTTCCCTTTTAAGAAATGGCATACTTCCGTAGAGTCAGTTATAAATTTTAAGGTGTTGCTATTCGCTACAGTTTACGATTGTAATAATGTTCCATATGTGTTCATTTAAAGGAGAGGAAAGTATTGAAATTGAATTGTAAATATATTCCTATGCTAACTACTGTGTGTTTCGAAGGATGTTAGAGATATCCGGATGAAATTAAGGTGGCCATCGAGACAATTACACGAGTCCCAAGAAAGCTCTCCAGTAAACGGAGATCTAATGAAAAACAGTAGTCAAGACATTCAATAAATTCCGAATGTAACAGTAAGAAGATATTCGATGATGGAGATAATGATTACATTGATCCCGGCTATTTATCGCTGAAACTGATAAACAACATCAATTCGCATAAAAACACTTTAAATTTAATCTCCAGAAAGATAATACTCGTTCAGTGCGGTTAGAGGAATTTTTCTCGTTACTTGAAGTGGAAATTATGTACAACTAAAGCATGAAAATAACCACTGGGAGCAAAAGATTGGCAATATAATGACATTTGCTTAAACTGTTATCGAGGGCTTGAGCCACTTATAATTTATATGAAATCTAAAAAAGTCAATCAATACCAAAGCACTTTCTTCCTTTTAGTCAATTACAAATCTTAAGGCTTCGTTATTCAAATAATAACACTAAGATTTGGCTCCATCCATCAACCGATAAGAAAATTCCCATAATATGCAGAGAGATTTTAACGTGAATTTTTTTCCATTTTCCTTTTATATAAGGCAGTAAATCAGCTATCAAAAGCTTCTTAAGTACGATATCTCTCGCTGGTGGCAGTTGGGACATTAAATGTATTCAATATACCAGACTTGTCAACTTCGCGAAAACAATCGCTCGAATAATCGAATACTTTCTAATCTTCGAGACCTAAATGTCAGGCAGGAGCGTAACAGTGAGGGATATCTCAAGTTCAGGGATGGAATACGAAATAAATCGACCACGTACGAGATATACGTAGAGCCGTCCTTCATGAGAAATACGGGGCAAGACACTTTCTTCCTAGTATTTCTTTGCATAAATTTCTCCGAAGAAGAAGAATTAGACTTTCATTCCCTCCACACGCATACATTTCCCTTGACATGAATACCGACGCAAAATCGTTCCAAAAATGTTTAACTGAGACGATTTCGTGGAAATAATACGAGCGTAATCTGTAATAAGGTTTCTACTTTTTAGGCGACGTAACCGGTTCATACCAATCTTTTTGCTACCCACGACATAGTTAAGAAGCAGGTGTTTAACGGCAAAGAGCTTAAAATATTATCACCTATTATAACAATACATAAAAATTCTGCTACAGCTCACATGTTCTAATCTCTTTACTGCTCTTCAGTTTCTTTCTTGCAGAGCCATTTATTTCCTATCGCCTGACAACATCTCTGTTGGGCGTTTTCTCTTCTTACTTAAATGATGTATCACTTTTATGGCATTCACGTTCGTCTATTTCCCAATATATTGCGGCTTAGGGTCGGATTCCCATGCTCTTTTCTTCATTTACTGATTCCGTCATTTCTAATAGCATTGAATTATCGAGAATTTTCTGCAGTTTAGCACCCGAGTGGGTTGAGCGATTGTTTAGTCGTTAGCGGATTTAACGATTATTATAATATCATCTTTAATTTTAAACCCAAATACTTCATTAAACTACGGTATTATTCAAGTTTCTGCGTGAATTTAAGAATCTCATTCAGCATTTGACCCCCTTTGATGATGGAAACATAGTTTGCGAAATGCGCATCAGGTGCTGTTGAAAACTGGCGGCCACCTGGGTGATAATCCTTTTCCAAAGAATTGCCCCCGACGGTTGCCGATATTCGGCGCTTGGAGAATTCCTGTGTCTCTTATTCATTGAAAGCCGAGTTCCTTTTCTATTCTTTCAAAAATGTCAAAATTTTAAAAACATTGTTAACTTGCAAAATAATTTTCAGGGCTGAAAGTTTGGCATGAAGGATTTCTCATGGAAGCGCGTAAGTAAAAAAGATTTCATAATTTTAATAAAATGGAGTTCAATTTCCTTTGGAATGGCCCGTATCTACTACCTTTATCATAACAAAAGAGCGTTTTAAAGTTAACTGGAGATGAATTCAAAAGGAAATTGCCATAAATCATAACCCCCCTCTAGGCAAGTACATTTCTAGATTCTCCCTAGTCTTCCATAGGAAAAATTACCTTAATAATTATGGATTTTCCTTGAATATGTTCATATATATTGTGTTGTTTCATGTGTTGATACATCCACCGACAAGTCGGTCAATTTGTAATATGACACATAATAATAATAATAATTAGCTCATGTTTACTATAGCATAGCTAGTCGAGTAAACAAACACACCGTTCTCTATCGTATTCCACACTCTTCTCCGCCACGATTACATCAAAAAGGAAACAAATACCTCCCGCGAGATTTTCTTGACTTACACAGCCGTTCAATAACAGAGGATTAGATCGATCTGACGCAATGCCATCCGATAGACTCATGAGACAATCGAATGACTGAGATAAAGGCAGAGTTTCATCGTGCAACAATACCCCAACATCTTCATTAATCCCAGACACATGCATACCGATACGAGGACGGCCTCTTGCAAAATAAAGAGACCAAACTTAGATTTTTTTCCAGCTCGCCTTAGTCATCCCTCTTCATTGTTGTCAGCCAACTCTGAGGGATCCAATTTAGCATCTCCTTTGTCCGACTGTCAGCTTCTGCGGCCATTACCATATCCGCCTTCAAATTGCTATCTTCACTCTCGTTTGGACCTTGGTCCTCCACTTCCTTGGCCTATCTTTCCACGACACCCCTTGCTCTAGTTTCTTAAGTGAAGCAACTCACGCGGAAATGCAAAAATTATTCATTTAAATTAGCTCTTCTTAATTCCTCTTCCTCTCTTTATCAGTTCTACCTAGGTTCTTTTGTTATTAATTGCCGACGTTCAGTTTAGTTCATTGCATCTGCCGAACTTCCAATAAATTTAAATGCATCACTGTATTAAATTTATTGTTAAATGTGCTTCGACAGCTGAAGTAATTTCGCACAAATGGGTTCCCACCGGGAATCGAACCCAATGGTACTGCTTTCAGCGAAGTTGAAGGCTCTACTTCCCCCTTCGCTATCCGGGAGTCCGAATGCATTACGAATTTTTGTTTAGAGGGATTTTTCTTCTTCTTCTAGAGCCATAATGGACTGTAATTCATCACGGTCAATTTGACCATTCAGTCCCTTAATTTAATACAATTTATACAGATTGAGATGTATTGGAATTTAACTTTAAGTTCTTGCATAGTCAAATACTTTTCTATTTTTGTAGACTTTATAGTATAAAGCATGATAAATTCAAGGGATGGCCATTTCAAATCTCTTCGGGAGCCGCTACAGCGGAAAATCTTCAGCTACGATTTTCAGTGCATGATTTCAAGTGCATGCGTCCCTATGGTATGGACAAATTTTCAGTGAGTTAAACTTTTTAACTTCAAGTTTTTAATTAAGTGGTCCTCGAATATTCTATTGGGGAATGCTTCTATCTTTGATGTAACCATGCTGAATTTCTCGCAGTAGAATATGAATATGAAATGATCTTAACATCGATACGTGATGGAAAACACAAATTTATCGACTTACTAAAAGAAAGATAACGCTCTATAGAACTATAATCTTTACCGAATGTCGAATGTGACAAAATGACAGTGATTTAACTACTTCAGTTCCTCTAAATACTTTCAAATTTATGTCCCCTATAGTTTGGATTAAAAGATACGCTTCCTGAGATGACAGAATCTACAGTTTGGACCGTGACAAGGAGATAGGGCTAATAGTAAGCATGAGAAGGAAGAAAATTAGGCTTCTATCGTGTTAGACAACATTTAATTCCCAGCGAGAAAGACTTCGCCGTTAAGTGTCAACTCACAAAGTAGTTCAACCATTTCTATTTCTCTTAATCCCTTAAAGTTACCCTTTTTTTACAGCTATTCAGATACGTGTTTGCATGATCCCGCGAATCAGAGGAGGAGGACTCTAATCCGAATTGCAGAAGAGGCATTTCCGAAGAAAGGTAGCCGGTTGACGAAGGTGATATTGACCTTGACACTTTTTCTGTTCGCAAGGAATTTACGGTCATGCTGTGCAAGCCGGAAAGAGAAACTTGGTATTCGTCGTCAAACCTTGATACTTGAATATTCAAGGATGTTTGCACTGCAGACCCCAATGGTTTTATCCGGTTCTGTAACCGAAAAATTGGATAACATAAAAACATGAAACCTTCGCCTCATTCTCTACTTGAAGTTTCTGTATCAAGCAACACCGGTTCGAAGCAGATAGAGAAGCAGCAGTTGTACTTATCTTGTAATGGCTTAAGGGAAAGAAAGAATAATGCAAATCTTTCATGACCGTTAATTAAATTTTAGCAATTTCTAAGAGAAAATTCTCGGATTAATTATCCGTTCCAACATGTACCGAAAATACTCATTTGCATCCTTTCAAATTTTAGGAGAACATATGCAGATCAATGTCCAAGTTAGAAATATCTACTTTAACGAATAATATCATTTAACACGTAATGCGAAAATGTTGCTTTCAAATCTCAGAGAGAGTTATTTATCTGAATCCCAGAACCACGCTGACTATACATCCCGTTTCATGCTGTAGTTATTATCAAATTTTATTTTGTCCAGTCTTACAGCCCTCGGAAATGAAATTCAGTTTCTCCACCTTAATAAGCTGTAGAATTAATCAATATAAGAAAGGAATAATATATTGCACTCTCGAAGATAAGGAAATATTAACAATATCGATACACAATTCAGTTTTTAAGCCGAAAAAATCATCTGCCGATACATCTTTGTCACAGAAATATTTATCGAAGTAACAGAGTTAACGAAGGCCAAAAAACAATGCTCTAAGGAAGAAAGAAAGTTACTATACCTAACTAAACAGATTCTTTAAAATAAAATCAGTATTTCAGAGATGAAAACATTCATTGAAAATCGAGAATTCTCACGTTTTAATGAACGAAAATGTTCCGTTTTTTATTATTTGGGATATGGTAAGTCCACCTAGTATAAATTGCCGCAACTGCTCAAGAAATCAGATGGACTAAATGGAGGACTAAAATAAGCGTACACTAAATGCATTCCCAGTTTGCGTTATTTATTTCAATTCATAGCTACAAATTTACTATGCTAGCAACGAACATGAGTTTTTAAGTCAAAAAGCTGCAATAGCAATGAAAAATTAAAAGGAGTTTAAAGGATATAGTAAGAATAGTTCATGGAATCAAAATATAACCATTACTCTGAGATAAATTATTGTTATTTTTCGATATAACCATAAAAAATGTATCAGTAATTCTACAAGTACTCATTATCCGTCAGTCTGGTTCATTAATTTGAATAACGTCCCTCTGTGTATAATCCATTTTTGCACTTGAACTCTCTTCCTCAGAAATATTCGCATTTTCATTTTGCTGTAGATGTTCACTGAATCTCTAGCACCCCTCTCCATTACAAGCCTACAAAGGAATTCAGATAACGAGAAAGAGCGATGCAAGCGGTAAATCATAAGTGAAAAGAACGTATTTAAGAGCATATCGTTGAATGAATGCCTAGCAAGGTGCGATAAAAATTCATTCTCAATGGTGTTTACAGTGGAGAGATTGTGAACTGTGCGCGACCTTCGCCACTTGAACTGCTTAGAACCGCTTCTGGTGGAGACAGACGTGATCATAGCATTGCTCTCTTAAATGGGTGATACTCGAAGGTGCGAAAAGGATGATTAGATACATGGGGATCCTTTCCGAAACGCCATCGTGTAGGATTAAGCGAACGATGTAATTAAAAAACCGAAGCGTTAGCTGTGAAAGCACTTAGATCCCGCTAAATTTTGTACTTTTGGCCAGAAAAAAATGTTGCGGCAACTTAAACGCTCCTTGGAACTATGCATAATTGCTACGAAATAATAAATTTTAAAATTGGGATTTTTGTTGATTAAATAGAAAAAGTGCTATTTAAATCATGCACTCACAGCGAAAAATATCACAAATGTAATTGAGAAAATTACAGCCCCGAAAGATTTCAATTTTCTCAACAAGGAAGGTAAAATATTGGCTGTGCGGTTTCAATGTAAGTACTGGTGAACTCTTCCGTTGAGATTACGGGAGTTGACGACATCGGATTAATAAATATGTACACAAAGCTGATTATTAGATAAGATTAATAAGTCACCGAGGTACTCTCCAGGTCTGCAAACCAGGGAACCTTGGGTTACCACATAGTGATCTACTTTAATATTTGTTCCTATAATCTAATCTGTCATCGTACGTTGATTGTATCACAACTTAAACTTTTAATACTCAATGAGATTATGACTTTAAACGAATCAATAAAAAAATAAAATAACTAAAGGGGAGAATAATAAGAAATGAATTAATCCTGAAAATGAGGTTATCACAGTCAGCGAACAAACAAAATAAGCACTCAGGGCTCCTTTGCAAAAATCAATCAGTATTCATAAAATATTTTCGCTTCTTTATTCACTGTAGAATAGGAATTCCATCATCGGAATAGATTGACAACCGAGAGTCTGTGCAATAAGAGATGAGCTTCTGAACTACCTTGTCCTTCCGTTAATGAATCACCTTTTTGACTCCAGCGGCCACCGAAACCTTGAAAGTTCTCACTCACCGTCTTTCAAGAACATCTTCGAAGGAAAACTTCCAGATTTACTTCCGCGAAAATGCCAAACATTATCTAACCGAAATTCTATAATATTCTAGAATATAATCTGGATACCTATCAGTCCGTAAATTCAAAGAAAATTTTACCAAGAGCCGCAAAACCGACATTAGGGGCTGTTAAGCCAAAGGTAGGCGCCAGGTCTATCATATACTACGTTATCTATGACGCGACATATTCGTCTGTAATTTCTCTGAAACTTTGGCTAGGAGAAATCTGCACTTGGCAAGACCTAACGTCAAAGTTCTATGGTCTTCACCTCACCCACATAACAGCAAAAACAGTTAACTGTTCAGCTGGATATGAGACATCTTCGCACTATTTACTTAATGAAAGGAAATAACTTTAAAGGATCTGTATAGGCAGAGATGAGTTTTCTTCATTTCACAATGGAAGAGCACAATACTTCCGCACTATCTTGCACAGAATTTTACATAATAGCATGCAATATATAAGTTGAGTAATGAAAAAGTCAAAATTAAAACTTTATGTATCATATTCTAAATTCTTGCGCAGGAAAGACTAAAATTAAATGTTAAACATGAAGTTTTACATTTTGAGGTTTCTAGTCGTATAAGTGAATGTTGGGCACATAAGTAATCAAGCGTAATAGGTCTTTCTCCAAACTTTTTTAGCGCTTTCTCCTAATAGTTAATGGAGAAAGGATTGACAGTTCCACATAAGCCTTTGGGCTGATGACCTAACACACAGAGACACACATGAATCACATACAACTCTAGAAAAAAAATCAAGAGTATATTTACACAAAAAACAGTTAAAGAAATCGACTGGTTTAAATTTCAAAACCTCTCGAATGTTTGTATGAATTAAAATTAGTCAGTCCATGGTAAGCATCTCAGTGAGCGGAATCGTGCTTCCTGTTTATCGCAACTTTTCCGCTTTAACTCCCGAATCCGCGGGACGACACGTTCTATGAAGCGCTAACATTAAATGGCAATAAAATTTTTCCTCCATTAAATTTTCCTTTGGACAGATAACGATTATAAGTGCTGGCTTAGGGGAAATACTCTTCAATGCTTAAAAGAATCGATATGGGAAATCGTTAAAAATCCCAATGATTCATGTTTGATCATAGCAACTGCGGAGAAGAGATATGACTACGAATACAAACCAAGCATTTTTAAAATAGAATTTTCAAAATGATCATTGTGAAACAGTTACAAGAGGAATCTGATTTAGAGAATTTACACGGGACTATATTCAAGAAAGAGTACAAAATCACGTAGTTAAATCCCCACAGAGTTATGAGGATAAATTTTTACTCATAACTGTACACTGTTATACATAAAGGAAATTCAGACTTGGGGAAATAAGGATTTTAGCTATCAATGGTGAAGGAGCGAACTATCTTAATCAGTCGTGGTACCATCGCATTTTGAATAGGATAAGAAACAGGATTTAACTTAATCTAAAATCAGCGAAAAAAAGGGAAAATGGATTCGATTAAGTCGGAGAAACGGAAAAAGGAGAACTATCATCATCATTATTACAATCAGATTCCTTGTTAGAACCAGCCACGGTCACATAGAATTACTGATGCCGAACCAGAGTAACGGGTTGCGACAATTCGAAATGGTGTTTATTAAACGAGAGAAAGGCGATAAAATAAAAAGTTACTCAGAGAAGGGAAGGATAGGAACAGTCAACGTACTTGAGGCTTTTTTAACGGAAAAATACAAAGGTCAAGATTTGCGCATTTCGAGTTCGAGAAAGGAAAGTCCTCGGGAAAGGACAGGAGATATTAGACATTGGACCGTGGCGTATTTCGGCAGAATTTGGCTCCGGTGTCACGGTCTCTCACTTTAGAACAGGTGATACTATTCCTCCATAAAAATACCAAACAATTTAACGAAATCTACTTATCGATTCGGTGGAATTCTCCCTACAGCTGTTTTTGGGAACGTTTGGTATCTATTTTTAATTCTTGACTCTATCCTCTTTTGTGATATTATCATTCCGGAAAACCTTCATCCTTCCACACGGTAAGGCAAAGGAATTCATACACATTTCCGAGTTCGCACTATCTTTAAACCTTTGAAATCAAAATGTTCATTGGTTTATTGCAAGTATTACCATAGCAAATCAGCTGAATAAGCTGATTTCATTCAGAGATTTACGTCTTATACAGATATTACTTAAAATTATAGATGGATTGTTTTTCGCTTTCATAAAAATGATTTTCGAAAGATATTTACATAGAGCTATTTCACCATGCTAAATATACGCAACTATTCCTTCCATAACTTACATAAAATCAGCGCCATGACCGGATTGATATAATCAGAAAATAAGTTAAAATTTTCAATTTTTTATAAGAAAATCCATCGTAACATATCTCGGAAGAGAATTTGTAATCTTGAAATCATCGAAGTGATTAGAAAATGTTTCTTTCACTTCAAGAATATTTCATCGAGCAACTCTTTGGGAATTTCTAAAGGAAAGTGTGATTTATGAAGTTGCAGCAATAAAGAAATAATAAACTGAGATGAAGAACTGGCGCAGTCAAGAGCAGTAGCCGAGAATTCTTCGACTCAACCAGTTACCGCCGGATGTGATACACTATCAGTCGTCGAGGCAGTATCTCCGCAAAACAAAACAGCTGATGTGTAACCGGCGACAAATATTGTTCTTATTAGCTCTGGCAAGCGATATAATGATAATTTTCGAAGAGATAATGCCAACGAGTGAAGATTACCATTTCTGCTCGCTATCTTCATGGATGTCAACGGTCGCTGCATAAAAGAACGCATGTTGTTGAATTGTTACAGACCGATCAACTCTTCCGGCGCTAACTTGGAGGAACTGATTTAACACCATATTTAGTATGGTGTGTACGTTGTACGAAAAAAACTGTTTATGCCAAACTAAGGCATCGTCAAACGTGATTAACAAAGGGTCAAAAATGACTCTACAGCACACTCGGAGATAAACTCGGAATACAGACGTGGAACTATATAGCATGGTGTGTGTATTTATATTTTCAGGTGGAATCTGTTTGTTTATTTAACATTAGATAGGATCAATTTAAATGAGAAAAAAGACGATTTCCCGGGAAAAGTCTTAAATTCCTATCTGATCATCTTAGTCACGATTAATTTATTCCCAGCTCTAATTTACCCGCAGCCATGAGATATGCGGAAGAAGAGTCAATTCACACCTTACTCCCATGTCTTAATAGGAGCTCAGTCTTTACTCAAGCCGCAAATTTACCGCAAAGAAATGTCATACACTTAATTTAAACCTTAGAATGGCAATATCCCTCCTACGCAACTGAGACAATACAGCTCTGAAAACTGCGACGGCATATCCATGTTCACGCAGGAAACCTCTTAGACCGCTAATACTCTCACATTCGATACCACTCTCGACCACATCGCAACAATGTGTTAATTGATATACAAACACATGGGGAGCGAGAGAGAGACCTTAAGGTCACTCTTACCCGTCCATGAGGTAGCAACATTACCCACATCTCTATAAACCCAGAACAATTCTGAGGTATGAGATAATAACTGAATCTCGCATTTAAATATAAAATATTCCTCTCTGAATACGAAACTACCTGATAACAGGGATGTAATCTGAAATTTTTTGCATGCATGATACAATATTGATTCATAGATTGTCTAAATTTCGTCGATTTCATCAAAATAATTTCGTAACGATCACTAGAGATTTTTCCACTTATATTTCTTTTTCTTTTCTTCAAAAAATCCAGGTAATACTCAAAAGACAT
This sequence comes from Pachydiplax longipennis, assembly GCA_036926295.1. NCBI lineage: Eukaryota > Metazoa > Arthropoda > Insecta > Odonata > Libellulidae > Pachydiplax > Pachydiplax longipennis. The sequence continues at coordinate 35,251,512 of JAVFKF010000004.1, read as the reverse complement.
TCTTTCAAGTCACTACTAACGCATTTCTGAAGTTCCCTCGCTTCACTATGAAGTATCTTACTTAATGAATTCGACTAAATAATGCTATGGATGTATGCTAATACAATGATCAATATCTTACTTCTATATAACCAAAACATAACGTATCTGACTAACATATCTAACAAGCTACTGTTAAAATGATTTCCCTTATCTTCTAGTTGCCGTTGATGGAAAACTGCACGCCCGATTCTACACATCTGTTTCACCCAAAACCTGAACATCTATAGGAAATATGACGAATTTCTCCTCGAGACAAAAGCATAACTTCCTTCCAAATTTACATCGCTAAACAGATATTCTAAAGCGTAAGTGACCAGAAGGGAAGAACAAGGGAAAAATTCCAGGATATCGGTCAAAATTCAAGGGAGCGTATTGGGTAATCTGTATTTTAGATGGCGTAGAAAGAAGACAAGAAATTTGCCAAAATGAAAGATATATGGCTGATGATTTGTATTTGAATGTAGTACTAGAAGGGGAAAGCTACGAAATATCCTTTATCCGAATATATCTTAGAGCAAATACACAGGGAAGTGCTGGCTGAAAGCCTCGTTAAGGAAGCCAAAAAAGAGACTTTTTATCGTTTTTTATGGTGAAATAATCTCTTGGAGCAGCTTCTATACGGCCCTTGCGTCTAAGTCCTGCGATTGATAAAATTCGCCGCAGCAAACACAGAACCTGATCAATGATTGAGAACGGAGGGAAATTAGGGGAAGAGGCATATATAATTGAATCACAATGGTTTGACTCGCCATCAAACTACTCCAGTCCCATAACCTCTAGGGCCACCATTAGAGGATGAGTGAATCTCTACCTCTCCTGACCTCGGAGACTGCTACTGCCTGCTGGAAAGGATGGACCAAATGGGAGTTTTATGGAGGAAGGAAATAGTTAGGAGAAGATGGATAGAATAATAGAAATATATTGGGCCACATGACCCTGTAGCCTTATTACACTGTCAGGAAGACAACTTATTCATATGACAGTAATAACTTCGTCTTCATTAGGACCACATATTAAACTTCTCGAAATTATGCCTCAATTTGTATCATCACGGTAATAGAAACATAAACATCATCAGAGGGAATCAAAGCACTTTTCCAACCCGATAAATCAGGTCAATCGCAACAGAATCGTAAAGAAAACCAAGCTGTTCTATGAGAACCGAAATAACAGGTAGGTTATACATTGACTATCCTGAGAAAAATAGCAGTGGTGCGGGAAAAATAGGCTTATTCGTGTTTTATTCATTAAAATTTGTCATCGGTAATCCTACCATTATTCCTAAAAAGAATCTGCAACAAATGTGAACGGCATGATTATACAAAGTGTTCAATTAACTATAGCGCAAACAGTTTCTAAAGCGCTGACTAATTTCCTCAGCTGCAAGATAAAAACAAAGATGAATTAAAAAAAAGAAATCGTTCAATATTTTCGTCAGAGAAGGCCTGTTTTTGAGAATAATTTGTAGTTGTCAATTAGCGTTTATATTTGAAAGTGATTAAGATGATATACGATAAAAATTATGAGGTTGACCACACTAATTCGTTTTAAAGATCACAAGACATGTAGAGGACGAAAACTTTCAGCTATCTCATCTCACGTTTCGGTATTCACAGCATTAGCGAAATATGTTCGTTGATCGATTTTTATATTTATAAGAGAGAGAACGAGAGAACAAATGCAAGACGCCGGACCCCATAAATTTATACGTAATCTATCTAGTTTCAACTTCATCCTTAGATAAATTAAAGCCAAACATAATAATACCAATGGCTACCCTATAATAATCAACCACTCCCCGATTTATCCATTCAGATCTGGAATTCTACGTAATTATTTCTCTCTCGATGCGCTTTATGAATGCTGGATTTCGAGAGGTTATACAAGAGAAAGTGTGGATGAATCAAACTTATTAACGAAAGGGTAAGGAATTTAAGTTTAATGAAATCTTGTTCAGTATTTTAAGACAAGTTACCATAAAAAAATAAAGGGCCGAGAAATATTGGACAAATAGAGATAATTGAAGAATATAGAGGACATAATCAATAAACACTGAGAGAGCCGACCGATGACACGGAAAGATGAGATGAAATGTGTACTTTGTAGAGGAAAATCGAATCGGTTTCGGTGAAGAAAACTTTCACGCATAAGCAAGTTGCGTTAAGTTCATGAGCGCAAAAACCTGATCAGGACCTTTCATAATAATCATAAGATTAGTTGACTGATTTTGATTCCTTATATATTCACGCAGTATTTTTGCGTATATTATGGTAAAATTTAATTACCATAAAAACAATGAGTGTCGAAAGTTAACGCAAAATACGGCTTCTCTGTTCCTGGAGAAACTCCATGAAAAATTATTAACAGAAAATTCACTACGCGTGAAATGAAAGAAAAGATGGGAAAAATCGTAAGAAAGTGATACGGCAGGAAGTGACGCTACAATGTCATACAGGCCTTGACAATGGAGATCCTTAAAAGCCACCACAAGCAGACACTTCAGCGGTCGCAGGACACCTTATAGCACGGAAGGCGTGACTGCATGACCGTCAATTTCTACTTCAAAGGTGACTAATGATCCGCAAAGAAACCTCAGCTATAAATATGGGCGAAGAGGATGTAATACACATCATGTTAATGAAAATGGAGCTACTTCAACCGAGTAATGCATTTTGGGAGATTTCTGGGGGTGGAAAACGCATTTCTCGGTTTCTTTCTCCTCGGCAAAGAAATAAAGTAAATACGAGCATAATTGCTTCGTCACTTCATTAAGTTAGGGCCACAATTCTTGCGGAACCGTAAAAATCGAGTTGAAGGAAAACGTAAGAAAGGAAAAATCGAATTTTAATAACGCTTACCGAGGAAGTGATGGATGCCAAGGACGGATAAGATACAACGTTCACTTTAGCGTTCCGGTAAGAATGGCATGAGAACAAATCTTGCGAAAAACACGTAATTTTTCCCCCTTAAAGTTGATTTCTTTAATGGTTTAATCCAAATCTTTGAGCATTCAAAACAAATCTAATCATAACCATGAAAAACTTTCTCATTATGTATTCTTCTGACAGTGAAAAAACTAACTATATGAAAAAGCTATCAATTTCATTTATGCTAAATTTTAGAATGAAAACACACGGTGAATCAATTTATGGTGCTTTAGTTTGTCGGATAATTAACCATCCGGTAACGCGAAAGTCTTTGCAGAAAATTTTTCACTAGCTTGCGTCCTTAAACGATTTTCGAACGTGCACCTCCTAACTACCATTTATTAGCAGTCTCTCATGAAAGGCACGTGAGGTAAACGTCATAAGAGCCCTGTCTAATTACTTTTCCCCAATCCAATGTCGTTTATTCGCCTGTAATTGAGGGCAAAATTAGATTTTCCTGGAACGATCAGAATCGCAGTCTTGTATATGAGAAAAACATACAAATTTTAGCGGTAACTCTACCCTCACGAGTATGCTATAATATAAACTTTATTCACTGAAACTATTCTCCAATTCAGCACGTAATAAAATCGAGTAATACACCGCAGGGAGTTCTACTATTTGGCTCCACAATTTCACAATACACAAAGGGAAATATCAATAGAAATAAGAAATGTCTTCTGAGGAGCTTTAGTTGAAGTTAACCCAGTGGAAACCATATGATGGTTCAACTCTTCCTGTAGCACCGTTTATACGGTTCAAAAGCGCTTGCGAGAGGCTCTATAGACAGTCGATGCACGATATACATTGTATATACATTGGATCCAATAAGGACTTCGCAGGCAATTTCAGTTAGAACGATCCCCGCAGTTCTCTCAACGGTAAACAAACAGTTTGGATTTCGCCTGCAGTATAAGAATTGCGGCTTTTAAGGCATCGGAAGAAAATATTTGAAAACAGGTGATGATAAAACCGAAATATTTCACGAAATGATGTTTTTTTATGCTGAACAAGATTAGAACAACTGAGGAGAAAACAATGGAACAGTGCTGCAAGTAAACAGATAGTGATAAAGGTGATGCAAAAAGGAGGTTGACAAGAAGCAAACCAAACTAACTCATTATTCAACAGTAAGGTATTTTTTATATTCAACCACGACACCTATTTGGTTTTATATTCATTATAAACATAAAAACTGAATCCACGCAAAAATTTACGCGCGCTCTGAACGAGGGATAAAACGAGATACTTCTTCCTTCCAAGTAAAGAAACACTGTTATTTTGCAATAAATCACTCCAAAGACACAACCATTTTTACTTTGCGCACCAGTGGTCCGAGGTTCCTTTCTGAAGAAGTGAAAGCAAAGCATCTTAATCGATCTGTCTTGAAAACTCTTTAAGTGTCGCGCGAATTGAAGTTATCAAAAGTTTGCGTATATTTACACATAGGAATTCGGTTATCGTATTTTTCTTGTACTTCGCAATTGTATTTACGTAAACAAACGTCCCTTTCCTCTATTTATTTTTCAGAAATGCCTTTCAGAACACGGTTTAAACTGCCGCAAACTTGGAGTTGATAAACAAACGTATCGTGGTGTAAAAAAATGGAGAGGAACTGAACCAACGCAGGAATTTTCCACGCGCCGAGAAAGGCAACTATTTCGTTCAAGCGTTACCAAAACAATGCGTGAATAGCCAACCCCACACCCAGCTCAACATAACGAAGCTAGCTGGATGACAAGCTATTTTAACGAAGGCGTTTCATCAGATAAATACCGCTATCTTACTTTCCTCGTGGAAAAGAATCTTCTCTCGCGTTGCTACACATCCGTCCCACCTGTTGATGCATCACTAGTAAGCTACGCTTCCCAACGCGCCCGAGATTTCTTTCAAAACAGACCGAGAGCTACACATACGCACTACATCACGGCTCAAAAAAAGTAAAAGTTTCGACCCTTCGTCTTCATCCGAGATCTTCAAGGGATTCCGGGCCCTCACTCATAATGACGCATCTGGTGCAAGAGGAAACGGCGCGTCGCGGGCAAGATTTCTTATCGCGCTTTGCAATAACATGGAATAACCTTCGCAGTCTCGGGCGAGAAGTAACGCACTGAAGGAAGCTAACAGTCCCTCAAAGCCGGGATAAAGATAGCTTTTTTAACGCCGTCGCCATGGAGTGACTATTTCCTCGAGGCGAGCATGCGTACCACGAGTCATCAACGCTAAGATTTACCATGCGGCACAACAATAACAGCGGGAGAAAATGGGAAAAATGAATGAGGACTTTGGAAAGTTTTCCTTGAAACCGTGCATAGCTTATTATCGTAGTTTTAAACGAAGAGAATGGTGTAAAACGAGCGAATAGGTTCATCCTTATCTCGAAAACAGAAAGTTCGTTGTTCTCTTTAAGTAAATAAAAGAAATGCCCTATGGGAGACGGCGATTCACCTACACAAAACTTTTTATGGATATAATAATACCATTGACGAAAGGTTAGATGGAAGAAGAGACTTTTCAGTCTCAATCTCGCCTTAATAAAGACCTTATCTGTTAAAAACTTGTCCAAAACCAACAGATATCTTACGCGTATATGCTTGCGTACGTTACTCCTGAGGGTCATCGACGATCAGATGGACATTTCAATGAACTCAAACCAAAAGACACATCCACCTTCAGAAGATACCCCGAAAGAATAAAAAGAAGGGGTTTCGCGTACTTACGTGGGTGGATTGACTATACTGAGGATCTCGGAGGCTGTGGTAGGGACGCGGCGCAGGTAAATCCGCTTCCCATCCGTGGACCCCATCCCTATCGACGCAATGGAGTGCACGGTCAGCTGTGTCTCCGGGTCGGAAAAAGAAAAAGCGTTCCATCCTGGGGAAAGGAGCGGCTCCGAAGCCGGGGGCGGTGGTTTTCCATCGTCGTCTGCAGCCCTTCTCACGCATGTCACCGTGAACTTGGCCGTGGGGACGGATGTGGGAAGGATCGTAGGGCGCCCGACGGGCCCGAAAAGTTTACTGTTTTCCGAGGCATCGTCCCCGCTCAGGCTCCCCTTCGTTTCGTACTCGGAGTTGTGCATGTCCATCCCCGGGGGAGACAGCAGGCGGCCGTTCTTCGGCCTCTTCCGTCCTCCGTCACCGTTGCCGATGCTGACCACCTCCTCCTTTGCGGAGACCTCATCGTCCGTGTCATCCGTGACCCTTATGGTCAGCTGTTGGTGATGGCCGTCGGCCGCCTCCTTTCTCCGCCGGCGACGCTCCGCCAAGCAGTCATCCGTCGTCGCGCTGGAAAACTTTTCCATTTGCCGCTCTTCACCGTCCCTCCTGTTCGCCACCGGTGAAGGGGTTCGAGGAGTATCGAAGGGGGGAGCGTGCCTTCGGGAGTAAACGCATGGACGTCCTCTTCTGGTTCAAATTGATGAACCTCGCACGGCTCAGAGGTCGCTACACGTCTGCTGTGTACTGCGCGTGGAACGACGTCCCGGTTTTACTTATCCGCATCGCCGCGCCGCCGGTTTCAAGACGGCGGGAGCGAGAGACAACTTTCTGCGAGGGGAGGGACGAAGCCATTTTGGTTCTACTGTGGGCGGGAATATGGAAGTGATTTAAGGTTTCACCTCCTTTTTCTTATACAGCCGAAATCTGTTAAACAGAATCTTCTCTTATACTTTCATCGAATTGTAGGAGAGCATGAATATTTTTATGTTAATTGAAGTTAATTGTATAGCAACAGAGAATTCAATGAGTCAAAGATATTATCAATCACATCTTCATCAACGCAATGGAAAAGAATTTTTATATGAAAAATCAATTGTTGTTGGTGAAATTACCTCCTCATCTGCATATACAGAGCCAATTAGACTTATAATCGAGGAAAATTCTCATATGAGCTTCATCGGAACTGACTATTACAATGTATGCTTGAAGATGTCAATGTGCATATTTATAGCATGAATAGGTTGCATTAATATTATGTTATGGTATTATAAGAATGCCATGAATATAAAATTATTCAAGTACTCATAAAAAAGAAATTTGAGCTCCAAGAAGCCTGTGATACAAGAATCTGCTTCAAGTCCCTGCAAAATACAATACAACGTAAGAGCTAAGTAAAAAAATTAAATTTTAGGCCTCCTTCATGACAAGAAGATTGTCACAAAGTTCATAGCACTAAAATAATTTTGTTTAGAAGTTCTACCATATATAAAATTTGAAAGCATTTACTGTTTGTTCAAGAGAATTAAAACAGTTTTCAGACTTTATTTGAAGCTTTGAAACTATAGTAAACTAAAATAAAATTAATATCCTAAAGGGTAATTAGGTGGAAGTTAATGCTCATGCTGAAAGAAATGAATACTTAGTAAAATTCCACCATTATTTACTTCATCAACAAGTTGACATCTTCAGGTGCCTGAGGATACCAATTCATTGATGAAACTAGTCAGAAATAAATCTGTTGTGGAATATCAAAGAGAACATTTCTTTCAACATATGGTAAACTACATGTGAAAAACTACTCCCAGTAGCTTTTCATTTCTTTCAATTCTTTTACAAATAATTTTCTATGAATACAACAAGTATGTTTGCAACGTAATATCAGTTTTGGGAATACTATATAAAAACAGAAAAAGAAGAAGAATTCATTAATATTTCTTCAATTGATTTGGTATTTCTAAAGTAAGATTTTGTCACTAAACACAAGGATATCATTAAATACACAAAGTAAATTAATCAGTTGGGACAAAGATTTCTTAATCCAAAGTCAAGTTTAATGGAATTAGATGCCAAATAGATACCAAATTCCATAAGATCAACTCAAATGTCATCATATTTCGCTCCCCATAACTATAAACTGTACATGACAGAAGAGATAGCTTTCAAAGTTGATCATGATGCTCAGTCAGTATCAGGGAATCCTGGACTTCATTCAAAAACAGATCAAGAAATGGTTGAATTGTATGTTAAAAGATATTTAAAAGTATGAAAGACTACATAAATCAATAATCATTTGAGTTAAAAGGATTTTGAATAAGTGATAATAATTGAAAATCAATGTATGATGATTGTAACATATCATTTACTTGTAACTTTATTATACTTTCTCATTTTTCTATTTTCTTCCCTCTTACCATTCTCAAATAATAATCGTCATATCTAATCATGAAATACTGTAGTGTTTCATGCTTGAATACAAAACAGTGCTTATATTCAAGAATTTATGAATCATTGACTCTTAAAAGTATTCAGAATACCTAGAAAATACATTTCCTAATGAAAAATGAATAGTCAAAGATGACTTTAAAGACTATACCTCTTATACAAAATCTCCAGCAGATTTTCCTCAGAAAAGAAGTATAGCATAGATCCTTCAGGAAAGCGGAAATCCATAGACCCTTGGAGGAACAATGGGGTGAGAGGAAAAAATTAATATGACTTAGATAGTTAAAATTTGAGATACAGAAGACTTCCATACACTATAACCCTGCTTGAGAAAGAGGAAGATTTGAAATCTTTTTAAATAAGAAACATGCAGATGAAAGAAAAATTATAAGAATGAGGAAGAATTTTGAGAATTCTATTCAATTTCAAAAATAAATATAAAAGTTTTAAAAACAAAGGCAAAGAAAAATAATGATTAAATAGATTTATGCAATCACAAATGAGGAGGTGCTAAATTGAAAATATCAAAGTATTATACCAACCTTTACCTGAAAGTCAGGATGGACTTGATTGAACTTGTGCAATTCAATTGTGTCACTCAATCCTGAAAGTCAAGACAGACAGACACATTAAGAAAGATGCTTTATCAAACCTAGGCTCCAAGATTGCCAAGTGAATAGAGAGCCCATTGACTTTTGTTGAAAGTGATTCTGGTTTTGATTCCTGAATGGGGGCTCTTATATGTAAAATTACCTCACCTGTTGGGGCACTTATTAAAATTAATACTAATACTTCATCAAACTACTCATCCTGATTATTAAAGCAGTAGTAATATTTTCTGAACATTTATCATCATTAATATAACCAGTAATTTATTTTCATTCATCATACAATGTCGGCGGTAAGTTAAACTAAATCAGAAAACAGAAGCAAACCATAGAAAGACAGGCAGCATTGTCTAGCAAATTTCAAGTAACCTCCTGTACCTCTGCAAAAGTTTAATTTTATAGCAGTTAATCATACAATATGACATTTTATAAATTAACTTATCATTCATACTCAGAAATAATCTTATTTATAGTCAAACATGACTTGATGTCTATATTTCTATCTCAGAAACTTAAATCCTCCTCTTTAGTACTTTCTTGTTACCTTATAAATAATAACAATCAATAATCATTCATATAAATATTGCTCTTAAGTTTGCAATTTATATCTTTCTTATGATATTAATATCTGTGAAAAATTGAGCATCAACAGTGATGTAATGAATTACTTATTGAAACACATACAAAATCCTTTACTTTCTCCATCTCTTAATTTAATGCATAATTTCCAAGGATGAAAAAGGAACGGATTATCAGGTGATACAATAAATAACAAATTCATTTATTATAAAATTTATTAAGCTTTTTGACAATCCAGAGTAAATTACATTGATATTAAAAAGACATTGAAATTTTTGTAGCTTACATTATTTTAGATTTGGGCTAGGTAAGGAAAGATGTCAATTTAGCATCAAAATTAATCTGCAGAAGCTTAATCAAAGAATAACCCAATCCTCATTTTATTGCGGACAACAAGACACACTCCTTCCTACACCTTTTTAAACAAATTAGTCAAAGATAAATTTATAGTGGGATATGTTTTATGGCCACTATAACAAATTTTGTTCATTACATTATTAATGACTTTCTAGTAAATACCAAAATTGAAAAATTATTTTAGTAGGAAATGTGAGGTAAATGTAGACATATAAATTAATACAAGGTAAATTTATGTTAAAGAATTTAAGGATGAAGATAGAACTATTACCATGGCAATCCAATTAGATAATGACATAAATCCAAAATACATTGCAGTTAGGAACTCTTGACTTACCCATGGTAACTAGTCATATAAAGCACCTTATGTTGAAGGCAGTGCACCTTGCTTCAAATACATAAAAGTCAAGATATTAGGGGCAAACTCCCCATCTCATTTCATAAGAAAGTATTACTGCTAAGTCCCCCTAGTACAATGAAAAGAGAGCAGTCATGTCCTTCAAAATACCACTAATTTACTATCAGATTAAAGTTCAGCAGTCTGAATAAATATTTTACAATTTACACAATATCAACCTTGAAGGACTTTGGCTTACACACACACAAAAAACTAAAAATAATTGCACCTTTTTGGCCATTTTAATGTAAAACAATCATTCAAGGATGCTGCTACCGGCAACACCCCTATTAACTAGAGAAAAGTCTTTCTCTGCACCATTCTAAATATTTTTCAAATGTACAAAATTGCATCCTGAAAGACTAAGCGCACATTGCTGATAGTTGAAATAAACTGCGATCAGAAATCATCAGTCAGCAATATCCTTAAGACTTTTTAACAGGCATTTCTACAAGGTGACATTACACAACAAAAGTTATACTTTCATCTCTCTCTGCACTAGCATAGATTCTTTGAACCATCATTCTTCTTTCAAAACATCACAGGGGGGCTAGAGATTATTACAACAGTTGAACACCATATAGTACTTATAAAAATTTAAACATACCACTCAGACTATCAAATCCTCCGGTGGCTCTCATATGAAGAAAAACCAACAGCCTCAAAAAAACAATGCAATAGTTTAGGTGGAACTATAACAGAAATGTGGCTCCTAATTCCTGTTTCTGATAAGCAAGGAAATACTGAGGCATGTGTAATAGATGTTGACTGCCACCACCAACTATACAAATCATTTGGAGCCATTGGAGGAGATGACAATACACAGAAAATGCAAAGAGGACTTGTTTCTGGCATAATTACAATCAACGTAGCTCTTCATTCTTCAGCAGATCCTCCAACAAGCCATCTTGCCATTTTCAATACTTCCACACTCACACGATCGTTGACAGCCACTTATAGACTGTCATTCACATCTGTCCCCTCCATTTAAATAATCACAATGAATGACACAACACGTTTAAAAAAGTGTTTGTGCAATATATATAATATATAACTTTTGGTCCCACCTCGATGGGGGAAATTTACGTGAGATAAGAATTATTTCTTGGTCAGACACAACATTCACCCAGTCAGCACCTTAGATTAATTGCTCTGTGCATTAAAAAGACGATTGAGCATGTGGTAAGCGTGACGTGGAGGACTCTTGAGGTGAATAGGGTGACTATACATACTTTCCATCGAGGTTTAAATGTGTGTCTGAATGTGGGCTCAAGTTTTGGTGTCGTTAAAGTCTTATTATTTTCAAGTCTTTCATGAGAGGTAGTCAGGGGAAGGTTCTGCAACTGGTTCTGGCGTTGTGAACAGTGGGTTGGGGAACTCTGGTGGGTGGGGCAAAGGACCAGCAATCTTGGGTCGACGCCTGTATGCCATTAGCCAGCATGACACTGCCACAGCTACAGCGACAAGTGCAAGCAATGCCGTGATGACTAGAGCTATTATGAAGCCAATCATAGATACGCAAATGTCCTGTTCTTCAGACATGCTTGGAGCTAAAGGAGAAACAAATGAGTATATTAGAAGTTAAATATTAACAAAAGATGCCAACTTATTAAAGCATGTTTAACTGTATTTTTTTAAAACATTTTTAAGAATAAAGACGATGTTTAATCAATGATATCTGATCCCAGCAGTGAATTTCAAGGCTATGACTGTGTTAAACAACATAAAGGCGAATCGAATACTTTCATATGCACAATCGAAACGATAAACCTCTCCTTGAATCCAGCTGCTAGAGGATGTGCCAACCATTTGAAAGTAGATACATACATTCCATAATCTATAAACAACCTTTGTTTCACAATCGAAAAATAAACTTGACCACCTACGCTTTAAGCAAGAAAATGCAGTTCTTAAGGCTCATTTACATGGTGTACCTAAACGATTTATCTGAGATCGTCATTCATTGAGTCCAAGGCGTAGGAGTCATCGCTTGGCATCTAGAGAATCGCCAAGGGCGCTCAGTTACAGCGATTAAACGGATTTAGTACATTTAAGTTTATAAACTACACATTTTATTTTACATATTCAAAAATAATTATTAATCTGAAATACGTTTTAACTATATTATCCACCCTGTCGTACTGAAAAGCACAGAAATATTCATTTGTCAAGGACGCGAGAAAACTAAGAACATTCCTGATCGAACCTATTATGGGAATTAACGCATCAATATTCCGCATTCCATACGAAATCATCAAATCTTGAGCGCTTGATTCTACTGAAAATAGTTACAAACTCACTATGACCTTTAGGTCAGACGGTTAAATATCCGAATATTCTGCAATTAATTTAGCTGAAAAACTTCATTTTTCTCAAAAGTAGTAAAATATTATCGGAATATAAGGAGGATGACCTTTGGTGTGAGAATTTTTTTCAATCAATCAATGTTTCCGCTATTCGAGGTATTCTTACTGTAAACGGAAATGTGCCACATGGAAGTTCTACCAAGTATTCAGCTACTCCACAGATGGAAAACAAAATTTAAACAAAGGATTTGCTGTCACAATGACTAAAATATAACACATATACGTTTTTTCGCAAACTTTGCGCTCACCTTATAGATATAGTAGTAACAAAAACTTATACTCACAAGCGTTTACCCTCTCTTTCACAAAAGCTACGCGGAACAAGGAGAGTACCAGTTCTTTTCCTAGTATTCGAACAATTTGTATAAATTGTTCGCGATAAGCCTGTGAGATGTATCCACTGAAAACGCGGAGAGTTCAACTGAGCACAGGCGTGTCTCAACAAGGAAAGGTTCAGCCTACGTCCGTGCGCCTGCTCAAGAAACCGGAGTTGAGGACAACAGGTGACTCACTTAGAACTTGTTACCACGTGACCCGCCTAGTAACGTTCTTCCAGTACATATAAGTCGTTTCTCCGTAACGTCAACGACGTAAATACCGCAATTGCGGAACTACTTCGCGTGGGATAGTTGATTTTGCGACAATGAACTACGGATGCTGATTCCCAATGAAACCTGTAACCACCAATAGCCATAAGCAAACTCTCGTTAAATAAAATATGATTGGAGGTGTCGAGAGCCTGTACGGGTCTAGGGGAAAATGGAAAACATCCCCCGCTTTAATTCCGTATACATATTTTTCCATCATTTTCTATCTTTGGCGGATCCAAGGGAGGGGAGGATAGAAGGGGGTGTTCGCTCTCTCTCGTCATGACGTAGCAATACTAACAATTTGCCTAGGATCAGACAGGGAGGATCTATTAAAATCAGACAGTGAAGTTTTTACCCTATTACTATATATCTACCGTATTTATCACGACAAATTGGCATGTTAATAATTAGAGGTGAGTTCATAAGGAAATGGTCCTAAATCTCCTTCCCTTGATACGCACCGTTACTCCTTGGCAAGTTTCTAGATCAGCCCCTGGTGTATATTATAGATAATGTATGAGAACAAAAAAAAGGATTATATCTTATGTATCCATTAAATATTTCAACTGGTTATCGTGGCGTCATTAGGGCGTGCATCAATCACAAAAGAAAATATTACATGATATCATTCAATCACACCCCAAATTTCTTTTTGCAACTAATAATTTTCTTTAAATTCATCACGGTGTTTGTGGCAGATATAAGTCAATATTCTCATTTAGCTAAGGTTTAACTTTATCTGGGATAATCACTGGTTGCTCCTATTCATGAAAATTCCCCATTTTCTTCCAGATATATATGAACTATCTAATATTTATAAAGAAGTATTTGATTTTGGCTCATGATGAAAATTCCATACCCCCTATTTTCATTGGCCAATTCTTGGCTCCTCCACAGGAAAAAGTCAAGTTAGGGCCCTGCCCTTTGAATAAAAATTTTAAATCTGATTCAAATATTACATTATGCTGCTTTTTTATTTCATGTTTAATGTCATATTTTTGGCAAAAACCCCTCATCATAACTAGAAGAGAACAAGAGAATGAAATATGAGACTAACCTTCTTTGGGATCAATGAGCCTCTCTTCCTTCCTCTCCAATGTAAGAATGGCATTTGATTGGATGGTAATTTCCTCTCTTAACTGACCCTCGTAAGTTGATTCCATTACGTCAACATCAGTTCCATTTTTGCCAACTCTTACATCCTCTCTTACCTCTCTCTTCCTTCTTCCGAAGGCATCATAGCCTCGACAGTTGACCTAAGCAAAGAAAATTTTCACAATTAGGGGCCATATGACAAAAATTTTAAGGAGAGGAAAATGCATGAATTTATTCATTTCAATACATCCATCAAATATAAGGAAAGAGAGCAGCAAGGTCTCTTGGAATGATTCATTTCGAATGAACAGGTAAGTATCACTTGATTAAAAGATGGTAATCAGGGCCACTGTGTGTAGTTGAGAAGGTTGTACACAACACAAATTAAAATTTTTATTGCTAACTATTGCTATTGATTTAGAATAAATAAAAAACTTCAATAAGTTTTATATTTAAAGGATAAATGCAGTTTTTCTTCATTTGGAATTTTTCTTATTTTCTGGATTCTGGATAATACTATTTTGCAAGGGCATCTCTTACACACATAATGACCCAAGTGAGTACAATTAGGGATATTGAAATGAAAAAACCAAAAAATCTATATTGAAGTAGAATTTCCCAATTAAAAGATAAAAGAATATACATTTAACAGAATAATACACAATTACTTGTGAGTTGAATTTTTCATACATAAATAAAGGCACCAAGATAATTTTAGGATTATGATCTAATATTATTTTATAGGTTGATATAAAAATATATTGCACATCTAAATACATAATATATGAGATACATATACATAGTTAATAATGCCAATATTGTCCTTTATAAAAATGATTATACTATATTATGAGGAAATATTGTTCATTGTAAACTTTATGGAATAATAAATAGATTATCATACAAATAGACTTCATCCTAAGGACTTTATAATACTAACTAAGCAGAGGAAAATTGAGCAAGAGGCATTTCTGAATTTATAAAAAGGTCAATTATAGTAAAAATAACGAATATTACTTACTGGTTGGCATTTACCAAAGCAAACCCTAATGTTACATTGGAATCTGATGTTATCACTAGATGGGAACTTGAAGGCATTGAAGGTTGCAATAAGTGACTGCTCTTCTGGATCAAAGGCCCATTCTCCAAAGATGGTGGGATCAGTTGCACAACCATCTTCATCAGTCACCAAATATTCATTTTCTATCTTATCGTCCATTGTCTTAGCAATACATGATCTTGCAAAGCCTCCATATATACCTGAAAATGCAGATAAATAATAAAGCACGTGATTCACATGTAAAACTTATTTGTATTCTATGTATATATGGGGTCAATATATATAAAGTGCTATGACTGATAAAGTAAGGTCACTTACTTGCTGGCTGGACATCCACCTTCAGGATCAAATCATCACCAATTTCTGCTGAGTCAATCTCTTGTCCAGTCTGAGTGACTATTTTCATTGTACATATTGGTGGAGGCCCAGTGTTGGCAATTGTTCCAGCAGTTGTCAACATGGAGACATTGAATCCAAGAGTCACGTTCTTTTCTCCGGTAGTGTATACGCATTTGATGTGATATGCTTGGGCTTTGTATGTCACAAGTTTTGGATGTTTCTGTATCACAAGAATAAAGCTGGCTTGTCCCTGTGGTAGATTTAGATGAAAATATCCATGTTGAGGAGTCAATCAAATTATTCATTATTCCATTAGTACTTCATCAACTGATATCTTGATGAGGATTATTATGAAAATCGTGACAATTACATCATTAAGAGCTTCCTTGAACTCCAAGAATTCTCTCTTATATTTCAAACTGCACATTGAATGGTATAATTTCTATCAGCTATTAGATGAAACAGATAGGAAATGGGAAAATGATAGCTTTGACTAGATAAAATTTGCTAGAATTCAAGGATTAAAGTATAAAATAGGTCATGACGAACTGATGATTGTGAACTAATGATAAGGTAAAACTTGAGTATGATTTCTTATACATAGTTTTCAATGGCAACATTTGTGATTGCACAATCATGGTATTATTTCCTTACTCCAAAATTAAATTCCACTGAAATATAAACATTGAAAACTCACTAGGAAGATAGATGTTTACTTACATTAACATGTATGAGACCGCAGCTACCAAAGTTAACTTTGAATATCTCTACTCTAGGAGCAGCGTCAGGTGCCATGGTGACAACCCGACGACATTGCTCATCCTTGCTGTGTCCCTTTACATACAGGACGCCGTTGAAGGTTTGTTCGGTGATGTGTATCTCTACCTGTACGCCATCTGAAAGACAGCTTACTACCATTTCTGGACTGGGGAAATCTGTTCGGAATGGTGAGGTTCCATCTGAAAGAAAAGTAACAAGTTAGTTTAGTAAGCTTGTGTCAATGTCATGTTTACCACAAGAGAACATCAAATAATTATTAAATTTACTTTCATCACCAAGTGAATGGAAAGTAGAGAGTACTTACTGCAATAAACTTCAGGGTTTCCTGTGTAGCCAGTAATGCACTGGCAGATTGCACGGTGGTTTGTAGCATTACACAAGGCATTGATTCCACAGTTTTTATTCAAGCATGGATCTGTACAAATTCCTCCAGGGCTGATTTCAGTGTCACAATAATTGTTGTCTGGGCAGTCTTCATCTTTTGTGCATCTGGGACCAGGGGGTCCTGCAGAAAATTTTTTAAATGAAATAAATAAATAATTAATGTCTTATTTTTCCATTGTCAAGGATCAGTAGACAACTCCTCAAGTTCTCAAACTTAAACTTTATGAAAGAGAAACCTAACTTACCTATCACACAATTTCCCTTAGAATCTAGATGATAACCATGATCTTGAGGGCACACACAGTTGCCTCGTTCATCAATAATCATTCCACGCTCAAGAGCACATACACATCTGCCTCTGTCATCCACTTTAAGTCCTGAAATAGTCAATGTTTATTTTATATATGTTAAGAGGAATAGGGAGAATATTTTATTAAACTTTTAAGTATATTGCTGCTGAACTGACTAACCTTTCTCAATTGGGCATAGTATGCAGTCATCATTCTCATTAAGCCCTGATCCTGGTGGGCATACACAGTTTCCAAATACATCTCTTACGTAACCCTTTTCTATCAAGCACGGGGCAACTAAAGAAAAAGAAATAACATAGATTGATATCTGATCATGAAGAACATCGAGAGTAAAAGATTTATGTCCACAGTAAAAGCTATAAGTAAAGTAGTATAAAAGTAAAGGTAGTATAAAAGCTTCATTGATTCACATTACGAATTGATAGGGATTTGAAGAAATAGTTACATCCATTCTGTGGGATTTCTTGTACTTAATGAAAGGAGAGTTAATCTTGGTTTCTTCATTTTTATTTCCAAAATCTTTCTCTTACAAGGGTTTTTATCATTAACACGTTTAAAGGAATTAAAAAACATATCCAGTTTCAAGGAGTGGTTGCATAATTTTTCTGATTGCTAGATGAAAGTATCTTTTTCAATGGTGACATAATTTTTGTATCAACTTTATTTATATGATTATTAAAAGGTAAACAGTAAGATATTAAATATTAAAATATGTGGAATTAATTTTTGATCAAATTAATATAACAATCAATAATATAAGATTTTATGGGAGTTTGTATTCAAGTTCATTGGTTAAAAGAGTCATAGAGATGGTGATTAAATTTTACATACCCTTGTCACATTTAACAGCTGCATTTCCTTGGAATCCTGGGATGCACTCGCAAATCATTGTGCGAACTGGATAGGTATCCAACACACGACAATTTGCATTTTCACCGCAAGGCTTTGTTACGTTACAGGGGTTGACACAGTTGTTGTCGATACAAGCTAATCCGGTTGGACAGTCACTATCTCTGCGGCAGCTTACATCATCTGAAATAAGGTATTATTTGATTTCAGGTTGATAAAATGGTCCAGCAGATTAAAATATAGGATTGAAAATTATTAAAAATTAAAGGCAAGGGTAACAATAGATGGTGTGGTAAATATATCATAGTAATTAGCAACAAAAATTTGATGAAGTCAGCAATGAGAAAATTTGATTAAAGAAAGAGATCAAATCAAAACATAAAATGAATGTATTTTTATGAAGTTATTTTATTGTGAATTAGTGAAAATTTAGAGCAGTAATTCTAAGATTTTCGAATTAACCCAAAAATTTTCAAATCTCGCATAGTCATCCGTTGTTTGATATATATTTGATATAAATATATATGATTTGTAAAGAGAATATTTGTTCCTTATGTACTTTTATGTAACTGATCTAGCCATAAATTGAAATTCTAAACCAATGTATGTTTCCTCACCCTTCTGACATATTTCAGCACCATTTCTTGCCAGCATAGTGTGTCCAGGTGGGCATGAACACACTGCCCTGTGATTGTATGCAGTACATTTTGCTGATTCAGCTGCACATGGATCTTTTTCACATGGATTTTCACATTGGCCATTGATGCAAGCACGGGTTGTAGGACATTCTGAATCTGATCGGCAACCAATAGCAACACATGACACATATGGGTCTCCGGCTAATCCAGGGAGACATTCGCAAAGAGCACGATGGTTTGCTCCTCTACATGTTGCATCAGTACCACAAGGTCTGCCATCAGGTTTGCAAACAGGTATACAATTGCCATTTTCACATGCATGTTGACCTGAGCATTCATCATCACTTCGACATCCCACTAAAAGAATGGAAATATGCAATTATTAAATTCACTAGAATCAATAAAAAAATCCATAGTTTTTAAGATGAAACTAATTTTATAATATATGTAGAGAAGAAAAAAATATTAATTATTTATCTAGCTAAAAGGATCTTTAAATTTCTTCAGGAGATTATCACTTGATGCTGTAAGGTCATAATATCAAATTATACTTCAATGATTATTAATTACTAATTGAATAAGCGAACTGCATCTGAATATGGCAGATCATTAAGATGCATCCTCTTTGAATGCTTGAAATGTCATAAAACAATGTTAAATCTAGAAACAAACAAATACTTGAAGCCTCTAACACTCAAAATTTCTTATTTAAAAAATCTCATAGTTTATGAATAAAAGAAATATAAGGAAATAAAATGAAGATGAAAAAAGAAGAGTGATTTTGGATAGAAAATATCAGAAACAATTTCTATGAAATTACTCTCAATGAACTTTGTAGAATATATGTATAATTTTATAAACCTATACTTAAGAACAATTTATAAAGGGTTGCTTTTTTCCACTATATCATATCACTTACCTAGTACACATTTAATTTCTGGATTTCCTTCATATCCTTGCCTGCACGAACACACAGGCTTATGGTCAACCACTCTGCATTCTGAATTGAGGCCACAGTTGCATGGATTTCTGCACACCCCTTCCACGCAAGATTTATCTTCAGGACATTCTGTATCAGATGAACATCCAGCAATCACAGGTGTTGTTGGTTTGCATATACCTATACCACCACTAATATATCCATCTGGACACACGCACAACATGGTGCGAACTGGGATGGTATTGGGAACAACCCTACAGCGTGCATTTCCACTACAAGGCTCCAATTCTTTACATGGCTCTGTACATCTTGATGAAATACAGGCAAACACAGATGGACAGTCAGCATCAGTGGTGCACTCTGGTCTTGGTTCTGGTCTGCATGCCACATAAGGATTGCCAATGTGGCCAGGTGGACAGCGACAAACAGCCATGTGATGTCGCACAATGCAATCAAGAGCAGTTGGAGCGCAAGGGTTGGCATGAATACATGGACTTACACACTGAGAGTCTATGCAAGCGCGATCACTTGGACAGTCACCGTTGCTTCTACAACCAACGACATGACAAGCAGTGTATGGGTTGCCTCTGTAGCCACTGCGACATCTACATTCTGCTCTACCAGCAAAGGCAAAGCATTCAGCATTGGGACCACAAGGATCGTTCACGAGGCAAGGACTGATGCAATTTCCATTCACACATGCTTTTCCTGAGTCACATTCTGAGTTGCTTCTGCAACCAACTGTTGGGATAAATAGATATTTTTTCTCAAAATATATGATAAAAACTTTGAGGAGTAGCTTGATATTTAAAATTTCCAAGTTTCCAAGTGACTATTTAAAAATTTCCAGGTACTGATGACCACTCAGTTTAAATTTTATATATAATTAATGCAATTTATAGTAAATATGTGTTATGTTAAATTTCCTTGTTGAAAAAACTTCTTTGTTTTGTAGTAAAATTGCAATAAATGAATATAGAAATATATTTGTCTCTGTACATAATATATCTAGATGAATATCCAACATAATGTTAACTGAGTATATTAAATACTAATAAAAGAGAAATAAATCAAAAGACTTACCGGCATAACAGGCTATGTTAGGATTTCCTTCAAAGCCTTCTTCACAAGAACATATAGGTCTATGATCATGCACAAAGCAGGCAGCATTGCTTCCACAGTCACATGGGCTTCGGCAAATTCCATTTATACATGTTGTATTGCTGCTACAGTCTGAATTACTTGTACAACCAGGTGGTATGGACAGGGCAACTATAAATATAGGATAACAGCCATGTATAAGAGATAAGCATTTCATCTTACAATGTAATACAATACAACTATCTTGAGCTACTTTGCACGAGAAATATCTCAAATAAAAGTATTATTATCTGCATTGAAGTATCATACCACAAAAAGCTGAATAAATAACAATTATAACAGTTGTTAATTTTTACATCTGAGAATTGAAAGTGGTGAGTTTGTAAGAATCATAGAATAATTAAGGCATTAAAAAACATCACCATTAAAATGCTTATTTAAATTAAAGTTCAGTATAGTCATTCAATAAGTACAGTTTTCAATTACAGAATGAAAAATTTCGTTTAAGTATTTCAACAATTTCTTTTGAAGTAAAACTGTAAAATAAAAAGTAAGAGTAAATATAATTACTCTATGATGTGATATATATTTAACAAATTTTTCTTATAAATTTGATGTGTTGCATAAATGTTCGAATGTGATAAAAGATTGCCAAGAAACAATGGAGTTTGGAACAGAGAAAAATTGAATAAAAACAAACCTGGACGACATTCTCCATTGATGTTAGGCACCCATCCCTCTGGGCAAGTGCATGTCATTGTCCTCACTGGTACAGTTTCTAGCACCATACATCTTGAGCTTGGAGAGCATGGCTGCAGTTCTAAGCATGGATTCAAGCACTTCTCTCCTATGCAAGCAAGTTGTCCTGGGCAATCAATGTCTCTCTTACATTCAGCAGTTGGCTGAGGTGGAGGTGGTCTTGCTTCACAGAAAACAGTTGGATCACCAACTGGCATGGATTCTGGACAGCGACAGGCTGCTGCATGATTTCTGACAATACAGTTGGCGTTTGGTGCACATGGTGATCTGAATCCAGTTCCCATGCATGGATCTATGCATCTATGGTCCATGCAAGCGCGAGTTATAGGGCAGTCAGCATCAGTACGGCATTCGATTCTAATACATCTGACAAATGGATCACCCTCGTATCCAACAGGACAGCGGCATTCAGCACGGTGTGATCCAGAATCAGAGTGACACATTGCATTTGGTGCACAAGGGTTGTTTACTATGCAAGGATTGATGCACTCTCCATTATAACACTGTTTATCTCCACTACATTCTTCATCAACTTGGCAACCAACTGAAAAGGATACAGTTTGTTGTTAAGACCCCAATGATAGATTTACGCTTTTTAATCTATGATTTATGCTTTTAATGAGTTTTAATTATGGGGAATACTCCAAGAGTAATTTTCAATAAGCATCTTCAAATAAAATTAAGCTTTTAAAAATAGAAAAAACAAAAACCTAACTCTACTGCTCATTTCACGTCTTCTATCAATAATTCATTAATTTTTATGAATAATTCAGTTGAATTTTAAAAATCAATCAATTCAATACAAAAAGTCAAGAGCTTTATATAATATAAAGGGATTGAAACACCATTAAGTTAATAAAATGATTAAAAGAGAAACTTTGTCATAGAATAACACTCTATGGTGGAAGAAAAAAGTAGTCTCTTTGTACCTCTCACACAGCCATACTGCGGGTTTCCTGAAAATCCAGGTTTACAGAGACACACAGGATAGTGGTTGGATACTCTACATTCTGCATTTGGTCCGCAGTTGCATGGGTTAACACATATTCCATTAACACAAGTTTCTTTATCAGAGCAGTCAGAGTGGGCTGTACATTCCACTGAAATTGCTGTAACTGTAAAATCAAGGAAAGAATTGAAGAATTTATTAGATACAAGTAAAATATTAGGTAATAAAAATATCATTGAATTTTAAGGTAATTTATATAATAACCGTCATAATAGAACTATTTAGATGACTTTTTGTAATTTTTAGAGTATAAATAGAAGATCTATTATACCTTCAGAATAACAGTAATAAAATTATTATTAGTTATATATTTATATTTAGTAATAAAATTTAGGAGTTCTGATTTTATGGAACTTGATAAGAATTTCCCTAAATGGTTATTAGGAGTTTTAACCACAAACTTTAATGCTTAAATTAGCGATAAGTACTAAATGACTCATACTTGGTGCACAGTTAAGTAGTGGATTGCCCTGATATCCATCTGGGCAGCGACACACCGGCTTATGATTTTCAACATGACAGAAAGCTGTTCTTGCACATGGGTCTCCAACTGTGCAGGGATTTATGCAAGCTTGATTGATGCATGCACGCTGAGTCGGGCATTCATCATCATGCAAGCATTCTGGAGCTGGTGGTAAGTCAGGGATCTTGGGAACTGGAAAACAAAGAAGAAATACATATTATTACATGTAATTCATGGGCTATGCTAAGTCTGAATCAGAACTACAAACTTCTTGGTCCAAATGATTGACCATTACAATTATAATGGTGCTAATAGTACAAAAATGAACTCACTGTTGGTGCACTCCAAATATGGATTTCCTTGGTAGCCAGGAGCGCAAGAGCATGTAGCTTGATGGACCATAGCACTACATATAGCGTTAACACCACAAGGAGTCCTTCTGCAAACTTCTACACAGGATCCTGATTCACATCTGTGGGTGTCAGGGCAGTTCGAATCTGTTCGGCACTCTGGTTCAGCTTGAACTGAAGGAAGTGATTGATAAGATTAATATCATTGGTTTAGAATGCTTTTCAAAAAGTTTTGAGGGGTAATTCTATCAATTACTTACCAATTCTCTTGCACAGGCCATTCTGATCAATAACATGGTCAGCAGGACATTTGCACATCACTGTTCTTAAAGGCAATGTGTCCTGAACATAGCATTCTTGATCTGGTGAGCATGGATTGGATGCATAGCATGGGTTCACACAGTGAGTACTGATGCAGGCATGTCCAGATGAGCAATCTGCATCTTGTCTACACTCTACTTCTGCTTCAACTGGTATACTTGGTTCTGTAGTATCAATAGAAACTTCCTCTAATTAGTCTTTGTTAATATCATAACTAGTAAATTATTTGTTGTTTCATATTATAAGTCAATAAAATATGGTAAATTGAATGTATTTCTTTGTTAGTTTTTCTTGGACAGGATACTTCAGCAATATTTATCAATCTACTTGAAAAGTGAATTCATTTCATTTGGTTAGAATGACCATAATTTTTAAAGAAAATTCCCAGATAACCAGCCTTCATAAAAAAGCCATGTAAATGGAAAGAAAAATCACTACTAACAATTAATGTAATGCATTAAATATAATATATTAGATGTATTCGTTATACAAAAGAGTACAATCATAAAAATTCTAATTAAACCAGAATAAAATTAATTTTTAAAGGGATATTATTGAAAACTGATATGAATAAAAAACCAGTATAATTGAAAACTGACAATTCAAATGAAAGATATTTTCAGATAAAATAAGGCTGGAAAATTTTAGAAGCAGTCATACCTTTACACATGAAGTGAGGATTTCCAGTTGTTCCAGGTGGGCATGAGCATCTTGGGGCATGATTACGTCCCTCACAGATTGCTCCTTCACCACAAACATCTTCATCAATACAGACTGGTCTACAAACTCTGTTGAGGCGGTCACATGCCTCATGATCAGCACAGTCTTCATTATACTGGCATATTCCTGTCACACATGCAACCATGGCATCTCCCTGCGTTCCTGGTGGACAAACACACTGTGCACGATGTAATTGTGCCTTACACTCTGCTCCTCGACCACACTGACTCTCACCAGTTAACACAGTGCAAGGGTTCAAACAGTTACCACCAATGCAAGCCTTGTCAAATGGACAGTCCTGGTCGGTACTACATTCAGCTGTTGAATAAGAAAAAATACACTATATAGAAACTTAAGCAGAAACCTGAGCAATGAACTTAGAACATTTTTGAGCTGAGTAAAAAGATAACTCAAATCCATAATCACTCTTACCCTTGTAACATCTGATCTTAGGATCACCTCCCCAGCCTTGTGGACAGCTACACACAGATCTATGCAATTCAGCTCGACAAATGGCTTCATGAGCACAAGTGTTAGCAACTAAGCAAGGATCTTGACACTTCTGAGATAAGCAAGCACGATCATTTGGACAGTCAGCATCATTCCTGCACTCTGGCACAATAGTTGGTTCTGTAAAATGAAAAGTATATCCATGAAATTACACTCTATTCCATTAATTATTGCATTTAATTTTTATGTAGCAAATTTTTAAACATTTCATGAGAAAATTTATTGTAATGTAGGGGATATCTCAATGTGTGAATTTCAGTTATGTTTTACTTGGTTTATAATTCATTAAAAACATAATAAAGAACAGTTCTTGACTTATGTAAGACCTTAATTTGCATAGATTGAGAATCACTGTTTCTGAATTTGCATTTTTATGTACTTTTCATCCATTAGAATTTGGTTTGAAATTCCGGGTTTACATTCATCAAACTTATGTAAGTGGGGAACTGATTGTATGCATTATTAATAAATGAAACCTCATAATTGATTCTCAAATTCATTGCTTCTATGATATTTATTGATATCAATATTATGGGACAAAAAAAGCAGTTGGTTTTACATAAAAATCAATGGTAAGAATCTACCTCATGGTCATGGTATCCGAAGAGTTCTTAGCTTACCTTGGTAGCAATTCACAAATGGATTTCCAACCATTCCAGTTGGGCATCGGCAAACTGCTCTGTGGCCTGTTGCACGACAATCTGCATTGTGAGCGCAAGGACTAGATACTGCACATGGATTGACACAAGCCCTGTTTTGACAGGTTTCAGAGTCAAGACACTCATCATTGGAAGAGCATCCAGGCTGATCAGTAGGAGCTAAACATTTTGGAAGGAAAATGAAAATATTGATTTATTAAGGACAAGATAGGAATCAATAAAACAATATCATAAAATAAGCTATCTGAAGAATTTCTTGCAACACATATGGTTATAATTCTCAGGTGTTCTATTTCAATAATAATTTAATTTAAAAATAAGGGTAATAATATAGTAAAATACAGGATATGTGCCTTTTAGAGGATTATTTGCAAATAGTGAAGAGTTGAATCTGTACATGAATATGTCAGAGAGAAGGATGGTGTTGTTTTGGTTATATACACAGTATACATTGACTATCCTAATTTCTCTTGTAATCATGCAGGAAATGTGGTGTCAATGGAACATGCAAAATATGTGTAACTGTACTAATGTATTGATTGATTAAAAACAGAAAATGTATACAAATATTATCACAGCTGCAGGGCAATTAAAATGATGACCTGAAAAGATATTTAAGGAAGTTAATAAATTAGTAAATTATTACACAGAAATTTTGTATTAAGTTTTTCTGTATTAAATCAAATAATTAATTAGTTATTGAAACTAAAAATAAATATTTCATTATATGTAGAAGAAAAATTTATTTAATGAGATGATTTTCAATTAGTCTCTTGTTATTTGCTTCAAATGCAAGCACAGATTATCTTTCTTCGTAAAATGTTTTATATGAGAAAAATAACAAAAATTTACACAGTACCTGGTCTACATTCAACATCTGCATCACCAACAAACCCAGGCAAGCACACACAGACCATGGTTCGAAGTGGCAGAGAGTCTACAACATTGCACTTGGCATTATTTCCACATGGTTTTGTTTCAAGGCATGGATTCTTGCAAACTCCATCAAAGCATGCCAGCTTACTGGCACAGTCAACATCAGATTTACATTCAACTGACACAATCGGAGCTGTTTAAGGAAAATATAAATAAAAGAATGAGTAAAATGAAAAATTTTAGATAGAGGAACATATCAATGGATTTAGTAACAGAGATATTAATTTTGTTTGAATACTCACCAATGGTACAGGAAGTAGAAGGATCCCCAATGTATCCAGGTGGACAGCGGCAGACTGGCTGATGATTATTTACAGTACATTGAGCACCTGGAGCACAATTGCAGGGGTCTTCACATTTCCTTCCACGACAAGCCAGGTGGTATGGGCAATCTTCATCTCTCACACATTCAGATCTTTGACATCCAATCAATGGATTTCCCCAGTAGTTGTTGGCACATTCGCATTGAGCACGATGAGAAACAATGCGACATATGGCTCCCTCTCCACACTGAGTGTATGAGCAAGGATCTCCACACTCACGATTGACGCATGCTTGAGTTGGTGGACATTCAGAGTCAGCACGGCATCCAACTAATTAAGTGTGAAAAAGATCAAATTAGAAATACATAGTATTGAACCTTAAAAGCATGATTTGATGCTAAATATTCCCATAAATTTTCTTATTGTGCATCTTAGGAGCAGATTGATATATTACACCAGAAAAACCCTTAACATATCATAAGAGAGCAGAAATATCATTATACAATTACAGAACAAATCAGCACATCTAATTCAATAGCAAATTTCTGTTTTAGAAATCCACAAAAAAATTCTCCAACATTTAAAGGAATAAAATAATTATCTTTTGAATTTATTCTATAAGAAAAACTTTACTTACTTTCTTGACACTGTCCATAGGAATTGCTCACATAACCATTGCCGCATGTGCATAAAGGTCGGTGAAGCTGTACTCTACATTCAGCATATTGAGGACAGGAGTTTGGAAATTCAATACAGGGATTGAGGCATTTCTGGTTGATGCAGGCTTTGTCATTGGTGCAGTCATTATTTTCCACACACTCTGGTTTTGGAACTAAAATAAATAAATGGGTATTAAAATGTGAAAAGGAGATTTTCATATCCTCATTCCATTAATACATTAGCAACCAGAGGCTTTTATTTCTAAAGAGCATCAAAGATTTAAACATAAATTATATTGATTGTTAAAACACTTATATTTGGAATTTATTTATTTTATCAATAAAATGCAATAAAAATATCAACTTAAATATAAAACAAAACTATTCCAATGAAAATTAACAAAATCTCTCATAGGAAAAGTATTTGGTTTGAAATTTAAGAAATAAATTCATATGAAAGTTATAAGAATCTATCCTTGTCAATAATATGTTGTACATGTCATTAAAAGATATGTTGATAAAAAAATGAGATTTTTAAGAGTAACAAAACAACCTTTGATTATACACAAGAGGCAAGATCTAAATAGTGTTACATCAAATATTTGAATATGTAAGATATCCATAAACTTTGAGCAGCTTACCCTCTACTGCTGCTAGCAGACACTGAATGTGAGCATCACCCATGTATCCACCTGGGCAACTACAGACAGCGACATGGTTCACAGCTCTACAAAGTGCATTGAGACCACAAGCTCCAACGCATGGATCACTGCACTTCTGGGCATAGCAAGCTTTGTCTCGGGAACAGTCACCATTGACAATACATTCAGGATAAGTGCAAATGCCAATACCATTGTTCACATGACACTGACCATTGACACCACATGGAGATGGATTGCATGGATCAACAGGTGGAGCTACGACATGATAAAGGAGAATATTAGTTTTCTATTGCTTTTGGAACCTGATTAATATTCTTCTTTTGATTCTTTAAATGAGTTGATTTAATTGTAGCCTAAATGAAATATTGTATATTTTGTGAAAAATTAAAATAAATTATTGTTTGTGATTTAAAATTTTGAGAAAGAATTGCTAGGAGCTGTTATGAAATCTGAATGCAGTAAACAATGATTAAATCATCATTTTCTTCTTCATTCAAGTGAAAATCATTCAAATATAAACCATAACTATGCAACAATTTACCTTCATAAAAACTTTCCCAAATTAAAATAAATGCATTTTCAATGTAAACAGTCATATTTATATATGAGTAATTTTTAAAATATTTAATAGTTAAATGCTATTCAAATAAGCATGAATCCTTGACTTATGGAGTATCCTTAATTTAATTACAGAGTAAAAATTTTACAATTTTTTTTATCTGTTAACAACTTTCAACATGATGCATGAAGGAAAAATATTTTCTTTAAATAATCTGCCTTATAGGAAAATCTTGCCTGATATGGTCTTGAGTGGAAAATATGAATGTGGCATATTGTTCTAATTTCAATTGCAGTAAATACATTGGGAATTTCTTTTGAATAAGACAAAAACCTTTTACATCATGAAAATTTTTTGGATCTTAACTAAAGGAAACTATATAAACTGAATTGAATCAAATAAATGACATGAGATTTCCCTCTTCACAACTAACAGCCTATCCATCCATACACGTTAAAAATTTAAGCAAAAATCTGACAGATATTGATAATTAATTCTATGTATTGTTTTCCTGTATAAAAATTCCAACAGAAATTTTTATTCCATTAAAATAATCTGAATCCTGATTTTTATTTCAGCAAAAAATGGGATCATTCAATAATCTCCACTGGATGTACATAAGAGACTGGGGTGTAGATAATTGTTGTTTGCATGATAAAAGTAAAATTAAAATTCTATCTTACCTGGAATATCCTTGCATTCTATGAATGGATCTCCTCTTAATGGTAATGGACAGGTGCAAATTGGACTATGATTCACCACTTGACACTGAGCTCTGTATCCACAAACTCCAGGGCAAGGATCTCTGCACTTAGAGTTAGAGCAAGCCTTATTTCCTGGGCAGTCTGAGTCAAGCACACATTCTGGACGGCATCCTAAGTCACCAGTGCCAATCAAACCAGGGGGGCATTCACAAGTAGCAATGCCTTGGGGAGTCACACGACAGAGTGCACCAGGTCCACATGGGGATGGTTGGCATGGGTCCGATGGTTCTTTGGGAAAATGTGAAATATTTATAAGTGATATGCTTATAATGGGTCCCAGAATAATTATATCATAATTAATAATAGTAAAAACTAAAAGTCATATGCTGAACAAAAGGAAGTTAATAAATATCTATACAAATTTAGGCAATAAAGTGAAATATTTAACATAGAGAGTTTATAAATTGGTAGATGACATAGCGTAATGAGCATTGAAAGGCAATTACAGTAGGTAATATCTGGTCAGTGTAAATGTTATGTCTCTAGTTTCTCTGGAATAGACTGGAGGTGGAGTCTTAATTTTCTACTTATGCTAGGTAAACACTGAAGTCTTTTATATGAATAATACTCATAACTCAAAAGGAGCCTGTTATCCTTTATGTATGGGAAGATCTACAGCATATATAGAAACATTTTGTTCTCCTTAATGAGAGGTTTTTAGCAACTACCTTTACATGTATAAAATAAATCCCCTTTGGATTTAAGAAAGTCTCCCATGATTGTGGATTTTCATTACATAATAGTCACTTTCATTTCTAGAATTTGGTAAAATTTTAAATTTTAGGATGAATTTTGAATATAGAAAATGATACTCACCATAAACACGAATGGCTTCACAGAGTCTGAAAGCATCTCCAGAGTAGCCATCAGGGCATGAGCAGATGGGAATGTGGTTGGACACAGTGCAGATGGCATTGACACCACAGGTGCCTGGACATGGGTCTTTACATTTATTCCGTATGCAGGCAAGGTTAGCAGGACAGTCAGATCCAACAAGACATTCAGGACGACACCCTTCATAAGGATTACCATGATACTCTCTGAGGCATTCACATGTGAAATGATTGCCTTCTTGACGGCAGTGAGCATTGGTACCACAAGGATTGGGATAGCAAGGATTGGGTGTTGGGGTTGGTCTGGGTGGTTCCTCTGTAATCAAGTAAGAAAAAACAATTAGCTAGAGGAAATAAAATTCTGATGATTTTGTGCATGCCAAATTAAATCTATAACAGGCTTCATAGGGTAGAATTTAATCTTTATAACTCTATGAGCTCATCATTTTTTAAATAATGGCCTCTGGAATCTATCAAATCTTGGTTTATTTATCCATTTGCAAAAGAATGATTAATTATTTATGAATCAAATAAAACATATAACATTAATATATATTGTATATGTCTTCAATGCTGTATTCAAAGAAAATTTTGAAAGCAAGTTACTTAGCTCTGTGGTATTAAGAAATTACCACTCTGTGGTATTAAAAAATTAAATCAAAAATAAACAGATACAAGAATAAAAGAATAAACTAAAATTCATGCATACAAAAACACTGCATTCAAAAAATACAAACATGTGCAAAACAAACAGAACATGCATCACTTCATACAACATATAAACAAATCATGCTGAGATGACAGCATGCAACATGCACAATCATGCTATGGCTAACAAAAACATTGAGAATAATGTTCAAATTTATACCAAGGACTTCCAAGAATGACACAGTCATTCACTTTGGTGTTCTCTGAAATAAAAACAATCAAAATGAGAAAATATATGTTTAATAAAGTTATATAAAGCTACTAAAATCAATTCCTAAACAACGATTATTCTTGACCTGAACCTAAAAAAGCAGTAGCTATCAGTAAAAAAAAGGTAAATGAAAGGCAACTACTGATGAAAATCACCAAATAAATATTAAGCACTGATTAAAAATTATTATCTCAAAATCATTACCCTTTAAAAGCATTTAGCATAATCAACTTTAAGCCACTCCGTAAGCAACTGAAAATCTTCAAATAAAATGCCAAGCAGCCAACCGTAATTATTGAGTAGTCTCTTACGTTCAACTGGAGAGCAGAAAGAGAAAGGATCTCCAGTAAAGCCTGAAGGACAGACACAGTTGGGAATATGTGCTGCTACGTGGCAATTGGCACCTATGCCACATGATCCAGGACAAGGGTCACGGCAACGCAAATTGATACATGCAAGTTGTGATGCACATTGTCCATTTGCTGTACATTCTGGATGACAATTAGGTGGAGAACCCAGATAGCCTTCCAAACAAGAACATGATGGAGAACTTCCATCCAATGATGGTTGGCATCTTGAATTGGGACCACAAGGTGATGGGAAGCATGGATCTATTGGTTCATTCGGACGTGGAAGTGGTTCAGCCGCTTTAAAAATAAAAGAAGTAAAATAAACATTCATTTCTATGGAGAAGAAAATATGATTATTATGAATATTATTTTAACACTTGGCAACTTACGTATTGGGTAACATCTAGAGAATGGATCGCCTGTATGACCAGGTGGACAGCTGCATATAGGATTGTGATTGATAACTTGGCATCTAGCCAACAATCCACATGTTCCAGGGCAAGGATCTCTACATTTCTGCATGATACAAGCCTCGCTAGGACCGCAATCAGAATTCACAACACACTCAGGTCGGCAAGATGGTGGTGTGCTCACATAACCAATCAAACAAGAGCAAACTGCTTGGCCATTAACTTCACGGCACTGACTGTTTGGTCCACATGGGGATGGCTGGCAAGGTTGAGTTACAATTGGTGCTATAGGTGAAAATATAATACATCATTAAGTATAAGCATACCATTCTTCTTTCATTGAAGAGAAGGATGAAATGACATTTGATTATAGGATAATTTTTATTTGAAAGATGTTAAGTAAATAAGGAATAAAATTATCTCATAATAATCCAAAAATAATTTGTAAAATTTTCTTACCCTCAACTTTACGACAGAATCTGAATGGATCTCCGCTGAATCCCTCTGGGCATGAACATGATGGAATGTGATTAACTACATCACAGCGAGCTCCTTGTCCACATGTTCCTGGACAAGGATCTAAGCAATGATTCCTTATGCAAGCCTTGTCTCTAGGACAGTCATCATTAAGAACACATTCTGGTCTACATCCAACATAAGGATCTCCTCTGAAATCTTCCAAACATGTGCAAACACCATCGGCACATCTAGCATTTGGTCCACAAGGTGATGGGTTGCAAGGATCCAGCACAACTGGTTCTTGAGCTAAATGATCAAATTCATTGGTGGTTTAGTCAATCTGGGTAAATTATATAATTTATCAAAACATACAAAAATAATGTAAGGAATTACATACGTTTAGGAGGCTCTGGATAACAATTGGTGAATGGATCTCCAGTGTAACCAGTTGGACAGGTACATACTGGGGTGTGATTTATCACATTACAAAGAGCTCCCTGTCCACAAGATCCAGGGCACGGGTCTCTACATTTCTCTCTCATACAAGCCAAACTTGGGCTACATTCAGAGCTTATAACACATTCTGGTCTACAATTTGGTGGGCTTCCAATGTAATTCTGAAGGCATGAGCATGAAGGATATCCACCATTGTCTCTACAAGTTGCATAAGGACCACAGGGGGAAGGCACACAAGGATTCTTAATCTCAGGCTTAGGATGTTCAACTGGCTCTGTAAAATATAATATATTTATTTATTTAAAAAATATTTTTCCTTCATTTCTACATCTACATTATGAAGTTGTGGTTAAATAATCCAATTTACCTTGTATAGGATAGCATCTTGTAAATGGATCTCCAGTATTTCCACGCTGACAAGTACATATTGGGCTATGATTAATCACCTCACAAACAGCATTGATTCCACATTTGTTAATGCAAGGATCTGCACATTTTCTGTCAATGCAAGCCTTGTTTCTAGGACATTCTGCACTAACAATACACTCAGGTCTGCAACCTGGTGGACTACCTATGTAAGTTGGTAAGCAAGAACAAATAGCTTGGCCATTCAGTTCTCTACATTGGCTGTTAGGTCCACAAGGTGAAGGCACACAAGGGTCTTGAGGGTCTTTAATAACTGAAAAAGAATGTGAACAATTATATTTTACATAAAGTTCTCATAATTAAATATTAAAGTAGAAGAATTTTAATATTTCTATATTTTACCTTCTGTTGGTATGACATGGCAGAATCTAAAAGGATCTCCAGTGTGTCCTGGATTACAGAAGCACGATGGTAAGTGATTAATAACTTGACATGCAGCATTCTGACCGCAAGTGCCAGGGCATGGGTCTCGGCATTTGGACTGCATACATGCCAAATGTGATGGACAGTCAGTGTTAATCAAACATTCTGGTCTACATCCTTCATAAGGATTGCCCAAATGATCAGGGATACATGAACAAGATCCAGCTCCATTTTGTTCTCTACAGATGGCATTTACTCCACATGGAGATGGAACACAAGGTCTCTCCAATGGACGCGACTCAGGAACTGAATAAATGATTGTATATTAGAGATGTAAATTTTCATATAATATTAAAGAGAGTAAAATAATCCTATTTGCAATATTCCAGTATGCGGTACACAAACATACCTTGAGGCAGGATACACTGAGAGAATGGATCTCCAGCATAACCAGCTAAGCATACACAGTTTGGAGTATGGCTGACTACCCTACATTCAGCATTTGCTCCACATGAACCTGGGCAAGGATCTTTACACTTTTGGTTGATGCAAGCTAGATGACTAGCACATTCACTGTTGCTCACGCATTCAGGACGACAATTTGGTGGAGAGCCGACATAGTTTGCAAGACATGAACATGATGGACTCTCTCCAACTACTTTGCATTCTGCATATGGTCCACATGGGGATGGTTGACATGGGTTTGAAGGAACTACAACTGGTTCTTCAACTACAAAATTAAGAAAAAATATAGTTCATAAAACATTCAAAAGATTTGTTAATTATAAAAAATATTGATAAGCATATATTTTTACCTATTGGATGACATCTAGTGAAGGGATTGCCTGTATATCTTGGTGGACAGCTACAGATAGGACTATGATTGATTACTTGACATCTTGCTTCAATGCCACATGTTCCTCGGCATGGGTCAATACACTTTTGATTGCTGCATGCCTCATTCAAACTACAATCTGAGTTCACTATACATTCTGGTCGACAAGTAGGTGGACTTCCTATGTATCCAATAACACAAGAACATACTGCTTGCTCATTAATTTCTCTACACTGGCTATTTGGCCCACAAGGAGATGGATTGCATGGGAAGGCCTTTGGTGGAGCTAGAATAGAGAAAGAATGAAATTAAACATTGAACAACGAAGATCAAATCAATCAATTTTTACAAAATTATAGAAAAATAACTTACCTGGTATTGGATTGCATGATATGAAAGGATTGCCAGAAAGTCCATTGGCACAAGAACATGTTGGAATATGGTTGATTACATCACAGCGAGCACCTTGTCCACATGTTCCTGGACAAGGATCTGAGCAATGATTCCTTATGCAAGCCTTGTCTCTAGGACAGTCAGCATTGAGAACACATTCTGGTCTACATCCAACATAAGGATCTCCTCTGAAATCTTCCAAACATGTGCAAACACCATCGGTACATCTAGCATTTGGTCCACAAGGCGATGGGTTGCAAGGATCCAGCACAACTGGTTCTTGAGCTAAATGATCAAATTCATTGTTGGTTTAGTCAATCTGGGTAAATTATATAATCTATCAAAATATACAAAAAAATGTAAGGAATTACATACGTTTAGGAGGCTCTGGATAACAATGGGTGAATGGATCTCCAGTGTAACCAGTTGGACAAGTACATACTGGGGTGTGATTTATTACATTACAAAGAGCTCCCTGTCCACAAGATCCAGGGCATGGATCTCTACATTTCTCTCTGATACAAGCCAAACTTGGGCTACATTCAGCGCTTATAACACATTCTGGTCTACAATTTGGTGGACTGCCTATATAACCATATTTGCAAGAGCATGATGGGAAATCTCCTGCTGCTTGACAGATTGAATTAGGACCACATGGAGATGGAACACATGGGTTAACCGTAACTGGTGTTTCCACTGGTGCAGCTGTAATAATAAATAATAAATAAATAAATATATGCTATACTATTATAATAAATGTAATTAACATTACTTCCGAATGAATATAGCATTGATATATTTTTCATAGGAGAGGAATAAAATACTGACAGTAAGTCAATAGCAAATGTGGAATCCTATCAAATCAAAATGAGTATTTCCACATTTAAGTAATAGTGATTACAGCTATTATTATTTATTTACTCACGAGGTATAGGATAACATCTAGAGAATGGATCCCCAGTATGCCCCTCACGACAACTGCAAATTGGGCTGTGGTTGATGACTTCACAACGAGTGAACTGGCCACATGCTCCCGGGCATGGATCAACGCATTTTCTGTTCACACATGCTCTGTTCTGAGGGCATTCAGAGCTTACAGTACATTCAGGCCTACAGCTTGGTGGACTTCCAATATATTCTGGTAAACAGGAGCATACAGCTTGTTCATTAATGACTTTGCATTGAGCATTTGGTCCACATGGTGAAGGTGAGCAAGGATTTTTTGTTTCAGATACAACAGCTGTATATAAAAGAAAATAGAGTATTTCAATAATAAATTATTATAAAAAGTAATTTCAAATACAAAGAGAAAAATTGGTAGATGTAATAATTAGAAAGAGAATTTCAAACTAATTTTAGAAACATTAACTGAAAGCTGCCGAAATAAGGAACAACAATTAGATAACTATTACAACATAATTATATGCCATAATTACAGTCAATATAGACATTAATCATCTGTTTTATATAGCTTACGTTCTGGTCTAGCTGGTGAGCAGTAACGGAAAGGATCTCCTGTGTAACCCTGGAAACAAGTACATGATGGCAAATGGTTTATAACTCTGCATTCAGCATTTTGTCCACAGGTTCCAGGGCAAGGATTCTTGCATTTGTTATGTATACAAGCTAATGATGTTGAACAATCGCTGTTAAGGACACATTCTGGTCTACATCCTTCGTAAGGATTTCCATAATAATCAGGTATGCAGGTGCATGAACCAGCTTTGTTTTGCTCTCTACACACTGCATTTGCTCCACAAGGTGAGGGAACACAAGGATTTGTCTGTTCAGATGGACGACCAAGAGGCTCAGCTGGAAAAGATTAATTGAAGTTAGTAGATAATACAGAGAGAAAAAGGAATCTTTATATATATAATTTCAATAAAGTTACTTACATAGCTCAGGATTACACTGTATAAAGGCATCTCCAACAAACCCTGAAGGACAGAAGCAGTTAGGGAAGTGGCTAACAACTCTACATTCTGCTCTAACTCCGCAGGCATTTTGACAAGGATCTGAGCATTTTTGGTTGATGCATGCAAGGTGATTTGGACATTCACTGTTACTGACACATTCAGGTCTACAGTTTGGTGGGGAGCCTCTATATTCAGGCAGACATGAACAAGATGGACTATCTCCCACAACTCTACATTCAGCATAAGGTCCGCATGGAGATGGCTGACAGGGATTAAGCTTTACTGGTGCTTCTTCAACTAGTAAAGGGAATAAAGATATAGTAATAAATATTCTGGAGGCAAGTGGTTATAAAAATGTCCTAAAAATAAGGGAGTACTTAATTTTTTCATATAATAGATTTTATTCTTACAATAGTGTTGATATGAACTTACCTATAGGGACACATCTTACAAAAGGATCCCCAGTGTAATGTGGTGGACATCCACAGATAGGATTGTGATTTACAACTTCACATCGTGCACCAGTACCACAGGCTCCAGGACATGGGTCTCTACATTTACGGTTTGAGCAAGCTTCATTCTGGCTACATTCTGAATTGACTACACATTCTGGTCTGCATGATGGTGGAGAACCAATGTACTCAGGGAGACATGAGCAAACAGCAACATTATTTACAACTCTACATTGACTATTTGGTCCACAAGGTGAAGGACTGCATGGCTGCAGTAAAACTGGCTCTAAAATGAAAAATGAATGATTTTAGTTTATATTTGGCTAAATACAATGGAATAAAAGGGATATTTCTGCTAATATGAATTTTCCATTGAGAATGATTTTTCTTACCCTCAAATGGACGACACAGAATGAAAGGATCTCCTGATGTGCCAGTTGGACAAGAGCAGATTGGTATATGGTTTACAACAGAACATTCAGCTCCTTGTCCACACGTTCCAATACATGGATCGACACATTTTTGTCTTAAGCATGCTTTATTTCTTGGGCATTCAGAGTTTAAGATACATTCTGGACGGCAACCAACGTAAGGGTCTCCAGAATATTCAGGTATGCAAGTACATGTACCGTCTCTACATTCTGCATTTGGTCCACAAGGAGATGGATTGCAAGGATCAATTACAACAGGTTCCTTAACTAAAAAAGAAAATGAAGGAGTATTAATAAAATTATCTTCTCAATAGGGTAAATTTTATGTTGAATAGGGAGAAATCTTTCTTACCAGGAGGAGCAGGTTGGCAGTTGAAGAATGGGTCCCCTGTATATCCTTGAGGGCATGTGCATATGGGAGTATGGTTAATCACACTACACTGAGCATTAACACCACAAGATCCTGGACAAGGATCCCTACATTTTTCTCTTAG
Organism: Pachydiplax longipennis; assembly: GCA_036926295.1. Classification (NCBI taxonomy): domain Eukaryota; kingdom Metazoa; phylum Arthropoda; class Insecta; order Odonata; family Libellulidae; genus Pachydiplax; species Pachydiplax longipennis. The sequence goes on along the minus strand of JAVFKF010000004.1, from coordinate 35,213,619 downwards.
ACAGGCAAGATTTGATGGACATTCAGAGTTAATGGTACATTCAGGGCGACATCCTGGAGGGCTACCAATATAACCTGGTAGACAGGAACAAGATGGTACTCCTCTAATATTCTGACACTGAGCATGTGGTCCGCAAGGTGATGGATAGCATGGATTAAGTGGTTCAGACTCAGTAATTACTGCAGCCACTGTAAACAATGTCATACAATTAAATTTAATATGATTAAAAATACAATGGCTAACTTTTCATTTAATTTTTGCATATATGTGTACATATTGTTACCTGGTATAATTTGACATCTGAAGAAAGGATCTCCTGTCTGTCCCTCAGGACAGCTACAGATGGGTACATGGTTCACCACTCTGCAGAGAGCATTCTGACCACATGTTCCAGGGCATGGATCAACACATTTTTGGTTTGTGCAAGCCTGATTCAGAGGACACTCTGAACTGACCACACACTCTGGCCTACAGCCTGGAGGACTGCCAATATAATTGGGCAGACATGAGCATACAGCCTGATCATTTATTTTCCTACATTGTGCATTAGGTCCACATGGTGATGGAGAGCATGGATCAAGAATCACTGGAATTTCTTTGGGATTGAGAAAAAATTTAAAAATAATTAGTACAATTAGAGAAAATTTTACAGTATTAGAGTAAATATAAAGTTAAAAGATTAATTAATTATTAATTAATAAATCCTGAATAAAATTAACAATTGATACCTTCTTTGGGTGCCAAGCTACAGTATCGGAATGGATCTCCTTGATAACCAAGTCTGCAGTTGCATGATGGAAGATGGTTTATCACTTGACAATCAGCATTCTGCCCACAAGTTCCAGGGCATGGGTCTTTGCATTTATTTCCAATACAAGCCTTATTTGATGGACAATCGGTATTTAGTACACATTCTGGCCTACATCCTTCATATGGATTACCAATGTAATCAGGTAAACAAGTACAAGCACCAGCATTATTTTGTTCTCTGCAAACAGCATTGGAACCACAGGGAGATGGTACACAAGGAGTTGACTGTTCAACAATTGGTTCTGGAAGATAAAATATAATTAGATTTTGTAATAAATTGAATCAAAATCATTACAATGTTTTTCTGAGAGACTGAAGTTACCTTGTTGAATAACACACTGAGTGAAAGGATCACCAACAAATCCAATGAGGCATACACAGTTGGGAGTGTGGCTAACCACTCTACATTCAGCATTAGCTCCACATAAGCCTGGGCAAGGATCTTTACACTTTTGGTTGATGCAAGCCAAATGACTGGAACATTCACTGTTGCTCACACACTCTGGTCTGCAGTTAGGAGGTGAACCTATGTAATTGGGAAGGCAAGAACAAGATGGGCTGTCTCCAATCACTCGGCACTCTGCGTAAGGACCACAAGGAGATGGCTGGCATGGATTCACAGGAGGTGGAGTTGGTGTATCAACTACAAAATAAAAGTAGAATATAAATTTTTAAAAAATAGTTAGAAATTAAATTTATAATAATACAAAAATAATGACAATTTAATCAATACAAACAAATGAAAACTACTTACCAATTTGAACACAGCGTACGAATGGATCTCCAGTATAACGTGGTGGACAACTACAGATTGGATTATGGTTGATGACTTCACATTTAGCTCCCACTCCACAAGTACCTGGACATGGATTTCTACATTTCTGGTTACTACATGCTTCATTCTGGCTACATTCTGAGCTAACCACACATTCTGGCCTACAAGTTGGAGGACTTCCTATGTATCCTGGTACACAAGAACATACTGCTTGCCCATTTACTTCACGACATTGACTGTTTGGACCACATGGTGAGGGGTGGCATGGTTGAGTCACAATTGGTTCTAAAATGACAAATTTAAGGAGACAAATGACAAATGAAGGGAGAATGGATACCTTAAAACAAGTAAAAATTAAGGATATGTATCTATTATTCTTACCTTGATAAGGCCTACAATCCACAAAAGCATTTCCAGAGTATCTCTCAGGACAACTACAGATGGGAATATGATTGACTACCTCACATATAGCATTTTGTCCACAAGTGCCTGGACAAGGGTCTTTACATTTCTGTTGAATACATGCCCTATTCCTAGGACAATCTGTGCTAAGGACACATTCAGGTCTGCAACCTTGGTATGGGTCTCCTTGATATTCAGGTAAACAAGAGCAAATTCCATCTCGACATTGTGCATTTGGTCCACATGGTGATGGATTGCATGGATCTTGTATTACAGGCTCTTCTAATATTTAAAAAGGCAAATACAATGTTTGATAAAGAATATAATGAAAATTAGTATAGGTAATCAGCATAAGATATTAACTGAAAAATAAAATGACTTACGTTCTGGTGGTTTAGGATAGCAGCTTGAGAATGGGTCTCCAGTATATCCAATAGGGCAAGTGCACATAGGTGTATGATTTAGAACTGCACATTCTGCATTGTGACCACATGATCCTGGGCAAGGATCTCTACACTTTTCTCTTATACACGCCTTATTACTGGCACACTCTGAGTTAATGACACACTCTGGCCTACAATTTGGTGGAGATCCAATGTAACTTGACCTACATGAACATGAGGGCGCTCCTCCTATGTCTCTACATTCAGAAAATGGACCACATGGAGATGGCACACATGGATCCTCAAAAATTGGTTTTACAGGTTGCCGTGGTGGTGCTTAATAGAAATAGAAGAAATTAGATGAAATGAATCTTTGGGAAATTTAGTTTAGCAGAATATTTTTACAGTTATGATAATAAACTTACTTGGTATAGGATTGCATCTAGTGAAAGCATCACCAGAGTATCCTGGTAAGCAAACACATATTGGACTATGATTGATCACCTCACATCTTGTATTTTGTCCGCATGGACCCGGACATGGATCAGCACATTTTCTATTAATGCATGCCCTATTCTGTGGACATTCTGTGCTGACAGTACACTCTGGGCGACAACCAGGTGGACTTCCAACATATGTTGGCAGGCATGAACAAACTGCTTGACCATTTACTTCCCTACATTGGCTATTTGGTCCACATGGAGATGGGCTACAGGGGTCTTTAACTTCAATTGCTAATAGATATAATTGAGAAATAAAGAATTAAAATTTTGCTAGAATAAGATTTACCTATGTTGTTTTGAATTCATAATAGAAAAATATATCCCAGTAGAAGAATTTAAGCACAGAAGAGCTAATGCTTACAAACATTATCATCACTTATTATGAATGATACAAAATTGTCTCTGGTTGGCAGGTGAAAGTGCTGCAAAACTACTTGAATTCAGATGCTGATAAATTCCTTTTTAGAATTTGAGATGATTGAGAAAGATCAATTTTTAAAGAAAGTTTAAATTAAGATACTGAGTGATGGCTGATATGAATGTTTGCCACATATAATTGCAGCTTTGAATGAGATTGTAAAAACAACTAGAAAAGAAATTAATATAGAAGAAGATAAAGGGATAACAAGAAACAGCTGCACATCATTGCAGTAAAAAGAAAAGTAGACTATTGTGATTAGTAAGGAAATCTATGACCCTAGGATACCAATCATGAAATGAAGAGAGGGAAATGGAAGTTTTTCAAAAACTCAAGATTCTTATAATCTCTCTCAAAGATTATAGTAAAAATTTTTAAACATTTTTAAGTATTACAACATAAGTATAAATTCAATGAAGGGTCTGATCATCATTCAACTTTAAAATCTCCTCAAATGTGAAATACTCTAAATTAACACTGCAATAGAGGACAAACATAAAGAAAATTATTTTTCCCTAAAAACTTCATGATAAATCTTACTTGGATAATGATATTTAGTATATTAACTTTTCGGTTTATGGAGATGAAAGAAATGCATGCTTACGCTCAGCTTGTGCAGGGCTACAATATCTAAATGGATCTCCAGTAAATCCTGGATGACATGTGCATGATGGCAAGTGGTTAACCACTTGGCAGTTTGCATTCTGACCACATGTCCCTGGGCAAGGATCTTGACACTTCTTCTGAATACAGGCTCTTGATGAAGGGCAGTCTGAATTTATTACACACTCTGGCCTACAGCCTTCATATGGATTTCCAAAATGATCTTCAATACAGGTACAAGACCCTGCACCATTTTGCTCTCTACAGAGAGCATTAGCTCCACAAGGAGATGGGTGGCAAGGTGTGCTTATTTCCTGAGTTATTGGAGCTGTGAATGTGATTTGTTTTCATAGATAAAATAATGAAGACAAACATTTAACAAAACATTTTACCTACAATCGGTACCATACTTCTCTAGATTAAAAACACTCTTAAAGGCCATGTTACACCAAACCAATTTCTTAATTTCTCCTAAATGCTGAATAACATACTAACTAATGCTAGATGCAACTTTCAGCATTTTATTTTTAAGATTATTCATCCTGTTATACAATAAAACAGCATGTCTCTACTTTAAAATAAGACATCGGAAAAGGGTTTTCTTGAAAATATGACAATTTTAGCTCTATGTCTAGAGAAAATAGTATTTATCATCTAAAAATAACAATAAATGTAACATACCTTAGATACTATAATAAAACATCAAAGTACTTTAAAATATAAGAAGAATAAGTATGTGCATACTTACCTTCTAGAAAAAATAAGATATGAAGGATTATTAAATCACACTATTAAAGCAAACTAAGACATTATCAAAAAATAAAATTGATTGAGAAAAAATACATTAATTTGAAATTTGAAACCCTGAATAGAAATATTCTATTTCAGTATTTTAGATAATAATTAGACTATAAAGACTGCTTTTTAAGATTTAAATGCATCCAAAATGGCATCATTTACTGTAAATATCTCTTGAACAAACACACTTCATATTTTTTAATCAAGTTTTCATGTTTGAAGGTTAATTTACAGAAAAGTAGACATGGTAATTAATTATTTCTTTTGAAATATTAATTATCTGAATTTTATAGAATAATTACATGTTATTATAATAAAAATTCTACAGCAATACTTATATAAATCCTTGAATATAAAACCCTGAATAAGTTGAGTACCTTTCCCTCTTCCTTCCTTCAAAAACTTTAGACATCAAAATAAGAATGAAGTAAAGCAGAAATTTACTGGTACTGAACATCATGGGATATGGTTAATGATATATGGATATCAATCATGGGATATCAATTACGAGTTAATCAATTTTCAACAGCCTAACATCATACATACCTTGCTGAATCTGACAACCAACAAAAGGATCGCCATTAAATCCTGGAGCACATATACACGTAGGAGAATGGCTAACAGTTCGACACATTGCATTAACTCCACACATTCCAACACATGGATCACGGCATTTTTGATTAAGGCATGCCAAGTGACTAGGGCACTCAGAATTACTTATGCATTCAGGTCTACAGTTGGGAGGAGATCCCTTGTACTCAGGAAGACAAGAGCAAGAGGGACTTTCTCCCACTACCCTACATTCAGCATAAGGACCACATGGAGAAGGTTGACAGGGATTCACAGGAGTGGGTGGTGAATCAGCTAGTAAAGTGAAAAAGGTAAATAATATTACCCTGAGAAGGCTGAAGATAAATTTAAGTTGAGATAAAATAGATCTGAGCAATATATGAATCAGATACAAGCAGAAGTAAAATGCTTACGGATAGGACTGCATCTTATAAAAGGATCTCCAGTGTACCGTGGAGGACAGCTACATATTGGATTGTGATTTATTACTTCACACTTTGCTCCAATTCCACAAGTGCCAGGGCAAGGATTTCTGCACTTTTGGTTATTGCAAGCTTCATTTTGGCTACACTCTGAGCTTGTAACACATTCTGGTCTACAATTAGGAGGAGTGCCAATAAAGCTTGGCACACAAGAACATACTGCCTGTCCATTTATTTCCCTGCATTGACTGTTTGGACCACATGGAGATGGTAAGCAAGGTTGAGTTACAACTGGTTCTACAAAGGAAAAACCATAATTGCATTACATGTCCCAATGGTGTATGAGATGCAAATTCCTATGCGAGGTAGCTCCAGAATACATTTATTTTATAAAAAGAAAGTAGAAAAAGATGACAAAAGTGATAAGGAAATGATATCAAGGCAAGCATATGTAGTCAGATTTAGGTAACGATTAAAATGCATCCAAAAGCATTCCAAACATATACCTAGAAAGTATCACAAGAGAAGATGGGCCAATGAATTTCATCATTCAATAGAACTAAGAGATCTCAAAAAGTCATAATGACCATGACCAGTCACAATGACATACAGAAATAGCATATCTTCTGCAAATTAAAAAAAGGATCCATAATATTGAAAGGAAAGAATAAATTATCCCAAATGACTAATTTGGAAAAAAAGGGGATTGAGATAATCTACACAAATTAAGCAAAGAAAATACAAGAGTAATTAATCAGAAAGAATATGAATTATGAAAATAATAGAATTCCAAAAAACAGTAACTTCAAGAAATTGATTTTTTAATCGTAAAAACAAAGTATAAAGTAAGATTTAATTGTTCGAAAAATTATAAATTGAGAACCCTCAGAAGATATAAATTGCTAAATTTCAACAAAACAACGATGGCTTACTATTCATATTATATTGCATCATTCACAATTAACGCAGGGGAATTTAGCAAAATGTCACCTATATGGAACTTCAAAATATAATAAGAACCGAACGAATAAATAAAGCATGAGCATACAAGAAATTACCGTTGAGAAAGTTGATAGTGTCAGCAAATTCTCTAGATCTCAGGCGAAATCCCCAACAGACAATATCCGTGAGGAATATATTCGATGCAAACCGTTCCTCGGATGGATTCCGCCTGCGAGCGATCCGCAGATTTACTCGGTTACAAATCGCGTCTGGAACTACCTCCCTAGACATTACGCCCTCCCTTTTACCTTGGTATGGTCTGCACTCCACGAAAGGATTGCCAGAATACCTCTCTGGACAGCTGCACATGGGAATGTGGTTGACTACCTCGCATCTGGCGTTCTGTCCGCAAGTGCCGGGACATGGGTCCACGCACTTCTGCCTAACACAGGCCTTGTTCCTCGGACAATCAGTGCTCAGTACGCACTCAGGCCTACAACCCACGTACGGGTCTCCTTGGTACTCGGGCGAGCATGAGCATATGCCGTCGCGGCACTGTGCGTTGGGGCCGCACGGCGACGGATGGCAAGGATCTTGGGCTACAACGGGCTCTTGTTCTGCAAATTGAAAGGCGAATGAAGGATCGAAATGAGCAAACGGCGAGTGATCAGACAAACACAAGACCGGCAAAGCCGGAAAAACCTACGTTCAGGCGGCTTGGGGTAGCAGCTGGAGAAGGGGTCTCCGGTGTATCCGACGGGGCAAGTGCACATGGGCGTGTGGTTCAGGACGTTGCACTGAGCGCCCTGACCGCAGGAGCCTGGGCACGGGTCCCTACATTTCTCCCTCACGCAAGCCTTGTTGCTAGGGCACTCGGAGTTGATGACGCACTCCGGCCGGCAGTTTGGTGGACTGCCCGTGTAGCCTGAGCGACACGAGCAAGAGGGCGAGCCCCCTATGTCCCTGCACTCCGAGAACGGACCGCAGGGAGAGGGCACGCACGGGTCAACCAAGACCGGCGTCTGAAGCGGCGGCGGAGGAGCTACAGGAATTAAGAGTGGAGCATCAGGCCTCTGAACGACAGCCTCTCGAGCGATTCGATTGGAACGCTCCCGTCGAGCCAACCGCGGACGCCAAACGACCTCCCATCTCCTGGCGTCGCGACGCTCCGCGGAGAGTGCCCGTCCGAAGGCGGACGGCCTCTCCCGCGGAAGTCTTTGAGTAAAAGCGCCTCGATGGGCGGCGGTGGCGCCCGCTTTGGCGGACGGAGCGTGGCATTCGAACCGACAGAGAGTATTTCAGCTAAAGTCAGCAAAAATATGTTCCTCTTACGTGGAATGGGATAGCATCGGCTAAACGGATCTCCCGTATATCCGGGTTGGCATGTACATATTGGACTATGGTTGATGGCCTCGCAGCGAGTGTTCTGGCCGCACGGACCAGGGCATGGGTTGACACACTTCTGGTTCAAGCAGGCCTTATCCCGTGGGCACTCCGGGCTTACCACGCACTCTGGCCTGCAGCCAGGAGGACTGCCGACGTAGCTCGGCAGGCAGGAGCATACGCCCTGCCCGTTGACCACGCGGCACTGGCTATTGGGACCGCAAGGCGACGGCGAGCATGGATCTGACGGCTCCTCTAGGATTGCTAAAATCAAAATCACGGTTTGCGTTACCAGGGGGCGCAGACGCCACCAACGCTAAGCTTCTACGACAACAAGCCTCTAAGATATATCAAGCGATTCCTCGCATCCTTACGCTCGGTTGGTAAGAGACTGCAATGGCTGAACGGGTTCCCCGTGTAGCCGGCGCGACAGATGCACGACGGCAAGTGGTTCACCACCTGACAGTCCGCATTCGGTCCGCAATTTCCTGGGCAAGGGTCCTGGCACTTGTTCCTAATGCACGCTCGGTTAGACGCGCAATCCGAGCTCAGCACGCACTCGGGTCGACAACCTTCGTACGGATTTCCAAAATAATCCTGGATGCAACTGCAAGCACCAGCGCCGTTTTGCTCTCTGCACACGGCGTTCGACCCACAAGGGGACGGAACGCACGGCGTGGTACTCGCCAACACCGGCTCCTCTGAAAGAAAACGTTTCGCAGCATCATTAGCGCACCCTCATCGCGACACCGACACGAATCAAAATCAGACTATCGACAGTTTCATCCTACGTTGCTGAGGCTGGCAGTGCGAGAACGGGTCTCCGACGTATCCTGACTGGCAAACGCACATCGGCGTATGGCTGACCACCCTGCACTCGGCGTTGGCCCCGCAGGACCCAGGGCAGGGGTCGCGGCATTTTTGGCTCATGCAAGCTAGGTGACTCGGACACTCCCCATTGCTCACGCACTCCGGTCGACAGTTGGGCGGGGAGCCCTTGTACTCGGGAAGACACGAGCACGAGGGACTGTCTCCCACAACCCGACACTCGGCGTACGGACCGCAGGGAGACGGCTGACATGGGTTCACAGGAGGAGCGGGAGGCGTGTCGGCTGATGGAAACGAGAAAAAGGCGTTACCCAGCGCGAATATAACGCAACCGAACCTAAATCCTCACAAATGCTTACGTATCGGACTGCATCGTATGAACGGATCCCCGGTGTACCGCGGTGGACAGCTACAGATGGGATTGTGGTTGATGACCTCGCACTTCGCTCCTACTCCGCAAGTTCCTGTGCAAGGGTTCCTGCACTTCTGGTTGCTGCAAGCCTCGTTCTGACTACACTCGGAGCTCGTCACGCATTCAGGTCTACAATTCGGCGGGCTTCCTAAGTAGCCTGGCACGCAAGAGCAAACCGCCTGTCCATTCACCTCTCTACACTGGCTGTTCGGCCCACACGGCGACGGCCGACAAGGCTGAGTTACCACGGGTTCTACCAAGAAAAACACATCGCTCGAGATACTGCCTCCGGACACGAGAAATGCACTATTCTCACGCCGGAGGAAGTTCCAGAGCGTCCAACCGGGAGACAACCGCGCTGAACGAACGGCGCTATAAAACGCCGACTCATAGAGCGCGGCTGACTCTCCCGTTTTTTATTCCACCATGGAGTTCGGCACCAATCCGCGACATAATTCATACGCGAAACGGTTCAGAATCCTCGCCTTTTTCCCTAACTTTTCTGCGGATTTTATGAAACGAAGATTCCTTTTCGTGCGCGATACCCTTCGCTACGAATTCGAAATTTGAGGCTAACACTCCGTCGACATCAAAACCCTCCCGAGAAATTCCCGTACCTTATTCCCCATCCACTGGCCCTTCCGCCTGACACCCCATAGCTGCACGCAGACATTTCATTCGCATTCATGAGGCGCGCTGAAAACCTCCAACGTTTGAATGGGCGCGTTTCCATTAATAGAAACGCGCGCTCCATTCACTATCCCCATTTTATTTTCACCCTCACTTTAGCGAAATTAGCACAATCGTTGAATTTCGGATCGATCCCGAAGGCATTCAGCAGAGATTCGAGGCGATCTCGGAACGCTACGTAAGCATGCGATACGAGCGTCTACCGAAGAAGCGGCCGGCGATAAAAAACCGTTCGAACAAATCGTTACTTGCCGCGCATATAAATTTTTTCTTGCCGGAATTTCCCGATTCCTTTGCCGCCGGTATTGCTCGGCGGTAAGCGATCGCAAGAAGTATAGCGATTGTTGCGTTCTATCCAACGCATCCCCGACCTATCCGCCATCTAAAAATATTCGGAAAATCGCGCCCATCCTCGATTGCTGGATAGAATCGCAAAGCAAAAGTGCTCCGAAAGACGTGGAGCAATTCCCTTGATTCACACTACGACTCTCTCATGGCAATTACTTCGGGCAAGAGTTACTCCGCGCGGTGTTTACTCTCCCGCTTCGCACGCGCGAAACGTTATTAGCTTTCCTCCCGATCGAATCTCGGTTCGAGGGAATCTCACTCTTTTCGAAGAGACCGTCTGATCGTCGGTCAGACCGGCTTCTCTCGCAAGCGACGTCGGCAACAGAGACTATCCGCGAGGAATATACTCGAATATGCAAACCGTTCCTCGGATGGATTCCGCCTGCGAGCGATCCGCAGATTTACTCGGTTACAAATCGCGTCTGGAACTACCTCCCTAGACATTACGCCCTCCCTTTTACCTTGGTATGGTCTGCACTCCACGAAAGGATTGCCAGAATACCTCTCTGGACAGCTGCACATGGGAATGTGGTTGACTACCTCGCATCTGGCGTTCTGTCCGCAAGTGCCGGGACATGGGTCCACGCACTTCTGCCTAACACAGGCCTTGTTCCTCGGACAATCAGTGCTCAGTACGCACTCAGGCCTACAACCCACGTACGGGTCTCCTTGGTACTCGGGCGAGCATGAGCATATGCCGTCGCGGCACTGTGCGTTGGGGCCGCACGGCGACGGATGGCAAGGATCTTGGGCTACAACGGGCTCTTGTTCTGCAAATTGAAAGGCGAATGAAGGATCGAAATGAGCAAACGGCGAGTGATCAGACAAACACAAGACCGGCAAAGCCGGAAAAACCTACGTTCAGGCGGCTTGGGGTAGCAGCTGGAGAAGGGGTCTCCGGTGTATCCGACGGGGCAAGTGCACATGGGCGTGTGGTTCAGGACGTTGCACTGAGCGCCCTGACCGCAGGAGCCTGGGCACGGGTCCCTACATTTCTCCCTCACGCAAGCCTTGTTGCTAGGGCACTCGGAGTTGATGACGCACTCCGGCCGGCAGTTTGGTGGACTGCCCGTGTAGCCTGAGCGACACGAGCAAGAGGGCGAGCCCCCTATGTCCCTGCACTCCGAGAACGGACCGCAGGGAGAGGGCACGCACGGGTCAACCAAGACCGGCGTCTGAAGCGGCGGCGGAGGAGCTACAGGAATTAAGAGTTGAGCATCAGGCCTCTGAACGACAGCCTCTCGAGCGATTCGATTGGAACGCTCCCGTCGAGCCAACCGCGGACGCCAAACGACCTCCCATCTCCTGGCGTCGCGACGCTCCGCGGAGAGTGCCCGTCCGAAGGCGGACGGCCTCTCCCGCGGAAGTCTTTGAGTAAAAGCGCCTCGATGGGCGGCGGTGGCGCCCGCTTTGGCGGACGGAGCGTGGCATTCGAACCGACAGAGAGTATTTCAGCTAAAGTCAGCAAAAATATGTTCCTCTTACGTGGAATGGGATAGCATCGGCTAAACGGATCTCCCGTATATCCGGGTTGGCATGTACATATTGGACTATGGTTGATGGCCTCGCAGCGAGTGTTCTGGCCGCACGGACCAGGGCATGGGTTGACACACTTCTGGTTCAAGCAGGCCTTATCCCGTGGGCACTCCGGGCTTACCACGCACTCTGGCCTGCAGCCAGGAGGACTGCCGACGTAGCTCGGCAGGCAGGAGCATACGCCCTGCCCGTTGACCACGCGGCACTGGCTATTGGGACCGCAAGGCGACGGCGAGCATGGATCTGACGGCTCCTCTAGGATTGCTAAAATCAAAATCACGGTTTGCGTTACCAGGGGGCGCAGACGCCACCAACGCTAAGCTTCTACGACAACAAGCCTCTAAGATATATCAAGCGATTCCTCGCATCCTTACGCTCGGTTGGTAAGAGACTGCAATGGCTGAACGGGTTCCCCGTGTAGCCGGCGCGACAGATGCACGACGGCAAGTGGTTCACCACCTGACAGTCCGCATTCGGTCCGCAATTTCCTGGGCAAGGGTCCTGGCACTTGTTCCTAATGCACGCTCGGTTAGACGCGCAATCCGAGCTCAGCACGCACTCGGGTCGACAACCTTCGTACGGATTTCCAAAATAATCCTGGATGCAACTGCAAGCACCAGCGCCGTTTTGCTCTCTGCACACGGCGTTCGACCCACAAGGGGACGGAACGCACGGCGTGGTACTCGCCAACACCGGCTCCTCTGAAAGAAAACGTTTCGCAGCATCATTAGCGCACCCTCATCGCGACACCGACACGAATCAAAATCAGACTATCGACAGTTTCACCCTACGTTGCTGAGGCTGGCAGTGCGAGAACGGGTCTCCGACGTATCCTGACTGGCAAACGCACATCGGCGTATGGCTGACCACCCTGCACTCGGCGTTGGCCCCGCAGGACCCAGGGCAGGGGTCGCGGCATTTTTGGCTCATGCAAGCTAGGTGACTCGGACACTCCCCATTGCTCACGCACTCCGGTCGACAGTTGGGCGGGGAGCCCTTGTACTCGGGAAGACACGAGCACGAGGGACTGTCTCCCACAACCCGACACTCGGCGTACGGACCGCAGGGAGACGGCTGACATGGGTTCACAGGAGGAGCGGGAGGCGTGTCGGCTGATGGAAACGAGAAAAAGGCGTTACCCAGCGCGAATATAACGCAACCGAACCTAAATCCTCACAAATGCTTACGTATCGGACTGCATCGTATGAACGGATCCCCGGTGTACCGCGGTGGACAGCTACAGATGGGATTGTGGTTGATGACCTCGCACTTCGCTCCTACTCCGCAAGTTCCTGTGCAAGGGTTCCTGCACTTCTGGTTGCTGCAAGCCTCGTTCTGACTACACTCGGAGCTCGTCACGCATTCAGGTCTACAATTCGGCGGGCTTCCTAAGTAGCCTGGCACGCAAGAGCAAACCGCCTGTCCATTCACCTCTCTACACTGGCTGTTCGGCCCACACGGCGACGGCCGACAAGGCTGAGTTACCACGGGTTCTACCAAGAAAAACACATCGCTCGAGATACTGCCTCCGGACACGAGAAATGCACTATTCTCACGCCGGAGGAAGTTCCAGAGCGTCCAACCGGGAGACAACCGCGCTGAACGAACGGCGCTATAAAACGCCGACTCATAGAGCGCGGCTGACTCTCCCGTTTTTTATTCCACCATGGAGTTCGGCACCAATCCGCGACATAATTCATACGCGAAACGGTTCAGAATCCTCGCCTTTATCCCTAACTTTTCTGCGGATTTTATGAAACGAAGATTCCTTTTCGTGCGCGATACCCTTCGCTACGAATTCGAAATTTGAGGCTAACACTCCGTCGACATCAAAACCCTCCCGAGAAATTCCCGTACCTTATTCCCCATCCACTGGCCCTTCCGCCTGACACCCCATAGCTGCACGCAGACATTTCATTCGCATTCATGAGGCGCGCTGAAAACCTCCAACGTTTGAATGGGCGCGTTTCCATTAATAGAAACGCGCGCTCCATTCACTATCCCCATTTTATTTTCACCCTCACTTTAGCGAAATTAGCACAATCGTTGAATTTCGGATCGATCCCGAAGGCATTCAGCAGAGATTCGAGGCGATCTCGGAACGCTACGTAAGCATGCGATACGAGCGTCTACCGAAGAAGCGGCCGGCGATAAAAAACCGTTCGAACAAATCGTTACTTGCCGCGCATATAAATTTTTTCTTGCCGGAATTTCCCGATTCCTTTGCCGCCGGTATTGCTCGGCGGTAAGCGATCGCAAGAAGTATAGCGATTGTTGCGTTCTATCCAACGCATCCCCGACCTATCCGCCATCTAAAAATATTCGGAAAATCGCGCCCATCCTCGATTGCTGGATAGAATCGCAAAGCAAAAGTGCTCCGAAAGACGTGGAGCAATTCCCTTGACTCACACTACGACTCTCTCATGGCAATTACTTCGGGCAAGAGTTACTCCGCGCGGTGTTTACTCTCCCGCTTCGCACGCGCGAAACGTTATTAGCTTTCCTCCCGATCGAATCTCGGTTCGAGGGAATCTCACTCTTTTCGAAGAGACCGTCTGATCGTCGGTCAGACCGGCTTCTCTCGCAAGCGACGTCGGCAACAGAGACTATCCGCGAGGAATATACTCGAATATGCAAACCGTTCCTCGGATGGATTCCGCCTGCGAGCGATCCGCAGATTTACTCGGTTACAAATCGCGTCTGGAACTACCTCCCTAGACATTACGCCCTCCCTTTTACCTTGGTATGGTCTGCACTCCACGAAAGGATTGCCAGAATACCTCTCTGGACAGCTGCACATGGGAATGTGGTTGACTACCTCGCATCTGGCGTTCTGTCCGCAAGTGCCGGGACATGGGTCCACGCACTTCTGCCTAACACAGGCCTTGTTCCTCGGACAATCAGTGCTCAGTACGCACTCAGGCCTACAACCCACGTACGGGTCTCCTTGGTACTCGGGCGAGCATGAGCATATGCCGTCGCGGCACTGTGCGTTGGGGCCGCACGGCGACGGATGGCAAGGATCTTGGGCTACAACGGGCTCTTGTTCTGCAAATTGAAAGGCGAATGAAGGATCGAAATGAGCAAACGGCGAGTGATCAGACAAACACAAGACCGGCAAAGCCGGAAAAACCTACGTTCAGGCGGCTTGGGGTAGCAGCTGGAGAAGGGGTCTCCGGTGTATCCGACGGGGCAAGTGCACATGGGCGTGTGGTTCAGGACGTTGCACTGAGCGCCCTGACCGCAGGAGCCTGGGCACGGGTCCCTACATTTCTCCCTCACGCAAGCCTTGTTGCTAGGGCACTCGGAGTTGATGACGCACTCCGGCCGGCAGTTTGGTGGACTGCCCGTGTAGCCTGAGCGACACGAGCAAGAGGGCGAGCCCCCTATGTCCCTGCACTCCGAGAACGGACCGCAGGGAGAGGGCACGCACGGGTCAACCAAGACCGGCGTCTGAAGCGGCGGCGGAGGAGCTACAGGAATTAAGAGTGGAGCATCAGGCCTCTGAACGACAGCCTCTCGAGCGATTCGATTGGAACGCTCCCGTCGAGCCAACCGCGGACGCCAAACGACCTCCCATCTCCTGGCGTCGCGACGCTCCGCGGAGAGTGCCCGTCCGAAGGCGGACGGCCTCTCCCGCGGAAGTCTTTGAGTAAAAGCGCCTCGATGGGCGGCGGTGGCGCCCGCTTTGGCGGACGGAGCGTGGCATTCGAACCGACAGAGAGTATTTCAGCTAAAGTCAGCAAAAATATGTTCCTCTTACGTGGAATGGGATAGCATCGGCTAAACGGATCTCCCGTATATCCGGGTTGGCATGTACATATTGGACTATGGTTGATGGCCTCGCAGCGAGTGTTCTGGCCGCACGGACCAGGGCATGGGTTGACACACTTCTGGTTCAAGCAGGCCTTATCCCGTGGGCACTCCGGGCTTACCACGCACTCTGGCCTGCAGCCAGGAGGACTGCCGACGTAGCTCGGCAGGCAGGAGCATACGCCCTGCCCGTTGACCACGCGGCACTGGCTATTGGGACCGCAAGGCGACGGCGAGCATGGATCTGACGGCTCCTCTAGGATTGCTAAAATCAAAATCACGGTTTGCGTTACCAGGGGGCGCAGACGCCACCAACGCTAAGCTTCTACGACAACAAGCCTCTAAGATATATCAAGCGATTCCTCGCATCCTTACGCTCGGTTGGTAAGAGACTGCAATGGCTGAACGGGTTCCCCGTGTAGCCGGCGCGACAGATGCACGACGGCAAGTGGTTCACCACCTGACAGTCCGCATTCGGTCCGCAATTTCCTGGGCAAGGGTCCTGGCACTTGTTCCTAATGCACGCTCGGTTAGACGCGCAATCCGAGCTCAGCACGCACTCGGGTCGACAACCTTCGTACGGATTTCCAAAATAATCCTGGATGCAACTGCAAGCACCAGCGCCGTTTTGCTCTCTGCACACGGCGTTCGACCCACAAGGGGACGGAACGCACGGCGTGGTACTCGCCAACACCGGCTCCTCTGAAAGAAAACGTTTCGCAGCATCATTAGCGCACCCTCATCGCGACACCGACACGAATCAAAATCAGACTATCGACAGTTTCACCCTACGTTGCTGAGGCTGGCAGTGCGAGAACGGGTCTCCGACGTATCCTGACTGGCAAACGCACATCGGCGTATGGCTGACCACCCTGCACTCGGCGTTGGCCCCGCAGGACCCAGGGCAGGGGTCGCGGCATTTTTGGCTCATGCAAGCTAGGTGACTCGGACACTCCCCATTGCTCACGCACTCCGGTCGACAGTTGGGCGGGGAGCCCTTGTACTCGGGAAGACACGAGCACGAGGGACTGTCTCCCACAACCCGACACTCGGCGTACGGACCGCAGGGAGACGGCTGACATGGGTTCACAGGAGGAGCGGGAGGCGTGTCGGCTGATGGAAACGAGAAAAAGGCGTTACCCAGCGCGAATATAACGCAACCGAACCTAAATCCTCACAAATGCTTACGTATCGGACTGCATCGTATGAACGGATCCCCGGTGTACCGCGGTGGACAGCTACAGATAGGATTGTGGTTGATGACCTCGCACTTCGCTCCTACTCCGCAAGTTCCTGTGCAAGGGTTCCTGCACTTCTGGTTGCTGCAAGCCTCGTTCTGACTACACTCGGAGCTCGTCACGCATTCAGGTCTACAATTCGGCGGGCTTCCTAAGTAGCCTGGCACGCAAGAGCAAACCGCCTGTCCATTCACCTCTCTACACTGGCTGTTCGGCCCACACGGCGACGGCCGACAAGGCTGAGTTACCACGGGTTCTACCAAGAAAAACACATCGCTCGAGATACTGCCTCCGGACACGAGAAATGCACTATTCTCACGCCGGAGGAAGTTCCAGAGCGTCCAACCGGGAGACAACCGCGCTGAACGAACGGCGCTATAAAACGCCGACTCATAGAGCGCGGCTGACTCTCCCGTTTTTTATTCCACCATGGAGTTCGGCACCAATCCGCGACATAATTCATACGCGAAAC
Organism: Pachydiplax longipennis; assembly: GCA_036926295.1. Classification (NCBI taxonomy): domain Eukaryota; kingdom Metazoa; phylum Arthropoda; class Insecta; order Odonata; family Libellulidae; genus Pachydiplax; species Pachydiplax longipennis. The sequence goes on along the minus strand of JAVFKF010000004.1, from coordinate 35,196,273 downwards.
GGTTCAGAATCCTCGCCTTTATCCCTAACTTTTCTGCGGATTTTATGAAACGAAGATTCCTTTTCGTGCGCGATACCCTTCGCTACGAATTCGAAATTTGAGGCTAACACTCCGTCGACATCAAAACCCTCCCGAGAAATTCCCGTACCCTATTCCCCATCCACTGGCCCTTCCGCCTGACACCCCATAGCTGCACGCAGACATTTCATTCGCATTCATGAGGCGCGCTGAAAACCTCCAACGTTTGAATGGGCGCGTTTCCATTAATAGAAACGCGCGCTCCATTCACTATCCCCATTTTATTTTCACCCTCACTTTAGCGAAATTAGCACAATCGTTGAATTTCGGATCGATCCCGAAGGCATTCAGCAGAGATTCGAGGCGATCTCGGAACGCTACGTAAGCATGCGATACGAGCGTCTACCGAAGAAGCGGCCGGCGATAAAAAACCGTTCGAACAAATCGTTACTTGCCGCGCATATAAATTTTTTCTTGCCGGAATTTCCCGATTCCTTTGCCGCCGGTATTGCTCGGCGGTAAGCGATCGCAAGAAGTATAGCGATTGTTGCGTTCTATCCAACGCATCCCCGACCTATCCGCCATCTAAAAATATTCGGAAAATCGCGCCCATCCTCGATTGCTGGATAGAATCGCAAAGCAAAAGTGCTCCGAAAGACGTGGAGCAATTCCCTTGACTCACACTACGACTCTCTCATGGCAATTACTTCGGGCAAGAGTTACTCCGCGCGGTGTTTACTCTCCCGCTTCGCACGCGCGAAACGTTATTAGCTTTCCTCCCGATCGAATCTCGGTTCGAGGGAATCTCACTCTTTTCGAAGAGACCGTCTGATCGTCGGTCAGACCGGCTTCTCTCGCAAGCGACGTCGGCAACAGAGACTATCCGCGAGGAATATACTCGAATATGCAAACCGTTCCTCGGATGGATTCCGCCTGCGAGCGATCCGCAGATTTACTCGGTTACAAATCGCGTCTGGAACTACCTCCCTAGACATTACGCCCTCCCTTTTACCTTGGTATGGTCTGCACTCCACGAAAGGATTGCCAGAATACCTCTCTGGACAGCTGCACATGGGAATGTGGTTGACTACCTCGCATCTGGCGTTCTGTCCGCAAGTGCCGGGACATGGGTCCACGCACTTCTGCCTAACACAGGCCTTGTTCCTCGGACAATCAGTGCTCAGTACGCACTCAGGCCTACAACCCACGTACGGGTCTCCTTGGTACTCGGGCGAGCATGAGCATATGCCGTCGCGGCACTGTGCGTTGGGGCCGCACGGCGACGGATGGCAAGGATCTTGGGCTACAACGGGCTCTTGTTCTGCAAATTGAAAGGCGAATGAAGGATCGAAATGAGCAAACGGCGAGTGATCAGACAAACACAAGACCGGCAAAGCCGGAAAAACCTACGTTCAGGCGGCTTGGGGTAGCAGCTGGAGAAGGGGTCTCCGGTGTATCCGACGGGGCAAGTGCACATGGGCGTGTGGTTCAGGACGTTGCACTGAGCGCCCTGACCGCAGGAGCCTGGGCACGGGTCCCTACATTTCTCCCTCACGCAAGCCTTGTTGCTAGGGCACTCGGAGTTGATGACGCACTCCGGCCGGCAGTTTGGTGGACTGCCCGTGTAGCCTGAGCGACACGAGCAAGAGGGCGAGCCCCCTATGTCCCTGCACTCCGAGAACGGACCGCAGGGAGAGGGCACGCACGGGTCAACCAAGACCGGCGTCTGAAGCGGCGGCGGAGGAGCTACAGGAATTAAGAGTGGAGCATCAGGCCTCTGAACGACAGCCTCTCGAGCGATTCGATTGGAACGCTCCCGTCGAGCCAACCGCGGACGCCAAACGACCTCCCATCTCCTGGCGTCGCGACGCTCCGCGGAGAGTGCCCGTCCGAAGGCGGACGGCCTCTCCCGCGGAAGTCTTTGAGTAAAAGCGCCTCGATGGGCGGCGGTGGCGCCCGCTTTGGCGGACGGAGCGTGGCATTCGAACCGACAGAGAGTATTTCAGCTAAAGTCAGCAAAAATATGTTCCTCTTACGTGGAATGGGATAGCATCGGCTAAACGGATCTCCCGTATATCCGGGTTGGCATGTACATATTGGACTATGGTTGATGGCCTCGCAGCGAGTGTTCTGGCCGCACGGACCAGGGCATGGGTTGACACACTTCTGGTTCAAGCAGGCCTTATCCCGTGGGCACTCCGGGCTTACCACGCACTCTGGCCTGCAGCCAGGAGGACTGCCGACGTAGCTCGGCAGGCAGGAGCATACGCCCTGCCCGTTGACCACGCGGCACTGGCTATTGGGACCGCAAGGCGACGGCGAGCATGGATCTGACGGCTCCTCTAGGATTGCTAAAATCAAAATCACGGTTTGCGTTACCAGGGGGCGCAGACGCCACCAACGCTAAGCTTCTACGACAACAAGCCTCTAAGATATATCAAGCGATTCCTCGCATCCTTACGCTCGGTTGGTAAGAGACTGCAATGGCTGAACGGGTTCCCCGTGTAGCCGGCGCGACAGATGCACGACGGCAAGTGGTTCACCACCTGACAGTCCGCATTCGGTCCGCAATTTCCTGGGCAAGGGTCCTGGCACTTGTTCCTAATGCACGCTCGGTTAGACGCGCAATCCGAGCTCAGCACGCACTCGGGTCGACAACCTTCGTACGGATTTCCAAAATAATCCTGGATGCAACTGCAAGCACCAGCGCCGTTTTGCTCTCTGCACACGGCGTTCGACCCACAAGGGGACGGAACGCACGGCGTGGTACTCGCCAACACCGGCTCCTCTGAAAGAAAACGTTTCGCAGCATCATTAGCGCACCCTCATCGCGACACCGACACGAATCAAAATCAGACTATCGACAGTTTCACCCTACGTTGCTGAGGCTGGCAGTGCGAGAACGGGTCTCCGACGTATCCTGACTGGCAAACGCACATCGGCGTATGGCTGACCACCCTGCACTCGGCGTTGGCCCCGCAGGACCCAGGGCAGGGGTCGCGGCATTTTTGGCTCATGCAAGCTAGGTGACTCGGACACTCCCCATTGCTCACGCACTCCGGTCGACAGTTGGGCGGGGAGCCCTTGTACTCGGGAAGACACGAGCACGAGGGACTGTCTCCCACAACCCGACACTCGGCGTACGGACCGCAGGGAGACGGCTGACATGGGTTCACAGGAGGAGCGGGAGGCGTGTCGGCTGATGGAAACGAGAAAAAGGCGTTACCCAGCGCGAATATAACGCAACCGAACCTAAATCCTCACAAATGCTTACGTATCGGACTGCATCGTATGAACGGATCCCCGGTGTACCGCGGTGGACAGCTACAGATGGGATTGTGGTTGATGACCTCGCACTTCGCTCCTACTCCGCAAGTTCCTGTGCAAGGGTTCCTGCACTTCTGGTTGCTGCAAGCCTCGTTCTGACTACACTCGGAGCTCGTCACGCATTCAGGTCTACAATTCGGCGGGCTTCCTAAGTAGCCTGGCACGCAAGAGCAAACCGCCTGTCCATTCACCTCTCTACACTGGCTGTTCGGCCCACACGGCGACGGCCGACAAGGCTGAGTTACCACGGGTTCTACCAAGAAAAACACATCGCTCGAGATACTGCCTCCGGACACGAGAAATGCACTATTCTCACGCCGGAGGAAGTTCCAGAGCGTCCAACCGGGAGACAACCGCGCTGAACGAACGGCGCTATAAAACGCCGACTCATAGAGCGCGGCTGACTCTCCCGTTTTTTATTCCACCATGGAGTTCGACACCAATCCGCGACATAATTCATACGCGAAACGGTTCAGAATCCTCGCCTTTATCCCTAACTTTTCTGCGGATTTTATGAAACGAAGATTCCTTTTCGTGCGCGATACCCTTCGCTACGAATTCGAAATTTGAGGCTAACACTCCGTCGACATCAAAACCCTCCCGAGAAATTCCCGTACCTTATTCCCCATCCACTGGCCCTTCCGCCTGACACCCCATAGCTGCACGCAGACATTTCATTCGCATTCATGAGGCGCGCTGAAAACCTCCAACGTTTGAATGGGCGCGTTTCCATTAATAGAAACGCGCGCTCCATTCACTATCCCCATTTTATTTTCACCCTCACTTTAGCGAAATTAGCACAATCGTTGAATTTCGGATCGATCCCGAAGGCATTCAGCAGAGATTCGAGGCGATCTCGGAACGCTACGTAAGCATGCGATACGAGCGTCTACCGAAGAAGCGGCCGGCGATAAAAAACCGTTCGAACAAATCGTTACTTGCCGCGCATATAAATTTTTTCTTGCCGGAATTTCCCGATTCCTTTGCCGCCGGTATTGCTCGGCGGTAAGCGATCGCAAGAAGTATAGCGATTGTTGCGTTCTATCCAACGCATCCCCGACCTATCCGCCATCTAAAAATATTCGGAAAATCGCGCCCATCCTCGATTGCTGGATAGAATCGCAAAGCAAAAGTGCTCCGAAAGACGTGGAGCAATTCCCTTGACTCACACTACGACTCTCTCATGGCAATTACTTCGGGCAAGAGTTACTCCGCGCGGTGTTTACTCTCCCGCTTCGCACGCGCGAAACGTTATTAGCTTTCCTCCCGATCGAATCTCGGTTCGAGGGAATCTCACTCTTTTCGAAGAGACCGTCTGATCGTCGGTCAGACCGGCTTCTCTCGCAAGCGACGTCGGCAACAGAGACTATCCGCGAGGAATATACTCGAATATGCAAACCGTTCCTCGGATGGATTCCGCCTGCGAGCGATCCGCAGATTTACTCGGTTACAAATCGCGTCTGGAACTACCTCCCTAGACATTACGCCCTCCCTTTTACCTTGGTATGGTCTGCACTCCACGAAAGGATTGCCAGAATACCTCTCTGGACAGCTGCACATGGGAATGTGGTTGACTACCTCGCATCTGGCGTTCTGTCCGCAAGTGCCGGGACATGGGTCCACGCACTTCTGCCTAACACAGGCCTTGTTCCTCGGACAATCAGTGCTCAGTACGCACTCAGGCCTACAACCCACGTACGGGTCTCCTTGGTACTCGGGCGAGCATGAGCATATGCCGTCGCGGCACTGTGCGTTGGGGCCGCACGGCGACGGATGGCAAGGATCTTGGGCTACAACGGGCTCTTGTTCTGCAAATTGAAAGGCGAATGAAGGATCGAAATGAGCAAACGGCGAGTGATCAGACAAACACAAGACCGGCAAAGCCGGAAAAACCTACGTTCAGGCGGCTTGGGGTAGCAGCTGGAGAAGGGGTCTCCGGTGTATCCGACGGGGCAAGTGCACATGGGCGTGTGGTTCAGGACGTTGCACTGAGCGCCCTGACCGCAGGAGCCTGGGCACGGGTCCCTACATTTCTCCCTCACGCAAGCCTTGTTGCTAGGGCACTCGGAGTTGATGACGCACTCCGGCCGGCAGTTTGGTGGACTGCCCGTGTAGCCTGAGCGACACGAGCAAGAGGGCGAGCCCCCTATGTCCCTGCACTCCGAGAACGGACCGCAGGGAGAGGGCACGCACGGGTCAACCAAGACCGGCGTCTGAAGCGGCGGCGGAGGAGCTACAGGAATTAAGAGTGGAGCATCAGGCCTCTGAACGACAGCCTCTCGAGCGATTCGATTGGAACGCTCCCGTCGAGCCAACCGCGGACGCCAAACGACCTCCCATCTCCTGGCGTCGCGACGCTCCGCGGAGAGTGCCCGTCCGAAGGCGGACGGCCTCTCCCGCGGAAGTCTTTGAGTAAAAGCGCCTCGATGGGCGGCGGTGGCGCCCGCTTTGGCGGACGGAGCGTGGCATTCGAACCGACAGAGAGTATTTCAGCTAAAGTCAGCAAAAATATGTTCCTCTTACGTGGAATGGGATAGCATCGGCTAAACGGATCTCCCGTATATCCGGGTTGGCATGTACATATTGGACTATGGTTGATGGCCTCGCAGCGAGTGTTCTGGCCGCACGGACCAGGGCATGGGTTGACACACTTCTGGTTCAAGCAGGCCTTATCCCGTGGGCACTCCGGGCTTACCACGCACTCTGGCCTGCAGCCAGGAGGACTGCCGACGTAGCTCGGCAGGCAGGAGCATACGCCCTGCCCGTTGACCACGCGGCACTGGCTATTGGGACCGCAAGGCGACGGCGAGCATGGATCTGACGGCTCCTCTAGGATTGCTAAAATCAAAATCACGGTTTGCGTTACCAGGGGGCGCAGACGCCACCAACGCTAAGCTTCTACGACAACAAGCCTCTAAGATATATCAAGCGATTCCTCGCATCCTTACGCTCGGTTGGTAAGAGACTGCAATGGCTGAACGGGTTCCCCGTGTAGCCGGCGCGACAGATGCACGACGGCAAGTGGTTCACCACCTGACAGTCCGCATTCGGTCCGCAATTTCCTGGGCAAGGGTCCTGGCACTTGTTCCTAATGCACGCTCGGTTAGACGCGCAATCCGAGCTCAGCACGCACTCGGGTCGACAACCTTCGTACGGATTTCCAAAATAATCCTGGATGCAACTGCAAGCACCAGCGCCGTTTTGCTCTCTGCACACGGCGTTCGACCCACAAGGGGACGGAACGCACGGCGTGGTACTCGCCAACACCGGCTCCTCTGAAAGAAAACGTTTCGCAGCATCATTAGCGCACCCTCATCGCGACACCGACACGAATCAAAATCAGACTATCGACAGTTTCACCCTACGTTGCTGAGGCTGGCAGTGCGAGAACGGGTCTCCGACGTATCCTGACTGGCAAACGCACATCGGCGTATGGCTGACCACCCTGCACTCGGCGTTGGCCCCGCAGGACCCAGGGCAGGGGTCGCGGCATTTTTGGCTCATGCAAGCTAGGTGACTCGGACACTCCCCATTGCTCACGCACTCCGGTCGACAGTTGGGCGGGGAGCCCTTGTACTCGGGAAGACACGAGCACGAGGGACTGTCTCCCACAACCCGACACTCGGCGTACGGACCGCAGGGAGACGGCTGACATGGGTTCACAGGAGGAGCGGGAGGCGTGTCGGCTGATGGAAACGAGAAAAAGGCGTTACCCAGCGCGAATATAACGCAACCGAACCTAAATCCTCACAAATGCTTACGTATCGGACTGCATCGTATGAACGGATCCCCGGTGTACCGCGGTGGACAGCTACAGATGGGATTGTGGTTGATGACCTCGCACTTCGCTCCTACTCCGCAAGTTCCTGTGCAAGGGTTCCTGCACTTCTGGTTGCTGCAAGCCTCGTTCTGACTACACTCGGAGCTCGTCACGCATTCAGGTCTACAATTCGGCGGGCTTCCTAAGTAGCCTGGCACGCAAGAGCAAACCGCCTGTCCATTCACCTCTCTACACTGGCTGTTCGGCCCACACGGCGACGGCCGACAAGGCTGAGTTACCACGGGTTCTACCAAGAAAAACACATCGCTCGAGATACTGCCTCCGGACACGAGAAATGCACTATTCTCACGCCGGAGGAAGTTCCAGAGCGTCCAACCGGGAGACAACCGCGCTGAACGAACGGCGCTATAAAACGCCGACTCATAGAGCGCGGCTGACTCTCCCGTTTTTTATTCCACCATGGAGTTCGACACCAATCCGCGACATAATTCATACGCGAAACGGTTCAGAATCCTCGCCTTTATCCCTAACTTTTCTGCGGATTTTATGAAACGAAGATTCCTTTTCGTGCGCGATACCCTTCGCTACGAATTCGAAATTTGAGGCTAACACTCCGTCGACATCAAAACCCTCCCGAGAAATTCCCGTACCTTATTCCCCATCCACTGGCCCTTCCGCCTGACACCCCATAGCTGCACGCAGACATTTCATTCGCATTCATGAGGCGCGCTGAAAACCTCCAACGTTTGAATGGGCGCGTTTCCATTAATAGAAACGCGCGCTCCATTCACTATCCCCATTTTATTTTCACCCTCACTTTAGCGAAATTAGCACAATCGTTGAATTTCGGATCGATCCCGAAGGCATTCAGCAGAGATTCGAGGCGATCTCGGAACGCTACGTAAGCATGCGATACGAGCGTCTACCGAAGAAGCGGCCGGCGATAAAAAACCGTTCGAACAAATCGTTACTTGCCGCGCATATAAATTTTTTCTTGCCGGAATTTCCCGATTCCTTTGCCGCCGGTATTGCTCGGCGGTAAGCGATCGCAAGAAGTATAGCGATTGTTGCGTTCTATCCAACGCATCCCCGACCTATCCGCCATCTAAAAATATTCGGAAAATCGCGCCCATCCTCGATTGCTGGATAGAATCGCAAAGCAAAAGTGCTCCGAAAGACGTGGAGCAATTCCCTTGACTCACACTACGACTCTCTCATGGCAATTACTTCGGGCAAGAGTTACTCCGCGCGGTGTTTACTCTCCCGCTTCGCACGCGCGAAACGTTATTAGCTTTCCTCCCGATCGAATCTCGGTTCGAGGGAATCTCACTCTTTTCGAAGAGACCGTCTGATCGTCGGTCAGACCGGCTTCTCTCGCAAGCGACGTCGGCAACAGAGACTATCCGCGAGGAATATACTCGAATATGCAAACCGTTCCTCGGATGGATTCCGCCTGCGAGCGATCCGCAGATTTACTCGGTTACAAATCGCGTCTGGAACTACCTCCCTAGACATTACGCCCTCCCTTTTACCTTGGTATGGTCTGCACTCCACGAAAGGATTGCCAGAATACCTCTCTGGACAGCTGCACATGGGAATGTGGTTGACTACCTCGCATCTGGCGTTCTGTCCGCAAGTGCCGGGACATGGGTCCACGCACTTCTGCCTAACACAGGCCTTGTTCCTCGGACAATCAGTGCTCAGTACGCACTCAGGCCTACAACCCACGTACGGGTCTCCTTGGTACTCGGGCGAGCATGAGCATATGCCGTCGCGGCACTGTGCGTTGGGGCCGCACGGCGACGGATGGCAAGGATCTTGGGCTACAACGGGCTCTTGTTCTGCAAATTGAAAGGCGAATGAAGGATCGAAATGAGCAAACGGCGAGTGATCAGACAAACACAAGACCGGCAAAGCCGGAAAAACCTACGTTCAGGCGGCTTGGGGTAGCAGCTGGAGAAGGGGTCTCCGGTGTATCCGACGGGGCAAGTGCACATGGGCGTGTGGTTCAGGACGTTGCACTGAGCGCCCTGACCGCAGGAGCCTGGGCACGGGTCCCTACATTTCTCCCTCACGCAAGCCTTGTTGCTAGGGCACTCGGAGTTGATGACGCACTCCGGCCGGCAGTTTGGTGGACTGCCCGTGTAGCCTGAGCGACACGAGCAAGAGGGCGAGCCCCCTATGTCCCTGCACTCCGAGAACGGACCGCAGGGAGAGGGCACGCACGGGTCAACCAAGACCGGCGTCTGAAGCGGCGGCGGAGGAGCTACAGGAATTAAGAGTGGAGCATCAGGCCTCTGAACGACAGCCTCTCGAGCGATTCGATTGGAACGCTCCCGTCGAGCCAACCGCGGACGCCAAACGACCTCCCATCTCCTGGCGTCGCGACGCTCCGCGGAGAGTGCCCGTCCGAAGGCGGACGGCCTCTCCCGCGGAAGTCTTTGAGTAAAAGCGCCTCGATGGGCGGCGGTGGCGCCCGCTTTGGCGGACGGAGCGTGGCATTCGAACCGACAGAGAGTATTTCAGCTAAAGTCAGCAAAAATATGTTCCTCTTACGTGGAATGGGATAGCATCGGCTAAACGGATCTCCCGTATATCCGGGTTGGCATGTACATATTGGACTATGGTTGATGGCCTCGCAGCGAGTGTTCTGGCCGCACGGACCAGGGCATGGGTTGACACACTTCTGGTTCAAGCAGGCCTTATCCCGTGGGCACTCCGGGCTTACCACGCACTCTGGCCTGCAGCCAGGAGGACTGCCGACGTAGCTCGGCAGGCAGGAGCATACGCCCTGCCCGTTGACCACGCGGCACTGGCTATTGGGACCGCAAGGCGACGGCGAGCATGGATCTGACGGCTCCTCTAGGATTGCTAAAATCAAAATCACGGTTTGCGTTACCAGGGGGCGCAGACGCCACCAACGCTAAGCTTCTACGACAACAAGCCTCTAAGATATATCAAGCGATTCCTCGCATCCTTACGCTCGGTTGGTAAGAGACTGCAATGGCTGAACGGGTTCCCCGTGTAGCCGGCGCGACAGATGCACGACGGCAAGTGGTTCACCACCTGACAGTCCGCATTCGGTCCGCAATTTCCTGGGCAAGGGTCCTGGCACTTGTTTCTAATGCACGCTCGGTTAGACGCGCAATCCGAGCTCAGCACGCACTCGGGTCGACAACCTTCGTACGGATTTCCAAAATAATCCTGGATGCAACTGCAAGCACCAGCGCCGTTTTGCTCTCTGCACACGGCGTTCGACCCACAAGGGGACGGAACGCACGGCGTGGTACTCGCCAACACCGGCTCCTCTGAAAGAAAACGTTTCGCAGCATCATTAGCGCACCCTCATCGCGACACCGACACGAATCAAAATCAGACTATCGACAGTTTCATCCTACGTTGCTGAGGCTGGCAGTGCGAGAACGGGTCTCCGACGTATCCTGACTGGCAAACGCACATCGGCGTATGGCTGACCACCCTGCACTCGGCGTTGGCCCCGCAGGACCCAGGGCAGGGGTCGCGGCATTTTTGGCTCATGCAAGCTAGGTGACTCGGACACTCCCCATTGCTCACGCACTCCGGTCGACAGTTGGGCGGGGAGCCCTTGTACTCGGGAAGACACGAGCACGAGGGACTGTCTCCCACAACCCGACACTCGGCGTACGGACCGCAGGGAGACGGCTGACATGGGTTCACAGGAGGAGCGGGAGGCGTGTCGGCTGATGGAAACGAGAAAAAGGCGTTACCCAGCGCGAATATAACGCAACCGAACCTAAATCCTCACAAATGCTTACGTATCGGACTGCATCGTATGAACGGATCCCCGGTGTACCGCGGTGGACAGCTACAGATGGGATTGTGGTTGATGACCTCGCACTTCGCTCCTACTCCGCAAGTTCCTGTGCAAGGGTTCCTGCACTTCTGGTTGCTGCAAGCCTCGTTCTGACTACACTCGGAGCTCGTCACGCATTCAGGTCTACAATTCGGCGGGCTTCCTAAGTAGCCTGGCACGCAAGAGCAAACCGCCTGTCCATTCACCTCTCTACACTGGCTGTTCGGCCCACACGGCGACGGCCGACAAGGCTGAGTTACCACGGGTTCTACCAAGAAAAACACATCGCTCGAGATACTGCCTCCGGACACGAGAAATGCACTATTCTCACGCCGGAGGAAGTTCCAGAGCGTCCAACCGGGAGACAACCGCGCTGAACGAACGGCGCTATAAAACGCCGACTCATAGAGCGCGGCTGACTCTCCCGTTTTTTATTCCACCATGGAGTTCGGCACCAATCCGCGACATAATTCATACGCGAAACGGTTCAGAATCCTCGCCTTTATCCCTAACTTTTCTGCGGATTTTATGAAACGAAGATTCCTTTTCGTGCGCGATACCCTTCGCTACGAATTCGAAATTTGAGGCTAACACTCCGTCGACATCAAAACCCTCCCGAGAAATTCCCGTACCTTATTCCCCATCCACTGGCCCTTCCGCCTGACACCCCATAGCTGCACGCAGACATTTCATTCGCATTCATGAGGCGCGCTGAAAACCTCCAACGTTTGAATGGGCGCGTTTCCATTAATAGAAACGCGCGCTCCATTCACTATCCCCATTTTATTTTCACCCTCACTTTAGCGAAATTAGCACAATCGTTGAATTTCGGATCGATCCCGAAGGCATTCAGCAGAGATTCGAGGCGATCTCGGAACGCTACGTAAGCATGCGATACGAGCGTCTACCGAAGAAGCGGCCGGCGATAAAAAACCGTTCGAACAAATCGTTACTTGCCGCGCATATAAATTTTTTCTTGCCGGAATTTCCCGATTCCTTTGCCGCCGGTATTGCTCGGCGGTAAGCGATCGCAAGAAGTATAGCGATTGTTGCGTTCTATCCAACGCATCCCCGACCTATCCGCCATCTAAAAATATTCGGAAAATCGCGCCCATCCTCGATTGCTGGATAGAATCGCAAAGCAAAAGTGCTCCGAAAGACGTGGAGCAATTCCCTTGACTCACACTACGACTCTCTCATGGCAATTACTTCGGGCAAGAGTTACTCCGCGCGGTGTTTACTCTCCCGCTTCGCACGCGCGAAACGTTATTAGCTTTCCTCCCGATCGAATCTCGGTTCGAGGGAATCTCACTCTTTTCGAAGAGACCGTCTGATCGTCGGTCAGACCGGCTTCTCTCGCAAGCGACGTCGGCAACAGAGACTATCCGCGAGGAATATACTCGAATATGCAAACCGTTCCTCGGATGGATTCCGCCTGCGAGCGATCCGCAGATTTACTCGGTTACAAATCGCGTCTGGAACTACCTCCCTAGACATTACGCCCTCCCTTTTACCTTGGTATGGTCTGCACTCCACGAAAGGATTGCCCGAATACCTCTCTGGACAGCTGCACATGGGAATGTGGTTGACTACCTCGCATCTGGCGTTCTGTCCGCAAGTGCCGGGACATGGGTCCACGCACTTCTGCCTAACACAGGCCTTGTTCCTCGGACAATCAGTGCTCAGTACGCACTCAGGCCTACAACCCACGTACGGGTCTCCTTGGTACTCGGGCGAGCATGAGCATATGCCGTCGCGGCACTGTGCGTTGGGGCCGCACGGCGACGGATGGCAAGGATCTTGGGCTACAACGGGCTCTTGTTCTGCAAATTGAAAGGCGAATGAAGGATCGAAATGAGCAAACGGCGAGTGATCAGACAAACACAAGACCGGCAAAGCCGGAAAAACCTACGTTCAGGCGGCTTGGGGTAGCAGCTGGAGAAGGGGTCTCCGGTGTATCCGACGGGGCAAGTGCACATGGGCGTGTGGTTCAGGACGTTGCACTGAGCGCCCTGACCGCAGGAGCCTGGGCACGGGTCCCTACATTTCTCCCTCACGCAAGCCTTGTTGCTAGGGCACTCGGAGTTGATGACGCACTCCGGCCGGCAGTTTGGTGGACTGCCCGTGTAGCCTGAGCGACACGAGCAAGAGGGCGAGCCCCCTATGTCCCTGCACTCCGAGAACGGACCGCAGGGAGAGGGCACGCACGGGTCAACCAAGACCGGCGTCTGAAGCGGCGGCGGAGGAGCTACAGGAATTAAGAGTGGAGCATCAGGCCTCTGAACGACAGCCTCTCGAGCGATTCGATTGGAACGCTCCCGTCGAGCCAACCGCGGACGCCAAACGACCTCCCATCTCCTGGCGTCGCGACGCTCCGCGGAGAGTGCCCGTCCGAAGGCGGACGGCCTCTCCCGCGGAAGTCTTTGAGTAAAAGCGCCTCGATGGGCGGCGGTGGCGCCCGCTTTGGCGGACGGAGCGTGGCATTCGAACCGACAGAGAGTATTTCAGCTAAAGTCAGCAAAAATATGTTCCTCTTACGTGGAATGGGATAGCATCGGCTAAACGGATCTCCCGTATATCCGGGTTGGCATGTACATATTGGACTATGGTTGATGGCCTCGCAGCGAGTGTTCTGGCCGCACGGACCAGGGCATGGGTTGACACACTTCTGGTTCAAGCAGGCCTTATCCCGTGGGCACTCCGGGCTTACCACGCACTCTGGCCTGCAGCCAGGAGGACTGCCGACGTAGCTCGGCAGGCAGGAGCATACGCCCTGCCCGTTGACCACGCGGCACTGGCTATTGGGACCGCAAGGCGACGGCGAGCATGGATCTGACGGCTCCTCTAGGATTGCTAAAATCAAAATCACGGTTTGCGTTACCAGGGGGCGCAGACGCCACCAACGCTAAGCTTCTACGACAACAAGCCTCTAAGATATATCAAGCGATTCCTCGCATCCTTACGCTCGGTTGGTAAGAGACTGCAATGGCTGAACGGGTTCCCCGTGTAGCCGGCGCGACAGATGCACGACGGCAAGTGGTTCACCACCTGACAGTCCGCATTCGGTCCGCAATTTCCTGGGCAAGGGTCCTGGCACTTGTTCCTAATGCACGCTCGGTTAGACGCGCAATCCGAGCTCAGCACGCACTCGGGTCGACAACCTTCGTACGGATTTCCAAAATAATCCTGGATGCAACTGCAAGCACCAGCGCCGTTTTGCTCTCTGCACACGGCGTTCGACCCACAAGGGGACGGAACGCACGGCGTGGTACTCGCCAACACCGGCTCCTCTGAAAGAAAACGTTTCGCAGCATCATTAGCGCACCCTCATCGCGACACCGACACGAATCAAAATCAGACTATCGACAGTTTCACCCTACGTTGCTGAGGCTGGCAGTGCGAGAACGGGTCTCCGACGTATCCTGACTGGCAAACGCACATCGGCGTATGGCTGACCACCCTGCACTCGGCGTTGGCCCCGCAGGACCCAGGGCAGGGGTCGCGGCATTTTTGGCTCATGCAAGCTAGGTGACTCGGACACTCCCCATTGCTCACGCACTCCGGTCGACAGTTGGGCGGGGAGCCCTTGTACTCGGGAAGACACGAGCACGAGGGACTGTCTCCCACAACCCGACACTCGGCGTACGGACCGCAGGGAGACGGCTGACATGGGTTCACAGGAGGAGCGGGAGGCGTGTCGGCTGATGGAAACGAGAAAAAGGCGTTACCCAGCGCGAATATAACGCAACCGAACCTAAATCCTCACAAATGCTTACGTATCGGACTGCATCGTATGAACGGATCCCCGGTGTACCGCGGTGGACAGCTACAGATGGGATTGTGGTTGATGACCTCGCACTTCGCTCCTACTCCGCAAGTTCCTGTGCAAGGGTTCCTGCACTTCTGGTTGCTGCAAGCCTCGTTCTGACTACACTCGGAGCTCGTCACGCATTCAGGTCTACAATTCGGCGGGCTTCCTAAGTAGCCTGGCACGCAAGAGCAAACCGCCTGTCCATTCACCTCTCTACACTGGCTGTTCGGCCCACACGGCGACGGCCGACAAGGCTGAGTTACCACGGGTTCTACCAAGAAAAACACATCGCTCGAGATACTGCCTCCGGACACGAGAAATGCACTATTCTCACGCCGGAGGAAGTTCCAGAGCGTCCAACCGGGAGACAACCGCGCTGAACGAACGGCGCTATAAAACGCCGACTCATAGAGCGCGGCTGACTCTCCCGTTTTTTATTCCACCATGGAGTTCGGCACCAATCCGCGACATAATTCATACGCGAAACGGTTCAGAATCCTCGCCTTTATCCCTAACTTTTCTGCGGATTTTATGAAACGAAGATTCCTTTTCGTGCGCGATACCCTTCGCTACGAATTCGAAATTTGAGGCTAACACTCCGTCGACATCAAAACCCTCCCGAGAAATTCCCGTACCTTATTCCCCATCCACTGGCCCTTCCGCCTGACACCCCATAGCTGCACGCAGACATTTCATTCGCATTCATTAGGCGCGCTGAAAACCTCCAACGTTTGAATGGGCGCGTTTCCATTAATAGAAACGCGCGCTCCATTCACTATCCCCATTTTATTTTCACCCTCACTTTAGCGAAATTAGCACAATCGTTGAATTTCGGATCGATCCCGAAGGCATTCAGCAGAGATTCGAGGCGATCTCGGAACGCTACGTAAGCATGCGATACGAGCGTCTACCGAAGAAGCGGCCGGCGGTAAGCGATCGCAAGAAGTATAGCGATTGTTGCGTTCTATCCAACGCATCCCCGACCTATCCGCCATCTAAAAATATTCGGAAAATCGCGCCCATCCTCGATTGCTGGATAGAATCGCAAAGCAAAAGTGCTCCGAAAGACGTGGAGCAATTCCCTTGACTCACACTACGACTCTCTCATGGCAATTACTTCGGGCAAGAGTTACTCCGCGCGGTGTTTACTCTCCCGCTTCGCACGCGCGAAACGTTATTAGCTTTCCTCCCGATCGAATCTCGGTTCGAGGGAATCTCACTCTTTTCGAAGAGACCGTCTGATCGTCGGTCAGGCCGGCTTCTCTCGCAAGCGACGTCGGCAACAGAGACTATCCGCGAGGAATATACTCGAATATGCAAACCGTTCCTCGGATGGATTCCGCCTGCGAGCGATCCGCAGATTTACTCGGTTACAAATCGCGTCTGGAACTACCTCCCTAGACATTACGCCCTCCCTTTTACCTTGGTATGGTCTGCACTCCACGAAAGGATTGCCAGAATACCTCTCTGGACAGCTGCACATGGGAATGTGGTTGACTACCTCGCATCTGGCGTTCTGTCCGCAAGTGCCGGGACATGGGTCCACGCACTTCTGCCTAACACAGGCCTTGTTCCTCGGACAATCAGTGCTCAGTACGCACTCAGGCCTACAACCCACGTACGGGTCTCCTTGGTACTCGGGCGAGCATGAGCATATGCCGTCGCGGCACTGTGCGTTGGGGCCGCACGGCGACGGATGGCAAGGATCTTGGGCTACAACGGGCTCTTGTTCTGCAAATTGAAAGGCGAATGAAGGATCGAAATGAGCAAACGGCGAGTGATCAGACAAACACAAGACCGGCAAAGCCGGAAAAACCTACGTTCAGGCGGCTTGGGGTAGCAGCTGGAGAAGGGGTCTCCGGTGTATCCGACGGGGCAAGTGCACATGGGCGTGTGGTTCAGGACGTTGCACTGAGCGCCCTGACCGCAGGAGCCTGGGCACGGGTCCCTACATTTCTCCCTCACGCAAGCCTTGTTGCTAGGGCACTCGGAGTTGATGACGCACTCCGGCCGGCAGTTTGGTGGACTGCCCGTGTAGCCTGAGCGACACGAGCAAGAGGGCGAGCCCCCTATGTCCCTGCACTCCGAGAACGGACCGCAGGGAGAGGGCACGCACGGGTCAACCAAGACCGGCGTCTGAAGCGGCGGCGGAGGAGCTACAGGAATTAAGAGTGGAGCATCAGGCCTCTGAACGACAGCCTCTCGAGCGATTCGATTGGAACGCTCCCGTCGAGCCAACCGCGGACGCCAAACGACCTCCCATCTCCTGGCGTCGCGACGCTCCGCGGAGAGTGCCCGTCCGAAGGCGGACGGCCTCTCCCGCGGAAGTCTTTGAGTAAAAGCGCCTCGATGGGCGGCGGTGGCGCCCGCTTTGGCGGACGGAGCGTGGCATTCGAACCGACAGAGAGTATTTCAGCTAAAGTCAGCAAAAATATGTTCCTCTTACGTGGAATGGGATAGCATCGGCTAAACGGATCTCCCGTATATCCGGGTTGGCATGTACATATTGGACTATGGTTGATGGCCTCGCAGCGAGTGTTCTGGCCGCACGGACCAGGGCATGGGTTGACACACTTCTGGTTCAAGCAGGCCTTATCCCGTGGGCACTCCGGGCTTACCACGCACTCTGGCCTGCAGCCAGGAGGACTGCCGACGTAGCTCGGCAGGCAGGAGCATACGCCCTGCCCGTTGACCACGCGGCACTGGCTATTGGGACCGCAAGGCGACGGCGAGCATGGATCTGACGGCTCCTCTAGGATTGCTAAAATCAAAATCACGGTTTGCGTTACCAGGGGGCGCAGACGCCACCAACGCTAAGCTTCTACGACAACAAGCCTCTAAGATATATCAAGCGATTCCTCGCATCCTTACGCTCGGTTGGTAAGAGACTGCAATGGCTGAACGGGTTCCCCGTGTAGCCGGCGCGACAGATGCACGACGGCAAGTGGTTCACCACCTGACAGTCCGCATTCGGTCCGCAATTTCCTGGGCAAGGGTCCTGGCACTTGTTCCTAATGCACGCTCGGTTAGACGCGCAATCCGAGCTCAGCACGCACTCGGGTCGACAACCTTCGTACGGATTTCCAAAATAATCCTGGATGCAACTGCAAGCACCAGCGCCGTTTTGCTCTCTGCACACGGCGTTCGACCCACAAGGGGACGGAACGCACGGCGTGGTACTCGCCAACACCGGCTCCTCTGAAAGAAAACGTTTCGCAGCATCATTAGCGCACCCTCATCGCGACACCGACACGAATCAAAATCAGACTATCGACAGTTTCACCCTACGTTGCTGAGGCTGGCAGTGCGAGAACGGGTCTCCGACGTATCCTGACTGGCAAACGCACATCGGCGTATGGCTGACCACCCTGCACTCGGCGTTGGCCCCGCAGGACCCAGGGCAGGGGTCGCGGCATTTTTGGCTCATGCAAGCTAGGTGACTCGGACACTCCCCATTGCTCACGCACTCCGGTCGACAGTTGGGCGGGGAGCCCTTGTACTCGGGAAGACACGAGCACGAGGGACTGTCTCCCACAACCCGACACTCGGCGTACGGACCGCAGGGAGACGGCTGACATGGGTTCACAGGAGGAGCGGGAGGCGTGTCGGCTGATGGAAACGAGAAAAAGGCGTTACCCAGCGCGAATATAACGCAACCGAACCTAAATCCTCACAAATGCTTACGTATCGGACTGCATCGTATGAACGGATCCCCGGTGTACCGCGGTGGACAGCTACAGATGGGATTGTGGTTGATGACCTCGCACTTCGCTCCTACTCCGCAAGTTCCTGTGCAAGGGTTCCTGCACTTCTGGTTGCTGCAAGCCTCGTTCTGACTACACTCGGAGCTCGTCACGCATTCAGGTCTACAATTCGGCGGGCTTCCTAAGTAGCCTGGCACGCAAGAGCAAACCGCCTGTCCATTCACCTCTCTACACTGGCTGTTCGGCCCACACGGCGACGGCCGACAAGGCTGAGTTACCACGGGTTCTACCAAGAAAAACACATCGCTCGAGATACTGCCTCCGGACACGAGAAATGCACTATTCTCACGCCGGAGGAAGTTCCAGAGCGTCCAACCGGGAGACAACCGCGCTGAACGAACGGCGCTATAAAACGCCGACTCATAGAGCGCGGCTGACTCTCCCGTTTTTTATTCCACCATGGAGTTCGACACCAATCCGCGACATAATTCATACGCGAAACGGTTCAGAATCCTCGCCTTTATCCCTAACTTTTCTGCGGATTTTATGAAACGAAGATTCCTTTTCGTGCGCGATACCCTTCGCTACGAATTCGAAATTTGAGGCTAACACTCCGTCGACATCAAAACCCTCCCGAGAAATTCCCGTACCTTATTCCCCATCCACTGGCCCTTCCGCCTGACACCCCATAGCTGCACGCAGACATTTCATTCGCATTCATGAGGCGCGCTGAAAACCTCCAACGTTTGAATGGGCGCGTTTCCATTAATAGAAACGCGCGCTCCATTCACTATCCCCATTTTATTTTCACCCTCACTTTAGCGAAATTAGCACAATCGTTGAATTTCGGATCGATCCCGAAGGCATTCAGCAGAGATTCGAGGCGATCTCGGAACGCTACGTAAGCATGCGATACGAGCGTCTACCGAAGAAGCGGCCGGCGATAAAAAACCGTTCGAACAAATCGTTACTTGCCGCGCATATAAATTTTTTCTTGCCGGAATTTCCCGATTCCTTTGCCGCCGGTATTGCTCGGCGGTAAGCGATCGCAAGAAGTATAGCGATTGTTGCGTTCTATCCAACGCATCCCCGACCTATCCGCCATCTAAAAATATTCGGAAAATCGCGCCCATCCTCGATTGCTGGATAGAATCGCAAAGCAAAAGTGCTCCGAAAGACGTGGAGCAATTCCCTTGACTCACACTACGACTCTCTCATGGCAATTACTTCGGGCAAGAGTTACTCCGCGCGGTGTTTACTCTCCCGCTTCGCACGCGCGAAACGTTATTAGCTTTCCTCCCGATCGAATCTCGGTTCGAGGGAATCTCACTCTTTTCGAAGAGACCGTCTGATCGTCGGTCAGACCGGCTTCTCTCGCAAGCGACGTCGGCAACAGAGACTATCCGCGAGGAATATACTCGAATATGCAAACCGTTCCTCGGATGGATTCCGCCTGCGAGCGATCCGCAGATTTACTCGGTTACAAATCGCGTCTGGAACTACCTCCCTAGACATTACGCCCTCCCTTTTACCTTGGTATGGTCTGCACTCCACGAAAGGATTGCCAGAATACCTCTCTGGACAGCTGCACATGGGAATGTGGTTGACTACCTCGCATCTGGCGTTCTGTCCGCAAGTGCCGGGACATGGGTCCACGCACTTCTGCCTAACACAGGCCTTGTTCCTCGGACAATCAGTGCTCAGTACGCACTCAGGCCTACAACCCACGTACGGGTCTCCTTGGTACTCGGGCGAGCATGAGCATATGCCGTCGCGGCACTGTGCGTTGGGGCCGCACGGCGACGGATGGCAAGGATCTTGGGCTACAACGGGCTCTTGTTCTGCAAATTGAAAGGCGAATGAAGGATCGAAATGAGCAAACGGCGAGTGATCAGACAAACACAAGACCGGCAAAGCCGGAAAAACCTACGTTCAGGCGGCTTGGGGTAGCAGCTGGAGAAGGGGTCTCCGGTGTATCCGACGGGGCAAGTGCACATGGGCGTGTGGTTCAGGACGTTGCACTGAGCGCCCTGACCGCAGGAGCCTGGGCACGGGTCCCTACATTTCTCCCTCACGCAAGCCTTGTTGCTAGGGCACTCGGAGTTGATGACGCACTCCGGCCGGCAGTTTGGTGGACTGCCCGTGTAGCCTGAGCGACACGAGCAAGAGGGCGAGCCCCCTATGTCCCTGCACTCCGAGAACGGACCGCAGGGAGAGGGCACGCACGGGTCAACCAAGACCGGCGTCTGAAGCGGCGGCGGAGGAGCTACAGGAATTAAGAGTGGAGCATCAGGCCTCTGAACGACAGCCTCTCGAGCGATTCGATTGGAACGCTCCCGTCGAGCCAACCGCGGACGCCAAACGACCTCCCATCTCCTGGCGTCGCGACGCTCCGCGGAGAGTGCCCGTCCGAAGGCGGACGGCCTCTCCCGCGGAAGTCTTTGAGTAAAAGCGCCTCGATGGGCGGCGGTGGCGCCCGCTTTGGCGGACGGAGCGTGGCATTCGAACCGACAGAGAGTATTTCAGCTAAAGTCAGCAAAAATATGTTCCTCTTACGTGGAATGGGATAGCATCGGCTAAACGGATCTCCCGTATATCCGGGTTGGCATGTACATATTGGACTATGGTTGATGGCCTCGCAGCGAGTGTTCTGGCCGCACGGACCAGGGCATGGGTTGACACACTTCTGGTTCAAGCAGGCCTTATCCCGTGGGCACTCCGGGCTTACCACGCACTCTGGCCTGCAGCCAGGAGGACTGCCGACGTAGCTCGGCAGGCAGGAGCATACGCCCTGCCCGTTGACCACGCGGCACTGGCTATTGGGACCGCAAGGCGACGGCGAGCATGGATCTGACGGCTCCTCTAGGATTGCTAAAATCAAAATCACGGTTTGCGTTACCAGGGGGCGCAGACGCCACCAACGCTAAGCTTCTACGACAACAAGCCTCTAAGATATATCAAGCGATTCCTCGCATCCTTACGCTCGGTTGGTAAGAGACTGCAATGGCTGAACGGGTTCCCCGTGTAGCCGGCGCGACAGATGCACGACGGCAAGTGGTTCACCACCTGACAGTCCGCATTCGGTCCGCAATTTCCTGGGCAAGGGTCCTGGCACTTGTTCCTAATGCACGCTCGGTTAGACGCGCAATCCGAGCTCAGCACGCACTCGGGTCGACAACCTTCGTACGGATTTCCAAAATAATCCTGGATGCAACTGCAAGCACCAGCGCCGTTTTGCTCTCTGCACACGGCGTTCGACCCACAAGGGGACGGAACGCACGGCGTGGTACTCGCCAACACCGGCTCCTCTGAAAGAAAACGTTTCGCAGCATCATTAGCGCACCCTCATCGCGACACCGACACGAATCAAAATCAGACTATCGACAGTTTCACCCTACGTTGCTGAGGCTGGCAGTGCGAGAACGGGTCTCCGACGTATCCTGACTGGCAAACGCACATCGGCGTATGGCTGACCACCCTGCACTCGGCGTTGGCCCCGCAGGACCCAGGGCAGGGGTCGCGGCATTTTTGGCTCATGCAAGCTAGGTGACTCGGACACTCCCCATTGCTCACGCACTCCGGTCGACAGTTGGGCGGGGAGCCCTTGTACTCGGGAAGACACGAGCACGAGGGACTGTCTCCCACAACCCGACACTCGGCGTACGGACCGCAGGGAGACGGCTGACATGGGTTCACAGGAGGAGCGGGAGGCGTGTCGGCTGATGGAAACGAGAAAAAGGCGTTACCCAGCGCGAATATAACGCAACCGAACCTAAATCCTCACAAATGCTTACGTATCGGACTGCATCGTATGAACGGATCCCCGGTGTACCGCGGTGGACAGCTACAGATGGGATTGTGGTTGATGACCTCGCACTTCGCTCCTACTCCGCAAGTTCCTGTGCAAGGGTTCCTGCACTTCTGGTTGCTGCAAGCCTCGTTCTGACTACACTCGGAGCTCGTCACGCATTCAGGTCTACAATTCGGCGGGCTTCCTAAGTAGCCTGGCACGCAAGAGCAAACCGCCTGTCCATTCACCTCTCTACACTGGCTGTTCGGCCCACACGGCGACGGCCGACAAGGCTGAGTTACCACGGGTTCTACCAAGAAAAACACATCGCTCGAGATACTGCCTCCGGACACGAGAAATGCACTATTCTCACGCCGGAGGAAGTTCCAGAGCGTCCAACCGGGAGACAACCGCGCTGAACGAACGGCGCTATAAAACGCCGACTCATAGAGCGCGGCTGACTCTCCCGTTTTTTATTCCACCATGGAGTTCGACACCAATCCGCGACATAATTCATACGCGAAACGGTTCAGAATCCTCGCCTTTATCCCTAACTTTTCTGCGGATTTTATGAAACGAAGATTCCTTTTCGTGCGCGATACCCTTCGCTACGAATTCGTAATTTGAGGCTAACACTCCGTCGACATCAAAACCCTCCCGAGAAATTCCCGTACCTTATTCCCCATCCACTGGCCCTTCCGCCTGACACCCCATAGCTGCACGCAGACATTTCATTCGCATTCATGAGGCGCGCTGAAAACCTCCAACGTTTGAATGGGCGCGTTTCCATTAATAGAAACGCGCGCTCCATTCACTATCCCCATTTTATTTTCACCCTCACTTTAGCGAAATTAGCACAATCGTTGAATTCGGATCGATCCCGAAGGCATTCAGCAGAGATTCGAGGCGATCTCGGAACGCTACGTAAGCATGCGATACGAGCGTCTACCGAAGAAGCGGCCGGCGATAAAAAACCGTTCGAACAAATCGTTACTTGCCGCGCATATAAATTTTTTCTTGCCGGAATTTCCCGATTCCTTTGCCGCCGGTATTGCTCGGCGGTAAGCGATCGCAAGAAGTATAGCGATTGTTGCGTTCTATCCAACGCATCCCCGACCTATCCGCCATCTAAAAATATTCGGAAAATCGCGCCCATCCTCGATTGCTGGATAGAATCGCAAAGCAAAAGTGCTCCGAAAGACGTGGAGCAATTCCCTTGACTCACACTACGACTCTCTCATGGCAATTACTTCGGGCAAGAGTTACTCCGCGCGGTGTTTACTCTCCCGCTTCGCACGCGCGAAACGTTATTAGCTTTCCTCCCGATCGAATCTCGGTTCGAGGGAATCGCACACTTTTCGAAGAGACCGTCTGATCGTCGGTCAGGCCGGCTTCTCTCGCAAGCGACATCGGCAACAGAGACTATCCGCGAGGAATATACTCGAATATGCAAACCGTTCCTCGGATGGATTCCGCCTGCGAGCGATCCGCAGATTTACTCGGTTACAAATCGCGTCTGGAACTACCTCCCTAGACATTACGCCCTCCCTTTTACCTTGGTATGGTCTGCACTCCACGAAAGGATTGCCAGAATACCTCTCTGGACAGCTGCACATGGGAATGTGGTTGACTACCTCGCATCTGGCGTTCTGTCCGCAAGTGCCGGGACATGGGTCCACGCACTTCTGCCTAACACAGGCCTTGTTCCTCGGACAATCAGTGCTCAGTACGCACTCAGGCCTACAACCCACGTACGGGTCTCCTTGGTACTCGGGCGAGCATGAGCATATGCCGTCGCGGCACTGTGCGTTGGGGCCGCACGGCGACGGATGGCAAGGATCTTGGGCTACAACGGGCTCTTGTTCTGCAAATTGAAAGGCGAATGAAGGATCGAAATGAGCAAACGGCGAGTGATCAGACAAACACAAGACCGGCAAAGCCGGAAAAACCTACGTTCAGGCGGCTTGGGGTAGCAGCTGGAGAAGGGGTCTCCGGTGTATCCGACGGGGCAAGTGCACATGGGCGTGTGGTTCAGGACGTTGCACTGAGCGCCCTGACCGCAGGAGCCTGGGCATGGGTCTCTACATTTTTGTCTCATACAGGCTTTGTTTGTTGGACATTCTGCACTTATTAGACATTCTGGCCTGCAGTTTGGTGGACTTCCTATATACTGTCTTTGACAGGAACATGATGGTGAGCCTCCTATATCTCTACATTCAGCATATTGCCCACAGGGTGATGGTATGCATGGGTCAACATAAATAGGTTTTGTAGGTATTGGAGGAACAGCTAGAGAAGAAAGTGGACATGCACATGCAAAGAAGAAATTTAGAAATAAATAGTATGAGAGGTTTATACATATAGATATGAAAAGATTTACACTAGATAGGCTTAAGTAAAACCACCAATCAATGATTTCATGCATGAAGTTTAAGAATAGGAAAGAATAGAGAGCTTACGTGGTACATGGTTACATCTCACAAATGCATCTCCTGTGTAACCAGGTTTGCAGCTGCATATTGGGCTATGGTTCACAACATTACAAACGGTATTTAATCCACAAGGCCCTGGACATGGATCTTTGCACCTTCGATCCACACATGCTCTTTCTGAGGTACACTCTGAGCTTGTTATGCATTCTGGCCTACAAGTTGGTGGACTGCTTAGATGATTTTCTAGACAAGAGCAGACTGCTTGCCCATTTATCTCTCGACATCTGCTATAAGGTCCACAAGGAGATGGTTCACAAGGATTTGTATCTTCTAAGACTGGCACTTTTTGGAGAAAAAGGTTTCATGCAAAAGATATGAAAGAGAAATAATAGTAGAGTCATGCACAGAGAATTTGAAAATAGAGACAGTAAAATTATCAAAAGTGATCTCATGCACTTTCAAGGATTCTCAATGAGATATTCATGAAATTTTGAAGATATAGAAATTTAAAATAGAATAAAGAGAAAAGTTTTCTATAGTGATGTCATGCAATTCAATAGAATTAAGATTTTATTTGATTAAGAGAATATTTAAGAGAATTTTTAAGAGAATATTTACCATCATAGAAAAGAAATTGTTGAGAATTGAAATGAAATTTTAGAGAAATAATGCCATCAAAGTAAATAGATGGCAATAGAAAAGGAGGAAGTAAAAGGTGCAATAGATAAGAGAAATTTCTCAGTGGTTAATTTGATTCAAATCTTTCATCCTCCTCAATTACGGATAGGAATAGATTTAATCATTATTATATTCAGATATCCTTACACTGCAATGGTGCAGGCCGACAACGACTAAATGCATCTCCAATGAATCCTTGATGACAAGTACACATTGGGGAATGGTTGACAACCATACAGACTGCATTCTGTCCACATGCACCTAGGCATGGATCTTGACACTTGCTGCTTATGCAAGCCTTTGTTGTTGGACATTCTGAATTCAGAACACATTCTGGACGACATCCCTCATAAGGGTTTCCAATATATTCAGGTAGACAAACACAGGAGCCAGCCCCATTCCTCTCCTTACAAATAGCATTCGCCCCACAGGGGGAAGGAATGCATGGGGTGAGCACCTCAGTTACAGATGCTACTGGAACATACATGAATTTGCTTCAGAAAATCTCCAAGATATAATTAACACATCAAGATGTCTCCATGAGGATACAGATCATAAGCGAAATGTTAAAAAATTTTCTGAGTTGGTTCTCTGTGAATCATTTCATTCATCTCAAATTTTCAGTATGAATTGAGAACTTTTTCAAATAGTAAATATGAATGAAATAACCACAAAGAATCAGATCTAAAATGTGGGAGCATATGCTTATTTAATCTTCCATTAACTAAGGAGATGTGAAATAAGCTCATGCTCGATCATTTTCAGTAATGTTGATGTCTCAATAAAAGCAACCTTAATTTTCTAACTGAAATAAAAATAGCTAGACAACTCTTTCTAATATTCAAGATTCAGGTTCAGCCCTCTTAAAAGATTTTTGATATTACTATTTTATATTCTTTTTCCAATGAAAGGAAATATTCTTGCACCCTCTTTCTCTTATAATTAAAAAGAGTTGACTAGGTAGAATGGATCCTGCCTATAATTAAAAATATTTCTAGCGCTATGTCATATTTTCAGATTGGATAATTGGTGTAACATGGCCACTATAGTATTCTATAATGTTAATTTTTTAAACTAATGAAAGCGTTGTTGCAATTGAAGCACTGAAGCACTGAAGCTGTATTTTTTCGAAGTTGATTTGCCTCTGTTGATCCTTAGAAGCATCCATCCTGTTGTGTTGATTTTTCCCCTCGTTGGTAGGACATCACTTACCTCTGTAGTCCTAGCTCAGCAGACAAGTCACAAACACAGACATGCAGAATGGCCAAACCTTTCTCAGCTCATGCATTAAATATAGAAGACCAAACAGTGTAGCCACAGAGGAAATAGTTCATGAAATGTACCAGTAATTCAAACATTTCATAAGTAGGTAAACAAAGTAAAAGATAGATGAGGAAAATAAAAGGTGAAGGAAAGAATCTATCAGATATTAAGATGAATGAAATGATAATGGGGTAAATAAGAAAGATCAACTGGAAAACATGTTGTTTGTAATAATGAAATTTAAAGTAGTTACCTAAAGTATGAGCAGAAAAGTGGAACCTTACTGTAATTTCTTTAAAAAGAATGACAATTGATACAGCAACAAAGTAAAACTCTGTATGTTCAAGTCTTGTTAAGCAGCTTTAAAAGTGGTATTGCAATTGATGAATAGGTGACCAGCAGTTCAGTATGAAAGATCAAGAAAAAGATTTTGAAGAGGTCCATAGACTAATATTCTCTGATTACAATCATTTCTCAGAGCCTGATATCTACAACATACAAGATCTGAAGAAGGAGCTACCTAAATCATATCATATGACTGCAGAAAAAACAAAAAATGAACAGCCAGGAAATATGACATACATATAACAAAGAATTCTCGAGTATTTTGCAAGGAGTAAGCTGATAGTTTGATCAAAAAATGGCAAAGATATCTTCAAAAAATGTATGAAATGTTTAGGAAGTATAACAAAACTGAAGGGAAGTTTAGAAACTGCATGAAGTAGAAGATGAAATTTCTATCCAATATCTGACATTCCTTATTATTTCTTTCAACCTCTGCTTCCACAATAAAGCCAAAGATTGTGACTGAGATGTGTGATTTATTTAGATGACTGTAAAAATTACCATTGAAAGAATTATAACGACAATTATTTATGGAAGATAATGATTAAATATCATCTAATCCTTCATAAAGTCATGTGTTTGAATGTAAAAATGAAACTATAAACCACCTAGGAAGACAAAAAGACTTCCTTGATCATAGATACCTATCTTTTCAACTTTGAAATTTTGTAGCATCAATTCATGAAGAAGAGGACATTTATGGAAATGATTAGAAGAATAAATGTAGGTTTAGGAAGCAATTTAGCCATACTTAATAAGAGAAGAAAAACAGCAGTTTTTATTTACTGCTGAATAATTTATGATGAGAATAAATGCATTTTTCATTTCCTGTTACCAAATCAGAAACTACAAATGGAAACTATCATAAAATATCAGTTCAATCACAACTAAATTTTATTTAAGCTGAATGGAGAGATGAATTTTGATAGAGGATGATTTCTATTATTAACTGTTCAATGATGATGATCCTGGAGTATATAAACAGAAATATCATGGAATTATCTAGCATGAAGATTGTTGGTGATGTATGGTTATTTCTTGTGATTTTAATTAGAAAGTAGGAAAAATAATGTACATTACTGAGCCTATAATACATCTGATATTGGCTTGGTGAATTGGTTTTATATTTCTTCATAGTATAAGAATGATGACCTATCCTGAATCTGATGACTATGTTGATGAAAACAGAGAGCTTTCCAGAAAAGAAGATGCCAAAGATTTGAGATCTGAGTAGAAGAGAAAACAAAAGCCCAAGATTGTACATATCCTGTCATTTCATTGAAGCAGGAATATGTTTCAAGAGAATGCACAGACTGGGGAAAGATTTGGCCAGATGTCACGTGCAGTAACACAACACAGGCAAAACATACATCGTGCAACAGGCAGTGCTTTGACATACAACACAAAACATGCATATACATGTGATAACACTTCGTGCAGCAAGCAAGAAAGCATAGCTCATGTCCCTTCAAAGGGCCTACCTTGGATGATTTGACAGCTGCTGAATGGGTCACCTGTGTAACCACTTTCACACTCGCAGATTGGATTGTGGTTGATAACTCTGCACTTGGCGTTCTGTCCGCAGGAACCTGGGCATGGATCTCGACACTTCATTGCAATGCAGGCCATTCTGCTGTCACACTCTGGGTTTATGACACATTCTGGTCGGCAGTTGGGTGGTAGGCCAATGTAATCCTTCAAGCAGGAGCAAGCTGGACTTTCTCCTCTGACATGGCACTCAGAATTTGGTCCACAAGGTGATGGGCGACATGGATCAGTTGGGGGAGAAGGCGTTGTGTCCACTGGTATCAAAGAAAATAATGTTGTTGATTAATTGGTATGCTAACTTCAAAAATACATGGAAGTTGTTTTTACATTACATTAATACTGCTAGTCACTTTATGTAAGATGTAAGGCTCCCAATATTATGATTTTAGTTGAAGTGATGCCAATATATGAAGGAAGACATTCCTTTAGCAGAAATATTTCCTTATTTAAGTTACAAAGAAGTGATAGAATAGAATACTCAAAAGATTGAATTTTAAGCTATTCAAAAAGTATGTTGGAACATCAATTACAGGCTATATTGATAACAGCTGACTCTATAACCAAAGTTTATTATTCAAAAAGGAATCAGCTAGCTTTGTTTGATCTACATCTACATGTTTTCTTCTAGATAGGTTTCACAAATAGTACTTTTCAGGGGTATTTGCTTCTGTTACTGACATTCATCTTTAGCTGAGGAAGTGAATTTTTGAACCTGAAGCCTTATAATCTATTTTACTGATTCTTTTACTGATATATAATCATCTCATGTGATAGATAGAATCTATTATATCTATTAAATTGGTATATATTTTTAAAATGTATATTTTCTAATTTATTGATAAGCTCAAAATAGACTTTGATTTTGTTTTCTCTAATAATTTTCTCAATTATCTAGTCCATCTCTACTCAGCATTTTTAAAATTTCTGAGTCCACAAATAATTTCAACATCTCAAAAAGGATAAATTGTCATGTGCATCCTCAGAGCATGACCACAGTAACATTGCTGAAGTTACCAGTACATTCAGCAACCAATAAAACATTTATTTCATCAAAGAGAGAGCATAATTATTGTCATTTTGTGAAATCATTTCACAACTGTGATTCAAGAAATGGCTAATAGGTGTTTGATTATATTCATATAATGATGGTGATTATGTCTTTTGATTATATAGTTTTTTCATATTAAAATCTGACAACAAAAATTAAAGACATCAATATACCTTTTACAATATACATTGTAAATCATCTAAAAATGTATTGTGATTCTAACCGTGCAGTTAAAAATAAAATTATACCAGAAAAAAATTATATCCTTCAAATTTTCATCATCCTTACGTAAAAATTATATGAAATATATTACAAGCAACACCTATGACCATTTCTGTGTTCCAGTTTGAATTTCTACAATAATGTGTATTATATATTTATAATTAATAAAAGAATGATGTTTACTTCATACATTCAATGATATAATTCTGCAGAAAGCTAGAAATAACAAGGATTTCCTAGAACTTTTGCCAGATTAGGGAAAGCATAATATTAAGCTATATTAATCAAAAATTTAATATCAAGCCACAGAGAACTTAGAACTAATATCTTTGGAAAGAAGGAGAATCAACTTACATTGTTTAATGTAGCATCGCACAAATGGATCTCCAGTCATGCCTGGTGAGCAACTGCAAATAGGATTGTGATTGACAACTTGGCAGCGAGCATTTTGACCACAAGTGCCTGGGCATGGATCACGGCATTTTTGTCCCAAACATGCTTGTGTAAGTGGGCACTCAGCACTAGTAACACACTCAGGATGACAAGTTGGTGGGCTGCCAATAAATCCAGTCATGCAGGAACAAACTGCGTGACCATCTACCTGTCGGCATATGCTGTTAGGGCCACAGGGTGATGGATTGCATGGTTCTTTCGGTGCTTCTGTAACAGTGTTAAAGGATCATCAGTCTCAGTTAAGTTAATTAAGCTTATTGCTCACTCTAAAATTTATATGATAGTTTTTATTTTTAGTTAGTTAGTTTTGATTTGAAAGTTAGATTCAATATTCCTTAGAGTTATCCTCTTCAGGATTAGTACACTATGAAATAATGCATTATTATTACATTTTCATATAATAATTTGACAACTTTTAATTACTTTACTATTTAGGAAATGATGGCCATCATGCTTCATCAGATGGATGATTTTAGTGAGTATGAAGATAAGTAATCAAGTTGTAGTTGTAAAAACAAATATGAACTCACCAACAGGCTCTATATGGCGGCAGGCAACGAATGGGTCGCCAGATGTTTGCGGAGGACATGAACAGGTTGGTATGTGATTCACAACATCACAATTTGCTCCTTGTCCACAGGTACCAGGGCAAGGATCTACACATCGTTGACTTATGCAAGCTTTGTTTCTTGAACAATCTGAGTTGAGGACACATTCAGGTCTACATCCTTGATAGGGATCTCCAAAGTAATTAGTAATACACTTGCACTGCCCAGCTGTGCAATCTGCATTGGGTCCACAAGGAGATGGATGGCATGGATCTTTCATGACTGGTCGCTCTTGGACTAGGTAATGGAAAAAAGTATAATTCAATAACATTTCAAAAACATGCATGTATGAAATACATCTTACAACTTATACTGATAAGTCTAAAATATTCCATACACTGTAGTTTGACTGAAACACTCACCAACAATGAGTGAACATTGAATGAATGGGTCTCCAGAATATCCTTGCTGACAAGTACATGTTGGAATGTGGTTTTGAACTCTGCATTCGGCATAGAGACCACAAGAGCCTGGGCATGGGTCACGGCACTTTTCTGCTATGCATGCTTGAGTAGATGGGCATTCTGAGTTAACAACACACTCTGGGCGACAATTTGGAGGGGCACCAATATATCCAGTCCTACAAGAGCATGCAGGGCTGTCACCTACAGCACGGCACTCTGAGTTGGGTCCACAGGGTGATGGAACACATGGATTTGCTGGTTTTGGTGTAGGAGGAGGTGCGACTGAAAAATGCAAAAATGGTTTCATCAGTAACTTGACATTAACTTACATTAATTATTGTCAGAACTGGCTTTATGATATACATTCTATGTTCTAGGTGAAAGCCATAAGAGAGACTTGGCTAAAGTGGTCTTAATGGAGACTGTTCTCAAAAATTTCATGTGATATATTACCTAAGCTGAATGCATGTTAAGCAAAATCTTTCCATTACTAGTTGTAATATAACTAAAAGATCACCCACAACAAAGCCGAGAAAGAAATTATAGAAGATCTATGATTACATATGGAATATGTGATGGAAAAAAAATTAAAAATTATACCTGGCTCTTGATAACATCTTGTGAATGGATCACCAGTGAATCCAGCTGGACATCCACATATTGGGTTATGGTTTACTACTTCACATCTTGCTCCTAAACCACAAGTGCCTGGGCAAGGATCTCGACACTTGAAATTGCTACATGCTTGATTGAGAGGACATTCAGTATTGACAACACATTCTGGCTTGCAATTAGGTGGGCTTCCAACAAATGTAGGCTTGCATGAGCAAACTGCTTGCCCATTAACTTCCCTGCATTGACTATTGGGTCCACAAGGTGATGGGCTACAAGGATCTAACACAGTTGCTTGTGTAGAGGCTGTAAAAATCAAATATGAAAGAATTAATCACAACAGATAAAATTGTATTCTCTGACCAAATTATTCATATTTATATTCAAGAGAATTTTTTTAAATCATTTATGAAAATAAGGACAGAATTAAATAGTACTACTTGATCATACATTTTCATAATTAAAGATGATAAAAATCATATGAATCAATATCTTAGAGGTCATGGAGTAATTTATGAATTAAGAAATTTGATAATGAAACAAGACAATAGCACACCTTCAATTGGTCTTGGATGACAAGAAGTAAATGGATCTCCAATATATCCTTCGATGCAGGTACAAGTTGGAACATGGTTCACAACTGAGCATGTTGCTTGCAATCCACATACACCAGGACATGGGTCTGTGCATTTATTTCGCACACAGGCCAAATGACTCTGGCAGTCTGATGAAAGGACACATTCTGGACGGCAGCCTTCATATGGATTTCCAAAGTATCCTTCAATGCATGAGCAAGCTCCAGCCTCTCCTTTCTGTTTACATTCTGCATTAGCCCCACATGGAGATGGTTCACAAGGATGATGCTGAACATCCTCTGCAGCAGCAAAAATTAGAATGTATTTATTTTTATAGGCAATATCAAAAAATATTGTTTTTAAAAAATAAGAAGATTATATTAATAATTTATCCTAATGGCATTATACTTGAGATTGGTATTCATTTTTAGGTGCTGTTCAGTAAAAGAAGTTCCAAATGTAAGCAAGCAAACGATGTATTTCTTATAAAGACATTATCAGAGAGGAAGCATGTATCCCTCTAAATGATAACTTACATAAGAATTGAAAAGAATTAACTTGAGAAGTTATTTTATGCTATCGTGTAAAGATAATCATTAGGTATTATCTATTAGTTAATCTAGCCAATTTCTAATTCTTGTAGAATATAAACAAGAAAAATTTCATTAATCCTAGCAGTTCTAATCATGATTCAAGAAATTTAATAAGTTTTGAAATTAAATATCAATTGCAAAGTGAAAGTTTGTAAATTTAAATAATTTGTTTTGGCTAATTAATTAAAAATAGTTGGTTCAAAACTTAATTGATCATATCTTATCATTAAAATTATAAGACACAAACAGATTATTTCTTGGTGAAATACCTGAAAGGGAAATCAGTAATAATACTCACGTCTAACAATGCCACACTGCACAAAAGGATCTCCTGTATAACCAGCGGGACAGGCACATGTTACTGCATGACTGATAACTCTGCATTCAGCACCTGAACCACAAGAGGCAGGGCATGGATCCTTGCATTTATTCCTCATGCACACGAGAGATGGAGGGCAATCTGGGTTAATGACACATTCTGGACGGCAGTTCGGTGGAGAACCAACATAATTCTTGAGACAAGAACAGGCTGGGCTTCCTGCAACTGCTCTACATTCTGAATTAGGACCACAAGGTGATGGATTGCATGGTTCATTTTCCACTGCCTGTGGAGGTGGAGCTGTAAAGGAAAGGATATGGATTTTAATTATATCATTCCTTAGTCTTTCAGTACACAGTAAGAAATCTAACCATATTTAATCATATTAGCATAAACGCATCAATTACATTAATTTAAATTGTACATGAATACAATTAGTTCCTGCATACTTGAACTTAAATGAATAAAATTTTTGTAATATTGACAAAGACAAATAATCAGAAAATTAGAACAATAACGACAATGAAGGAAATAAGTAGCCTTTTGAGAAAAATATTTATCACGTGAGAAAGTAAAATTCCATTAATCTTACATAATTAAGTTTATAAAAATAAAAATTCTAAAAAAAGAAACCAAATAAATTTAAGATCATTATTATTAGAACAATAAAATATCTAACGTTGTCATAAAAGTTATTTTCATTATATAGAGGAAACAAAAATTGGTACTAGCATTCAATATATATATATATATATAATAGTTGTTATTAGTAACATTAGTTGCTAATAGTAACATACGTGGTATATCGTAACAACTCTTGAATGGATCTCCAGTTTGGCCTTGTCTACAGCTACAGATTGGACTATGGTTGATAACTTCACAGCGAGCACCTACGCCACAAGAGCCAGCACAAGGATCAGTACATTTCTGATTCACACAAGCCTTGCTTATTGGACACTCAGAGCTGGCTATGCATTCTGGGCGACAAGATGGAGGTGTGCCAATATAACCAGTAATGCAAGAGCATACGGCATGAGCGTCAATTACTCTACATTGGCTGTTTGGACCACAAGGTGAAGGTCGACATGGCTCTATTGGGTCTTGAGGCAATTCTGCAAAAGAACTCTCAAATTAGTTCACATGTGGATGTTGAAAAACATTAAAGAGATACTATAATTTACTCAATGCATACATCTTTCAAGAAATATATTCCTGCTTCTATCCCTTATAAGATATTACAACAGAAATTACCTTTAGGTTCTGGTCTACAGTGAGTAAATGGATCCCCTGTATATCCTTCAGGACAAGAACAGGTTGGGATATGATTAATGACATCACATTTTGCATCTATTCCACAGGTTCCAGGGCATGGGTCAATACACTTGTTTCGAACACAAGCTTTGTTCCTATCGCAGTCTGATCCAAGAACACACTCTGGACGGCAACCTTCATATGGATTTCCAACATAATCCCGATGAGAACATTCACAGTGAGGAACAGAGCCCTGAATGGTGCACACAGCATTTGGTCCACAAGGAGATGGGTTGCATGGATCAATAGTAGGAGGACTGGGTGTTGCTGCAATTGATTAATGAAAAGGAGTAAGTAATTGTTCCCGCTTGTATGATGTATAACATAAGACATATATGGTAAGAATATTTTGCTTTATGCCTCCATGACTTACTAGGTGGTATGAGTGAACATTGCACAAATGGATCTCCGCTGTAACCAGAATCACAAGTGCAAACAGGTGTATGATTTATCACTCTACAGCTAGCATCCACACCACATGAGCCTGGGCATGGATCTTCACAATGATTCTTGATACATGCTAAATGACTTGGACATTCAGCATTAATTGTGCACTCAGGCCTGCAAGATGGTGGAGTTCCTATGTATGATGGTAAGCATGAGCATGCAGGCACTCCTCCCATCAATCGACACTCTGAATTAGGTCCACAAGGATTAGGAATGCATGATGGAGGGCGTTCTGTTGGCGTTTCTTCAATGACTGGAGCTAAACAAAAGATTATGAAAAGTTATAAGACCATTAAAAAAATTGGCTTCCCCTACTTAGAAGAGAAATTATATGTAATTTACTTTAAAATGTCAGTCAATCTAGGACTCATACATTTCCTAATTAAATATTATGAATGTACTGTTTGTACATAATAATTATGTTCATCATTGACTTTAAGATGAAAGTGACACAACCTCGAATTTTGAGAATTCATAACTTGATGTGCTAGTCTTTTGATACCTGCAATAACAAATAATAAATTATTGATGCTTACTGTGACAACTATATTTCCTTATAATGTCTCCCAAATTTGCAGTAGTTTAAAGACTATTCTCTTATAGAAAATAAAATCGAGTATTTAATATACGTTTTCAGAGCATTTCAATGTACTTGTATCACGTAATATTTCAAATTACATTTTCATTTAATGTGCAACATTTAATGTATATATCAAATGAGGAAGTTTGCTGAAACAAGAATATCCTAATAGAAGAAAGCTTGGGATCTAGGGCTAGCTATAGATAAAATGCATAAATTGTATTTTGGTTGTCTAAGGGAAATAAGAGAAACAAGGGTGAGCATATTTATTTCAGAGAAGCTAGTACACCAGAGATACAAGAGGGATAAACTAGAACTTTCCCTATTTAAAACCTAGGATAAAATTAGGACATTTTACTTTTTTATTAACAAAAAATTATAAATATTAAATAAATAATTAATAAAATTAAAATTTCTTTTGGTGAAATGAAATAAATATTCTTTAAATAATACATAGAGACCTTTTAAAATTAAATATTTTAATTGCTCACATGAATTCTGAGAGTATAAAAATGTAAAGTGAATATAAATGTCAAGTTGTAAATAAAAATAACTAGGACAAAGGAGGGCTCATTTAAAAGACTTCCAACAATGTCCAAAGACACCTCAAAAAAGAAAACTAACAACTTCTCAGAAGCCCAGATACATGATCATGCCTAGAGAAACTATTCTGTGAAATAGTATCCTAAGGGCAGGGTAATTGATTACTAGTAGGACTAAAAGTAGCTAGTAATAGATACTTACCAATAGGCAAACACTGTGTGAATGGATCTCCAGTATATCTTGGTGGACATGCACAAATTGGGCTATGATTCCTCACAGAACACTTGGCACCTATGCCACAAGTGTGCTGACAAGGATCAGCACACTTCTGATTGATACAGGCTTTGTCTGCAGGACATTCTGAGCTGACAACACATTCTGGACGGCAATTTGGAGGAGCACCAACATAATTCTGGAGGCATGAGCATACAGCCTGTTCATTAACAACCCGACACTGGCTGTTAGGACCGCAGGGTGATGGTCTGCAAGGCTCCCTTGGTATGAGAGCTGGAATAAATAGGGAAAAATTAAAATGATTTCAAAAAGAGGGAGGTTATTTAGTGGAATGATGATTCTTGGATATACGGATTCTCTCTTTCTGTTGGGAAGGGCAACTGATATAATGAAGAGAAAATATATGGTCTTGGAAAGTAACCTATGGAGTGTCAGATGAAAAGCATCTATGGACATAATAATTATATTAAAAAAATTATAAAAATAACTAATCAAAGTGCAAAGCTTACGTTCTTTTGGAACAGGCCTGCACTGGAAGAATGGATCTCCAGTATATCCAGGTGGGCAATCACATGTTGGTACATGGGCAAGTACTTTGCAGATTGCGTCAGATCCACAAGTTCCAGGGCATGGATCATTACATTTGTACATAACGCAAGCTTTGTTAGATGCACAGTCTTTATTTGTTTCACATTCTCTACGACAGCCAGTGTATGGATCTCCTTCAAAGCCAGGTAAACAAGAACAGGCACCAGCTCCATTGAATTCTCTGCAGACAGCATTGTTTCCACAAGGTGATGGGAAGCATGGATCACTGACAACTGGAGTTCTTTCAGTTGCTGTTGAGAGAAATACAAGAATTTGATGAGTAAATGAAAAAACAAAGAAATAAAGCAGCCACCCATAACTTTCGATGATTTCCTAAATAGGAAAAAAGTTACACAGTTAAGAACAACACAAGTTTTTCATTGTTGTTTGTGGTGTTTTATTTTAACTTTTGAAATAATTTAGTTGTTATTGATTTTAGTTTATTTCACAGAAGTTATTTATTCTAAAGCTAAAATATACAAGGATAAACATCAATTGTGGTGACAAATGCTAATTACTAACACCATTTATGTACAGTTTAGTGGTTTATAGCATCTAGGATATATAAGTATCAACTAAATCTCTTACATGCAACCATTACTGTGCATTGTTGCATTGGATTTCCACCGAATCCAGATGGGCATGAGCATTTAGCTTTGTGATTGACCACTGCACACTGAGCATTGATTCCACAATGCCCAGGGCAAGGGTCTCTGCATTTCATTTGTAAGCAAGCACGGTTGTTAGGGCAATCTGAATTCTTAACACATTCAGGACGGCAGTTAGGAGCTGTTCCAATGAAATTGGCCTGACAGGTGCAGGCCGGTCTTCCATCTATCAGCCTGCACTCTGAGTTTGGTCCACATGGGTTTGGTTCACATGGATTCTTCGGTCTTACTGTAGCTGTAGTGACAGTAGTGGATAAGGTAAGGAGGGATAGAGAACAGAAGTGAAAGTATAGTGTGAAATAAAAGTACAGTGTAAGCAAGAAAAAACTTGGAGATTTGTTACATCAGAAGTAAATTATGGAAATAATTTAATAAGAGTTATGAGGGTATTTACAAGCTGTGAGAATAAAGTAAACTTCAATGTAAGTATTTGATAAATATATACAAATATGTATATTATGAAAGTTAAGTCTTAAAAAATGTATTGAAAGATTTAGAATGTCTCTTACTTGTTATTTGAAAATGAACATTGAAAACTATAGTTTTAGAGTAAGATCAAGTTTTAAGGATAATATGTAATCATTAGGTTTTATTGGTTACATATGGTGGTATCACTCAAATTTTTCACTTCAAGTGAGAAACTGGTTGAGAATTCAGAAAGTGAAAGTAATCTGCATTTCTGGAAGGGACTTCGATAAATGTTGAGATAGGTAAAAGAATAGTAAGGTGGTCTCAATAAAAGTTGCCCATTTTCCAATATTGGATTTATATCTGCATTTTTCTGTTACTTAACTGAAGTAGATGTGCTTTTAGAAAAAGTTACATGTTATTTAGAAAAATGTTATTTTTAGAAAAGTGATTGTTGATTGTCATAATTCTGAAGGAAAATTCCTTGTTAATTGCATAGAATATGTATATAATTTCTGGTAGAAAAGAAATCAGGAAAGCAGCATAGATATCATGTATGATACATCATGGGCTATCCAGTTTTCAATGGCTTTGAATGATACCACCTAATAATAGAATATAGTAAATGTGGGTGAAAGTTGTCTTACTGGTAGCTATAGGAAAGCAGCGCTTAAAAGCATCTCCTGTGTAACCTGGCAAACAGGAGCATAATGGTTTGTGATTCACAACTGTACAACGAGCCTTGAAACCACATGTCCCTGGGCATGGGTCTCTGCATCTTTGTCCAATGCATGCCATAAGTTGTGGGCAATCTGTACCAAGTGAGCATTCCGGTCTACATGATGGAGGGCTTCCAACGCAACCTGGCTGGCAAGAGCAAACAGCTCGGCCAAGCACATTGCGGCATATGCTGTAAGGCCCACATGGTGACTGCTTGCAGGGATTAATATTTTCCTGAACTTGAGCTGTGCAGATGAAATTGGTCTAAATGTATTCTTTGAAGTAAATGTAAAGTAATGTAAATGTATAAATAGATTTAAGGTTATTTACAATAGAAAAGCAAGCAAGCAGTGTCACAGGGAGATTTTTTATGCAATCCTAATAATTTATTAATCAAAATCAACCTAGATTTACCTATTATGCATAGATAAGAATGAAGATAAAAGGGGTAGACCTAAATTGATTTTGATTAATAAATAAGGAAGTTGATGCATAACCAGTTCCCCTGTCTCTATGCTTGACCATGCAAGCAACTTTGTGGCTTCACTCAGAAAGAGAATGTAAGCCATGTTTAAGTAGACTGTGATTGGTGCAAAAATGTTGAATTCATGAAAATATTCAATTGTCTTACTTGATTGAATGGGTGTGCATTGTCTGAAAGGGTCACCAGTGTATCCTGGATTGCAGTTACAGCTGGGAGAATGTTGAGGTACAGTGCAGTGTGCATTAAGAGCACAAGTTCCAGGACATGGATCTGTACACTTATTAGCCAGGCATGCTTTGCCTCTTGGGCAGTCTGTGTTTAACACACACTGAGGGCGGCACCCAGCATATGGGTCTCCATAATAATCTGGTAAGCAAGAGCAAGCTCCTGCACCCTTTTTCTCTCTACAAACTGCATTTACTCCACAAGGTGATGGGTTACATGGTTTTAAGTTTTCAGAAGGTATTAGTGCTGAAAGAAGCATATATTACAGTCAGCAGAGAAGGTATTAATAATGTAACATTTTCATCTGTGAGATTAATTTTCAAAGAACATGAAGTATTCAAGAAATACAGCAATATTAGACTGATTAGCATGTCATATGACATACTAAAACAGAGAAACAGTACAAAAAGATTTTGTTACAAGGATAAATGTTATGTTGTTTTTCTTACCAAATATGTATAATTTATCCTGGAATGAATTTTAGTCAATACATTCAAAGAATAGAATATACATTATATTTCAGTATAAGTGAGTTAAGTAAAAGAACAGAGACAAGAAACTGACAAGATTATAAAATTGAGCATGAATTTCCCATTCCAGAAGATATAAGCCCTTGAAACAAAACGGAAGTTTTCTGAAGAAATATATTGGCTTACTTGGTGTCAAAGCTGGAGAGCAGAATGAAAATGCATCACCAGTGTAACCTTGAGGGCATGTACAGACTGGTGAATGCTTCACAACAACGCACTGAGCATGACGTCCGCAGCTACCTGGACAAGGGTCACCACAACGCTCAGCTCTGCATGCCAAGTTACTTGGGCATTCAGCGTTTATTACGCATTCTGGGCGACAGTTTGGTGGACGGCCCACTCTGTTTGGCAGGCATGAGCAAGCAGGTTGAGACCCAATGTTCCGACATTGAGAGTGTGGGCCACATGGAGAAGGAGAACATGGATCTCCTACTTCTTTAGGAGGAGGCACTAAGGATTTATAAAAGATTTCTCAGATATATTGTTTTGCCATTTCAAATGTCTGCAAAGCCACTTTCCCCTGAGTATGAATTATCAGGTCTTGGGAAAAATGTTCAGATGGATGCTTGAATGTTGATATTTGAGTAGATAGATAAAATGAAACTTTCAACATCCTTTATGGATTATCAAAAACTAATATAATATAAAATCTCAAGCTACTGTTAAGGTATTACTTCTAGGACCTAATATGACACATCTGCCATCCTAGAGATAATAAATTGTATGGTTAATATCTCACATAACTTTTATGCTTACCACTCCTCCTTAAAGTATTCATGATAAATTTGATGTGAAATCAACAAAATAGCAATATATTACTTGAATGAAATTATGGAACTTAAAGGAACTACACAGTAGAAATTTGATTTTTAAATCTGATTTTAATGATTTTTTATAATTTTGTAATTTAAAGGGCAATATAACTAATCACTTAAAGTAGAATAAAAGTTTACAGGAGTGAACGAGCAGAAAACCACTATTTAATTACAGACGTGCATTAATAAATCAAATCAAAAACTGCAGAATCATCTCAGAACTACGCTTAAAAAATATTCTGTACTGAAATTTGTGTGTAAATCTGGAGTTCCTGGAATATCCTATCATGAATTTAAAGATAAAGAATGTATGCAGAAATTAATATCCAACTCTCAAAATCAACTTCATAGTTTTCCCTGAGCAATTTGAATGAGTTTTGTCTGTAATCATTAAAATATTGAGTCATGTTCAGGGGAAGGAGGCTTCACATAAAAAGTGACAGAAAATTAAGAAAAAGGCACACAGATTGATAAGAAAGAAGATATACAAACTGTTCAACATATAACTGAAACAGACTTAATTCCCAAAATCAAGACAATGATATTGCATGCATAAATGACT
Organism: Pachydiplax longipennis; assembly: GCA_036926295.1. Classification (NCBI taxonomy): domain Eukaryota; kingdom Metazoa; phylum Arthropoda; class Insecta; order Odonata; family Libellulidae; genus Pachydiplax; species Pachydiplax longipennis. Next base: position 35,154,795 of record JAVFKF010000004.1, on the reverse strand, counting down.
GAAAGACATTGAAGGAATTAATACAGTAGATTGAAGTATTTAAAAAAAGATTGATTTAAAAACATCAGAATAAACAGTGAAATTAGAAAAATTCATTCTTATGTAAATGATAGGAAAGTAAGAAGAAATAGAAGACAGGATAAAGAAGTGCTTACACTTTTCCTCAACACATCGCACAAATGGATCACCAGTATATCCTGAAGGACAGCTACAAATTGGATTGTGGTTGACTGTTTGACAGCGTGCATTTTGTCCACATGTGCCTGGGCAAGGGTCACGACATTTGAGGTTCAAACAGGCTAAGTTCTGTGGACAATCAGTGCTAACTACACACTCTGGACGGCATGAAGGAGGAGTTCCAATATAACCAGAGAGGCAAGAACACACTGCGTGTCCATTAACTATCCTGCATCTGGCATTCGGACCACATGGAGAGCCTTGGCAAGGATCTTTTGGTTCTTCATGCACGACTAAGGTTTACAAGATCAAGAAGAAACATTTGAGCATGATACAAGGATCATATACATAAGAAATAGAACAGTTCATAATAATTAAAAAAGGAAAGTACAGATGCTTTTTGATATACATAAATTCCAGTTAAGAGCTAGTATAAAGGTTAAAGTAAAATACACAAATAGAAAGAAAATAAATGACAAAGTATTCAATATCCAAGAACTAAGATATATAATGAAACACAAGTCAGAAGGAAGGAAAATCTGAATAATTAGGTAATACTGAGAATGAGAAGAAAGAAAGAGCCTTACTTGGCTGAGGAAGCTTGCATGCAGAGAGTGGTTCTCCAACATAGCCTGGAAGACAGGAGCAAGAGGGTGCATGGTTGACCACCCTACACTCTGCATTTAGACCACAAGTGCCAGGGCATGGATCACGGCACTTCTGGTTAAGGCAAGCCCGATTTCGAGGGCAGTCTGTATTAATGACACATTCTGGGCGACATCCTGCATAGGGATCACCAGTGTAGTCAGGGAGACATGTACAAGAGCCTGCCCCATTCTTTTCACGACAGACTGCATTAGACCCACATGGGGAAGGATTACAGGGGTCTAGAGGACCTTCTGTAGGCCTCACAGCTGTAAGAGAGTGGATTACATCTTATTTCAAAGTATATATCTTGCCAGTACCAGAAAACTCAGGGAAAAGGAAATGCTGTGATTTAAAGAAACTAACATAAACATGATAAATTTCACAAACTATGTATAACCTATGAAAAAATTATTGGGATTAATTATATATAGTTGAAGATATGTATATTTATATTAGCTTAGATACATCCTTACTTGGAGCTAAAGAGCAGCTTGAGAAAGGATCGCCTGTATATCCTGCAACACATGTACACATTGGTGAGTGATTAATGACTGTGCACTTAGCATTTGGTCCACAAGACCCAGGACATGGATCCCTGCAGCGCTCTGCCTGACAGGCCATGTTACTGGGACATTCTACATTTAAAACACATTCTGGTCGGCAGTTGGGAGGACGGCCAACATAATTGACCAAACATGAGCAGGCAGGAGTATTTCCTATGACACGGCATTGAGAATTCGGACCACAAGGTGAAGGAATGCATGGATTCACATCAGCCACTACTGGGTGCTCTAAAAGAAATGATTTTTTCAAGCAGAAGAGAAAGAAACACAATAGATAAGTATAACAGAAATAAAGATCACAAGAAAATAAAGCATGAAATACTAGTTTTTCTTAGAACAGAATAATCATTCAAACTAAGATATTTCAATGGTTTTGAAGAAGAGAGGTATACCCTCTTGTATTTTTTTGAGTGAGGAAATTAAGATTTATAGCATGAGTTGTCAGAAAATGATATGAATTTCAAAGAAAGATTAAGAAAATGAGAAGTTATAAAATATACACTACTGATTCAGAAAAGAGTTCTATAATAAAGATACATAAGATAAAAGATAAATCTCTAGAAATAAAGTCTAATAGGATAGATAAATGAAGTATGAGGCCCTTACTCTCTTCCTTGAGACAGCGAACAAAAGGATCGCCTACATAACCAGTACGACAGGTACAAATAGGGTTATGGTTGACTACTTGGCATCGTGAATTCTGTCCACAAGTGCCTGGACAAGGATCACGGCATTTCTTGTTCAAACAGGCTTTATCTTGAGCGCAGTCTGCACTCACAACACACTCAGGTCGACAAGATGGTGGTGTGCCAATATAACCTGTCTCACAAGAACATACTGCATGACCTCCAGAGGCACGACACCTACTAAATGGTCCACATGGAGATGGCACACATGGGTTTCCAGAGGGTTTTATATCTTCTGCAGTATCAGGCAATTGCGGTAAGTAGTCAAGAAACAGGAAAAGGAGAGCATGCCAAGAAAGAAAAAAGAACATGAAGAGAAGACAAGATACACATCAGAGATAAATTTCCAAATATATAAGAAAAGAGCTAGAAAACCACAGATTTTAGATCTTACGGTGAGGTTTAAGATGGCAAGCACTTAGTGGATTTCCTACATAACCAGGAAGACAGCTACAGGAAGGTGCATGATTCAGAACCTGACAGGCAGCATTTAATCCACAGGTTCCTGGACATGGATCACGGCATTTGTTGTTCAAGCATGCTTTTGCTCTATTACAATCTGTATTTAAGACACATTCAGGTCTACATCCTGAATAAGGATCACCAAAGTACTCAGGAAGGCATGTACAAGACCCAGCACCATTTCTTTCCTTGCATACTGCATTAGCTCCACAAGGTGATGGATTGCATGGATTTATGTCTTCTAATACAGGCTGTTTGACTGAAAGTGGAGTTTACCAGTATATAATTGGCTAGCTAAAGAAATCTCATAATAATTGATGCAGTAGATGAAAAGACAAGGTGAGATATCAAGAGATGTTAGTGAAATTAGAAAAGAAAAAGAAGAATTTAATCTTACTTGGAACAAGAGAACACCCAGCAAAAGGATCTCCTTCATATCCAGGAGAACACCTGCACACTGGACTATGTTTCACTACTACACAAGTTGCATGAGCACCGCAAGAACCTGGGCAAGGATCTACACAGCGCTCATTTTGACAAGCTCTATTGCCTGGGCATTCCGCATTAATAACACATTCGGGTCTGCAGTTTGGAGCCCGACCAATGTAATTTGGTAGGCAAGAGCATGCTGCTGTGCCTCCAGTCACTCGACATTGAGAGTTCGGACCACATGGTGATGGTATGCATGGATTTTCATGTTCAATTTGAAGTACAGGCCGTTCTATATAGAGATCAATTAAACCCAAATATTTCAAGAGCCCTCCAATGTTCAGAAAAGAAATATTTCAGAAATAAAAGACACTAATAAATATGAATGATAATAAGAGTAGTACAGAATAAGGTATGCTAGAACAAAGTGACAGAATAGAATAGTAAAAAAAGCTAGAATATACACTGTATTTATACTTTTAATTTACTATTTACACATTCCATGTCATTATTATCAAAAGCAATGTCTATTTTAGTTAGACATTTCATTTTTGATAATAATGACATGGAATGTGTAAATAGTAAATTAAAAGTATAAATACCGAGTGTATATTCTATCCTTTTTTGCTATTCTATTGCTATGCTTCTATGCTAAAAGAAAGAATGAAATAAGATTCATAGTACACTTCTTGCCAAATATCAACAGAGGAAGATTGAATAGAAAGGCCCTATCCTTGATTTTATAAAATTAGCATTCTACTATTTTTATACCTGAAAGCTTCTTAGAGACACCATTGATGCTTTCTTTCCGAAAATCAAATTTTCATGAAAAGGATATTAAGTATCACTCATTTGAACTTATATCCTTCATTCACATTCAAAATTATAAAAATATGACTTCCAGACCCTAACCTTGCAAATAATTGAAGATTAGGTGCAGTATCAGTATTTATAATATTTGTTACATTTTTACCATCTCTGTCTGATATTAGGCAAGTAATGTGTAATAGCTAGCAATAGTATCAGGAAGGTATCAAAGGTAAAATTCTGAAGCTTTAGATAAGATATAAAGGCTTATTAATGCCTTTTAAGATTAAAGTATTGAAGAAGATAACAGTAGATTAAGCCCAATATAAAGTCAAAAAGAAAGGAAAGAAATCTTACTTTCTTCATAGATGCAGCGTACAAAAGGATCCCCAGTGTACCCAGGGGCACAGCTGCAGATTGGATTGTGATAAAGCACTTGACATTTGGCATTCTGCCCACAAGTACCAGGACAAGGGTCTCGACATCTTTGACCAATGCATGCCTTATCTTGTGCACAATCAGCGCTCACTACACATTCTGGCCTACAAGATGGTGGTGTACCAATATAACCTAACTCACATGAGCACACTGCATGTGAATTAACCACACGGCAGTGGCTATATGATCCACAGGGTGAAGGCTTGCATGGATCTTGACGTGGTTCAGAGGCTGAGAATTCAGAAAGATATCTTAAAGATACATCCTTAAGTCTAACAGCATGGAAGTATTGAATAGATTAAAGATAATTCAAGGAAGAAAAATTTTAGATGATATGATGAAATTTTGTAAAAGAAACTAAATGATTTCTATTAGTTCAAACTCCCAATATGTATTGAAGCTAGAGAAGTTTTGGAAAATAAGGGAGTAAAAGGTTTTATGTATTCATTTAAATTGATGATTTTATGAAATCTTAAATAGTTAAAGTTACCATCAATAGAGAAGAATAAGAGTATACCATAAGTAAACAGAAGTAAGTACTATATGTAAAAATTGATAAATGAAAAGATATACATTTGTGAAGATTAAATTTATATAGGAATAGAATGATCAAGATAGTCATGCAAATATATTAAAAAGCCACAGTTATATTTTTCATAGCTTTGGTAATATTTTGTAGCATTTAATGAAAAAAATTTCAAATTTACTTAATATGGAACTTTTCAATTTTTGAAAAGATAACTGTGTCTTTACATTGTAAGAGAGCGAAAAAAAATCTTAAGAAGGATCATAAGAGCAAGATATAAAAGAAAATTGTCTTACAGACAGGAATGATGTGACAGCCTGAGAGAGGATTTCCCACATAACCCTTGAGGCAAGAGCAAGAAGGTGCATGATTCACAACACGACATTCTGCATTCAAACCACAAGTGCCTTTGCATGGATCAACACATTTATTCTGAATGCATGCCTTTGTCTGTATGCAATCTGAATTCAGTATACATTCTGGCCTACATCCTGTATATGGGTCACCAAAATATTCTGGCAGACATGTACAGGAACCTGCTCCATTTCTTTCTTTGCAGACAGCATTTGCCCCACATGGGGATGGATTGCATGGATGGAGGGTTTCTTCATATACTTGTGCTGTATTTGAGTTACAAAAACTATTACCTCTCAAGATTTATTAAATTAGATAAAATAAAAATATTTGAATTTAACGATAATTTAGAATTTTTAACCCATTCACTGCAGTCTTCATTATTAGATGGCAAGGGTACATAATATAGTATATGTAGTAAGTGATCCAAGACATTCTCGGTTGTAATGCTAAAAAAATAAATGTAAATTTCCAGTACTGTTGAGTTTCTTTATATCTCAACCTGCATTTCTCTGAGGGAAGCTACAAATTTTAAAAAAGGTCAGTTCCTTGGGGAAGTTCATAATCTATGAGCTGCATTGAATGAATTAAAGAAATATTTACAAATAAGGATGTATTATTTCACTTTCTATTTCTATAGTAACATCATAACAAATAAAGAGAATACCTGAGATCAAGTTTTTTCCTGTGGGGTGAAAGAGAAATGAAGAGCACAGAAACACAATGAAATTGTTCTTAGCAAAAGTAAGTTAAAATTTAAAAATTTCTATTTCACCATAAACATACATTTCATGAAACAATCCATTTCTGAGCAGGAAAAATCAACAATGTATACTCATAAAAAGCTGTCTGTCACTGGATTCTCGTTACATGCTGAAAGTGAATGAATCTGTACTTACGTAATGAATTGCATCCAGAGAATGGGTCTCCTTCAAATCCTGGCAAACATGTGCACACCGGCTGATGATTGTGTACCATGCAATGGGCGTTGAAGCCACAGGAACCTTTACATGGATCCTTACACTTAGACTGCATGCAAGCAAGATGAGTGGGACAATCAGCATTGATAACACATTCTGGCCTGCAGTTAGGAGGTGCACCAAACATGCCAACTGAGCAGGAGCAAACCGGTCTATTATCCTTAACTTGGCAAACAGAGTTAGGGCCACAAGGTGATGGTATACATGGATTTTCATTGACAACAGGTTCTGGAAATAGAAGCAATTATTCAACATCTCTCTAATAGAAATTTTCTTCAAGTGCATAAAAATTTTTGAGTGATTGGCTAGTACCTAATCTTTAAACAAGTTTATGAAGAAAATTTCCGATCTTTAAAAAGAATCATTTTTTCCTGAGAGTTATTTAGATTATTTTCTGCAGCTTGAAATAAAATAAAATTCTAGCTTTGCGATAATATTTGGAATTTTCTCAGTAAAAAGATTGAAGAGTTCATTAGAGGTCTACTACTCATAATAAAGAAAGAAGAAATCATAAAAAATGGAAGGTGAAAGAAATTGATTTATATAAATTCACTTAACCCAACTTATGTTCAGACTAAGAGAAAATTCTATTTTTGATAAAACAGCACATCCTTCATCTTGATACATAGGTAGCCACATCAAAATTTGTGATTCATGATATTAAAAGACATTTTAATATAAAAATGTAGAGTCAATACTCACGCTCAGGCACACATTTCACAAATGGATCTCCAGTCCTATGTGGAGGACAGCTGCAAATTGGGTTATGGTTTGTAACTCGGCAGATTGCATCAAAGCCACAAGAGCCGGGGCATGGGTCTTTACATTTCTGTTGGATGCAAGCTAAATCACGAGGACATTCAGAGCTGACAACACATTCTGGACGGCAGCCTGGTGGTGTTCCAATATGGCCAGGACTACAAGAGCAGACTGCATGGCCTTGGGCAACCCGACAGATTGAATTTGGGCCACAGGGAGAAGGCTCACATGGGTTTTGAGGTGGTTTAGCTGTTGAAAGTGAAATCATATGGTTAACTTTAGCAAACAATGTTGGCTTCTAAAATATCAGGAATATTAAAACAGGCAAACTAAAAAAATGTATGCAGATATAAATTATGAATGAATTTCAAGGTGGTAAGTGGAAAACAGTCATGTAGATGATAGACTAGAAGAGAGAAAATAAACAACTTAATCAGTTAAATAATATCATGTGTGGTCATAATTAGTCTCTTGATAAATAACAATGTAAATCTGAATTTATTAAAGTATACCTCAAACTACAACCTTCTTCTGATAGAACTGTTGAATTTATAAAAATGCCCATACAATAAATAGAAACATACATAGTATCATCTAATATTTGGAAGGATAGCAAGTGCTTATGTAAAAATCACTTTCATAAACAAGGAAATAATCTAAATGTTAGATAATAACTTAAGATAATTATACATTTACTTACGAGTAATGATAGGCTGACGACAAGAATCAAAGGGATTTCCTTCATATCCTGGTCGACAACTGCATACAGGCACATGGTTAACAACTAAGCATTCAGCATTTACACCACAAACGCCACGGCATGGGTCTCGGCAATGCTGAGATAGACAGGCTAGCATTGATGGACAATCTGCATTAGTATTACACTCAGGTCTGCAGGCAGAATATGGATCACCAACATAAGGAGGTATACATGAACATCTGTAGTCATTTCCTCCAGGAGAACGGCATTGAGCATTGAGACCACATGGTGATGGGTTGCATGGATCAGCGGCCAATGGTGGTAACATGACTGTAATTGAGGATAAACACATAAAATTTATGTGTAGATACTAATAATTCTTTGCAATTGCTTAACATTGCACTTGGATTTGATACCAGCAGATTTCAATTTGCAATTTAATAGGATATTTAATTAAAATGTTGACAAATTCCAATACTGATGTGAGCACTAGTAGTTTTTACAAAGGTACTTCGACAGTGGAGTTTATTTTGGCATTTTCCCCTAAGGGAATTGAACTCAGTACTGCTTTCACCAGAGGCAAATGTTTTACCCATTCAGCTATCCAAGGGCTTTCTTAACAACAGAAGTTGAGGGGTAAAGGGACTAAATTCAAATTTGTAAAGAAAAGTAATATAAAAAAAATCAGAAAAAGTATATACATAAAAAAGGAAGGTATAAACCAGGATTTGATACATTTTTCCTTTATTAGCTACTTAGGAGAGTTATTGAAATATCTAGAAGTTTCACTAATAAGAAGTAAGTAAGACAGAAAAGAAATTTAAAACAATAATATTATAAAAATAAAGGTTAGTTAAATCAAATGCACAAGAAATAATTAAATTTTAATTAGTACTTTGTCTTTTTAGCCTTGATTATGAGAAGTTTGAACACAATTTTGTGATAAACTCATTACAGATGTAAGTATAAAAAATACCTGTGGGCTTCTTGGAACATCCAACAAATGCATCTCCTTCATATGCAGGCAGACAGCTGCAGAAAGCAGCATGGTTGACAACATCACAACGGGCATTGGCTCCACATGTGTTCTCACATGGATCTCTACATTTTTCTCTGAGGCAGGCCAAATTAGCTGGGCATTCAGAGTTGACAACACATTCTGGGCGGCAATATGGAGGGCTGCCAATGTAACCTGCAGAGCATGAGCATACTGGACGGCCAAGTTTGACTTGGCACACTGAGTTAGGTCCACAAGGTGATGGAGCACATGGATTTCCAGGAACTTTAGGCTCCTCCTCTGCAAAACCAATTGATGAAAAACTATTCATTGATGGTCACACATTCAAAATGCATATTCAAATTTTGTGTAGTATCTTCATTGATCGTGTATTTCTAATGGTATGTTTTTAATCGATCTTATTTCTGAACAAAAAATATTTTTCTGATAAGTTGTTTCATGAGACACAGATTTGTTTTTTGACAAGTTAGTCAAAGAAACCACAGACATAATTTCTTTGGAAAAGGGACAAGTAAATTCTAAGATGATACATTACATATTGACCTGATTATCAAGAGTATTAATTTCATTTTAATGTGCTAAAATAACCTTTCGAAATGATCATCATGATTTATTTATCATAACTGACCTCATAATTTTGCCTTTGTAAACATCCAAGATATCAAGGGAATCAATGGAAAAAAATTTACATTATTTTAAGTAGTAAATATAAAGGATAAATATGGTGAAGTTTTGTTTACAAATATATCTCTACATTAATTCCAAGAAAGGTGCAAAAGACATACCTAGGGGTCTAAAGCAGTTCACAAAAGGATCTCCAATGTATCCTGGAGGACAATTGCAGATAGGATTGTGGTTGATAACTCTACATTCAGCACCTATTCCACAAGTTCCTGGGCATGGGTCTCCACATTTGCGATTAATGCAAGCCTGATTTTGACGACAGTCAGAACTAACAAGACACTCAGGTCTGCATAAAGGAGGTACTCCTGGATAACCTGGTAGACAGGAGCATACAGCACGACCTCCAGATACAAGGCAACGGCTATTGGGGCCACATGGTGAGGGATCACAAGGATTTTCTGGACGGGTTGATGGGAATGAAGGAACTGAAAGGAAGAAATTTTTATGATAAAATGCTCACATTATCTCATTAATTTAGGAATAACATCATATATGATAATTCACATAACATTACCCTTCCATAATACAATTAAAGAAATGTTTTTGAAAACAATTAAATATGAAAAGCTATAAGTAAAATATGAATTCTTAATAAAAAGAAAGAAAATGATAACTGCATAAGCACAGCTTTAATTCTAGTAAACAGAACTTACCAGGTTTATGAGGATGACAAGACACAAATGGATTGCCTTGGTGATCAGGTGGACAGTAACAAACAGGTATGTGGTCTACTACATCACAGAGTGCTCCAACCCCACAAGCACCAGCACATGGATTGACGCATTTGTTGTTAATACAGGCCTTTGCTGGGACACAGTCAGAATTCTGGACACACTCAGGATGGCATGCTAAGTATGGGTTTCCAAAATATCCCGGTCGACACTCACAAGTAACTGCTCCGGAGGGATCTTCACGACAGAGTGCATTTCCACCACAATGTGTGGAAGCACAACCCTCCTGCTTATCTTCAACTGAAGGATGCAAAACAAACAGTTCATTATTTTACTATGCTTAATATGAAATACCTATAGTTCTATATAACCAAAACCTTCATTATCATTTCTAAATATTGAGCTTTTACCAAATTCTATCAGTCCAAAGGATATTTTTATTTTTAAAAAGTTGTCATTTAACTATTCATTATTTTAGTTAGAACAGAAAATGAGGAAAATGACATTTTCAATTGATTGCTATGAATGACCTCTAGGAAAAGCTAATACAATTTAGTATAAATAAAACTTAATAAATTTGATTTATAATCACAAAACTTACCAGGAAGTCTTGAACAGTGCTCAAAAGGATTCCCAGCAAATCCTGAAGGACAGCTGCAGATAGGGCTATGATTAACAACCATACAATTAGCATTAAAACCACAGGACCCTGGACAAGGATCAATACAAGCTCGTCCAACGCAAGCTCTGTCAAATGGACAGTCATGGTTTCCAAGGCACTCAGGTCTACAAAGACGGTCATCTGGACAGCTATCACATGCTGCTACATCTGTAAGCATGGGATGGCACTGTGAATATGGCCCACATGGTGATGGTTGGCAAATATTGGTAATATTTCTGTCTGGTATACGAGCTGCAAAGAAAAACAGCAAACATAAGAAAATGTTTAAAAATTTTCCTTTTTGCATAAATTAAAAACTTTATAAGTCAAAGATGGTTTCACATACGTTTCTCAATGCAATGTACAAAAGCATCCCCAGTGAATCCCTCTGGACATGTACATATGGCTATATGATCATAAACTTGACAAAGTGCATTCACTCCACAGACTCCTGGACAAGGATCCTGGCAATGATAGTTGACGCAAGCACGGTCCCTTGGACAATCTGAGTTGATTGTACACTGTGGTCTGCAGCCAACTTGAGGATCACCCAAGTAATCCTCAATACATGAGCATACAGCATTATTTCCTATCACTCTGCAAGCTGTGAATCGTCCACAGGGGCTCGGGTTGCAAGGATCCTTTGGTGTTTCTGTTTAAAAGAGGTAAAGATAAGAGAAGAAACACAAAATTGAGAATTAGCAAAAAGTAAAACCATTTCTTAAAATATGAAGCAAAATAAACATTATCCGAGAATTTAGAGCATATTTGAGAAACCAAATGTGTTTTTCTAGCGGATTCTTCATAGCAGCCAAAATTGAGTCAATTGAATGAGACGAATATAAATATCATGATAAATAATAAATATGACATTTATTTCTGTTGCTAAAATGCTTTTTTTTCCCATATCTAACCCTGATTTTTACTTTCACTTGTATCAATTACCTAGCATTGGCGAGCAGCGCACTAAAGGATTGCCAGTGAGCCCATGCTTGCATGTACATACTGGATGATGGCCTTCAACCCTACAGCTAGCTCCAATTCCACATGATCCTGGGCAAGGATCTCTGCAACGTGATCCAATGCATGCTTCATGAGCTGGGCAGTCCTTATCAATGGTGCATTCAGGTCTGCGACATCCTGCTGGACCAGTTGGGTCACCTGATGTTCCAGCTGGGCAGGTACAAACTGGCACATTATTTTTGCCTACATTACATATTGCACTGGGTCCACAAGGGTTTGGAATACATGGGCTTTTTCCAGGTATTGTTGCCTTGCAGCCAGTATAGGGGTCACCTTCATATCCTGGTTTGCAGTAACATTCTTCACGTTCAGTGGCAACATAGCAGTCTGCATTAGGGCCACAAGGTCCAGGTTGACAAAGTCCCTTCACAGGTTCTATGAAAGAGGTACATTTGATAAATGACAAAAAGAAAGTAAAATATTATATTTTAAAAATTAGTAAATGATTTTCCACTATAATATATATTAAAAAGACTAAAATATTTATTTGATATTGGAAACCTAAACCTGACCTAAACTATATGTATAGGGCAAATATTATTTGAGAGATGAATTGGATTTCTTTCTAATATTTGAATTAATTATTGTATAATTAATAGAGTAAAAAGTTCTATAGTTTTATACACCATATTTCTTATTTTCTTTAACTCTGAGTTTAAATAAAAATCTAATAATATGTAACACAAAATAAAGCATAGATTTCTATCTTGCATTTGATTTTCATCCTTAAAATTTATTTGACATGAAAACTTTGAGAGGTTTACATCTTAAATGATTTGCTAAGCTCTATCAATTTTTCTACTTCACCAGTGACTGACTATTGCTGGTGAAGCAATTTTTAGCATTCTTCTACAACTAATTGGATTTAATGTACAAATTCTACTAACCTGCACAGCTTTTATATGGATTTCCAAGAGTGTATTCAGGACAGAAACAAACGGGCTCCCTGGCTGGATCACATAATGCTCCAAAACCACATGGGTTCGGTTCACAAGGATTTTTACGCTCAACACATCCACGAACGGTGTTAGGACTCTCAAAGAAACCAGGCAAGCAAGTACATTTAGAGAAACCATTGATTATTGTGCACTGCGTATTTGGTCCACATGGGTAAGGATCACATGGATTTTTAGGTGGATGGCATGGAATAGCTGGAGGATTTCCATCATATTCTGGGAGACAGAAGCACAAAGGTTTATTTGAAACCATGCGACAGCCAGAATTAGGACCACAGGGGTTTGGTTGACATTGATCTCCCTCAGGAACTGAAATAAAGAAAACAGTCTCATGAACAAAAAAACATATTCGCATGATAAGAAGAATTTTCTAGAAATATCCATGTGATGTCTCACCACATTCACATAAAAGTAATCAAATATTTATATAGGTAAAATTGTAAAAAAATTTCCAAAATAATGTGATTTTACATAGAATACTTGACTAAATTATTTACAGTAAAAAAATCTACACTTACTGCAATTCTTGAATGGATTTCCAGTGAGTCCTTTGGGGCAGAAACAAATGGGATTCCCGTTGTCAATTTCACACATGGCCTTAATTCCACATGGGTTAGGGTCACATGGATTGCTTGGAACTGTAATTCATGAAAAGCAAATTTACCAGATTTTATATATTATCAGATCATAACTTGAATATAAATAATATAACTTAAATAATATTCAAATAAATGAGTTTTCTTGGCTCTCAAATCAAACTTCAATGTATAATACCTTGACATCCAGAGATAGGATTTCCTGTGTAACCTGGTGGGCATTTGCATGTGGCTACATGATTTACAACATCGCATGCTGCATTTGGTCCACATCGGCATGGATTTTGACAGTGTCCATTAATACAAGCTTCACTGATGGGACACTCATTATCACTTCTGCACCCAAGCACTGTTAAATTAAAAATTATTATGGACTTAAAAACTATTTAACACACCCAGGATTCTATTTTCTGAATTTCAAGTTCTGAGTAGGAGGTAGATAGGCAGAGTAGAAGTTTTATTCATACCTTTACTACATCCTATGAAGGGATTACCACTGAAACCACTCAAACACTGGCAATCCACTCCATGATTGACAGGTACACAGTGAGCATTCCTGCCACATGTATCTTCTGAGCATGGATTAATGCAAAGACGATTGAGGCGATCACACAATTCATGAGGGGGACAGTCCTCATTGTACTGACAAATTGGTCTAGGTGATGTCACTATACGAAACAATAAGTTGGCAATGAAAAAGTATATATTTATGCAAATATAACATAAGAAAATCAAGATGTGATGCCTTGTTTTCTACTTACCAGGCAAACATTGGACAAAAGCATTTCCATGATATCCTTTAGCGCAGCTGCAATCTGATGCATGGTTGGAATTCACACAGACAGCATTTTGTGCACAAGGGTTGTGGACATCACACGGCTTCTTACATGATCCCTTAATGCACGCTTCTACAATGGGGCAGTCGGAGTTGCTTGTGCAACCCACTACTGGAGTTCCCACAAAGAATGCAGACACAATAGCTCAAGGAAAAGAGTATTTACAAGCACAAAGATGACTTAAGAAATAGTTGACATGCATTAACACAATGTGCACAAATGTGCTTAAACTAATGGGACATTTCCAAGTGAATTTCTGGTGCAATTATGGTCACATTAAAATGCAAAAATATATTTACAAAACACAAATGCATCAGCCTGTAATAGTCAATTATCAGAATAATTTCATAGTATGACCTAAATATCAATAAGTTTAGTCTGTGCAACAGTTGAGGTAAATTTTGTTACATAGTTATTAATAAAAACAATTTTGATGTTAATAATTATAAGTGATTAGATTTATTTGGGTCACTGTCACCTTAGGGGTACCTATATTCCAAATGATGTTTTTTTTCATTGTAATGCATAAAAGGGAATGAATAAAAATGATTATTTATTATAAACTAGCTAGCGATTTTTATACCTTTAAAACCTTAATGTTGGTATATAATCAAATTATTGAAATGAAGCATTAAATATATTAATGAACTTGATTCTTTAATTCCCAATTACTATTGTATCAAATAGTTAATGTTAAGGATTAGTTCCTTACATGGGGTAACCAGGAAGCAGTTTATGGCTGGGTCTCCTTCAAACCCAGCAGGACAAGTGCACACTGGCCTGTGAGCCATAGTGTGACACTTAGCAGTTGGAGCACAAGCCTTGGCAAATTCACATGGGTCCTGGCACAGAGAACCATAACAAGCCTCTGAGCCCAAACAGTCGTTGTCTGATTCACAAGGCTGTGGAGTCTTAGGAGTACCTGGGGATTCTGGTTATGTGAATACATAGGGTAAGGAGGCAAAATATTAGCTTATAAATGCGGCAGTTATAGATTAGCAAATCATACTATAAAATTCCTCAATAAAATAATCATCCTGTTAATTAAGACCCTATCACTCACATGAATCTTAAAATAAGCAAATTGTTATAATCACCATTATAATGTTACTTCACCTATGTTCATATAAATAGATACAGATTAACATGTGTCATTTAAGTATATTAACATTTCCCTAAGTTATCAATTAACGAAAGATTTAATATGAATTTCTTGTACAGAGGTTATCCATTTGTACTCTTGAAAAAATAACAGCATAATTACACAATTATAATCACAAATCACAGAAAAAACAGTAAATTTACACAGAAGATATCTATGGGATCATACTGTACATTGGTGAATAGAAATGGATAAAAATGAAAAATTTAGTAGAAGATAAGAAGGGAGATTTTTCCAGTGAAAATTTCACAACTACTATTGATTCAAGATTCATAACATGAAACTATTTACAGAACTGAAAAAGAATCAGTGGTCTGAGATTGCCCATACATACCCAAAATGTTCTATGTACTTTGCTCAGAAACATAATAGAATCTTGTTAACTTTTCAGAAAAATTGGTTCATCTCTACAATGCCAAAACTATAATGAGGAGATAGATATAGTGACAGTAAGAGGAAAGAAAAGTTTCTGATAGATTATTTATGTCATAAATATTTCAAGCAATAAATATGTACAAATGTTTGACAGCCTCAGCAGCAGTTAATGAGGTTGTTTTATAGGTCAATGTAGCATTATCTGCAGTGTGAAAAATAGTATGAAAAGAAGCATTTTCCTATCATTTTGTAATTAACACCCCTCCACTTGGAGGAAGACCTCACCAGTTCCAAGACTTGCATCGCTGACTCGAGGGCGGGAAGTAGGTGTTGGTGTTCCATCTACTTTCGTAATATCCGTGGTAACCCCAGAATCCGTTTCCAGCGTGGTTGTTAAGTCTTGTGGAGATTGGGTTGGTGTTGTATATTGGTCTGTGGTCAAGTCTACAGGTTCTGTACTGTCAAATGTGGAAAATTCCTCAAAACCTTCAGTAGAGAGTGTTTCAGACTCTTCTGATAGACCAGAATCAGTAGTGGTTATCACGTCTAAAGAGTTATCAGTTGATGTTGTAGCGTATTCACCTGAAGTTTCAGTGTTTGTCTCAGAAGTAGATGACACAATTTGCTTAACCTCTGTTGTGGTTTCTGGGGGAGATGTTTGCTCAGTGTTGGTAAAAATTTCAGTGGTAGTATCAGGTGTTCCAATTGTAGTAACCTCTGATTCGTGAGGTGTAGTAGTAGTTGATGAGGAATAAAAATCTGTAGAATGTTCTGGTACATTTTTAAAGCTCGACTCTGTGGTTGTAGTAGGGATGTTTTCTGTTGTTGTATCTGACTCAAATTGTGTTTGAGCCTCAGTATAGGTGGGAGGATTAGTTGTAAAGATTCCAGGTGCTACAGAGCTTTGAGTTGAATCTATCACTGTCTCAGATGTTAAAGTAACAGACTCGGTGGTAGCTGCAGAGAAATCTAATGAAGATTTGGTTGTTTCCTCAGTCAAAGGCTCAGTGACACAATCATGTGTGCAAGAGCTTGTGGATGGTAGGGTAGTATAATTATCTTGTGGGGAGGGTACTGATGATACTGTAATAGTTGATGTAGGTGTAACAGTCTGTGTATCAGAGTATAATTTTCCTTCTGTGGTTTCAGGGGATATTTCAGTTGTGATTCCCTCAGTAGTTGACTGTGAATAGGATACAGTTGTTGATTCCATCTGAGGTTTCTCAGAGGTTGGAAATTCAGGTAATTCAAATGGGGCATCAATATCTGGCTCATATGTGCGAAGTCTTTCTTCATCATCTGTTTCCGCAGTATCTTTATAATCTTCATCGGTTGTTAGTTCTACTGAGCTAGCAGTTGTATCTTGCAGTGTTTCTGTAGTGGTATCAGTATGAGAATCTTTTTCTGTACGTTGCTCATCTGATGGAGGGGCTGTAGGAGAGGGAATGCTTATCTCAGTAGTTATGTTGGTTTCAATAGATTGGGTAGTGGCTGGAGTAGAAAATTCAGGTAATTCAAATGGAATGTCAACATCTGGTTTATATTTACGAGTAATTTCTTCATCTGTTTCCTTACTATCTTTATGATCTGACTCAGATGTTGGTTGAAGAATGTTACTAGTCGTAGTTTGTGGCATTTTAGTGGTATATAAATCAACATCTTTTTCTGGTTGTTCAGTTGGAGATGGTGTTGTGGAAAGGGTACTGCTCATATCAGGGATTACATTGGTTGTTGTGGGTGTAGTGTCAGCATTGTCATCAAATGACGACGAAATTGTGGTTTCAACTTCTGGACTAGAAGTTGAAACCTCTCTCTCTCCTGATGATTCTGTACTAAAAGAAGTACTAGAACTAGTACTTTCTTCACTTGTTGTCTGTGTCTCATATCCTACAGTAGTAAGTTCGGTTTGTGTTTCAGTTATTACATCAACCTCTGTTCCTGTTTCAATTGGTCTAGTCGTAGTAAATGACACTTGTGTAGGTACTTCTGTTGATATGTTCAGCCCAATAGTGGTTTCTGTCGAGTCTGATTGCAAGAGAGTAAAGATTGCAAAGGGTAAATTTAATAATCTAAAAACCAATACCAATGATTACCATGAAAATTATATTTGATTATTCAAGTGATGTATTTTTCAAGAAAAATGAAATGTACAGATGAAGCTATACATCATTCACTTAGAATATTTTTATGCATTTTAATAATGAAATATTTACAGATTTCTAAAAATTATTGTATTAATAATTATGATTGCAGTGAATATTTGAAATTTTCTGTTTTGTGGTATTAAATAAAATCTGCAGAGAAATATTTACAGCAGCTTCAGGATTGTAACTGTGCTTTAGAATACAGTTTATTTGAAATTTATCAATGTTTGAGTTAGTAAAAAATTACAAAAATACAAACACCTGTATAGACTGCATGATTAGATTTAATATGTGCATTTACTTAGCATGTCACTGGTACTAAGGAAAGTAAAAGGATTATAGTCAGACAGAAAATTCAGCCAACTTTTATTTCATTCATAAATCATGAATTTTTTATCTTTATAAAAATAAATTCTCAAAATTGAAATTTGAAAAATGATTAATTAAATGGCACCAAAAGTAGCCATGGAGGTAAAGAAATTTAGTATCTAAAATCATTGGAGGGCAAACAAAATCTAATCAGCACTCTATATTTTGATGCAGATAAATCATGCATCATTTTGTGAAAAGTCTTGACAGAGCTTTCAATTAGTAAATGTGAATAAAACCAACACCTATTTAAAAGTGCAAAATCATTAATTTAGCAAAAAGGACATTTAAAAGCACCAGAATACATAAACTTATTTGGAAAAATCTTATAAGAATTACCAATAATTGCTTAAGATACTGACTATTTACTGAAAGAATTCAATTTATATGAGTAAAAACTTTATTAATAGGTAAAATGTGACCTAACAGCAGACCAAGAGATAAAAACAAAACTCCTTAATATAACATGGTGTTTCTAACCTTGCTATCCAAAGAGTAACCTTTTTACCATCTACACTACTCACTACACCCATCTAATAAATTAATAATATCATGTAATCTTAAAGAATAAGAAGATGAAATTTGTAAAAGAAAAGATAAACCTACAATGGTCCTTAGAGAATCATTTTCTCTTTCCCAGTTATGAACTTAACTTGTAGAAAGTTTCATTTAAAAAGCATAGAATAATTTTAGGAGTCAACAATTAATTACTAATGCTTCCAAATAAACAGCTAGTGATATTAACTCATGAACGTAATGTCTCCTTAATTATGTAAGCTTCCTTACTCATCCCAAACAACAAGAAGCCGATACCTTCTATTTCCTTGTAAATGAGAATTCATCTTCCCAGTTATTGGAAAGTATGCCTCTCATTATCACACTCACAAAACAAATAAAGCAAAGCACATAGAGGCTGGCTTGTCAGCAACTTTCCTTATTTTACCAACATAATATGCTGAAAATCCTGAACCTTCATTAAAGCACACAGTTCTTTCTTAAAAATGAGCATGAAGGTTTTCAGTTACCCTGCAGAAATATTCAGCCAGCATCCCACATTTTGGTCCCATTAGCATAATTACCCTGTAAGTAATGACAGTAAATGAGTTTTATTTTTATCATACCAAATATACAGGCTCCTGTTGTTCTATCACAATTCACTCCCGGAGGACAGTGCTCACATCCTGGTTGTGGTTCCTCATCTGAAAGAGTTCATATATTATAAGAAATAAATGATAATTCTATCATAAAAGAAAAATCAAATTTATATATAATGAATAAACTAAAAGAAATACATGAGAAATCCAAAGTTTAAATGGAGTTTTCATACCTGATGGTCTACAATTGCAGCCATCACACAGAAAACCTGGACGACAATCTGCACTCTTCTGACACTGGCAAACTGTAAAATCAGCGTTAAAAATTTACACCATGGAGAAAATCTGAAAAACATAATAGCATGAATTTTCATCTTGGATATGAAATTAATGTAATACTGACCTTTCACACAGACAGGTTGGTGATCTTGCATTTGACATTCCTGATGTGCTTCACATGGATTTGCAACTATACAAGGACTTTGACATTTTTCATTAAGGCATGCCAGTTGAGTTGGACAGTCAGAATTCTTTTTGCAGCCAATGACTTAACAAGAGAAAAAGAAAATTAATTATGTGACTGTAAATCATTTCGTATAAAAAATCTGAAACTTTATAAAAAGAAATAAAAGAAACTCAAGCTGAATATGCATTACTTTGTTTGGTATTTAAAGTATTCAAATTGAATCTTCCCAAATCTTAAAGGTTTAGCATATTTCATTACAATTAAAATTTGCAGCAGTTTAATTAAATTTAAGTTACTGAAATTTACTAAAATGAATCAACCAATGTAGTTGAGGCAAAAGGACTAGTCTTATAATAATAATAAAATTATTATTTCAATGACATTACTGAATGTAATGATTTTCTAATGATATAAAACACTGAGTCTTATACCTGAAATGGAAACATTTAAAGTTCATCATTACTAAATAACTTCTCAATCTGAAAAAGATTATAATTATTAAATTGCAATAAAATTTGTATTGGTCATTTCATATCCCACACTCTTAAACATGTTGTGTTTGACAATTATGAATGAAGCTGTATATTTTTAATGCTCTGTTAGTAAAATATTATTTTATTCTGTGAATTCAAATATATGCATATGATGTAAAAATCTAAAAATGTATACCATAGCAACCATTGTCTGAGGTAAGAACAAATTATCAAGTGTTCTAACCAACAGATGAATATTTTTCAGCAGATTGGAGATATTAAAATGCATTTTAAAATAGAGTAAACTCTTGTTATTATATAAATGTTAAGGTTATTTACTCCAAGCAAAAAAGCATTTGCTAATGTTGAAAAAGCCATTATAATTGCAGTAACTATATC
Organism: Pachydiplax longipennis; assembly: GCA_036926295.1. Taxonomy (NCBI): domain Eukaryota; kingdom Metazoa; phylum Arthropoda; class Insecta; order Odonata; family Libellulidae; genus Pachydiplax; species Pachydiplax longipennis. The sequence continues at coordinate 35,134,339 of JAVFKF010000004.1, read as the reverse complement.
ACACCACCATGAAAGCCCAAATAAAAAGATATAAATAAAAAAAGGCTGCAATCTGGAAGTAAAATGATGATGATGATATAATCACAATGCTGATGCTGATAAAAGAGATAAGTTTTGTAATAAAATTAGCATACAAATCTTTGTCACAATAAATCCATCTCAATTGCTATACTCATATAGCAAATGGTAAGGTGAACATGTATGCAAGACAGATCGATAAGAAAGATTTTGAATATTTTTAAGCATTCTGAAAGCCAATGCCCTTTTTAAGAAGATTTCAGACATAACTGCAGAGGCACACTTTATGAATGTGGACACCAAACTTTTTATTTAAATAACATTTTTTATAAATTCAAGACAACTATTTTAATTATTCAGAGTTATTATAGCATTTTCATTTGATAAAATATATCACTTACAAGTAAAATTTCTAAGACTAAGAAATTACTGTTGACAAATAACATTAATGAATATAAAGCATATATTTCTGCAAAAATTACCCAGGGAAACAAGTAGGACAATAAAAATCATCTGACACATAAATCTAAGATGCTTGTGTATTGTAGTGGTTGTCTGAATAATAGTGAATATCTACAGTTTTCATAAGTTTGGTGTATTTCACAATATAGAGAAAGCAAGAAATGTTTCAACTGAAGCAAAAATAAAGGAAACACTTAAAAGGAAAATGTAAACTAAAAAGCCATAATGTTGTGCAATAACCCAAGTATGACTTTGTAAACTATCAAGTGTAAAAAGATGAAAGTTTCACAGAAAGGACAAGGGAGTAAGAAGATGAATCCATAACAATTTTGCTGTGTTTGAAATAGTCAAAGAAAATCTTTGCAAAGAGCTGAGAGATCAGAAAGATCAAGTTGTTCAAGATAATAACAAACCAAATGCCAATTTTCAGCCAAATTTTGATAGTCAATTCCATCTGCCCAAGATGTTCAGGTTCCAAATAGCCTTCAGATAAGAAAATGAATGTTGATTTAGATCCCGCAAAGGGAATAATTCACTATTGACAAGACTGAATTTGATGAAATAGTAGCAAAATAGCAGCCCTGACCATCCAGAAATGATTCTTTCCATCACCCCAATCACTCTCACCATAAACATGGATGGTAATTTGGCCACCACATTGGTGTTCTAATGTGTTTACCTGGGTGCATTTTACAACCAATAGTTGAGGGTCTATTCTCAGCTGGGCATAAACAGACAGGTCTATGTGCTTCCGTTACACAAGGCACATTTGCTGGACAAAGATCATAGAAGAAACATGGACTCACACAAAAATATTGTATACAAGTCTGCCAATCTGAACAGTCATTATCAACTTTGCAACTATAATTCAATTGAAAGGTGCCATTGCTGCTTAATGAGTCATTGGAAGTCAATTTATATTCATGTGATGTTGTAGTTTGGAGAGTAGTTGTCAAAGAATCATTCTCAGCATTTTCAAAAACTGAAGTAGTATCTGAGTATGCTATGGTAGGATATGTAGTTGCTTCCGATGTCCCAGAGATCTCTGTTGTGGTTTCTGAATTGAATGGTATTTGGGTTATGATTGGACTTGTTTCTGATGTTGTCATTGGAGGTTCTACTGACATGCCAGTTTCTGGATCAACTGTTGATGTTTGTTCTTGTGTGATATTTGATGATGAAATGAAAGGGGTAGTTTCAGCTGATACATTTGGATACAAACTCTCTGTTGATGTTTCTTCTTGTGATGCATGCTCTGTTGTAAGACTGCTGTCATCATCTGATATCAAATGCGATGTATTTTCTTCAATAGTTGGAATACCAGTAGTTGTAGATCCAAAAGCATCTCGATCAGAAGAAACTAATGATGTGGACTCCACTTCCATGATGCTTGGAGAGTCTGTTTCTCTTGAAAGTGTTGTTGAATCATATCCATCAATATCAATGCCAGATGATGTTTGCACAGAAGATGATTCAGTTGTAGTGCTGATTTCCACATCATCTGTGCCTTTTTCTGTTTCTGTGAAATCTGTAGATTCATCTTTTATCATTTCAGGAGTTGTAGAATCTTCTATACGAGATATTCTGGTCACGGAACTTAAATTTTTACTAGTAGTAGATAAACTCTCAGTAGTATCCCCATTGCTCTCAAAGACTGTTTCCGTAGGACTTGAGGTTTGATCATCTGTAATGGTGGCACTATATTCCGATGTTTCATCATTTATGGATACTGTAGAAGAAGCATCTCTACCAGTCTCAGTAACCTGATCTGGATTGAATGTTGAACTGATATCACTACTAGGTATTTGGCTGGTTGATGCTTCACTTACATAAGTAACAGTCTCAGGTGATTCTGTTATACTTTTCAGAGTTGATCCAAAGCTATCTTCCAATGAAGTTTTCCCTTCTTCTATTTCAACCTTCAATGATGATTGAGTTGTTGACATAATTGATGTAACTCCAACTTCTTCTTCTGATACAGTTTGTGAGTCATTAGTTGTATAGGTAACTGGTTTCAAAGTATAAGGGGCTGAAGTAGTTGAATCTGTCATGACATCTTCTGTAGCTACTCCTTCACTGACAATTTCTACAATGCTATCTGTGATATTTTGATGTGATGTAGAGGTCATAAGGGTACTTGGTGTTGTATCATAACCTGATTCGGGGAACGTTGATGGCATAATTGTCTGTAAATCCATTGTATTCAATGATGGCTCAGTTGGACTTCTTTCAGAAGTGTCAACACCTGTAGTAACACTACTATAATCATCTGATCTGATAGTGGTCTTGCCGTCTTCATCGCTGTCTGTTTTATAATCACTTTCAGGTTTGGTTTCACTAACAGTGGTTTGCAAAGGAGTTTCAGAGGTGCTGCTGAAATCTGTTACTAAATTCATTGTGGCTATTGAGATATCTTGAATTTTACCTGTGGTATATGATTCTGTGAAAGTCTCTGGTGTGGTACTGGAACTAATAACAGAACTATCTTCTGGTTTGTCTATTTCATTTGTGTCTGATATACTTTTAATGGATTCTGTTGTAGGTGTTTCATCAATAGAAATGGTTTTATTGAGCAACTCAATACTTTCCTTAGATGTAATAGATGTAACAACATTGATTACATTCACAACTGTAACAGGAACATCTACTTCTTTTTCACTAGTAATTTCTGTCACTCCAGTCTCTTCTAATGAACCCTCAGTCTTTGGAATGGATTTATCTGAAGGAACTTCTTCCATGGATGTAACTGAAGTTACAACATTCACAGCAGTAACTGGGATATTGGCTGTGGTCATATTTTCCTCTTCTATTTCTTGAAGACCCAATTCTGTAACATCTTCAACTCTTGGAGATGTCTGCATAGCAAAAATATCCTCTCTTGAAGTAACTGACGTTACAAGATTTACAACAGTAAATGGAGCAGTGGTGGTAGAATCAGTTCCTAGTGAAGGCTCAGATGTGCCACTAAGATCTTTTTCTGGAGAGGATGTCTCAGTAGAAACTCCCATGGTTGAGTCGACTAAAGAATTGACACTTGTGTCTGTAGTGGGTATTTTTGAAGTACTATCATAATCATCATCTCTTGTATCATCTCTAGCAGCAGTGACATCTTCTGATTTTGTTGTTTCATTATACAATGGAAATTGGAGGGGTGCTTCTGATGTACTCTTTTCATCTTTCATATCTGATGTTGACTTCTCAATAGAACTACTTTCAGTTGATGAAATTCGAGTTATGGTATATGGCATTTCAGTTGTTGTTTCATAAGAACTCTCTGAAGTTTGAGTAGAATCATTACTAACAAGTCCCTCCTCAATTTCAGTAGAAGATTTAATCCCATAAATGTCCTCTTTGGTTGTGACAGATGTGACAACATTTATAGCTGTGAAGGATATTTCAGTGGTATCTGCATCAGAGTCAGTAACTGCCTGAGTTGTTTGGATAGGTTGTTCCTTTTCTGTAGATGTTTCTTCAGCTGGAATGGAGGAGGCAACAGTTGTTACTGGAGTGGTTTCCAAAGTTTCTACCATTTTGGAGTCTGGTGTTAAAGTGGTTGTCTCCATTTGTTCATCCTTGATAGTAGAAATTTCATTTGTCAAATCAGAAGTTGTCAATTTTAAAACTGACTCAGTTGTAGTGGCCACATCACCAGGTAGATCAGTGGTATAATCTCCAAATCCTTGAGACTTAGTACTTGGCTCAGTTATTTCTTCAGTAGTGGCTCTAAAAGTGGTAACTTCCTCACCTGTAATAGATTTTTCTGTCTTGTCATCTTGTGGTACAGTTTCAGTCTCATTCACAGAAGATTTATTTAAAGGAGTATCAACGCAATTTCTATCCAGATCAAGTTGGAGACCTTGAGTACAGAAGCACATAGGCTTGTGTTTTACCACCATGCACTGAGAATTGAGACCGCAGGTCCCCAAGCATGGGTCCCTGCATTCTCCATTTAGGCAGGCTAGGATGTCTGAGCACTCCTCATCCATCGAACACCCCACTGAGGGCTTAGTGGTGCTGCCATCTGCTGTGAAGATGAACACACATACATACAAACAAATATGTATTTACATATTTACAAACATCTCAAAGAAAGAGTTAGATGTGAGGCTACTGCCCAAAGGATTAGAAAGTTAATTAAGAAGTGATAAATAAAAAGGTGTAAATTTATATACAAAATATTTACATATACTTACAAGTATGTGCACAATTAATGAAAGATAAGATTAAAAGACAGTAGATAAGTAAGGATAGAGATATAAAGAATTTCATAGTATATTTGGTTCTGTATTTGTAACAGAGAAACATGTCAAGAGTAGGAAGTTTCCTGGCCTCATTTAGAATTTTAATGGTTTATATCTACAATTAGTTGGAAATCCCAAGTCTTTTCATTTGTGGAGGTGTTTTGCTGTTTATATTTCTGATAATGATTGAATAATAACCTTCAGCTAACCCAGTGATTTGATTTTCATAGTATGTTCTCCCACCTACTTCATATTTATTTGTACGACTTTAAAATAAATCCTATCCTCTAGATTAAAATGAAAAAAATCCTCATTCCAAAACCAAATTAGTTTATTCTAAGGGTGCTTCAATATTTTTAACCCCACAACTATTAACTTGCACCAATCCTAGCAACTGGTTACGAAAGTAGTCTCGTTACCAGATGGGCCTTTATTCCAATTACCTTGGAGGCATCCATAGTTTGGATCAACAACAAAGCCCGGAGGGCAGAATTTGCAAATAGGTCTGTGCTCCTCGACGTAGCAAGGGGTGTCTCCCGGACAGGAGAATTCATGGCATGGGTCGACACAGCGGTAGCCCCGGCAGGCCAGCCGGTCGGGGCAACCACGGTCTCGTAGGCAGATTGATAGAGAGGGGTTGCAGTCCTGAGTGCAGATGCACACAGCCCCATGTTCCAATACCTCACATGTCTTGTCAGCAGGGCAGGGGTTCTTTCCAACGGTGCAAGGATTCCTGCATCGCCCATCAAGGCAGGCACGGTCAGAGGGACAGTCCCCATCCTGGACGCATGCAAGACCTTCTTCTGGGGCACAAGTCAGTTCTCCCCCTTCGCCCACCACAAATCCAGCACCGCATACACATGTGGGACGATGAGCTCGCACTTCACAGCGCTTATTGGGGCCACAGGTAAACGTGCCATGTCGACAAGGATCACGGCATTGATGGGCCACTCTATCACAGGCCAATGTGTTTGGACAGTCAATGTCTGAATTACAGGGACCACCAGAAGGTGGAAGGTTTGGTCTGGGATCTCCTCGGCAGGAAGGATCAAGGGTGCAAGAGGTGTGAGGGTTACCAATGTGACAATGGGGGCAAGAGCATCTTGGCCTGTGGAGGACTACTCTACAGAGGGCACCATCCCCACATGCCCCCCTCAGACTACATGGGTCAACGCACTGACTATTGACGCACGCCCTTTCATTTGGACAGTCATTGTCTGCACCGCATTCACTTTCAGCTATGAGAGCCAGGGAGGGGAAAGAGAAGAGAGGGGAAAGCAACCATAAGAACCATGAAAGGAAACATTCTTCATAAATTTTAGGTGCACATACAGTACGGGTCCGAGTAAAAAGTAAGATATTTTAGCAAGATACTGAAGACAGGCCGGAGAAGAGTGAGTAGGCAGGATAATAGCTGCCAACTTTTGTAGGGAGTGTGAAAAAAGTGAGTTGGAGGAAATATTTACAAAAAAAGTCCAATGACAGAAGAAAAAGTTCTCAACATCTGTTTTTGGACCACTTGGATGGCTCCAAGAACCATTTGAGAATGCTCCTTTCACAGTTCCCAATCTGGCTTATCATTAACCAACATGATTGCCAATCATTTCCCAATTTTCACACAAGCATACAGATTTATATTTACATGAAAATCATATATTCACTCATTAGCTTAAACCATATTCAATTTTAAATTAGCGGTTAAAAAAATCAACGAGCTGAGCTTCATCATCTTTCAATACATGATGAGTGATATCAACTTCATACTTATCATGCATATAAAAATTATTAAGCATAAAAAAATTTACCTACATACGTTTTTCCAAAAAAGCTAATCAAAAGCAAATTATCCCACATCTTAGTGCATAAAATTTTTACAATGCTTCACGACTTTCAGCATATGAATGTCACAGGTTAGTGACTAGGCAGATTGGAATACTGTCTACACTTGAGTGAGCTCAGACATCAAACCATAATTTGTACATAGAGTTCATGGTAATTCTACATAATTAAAGTATGTTTAAAAACAAAAAACGAGACAAATTCCCTCAGATTTTGTACAGTAATTACCAATGCAAAACAAACACAATTATTGACACAAACGACTTTGATTAATAAAAGTTAGCCTTATCTTCAGATATGGCTAAGCATGCAACCATAATTTACACCTTAAATTTATATACGGTTAGACCTAAAAGTTTTTAGTATGTTTGGTATAAAAAGGGAGGTAAAGCATTACTGGAATATTTTTAACCTAAAAACATAAAAATTTATTCGCTCTTTGGGAATGACAGATTCCCATCCTACCTTTTCTGCATTCAACAGTTGGTCTACCAACAGTTCCTGGAGGGCAGCGACATACAAACGCAACTCCTTCCCGAATACATTCCGCTCCTTTTCCACATCCAACAGTTCGGCAGTCCGATGGGTAGTCAATAGAGCCTAAATATGAATAAGAAAACATTAAATGCCATAAGGATATTGCATTAAAGCTTGCCATTCTCTGTCACCACCGACCTATTTTAATAACACATTTAAGAAAATATGTACCATTATAAACATGAAGACAACATGAAAAGGAAATGAGATACATAATTAGTTAAAATGAGCCTTGGTGTAAAAAAAGATTGATGAATTATTTCATGAGATTTTTCTTCCTAAATATATACAGTATCATCTTTCATTCTTCCTGAAGATTCTCTGGAATACTTCATAAAATTTATGCTGTTTTTGGAAGCTTTTAAATGGAATACATATAATTTATTAAAATATTTTCAGCATTGAAAATCATATTTATAAAAAATTAATTGTCATAGTATCTATATGATTTAACTATCTAAAATTTCTTTAGAGAACATTAACTTTGCTTGTATGAACCAGTATTAATACTTACATTTCACATTTGGATTTCCAGAGGGGAATTCTGATGGACAGTAACATTCTGCTCCTCTACCCGATATACGACATTTAGCATTGATACCACATTTCTTGTCATAACACAGATCTTTAGTACTTCCTGGACATGTGCAGCCTTGATATGGATCTCCAAGACAACCTGGTAGACAGTGACATTCAAGTCCTTGAGCAGATTCCCTGCATTTTGCATTTTCACCACAAGGATTTTTGATACATGTGTCTCCACCTGAAAGTTTGGGAGCATATTAAATTTGTTAAACATTATGATCCTGTTGGTTAATCAGAAAGTATTTTGTGGCCGATATCTTAATTTCCATAGACTGAAATTTGATTTTAGAATTACCTTGTTTGCATTCAATTAGAGGATTTCCAAAGTGTCCTGGTGGACAGAGACAGTTGGCTCTTCTTCCAATGATACGGCACTGGGCATTGGCACCACAAGCCCCTAAGCAAGGATTTCTGCAGGAACCATCAATACAACTCTTATCAGATTCACCACAATCTTCATCCTGAATGCATTCCCTTCTAGTACAAGCTTTGCTTGGTTCCCCTCCATAGCCCTCAGGGCAGAGACAGATGGCTCGGTGGTCAGATGCACGGCAGACTGCATCAGTTCCACATGCTGTTGGTGAGCAAGGACTGACACACTGTTCAGCAACACAGGCTAAATCATTTGGACATTCATTATTTGAGCGGCAGCCAGCAGAGCAATAGCCACGGATGCAGATCTGACCCTAGAAGAAAAATAAAATATGTACTCTTAATGTTTCTGCACTCAACTAATTGAATTTGCTGTTCTCCACTCAATCCTTAAATAATGTGAGACAATGTTTCTGAAAATGATCATATAATACAAAGAAAGATGCTCAAGGTAGGAAATCTAAAATGGAAAGAGGAAACTGATGAATGAATTTAAGATTTGGTTAAGATGCTGAATTTAAAACTAATTGCACTTCTTCTATTTGCTTTTGAAACATATATTATTATGAAATATACATAATTCCAATATTTGTTTATTTTTTATAGAATAGACCAAAAGAAATTTCATCTTGTTGTTATTCACAGTAAGCTTAACGCAGGCAGAAAATTATTCTTTCACTAAAAATATCTGTATTAATGTGTTAATTTAAATAAGTTGAGTTACTACAAAATTATAAGATGTGTATTATTTATTTGTATAATTTTTTGAAGGAGATGATGTTGGGAGATAGTCACTCAAACTGCAATACTTGAGAAGTGTATACATTTAAACTATATAAATTAATACTGATTAAAAGCTTTGTTTTTACACTTGACTTACCTGTGAACAGTCATTGTCTCCACCGCATTTCACCTTACACTTTCCTTCCACACATTCTTCTCCACAGGAGCAATCATTTCCTGAACCACAAGGTGTTATGCAATACCCTGCTTCACAACTAGCTCCAGATGGACAACCAATGCTTCCAGCACATCTCACTAGTGGTCGCACGCAACTAACTAATGGGTTTCCAATGAAATCTGATGGACAGCCACAGAGCATGGCATGATTTACCACCCGACAGGTTGCACAATGTCCACAGGTTGAAGAGCCTTCACATGGGTCTAAAAATTAAAGTAAAACAAAATGATTATAAAAATTAGTTTTCTACGCTTAATGATTTATGAGTAATTAATAATTTTAATGACATTAAGTTGATGAGTGACTTAAGAAATCTCTCAAAGAGTAAATGAAGAAAATATTCCTCTAGAGTCAGATAAATATAGAGATAATTAATTGTTTGGTTAAAATGATAAGATTTTTACTGATAAATTGCCAACATTTTAAAGTTACTTGATGCTCATCAGTATTTTTAAGAAAACATTACAGGTATATCATGATTAAAGTATTCTCCCGAGAAAAGAATTCTCAACCAACCTCTACACTGCTTGTTGATGCAAGCTTGATCACTAGGACAGACAGTATCACTTCTGCAGCCAATATCGCAAATCCTGTTGTCACAAATCTGGTTAGGGCCACACTTGCTGTCACTGTTACAAACTGCTTTGCAAAGACCTCCAATACAGCGTTCATCTGACAGGCAGTTGGTATCACTGAGGAAGCAAAATTTCATCAAATAAATTTCAAGGTAATAAAAACAAAGGAATCTAATAAATGCAGAATCACAGAATTCCAACCAAAGTTAGTATCAAGGTAGAGTTGATAATTTTGAAGGGAATAAATCAATTTATCACTACCTCTATCCATCTTATGAGCGAATCTATAATTTAAATGAACCACTAACCTTTTACAAGTTGACTGACACATTCTTCCATAGCAAGTTTGACCAGCTGGACAATCGTCTTCAGACAAACATGATGTAGGTGGATGTCTACATGATACATAGGGGTCTCCAGTAAGAGGAGGCAGGCACACACATATCTTACGATGGTTTTCCATGGTACATCCAGCATTTGTTCCACAGGCTGTTGGTGACTCACACAAGTCTGCAAATTGAGAAATGTCATTTGGTGATTGGAAATAATTCAGGTGATTAAAACTCGAAGTCTTAGAACATTTATAAAATTCATAAAAGTTGAATTTAAGAATTTATTGGACAGCAACTCTCTAAGTCTTATGGCAGTATTTTACTTACCCATGCACATATTGCTGACACAAGCTCTGTTTCCTGGGCAGTGAGAATCACTGTGGCAACCAGCAATACAGACAAGACCTTCACATATTTCTCCAGTACGACAATCATCCGATCTTCTACATTGTGGTCTGCATACATTCACATGACAACGCTCATTTCCAATACAGTGAGAATCCGAAGAACAGACTGGCCGACAGGTGCCACCTTCAGTGCACAATGAGCCAGGAGGACAGCTTTTGTCAGCAGAGCAAGGAGGCATAGGCTCTCTAACACACCCAACTCGAGGGGTGGGGTTTGGAATCAGTCCAGCACTACATGTGCATATAGCTCTACGGTTACTGACAGAACAGATGGCATTAGGTCCACAAGCACCCTCAATTGAGCAGGGATCGACACATTGATTTTCTCGGCATGATTCACTTGTGCCACAGTCTTCATCATTGCGACAACCAGTGATACACATGTTGTGCAAACATACATGCCCAAGGAAGCAATCATTGTCCACTCTGCAAGTCACTGTATTTAAAGAAAGATTGTAGAGATTAAAGCACTGACATGATATGAGTAAAATACCAGAGAAAATTTATGTATCTAAAAGCAACACTTACAGATGCAGTTGCCCTTCAGACACTTTTCATTGAATGCACAATTCACATCAGTTTGACAGATGGGCAAACACATTCCATCTCTGCATGTATTTCCATCTGAGCAATCTGTGTTTCCATCACAAGATACAGGAACTAAAAAAAAAATAAAACATAAGAGATAAATTGTACGTGAATGTTGAGATTGTCCAAAGATGCAAAAATACTAATCAATACATAATCAGAGTAAAAGAATTATAAGTTTGCATGATATGATAAGTTGGCATGAATGTATAAGTTATTATTTTATGTGAATTATTGTTTACTAAATGCATTACATACTTCTAACACACTCCACTTCTTGATTTCCAGTGAATCCAGGGGGACAGCTACACTGCTTGACATGGTTCAAAATCCTACATTCAGCATTCATTCCACAGGCACCATGTTGTTCACAAGGGTTTCCACAATGGCCTTGTAGACACATCTCTGTGAGACTGCATTCTTCATCAGTCTGACAGAGAGCTGAAGAGAAGAAATGAATGGTGAGTACATAATCTGTGACTATAAAGAATCAGCTTATGGAAAACTTAATGACAGTTTTTGTTTTAAATGACTCAGTTTCCATAAACATCTGTGAGCAATATAGACTATCATGTCTCAAATACTTACGTCTACAAATTCCACCATAACAATAAGAATTTCCTGAACAGTCAGCATTTGTTCGACAAGTAACTTCCTTAGGCCTGCAGCCGACCAATACATCATTGCCATCACCTTCATAGCCTGGTCTACAAACACAATATCCAACATGATCTGTTGGTCTGCAGTCTGCATTAGGCCCACATGCAAGTTTCTCACACACATCTGGAAATTAAAATTATATTATTTATAAAGAGTATTAAATAAGAGTGTGAAAATTAATTTTTAACTCCAACATTTCATACTAAAAATATGTTCATATCTTACCTTTGCATTTAGGTTCACCATCGTCTGTATTACATTCTGCAGCAAGTGGGCAGTCAGCACTTGTTTGACATTCTGCAGGTGGTCGGCATCCTTCTTTGTATGGATCACCAATTGTTCCCAAAGGACAGTAGCATTTGTATGACCCTCTGGTGTTATCGCAGAGAGCTCTCAATCCACAAGGACTGTCAGCACAGAAGTCAATAGGTTGGCAGAGTGAGTATGCATCACCTGTATAACCAGGCTGACATGAGCAAACCTATAAGAAAAATTTTTAGTCAGTTACTAGTGTGGCACTTGGCATATAAAACTATCATTTCATACTGCCAATTGTTCATATTTTTAAAGTTTGCAACTCTTTCAGGTATAGCTGAAAATAATTTAAACAACTTGGAAAATGGAAGATAAAAAGTTTGATTTTCACTTATTACTGCAATATTTTAAACATACATTGAGCCATGGACTCTTTCTAGAATCAAAAGTATAGTTTCAGTAGCAGGAAATTAAGGTATCTAAGATATTAGAGTATCTCTTGATAGTATTAGATTTTTTTGTGTGGTTTAATAAGAATTGATGAATACGGTATGGTGTTTTAACATCTTCTAATGTATGAAACCATTAAAAATTATTTGAGCATCACCCATAAATTTCTGAAATATGTCCTGCTAAACTAATATGCCCAATTCTGATCCAGCTGAAGTTATTGCTCCATTATCAGGTCTGTTCCCAGATTAAGTACTGTTTATTTGTAAGTGTAAGACTTTTAGTATGGAGCTACAAAATATGTAAAACCAAATACATATTAAGAAGTGTTCTCACATATTCTTTATGAAAAGGTGACAATTTCAGAATATTATCATAGTGATAGGATGGTTTACATACCTGAACATGATTATCTGCTGTGCACACTGCATTTTGACCACATGGATTGTGGAGTAGACAAGCAACCTTGCAAACATGGTCCTCGCATAACTTTTCACCAGCACAGTCTTCATTTTTGTTACATTCTATAGGCTGGCATCCAATTTTATCATCTTGGGGATTTCCAAAATATCCAGTCTTACAAGTACAAATAGCTGAGTGATCTTGAGCAAAACAATCAGCATTTCTTCCACAAAGTACAGATTCACAAGGATTTATGCAGTCAGCCTAGAAGATCATTGATAATATTATTTTAGGAAATTAAACAAAATTGGCAGAAAACTTTCTTTGATATCTTCTCATTTTAAAACTGTCAAAAGGAAAGTCTTAAGAGTAAGATGTATTTACCTGTCCCAAAGTATTCAAAGCACATCTCTGAACTGGATCACAGTCATCATCTGATCGGCATCTAACTTCCTTAACACAAATATTATTCAAGCAGTACTGGAAGTCAGGACAGCTGCTATTTGATTTACATGTTGGTCTACACACATCCTGGATACAAAGCTGGTCTCCAATACAATCTCTGGCACTATTACATTCCACTGCAAAGATAGTTCACAAATATTGTAACAACATCAAGGATTACCAAAATGTTAAAATAGGTTTTTAATCTTACTCTATCTTTTAATGATGAAAACTAAATGAATTAAACTTATCAATCAACAGTGCAAAATTAACTTTGTAATAAACAATTGACTCATAATGAATAAAAGGTGTAGTATATAATACAATGATTATCTACAACATATATTTCAGTCATAATCATAATTCATCATGTAATCACATAACTTATCTCTTACATGAACAAACTCCATCTGTGCAACGAGTTCCTGTAGGGCACTGTCCATCTCCTGCACAATACTGGACAGGAACACAACCAAGTCTTGGGTCTCCAGTTGTTCCAGGACCACACTGACAGATACCTGCATGCCTCTCAGGGATACATTCTGCATTTAATCCACATGCATTAGGTAGACTGCATGGATTTATGCATCGAGATGACACACAAGCCAAGGTTTCATCACAATCCTCGCTCTCTTCACATTCCAGAGGTATACATTGGCCATGAACTGGATCACCTGTAGTACGTGGAGGACACTGACACAATGCATGACTTCCACCACTGTGCTCTCCTCTGCCCAATGGTGTGCACAAAGCTCCGTGAGCACAGACACCTGGCTGGTCGCATGGATTTCCACAGCGGTTGTTAATACACACAGCAGTAGGAGGACAGTCCAAGTCAGCCAAACAATCTCCAGGACTACGACAACCACCACTGACTGGATTTCCTACTAACCCTTCAGGACATGCACAGGTGAAACTTCCAGGTGTATTTCGGCATCTGCAATTTTGGTTACCGGAATAAGATTTCCTGATATACTTTATAAGGGTTCTTAATTGATTAACTTATGAATAGACAGAGCAAACTCTTCCAGTAGAGCACATGTAAGATTTGATATATTGCTAGGAGGATTAGTTAGATTTTAGTAGAGAAATAAAGCATACAAAATTTAATGAGGTAAAAGTTCATGTTAGGTTGGTAATGCTGAAATATACTACTTACACAGCAGTGGCATGGCAAGGACTGCGGGAGCACTCATCAATATCAACACACCTTCCATCTTCAAGCTGATAACCATCAATACATGAACAAACTGCCTTATGATCAGTTACCTTGCAGGTACCCCTTCCACAATCCAATTGGTCACATGGGTCTGTAATAAAAGATACAATATATAAAAATAAGGCAAGCAGGAAACAATGCTATGATAAGGTATTTTAATGAACTTAATTTAAAATACTGCAAGAAATGTAAAGACACCGCTACATTTATCTCATTAAAAACTGATACAGTCTCTTTTATCAGTAAATTTTCATTAATTTCATTCATATTTTCAGCTTTTCTAGAGGTAAAAATAATCAATACTAACTACCCAAGAAATACTACTATGCATCCTCTTTCCAGTGTTACTTGTTTTCTAATAGTTTAATTTTGGTAGCAAGTTTTTGAGTAAACTAAAACTATTAAAATAAACACAATTGATGGAATTGAAAACTTGGAGCTGGAGGATTTGGTAAAACTTACTCAAGCATCTGTTGTTTTGTTTGTGACAGTATTTGTCTCTGGGGCAATCATCATCATCAAGACATTCCACTTTGAAGCATCCAACTGATGGGTCATTTGGATCACCCAAGAATCCAACTGGGCAATTGCAGACAGGAGCATGTTCATACACATTACATACTGCACCAGGGCCACAGGAAGTGCTGGCACAAGGATCCATGCATTTTAATAATCCATCTGAGGATCTGCAAGCCAATGTTTCTCCACATGAGCCATCATCTTCACATTCATTAGGTGCCACACAGCCTGGGGCAATGAATGGATCTCCAACTGTTCCAATAGGACAACTGCAACGGAATGATCCTGGTGTATTGATACATTCTGCAGTTGGATGACATGGGCCAGCAGTGCATTCATTAATGTCGAGACAGCCACCAGGGCCAGGTGTGAAGCCACTACCACATCTGGAAAGAGAGTGAACCAATTGATTAGAATTCTGAATCAGCCGCATATTTTTTCATTGTTTTGAGACCAATATAAACCCAAATAGAAATAATCAGACAACACTGAAAACCAACAAATACTAAATTTAATAATAATTGTTAAATTGTTAAAATTTAATAGTGGGAATTTAATGATTGCCAAAATTGGACCTTATAATGTCTTACAATTTTTATGATTAACATTTTGGGATAAATGATACTGTCGAGTAGGTGAAATTCAAAGTCTTAAATGCCTTTTCTTAAGAGATCAAGGAAGGCATTAATTGAATGTATGAAGCAATTCTATTTTGACAAATATTGAGGCTTTATATTAAATCTAAAACAGAATTTATTGAAAGATCAAAAAGACAAAAATTAATGACTGCACTTACATTATATTTTATGTTTGTATGTTATGAGTGAACAAAGTCCTCTTACCTGCACTTTCCACTGATGCAAATTTCAGATGTTTTGCAATCACTATCAATGTGACAGCCAGGTTGGCAGGTTCCTTCCTCACAAACTTCTCCAACAAGACAATTTCCATCTCCAAGACACACTTTTACACATGCATTACCATTGCCACAACGCTCTCCAACTGCACAGTTGTTTTCATGTGGAGAACAAGAGAGAGCACAGAAAGATCCAAGACAGGCAAAGCCACTGGGGCAGATTCCTCCAGTGCCACACTGAATAGGCACTCTAACACATCCTTGTTCTGGAACAGGATTACCCACAAAGCCATCAGGGCATAGACAAGTGGTAGCATGGTCAACACACCGGCAAACTGCATTTGGTCCACAAGCTCCTTCTTTCTTACAGGGATCTAATGAAGAGAATGAGATTTAATTACAGCTAATCAATGCATTTCCATAAATATCTGAATCCTAATGATTTATTTTCTATATAATGACATGTAATTAACATATAACTATACATAATTTTATAATACAAGTGTAAATAATTTTTGTTTGTAATTGTATATTAACCAATTTAAGATAAGTATATATTTTATTCATGAATATAAAAATGGATAAAATTAAATGAGTACTAAGAATACATCCTATTTTTATTTGCATACCTTGACATTTTCCATTGATGCATGCTTGGTCAGAAGGACAGTTAACATGGCTTCTGCAACCCAGAGTACAAATTCCATTTATGCAGGCTTGATTATCAGAGCACTGTGCATGACCAGCACATGGTACAACACAAACATTGTTTTGACAGCGTTCTCCAAAAACACAGTCATCAGCATTACGGCAGGCCACTTTAAAGAGGAGAAGTCAGTATTAGAACCTTTATAATTTGGTATTAAGTATTTTTATATAATTTCTGTAATTATTGTGCAGCACTAAAAATTGAAATAATTTGAGATTTTTCTTAAAATGTCCTAAGATTCATCTCTAGCTCCTACAAAAAATAACTACACAGCATTACAATCATTATTTAATTAATTATCATTATAATGATTTTCTAAAAGTTCAAATTAAATTAAAAATTCTCTTCCAAGAACTCTTTATATAGGAACGATTCTAGTTTCAATAACCATATTTCACCAAAAATACTTCACTTTATTCAAGTTAACACTTGTATTTTTCTAATTAAAACAAGGTTAATTAAAATATTTACACTAGAAAAAAAGAGATACTCCAGGAGAAATTTAGAGAGTAATATTTTTAAAAAGCTAATGAGTGTGTCTAGAAACTTTACCTCGGCATTGTCCATCAATACAAACATCTCCAGGGCAATCAGCATCACCTATACATGAATCTTCAGCTCTTACACAGCCAACAGCATTTGGCCCCTGAAGAAACCTTGGAGGACAGCTACAGAATGGTTTCCTTTCTTGAACAGTACACAGTGCATTTGGTCCACAGGCATTTTCACAAGGATTGGTACACTTTCCACCCACACAAACAGCATCTTTTGGGCAGTCAACATCTCCCCTAGGACAGTGACCAATGGGAAGACATCCTGTCACAAGAGGGTCACCAATTTGCCCAGGAGGGCAGCTACACTTGTGACCTCCAGCAGCTGATGGAGCAGCTTCACAAATAGCTGTGGGGTGGCAGGGATTTGGCCTACATGCTTCAGTTGCAGTACATCCAACATCTGGAATAGGATCAGGACGATAACCAGGAGGACAGGTACAAATAGCTCGATGATCTTCTGAAACACAAACTGCATTTTCTCCACAAGCATCTTCTCCACAGACATCCATACATGTGTGGTCTAGTCGATTGCATAGCTGATGTGGAGGACAGTCTATGTTATATACACAAGGGACAACTTGGCACCCAGCACCAGATGGGTCATTTGGATCACCAGCGTATGGTCCTGGTGGACAGCTACACCTTGCTGCATGATTCTTGGCAATACAAATAGCATGAGGGCCACAATGGTGATCAGAACAAGCCGGTATACATTTAAGCACACCAGCCGAATCCTTGCGACACATTTCAGACTCTGGACATTCTGCATCAGTGGAGCACTGATCCCTTGGAAGAGGTCTACATCCATTTCGGTCATTTGGATTACCTGTATAGCCAGCTCTGCAACGGCACAAAGCTGCATGAGATACAGCTATACAGTCTGCATCTCTTGGACAAGTTACTTCTAAGCATACTGGAGTACACTTTGGCACTCCCAAGGCATCCCTTCTACATGCTTCAATATCACTGCAATCTGAGTCACCTGAGCAGTCAGGTAAGGATGGTTTCTCGCAAACAGATTTAACTGGATTCCAAACAAACGCATCCCTACAAGTACATGTTGGTTTCCAGTCTTCAATGGCACATACTTCATTCTCTCCACATCCAATGCCTTGGCAAGGATCAACGCATGACTTAAATCCATTTACATTCCACTGACAAACTAGATTTTCACTACAGTCCTTGTCAGCTTGGCAATCTCCCTTAGGAGACTCTCGGATTAGTTGGCAACCAAGAACAAGATTTGATGGATTTCCATCAAAGCCTTCTAGACAGATGCAACTTGACCTATGATTTTCAGTTACACAGAGAGCATTGGGACCACACTGAAGTTTGCTGCAAGCATCAACACATTTCCTGACTCCTTTACCAAGTTGGAAGCAAATTTCATTATGAGCACAATCAAGATCATTCTTGCAGTGACCAGACTGACATCCATGGATAAGATCATTTGGATTTCCTTTAGATCCAAGTGGGCAAACACATTTTCCTTCATTACATGCTGCTCCAGGCCCACAATGCACTCCATCACAGAGATCTCGGCAACGATTGTTCTCACAAACAAACCTAGAACAAGTAAAGAATAAATAAGTAAATAGTAAATAACTGAAAAGAAAAATTAACGAATAAAGAAGTGAATAAATATAATTAAACTTTTTACCATTCTAAATAACTTGCATTTATAGCAGAAATGAAAAATTCCAAACTCAGTTAAACTTAATTTATTGGAAATATCATAGCTTACCCATGAGGACATGGAGTGTCATGAGAGCAATGACAAGAAGTAGGATCCAAACAAGTTCCAGAACCAATGGGAAGACATTCAACAAAAGGATTTCCAACAAATGATTCCTTACAGCGACAGTCATAGCTTCCCAGAGTATTGATACATACTGCATTGTGTCCACAGGCATAGCCACTGCATTCATCCACATCTAAGACATTGAAAATTAACAGTCATAAAAAAGAACTCATACTGAAAAATTCTGAATTTATCTTTTAATAAAACAGAAAGATTACCATGTCATCAATGAAAATTTCCCACTATTACATTTTGGAAATGAAAATAATAATAACAGAAAATATTACTATTCCTTAAAATTATACAGCTTCACATTATTCACTTTTTAGCTATTGCTTCATTTAATGATAAAAATTAGTTACATATCTAATAATTAACTAATCAATGATGAAACCAAATAAATTTATCTTACCTTGACAGCTGACATAAGGATTTCCAATGAATCCAACAGGGCAAACACATTCGACAGTATTGATTCCTTGACGACATTCTGCTCCAAGTCCACAAGCTGTTGTACTGCATGTCTTTTCTTGAGGACTGCAACCTTCATATGGATTGCCACTCATTCCTGGGTTGCAGACACATTGGTTTGATGTTCCATACTTGCAGTGGGCATTTGGACCACATTCAGGTATACAAACAGGAGCCAATATAGCTGTAATCACAAAGAAAAATATATATTACCATAAAAAACATTTCTTACTTCATTGACTACATCAGTCGTTTAGATTAGATATGTAGAGTAAATTTCAAACTCAGTACTTACGTGGCATGCAAACTAAATCTGGATTTCCAACAAAGAATGGGTTGCAAACACATTTATTGGTGGAAGGGTCACATGTTGCTCCTACACCACAAACAACACCCTCACAGCGTTCTTTACATCTTCCACTGACACAAATGCTAGGTTCTTGGCATGGTTCTGTTACAGAGCAGACATCAGGGTGGCAAGCACCACCAGGGAATGGATTGCCCACATATCCCTCCACACATTTGCAAGTTGGACCATTTGCTGTGGCCATACATACAGCTCCTTGCCCACAAATGAATGCATCACAAGCTGCAAAAAAGTAGAATTTCATTATTGAATTACCTTTTAGAAGTTTAATTTCTTTGATTACTTGAATTTGGTTATAAAATGTGTCAGACCTGAATTAAATTTTCCATTTATATGAATAATAAAGCAATAGATTACTGCTGAATAAGCTTACCTGAAACACATTCACCTCCAGGCAACTCTGTGAATCCAACATTACAACGACACCATGCAGCATGATTTTGAGCTTCACAGTAAGCATTGACACCACATGGCAGCTTATCACAAGGATTAACACAAGAGCCAGCAACACACGCAAGCTGATCAACACAGTCGGAATTCTTGTCGCATTCAGTTTTTGGAGCTCCTTGGTTTATACCTTCAATGAAAAATCATTTTAGTAAACATCAATGTTTATCAATTGATCATCAAATGTTGCACTTAAAAATCATTCAAAATTTTATCAGCCAACTGCATGTAGCATTCAAACTTACTTTAAAATTGATATTAATAATGATAACTAATATAGGTAAAACTTACATCCTGATCGATATGGATCTCCAGTCATTCCTCTACTGCATACACATTTATAACCTCCTTTTTCATTAATACAATGAGCTCCATAAGCACATGGACTGCTTATACATTCATCAATATCAATGCAACCTTGGAGAGGATTTCCTTGATGTCCAGTTTCACACATACATCTTGGAGGGTCACTAGGAGTACACTTTGCATTGATACCACAAAGGAATCTTTCACAAGGACCTGTAAAATGACAGTAACAAGAATATAATGCATAAACTATGATTTTAGGCATAAACAATTCTAAAGAAGATGTTTTCAAGCTAACATCTAATCAAAATTTAACAATTACAACAGAAACATTCAAGGAGAACTTGTGAATAAGTTCAATAATAATAAAAAAGAGCAGCAAAATTAATTTCTAGAGGTAATTTCTAAATAACAATAGACTCTGTCTTAAAAAAAAGGAATACAGCTTATTACTTTGAAATGAACAGAAATTCACAATTTCAATGCAAACAATCTGTGGAAATTGATTTAACAGGGAGTAATTTATTTGGTAAACCTGCTTCCAGTACTTACTTTTACATTTATTTCCATCCAAAGCATCTGTAAAGAATGGAGGAGGACAGACACACTCTCCTGGCTGCACACACTTCTCATTAGGTTGGCAGTCTCCATCATTGATACATCTTATTTGGTCTGGGGAACACACACCATGATAAGGGTCTCCGCTGAATCCAACTGGGCAAACACACTCATGACTACCAGGACGATTTACACATTCTGCTCCAAAACCGCAAACTTGGCGAATATCTTTGCACTCATCCACATCTGGAAAGATTTCAATCATTTGAGTATGCTAATGGATAGATAATAATAATGGATGCTTTTATCATAAAAGTTTAAACAATTAAGGTATAACATTTATAGAAAGTGGATAAATTCCAGAGTAGGTTTCAGCTGGAAACTGTGATTTACATTACTTTTATTTAAAACATATTTATAAGATTACTTCTCACTGTCTTTGGCTGAAGTATTGACAAATGCACTCACCTTCACATGACCCATCCTGTTTGATTCTATAACCTTTGGGACAAGCACAGTAGCTTACTCCTCCAGCTATAGTTATGCATTCAGCTCCTGCAGGGCATTTTTCACCCTTGGAACAACCAGCAAGAGCACAGTTGCCTTCCACAATCTGATATGGAGGTTGGCACTGACATTCCAAGGTACTACATTCTGCATTTAACATGAAATAAAATAATTTAAGCTAAATTATTGTAACAAGCAAAAATGAAATATTGTTTCCCTAAAATCTATTAACATATGTTTCCAATGACAAGCCATTCACATTTCAAAGTGTTGCAAGGGAGGAAGAATTCTCAAAATGAGGTATGCAAAGCATTTAGTCTGAAGTTTAAATACCCATTTTTAATAAGCACACTGATATTGTTAATCTGAAATACTTACGTTCACAGAGGGAGTATGGGTTTCCATTAAATCCTGGTGGACACTGACATTCATAACTTCCAGGAAGATTTTTGCACACAGCACCTAACCCACAGGCAGGCTTTTCTCTCAATTCGGTACATTCATCAATGTCTCTGCATCTGGCAGAGCCATCGGGGCCAGGAGTGTCTCTTGTATAACCACGCTGACAAATACACACACCAACTCCTACAAAGTCATCTCTCACACACTGCTCTCCAGCTGGACATGGTGAATCAGGACCACAACCAGAAGGTGTTACTGAAGGCTCTACACACCCTCCTCTATAGGGGTCTCCCTTGAAACCACTGGGACATTGACATGAGAAACGTCCTGGAGCATTGATACAAATTGCTCCTCTAGGACATGGGTCAGCTACACATTCATCTATATCCACACATCCTCCACCGCCTTCCAGGGCTGAGCCAGTATAACCAGGTGAGCAGACACATTGGGCCACTTCATTGACTAATGTACACTGAGCATTAGGGCCACAAGATATGGTTTCACAGGGATCTGGAAAGGAAAATAAAGATATTAGGATTGCAAATAAAAAGTATACATATACAATCTAAATTTATTCTTGGCATAGCACAATTTCATCTCTGATTCAAACTATCCCATTTTGTCACAAAATTTTTCATTTGTGATCTATAAAAATAAGAATATATTTTCAAAAATGAACAAGAAAAATTGAACCTTTGGTGACTTTCAATATTTTTACTTGTATTGGAAATATTACTGAGATACAAAATTTTTTCCTTCTGGTTAGAGAAGTTACTTTTCAATTCTCCAGTGCTGTGATGATTTCATTTTCGTCTACTAAATCTGATAATATTTTTAGAGGTATGGTTCAACTATCAGATATGTGCAAAAACAATACATGCAATAAGAGAAAAAAAAGAAAATTAGATAATATTCAAGGATTCTTACGTCTACAGTCATTTCCAACATTTGGTTCTGGGCAAAGGCAGCGTCCATGCGCATCACAGATTGCATTTCCAGGACAATCGGCTTCTGTTTTGCAAGTCACAATGCCTACACATCTTGTTTGAGGATCAGGATCAGGTATTGTTCCTTCTGGGCACTCACAAACATGTGAGCCAGGGATATTGATACACAAAGCATTCAATCCACAAGTGTTAGGCTGAGTACATTCGTCAATATCTGTTTGGAAAAGGAATAAGATAAAATATTAATTTTAATGAATAAATTAAAGAATAATTTATGCATGGTGGCATGAATAATGAAAAATCAAAGTTATACTAGATAAAAGAAGTAAAACACTATTTAAAAAGATCAATCAATAAAATGCCATATTAGATTAATCATATTATTGAAATGCTTACCAAAGCATTGTTTCTGAGCATTTCCAGAAAATCCAGGTGCACATTGACATGAAAATGAACCAGGAAGATTTGTACACACAGCATTAGCTCCACAACGTCCAGAGGGTCCATTTACTTTGTCACACTCATCAATATCTATGTATGAAAGAAAAATGCATTCGTTATTTAACGTTACAGAAAATAGACATTTATAAATCTCAGTTAGGAAGAATTTGTCACAGTACCTATGCATCCAGCTACAATGTTGCTTGGATTGAAAGTCCATCCTTCATCACAGATACAGTATGCTTCATTTCCATCAGGTTTACAATAGGCATGAGGACCACATTTTATATCATCACAGGGAGCTAGCCAATTGCAAGGAATCACAGTTAAGATAAGTAAAAATGGAATTATCATTAAGTATAATCATATTATCTCCTAACATCTAGAATAGAATTCAGTGAAACTTGGTTTGATGACATAAAAGCAGGGATAAGACAAACCTTTGCATGGAATATGTGGAGGTGCTCCAACAAAATCATGTTCACATTCACATCGGAAACCACCAACAGTATTGGTACAGATTGCATTCGGCCCACAAGGTTCTGCATGGCATTCATCAATATCAACGCATTCTGCTCCCTTTGCTAGAAAACCCTTTCTACAGAAGCACTGGCCATCAAGGCATTCAGCATTGTTCACACAGTCAAAATTGCCATTACACAGTATGTTGACGTCAATCTAAAACAAGGCAGAGAATTAAAGGATTTAGTCAGTAATTACTTCTCTACAAGCAAAAAATTTTGTTTGATGTTGTGTGTTGATGAACTGTGTGTAAGTTAGTGTTGCAATGAAAAATGAAATACCTGTTCACAGGCAACTGAAGGGTCTGGTTTGGCAGCATATCCTTGAGGGCATACACAGTTATATCCAGGAACTGCATTTTCACAGATGGCATACTTTCCACATGGTTTATCCAATGCAACACACTCATTGATGTCTAAAGCAGGACAATAAATCATTAATTCCAATTTTGATTAAACTTACATGTCTTAGAAGAGATTTGAGAATGTAATATGAGCAAAGCATAATAATAGGTAAGATAAGTTAATAAGCGATGTATCCATAAACATCATACATTAGGTATAAAATAATTAAGAGATCTTACCAACACAACCCTTGTATGGATCACCAGTATAGTCTTCTAAGCAGGTACAAGTAAAACTACCGATCACATCAGTACAGACAGCATTTGCTCCGCATGGATTATCTTTACATTCATTGATATCTATAAAAATGATTAAATTTCAACTATTATATGCTGAATGCAATACAATGAGTTCATCAAGAATTTTTAAAGAATCCAGAATTTAGGTTTTATTTTCACAAAATGTAAAAATTGACTGAGAATTTTGTGGATTTCTCTTCATACATAACATTTCCATGATTATAAATCGAGGTAAATAATTCAGATAAGTTACATATCTTTTGAGTAAATATCAGAATAAACAAAAAATTAGGAAAATTATTGCAAACATGATTTTAAATTCTTTTTACTTTTAGTTCTCATTAATTGTGGAACTTCGAAATAAATTGAGAAACTTAAATAAATGATTCTACAAAGTCACATGCTGTGTCAAGAAAACCATGCATAAAATCTCCACATTAAATTCTAGAGGCACATCACTAATTTGCAGAGCTTCTCCTACAATTCTATTTCTAAATAAAACAAAAAATGCATTAGCAAATACTAACTATGGCAACATAGTCTTAAAAACCACTTTGACGTTGCTTTACTTCAGATAAGCACATATAGCAGCAAAAACTATTGAGTCTCTAGACTATGGTAATAGAAGCTAGAAAATACAAATCCTAATCTATAAAGCTGTATATATCTAAAATTCATGCAACTCAGCAAAGATCAACCAAAATGAGATAGCTAATTATTCAATAATTTTACCATCCATACCTAAAACAAGAAGATAAAGACCAAAAAAGAAAAAGACTGAACTATTCCTATATATTTCTCACCAAATCTACCTGTAATTAAGTTTCTACCAGAGTTATAAGTCAACAACTCCAACACAGGATAAATGTTTGATTGATAAAAATTGTAAGAGCTAATTAGAGAATTCATTAGAGAATTAGGAAAGCTACTTCTATCAGATCATTCTCAGAACATGCATGGTTGAGATTCGAAATTTACAGAATATAACTTGCTAATAAGTAACATTCTATAAGATGGGATGCAAGACAGAATTATAGGAGGAAGTTAATAAAAAATTTTCCAGCTTGGAATACGGAAACAACTACGTGAACCAAAATAAGGAAAGTGAAGGAACAACAGAAGATAATAATGCAAAAAGCTAATCTGAAGTTTTTCCTTCAGAATATCAATGAACTGGGTAGACTAACTGTTACAGTAGAGTAGGCCCTGTCCCCTGAACCCAGGAGGGCAGATGCAATCGTATGACCCATCTGAATTGATGCACTGGGAGTTGAGAGCACAGGATGATGGATGGGCACACTCATTCACATCTGTGCAGCCACGGTGAGGGTCACCTGTGTGACCATGGGTACACTCACACCGAAAGCTGCCAGGAGAATTGTGGCATGTGGCACCAAAACCACAGGGGCCAGATATACCATGACCATTTTCCTCACATTCGTCAATATCTGGCCAAATTGTGGTTCAGAGGAATATGTTAGTATGCTTAATGATAACATAAAAAATCTCACTATATTAACCTAGCATTTCTGCCAAATACTAACATACTACTGGTTCAATCTATAACTAACTTTAACATGAATGGTTAATGAAAATAAGCAATCGAGAAAGAAAAAATTTCAGGATAAGTAAATTTTTCATTCTCGCCCCTTTCTGATATATTATGAATTTTCTGTTAAAAATGCAAATATTAAGCATTCATTAAGTTACTAAGCAGGACAATGATTGCTAAAACTGGACACTATGATAAAAAGGTCCAACATTAGCTTGTAATATATCTAGAGCATCTTGAGAATGGGAGTATCTCATCTAACAGTATCAATACAACCAACAACACCTTGTTAAGTATCAATATCAATTTCAATGCCCACTGAAAACAGTAAAGATACTGACCATATTGTGAATTATGGAAGTAATTTCACTGCTCTTTCAATGTGTTGAAGAATTAGATATGTACCACAAGGTTTTATAAATATGAAAAACCACCTTTAATCAATTATGATAATTAATTCATGCAAAGAATTTTAGTTGATATGTGTTAACTCAAACATAATTTACCAAAAAATAATAATTTTTAAATAAAACCATATTTACTAGTGTAAGCTTGGTCCATCCCAGGAAAGGAAAGGTTTTTAATTACTTTCATCCACAGTGAACTAAAGGCAACTTAGGTTTGTAACTCAATATAAAACATAGATATTCGAATAAAAATTAAATTAAAGTTACAGATAAAGAATATATATACTTGATAAAGAATATTTAAGAATATATTTTCAGAAGAAGAATAGAAGTCAGATAATCAGCTTCACCTCATTTGGAAATCTAAACTTTACAAAGGGTCTAAATGACAACAAATCCCTCATTTTCATCTAAAAAACAAAATTTCTCTAAAAAACAAAATCCTATAACTTTAAGGATAATATACATGAAATATTTCCTACACCATTAGTATGGTTCAGTCATGCACCTAAACAACCAGAATTTCTTCAACTATTAATTTTCTAAAGTAAGATAAAAATTGACCTGAGTCATTAAAGTAAATTTCATACAAAATTACTTTGAAAATTTTAGTTACATGACCATACTGGGTTGAGAGGATAAATCTAGTATCTGCACACTCCTGAATAATCATCCTAAAACTATCTATCTTCCTAACAATGACGGAGTGCAAATCAGAACAACCTCTAACAAACTCCAAGTTGTTATGAACTTTTAAAAAGGTATTGATTATTTCTAATAAGTGTAACAAATAAGGCATAACATACCTATGCAGGAGTCAAATGGGTCACCTACAAATCCTGGAGGGCAGACACAACGGAAGCCTCCCTCGACATTATTACAAAGAGCATTCCTTCCACAAGGAGCACGGGCAAGGCACTCATTTTCATCTCTGCAACCTTCTCTGCCATAAGGATCACCCACGTATCCTTCTGGGCAGTGACACTTGTGTCCACCAGGCTCATTTGTGCACAAGGCTCCGGGACCACAGGCGTTGTGATCATCGCATTCATTTCTGTCTGCACACTGTTTCAGAAATATATGGCATTACACTCGCGAAAATTTACGAAACATGGCTATACAAGAAGTGAAAAATTGTGACTAGGCCGGGACTCGAACCCGGGTCTCCCACTTTCCGGGCAGGTATTCTATCCATTGAACTACCGAGCCACGCAGTCTCACTTCTGTAAACGGGAGCTTATATGCAACATAAATGGTTTATTTTAAAGGAAAATCAATATTTTGAAGAGATTGAAACACCCAATCTTTATAAGTTTTACTAAAAAATTCCGTCGAAGCTTTGAGATATTTTCTGTTAATGTAATTTCAAAAATTTTTATCGAAACGTAAAGACTTAAAGATGTCAGCGAAGTTCATATGCCTTTACAATACTTTTCCTAGTGACGGAGGAAATTGAAAGTTTTTAGATGAATATTAGAAAACTTACTCCATCGTAAGGGTTTCCATAGAAGCCTTCCAGGCAACTGCAGGTATAATTTCCAGGTAAGTTATGACAGCGAGCGTTGTGACCACAAGCATTTGGATTCTGGCATTCATCGATGTCTGTAGATAAGAAAGTAGACGAAAAAAAATTATATGAGACTAACAGTACAATTAAGTAGTAACCTTTATTTCATTGAAAAATTGATACCTATAATACATAATCCGTAGATAATGCTATCGAAGACCCTAGATGTAAAAATTTTGTTTTCTTTCAATACAAAACTCCAAGTTCTGAGGAGCGAATATTTCTTACTGGATGGCATGAAATCTGCAGCTGAAGGTTTTGACATATACTCGATTACATTAAAATCAAACGATGTATTCCAAATTATCGCCTGTCACACATTTTATGAATTTTAAGAAATGAAGACCTAGTATTCGACAGAACTTGCGGCTCTACGCACGAAGAACACAGTTGCTAACGTTTGGCCTTAATGACAACAAAAATATGACTTAAACGGTCCCCGAGGAACCCTTTCTGACATGCCTGCAATAGAGCGAATTTTAGAGGACATAAACAGCTTATACGAAAGAACCATAAAGATTTCGACCGGATTCCATAAGTAGACCTGTGTAAATTGACATTCAACCCGTGAGGATACGGCCTCTGCTAGTAGAGTCACAATCATTATTTCTTTTTCCCTCAAAAGACCATTTACCACAAAATTTTCCATAACCAGTAAAATTTTACAAACCGATAGACAGTCCGATAAATGACGAAAAAAATAATGAGATTCCTACGAGTTACAATGAGAAGAATTTATGATTAAAATCCAAATAAAGCAGAATTCCTTTTTGAGTTGTGCCTTCATGCAATAACTTGAATGTGAACTCCTCCTGAGGCATGATCATTATTTAAATAAACTTACCCAAGCATTCCACTTCACCGTCACCGTGGAATCCAGGAAGGCACTTGCAAACGAAATGAGCCGGCAGGTTGCAGCACTCTGCGTTTGCCACGCACCGCTGAGCTAGCACTGGATTGTCACACTCGTTTATGTCTAAAAAATAAAAAAAGGTTCGCATTGAAATAAACTTTAAAAAGTGATATAGCTCTTATTCAAAGCTATTCATTAATCATTTCATAGAAAAATTTACTTGTCTCAATCATTAAAAATCATAAACGATACTCCAGAACTGAAAACTTGTCTAAGATTCAATAAGAAAAACAAGCGATATAATGAAAACTTATGAATAAAAAAATAGTTTTGTTTATCGCATAAAAAAGATATACATGCATCTGGGAATTTTCTTATAACAAATTTTCAGAATAACTGCGTTGCGAGGAAGAAAAGAAAGTTAGGGAATATTAAATATATTATAGTAAATTTTTTGGTAAAATGTCGAAAAAATCCATTGCTAGTAATACCGGTAATTTAAACTAAAAATTTCACTCCTGGATTCTCAAACCTTTTATTACGCTAATTACGATTTATTTTTCACCTAATATTTTTTACATCAGAATTTTTATTTGAATTGGAATTTTTACCCGAAGAACGGTAAAAGTATAGTAAAATTCGAATAACATATGAATTATTACAGTAGAAAATACATAGTGGAAACTTCCCAACAAACTTCCGACATCGCTTTATGATAATATGAACAGTGAAGAACTTGTAACGATTCGTTACCGAAAAATATAACATTAGCACTAAAATTACGGCAATAAAAATAATCTTAATCACCTCATACTTATCTGAAATTTAATCATCATTACTATGAATAAAAGTCTTACAATATAGTGAGACTTTCTTATCTGAATTGCAAGCCAAACTAAGCACCAATCGAAAAAAATCTGTCTAAGATCCAATTATTTTTTGAGATTTAATTATCACCTTAGCGAAAATGATAAAAATTGGGAATTCTATGGAGTTGTCGTTGACAGAGAAATTTAAATGATACCCGTGCAACCGGAAATTCTATGTCAAACGTGATTTTCATCTTCGGAGAATTTAGCGAAGATCCGACACTTAATCGGCGAAAATCGATTACTTCCAATGAAACGGTACGAACGACCTTGTCCGTAAAGTAGGGGTTTCGACACGCATTCATCAAGCCTTTTGTTTTATGAAAATACCAAGGTCGTCCCGCTACGAAGGCGACAAAGTAAATTCGTATGCGTCGCAAGAACCTCATCACAAGCAGTGCATTCGAATACATGACCGATCAATTAATCTCCCTTCCCACCCATCTTTTCAAGAATCGTTTCCACCGTTTCTTGGCATCTGTTAGAGCCCTCACAAGCGGTCACCCCGCATCTGATGCATATTCCTATTACCCTCCCTTTAACATAGAACGCATCATCGCGCAGACCTCCTCTGGTGGTAGGGACCATCGGCCGCACTGCCAATGGCCTCTGCGAGAAAACCCGTTCCCACGACAATCTAACTCCCTCGTCTTCCTCCTCCACATCGCCTCCCATCTTCCCACCCTTTGATTTCCGCATGCAAAACCTCCGCGGCAGATTAAACGGTCTCCAGGGACAGCGCATTCGGGTGCAGAACTGGGAGTCGGTGGCCACCGTGCGGAGATTTCCCTCCCCTGATAGAATCACGGGCTTCTCAAACAGTCCGAGAGTTATTTCCGACGGAATGCCTTCCTCGGATGCTTTTTCATTCCCTCGGGGAAGTGAAGAAAAAACCGAGAGGCGGATGTGAGCCAAAAGCAGATGAGGATCGAAACGTTGGCCGATGCCAAAAAGTTT
Organism: Pachydiplax longipennis; assembly: GCA_036926295.1. NCBI lineage: Eukaryota > Metazoa > Arthropoda > Insecta > Odonata > Libellulidae > Pachydiplax > Pachydiplax longipennis. The sequence continues at coordinate 35,103,737 of JAVFKF010000004.1, read as the reverse complement.
CCAATGAGTTTCCGCACACGTGCAAGCGCCGCATATTCCGCCGGATGAGCGTAATAAAGTGTGGGATGGATGAGACGGTAATTGAATCAAAAAGGAATGCACGTAACCGGGTGATTTATCACTGGGAAATGAGTTTTATTTGCGAATTTATGCGGCAATTTCGTGTGCGGTTGAGCCGGAAGTCGACAATCGCCTTTATTACTGGGTGATTCTGCATTTTTATGCCGCTCCCACTATCAGCGAACGGTTGAAACTGATGAAGAAAGCTATTAGCTTTGACTGCGGGCATTCCAAGCTGTCGAGTCACTGTTTGGTTTCGTCTAGCGCTACGAAACTGCGATTTTTTGTTTATTTCCCAAAATCAATAGACACCCTTTGTGGTGTTTGTTGATTTTGGGGGAAATCTCTCAAGTGTTAGAATTTCTGTTGGTTGAGATGGCGGAAATATACGCCCAAAAACGGAAAGTGAATGACCTGTCCTTCCTTTCTCGGCACACTGGTAAACAAACGACTATTTCTTCAGGATCTTCATAGATTCGGACTTAATTCAAAGTACTGAACGGCGAATCGTTAACGCAAAATTGTCAGGCCGATGGGATAGGCTTTCCTATCTCTATTGACATTTTCGACTTTAGTACGGAAATAGCCTGAGGGAAGCTTACGCAGGTCAATATGGTATAGAGAATAGATCGATGCCGTTGAGCAAAACTTTCATTTGTCTTTTGAGATTACAGGTTTTTAAGCTCACTTTTTGAAATACATTTGATATAGGGTCCATTACGCATCTTAGGTATTATAATATCTTGAAGGTAAGTATGGACTCCCCTTAGAATGCTTTACCTTGAGAATGTTTTTCATTATTATTGGAAGGTGATGAGGAAAAAGGACGAAAGGAAGAAGATGAGATTTTTCTCTAGGGCTTCAAAAGATTTTATTTTCCACATTTCTTTTTCCTATTTCTTAAAATGTTCAAACAGTGAACTGTGCTCCGGAAACCAGCATGAAACCATAGAATCACTTTGATACACACGCATAAAATTTTTCGACATAGATTTGTACTTTAAAATTATGGGAGAATTTTTTCAATCTGTAACTCAGTTAATATGATTAGTAATACTGAGAAACGAAATTCTGTTATTTTTGAGTTTGCCATAAAAAGTGAAGAAAAGTGCATGAAACCGCAGGACTGGGTTGTGTGGTCTGAAAGGTATCTTGAATTGAGGTTCGACTTCTTCAACAATAGGGAGATTACTGAGGAAATAAAAATCCACATTTAAAGAACTGGCGAATGGGTGAATGCACATCTATATCAAAATCTCGTTACTTGTATCTCTTCATAGAAAGGATTTTTGACAAAAATGTCCAACCACAATATAATTTTATGATTATTATGGATTGAGATAAGTAAGAGTTTAATGTAAGGAGTAATGAATAGCTTTGAATAACATGACCAAAGTATTATTGAGAGTTTATATAACATTTCATTGCTACGTAGGAGAATGAAATGACAGCTTAAGGAAACTAAACCTGTTTTCAGCGTTTTCTGTTTTTCAAATATGTCTTCAGACACAATCCAGAGTACGGTTTAAGCTGTTATCTAAGTATACAGTGGAGAATTAAAGGTTGAGTAGCTTCGAACGGAATTTATTAAAATTTCGTTTTTTGCGTTAAAATATTAAAAAATTCGAGAGAAATTGGTTACTTTGCGTATAGATATGCGTACCGTTAAAAATCAGTTTAAAAATTAGCGTGGGACAGTTGTGAGTTCATATGAAAAGTATGCTAATGCTTTTAAAATTCGCGGAAGAGACTTGCTTGGCTGACAGGTGACACTCGGAGAAAGGATCTCATATGGATATACGCTTTTAAAACCCCGTTATACTCCAACGAACATCTTCGGATGCCTCCGAAAACACCTCTCCGAAAGACGCAAAAATTTCCGCGACGCAACCATACTTTCGCGGCCAACAACCGATAAGACAAGGAATAGAGAGACCTGTAAGTCACCGTAAACTAAAGAATGGGCTGTAAAAATCTTGCAAACCTTCCCATTAATCTCCGTAGCAATAAGGGCAGAGCTTTGGCCGGCGTGCGAAATGCTATGGGAGAAATTCTTGCGGCGCGGAAGGTCGCTGACCAACGGCGTGGAGGAGGTCGAGTATGGAAAAGGAGGGAGAGTGGCGAATGAAAAGATGGAAAGGGAGAAAGGAAGAGGATTGTTTGGAAGAGGAGGCGGCGAAAGAGAGTTTTGCCCGTCGTAAAGGAGACTCGAGAAAACCGTTATGCGATGGGAGGGTAAACGACCTCAACCCTGCAGCGGAGGGAAGTGCGGCGGTTCAGGTGGTCCAAGCGGTTGCAGACGAAAGGAAGAGTTCGATGGATGTGATTTTTCGGTGGGCGAAAGGGGTGAGAGTGATGGTGGTCCACCGCAAGACCGAAATCTCCGAGGAAGCGAACGAATCGAGGAAGAGCGGACGGTGATGTCATCCGGCAGAAATGTGATCTGGAAGTGCGAAATTCCGACCGTTTGGGGGACCGGAATGAATGCGCAAACTCTTTCGCATTCGCGGACAAAAAGGCGTTATATAATAATGCCTGTAATCGACTGTATTAGTAATTACGCGACTGAGATGTTCTTTTAATCAGTGGAGTAAGCCGAAACCGCAGACCGATTTGAAATTGCAAATTTACCTTCATTAAATTTTGCAAAAACTGTTACCACTGCTTCGTGTATTGAAAAATTGCGTAAAATCATTGGTTTACCAGCTAACTTTCTTTTGAAGACACAGAATAATTGGAAAATAATGAACCCTAAGTCTTGGAGAAATGGATTTTGGAAGATACAACGTTTTTCGTAAGTAAAAAAATAAATATACGAGTGAAATATAAATGTGAATCTTAAAGAATGAAAAATCTTCGGCGATCTTCTATTAATCTTCGCAATTAATTAACGCGGGATTTGTTGGATCATGATTTGATAAAGGTATGACCGGATCACATCATATCGTCAAGAAGGGGTAATTATGTTGAAATTAATATTGAAAAAGAAATACAGTCAAGCAAAGAAGGAAAATCTAGATACTTTTGACTTAACACAAAAATATTTAGAAGAATGAAAATGTAGATGAAATAAAAGCTAGAAGTCTAACGATTGCTTTAATCATGGAAATTGTAATAGAAACGCGATAAAATTTATCATTGCAAAGTCACTTTTAAATGATCATGATGTAACACAAAATGAAAATGTTTAGACGACTCAATTTTAACTACATCTGCGAAAATATTATACAAAGGAACTTATCAGAGAAAGAGCGAAAACTTTTAGCAATTTATAGCGTTTCAAATCAAGATCTCCTTTCCTCCCGTAAAGGGATGTGAATTCTTGTAAATGAGTTAATTTCCATAAGATAAAAGCGTTCATGTTTCGCTGATGAATGCATATCCTAAAGATTTTCACACGAGAAGAATGTAAGGTAGATACCCTTCTCTTAATTGAACAATTTATGTAGCGCCAGAAAAGTTAATTCAACTTCGCTTGAGAACGTCAAGTATGTAAGGTTTAGGAGGATCTGACGTCATCTTAACAGTCGTAATTAATGAAAGTAAAGATCTTATCGTAAGGTCGAAATGGACGAAAGCAAAAAATGGCCGAAGACGAGGAACCCTAAAACAGTTATAAACGAGGACAAAGCATTCCCACGGAGGATAAGCGAATTGGCTTAAGATTCCGCGGGACATCAAATCACGGCATCGTTATTGGGAAAATTACACGTTTGGCTTGAGAAAACTGAGACAGAATGAAATTGACATGAACGGAAATGAGAACGTCAGCTTGATGATGCACCGTTCGTAATTTTGCGGGGGCATAACAAGAGAAACGTTTAGCGAGCATTTTGTTAGGGCGATGCACAGATATTCATGGCAATAAAAGGGAAATTACCTTAAATTTTACCTTTAAAGAGTCGTTGCCAGAAAAATCTAATTAAGGTGTATGAAAAATTCTTTTATAACAACTGTCTGAAATAGCATATTAGGCAATTATGTCTGACTCAAATGCACAGAATTATCTCCTTAAGGTGAAGTTTATAAAACGGCATACAACTGAAATTTTTTTATTATCTTAAGGTTTAACAGCGAATTCTAAGGAATTTTCTTTAGTTCTTTCTTCACATCCAAAGTTTCTTGCTATCACCTCCAAATATAAATAAGCAGGATGAGAAATTAATAATCGCTGCCATTTTAAATTTTTAAATATTTATGTTTCAATTATTAGTAAATTTTACGAGTAATCAAAAATCCTTCATTGAACTAATTATCAAACGTCCATTCAATCAAACCATGAATAAAAGCGTGCCTTGAAATCGACAAGTATTTTTCCCGCAACGCATTGAAAATTCTTCGCGGAACATCAAACTAGCGAATGGTACCGTACAATATCAAATCTGAACATGACTCAATCTGCATTATAATTATCACGTATTCATTCTAACTACAGCGAAACCGAAATCGTGGCTGGTTTTTAGGATGGATGAATAAGAGAGATACAGATATTGTTCCAAATCTTACTTACAATATCAACCACTAACGACGTTTTAGGCACTGAAGAGAACATACACGAACATAGCTCCCGTAGAAATCTAACAGACGCAATAAAATTCCCAATCCACCGTAAATATCGTTCGTGTGCCGGTGAAAACCCAAACAAAAGTCACGGGGTCGTAAAAAGGAAAGTAATTATGTACTTACCCTGACAGGAGAACCCGTCGCCTTCATATCCTGGAAAACACGTGCACTGGAAGCTTCCCAAGGTGTTCGTGCAGTGAGCGAATACGTCACAAGGTCGGTACTTGCACTCGTTCTCGTCTGCAAAAGAAGGTGAAGAACGTAGGCAGGGTTAGACGACAAGGAGTTCGTGAGGATTGCGGATACTTAGAGAGAGATACGCGGTGGAAGCGTCGTTTGAAGATCACGAAATATTTATCGTGCCAGATTTACCGCGTCGGGTGAGATGGAAAAAGTGATAGTGAGGGAGTCAAAAGAATGACTATCGAGGATGATTATTTACAGTTTTACCGCAGTTGATGGTAGATAAAGCAAATTACAACATAATTGGGGTGATATTAAGTCTAGGATAGCCTTGAAAGCGCATTAAAGGAAGGAAGGGTCAATAAAAAAATTTCTAGCCCGTAAGAAGGTTGGACTCATGACTAGAGGCGGCTTTCAAGGATAGATAAAATCTTTGCAAATCTTTTCAGTGAGAAAAGAGGAATTTCAGCAGTGAAACGAAATAAATAGGACGAAACAGCCAAGTTTGTGGCCGATCATTATTTCTTTTACAAATATCTTGGGCATCTTTCATAACATTTAAGGTAAATTTAAGAAGCATATTAGGGGAATCTCAAACCAATATTTTCTAAGGTACTCAGGAAGATATCACGCACATTATCTACGAAGTATAATTGATCACGGGACTATAGTCATAGCACAAAACAATGAAAACAGAATAATAAAAATGCAAGATTGAATATTGAATGCATACTCGATAATGCTCGAGATAAACTCGAGAAATATTTAAGCTCTAATAATTATCATTTTGATGTTTGAGCTTCAAAAACTATTATTACTGATATAAATTAAAATAAGTTCGGAGTAAAGATATTTCCAGCACTGATATCGAGAGATAAAATTAATCACTTTAGCTGGAATTGAATCTTACTGATTGATAATTAACATATTCCACCGGACCTTTAAGATACAGGCAATGCGTTAATATCGTGGAATACCACGGCAAAAAATGTAATATGCAGATTCCAAAATTAAAAAAATTAAATTTATTTCGTTGCATGACTCCCTGAGGGCAAACTTCTTGAATCACATATGAAAGCATATGCAAATAATCGACCCGGACGTAACTTTCATCGTGGAAGAAATCCGCTATTTGGGTTTCGTCCATATCGGGATGAATGAACTTTTCGTCGGGGACGTAAGCGAGCAATTTCGCAAGTGACCCACCTGGCACTTCGCAGCTACAGCCACCGAAACCGTCGTTACAGTGACACTGCGAATCCAAACAGACACCGTTTTGGCACTCGATCCCTTTTTCGCTCCTGCAATTCGCTGTAAAAGAAAAAAAGGAAAATTCATTAATTTTCGAGGAAGTAAAATACTACACAAATAATAGTTAAAGGATACCACTGCAAGCTTGAACTTATAGACACATAAATCTTCATCTGCAGATAAACCGGATATTATAAATACATTCATAAAAATTTATTTTGGGCAAAATGTCAACTCGGAGAGCTCCGTCTTCTTTTAAACCCGTTAGAAATACAGGTTGAGCAACCCTTATCCGAAATTCTTGGGATCAAGGTGGTTTCGGAATGTGGAATTTTCCAGATTTGCTGTATGTATATACATGATCAAGGAGATTTTAGATAATTGAAATTGTAAGAACTTATGAAAAAATACTTTATGTTTGACATAAAAGAATTTGCAGCTAGCAAAGAACGCAAACGTATTTTTATTTATAAAATGAGGTTGATAGACCAAGAAAAGAATCATCTAGGGACGAAGGAGAGATGTCGTATCGGATGGATGTTTTTATATTTCTAGGGATCTAAAGATACGACTGCCAATGGCGGAGTAAGAGAAAGAGAGATGATAATGATATAAAGCCGTCATAATATTAAGAATAGTACTGAAAATTGAGTCGATGCAATGTTAAACATTTTGGAACAATCTAGACTTCGGAATTTGGGATTGAGGATACTCAACTTGTACTAACTATTTAAAATTGTAAATGAAGTAACACAAGATAACGTAGAAAGGTAAATTAACAATTAGTGTCAACAAGATGAGTTGAAATTATAATAAAGAACAGAAAAATAATCTTAATACATGTATATTCATTTATTAATAATCTTAATACATGTAATTAATTTTGTATTGCGTATTAATTCGTATAAATACGAATTAATACGCAATACAAAATAATAATATAAAAATTTAAAAGTTATCTTTGGACTGCAACCTAACGCGATATTAATTCTACGCAGAAACACCAAACAAAACTTAATTGTAAATGGTGTTAACCGTTGATATTTAATTATCAAATTGGCATATTATTCTAAAACATATTAAAGTAAAATTGATTATAATAATATTATAAAATGTATAATTAGGAAGAATGAAATTCATAAATTCGGTTCCCATTTTCTTATAAATTAATATTTACATAATTTTATAAATGTTCCATGATTACTTTTATCAAAAGAAAATTTTATTGGTAATATCAATGAATAAATAAAACATTAATTAGACGAGAAACCCTCAATTCTGGCGACTAAATAACAATTTTTTGCGGTCTACTATTTCAGATCGAATGTAGTGAATTATATAATCTCCGATAGCTATGACGAAAGAAAAGAGTTTCTGAATGAGATTCGTTTGGTAGCCTTAGGAGCATTTCGGCTAAATGCAGGTTGTATCATTCACACGGTTAAGCCGAAGAAATTCGAATCAATTCCTTGTTAAGTTGGAAAGAAGTTCCCGTAATTTGAAGCAGAATTATTGGAGACTTCCGCACGAGAAGCGGGAAAGAGTAACCCTAAGGGGCTAATTACATCAATAGGGGAGCTGTATAGCCAGTGGCGTTGGCAAAACCCGAAACGGTAATCATTCTTTTTGGATGAATGAGGACTCATCGCTTTGGGAACCAATTACGAAGAAAATCCGCCATAAATCTGACGAGTATCCTCTTTTATGTTCAAGTCTTCAATCGGGAAACTTGGCCATGGGGGATCCCACTTTAAGTATTTATTTAATCATTTTAAACACCTTTTTTAACTGGGACGGTTATTAGCTGTTTTAATGTAGTTCTTATGTCACTTGAGAAAAGTTAGAAGATACATTCTCAAAAAGTAGAAGTATTTTTAAATATAGTCGGGTTATTTCGCACATGTGGGTTCCTAACGAAAATCAAACCCGGGACCAAAAGGAAACGAGCTATCCGGGAGTCATTTTTATAAAAATGATCACCTTATACAAATTATTTAACATTTTCTGAATCCATCCAGTTGCTGTTTCTCCCATTCCGACATCTTTCAATTCAAATATCCCAAATTTACCACTGGAGCAATGATTTTCACGGGATCACCCTTTTGTAGCTACATAAAATTTTCACTCTTAATCTATTCCAATGTATATAACAGGGATTAAATTTCTAAAAATAACTAAACTGCATACGAAAAGTTGATCAGAATATTCTGATATGGGAACTGACTTCCATGATTCGAAAAAAAGGAGCTTGGTTTTCGTGTTTTGAGTTTCGCATGTATAAACTCTAAATTCTTTAACTACTACTAATTCAGTAGCAGTAACAGCTACGTTAACAGAGAGTGTTTCTCAGCATAGATCTAACGGTGTTAAAAGTTTCCCAGATCATTTCGCAGTTATTTTACTCCAACCCTTTGAGACCCATGCAACGGGGGAAACGGAAACATAAATAGGCTAACCTCTAATATCAAAAGTTTCCCGACCAAATGAGACGGGTCAGTGTATAATTAAAGAAATCTTAGAATGCAAAACACGACTTTCGGATGTCGGCTGATTCACATGGCCCGTTACACCTTATATTTCACCCAGTACAATAATAAAGCCACACGAACAAGTTTTATCGGTGGGTAAATCAAGATTAACGGCTTTCTTTTCTCCGAGTCAAAATTTTAGCTTAGCGGATACGAGAATTTAGGCTGGAAAAAAGGTAAGAATTAAACCTGACTTCCTTTTCAACTAACTATAAAGCTAGAGAGTCGCATTGCTATTTTAGTCATGCAGCGAAAGTTATTGCATTTTACATGGATTTTGACAACGTAAACAAAGAAAGCAAACCTGACTAAATAAAAGCTCTTCTTGGGAGTTTAAGAACTATACCTTATGAATATGCATTACCTATGCATCACTTTTTAATTAAACAAGAAATTATGAGATTGCCCATAATTTCGAGAATAATCAGTTTCCAAAAAGAGAAGACTCTTCAGAGCAAAACGGTTAATACTCTATACTTGTTCTTAGAGGAGAAAAAAACAATGAGAGCGTTATTTCTTACTAATAAATTTACATAAAATATTTCTACGATCGCCATACATTGATACATTCACAAGGGCCCTTTATTCAATAGTCTTCCAGTAAGGAGGGGAGGGGACACATTTCAGGTAAAAATATCAAAAATTCTCTAGTAAATTAAAATAAATATGATGGTTTGTTTTTATTGATCATAGGAATATCCATGTAATGACAATATGCTTCTGAACCCCCTACTACTTTCACTAGTACAAGATAGTATTTTGTCTACCATACTATAAGAAAATACGTGGGACTGCGAGGTTATTCATGTCTTACTATTCTTTACATCATTAAATTGAAGCATCTGACGAAAACTCCGAGCATTAGCAGCAATAGAATTTTGCATACCATGTTCGTGAAATTCATCATATAACATTGTTTCATGTAACGCTCATTTTTTGTAATAAAACTGGAAAATAAGATTTGAATTCAGCTAAAATTACGAAATTTCATTTCTTTTTTCTTTACGAGATTAATTTTCTTGTTATCCACAAATAAACTCGAGAACAGGCCTCCAATGCATTTTAACCATCATCAATTTTCTAAAGAACGAGAGAGAATGATAACCTTGACCATCTGGGTGGTATCGTTGAATAACAAATGTCCTTCATTCTTAGCATTAGCAAGAACTAAAAACAATTTTTTTTCTTACCTGTACACTTCAGCTTCTCCGAGTGTTCATCCGAGCCCAGATAGCAATCCGATGTACCGTCGCAAAGTTTCGACAGCTCGTAAAGCTGGAGTACGTCTGTCGATTCGTTCAGTTGGCAGCCGAAGTATCCATCTTCCAAATTGAGGAAGAAGATCTCCCGCCGCGGTCCACGGCTCTGTTGTGCCTCCGCCTACACCGGGAGAAACAAGGAGAGAGTGAGCGATTGAATTATGGAAAGGTTAAACTTAATGGCGAACATACATCAAGATGACAGAGGATTTCGACCAAAGCGGCTCAGCGTTTGGTCTGACAGGGATTTCAAGCAGATGGGTGATTCAAGGAGTTAGATATAGCCTTGTACTGCAAAAAACTCCGGGGATATTGTCTGCTCGAATTTCTTTCTGAGAATTGTGATAAAATTCGAATATTCTGCGAAAACACAGTTTTTCCTGGATTCATCAGCGGATATCGGACATCTTTTTTACAGGATACATCGTAAAATTTTTAGACGATCTTACGCATAGGAAATGAAATAATTATAAAAGGTTAGTATAATCCCAACGTCAGATGTATATTTTGAAATGGTATAGAGTAAGCAGCGCTTGTTTTGACCAATTTTTCAATGATTTATGATTATTATAATGCTCCCGAAAGATTTAAATTATAATAATAATTATTTGATGTTTGAGCAGCAAAAACGAGCATTACTGATATAATTGAAAATAAGTTCGGAGTAAAGATATTTCCAGCACTGATATCGAGAGACAACATTAATCACTTTACTAGAAATTGAATCTTACTGATTGATAATTTCGCTTGTTTTGACCAATTTTTCAATGATTTATGATTTTTTACTGAAGTATAATTAATTTAAGTTTAATTTTTTAAAAGCTTGATTTTAAGTTGAACTCACCCTTTATATACGATAATCTTACTGTTAATAATGCAGATATACGTTTATTCGGGATTATTCATGGAAGAAAAATCCCAATGAGAAACAGATATGAAAAAAGTCTGAGGGGACTGGGACTCGAACCATGGAAGAATATTCCTGCCAGATGGCTCAGTATTCAGAGAGACCGGCTATTGGGAGAATGTAAGAAAATTTAATACGCAAATTATGTAAAACAACGTATATCAGTTTAGAGCCTAAAATGCTGAAGTTTTTCAAAATTAAAATTGGTAGATTTCACCAATTTCTCAGTTGTTTTGAGGTAAAATTTGCCATTCCGGTTATATGAGGAACCACCATAAAGGTTATGCGGGTTAAGAAAAACATTTTCGCAGCTTTCACATGTTGACGGAAATTTCCAATCCAGCACTCCTTGGTCGTATAATTTTATTGTGATAAAATTTTCCGGACTTCTCCGCGACTTATGAGAATATCCAAGTCGGGGATCAAAAAATTCGAATCAAAAGACCCTTCTACCACGCGATCGAACAGCAGAGGTTAACACTTTTCCCTAGGAAAGCGGAAGTCCTCTTCACGATTCGAGGCGGAAACGGCGACAAAGCCACGTGTCCGTAATACTAGGGAGCCGAGAATGGTGGGTGGAGGATGCAGTTGTTAGACATTCAAGGAAGTCTCCCCCTCTCTTAATCTCCTAAGAATCCCTGCGGTCTGTGCACGAACTGCAACTCATCGACTGGGATTATAGAAGAAGAATAGCTTCTAATAGACGACGGAGAAAGAATTATTTCGCAACAATACGACGAAATGTTACGAGGTAAAGGGAAATTACGTACTCTTTGCATTAGCGTGCGTTCTGTAAATATCTCTCATGATTTAACGCTAAATTACGCCGAGTCTCACAAAAGTCTTTTCAATTACTTCGGATAAGTGACTGAGATGAGAGGAGATTTGTGATGAGGTTGGGATTCGAATCACTTTTTCTCTTTTTGAGTTAACTTAGGAATTGAATTATCATGTGGCGTAACTGGTGATTAATTTTATATGCCTGATGGAAACGAATATGAACAGCATTCGTAGTAAATTAAAATAAATTTGGGCTGAGATCCAAAATGATAAAACTTCTGTAAATTCACTCTGCTTTAACCTCTTTTCATGAAATAAATATTAGTCGTAGATGCATCTATGGATTTTTCCGTAATATAATCTAACATCCTAGGTTTTCATGTCGAAGATAAAACTAATTTCTTCGCTATAATACATGCTATAAAATAACAAAATCCAATAAGATTTTCAATTCATCAAAAACTACTTACTTCATTCAAGATTTATTCGAATTGATGATCTGGGATGTTAAATGAGCGAGTTACAGTTTTCAAAGGTTGGTTCAGGAAACTTTCTACGAAGAATCATTTCAAGAATGTAGAATTTGCATAATGGAGATAAGATGGCAATTATGCAATATATTTGAGTTGACTCAGTAATTTATTCAAGCATTCCTCATGTATAATGAATAGACGTGAATAATGATAGAAACACCTTTGAATTCACCTCCCCGAACAAACATTTGTCTGGGGATTCCTCGAAAGAAAGAACGCTGCTCGTATTAGTCGTGTAAATTTAACTCTACGATGGATATCGATGACTGAAGTGTGTAGATCTCAGAAGATCCAACGCCGATTTTCAATTCCACGGCAAATTTCTCGCCGAAGACGTGCACACAAACCATCGGCAACGAGTATACACCGATTAAATTGATGGATTGACGCAGGGTTAACCAATCGAATCCGAGTCACGAAAGTCTCATCCCTGAAAGAAGGAATCATCCATGAAAATAACTTGGCCTCTCGCAAAAAATACATGATGCGAGGGTAGGATAGATGCGAAAGGAGGTAGACCTTGCTTAGAGATGACTTGATGAAATACGTCAAAAGGACTTTCACTGCGAAGATGGCACATCGTTCTCTCAGAAGGAGAAAGGACGATTGACATGCAATCAGAAATATCGTAGAAATGAAGCCTTTGCGCGTGGGCAGTAGTGCAAATTGAATCTTCTCCGACTGACCTCTTCCACGTAACCCGCGGAGAAAGCGTCTTCATTCGTGATATTAAGTCATAAAAGTACGTTCACTGAAATCGTTTCCCAAGAGCTTTGATTTTTGGGACCGACTACCGATCTCCAGGAAATGGTTGGGTGGTCTGAAAAGTTTCCGACATTTTGCCATTTCTCGACACGTCTTCTGAAACTTTTCTGAAGATTTCTGAAAAATCTGGGGTCGGAAACTTTTCAGACCACCCTCGTATATCCCAGAGTGATATTTTCAAATAGAATTATATCTTTAATTTTCATTTCTTACAGCTAACCTCAAAAAAGACGACGAGGTCGTCGAAGCCAGTCGCCATGGCATATTTTCTGGTGTTTTTAAAAGTTAAAAAAGTCGCTTTTAACTTCGAGAGCTATTTAAACGATTAACAAGTTTTCCTGGTGGGCTACCAAATAAAGTTACGGTCGCTTCGAGGAAATTATGTGCATTCAAAATATGTTGGCTTCGCCAAGGTTACGGCACCTTATTTATTGCTTCGTATATACGCTTCCGGATTGGACTGTATGCCATTGATAGGGATGTATTCTTGAGCTACCGATGTTTTGAAATAGTAGAAAACATTTTAAACTTAAAGTAATACCGTCACAATAGGAATCACGAAATTCGGAAGTTTTGTGTAAACTGAAAACTTTTCAAGGCTGTTGAGTTAAATACCCGAGACATCGTTTACGTTCTTAATTTATTTTCCATATTCAAGCTTAAAGAAAACACTGAGCACCAAGGTTTCCGTATAATATAGGAATAAGGAGAATATACAGGTTCTATTGAGTGAGGGTTGAAGATGTTAACTATATTTTTAAATCTAGTTACTGGAAATAGTAAAGAAAGTAAACATAATTGCTTCAGAAATGAGAAATTTTAATCATGTGGTTACCTGAAGATCATCAACAGATGAATCAATATTTTCCCAGAAAATTATTCTTTAAAATCTTCCCATAGGTAGAGCTTGGACAGTACCTCTTGTACAGATATGGACGAATCGAGTTTTTATTCAAAACGTGATGCCTAAGAACAATTGAATTCACTTCTAGGTTTGGAAGAGGTGACGAATAGCCGTTGCGGAAAACCCAACCGTACGTGAAGTATCGTTTAAATGCGCTCGTAAGATTTCTAACTGCCATCCATGGTCGTAAAAAACCAAGATCGTGGCTTATCATTGTTATTTTTCAATCCCTAAATCATTAGCATGTTCAGAATACGGGCACGCGCACGAGACGAACGTAATTCCCCAATTCATTGTGCCGAAAATTGAGCCCACATTATACTCACATCGATGCCTTTGCTTTGATGGGATTTCGCGCTTTCACCTTGGGGGAAGGAAATGCGGAAGAGATGGCCTTGCCGATTTTGAAATAACCCTCATATTCATCAACTAAACGGCAGGAAAAGTGCTGCCCACCGAGTACAGTTTGCTTCATCTCACGGAAAGGAAAACTTCTCGCTGTTTTCGCACATATTGCTTGTTCAAAGAGTCAATAAATCCTTCCAAGACCTCATGAGAGGATCTATATCATTGGCACCGTTGGATGATGGAGGCCCTGACCGCAAAAATTCCTCCACTCGACTTATCCTTGCGATTCAACTGCGTGTTTTTGACAGTCCTGATTGGAGATCTTTTTAAGGTGAGAAGGAAAGGTATTTAGCTCAAAACATACTATGACGTCATGCATTTTGTTGGGGAATTTCTTCAAGGATATTTTTTTCTGTGGAATTTTTCTGAATGGGGTATATATTTGAAAGCGAAACCGCATAATTATTTTTGTCAATCTTATAGTTGAAGTTTCTCAGGATGGACGATGATTCAAAAGGAACACTCAAATCAGTGATATTTAAAATTGAAAATATCTAGGGAATTAAAGAACAGAGAAAGAATGAAAAAAGAGGTCGCGTAAATCAAAATCTGTATAATACTCAAACTCGTTTACGATTAATTAAGTTCCATCCTAAAAAAGGCTCTGAAAGCGATACTTCACGGGCCTGGAATCAAGGTGATGAAAATAATAATATATTATGATTCGTTTAACAATTTAAGTATCATAATTTAGCAACCTTTTCAGAAAATGCCATAGGAAAATACACGCACAAATTCAAGACATCTTAGTCACGAAAATTGACATTTTTACCTCTTCTACTTACTTAAACATATTTGGAGATAGATTTCTTTACCGTGTAAGTATCATCAGACAATGATAAATAAAGTGAGTGAGTAAGAATACGAGTGATAGGGAATTATGAATATTAAAGCCACTTATTTGCCTTGGGAATGCACAATTTCCTCTTATGATGCAATCAGACTATAACGCATCCTCATGGATTTTCTTTCCTCATCAAATCACTTCGGTATCAAGAAAATTGATTGGCAGGATTAATTATCATATATGAGATGTTAATTTCTCTTAAATGATATTTCTGCCACCGATTATCAGAAATTTTGGGAAAAACACGTCGGAGAAAACTAAACACATTCTCTGGCTTATAGCCGGATAAAGAGAAGAGATACAAAATAAAATTTGAATTTCGACCGTTATCTCGAACTTTTCGCTTACGCATACCCTCGAAGTATTCTGTTTACATCACGCCAACGGTAGATTTTTATTTCCATGGCTCAGCAACAACCCGCGAGAAGCAAGATGCACCATCCAGCGGGAATTTCCTCAATTGAAACATCTTTAATTCACATCTTCGTACTGGTATCTCGGGACAGCGGCGAAAAAAGTCTTGGCGCGCAACCAAGACGACAAAATCTCTCCTCTTCCCCATTCCTGCCTCCAGCCTCACCCATCTCCCACCCCACATGCGTCCGCCCATACTTTGACGTGCTCTCCTGTCCTCCTGCGAGCCGTATTTGGCATGCAGCGAAGATGTATGGAGAAAGAGGCACGGAGAAGAGAGGAGAAAGTTACCGGAGATACGTGGACGCAGAAACGCATTAACTTTTTCACTTCGGTCTCCACTCCTGGATAAATCCCCGCGTTAATTACGCCATTAGGTCCGTTACGGGCTTTTCAAAGAATTTCTTTTCCCTTCCGATTCATCTCGATCTGCGACGGCGATTTTTTTGGGGACTGGAAGAGGGATTGAAAACCGCGAAGGAATTGTCAATGAAGTACAGAAGGCGGCGTTTGAAAAAAAACTCCATCCCGATAGGGTTCGAACCCGGAAAAGGGGATAGAGGTGGCGTAAGAAGCGCCGTGGAGGTTGTTGACTGTGGGGCAGATGGTAATGGAGGGGAAGGAAGCTATTCAGCGTCTCTTTATATGGAGGTAATGGAGAAGGAGAGATACTTCCCTAAGAGGATAAGACGGACGGCTATAAGTGTTCCTCCTACATGAGGGGATTGGCTTTCGGACGTCTCCACCGCCGCGAGGGGTGCTTTTCCATTGTCGGGGTGAGGGGAGGGAAGATGCGAATTCAATGGCATCTCCATAGGAGATGACTGACGGGCAGAATGGTCGGGCTGCAGTGGGGGAATTAGTTTTACAAATTTCGTAAGATGGAGCTAATTTCATTCTATGAGTCATCTAAGGTTGGAAGACGTTCCATCTCTTCCATCATAAGTTTACTACGATTATAAGTTTGGGAGACTTCAACGCCCGCAGACAGTTTACTTTCCTGTTGCATTGTGTATGCTGTTTGGAATTACTTTAAAGCTTCTGTTAAAGATTCCACTGATTTGGTATATAATATGTTTTAATGTCCCTGATATACGCTCAACTTTTATACCGTAATATATCCCTCTCTCCTTCCTGAAATGAGTAAGTAGGTAATCTAATACGAGAAGACATCAATTAAAGGATATATCTCGACTTATGCCGCATAAATTTGATTTTCAAAAGGGCATTAGCTGACCTCGGTGGCGGAATGTTTAGCATGCTAGCTTTTCAAGGTCCCGGTTCGAGCCCCGGCTACTCCTCTTTTCCTCTATAATGACATGATTATATATGCTTGCTTTTATTACTGTATACGTCTTTTCTTTAACTGTCCAATAGGAGGATGCTTAAATACATAAATAAATAGCGAATCAAAGAGAAATGACTGAATGAAAATTAATGTTGTTATCTGATCATACATTGTGAGTTGCTATGTCCCTCAAAGCTATGATAGAAACAGTTTATAAACCTGTTCTCCGGACCTTGAATTAGGATGGTGCAGTAAGAAAGATGTAGTTTTCACTTTCATTCTTAGTCCAAGCGATGGACGAATACTAGACTTGCACTTACTATTCTGCATAATGAATGATTTTTAAAACCAATATCTGCACTCGAAATCCATCTGGTATTCACATCAAATGGAATATTTTCCTTTTATGGATTAAATACTCCCGCAAACTTTCTCTGATACCCTTGTGAACCGAAAGATAAACGCTCGGTCGACCTTGTGTATGACCTCTCTCATATTTCGACGTTTGAGTCAATTGTTGAGCGTGCGTGTTTGATCATATCTGAGCAGATGAAAAATGAGCAAAGTAGGTTTCCGAGCTCACTCAAATATTCAGGGGCAATTCATTCCACCAAAGAGCTTTATTAACAGTAGAAATACAGTAAGCCTTAAAGTAATTTTAAAAATTATTGTTTTAAAGGTTCATCAAAAATACCATTGTGGTACCAGTCATACGAAGATAAATCTAATAAATATATAATGAGAACCCAACAGATGAAAATAGCACAAATTATGTTTGATTGAGAAATCATAAATTATAATTTGGAGTGTTATATATTTAGAATTAATGGAGGAAATGTAGAGGAATAATAAAATGTCAAAAATATATTACAATCGCACAGAACGTTTGGGATAAAAATTCAATTTTGATTAATCAAAAAATGTGCGGCTTTAATCAAACAATTTGTGATTTTAATCTAAAATGTGTGATTGTTTCCGCGATCCTTGTGTTTAAAATTTACATTTAAAAGAACAGAGCCAAAATTTTAGAATCTAGTATCCATTTTCAAAACTATCTTTTACTTGAATGCATTAGTCAGCTCTACACAGTTATTCCGAGCCAATATCATGGATAGTATTAGAACATGAATATCTACCAATCACATCATGAGTTGATGAGATAAAAGGAGAAAAGTCCTAAAAGTTATAAAACCAGAGAGAATGAGAAGAAATAGAAGTATAGAAAACGGTAAATGCAACGGAAAGTGGGCCCCCGGAATATTGGGAAGAATATCACTAAGGTCATAGGCATAGTTATGGAGATAATATACGAAGATACTACATTAGCCATCATAAAAGTAAACGTAGCAATAAAATAAGTGTGGAGACGTTTTGCCGTGAGAAAATATAGTAACGGGATTAGAATGATGGTGCGAATCGCTGAGATGAAAAGAGAAGGATGGAAAATCAGTTAAACTGGCAAAGGTAACGCAACTGACCCGGGAAATCGATTAGGAATGCGGAGGGAAAGGATTCGAAAGAATAACAAAAGATGAAAGGATAACTCCGAAATGACAAGGTGGGGTTTATGAACAGATAGATGTTGGGCAATAAATTAATGGAAAGGTAATATTTTTACTTGCTTCTGCCAACGGCGGCATGGGAAATTTCGACAGATGGAGAGAACAAACTGGTGATTGCTTGGAAAGAAAACGGCCAAATGCACGTATTATATGGATCGTTTGTTCGAAGGATGTATGCGCATAATCTCGTGGGCAGATGCTACTGAGATTTACTTAAAATAAGCCAGATGGACCAAAAGCCAGTTTATTTCAAATAAACGGGTTTGACGACAAATGCAAATTTTGACAAACTGCACTGGACCGTAAAAGTCATGAGTTAATATGATGGTATACAGTAAAAATAGAACTCTTAAAAGTGCTCCGTCAACTAAGGTAATTTCTCACTAACGAGCCACCTCCAGGAATCAAACCCTCGCCATAGGTGAACGTGCTAACCTCTTGGTTATCCGAGATGGTACACATTTGTATATTGGAATATATAATACCATTAACTCATATTTTGTATTATTGTTTCCCAACCTTTTTCTTCC
Organism: Pachydiplax longipennis; assembly: GCA_036926295.1. NCBI lineage: Eukaryota > Metazoa > Arthropoda > Insecta > Odonata > Libellulidae > Pachydiplax > Pachydiplax longipennis. The sequence continues at coordinate 35,084,955 of JAVFKF010000004.1, read as the reverse complement.
GCGACACTTGCAAACTCGAAGTTCACGGGATATAATTTATAACTCTTATGTTTTCAATAAGGTTTTTTATTAGTGGGAAAGAGAAATCATGCGCAGGGTGGAAAATTTAAATATCTTATCAGTGAAAACCCATTCAAGCGATATATTATCCTGCTACATAAACCTCAGAAATAAAGTCAAGCAAGAGGCTTTGCAGTACTCTCCGATATGTTGCGTCAAAACCAACTTGTGGCACACAGGCCTACGACAACACAGGAAATACGACCTTACATGAATTACCGCAAAAATTCAAAATCTAAGGCAAACTCTTCTCCGCAGAAAATGTACTGAATTTAATCTAAAAGAGATAATGTAAAATATAATGCCACTATGATAACATCTGATTTGAACTTCAATTGTGCAGAACAATGAAAAAGGCAAAGGCTGCAACTTCACAAACAATGTTTCTACGAAATTACTCCGATTAATTTTCCAAGACATGTATGGAAAACGAAATACTTATGGTTGATATACACATGTATGAATTAACTGAAAAATCTATGCTTATGCTACTACTTATGCTTTTCTTATGCGTATCCCTTAACTTTTGCAATGGTTAATTAGTAAAACGGCGAAAAATTTTCAACAGCCAGCTCGTGAGTTGGCTTGAAGCTTTCATATGTTTCACAGAAGATACTATTAAGGTTGTCGAATTTCTTTTTTAAACAGCTTACGCATGAGAGGTTCTTTTGAGCTCGCGGAGAGATTCATTTCTAAACGGATCAATGGTCTCCAACGGGCTTAAAACTACCATCGAGCCTCAAGTAGAAATCTGAAACAAATGCTTTCATTGTGATCGAATTCTGCGGAATCATCGCGTTTCAACACCAATGTCAAATCTAAAAGAAAAAATGTGCTTCGACTGGCTTTGTCCTCGTAAAACGAAGGCGTGGGTGAGAAGCAGCCACGCCCTGATTTAGAGGTAAGAAGTGAAAAGAAAGAGGTCCTATCATCCCACTAAGATTGAAACGGAGTGTCCGGAAAGGAGAGCTATTGATGATTATGAGGAAAAGAAAATCGAGCGAAGATTCTAACTGGATCGCTTTTGATAAAGGATATAGGTGAGTGGCCGAATAGAAAGTTATAACTGGTTTGGTTTATTGGGTACTCGAGAGAGTGCAAATAATGATGGAGACATTAAAATACTTTTACAGATAAATGCACTTTAGAATAGTGAAACTGATAGCAATGGCTGAACTGATCTGATTTTTGGATAAGGAAAGGAAATCTTCATGAATATAATAAATATTGGTAAATATACTTAATTTTTAATAACGAGCTCTATATTATTTATGTATTATTAATTAAATGTCATCAATTACTAGGATACTAACTTAGTCTAATTTATATTTGTTTATGAAAAGACTTCTTATTTCAACTGGGGAGTATTCAGCTTTTTCTTTGATCATTATTCAGTTTTTCAGATCATGTTTGTTACCCTTTTGTTACCCCCGTTAAATTTTTAAAGTAGTCTATTGTAGTACTTGTAATAGTACTTTTCCTAACGGAATAATGCGAATAGAATTAAGTCCTCTTTATTCTCCTTCTTCTTAATATAGAAAAGATATTATGGGAAGGTAGCTATTCTTTTTCATTGACCTCCTCATCATTGATACGAAATGCAAAAAGAAGTAAATAAGAATTCTTAGTAATTTCATATTATTTCGTACTCAAGAGCGTTCCACCAAAAAGAAAAATTAGGATATCCATTTCCAACAAAATTAATTCAATTCAGTGTTCAATCAGTACAGTTCCAATATTTTATCACTGTACTACTGGAAAAGTACTTGAAAAGTTCCGTATTTTATAGCAGCGATAATGAAAAATGTAAACGACAAAACCGAAAGTGGAGGAGGAAAATTTTGGAGCAGTGAAAGTAAAAAGTTTCGATGTGCGAAATTATTCAGGTTGAACGAGCGTAATTTGGCCAGTCGAAATTATATTGCTGCAACTTTCGTAATATAGGTTAGCATTCGGAAATGAGAATTTCAATTTATGGAATTTTCACAGCAAACGTGAAATATGAAAGCTCAGCGTCATCTGTAGCTATATATCATTCTTATCAAAAATTAATGGTGGAATCAAACAAAATTTAATTTCGCTATGAATTATTCATGTTGATTATAACATATTTATCTATCCCAAGATTCTCATAATTAGTAATAGGGTATAGTAATTAAAAATTTGTTTAAGTAAGAGAAATGGAAGCTTTTTATCTGTTTTGAAACAGTCTAGACCTGGAATGGCGAACCTTTCGTTGGAAGAGTGAGCAAGAGATATATGATAAATTGAAAGGCTTTCCTGCCAACGTGGTATTAAACCATTGCATGAGATACTGACATTATGCAAGTTTCTACTTTAATCATATGCCTCAAATGCTGAAAAATTGGAGAATTAACAATCAATAATATTGAATAAATTAATTGATAATTAAGATTATTTAATTTTTTAAGCGAAATATATCTAACAAGGACAATGCCGAAGATAACGCTCTGGGAACGTGTTATAGCTTCGCCACCATCGGTACAGATATTACGTGCAATATGAAGTTGGAGGAAATAACTAAGCCCATTAAAGATAAGAGACGAATAAAAATCATTCCGTATTACTTCACCAACGTCCCATCACCCCATTGCATATAAAGGGCAGAAGGTCAGGATTCCTATCAGATGCAGACGCTGCATTACGGAGAGATGGTGTTAAAAGGAAAATAGGTTTCTTGGGAAAGTAAAACAGATGCGGGGAAAGGTGTCTGTGGAGAAAGAGAGTGAGGAGATTGTTTTAATCTGTGACTGGGCGTGACCTACCCCCTCTCTGCCGTTCACCCACGCCCTGGTTCGTGCTCTCGCATGGAGGCCTCTACGCGGCGGGCGTGGACTTGTCGTGAGCAAAACGAGGGCAGTTTCTGCGTTGCACTCTCGGGTAAAGTCGGTGAAAAGAGGGGGTTCGAGAACCACGGGAAAGGGAACCATACAAAGAAGTACGTTGATCGCTGTGGCCCTAATTTTTTCACTTCGGCACTTCCACGTGAGGAATTGCGTAAACTTCCTTTTGGCTTGACCCAAGCTCACTGCGTATCGAGTATCAATGGGTCCCGCGGTAATGTTCAAAGACCCGATGAAGAGTGATTGAGATATATGGACGTCGTTAGTTCTATGAAAAGTAGGTGTTTCCACAGTCAATGAGTCCACCAAGTAGTGCTTTCGCCAAAGATGCCTGAGGTAGAATGCTTGGTGGGAACCCAAGAAATGCCCAACCACGAATAAAGGGTGTGAGTTGATTGCAGGAAAGACATCCATCGCTAAGAATCTACCAAAATCTTTAGGAGTGAAAATTATAGAAATAGGAAAACTGCAAAAATATCTCTACCAAGATATAAGATAGAAATAATCTTACTGAACATTTAAGCAAAAGATACCACTAGTTCTCTTGGGATATGTATGCGTTTCAGTATTTCCTTCTTGTTTCCTTTACTTTGTAAACATTAATATTTTCCTTTCTTTCCAAAATCTCAAGCGTGTTTCCTTCTTTCGTAAACATTGGCAGCATTTGAAAACGATTACTATGGCATATTAATGTGTGACCAGTAAACGGAATCTCACGAAAAATCGGAATAAATGCAATCACAAATACTTTTGAACGTTGCTTCATGTAGAAAACGAGAGAATGATTACTTTTCCTCACGCTTTCTTGTTGAGAAGTCACACCCTCATAGACCAGACAATTATCAAGCAATATATGGCCAGATCATATCCTGATTATCTCGAGACTTCGGTCATGAAGTAAAGACCAGCAAGGAATGAAAGCTAGAAAGCTTTGCGCCATATGGTATTTCTATAATTATTTAAACTTAGGCAGCATTATTACGTATGGAATCTTAGAAGTTGTAGAGCTACATGAGGTTAATGCTCTCTAGAAAAACTGGGACTTTCTTCACAGATATCAAGCAAATTATTGGAAAAAGGAATGCTAACCAATTAAATACGACCTGATTCCTTTTATGTAGAGTTAATGCCTTACTTAAATTCAAAGCAAAATTATGTCTAGTAAAAAACTTAAGTTTAGGTGTTATAAGGAAGCCGAGAGTAACAGGCTACTTGAACAGTTCCATAAAATGTTTATTCTAAATGTTTTAAAATGTTACTCTAATCCTTAGCATTAATCCATTGGAGAGAAAAGTGAATCGATGTGTTCTGACTTTTATCAAACTAAAATAAATGAATGAAAAAATATACAAGTACAGAACTTTACAAAATGAATTACGATGAAGAATAAATTGAATTTTGAAAAAATTACTGATTCAATAAAAGCTTAACTTTTAAGTAGAAAAATCCTTCTATTTCTCTAGCGCAATAACCATGTCTTTGAAAATAATATAATTATTCTCAGGAGCTAATTATTATAAAATGATAAAAAAGACGCATTCCAATACATGATAAAATTCAAAAATCTATTGTCGACTTTGGTAAGATGGTTAAAAATCAACAGTATGGAAAAATGTGAGAAATGTACTTACATTGTTTATGAGCCATATCCAAAGTACTAGTACCAGCGAAGGCAGGATCTTCATTTTAGCTGCAAAGAAGAAAATAAAATTTAGATAAATTATTTCCAAATTGAGAAAAGTATCAGATGTATAGTTAAACAAGGTTTGAGTTGATTAAAATTATAATTCATAAATAAACATTCAATAGTGAATTACGATTCAGCTGCCAAAGTTAATTAGAATTATAAAATCTGTTGAGAGAAGTCAACATAAAAGAGATTCCTGCATAAATGGAAGAATCATCTGAGTTATTAATGAATGTAAACAGATAATCCAATATATTTAGAAATCTAAAAATTATTTCACGTCATTATGAGCACGAGAGTTTTATCATTTAAGGTGGTTTTAACTTGATGATCTCACTTTCCATAAAAAATTCATTTAGCACAGACTTGAGTCTTCGTCGTCTTCTGGTATGCCTCCATCGGTGACAATTAACTCTAGATTTCAAACCATATGAGGAGATGTTTCATTCTTGAGTATAATTCTGACGTCTTGCCAACTTCTTCGCAGGAAAATGTAGAACGTGCAGATGAAATCATTCTTTTCGTTGCGACAAGTCCACCAGTCTGTCAAGTTCATTAGTAAGGAATTCTAATCCATGTTGATTTGCTTAAGGGATTGAAGGCGGTCTCCCGTGTACGTCTCGTGCATAAACCATATATTCGTAGAGCACCGTAGCTATGACGAAACAAAATTTTTCCCTTATGACGCATGTTGTCGATGGGAAGATTCAACAGACAGGGGTCGGAGATCCAGGTGTTTTTATCGGGAAAAGTAATTTCAAATAAATGCCTGTTGAAGATTATAATAATTCTATTATGTAGTACTAATAGTAATACTTTTTTAATTGCTTTGATAGCTAAGGTCATTTAGTACATAATGGCCCCCACCGGGAATCAAACCCGGGACAGCTTTCATGAAGGTTGAACGCGCTGCCCACTTGGCTTCGGAAGCTAAATGCTACTAATACATCGCTTATCATTAGCGAATGTCACCTTTTTTTAATGGTATCCTAAATGACTACCTATATTTTGCATATTTGTAACATTCCTTCAAACCTCAATTCATTAATATTTCTTGTGAATTCGGCCAAGTCAAACAAATTTTTCTAAAGGCCGTATTTTTAGGACGATTACTCAGCAAAGATCGTTTATCAACCACGAATTAAAACGAAAATTGACACAAAAAGCTTTCACACATGAAACCCATTGAGGCTCAAGAGAATGTAGACTGATTCATGAAATACGCTTGGTGAAAGTACTCGATACAAAAATTTGGGTACAGCGTAGGATAAGGTATAATCATAGCTTAGAATAATTTGTTCTCATTGTGATATTTGAGGTGTAGTGAGGACAGCTGTACGTTCCATTTAAGAATGAGAAACAAAAATTTCGGGATATTCGGGAAAGTAAACGTGATCCTTTGATCTTCGCGCGATCACTAGAAAGAGAAACTGAGTCGAAAAAGAAAGTGTTCCGCACGAAAAAATATTGTCCGATACCTATGCTGGAGCCTAGTTCTCCTAGTCCGAGGAACCTTTACAATCCACCGTGATTTCAACTCAACATTTCATCACGAGCGTCATGCAATGCATTGCTCGCATGTGAAACGAATAAGCGGCTGATTTACGCTATCGACTCGCACATTCATCCGGTTCGTGGCGTTCCCCTTTTTGCTTATCTTCGATGACCATCTTCCTTTCCATTTGCTTCACGGCTATTTTCCGCATATGCTCTCACCGCTAAATGCCGCTCCTCAATCCGTGGGTCAGACGAAGGTCGTAAAGAAGGGCTCTTGACATATTTCGGAACTCTTGAAGACGCTGGGATTTCTCTTCATCTTCGCGGGACGGTCGTTCATGTTTGAGCATCTTCTGCGGAATGGCCGGAGGAATTTTTGGCGCGATCTTTATGTGGGACACGTAAACGCCACGACGACCGACCAGCTATCTTTGGCAAAAACAAGAGAATCGATTACCTCGCGTGCATCCGGCAACGGTCGATTTTTGCTCGTTGGCTTGCATCTCGGATTGTTAAGCTTTCTATATATTTTTTTTGGGAAAGTTCATTCCATCCCAGATAATCAAATGCCGATTTTTTAAGTGAAAAACGATGAGGAATTAGGACTTCACGAAAGCTTTGACTAAATGCCCCGCAACCTGTCTTGCATGCAACGTTTAATTCAGCGGAAAATTCTTTCGATTGAGTTCTACTTTTTAGCGAAGGTGTACCGTTAAAGATTTAAGTCCCACTTCCGATGGGGAAATTCCACCCAAGGCTGTGGGAGATAAACGCTTGCTCTACGTATTTGAGTGAGCTTTCCAATGCCTAACGTTTTATTGGTTGTGCCGGAAGTTTACGTGGAGTGCGATAAGTAGGATGCTTTCGATTGAATCTCCGGGTCCAATCAAACGATTGAAATCGATGGAATGGTGCGACAGCTTTTATGGGTGATCAATTTATATCTTTCTATGAGATGAATTTGTTTATAGAGGACAAATTTTTGGACTGAAATAATTGCATTGCATTAGGTAAGGGTTCTCATCCTTATTATGACACACCTAAAAATTTACTGTCTTCACTAAAAATGACATGTTTCTACTTTTGTAATGTTCCTCGAGATGAACGAAGTTAGATTCAGGGTGCAGTCATTTCACGAGTGGTGAGTAGGGAAAAATATTAAGTGGCTCAACTACTCATCAAACTGGCAAAAATCACAACGGTAAAGAAACATATTTCCATAATTATCTGCAACAGAATACTGATACGTTTTTAATTGTAAGCAGTTATACGCAGCCAAAGAATTACTGTCGGGGGTTTGGTTAATATTTCTCGATTATCTTTGGCCAATCCGAAAACCCTTCGACGGTGGAAGGCCTAAAAACTGATTGCAAACCGCAATTACCCTCTGTATTACTATGGTTCATAATCAATGCGAAGAAAATGTTGATCCTTATAACTAAAAAATTACATGATGTTTTTCAACTAATTGCGCCGTCGATTCTAAAAACTTAAAACCGCAAGTGGGGTTAACATCAAAACCATTGCCGTGCGACCGACAAAAATGTGCACCGACGTCTACACGTATGAAATAACAAAGAAAATACCGCGCATGTAGCAAAAAACGGGGCGCAAAAATTCTCTCGAAGGATCATGCCGTCCGAGAACCCAAAGCCGCTGCACTTTTCATCGGCGCCCATAGATATGCAACCACCGTTCGCAGCACTGTTTATGCAAGGCGAGGGAGTGCAGGGGTGATTTTCGGAGCCTCACGAAGCGGGGGAAACCGGTTTTCTCGGAATCGGACGAGAGAGAAAGAGAGATCGGTCAGCTGCACGATCTCGCAGCGCTGGCCTTTTTCTCCTCCACCGCGGCCAAATTAGGTGGCGCTTCGAAGGAGCTCTGGAGGGAGATGCAGACGCGGACTGACAGGTCCGCCCACACTCTCGGAGACACAACAGACTGCCCTCGGACTCGCCAGAATATACAGCGCATTCCGAATTCCTGACGTCGTCGTCTGCCAGGCTTACAAATCCACGTCGCGAAGCGAAAGTTTTATGGAGAAACTCACGTTTTCGTATTTCTGTCGTAAAAAACTCGCGGAGATTCTCAAGTTACCGCTCCTCCTGGACATCCCTCAATGAAATCCTAAAACGATGAGCGGTGAGAAGTTGTACCCGTACAGAGTCCGTCAGCATGGGTTGATGCGCTCATCAATTACCTTTCTTAAAATATTCCCAAAATATGTGCGTTGGGCCCTCACATGACCAAGCGGGTACGCCAAGAGGGACGTAAAAGTCCCGGGATCGAAACCCGTTGTGAGACCATATGTGCGAAATGACTTATTCTATCCAAGCACTTTTAGAAGTATTACTACCAAGTATGTGGTTTGAAAATTATGTGATATGGTTTTGAAAATTGAATGGCTATTAATTTGTACGTAATAGCCAGCTGAAAATACCAGGTTTCAATTTCGCTCAACTGCAGTATGATGCTAAAAATGAGGACGAAAGTTGGCTCTGAACGGGAAATTATTGCTAGATTGGGGAATTTAGTCCTAAAAGCCATGTAAAATAAATGGTTATAGAGCTCCTTTCAAAGATATAACCGAACGCAGTGTAACCTGAAATTCATTACGTGTATCAAATTGACGCATATTACGCTTGAGGAGTATTTTCTCCTCGATGGCCATTAATTAATCTAAAACTTTTTGGGATTTTTTCAGTTTATTTACGACAAGTGTAAGCGAAAGATTCGATTTAAACATAGAATTTTATGATTGTATGGAATACTACGAATTGTTTTTCCTTATTTGGTGATGAAATATTTTTACGCGACATTTTGAAATACTTGGAATTAAAAATAAAATGGCACGAGGGTGGGAGAGACTTAATTTTTATAATGTTTATTAATAATAGGGAATCGATGGGGAAACAAAAGAGTTTTACTCGTATTTCTGGGCGGATACACCATAGAGAAGGGATGAGTTTGCCTCGGGTCCTTTGGCGTATGCACGACTGCTTCAAAGGATTTCAAGGGGATGAGAGAATCTTCACGATGACCTAAGATATGATGGGCGACCTTCAACTTCCAAAAAGCGGATAAGATGAGAAAAACCCGAGGTAACCCCATGAGAATTAGTCAGATGACCGTCAAAACGATGTACCACGATTTGTATGTGGAAATGATTCGCCAAATATTTGAGATAACCGCGCATCTTTGTAAAGTGCTGAATAAAGAATCATCAAGGCCACGGATAAATCGTATAGTTAAGCTGTTCCTATAAGTATGTACACCAAAGCTGACTATAACGACTCGAAGATCGTTATTTTATTTAAATTGCTTCAAGAGAAGAGAAGAAACAATTCATATTAAGTGCAAAAAAATGTTTACTCTAAAATTTCATCGGTAAAACTTATAATAAATCCTAACTGAATCCTAATAATACTTTGAAACTGATATTTTTATAATAATAATTATAACTTCATGTTATGATAATTCATAACTTCGCTAAGAACACGTTCATGACTGCGTACAGCAGGTTTCAAAGCTGAATTTGTTATAAGAAATGTTTAATACCGTTACTTTCTGAAGATTTAAGTTTATTCAGTTGAATCTTTTCCATTCAATTACTTTTGAAATTTCATATAACTCGAGCTGAAAAACAATTTAACTTCCAACAAAATTGCAGGAGATATATCGGCATTTGTAAACCAGCAGGTTTCCAGTGATGAAACTATTTTTAATCTCGCGTAACTTGTGTTCCTGTGTACGTCTGGCTCGAAAATGATATATTTAACCACGTTTCGCTAGGAAAGGTAGAAAAATGAGGTCTTCACGCGAAGATAGATGTGCACGAACTTGGATGCACGTTGTCCATATCCGAGGTTTCAGCAGAATTTACGGCGGAGTCTTGTTCAACAGGAATGATATCCGGTTTTTCGAGTTCCTTTTCAGTATCTTCCCGGTTTTTTTAGTTCCTCTGCATTCCGATGTGTCTTCCTCCGGGGAACTCCTAAAATGCTTTTTCGTTTTCAGCAATAATTCATCACGTAATAGTAGACAAAGACGTTTCATCTTTCCTATAAACTTCACTGTTTTGCAATTATGATTGCTTGAAAAAATTTCTCGTTACGTCATTTTCTTTTCTATTGAAAAATCCTAGAATTAATCATAATTTTCAAGCCAATGCTAAGGCGAGAGTAACCCAAGCCTTTACTTTAATGTTTTCTGTCAAAATTAATTACTTCATACGAAAGCTACTTATATATTGATAGTGACCAGGTAAGATCCTTCTTGTTACAATGTAAAATATCGTGAAATATTAATAATTGTATCTTTAAATATACCAATAAAGAGCATGGTTTCTGCTTATTAACCTTGTTGGATGGTGCTAGATAATATTCATGATAGAACAAAACCTTTTTCTCAGCAGAACCTACTTTTGTAGCCAACAGAAGCATTTCATGGTGATTAATAATTAATAATCATGGTAACCATAATGTTTGTCTCAGTAAGATACCTAATATTTCTAATCGAGTTATATAAGAATAAGAAAAGCTAACTTAAGCTCTTTATATTTATATATTTCATTAAGGCAATATTTAACCAATTTAAATCATTCAACGAACGTTTACAAAACTACATTCCCAGTTATCAACTTCCAAATAAATTTGCAATGCTTTCGACTTGGGAGAAAATTTTTCATGCTCATATTCTATGCAAAAATAGGTTCACACATAAAATTAATTTCATTAGCAAAGTCTGAGATGCTCGAAAATTGTTCTATGGCAGCTATGCCTTACACTCAGTTAGCTATTTCCACGATAAGAACTGGAAGCGTCCAGCCCTCAATATCGGTTACTGTCTCAGTTTCCGCCATAGCTCCGCCGTTTATGTACCAATACTTATTGAGATTCAGCGCGAAAGATAGCTGGGAACGGTGACTGCGGTCATGAATTCCCATCCGTCCCAACGTCCTCAGCGGGGTAAAAATGCTAGGAAATAGCTCGACGAAAATGGAACTGAAGCGAGGCTGTTGGCGAATCGACCACGTTTTCCTAGCTTTTATCGCCATTCCAGGAGTTTATTTCGTATGTGCTCGGAAAAGCAATTTCATTCCAATAAATGAAGGGACAACTCTAAGAAACGAAATGACGCAGTGCGTTCTATCCTAAATATACGGAAAGTTTTCGTTTCACGTCGATTTTTAGTGGACTTTGCTGAAAAAATAATGCCATCCCATTACTGAAGTTACCAGTTGTAACGTTTGATCTTTTATCTTATGTCATAAGTAAAGATTTCTCTTCAGCAGAGATTTAGGCAATCCTATTCTCATATCTTGAATTTTCCGATTTTACAGGAAAGAACGCTGGTTACTGCAAACTTATCAGACTAATTTCATTACTGAAGTCACTTTCAACAACGTTGCTGAATAATCGTAAGAGTACGAAAATATTAATTCCTGGATAAATTTATAAAAATAATTAAAATATCTGCACTGAGGTATTCGACTGATCATAAATTATCCCCCAGTAAGGAATTAAGACTTGGCTTATTCAGTTAGTTAACATTCTTGGAAGAAAATGAGAAGAAAGTTTAAGTGGAGCGTAAAAACAACGACCGACAGTCTGCAAGAAGCACGGAAATGACACGTGAGAAACGTTGAATAAAGAAAGTAACTCGGACAACAACACTTTCGGCCAGCCTCGATTTTTTGTCTCCCTGCAGATTACTACGCCTCGTGCAATTTTTCATAAAATGCCCGCGAACTATTTCCGCGGTCGTTTTTACAACATCCGGCGATTAGGACAGAAAAAGACGAAAATGATTTTCGTTTTTGGTAGAAAAGAATCCTTCTTAAAGAAAACTCGAGATAAAATAAAGGCCGAATCATCCGGAGGTGGAGTATTTTAAAATTTATTGACCCTAAATGATACCGATAGTTACAAATTATCGTAATATTTACTGATGAAATACCAAATAATTTTGAATTAGGGAACTATATTCTTCTGCCAAATGAATGAATATGAGAAATTTTCCTACTGCTAAAATGAAAACAATGCAGTGGTTTTCATCGATGAGTTAATTAAAATGAAAATTTTAACATTTATTTGACTTTATCTCCGCGCGTTTCTCACAAAAATCTCTAACCAAAAAGGTCACACTCAACCTTTGAGATATTTTTTTCAATAGTGTTGATCCTGAAGCATACATTCTTGCGACTCTGAGCGATTTTTAAGAATACTATCATAAAGAGACAGCTACTTAATTTTGGGATTATAATTCGATTTTTTTAGTATTACCTGCCAATTATTACTAAAGAATCAGAAACTTATACGAAAATTGCACCTAAAAGTCTCAGTGATGACGCCACTTCTATTTGTAATGCACTCACGTAGATACGGCCTATTGACATCGCGTTATTTTAGTTAAACCCGGGCAGCCTTACAAATTTGCGTCTTTCGGTTGCTAATAGATCGTTCCACGGAAGTGGGACTTAGGAATCTGTGGTTATTGAAGTTCCTTGGTCATTTTTCCTTGCATGTAAGGATGGAATTAAAAAAGGACGAGAGGGAGCGCCTGTTTATTCCTTGTTTTGCATGGGAATGCGAAGAGGCCTACGTGACTGAGTAATCACGTGAAGAAGAACGGGTAGCTAATTGAAGAAAAAACTTGAAATTGATTGTAAACAATGAATCACATAAATATAATCTATCATTGAGGCTGACATCCTCTAGGAAGGTGCTGTATGTCCATCTGAGTATGCAAGCAAGGGAGAGGCTGGAATTTAGCTTGTTAAACGAGAATTAAGCCTATTGTTAGGGCAACTAAAATTAGATACATTGATACTACCCAGATTTGACTAAGAAATACAACAAAATTATGAATCGAACTCTCCAATAAGTTCCACGCGTAATATAATAATGAAAAAGTAAATCACAAAAATTATTGGAATAGATTATCTAATTGATTCAACTAATAATACTCGATGGTTAAAGCATTTAGCTGTTATAAGTCTCATACCACAATTCAGTTCAACTAATATTGAGTCAATTTGAATAGATTATTGCAACCATAGACATAAGAATAATTATCCAACCATATTATCATTTATTCTGCACATTTAAATGCGACATTTCACAAAAGCAAGGCCGTCTTTATAGGTACAATGTTTTGTAAATAAATTTTCCTCAATTCTTCATCTCTCTGGCTTCAATAAAAGCAGTAATAACATTCTAAAGGAGCTAAATATATACAATAAGTTTATATTGTAAGAAGGACTAATATCTTTGAATAACTTGTTCCATACATTACTACAATTTTGAAAAACTGTTGTGCTCAGTAGGGACAAAGAATTAATGAAAACACTAAAATACTAACTTGTCCATTGAAAGCAATCATCCGAAATTTCCGATTAATTTTATAATAAACCTCTTGGCAAAGTGTATCTCTTTCACGGCTTTAAAACTGTAGTCTTATGAACGATTACATTTTAAGTTAGGCAGGTTCTTGCCAACGCTAAGTTTCAACAGAAAAGATTTATCTTCATCCCTTGGACAAAGACTTGCATTGCCTTGCTCTCACTGCATCACTAAGTAATTATGGAAGCATCATAACCTGACAGGGAAAAACGATGCTTAACATGCACTAGATTTCTCTCCTTCGCAACACCCCTTATCTCTTCCTATTGTTGTTCAGCATCGCGCTAATTACTGAGCATCCGCATAAACCTAGAGACTCCAAATTTCCTACTCTCCAAACAGGCTACGCCGCTCTGGCTCGTTTCTTTGTTTGGTTTTTGGAAGGGTTACTTTAGAGGGAGTGGTTTAGATCCGAAGCGGAGATCAGAGGGGTTCCGATGGCCTGGAGAAGATAACGTCAATCGCGGGGCGTACGGCCGAGGCGGTGTTTCCAGGATCTTGGGTGAAACCTTCCAATTGGCAACGAATTCGACCAAAATCGTATTGGGCAACAGAACCATTCCGACGGAAAGATTTCCGGGCATCACTTCAAAGGAGGCGGATGAACAACGGCTAAAGGATTACGTACACATGCATTTTTGCTGAGAAGTCGTTCTAAGAAGCAGCAGGAACTATAGGCGCCGTTAGCTGAAGTTAACAAGCGTTGTGTACCAACATTTAAATGAGCTGCGTAACTTTCCTAAAAACAGCATGGTCATCGCGGGTAATTTTTCCGTCTAGGATTAAGCATGACGAATGTAGGCAAAGGTGAACCGCTCACTTTGCTGCAACTACGACTTTTGACACCTCATTCATACGCTTTTTCCCTTACCAAGAAATAATTAGCTGTATTTAACCGCTAGATTGGTGCTTGAATACATAGGCTGGTCGAGGTTCTTCGAGAAAACCTTTACTGACCCCTTTCATATCAAAGCCTTTTGAAAGAGGTAAGAAATTTTTAGCTCGATGGAGAGAAGTTTCTTCATTGACCTTAGCTATATAAAGGGCTATTAAGTTAAGCGTATGATTTGAACGAAGGTGAAATAAACGGAAGGTTTTATCATCAGAACTACATAATCATTTAAGTTTCTAAGACCTTAGAGCGCTACTATTTGGCTCCTTGAAAACATTTACTGACTAGAAATCGAGTAGACAAATGATACGGTATTTACTGCCCTGAAAGAATTTTTACGATCATTCTCATGGGATTCTAGATACAGGAACAACATCGCTTAGTGTTTTACTGCTTACTTATCGCTTACCACAGAACCTAAAGTAATTTCCGTCGCTCACGGCTTAAACATCCCGTTCTAAAACTTTCAACATGGAGCACTTCTAACGAGTGATCAAAGTTGATAAGGGCGCTAAACTGTTCGTTACGATTGAAAAGCGAGCGGAACCTATCACGTAGAATTCCCCCAATAGTGTCGATGAGAAAGCTAGATTTACCTTTCCATCGGTCAGTTGCAGCTATTTGAGTCTATTATGGGGTCTTATTTGCCACGGATCCTCACATTTGCCGCGTTTTCTTCTATCGAGTGGTCTATCAAAATAACAGGAAGCCGAATGGCAGCGGAGACTTTCTCTCCGTCTTCCGGCGACGAGTGAAATGCTTAACGGTCCAAGGCGGCGGTATTTTTACGGCCACCGGCGTTAATTAAGATGACGAGAGAGCCGAGTAAAAGGGAACGAAACGGGTAAAAAGTGGCGGGCTGCAAATGAGATAGACCTCCAATGGGCATCGTTGAGGAAAAAGGAGGAGAGAAAGAGTGATAGGCCGGTGAATTAAATAATTAACTAAAGGATGCAATCTGACACGGAGAATGCAGAGAATGGGAGATGAAAATATGTCGGAGAAGACTATCCCCGCTGTGTACGGGAGGATTTTTATCGAGATTGGAATGGAAAAAAGACGAGAGTTCTGTTTATGTCGACTCGGAGAAATTCTCTCGCTTTAGATTAAGGGCGTCGAAAAATGATGGAAAAAATCTTGATAGATTTTTCCCAAGGTTAAAAAGATACCAGTAACTTCCATTTCTGAGAGTGGCTGTTTCCTTTATCACGATGTTACTAGTGAAAGGTATGTTGAAATTTTACACTATATTCATTAACGCTTTTAGTTATACTTTGCGCTTCCCGAGTTTTACTCCGGTTATGTATTTATAACCTAATACCAAGTAGCATGGCAAACACTATGATTCAGGCTAAGTTCAAAAGAGAGCTAATTGAAAGAAAAACGGATGTACGAGACAAGAATTAAGTTTTATTTATCTATCCGATAAGGTGATTACGAAACTGATTACTATAATTTTAATAGAAAGAAGAGCATCTCATATTTATTCTCAACATTCATGTGTACTATTTCATGATTAAATTTTCTCGATGGTAAAATGATGCAATTAACCTTAAAGAAACACTTTTATATATGTTACAGCTATGAAGGAATGTGAAATCTGAAAAAGTGGAGTTATGAGATCAATCAGTTGGATTTTTCTTGATACCGCTTAACTTTTTGATATAGCTATTAAATTTTCATTATATATACTTTTTCAGAAATACATTAAATATAACGCCTCATATTCTTGATACGGATTACTTAATTTTGCAGGAACTTATAAATAGGAATCAGCAAAGGAGCCATATTAACCTCCTTACCGAATGAGAAACTTTTTACTTTTTTCCTCGGATCACGATCGCCCGCAGAACTTAAAGCCGATTATGGAAGAGGAATGCTGGGAGCTCGAAATCAGATTCTAATGCCGAGGATATAATGATTAAAATGCATAACCTTTAATTGGATGATATAAATTCCAAGTATCTTTTAACATCTATAGGAGCACCGATAAATAACGGGAACAAGATAGTGCAATCTGAGCTCTTCGAGATTTATTGCTGCTGGTCGAAGATTTTAAGATGCTTGAGTCGGAGAGTAGGTATGTCGGCCACATTTGCTGAGAGTGTCCGAGGAGAAAGAAATGATGGAACCACAGAAAGGATCTAATAAGCAAAAAAATAACTTCGAAAAAACACGACGGGTTCCCCTTTTCCCCATCTACGCTAAAAGTAAACAAGCTTTACAATTCTTTAGATGCCCTTCTCTACGAAGGCCTCAAATCTTCCGAAGACCTTTTTTTTCATACACAGAGCGTCTGTCATAGAGTTCTGGTTCTGTGAGGAGAACAAAGACAAGCTAGCTAACTCCCCATATTGTCCAGTAAGCCTGATTCCATTTCTGGAGTTTTGAACGATACGCGCGAAATCATCTATCACCCTTTTCTTTACCAATCATACTAATTGAAAATTCTTTCTTTTGGTTCAGGATGAAGTAAAGGTGTATCTTTAATTTACTTCTGTCTCAGTCTTGTTTATGATTGTGATGATATGAAATATACAGAGGATCAATGATACTGTTTAGTAGCATTCATCTGGCCACTCATTCAATGCTACGAAAAGTGTTATCCGCAGTCATGGTGATACGCTTACGAGGACAGTTTACATTCAAGATTTCGGAATCAGTGAGGAATACAAGAGAACAAACCTCACTCCTCATTTTGCCTAGTACGACTCATTCCTTCTCTAGAACTTTCAGTAGTGGTGGAGGGCTAGAAATTCAAGGATCAGTGCTGTATGTTGCAGAGTCAGGCATAAGTTGGTGACATCAAAAGCCGTCTCCATTACCAAAGCCACAGAAAATTTTTTGCCGCGACCCTGGGCGGTAAGATAAACCTTGACGTTGTGGGAACAATAAGATTTAATGAGAAAGAAGAAGAATAACCGAGTATTCTTCATCCTCTTCGCAGGGATGGTTCCGCACCGGATGTGACGTAGCGGTTAAAAGAAACAAGGGAGATGGCGAGGAGGAAGCTTCTCCAAACCCTGTAGTTAGATTCGGACCGCGCGTCCATCAAGAAGAGAGTGGCAGTGAGACGTATTATCTTCTCCCCTCAAGAATCCAATGTTTATTTTTTTCGACCACCCGCCGATGGAGACGAAGACCGAAATGAAACCTCGATTTTTTCGTACGAATTTAGAAGATCGTTCGTCGTAAGCGATCCACGAGAGTCATAGGTGAAAATTTTACGCGCAATTCCTTATTACTGGCTTACTGCTTTGTCGCTTTGACATCGTGAAGGCACAAACGAAGCGCTTATCTCGCTGGGAGGCGATACAAAGATAGAAAAACGTGATGGATAGTGGGAAATTGGTGAGGTATCATCCCCGAGATGAAAGGAAGATGTATAAGGGATATGAGTTCTTATGTGGAATTTTTATTGCCCGTTTCGTCGGAAGATTACGAAAGGGAATAATGGATGTAAATTATATACATTCGTCATATCATGTGCACTCACAATAGGATGGGCTCGTAGGAAAACGGGTAATGTTGTTCCCGTAGATGCACCTGATATCGTGGAGAATAAACCTTTGAGAAAATTATATAAGAGGATGCATCCATTATATTTTATGTATATTCCACAGTTTTAACTTTCAAATCCCTAAGCCTTTACACATACTTTCAACTTTCAGACGCTATATCTAAAAAAATCAATTTATTTTGTAGGATTTTTTTGAGAAACGCGGTTATCTCTTAAAGTAGCAACTCAGTGACTTACTGTCTCTTTCATTTACCTTTCAAATGCCGTTTAAGTTGATAGCTTGATATTATATCGAATGATTTGTGAGTAGGGATGTCAATGTTTCGACACACGTGGAGAAAAATCAGCCATCGTTATTGAACGTAATGGAGGTTGTTACATTCATCAATGACTAATATTCTAATTTTTCTTATAGCTGCAAGAATTAAGACGAAATTTTCCATGAGAATAATTAGCAGGAAGAGTTTCGTTGAAAATCTATTAGAAACATCACTTCCTCCAACTATATTACCTGGACTCATGGCCGCGATATTTTTTATCCCACCCAATTCTTCGTTTTCCAAAGCTTCCATCCCGACCGATCTGAATGTTCCCGCAAAGAAGAAAACAAAAATCACCCACCCCATTAGTAAACGATTCGTTCTTGGGAAACACAAAAAGCATCATCGATCAACTCGAGGAGGGGGGACGTGGTCCGATTCTTCACACAGCCTTACTCACTAAAAACCAAAGAATGAATTCGTTCTCCTCTCACCAATGCAAACCTCGATCGGAAAGCTACGTAGAGCGTTTGGGAGCAAGAAAAGAAGTAGGACATTGCGTTGGCAGGGGTGTACAGCTGATAGATGGAGAGGGAGGGAGATTTTTGCAGAATCGACGGGAGAGGTGAAAAAAATCAGAGGGTGAAAGAGTGAAGGGAAGGGAAAAAGGGGGAGAAAGGGTAAGCATACAGAGAAAGAGGTGAGGGAAGGTACGTGGAGTCATGGTGGGGGATTCCGACCAGTGGAACATACGGGGCGAGCGAAAGAGAAGGGGACCTCGATTTCTGCAGACGGGAGACTTCAACGCGCGTGACGATCCCATGCACTTGCGCGCATTTTCAAGTGGACGTCGTGCCTTATAAAGTTTGTCCGAATCCCGAAAGGTCCGAGAGGTGGGTTACATAATTCGATATGATTCCATTACTCGTGTAGACACCCGGGAAAACGAATGGTTGGCCATGGTTTGCGGTGATTTCACCCCTTTATCGGCGAAGATAATCGGGGAGCGTGTGAATATATCGTGGGTCATCGAGGAAGAAATGTGCCGCCTCGTCACGGATTTACTAATCTGTTATGTTTTCACTTTCTCTTCGCCTGTCAAATAAAGAAGTGAGAGGACTTTGATGTTTATGTATCTAGAGCTCAGGACTGAATGTTTTATGACAATGCCCTTTCGAGATTTATTTAGCGGGAAAGTTAAAGAGGACGATCTTACCGAGTAAAACGAAAAGAGACATACAACTCTTTGCGCAATAAGATCCTTGATCTACAGTCTATAATAATATGTTATCAAAATATCTATAAAAAATATGGAATCAGCCTTAGATTGGTCCTTAATCAATCGAAAGATCGTACATTTCATGTCAAATTATCGATTTATAAAAATAATGTAGAAATTGAAATGGAGCAATTACTTATTAAGGACAGGCTCCAATGGTCTTATTCGTGTATGCACCAGAATTTATAACCAGGTGGACGTGGCTTTTATGATCAGTAGTCAGTCAGGCATTTCGCAAAATTCAGTTGTTCATTTTCCATTCAAAAATTATTTTCAGCGAGTATCTAAATATTGTAATGAACGCATGAAACTAAAGCTGCTAAATTAAATTCAATATTTTTGAATTATGTCCATTGCAGAAAAGAGCTTCAAAATGTTCAGTTCCATAAATGGATAGCTCGATAAATGTATACAGAAGTGTTAGAATATAATTGGCTATAGGTCATTCAAGATGTTTAAACGGCCTCTTAAAAATCCAAAGATTCATAATAAAATTTCATTTTATCATATACCTATTGTAGAAAAGAGCTTCAAGATTATCAGTTCCATACAAGAATAGCTTTATAAATATAAATAGATACTAAAGCTTTAAAAAATAATTGGCGATAGGTCATTCAAGATGGTTCAACGCCCTCTAAATCCCAAGATTCATTATTAAATTTAATTTTATCATAAGAGTAGCAACCTTTTCATAACAAACGAAATGCAACGCCGTTTCTTCACAATTACCCTCATCACCCATAAAGAATTCACATTATCCTGATATTTGGGGTGTCCTGTAATCATAGTGTATTAATGATTTTTTGCGAAAAATTTTTATAACCATTAACAAAAAATCTGAAAGATTCCAGGTATACCGCTAATGAAGCAAACCAAACCGATCTTCATTAACAAGAGCCGGGAAGAACAATTAAAAAATCTAGAATATGGAGATGCTTGATGAAAAACTTTGATGCGGTGGTCTTATTTTTCGTTAGGAAACTGAGAGAGCCTGAAGGCATACTGATTTAATTAGTCCCTTGGAGGCCAGCTGAAATATAAAAATGGCAAAAGCGCTCCCTAAGGCTCAATAACATCAGATGACATATAGAGCATTCAGCAGCATCGAAATATTAATGCTTCTTTCTGACTACGCCCCTGATCATTCTCTGCATGACTGATGGAACGAATTCCGCGAATTCCTCTCAGAAGCAGACAAATTATGAAAGTCAAAACGCTATTAATAAAAAGTGGATATCACGTTATAATAATGACGGGTCGATTTTTGAGAAGGAGCAAGGAAATTTCGTTAATGGTCTCATCGTTTCCCACGGATTTAATGGACCGACAAGTAAGCGTGCAACGGTGAACGAAACCAAAACCATTGCTCTTAGAAAAAGATTCGATTAACGCCTGCGATTAGTAGGTCACTCGAAAAAGCATCCGGCATCTTAGAACGCGATATTTTTTTCGGTAAAACTTGCTTTCGACCTCACTTTCCATAAGGTTCCTTCGCAGATTCCGTCTCGTCTGCTAGATGTCCGGTGACCTCAGCTTTCTCTCGTGCAGGATCTTCTTTTCAATCAGTAGGAATCTCCATCACAGTCTCAGGTCTCACTTGGTGGTAGTGCGTGACAACAAAGTTCTCCATGACAAATTTCTTTACTACACCACAAATTAATTTGTGGTGTAGTATAAGAAATTTGTCATGGAGAACTTAGTAGGAATCTCGTTCAGCATCCAGCCTCAATATATTTCAATATGCTTTTAACCATGACGTCGATTCTTTCCAACCTTAACTCTGGAATGCTAGCGAAAATACTTATGGGCGAATTTATGTAATCTGTCTTCATGTCTATTCGCGGACCTAACCAAAATTTCTGGGATCATTCGCTTTAGTAACTTGCCATTATTTATTTAAATCTTAAATCATCCTAAGTAAAAATGCGGTACACATTTCAGTTTTCTCCAGCCATTATTCATTCGAGCATGCATGCAATTCTTTTCCAGACGTTTGTCTTACCAGTTTCACTTCTATTTGAAATTTCTTAAGCTTTTCCTCAGTTTCGACTTCCTCATTTCTTTTCATGCTCATCAACTTAATTGCACTCTTTTCCAGGTCCTTCTTTCCAAACTCGGTTAACGCTCGAAGTCATTCTTTCCTACTGTCCAAGTGCCAGTTCCATAAAAGGGAATGCCCCAGACGTGACATTTCGCGGATTTTCCTCAAGCTTTCGTTAATTTTACTTTTTGATTCCACCTTCTTTCTACTCGACGCTGCTTTTTCTTTTGCATTCTTCGAAGAATTCCAAACACCCCTTTTCCCTTAGATAACAAGATTTCCCGATGCTAAAAACTTTCTATTTGTTATAATGTACGTTCCCTTAATCCTGATGATCCATTCGTATTACCTCGTCTGCATCATAATTTTCCATTACCAAGGAATTTATCTGAGCGGTAAACCTCACACTATTTTTTAAATTTCCCATTTAAAAATTCACCGAAAAGAGTACACAAAAAGTAATGCAGTAAACTTCAAAATACTGCACAGATATTTCCAAGTGTCATTTATAATAGACAGGAATATCTCAGATATTTTCCCACAAATCTACGGTTCCTCTGAGATATTTCCCTGCATTACTTGGACTGAATTACTAATCATTTTATGAAAACTATTCGAATGGAATTTTGCAACGTGTATTGTATTTCACAAAAACCTCTGACACATGTCTAATTGGTAAAAATTAAATTTCAACCTCCTTCGCCAATCATTAGAAAAACAGTCTGATGGATTGCTATACGATTAGAGCTTCGAACGAGAAAAAGTTGGGGCATAATCGGGAATTAGTTGGAATGGAATTGATAGACGAACCAACAGAAATAATAAATATAGGTTTCTGGATCTAGCTAGCTATTGGATCAGATAATTGGATGGTTCGGATAGACTCTGTTTCTTCAGAAGGTGGAAAACCGATAGTTACAACTTGCACAATTCAATAGAAAAATCTGTTACTATCCACTCAAAATAAAACCTCCGTTCTAGAAAACGCCGTAAGACTTCCAAATTTCATTTACATCACTTTTCACATTAATGGAACCAGCAAGAAGTCGCGATCAAATGGAGTCTAAAAATCGAGATGAGCGGTTGCCCTCGGGCCTTCCTCTCTTCTTGCCGCGGAAGAAAGTGGCGTTTCCAGAGGCATCTTCTTCAGTCAATCAGAAGAAAAGACCCATCGGTAAAAAAAGTTCGCCATCATGATCGAAGGAAAGTCGAAAGGAAGCCGATTGCAGCGCCTCCTTTCGCCTGATTTTCGAATAAAAAAACCTTTCGGTCACGTGATCGCGTGCGAGCATGCCTTCGGACATTTCAATCGGTCAATTTTCACCTCTTTCCAACGCCTTGATGCTGGAGATGAGAGCAAACATAGGCAACGAACGCGCGCTACAAATAGGTGAAAAAATTTGCCTCACTCACGAAAGGTGCAGCACTTAAAATATGTTGATTTGGATGCGTGTATCGCGATGACACAGCTCTCGTTTCGTTTTAAGCAAGGGCATCTTGGTAATTTAGATGAAACATTTTTCGAAGAAGGAGAAAGTGGGACTTGGGTATGGCTGACCTCATTGTATGTCAACATCTCTTCTTCG
This sequence comes from Pachydiplax longipennis, assembly GCA_036926295.1. Lineage (NCBI taxonomy): Eukaryota > Metazoa > Arthropoda > Insecta > Odonata > Libellulidae > Pachydiplax > Pachydiplax longipennis. Next base: position 35,061,866 of record JAVFKF010000004.1, on the reverse strand, counting down.
GGGCTCATGAATAACGCGGCGTCAAAGTAACACGGCAGTAAAAGTAAGAGAAGATCTTGCGTATATCTACGGGGATGTTGATTCTGGGCGTAATTGGCGTCGGAATGAAGCGATTTCTGGAAAGAAACCTTAGGCTTTTTTTCTCTCGCTATCTCAAGGCCTAATGAAATATTTTCGAGGACAGATTCAGGCGAGTAGTTTGACCACATCTGCTGCAACAAGAACGCGCGAAGTTATCGGCTCTGGATCAACACGTCAGCGGATGACGAAACAATTCTTTTGCGGTTCCCAACGGATGCGCTCGTTCTGCTTTAGCTGTCGATTATAGAGGAGGCTAATTTTCGAGCAAATCGCGCAACCGCAAGGTATTTACCGAGGTTTAACTATATGAATTTTACAGCTGCTTGAGTGAACGGTTATTATACTCTTTGTACAGCCATACAAAACTTATACTGATAATAACTTGATCTGTGCTGGTTCAACTTTGGAAAAGGTGCTGGTTCAACTTTGGAAAGGTGCCTCAATACGACTAAATTAGATACTAAATTGAAATTCCGCGCAATATCTTTTTCATCCGTGGTTAGTATCGTCGTATGCATCTTCAGATCTGACCTCAAAAAGAAACTATTCACGAATTAAATATTTTTTTTTGGAAATATAAAGGTTTTTCCTCTTGTCTAATCATGATTTTTAGTGGAAATATTCAATAATATACATACTAATCGCAATATAGTTTAAATATCTGTGAAAAATATTGACATCACTGTAGGCTCGAATCAAGGAAAAATGTTCACTTAAAAACTACCAGTCCGAGTAAATTCCAATCTATTTGCAGGGTGCTATTTGTGAAAGACCACGGTTCGAGTCCCAGGCATGTCGATGTATTTTTCATCCTTGTCAATCCTTAGATTTTAAGGCGGACGTCTATACGTGAAAAGTAATTGTATTTCCTTGATACATGAATCTACCCTTACTTTTAGCCAATGACGTTTCTCTAAATATTTTCTCTTATATTTACCTTGAGAGGAAGAGAATCAAGCGGTATTCACTAACTGAAGTAATTAACTTATTTACAAAGGGAATCGGAACAATTATGATTAAAAAGTAGAGCAAAAACTCAAAATTACCGCTATTCCCGGTGAGAAATTTCATAATTAATTTTCGAGTATTATACAATGATTCTTTATAACTTATTGCCACTCATTTTCCGAGCACATCAAATGACACTCGAACGGTAAAAACTTAATTAATTTAAATGGATTCCTCATTAGCCATAAAAATAACTCATGCGACAGTAATTTACTTTTCCCTCGGTCAATTGACTCTCGGACTTTCAAGTCGATCGTTAAAATCGCGGGTTTCAGTATCTTTGCCAATTAATGGTCTCGATCCTTCCAAGTCTCCGCATGGATGCAGGGAAAGAAATCCTTTTCCATCACGACAATTACGCGGAACGGGTTTTATTCCAGCGATAGAAATCGAATTCATTCATTCATTCAATGCAAATTTCAAAACACCGGAAGTCGAGCTTTGGAAACGCTTCTGTGGGATCGTCTATATGCAGCTAAGTAACGATTAAAGGAAGTGATTGACGGATCAGTAGCGGGAGTTGCATAAGCCGGTTTAAGTAACAAAATATAAGGTGATTAGAAATGCTTCTCTCGGAAGAGACTAAGAAGATTCACCTACACCAGGGGGATATTATAAGCAAATATCTCCAAGGAGAAATGGACAAGGAAAAAGTCGGACAGGATTGGGGCTTGAACCCGCATCTTCACCATAAACCTGTCATGATTAAACATAGTCATGCAATTTTGGAGACTTGAGGCTTGAAATCTGGCAATATCGCTTACACGTTAGAGCAACTGACCGGAAACTGGGAGATCCGGAATCGAATCCCAGTCCTGTCAGACACTTTTCAAGTAGGTTTTCTCTTGGGATTTTTTTAGGTGCGCCCTTAACGTGCAAATTCAACTTTCGCCTTTTACCGTGTACTCACAAAGGTCATAGCTGTTTCTCGGGGAGTGATATATGGTATAAATAGAAATGAAAATATGCTCTTGGAAATTCCAGCCGCAATATATCATTAGAATGGTGAGAGATTTTTATGATCAATGGGTAATCTTTAGTGGGATTGCTATAAATAGGAAGATGCATTTCCATGTCTTTTTCATAATCGCACCTCACCAATCATTTTCAGAGGTATAATAAGAGATCTGTTGTCGAAATTAAAATAACTATTAATTTTTAAGCGAAATTACAAACGATTTAAAAGATAGAGAAATTTAAAAGACTAAAATAGATAAAAATGGAGTAAATAAATAATATAACAGAATGAAGGACTTTGAAAGATAAGTAATTTGTCTAAAATCCTTCACCAGAAAGCACTAGCCATATTTTCAAAATCAGGGAAATGATATAGTCCTCGAAATGAAAATTAGCACCACAAAAATGTAAAATATATATAGCGTAAAAACTGAACCGCGAATCACCTTAATGTGGACTCTTACGAATCCCTTTTTGGGCACTCCGCGAGTAAATCTAAAAAAAAGAAACGTTAACCAGCGTAACGGTAATTTACGGCGAATTTGACGACCTTTTTTCGTTGCATCCTAATGTCTTTTTTTGTATCACAACCACATTCAGTTCATGGTCTTCACGAGATGGCCATCGCCATAACAGTATCCCTCTTAAAGATTCGCTGGCGTGTTTACAGAGGCCATTCTAACCCATTGCTACCGCGAATTTACAGTTATAATGCCAGGGAAGATGAAGCCTTTCCATTCCGAAAAATTGAAATACCGTACGCTCAAACACTCTCTTGTGATGCAAAACGCGATGAAGACGTCGGCACTTGAGGTAGTGCTCATTTCCCTTGGTGGTATTCGGAGAATCGAGAATAGTTGGGAAGGGTGGGTCCAACGGGGTGTGAGTGGCGATCATATGTGTTGGTGGGGGAAAAGCAGTGCTCTCCGGACCGTAGGGCCATATAGAGAAAAACTCGCTGACCCTGGAAACGAGATCTACTGTGGGCACCAGCCATCAAATATATGTGCTCCTATAAAGGTCTCCTCTGAAAGAGAGAGTTCTTGTTTTCTTTTCCTCAGGATTTTAATCGCTTCACTGAGTAAGTTGTTTTCCGTTGTGGGCAGTGGAAATCTTACATGCAAGCCATTTATATTATGTTGTTAAATGTGGAGGGTTCTTATTCGGACATTGAGATATTCTAACGGAATGAGCTCAATACATATTTAATATTATTAAGCCTATAAAAGCTAGGTAGAAAAATCAGGAAAAAAGATTATATTTCGATAATCACGAAAAAAAAGAAAATGTAAATATTTTCCCAATTAGAATAGCTGTAGAAGAAACTTTAACTCCATGCTTAAACGATAATTCCTCTGTACCGTTCAATATTTTTGAGAAAAAATAATTTTTAAGAAGACCATATTGCTAAAATAAATAGAATCGAGTTAAGTGATTAATTCCTTGTGTTATAAGACTTAGTGATTGAGTAGGATTAACGGTACTCCTGAGGGTTGAAGTTAGTAAAATCGAAGAATAATTAAATCAAATGAAAATAAGCGGGGAACCGAGGAAAATATAACTTCACAGACACAGACTTACTGGATACTCAAGCTACGTTCGTGTGGTGGAGTTTTTAACTGCAAAGGGTGTACTTTATTTCTTGTACAAGATATGACTCTTAGTAGATAGATTTAATTTTTATTATTTTAAGAATTCGCCTACCAATATTTGCGCAAGTTATAGCATATTAAATCATTATTAGCAGTCAATCACTGAAAATTCCATAAAAATCTTATACGAAATCAAACGTTTTACGACTATGGAATGACTTCTAGAGAAATGTAAAAAAATTGTTACAAAAATTATCAAAGAAGTAAGTACAGCTCTCAGAGCAATTCGTGAAAAATAATTTTTGAGTAAGATCCGGTACATTTTCACAAGATAAACATAAGAAACCTGAAATAGTTCTGCTTCTTCAGTTTCTTTCGGAATAAAATTCTAAGAAGAAGGCGGGGTCATGTGTAACTCTATCATGAAATGATAACTTCATAAACATATTTTTCAAAAAATTTTTAACAAACATTGAATTAATCTACTCGCTGATCATCACCACAAGACCCAGAAAGAACGTCCTACTATTAAATAATTAGACATCAGCGTTTCCGAACTGCTGACCGTAACGATATTCCTATCTCGGGATGCTGGGCATCTCCTATCCCAGGCAAGGCCTCATCTCAATTCAAAAGGAGCTAAAAATCGAGAAAAAAGTCGTTCCCCTGTTGAGTGGCTAAAAGACGATCAGAAAGGGTTCTCGTGCAAACCCGTTCTCACATTCTTGGCCCACGCGATCAGAGGATGAGGAAGCCCTCTCCGGGGTCGCACGCAAATGTCACGTGACATCCGCCTCGTCATTTCCACGGGACGCACGCTGCCTATACTTGTTAAGGGCATGCGTACGGCGGACTCCCTTTGGACCGCATACTTGAGCCCACGCCGATTTTCCGGCGGAAAAAATGACACGCCGAATCGCGAAAAATAGAAGACCTTCAAAGTTGTGCGTGATGAATGATTAGTTGCGTCGACCCGTTGGAATTTTCTGCCGATGGGCAAGTGGTTCCGCGATAATTCGGTTGCGCGGATATGGGAAACGAACGGATCAACTGCTGAAGTTTCGTTTGGCGATCTTTATCGTGGTACGACGGGTGTAATTTTGGATGCTAAGATTCAATATGAATAAAAATTCCGAAAAATATGGTTAAAAATGCCTCAACAGCAACTGTCATTTCTTGTATATGGGCTCCCACTTGGAATCGAACCCAGGACCCCTTTCATTATCCTTTCAAAGGGCGCACTACCCTCTTAGCTATCCAAGGGCACTCCAAAATACTTAATAAATTTTACCCGAACTTGACCGTGCATTAAAATCATAATTTAATAATAATACGAGATAACCTATCAGATAGTTCACTCTCTACATTTTAGCCAATTATGATTACCTTTTCCTTTCATAAATACTGCGCTCAGAATAACTATCAGATGAATGCATAATGAATAATGTATTATTTAAAAGACAGTCAATGACATACTAGTTGATGCCGCCGAACACTTGTATCTTTAAAATAAAAACGACCTTTAGAAGTATATGCTGATTCAATATGATCGCGTTTATCGAAAATATCATAAAAATAACAGTCAGAATAAATTATGGTGAAATATACATGTGTCTTGAAGAATATTGTAATTGAAAAATATCACAGTTGGGCGAAAATTGAAAATCTACTGTGGTCATATTTTCCAATGATCAGTTAGATAAATTTCTTCATATAATTTAAGAAAAAATGAATTTTTCGCCTAACTAAATATGTGTTGCGATTTTTTGGTAAAAACAAATTTAGTCTAAAATCACAAGAAAGTTCTTTAGTCATCGCCATCAAATTTAGCTATCGCTAATTTACCGCTTAAGAAACGCAATGGTGACTGACACGTATGCGGAATCGTTAAAGAGTAAATAGCAAACGGTTTCAGGTGACGTAACGACGTCCGAATCTGACCGCTCCATTAATCCAATCCGTTTTATTATTTATTTATCGCAACAGCGGCACGTATCGCGGAAAAGCTCACCGCCGGACTGTACGACAAAACCCGTAAGGCTAATGAATCGGCGCGATGACGCGGGAATGCAAATGCAAGTTGAATTAGAGAGGAAATATGCTACCCTTGAAGGCTGAGGTACAGTTACTTTGCCCGGTGAAGGGACTAGAGGTCGCTAATAATGGGCGGAGTCGACTGAGAGGGAGGGAGTCGGCGGGGGAGAGAGTGAGAGGTCGTTTGCTATAAAGAACGTGGGGGAAATAGGATCTTGATTCGTTTTTCGAAAGCGAAATTTTCGGAAGAGAATCGTTTCGGAAAGCAGTAGCCGCTTATGGGATAGGGAAATCAACGGGCGAATCAAATTAGCAGTAATGTGTTGGATTAAGTTTCGAGAACCAGAGGAAATAACAGCTAGCGGTCTTTGATGATATTCAGTGCGGGGACGTGCGGAGAAGCTTTCAATTAGCCCGCAAATAATTAATTAACATAGAAGTATATCAATAATTACATGAAGTTTGAGGTTAAAGTTTCTCATTCTTGTCTAATTACCATTTACCGCGTCAAGTAAAAGAGAGGAAATAAAGTACCTTCGAGTGAGACTCCGTTAGCCCTTTTCTCTATATTATATGTTTATTATGAACTGCATAAATTACAATTTGTGCCACCCCAGTACATTCCTGGTAGGTAAAAGCCCTAATTTAATATACAAATGATACATCTGAAATTCGTAGCTTGAACGATGTGATATTCCAAATCTGAATGATTATGATTTAATTTCGTGTAAAACACAACATTTGACGTTTCTTTTGTATAGTGAATGAGGCAAAACTCCATCATCATCAATTTCATCACACTGATTCAATAAGTGACGAAGTGAAACATAAAGGAGTTATGTATGGTATAGAAAACTGAAAAATTATTTAAATTCATTATTTAAATCCCAGAACAATCTACCTCGTGGATATTTGTGGGGAAAGATGTTTGGATAGCTTTCATAACACTGCAAAACATCAGAGGGTCTTTCGCTTCTGACTCATTCGGCCAAAATAATCTAACATGGAAATTTGTTAGCTCATGTTTTTAATATAGGCATGTGTATGAGTAATCTGCTCAAGATATTTGGTAATGAAATGGGCGTGGGCATGAGTATCAAAAATAAAAGGAAGAGAAAAGAGGACCAAAAACTGATTGAAACACTCCTCTTTCTATAACGCGGCCTATGATTGATGAAGATCACCGCAGCACAGCTGATTGGCAAAAAAATATTTTAGCATGCAAATGTTTCGTAGCTCACTCTATGTATATATTACATAAGCTGTCATCAAGAACATATAGGAAGATTGAGCTTGGAAGATTTGTAGTTCCATTTCGATAAAGAATGGGTATGAATTAACTATCTTATTAAAATTTGATGAGGTACCGCAAAAACAAAACGGTTGAATTATTATTTCCTGTGCTGGCAGCAATTAATAACATAGGCTATTCATAGGAAATTAAATTCAAAGGACATTCAGATGGTGATGAAAGGTGGAGATGAGGGTATCTGAAAGCATTAATATGTTACTGTAAATAACGGCTTCATGGAGGAAGATTTTAGTTTAAGAACCTCTACGACAGTACAACCATAAGAGTTCATTTAAAAAGTATGGCCACCCAAAAAGTCGCATTTGTCACTCTGTAAGCATGATGCAAGTTCGAAAGATTTTCATTTCGTAACCATTAGCATTTTTACGACGTCTCCATTACAATGACAAACCTAAACGTAATGACACGTAATTGAAAACATTTCTTTGCCGAATTTCACTGACGTATGAATGCCTTTCGGTTTACGATATCACTCAAACATTCAAATTCGCCTTAATAGCTACCATCATGAAATTCTTGTCGGGTTAGTCGTTGTTTTTTCTCCGCGAGAGATCGCCTGGATTTGCATAGAAGACTACGTCAATCGTTCGTGGAAAAATATGACGCCCACGTGGAGCTTTGGGCGAAAATGTCGTAACTCGACGGAGGAGTATGACATTTCGGATATTTCCTTTGATGCCTCGAGGAACATTTGAAGCGGAAAATAAGATGTCACGAAAAATAATTTTCTAAAGATTTAAGTTTGAGAAAAGACATCACCGTCATAAAAAAATACAAGTCACGTAATCAGGAGGGAGCCACACCGGCGTAAAATGTCAAAGGGACGTTTTTTTATATTATAATATGATAATATATAGATGTTCTACCTTTCGGTACCTACCATGTGCTCCGAAATTTACTTATTTAATTCCCTCTCCTTCAATTCCTGGTAACTCATCCCAGCCCTTAATTTAATTTATCTAATAACTTCTGTCTTTCCCTCGGTCTTATCCCAAGTATTCTTCCCTCGTTCGCTTTCTTCAGCAATCCCTCCCCTCTCAATATTTCACCCACCTATTTACTTTGTCGATGTCTACATTATAATAATACTTTATAATGCTATAAGCAACATTTTATCTCACTAAGGTCTGTAATAACAAAAAATAATGATTTTTCTTCAGAATATATCCTGCATTTCATATCAGAATCAGGTTTCCTAAGTTAAAATCGAGGATATGTATCCTCGAAAATAGTTCCCATTCACTCCATCATAACGGATTCTTAATACTTTTTGCATTAAGACATTTCAAATTTCTATGATTCAGAGGGTAAATGTTGCATAGAATGGATCACGCAATATCCTTAAGATTTAAACCGTGAAGTTTGATCTACGGACTTCCCCACCCAATCAACCTTACGAATGAGTCACCATTAGAATGGTGCACCACTCTCCAGAAAGGCGACGGGTTCAAAGTTGCCATTAATATTTCGTACTTCATTCCATAGGAGACACGCCATCGCTATAAACGTGCGCTCATCCTCATAACCAATCAATTCGGAAAACACGAGAAGAAATTTATGGATTAGCGTAGGGAATTTTTCTGGGAAATTCTCTCTTCGTCTCGAATTAATATTCGAGACTTGACTTACTGCGAATTCGAATGGATGCTTCAATGTAATAAGAGAGCGTCGGAAAATTTTATTTTCTTATATAGCATCACCAACAGTATCATAAAAATGCTTGCTTTGCGTTTCATGTACGTTCATTTTTGCGTTTATATTTAGTAATCCTATCTATGTCGCAGGTAACAATATCTCCGCAAACTTCATTAAAAGAAAGATTTTATATTATTCGCAAAATAAATCATTATGTAATTAAATTTAACCACAACTATATGAATATATACATTTTTCGGGCAATTCGATATTTCTTAATCTAATCCATAACCAAAAACCCGGAATCCAAACTCCTACCACCATTTAGAAATCCAATCAAATTTTGAAGGTACACAGGTCGTTGAGAAAACGTTAAAACAAAAAGCGCCATCATGAAACATCCAATCCTCAGGTAAGGCAAATCTTCGCTGGAGGTTCGAACGATAAAAGGATAGCCACTCCGTCCATTAAATATTCTTCCCTCCCCAACAATAGGCGAGGTCCCTCCTCGCTTTGATGGCTGGGATAATGGTGTGACACCTAGAGAATTTTCACGGACACCCACGTCCTAGGACTTCGGGTCCCTTCCCATGGACCTCCCCTTGTTCCAACTTCTCCCTCAGCTCTGCCCACCCTTTCCCTCCCACGTTACTGCTTTAAAACGTCCGCCACTCTTTTCTCCTCCGCGTCCTTGGATCCGATTGAACGAGTGGCATTCTGTAAATTGTTGCGGGGAGCGATCTCGCTACGGGACTCGCGATGCGGGGTTACGAAATAAAAAACGTGGAAGGTGCGGTGCTTGAGGGAAGAATGGTAAGGAGAGACATGCAGGAAAAAATCGCGGATATAAATACGTCTGCAAGACGCTGAGGTTGGGAAAGAGAGAAAACAGACGAACTTGGATGGAAAGGAAGAGGCGCAACGAACTAAATGAAAAGATTTTGCGATGATCAAATTAAAATAAACAGGTGGCGTGACTTCACAAAACTCAGTATTTGAGGATAATATTACAACTAAATTAGTCAGTATTCCCTAATAAACTCACTAGCAACCTTATTTCATTCATTTCACGTGACAGTTTCTAATAACGTAGCCTTTGAAGTGTAACGATTAAAGTAAATTTGGAAGGTAATATTGCTCGAATACAGGCTGATATATTTAAGGGACCATTCGTGTTCACGGATCAACAAAAAGAGCTTTACCAACGATTACCTAGAATCTTTAATAACCTATTCTCTTAAAAATATTTTACCAACAAAACGTTAAAGTGGTTAATCCCAAAACATATGCTCGATCTTATAGTGGCTACTGAATTTTTACGTAAAACTATTCCGTTCAGACACTCTTATCTTATCCGGGGCTGTGAAAGAAACCTTATTGGTAATAACAAAAAACGCGTATACCCTGCGAAAAACGATAGCTTTATGTCTTATAACGGCATCAATATTATTAAAAATCAGCAACGTAGATAAACGAAGACGATTGTATATGCAGCACTAATAATTCGTAATTTGAAAACATCAATCATAGAATCACGGTTAATCGGAATTGGAACTGCATAGGAGCTAGAATTGCTTAAACAGAGGACTGTAGGCCACAATTATAAAGAAATAAATAGATAAATATCGGTTTGCTCGGGTGAGATTGAGACTTGAAAGTCTCTCCTATCTGACAAATAATGTAATTATTCCAAGGTAAATTTAATAGGGTATTTAAACTACATATATTAGTGGCAAATCTCGAGCCATGCAGATTATAATCGGCATTATAATAGAGTCGTACGCATTTCTTTGAATAATGGAGTATCTTTTTCAACAGGTTTTCTTATGAGTAGTTTCACAATTACAATTACTCGTACATCTACTCCACCCATACTTTCAAACAACAATTAAGGCTCAAAATAAATAGATAAATCTTGGTTATAGAGTTAAAAAAGTAAATTTATTTGAGAAAAGAATAGGATATGGAAAATAACGAAAGACAAACGGCAAGAAAGAGTATCCGTTGGAAGCAGCCCTAAGGCACAGAAAGTTTAGAAAAACTTGCAGGTTGGAATGAATTATTTGCCCCTTTTACTCCACGTTTAATTCTTCAAACAGGTGATGTTGTTGAGCATAAATTACCCCATTCTCGCCTACGTCCCGTTATGGTTCAATTTGCGAGACCTCTTTTACGAAACAAAGAGAAAAATAAGAGACTTTCCTCCATGTAGATGCATTTCAACATAGGTCGATCATGCACGCTTAATGGACCGCTGTAAATTACGTTGCTCAAGGATGCATATAATCGTAGGTGAACTTTCTCTGCATTTTTTTGCTTCATATGGTAAATTTGGTTGGTAAATAATGAATTCAGAATTTTTGTGCGCAGCTGAGTAATTTTTGAATCATGAAGAGGGCGAAAAAACTGAGAAATTGATATGGGGATTTGCGTAGGAAAAAATCGATTTCTCTGGATAAATCTCGAAAATCTTTCACCAAGCATCTACGATGTATTTTCTGGAATATATTCATTATAACTTGAAAGGTGATCAATTAATATACGACTATGGATAAGAACTCATTACCAGCTATAATGTAAATATGAAGGAAATATACTACAGATGGCATTAAATAAATTTTCAAGAAAGGTCTATTTCGGAATATTTTTGGATTGCCGATTAAGTAGCGAAAACATGCTACTGCTAAACTTGTTAAGTTGCAGAATTTACTTCTGTACAAGCTCGTTGGAACAATCCAGAGTTCTTTTTCAAATCAACCTTTCACCAACACGGTAAAGCGAAGACTGGTCCTTGATTGCAGTATCGTGCACACTTCCCAGGACTGCCTGTCAGCTGTTCTCGGAGCCTACATACGGTAATGGTATAGCCTTTGTGATACACCAACCGAAAATGTCAAGCCCTACTAACGATACAGTATTGTTATTGCATGACCTTTGTCCCACTGCAGAGGAAAAGGTCGATTAAAATATTCGTATACGAATGTCTGAATTATAGAACCAGCCACGTTTTCAAAATAGAACCTCTGAGAGGGAATTTCATTTCATGTTGAGGTTCGAGAAGTTATCACGTGTACGAAATATGTGGCTGTGAGAGAAACCCGTCTCCAGCATAGCATTTCCCCGTAATAGCTAAACGAAGGGCAGGGAGATGGGATCCTCACAGCATCCTAACCTCTTAAAACAATGAGCTCTCAGTCCATTAAATCATCCTTATTCACACCGTGGGGCGTTGTCCCTCAACACCATTATCCCGTTTCATTTAACATTCACTTTTGTTTCCGGCGCGGACCCAAAATCCGCCCGTTTCCAAGCGCCCATAAAAAGGTAAACAAAGCGAAAAAACCTCGATCCATAAACACCTTCACTTTCACCCCTTTCGCCACGGATTTTACCACCGTCACCTGATCCAGAAACTTCTTGCTCGAAGAAGTTTCCACCCCCGCGGCCAATAGTTTCCCACAGCCGCAGCTGGCGACATCTTTAAAGGGGACCGCTAAGTATCCTTCAGAGGGGGATAATGCAACAGGCAATAGTCCACCTTGTGTCCGCCCCTTACCTGACTATACAAGGCGTATTAATAGCCCAGACGGAACAGTTAGGGAGAGAGAGAAGGGCGTGTCCCGCAACACTTCACCCCCTCCGCCCCACCCTTCACTCTCGATCTCGGCCTTTTTATTAACCCTTTCGTACTTATCTCTCCAACTAGTTTGATGAGTGAATGCTTCCGCTCGAACACCGCTTTGGATTTCCCCATCGCTTCAAGCAACCCTCGCTGAGCGCGGGTTTTTTATCTGGGGGATTGGGGAAGATTTTCTCACCATATGCAACGTGCTTTATTCCGAAAGCTGGTGGTTTTGAGGTGCATAAGCTCATCGGGAGAGAATTTATCCGGGTAACCTTTGTCTTAGTCTTCTTAAGGCTTAACAGAAAAGGAGACTCGTATTACTTGGGGATCTTTCGGATTCAGCGACATTCCGTAAAACATATTAATATGTTAACCTTAAAAATAGCGCGTATCCATCGGATAACAGGGATTAAAAATGATTATAACAGGGATAAAAACATTTTTTCGTCTGTATTCTACGTTACCTATCACTCCTTGTAACGTTTAACATTTGCTGTTTTGGGATATATAGCGCGCGAGTCATTCACCATAAATCAAGGTTATATGTATGCAAATAATTAATGAGTACTATTCATTTCCTAACCGTAAATTATAAACTGATAAATCAATCTCGGACGTTGTCTATTAAATATCTCGTAATTTTAGTTTTCTAACATAGCCAAATTGCAAATGTGACATGCTTTAATCGGCATTATTTTTAATAAACAAATAAATATGTTATTGACGAGCATTGAATGTCCAACTATTGCTTTGTAAATATTCGATTCTGTTGCTTAGTTTGAGTTATTTTTCTTCCGTCCTTAGAATTGCATTCCTCATAAATATTTTAATTAAAGAAGATAACGTCTGGCCTAAATGTCGAGTTCAACCACTGTTGAAATCTCAATTTATTGCTCCATCATGCTCCTCTCATTAAGCGATGAAAATTTTTATATTATCTGTTATCCCTTCCTTTGAACAGCGAATCGTTTCTAATTAACTTTTGTATGCTCGATCACCGAATAAATAATAGTGCAAGTCATGAAAAGAGAAGCATTAAAAATGAAGATGCAACGACGATTCAAACAAATCCGCTTAAATTATATGAGAGAATTCAGTTAGCGACGTTAATTATAATGTCGAGACCAAGAACCGGAATTTCTGAGGAATCGGACCAAGAGCAGAAAGATAAATAGCAGATATTATTCAAATTAATTCCTTCCACTCTTAATCTTGATGTTGACGAAGAATATTATCAAATATGAAAGGGTTAAGGGCCCCATAATTCATAGACAAAACGTCCGAGAAAACAATGCAATGCGTTTGAGACGTTATCGAGACCAATTAATTCACTAGAATAAAGTCTGAGCCTTGGGTTTGGTTCTGACTTGAAAATAATCGCTTTTCCACCACCTGAACCACCGATATTTCTGGGTATTTCCATCCGTCTCCTACCCAAATACGGTGGTTCTATTCAAATTCGAAATCACTCATATATAGACGCAACTATCGTTCTCACATAGTAGCGGTTGATGGTATTAAAAAAGAGACACTTCGATGAGACATTCTCTTTGCTCTCCCCCCTCATTTGTCTCCCCTGCTCCTTTCGTTTCCTCCTAGAACCTGTTCCTCGGCCTCGGCCGACGCGACCCACTGCCTGTTGCCACTCGGGGATATGCGAAACTCAACATCCCCATCGGAGGAGGGGTCCGCGGTGTGTGGAAGATGGGACTCCGGTGTGGGGCGGGCGGGGCCGGGGCGTGGGTCGGGGCGTAGGAGGGGCGAGTATGGGGCACATTGGATGGTCTGGCTGCAAGGACGCCTGCCTTCCATGGCGGTGGATGAAAAGGGGGAGGAATGCTAGAAGGCGGACCGTTGGTGGAGGAAAAAAAAGGGAAATTAGAGCTGGGGATTTTTGCGGATTGGTCCGTTTTGCATCTGGAGGATCTTTCCGAGGTCGGATGCTGAGGGATAACGGTGCAATTTTATTCGTCTCGGAGTGGATTTTGCATATTGCAAGGGGGGATTGAGACTCTGGCCTTATATGAGGGGGAGAATCTTGGTCTGGAAACCCAAAAATGTCTACAGAGCATCGTTGGAATTATTTCGATTATAGCTATCTATCGGTGAAACTTCGCGGATCTCTTTGTTTTACTACCTGTAAACATTCAATATACCGTAAGTGTCTGAAAATTCTGTCTAGATAGCTTAATTGACTGAAGAATCTGCCCATGGGATGGAAGATCCGGGATCAACTCACGGTCATGTCAGACATTTTTCATGACCGTTTTTCCTTGGGAATGTTACTAGGTGCACACTTTTACGTAAATAGTTTCCTATCTTTGTGTTTACACTTTGCGCAGTTCGATACATATCTGTTTCCTAGTTGGAAAAACAATTAAATTTTTAGCATCTCTGTACAGTCTCAGCCATATTTCGATCAAAAGCCATTTCGAAGTGGAAATAAATTTACTTTCATTTCAACCTCATTATTACCATAAGTAGCCATTTAGCAAGTAAATAATGCGGTAAAAGGATGTTTTTGTGGTTATATAAGCAAAAACATGAGGAAATATTTCTCTTGTACTTTTATGATTCGATTCGACTTAGAATGAAAGCTATACATCCATAAATTTCTATATAACATAGCTTGGTATAAATTTGATCGTAATCAGCGATCCTCACCATAACGTGGGGGGTAGAAAACCAACGAGTTAGACCGACCTAGAATCAATAATCTCCCTTTGAATTTTATGATTCCGTTAAGGAGAAACTGGAAATTTATTGCAAGGTGATTGACGACTACAAACCGCTCACCAATGTGGCATTATTGAACGATCCCCCAAACGTTTCCATTGCGTCCAAATCGTGAAATTTCCTACCCTTATACGATCGGCCGCTAGGAATTATTACATCATGAATAAACTACAACTACACTGAAATACATTATGCCAGTAGACTTAAATTCGGGTTCTTCCCTCCCGAAAAAGGAGGAATTAGCTCCTGTTTCCCTTCTACTGGCCATAAAAGAAAATTATTACCCTTCTACCCCCGTTCACCGTCATGAAGGGGAATACCTGATTTCTGAAAGTGAATGTTATGAGTTCGTTTCTTCATTAGACGCGCTAAAAACATCTATATCATTCTCTTAAGGTTGAGCAAATCGATTAGTCACAAAAATTTCCTAACGTTTCCTCGGATCCGAGAGACATTTATCTGGAAAAAGGGAAAGAAATGGAAAGCGGTTAACTTAGCGTAGGTTTTAATTGCTGTGACGAGTTGGAAGCAAGACCGCAAAAAATGCTCATAACGTTCGTGCATTTCTGTAACCAAAACGGAAGCATTGAGGAAAATGAATTTTCCCGTAATTGAACCAATCGTGATCAAAACTCAAATTAGAATACGCTTGCTGTTGAACTCGTTTTAAAATTTCTACTTCGCTGACTTTCCAGAGCTACGTATGCTCTAAAAACCATAACGGAAATGTTTCAAATAGCAAGAGGGGTCTTATATAACCATCAATGCATCGGTTAGTCCAAAAGATAGGAGATAAAATGCTAATTTTTCGAGATGAAAATTTAAGATTTTCAACGTCTGAAACGCTCTTTCAGGCGGTATATAATTATTACATCACCTACGTTTGCTAAATTAAGTTTCATGTTTCTTATCCTTATTATATGAGCTATTAAGGACTAAATTTTACTACACTGTTTTTGTATTTATTCTTCGTACACCTGCAATTATTTTCCACTTCTTCATTTTCATTTGTTTTTCCACATTTACATAAGCGGAAGTAGGCAATTTCCTCCTTTGAAATCACGTGCGAAAATACCAGAATGAGGACGAGCCAAAACTTAAGAGAACGTTTTATAACAACGGTCAATTAATCTCAGTAATATAACGACTCATTCAACCCAAGAGCGCCCCAAAAAACTCCATCCTTCATCGAACGGAACTGCATGAACTAAAACCTTCCAAAAGTCTCGTGATTTATCGCTGGGAGGAAATTTCGGACTTAATTTTCGATAGTGCCGCGTGACTTTCAACGCGCTAAATAGGGGTAAGAGCATACTTATGCCTCCAAAGTCACGATGGTCACGGAAAGGAATTCGGAGTGGTTTGGGTGTGCCGAATTAATCCGTTTCTTAAGGTCAATCTGCGAGGAACAGCGGTGGTGCGGCACAACGGGTATTCACGCGCCTTGACTCATTCGCCTCGCTTCCGAAATGATAACTCGTTCACAAAAGAGAAATTCGTCCGATGAAAATACTTCCATAACTCGTAAATGCTCCTCACTCTGGATGTTTGGCAACAGTGGAGCGATTTCCATCAGTAAAGTTAAGAGAAAGCCGGCCTGCTCAAGTCTTTATATCTATTCCACTGAGCATGAATAATTCTTCAATCACCTCGTAAGAGGCTGTTTTCTTTCACTCGGCCCGATCATGTGAGAGCGAGGAACTCGAAATGGATCAGAGCAATTATTTAAGTTGAGCAATCGTTAATTTTGAACGATGATGTGTCACGCATCTTGCGTGTTTAATTGATATTCGCTCTGAGAAGCACTTAAGGGTAGGAATGCATAACTCATCCTAAAAAGTTTTACAACAGTTATTTCGTTCTCGGTTCCTTTCATTTACATAACAGTGCTTCTATGGTAATTTGCTTAAGTTATTATAATATTTGCCAAGGGCTAATATTTGGATAATAATCTTCAGATTTACAAGTGTACCCTACCATAGCCGCCTTTCATGGTGAGGCAGGAGCAAATGTATAGTTGAACTCAAAACCCTATCTAGAAATTTCTCTGAGGCGGCTTGGGATATAACGTCATGAACCTATCTTAAGGAAACAACAATTTGTTATTACCTGAACATCCTCCAATTTACTGTTTAAATGCTATACGGTAAAAAATCTAAATATTATGAATTTTTCTTGAAAATACGAGTATTTTTCTGTGAGTGTCTAAGTTTGAGTGCTAGTTGTCATTTCAGTTAAATTCACTCTCCAATATCGCATTCGGATAGTAGATGATTTCCAAATAATCAAATACTAACAACTATATAATTTCAGGTAATTTTCTCGCGGCATCCATGCAGCGGATTAAACACATAACCCAAACAACATCATTCATACAAACAAAAATAATTCATACAACAATTTGACTAGGAATGTTTTGAAAATCTATGGATCCATATTTATATCCACAGATATTGCTAAGGGCAGATATGCATCTGAATACCTAAGGCTGTAAAACTAGTCTTATCGATTATATCATCAATTAATAAACTGGAATGTAATTCGTCCATCAAGATTACGCTCGTGATAACCACACGCAACCGTTCTCTGAACAATCAATTTTAGGTCAGAGATCGAATTTTAACGATGCCTCTCAATCCACAGTAAATATATTCGATCTGTATACCTACTTTTCAGTTATTAAATACACGTATTTTAGGAGGCGATCAACTACAATCCGTAAACATTCTTTCTTCTCTGTTAAAACTGAACACTCATTACTACGGGACCGACTGAAGAATTTATTCAAAAGAGGGGATTTCTTGCAAATGAGTGAGTGAATATCTTAAAATTACATCACGCCTTAACTTTCTCTACTCGCAATTCACATTCATGAACATTCATACAATCTTCGTTGATAAAAACTCTGAGAGTGATGAGGAAAAACTAATGTGTTGGCGGTTTCTTTCCTTTAACGGTAAACATATTCTGCACGACTCGAGCCTTTGGAAATCAATCTAACAAAGACATCAAAACATAAAAGGGATTAGGGGATTATACTACTGAAGATTCCAAAGGTAACTGCAGGTTAGATGAAGTGGTCTTTAACTACTTTAGCGTGAAGCGTGCAACTGTGATTAAATAAATATTTTATTCCTAACTGTGGTTCTCCAGAAGCAGAAGAATCACAAGGTTGAATTTACGGAGACGACAGCTTTTATCCTTAGATTATGAGTTACCAAGTTACTTTCCCCATCATAATATTTAGTGGAATGCCACAGCCTAGCTGTGAAATTCCACTAAATTCCACTAGATTTCTTAGCAGCGCAGAAGTATTTTCTACAATATTTAAAGATTAAAGTCTGGATGAGAACATTTAGCAAGAAGGGTTTGCAGTGCATCCATCCCGGAAAAAGAATATCGTGAGCATTACGTATGCATGAATTCAACGAAAGATTCCCTTACAGAGCAATTTGCATGCGGCATTCACGAAAATTGAACGAAAATGAAAACGACTGCCAGCGATCTAATTCCTTCAAAATTACCACCTTCTAGCCTTCCAAAGCTAAACACCAGATGCCCCGGAGGTAGCTCCAAATATCTTTATCACCACCGAACATTTCCCGACGACGACCGAACATCCCGATGACGCAATCATTTCCTGATGACCTCACAGGCAGTTAAAGAAAAAACGCTGGGAAGACGATGAGGGTGCTGGTGGAGAGTTCAACGCACCACCTCCTGCATGCGAACCCATCCACCTGCGGGCTGTGGAAGGAGAGGAAGGAAGAAGCGCGGGTGGAAGGGCAGGAACCGGAGAAAGAGAGGAGGGAAAGTAATTTTTTCAGTCGAGGAAGGAAGCTGAACGGAAAAAAATTCCGATTCGGCACGCACCTCTTCCGTCGCGCCGAGGTGCGAGTCGGCAGACGTTGAGTTGAAGGTTCGACGCGGGACGTGAGGGGATTTTTCAGTGTTTTCTAGGGAAAAAGCGGAGGTCGCGCGGGAACCGTGGTGGGTGTGGGGGGTGGAGTTGTGGCTCACTGCCATCTGCCAGTTTCACTCCGCTGAATATCCTCACTTCCTCTCACCTGACGTTTTTTATCTGCTTTTCGTTAGGAAACCTTCCGGAATGGCAACACTTTTCGTTAGAAATCGAGACTCTCCGCGGGGCGGGACGCGTTTGTTTTGATTCGGAGGCGGAGAGAGGCGATGGATTATTCAAATCGGTTGGGTGGTGTGGGTTGAAGAGTCTTGTGGAATCCGTGCCTTTCAGGGTCTTCTTTCGAAAGGGAGAGAAACTGTTGAGCCAGATGGAAATTTCAACTGCAAATCGGTCGCCGTCGGTGGAGAAAATTCCTTTGAGGTCGCTAGACGACTCGGATGTCACCGACGAAGCCAAATTTACAATGGAAATGCGGAATGTGAACAATGTTTGAGGCATGGTAATGATTCAAAGTCGCGGTGCTAATTATAAAAGATATTTTTCATATTTTTCGCACAGACATCTATGTGAATAAAGCATTGATGATGAAAACTGAATTAAATTTCTCATTTTACGATAAATGGTTTCTTAACGTTCTGAATTCTCCGAATATCATTTTTTGATGAAATTAGAAGCCAAAATATAAAATCCTTACATAAAGCAGGGCTTAAATTAGTATCAATTACACAATGAAAAACTCAAAGAGAGATAATCAGGTTGACAAATAATCCATTTAAAGTGGTATTAAAATTGCATCAAGTAATGAGACTTGGAGAAATTAATACATTACTTCAAAGGTTGGATGTGCATGGAATCAATGAATTAAACGAAATTATCTGCAGATTTAACTATTGAGTTGGACAATGATTTTTCTCCAAAGACGGTTACAAGTACAAAAAATCTCTGACATACTACACGGAAGAATTGGCACTCTCAGTTCTTTAACAGCATGGACTAGTTGATGGGGGATATCAGCGCTCAGAGTGAAAACGGAAAAAAATTACGTCTTTGTAAGCTACACCACATTTCGTTTTAAGGAAAATGCACCACCATTCTAATGAACGACAAAGACGGAGCCGACAAAAGAGCAGGGCTGTGGCTTTATGCTCGCAAGGCTGAGACACTTGTAATGGTGTTAAAATACCGATCGAAGTGGGAAGGATACAAAGAGAAAGGAATAGGATAGTGAACAGAGAAGGTAAAAAGAAGTATCAGACGTTGGTTTCATGCGAATGGAACGGAAGGTCGAGAATTTGTTGGATAGTGCCACGATACAATAGGCTAAATTAGGAAAATCAAATTTTATCACGCTTGACTCGTAAAAATGAAACATTTTCGGCGACTACTCTTCAAGACTTTCGCAAATATTGCAAAAATGTACTATGAGAAGATTAAAAAGAACAAAGGAATTTGAAATCTTCATAAACTGGAATTTCTAATCATCCCTGTAAGACAGCAAAAAATGGGGTATTAATTTTACAGGTTTATCTACTTGAGGAACGCTTTCTAAAAGCATCATTAAGTATGCACAATTAAAAGATCGCGAAGAGGGACAATTCTTATACAACCCTTGATGCACCTCAGTAGTTTCTCTCCGATTCTTAGAATGGAAAAACGCACATCTAATCACAGCAATCACATTTATGACTCGAAAGCGTGGATAAATTTGCCGGAATAAGGGCTCCGTAAAAAACCACGACCTCGTTCACGGGAACAATTTAGCGATTAAGTGACTGCTTATCCACATGGATTCAGGTCCCATCTACTTGAGATTCAAGCGACGCAGTTCGCGCTGATCCTGCAGACAGACGGCATTATAAGAGATGGAACCACACCCCGAAGATGAAAGCCTTTGCCAAATAGCTGTGCTGTTATTTCCATCGGAGGCAACGAGACTCTCAGAATCCCTTACCACCAAACATATCCACGCGTTGAAGTCTCTCCGTACCCTCGATCCGTTTCACTTAGAAAAGTGGAAAGTTTGGAAGATTTGAAAGATAGCACCGTTTCCGAGCCCTATGAATTATTTTAGGAGGCGTTGTAAGAAATTTAATTGAAAGGGGTGGCATTAAGACGAGATATATCGATGCTGAATGCAGTTTCTTGCTGCGGCTGCTGGAGAGAAAGTCCCGGAAATTCCAGTTTTGTAAGAGCAGCTATTCAATGGGGCAGATCCGAAAAAGGGTGGAGGTGTGAAAGACTGCCTCAGTAGTATAAGTTTCCTAGACATTGATTTCCCGACTAATTGTAATTGATGGCGGAAAAACCTTTGACAGCCTTTCTCATCAATGACAAACGCGAGTTTTTCGAAAACTTTGGTACAATCATATTCTCTTCCTCCCTGAACAAATACCAATCTTACCAGGTGTGATAAACTTTCTAAAATTTAAAAGCAACAGAAGGTTACGCATAGGAATTACGGGTTCTACCAATCACCTTCCATACATTTAGAATTTATTGTCGATCGGATAAACCTTTGAGTATTGAAAAATACTCCAAGCAGTAACTCTTATTGATGAAGGAATCACAAATATTTTTGTGTGCGACACTGAGTGAGAGGCATAACGGTTCAACATCTCTCTCTAAGCATTTATTACGATTTTATTCCTAATTTACAAAATATAAAATGAGATGCATTATCTCTACAAAAAGGCAAAGCTGCGACCATATATGGCGCATTTATTTTATTAATTTTCCAACCAAATAGAAAACAGTAGGCGTTTGTAGGTGAAAATTGATTTCTCTCTAATTAGATTCTAATTCATTTAGCAGCTTTTGAAATGAGGACGGTATCTCAAGACAATCACCGACAGATATCCCACTTCCGACAATCTTTTTTTGTGATCTACGAGGCGCAAATTGAAAAAGCGGAAAGGAAACAAGCTTAAAGATGCTTTTCGCACATTTGGCTGCTGAGATGTCCTCCAATAATTCGATATGATCGAGAGAGATAAATATTACAGGCGTATGACCTTGAGCGTGACATGCGTGTCTTGTTAATTTGAGTATTTTCCTAGTCGGCACCGTTTCCAGATCACGAATCTGATCTCGTCGCCAACGTTTTGGGCCAATAGGTCATCCTTAGCATCTCTAGTAATTATCACCTCGTAGTGCAGCGCATGTTTCACTCACAAAGGCTTCAGAGCGGCTCATTTTCCCCTCCTTCTAGCTGATGCATCTTCTGTTTGACTATGCTAGAGATTCGAACGGTACTGAACAGAACTTATACATGAGAGAAACGTCTGCGATTATCTTAGCACGAGCTTACTTATCAAGGATGTATTCTGAGTTGATTTACTTTAGAGTGTCGGTAGCAATACCGTTTCATGCGTATGGCGCTCGCGTTTTAAATAATAATAAATAAATACCTAGGAATTTTCTAGAACTTTAGGTTTCTCGAAAATATGAATGTAATGGGCTAGGAAGGCGAGCCCAGATATGATGACTAAAAATCACATTTACTAAAATACGACGTGTTTTATTTACATTAGAATCTGAAATGAGAGAGAATAATATTTTTAATGTTTTCTGTTATTTTCTAGTCGCTTCTATTTACGTAGATCTTTTGATCTCGATGGCATTAATTGTTTCAATTCAAGTACAAGTATCAAAGAAACATCATTCCGACATTAGAATAGAAACTGGGAGAAATCAGCAAAGGATATTTCAAAATGACGTTAATTTAAAAATTAACTTCCTATTTACAAATTTTAGATGAATGGATGAAATAAGAAAACAAAAATTGTACTATTTCATAGCAATAATTATTTTTATAATGGTTATGTATTTTCCGGTAAAAAGAAACAATACACTTTCCCCCCAATGCAGACTTTGATATTGTAATGACGGCACCTTCGAATTGGGTTGAAAATATTGTCTGCAATTAACCGACCCAAAAAACCAAAAACACCAAGAACTGAGAACGGAGTTTGAAATCAATAACAAAAAATTCTCTCCTCAAATGACAGTCAATCTTTACTCATTACCCGAAGATTGCGTACCCGAAAACGAAACCAAGCCAATTTCGATCCCTGCCCCAACCTCACTCAAACAAACGTCGAAAAAGAGTCGCATGGCTTTAATACAGACACTTTTATGAATCTAGGTCTTCCGCTTTTTTTTCGGCTCACGACCCATTGTTCGACGTCTCGAGATACCCGAAAGGAACAAAGAGAGAGCCTTCCATTTGCCCTCATCCTGGAACGCTTTTTCCCGAGAACCCGACCCACGCATCGCTCACGCACAAGCTGACACAAAAGACACTATGGCACGGAAACATCTGAGCGAAATGGGGATGCAGCACGACAACTGCCATCGGCGCCCTCGTTTGTTTGCACTGGAACGATACGACAAATGCGAATCTAATTGCTAATTCAATGAGGAGCACTCGATCGCGAAAAAGTTCCGGAAAACGCGGAAGGGTGTAGCGCTCATTGCAGGAGCTTCCGGAACACGTTTTGGATAAAGGTCAACTGGGTCCATGGACCAATGCTAGAAACAGATGGCATGAGTTCCAACATTCCGATGTTATCGCGTCATTGAGTTTCATTTCGAAGAACGATATGAACTGTTACGTGTGGGAGGGTGCCTTGGAGAATACCAATGCGGAGTTGCGGTGAACTCTTGTCCCACGTACGTCAAAGATGAAGAGAATGACTGCAATCAACACTCCCAATCTCTCAAAAAATGAATTGTGAAGGGGTGTGACATTTAAAGGATCATAAACTGTATCGAATTTCACAATCAGCGGAACGATAATAGCGGAAGTAACCTTACAGTTCAACTATCTTTGATTATCCGATGCGAAGCCCTGCGTAATATTACACCTTAATCCTTTCACGTAACAGAAGCATTATAAACTCTCCCACGACTCGCATCTTGGCTCCCAAAGGTTAAGATTGTTTTTTTCTTCCTTTGAAAGCTTCCCACGCTAACTTATACCTAATTTTTCGCTTCTGAAGTTGAATAAAAATTTGGGTTAGAAATGATCGGTTTAAAAGTTAGGCGAAAAGCCAACGGTCTAGAGACATTTCAATCAGTGATTTGAAATGCATTAGCCTTTGATACGGATTAATATAATTTCCTTAAAATAAATGGCAATATGAATTAATAGATAGTTATTATTTTATCCGGCACAAACTCTTAACATGTCAAGCAAATAAATTAAAAGAAACTTATCAATAAAACGAGAGCATTTTAATAGATCAATAAAATGTTAAGGTTCGAGCCTTAGATTTCTAGTGAATTTCCAAAATATATAGCAGGAGAATGAGGATGATTTCCTAACTTCCTCATACTACGTTCTTTGATGGTAGCCGAGTAAATTCCAAACGTTGAGATAAATTATATTCGAGTAATCAAATATGAAAGTTTTTAATTCGAAGAAATTGCAGTTACCATACGATTTCACAAAAAAGAATGCACAGATTATTAACATAACTCATTGAAAAATGACCATAAGCGAATTCTATAAAATCGTGGGTGTTTAGTAGGAAATATCTCATTCGATATCTTTCTTTTGGAATTCCTGAAGTAAAAGCGAAAGGGTAATTTCATCAGCCGTTGCTTTGGTCGAGAATCATTCCACCTCCCATCCAATCCAATTTATTCTCGAAAAACAAAACGGAAAGTTCAACGTGTGGTGATTCACATCACTAGTTAAGTACTCATAGTCGAGCAAACACCCTGTCGAATGCAAAATTAGGATGATTTTAAAAGTTCACCGTAAGACCTTCGAAGGAAGCCCACGCGTCAACGCCCACCTACCGTTCAGGGAAATCGAGACCTTTTGCCTTTTTTCCTATGCGGAGGCACAAAGAGACTATGGGTTTGTGAAATCGCCGTCGAAAATGAGAGGGAACATAGAATGAAATAAAGGAAGAAGGTTAACACCTGCTTTAAGAGATTATAATGATTTTGCGAGAGGTCAGGCTCGTCGCGAACTTTTTACGAGCTGAGGTCGTCTTTTCTGCCGCCTTCGCACTTCTGGAAAGATGGAGAGGGGACCAGGGGTTTGATGAGTGGGTGGGGCGGTGAGGAGGGTGGGGAAGGAGTTCGCAAGTGGGCGACAAGTATAGACGTCACGACTACGTCAATCACTATCCATACGATATTGTTTATATCATTTAAATTTTTGGCAAAGATGACAGCCCCGCCAAATTCTACATAACGATGAATATTAAAGAGAAATATCATTAAAATCCACATTAATTCCCGTGGTGCATAATATTATTGATGAGTGTATCTGAATGATGAAGCTGGTTTTATGTTCCGGGTGGCATTTAGCTGATCACCATATACGACAAAGACGTCACGTAGGAAAAGCTTCGATGATTCAGTTGAAAGAATGACTATATGAAACTATTAAAAATCTGAAACATCACTAACAGACACTACTATTTACTTTCTCTATTAGGACTTCTTTCTCTAATATTCCCTTTCTATCTACCCGTTCTCTTCTTGAGAAGAGTGTAAGAGACACCCACGTCCTACGTTATAGCGCAGGTAACTCTTTCAGTGTCATCGAATTACGTGAAACGCCCTAATTAAGATTGGAAGATGTCAGGAGGAAATTTTTCATGAAGAATAAACCGTCTACCCAATTGCTAATTTCACTCTACCACCACATTTATCGAAAGACACAAATTCAAAAATAAAAAGCAAAGGCATTTGTATTAAAAATTGGTAATATCGAATAATTATTTTTTCACAACAAAAATCCAATTCTATTGAATTCTTTCAGCTTCATTTAGAGATATACTGACGCATATTATAGATCATATACACTACTACTATTATAGGTAGTTTCTTTTCTGTTGGTATTGAGCATATCTAAAGGGATATTTCACGAAAGCCTTAATTCAAATATTTCGAAATATTTACGTTTACCGATCCGGCAAAGGATACTGTATCTCGTAATTCTTCTACACTGATAGTACTAAAATATATCCTCATATCACCGTAATTATTATTTACATCTTGTTTTGAATTTAACCGTCCCTCCATCACTGCTAACTGTCCTTATGAAATCGTGAATCACCTCGAAAGATCATATTTCCTAGCTACTGCGGTTTGAAGACTAGTTATAGTACCTATCAAGTTCATACAATGTGATCATACGTAGTGAAAAATTTTCGTCCAGGCCGAAGTACGGTTACTTCATCGGAGGAATATATTTCGAGCAAATTACTCTTAAGAGAATAAAAAGAAAATTAGGATATGTTTGCACCGTTCAACCTAAATTGGAAGTCCTTAATTAGGTTGTGGGTGAAATTGCGGACAAGCGACTCATATAATGGGGCTTGGAATTCTCGCAGACGGATAGTTTACAGAACGATTGGGGATGCCGGAAATTTCCATTCCGCCAAATACAGACTTTGAGCGCGGTTTCGGCCCGAAAATACGAAAATCAAACACGTATCCGGGAAGTATTTGCATCATTAACTTGGGCAACATTTTTCACCGGCACTATGGGAATGTTTCCGGGCCTTATTTGAATTCTGTTTTCGAAAACAAATTTGAACTTGAGCTGGATTTAGAACACAAGCAAACTTTCTCAGTATATTGAAATTCAATTCACTGATATTTAACAATTATCTTATGATATAAACAATTCTCTTGTTTGAAAATCGTTCAATCTTTCGTTGTAACTGAATTCGCAAGATAAAAATTTTCGCGTTATTTAAACTATTAAGAAATTTAATCAGGAATTTGGGTTGGGCAATACATCATCGTTGAGTTCAATAGTCTCTAAATTTATTAAAAGAACTTCCGATTCCTGACCAAAATATTTTTGCCTCCAAAATCGCATGAGATTGGCTATAAGTCCCGAATGTAAGTATATCCTTGATTTGAATAACATTAAATCCTCTTTTGAATGAGCAATACCATTTTTTCCGTTGAAGATAAGCTGGTTCCTATGGTAGAACTACGTGACCAATATTCTTCGTTAATTCTTCGTTAATTTTCTATATAGATATCATTTTTTCTATAAAAGATGAGAGACAACTTTGTTTAAAAACTAACGTCTTTGGTTGTAAAAATGAAAGGTACTAAGCACGATGACTAGTTGAAATATAAGTCGCGGAACATTTACGATGGATTCAAATAATCAGATTTAACCCCTAAGATTACTTCTCATAAATATTAAATACTTTACGAAGCAAATTCTTTCCTAAACCTCTTTAAATGCAATTTACCGCCTCCAATGCAGTTATTGATGGTAAATTACAATTTGGCGAATTTTATTTTCATATATATTAATAATTTTAATCCGAAAGGTATCAAGAAACATTACTAGTATTAGTGCTAAAGCATATTCACCGGCGGATTCATTCAAAATTTTACAAAAGGCATACATTTCAAACATTAATTTTAGTAGATCGGAGTTGCTATGAAATGGTTTTTAAAAAGTGCGTAGATATTCTGAAATATCATTCAAGGTTTCGAGAAAAAAATCATCTAGCGCAGATCATCAGATACGTAGTCGGCGGTCTTTTGAAATTATAATTAAATCACGTTTCACGAAACATATCTCCGTATTGTTTTTCTGCAAACGCTCAGACAAATCTTGTATAGGAGTTATATGTCATCTATATTCAATAGTTCATCGCGAAATCGTCTCCGGCGATCTCCAACCGGTTTCGTTTCGATACTTGATCCCCGCCGATGTTTTCACTCATCCTTCAATAGCTTCGTAACGAACTCTGGCGCGAAAAAATTCCGTTCCGTCCTGTTGTTAACATCCAGAGCCATTCGGAGAATTTTTTCCACGTCGCTCATTACGAAAAAGAGGCAGAGTTGCGTGAATCTTCAGGTTCCCTTCACTCCAAACTCCTGGTGATTTCAACGGCCGATGAAAGTCAACGGCCGCTCGCCCCTTTCCGCATTTTTTATCTCTTCCAATTCTAACGACACCATTGTCCGTTTCTCCAATAATATCCATAGTAAAAACCATTCGTGTCGTAGATATGGCTCGTAATACTTCTCCGGCTACTTGAGACTTTCTGATACCATTTATTCCGGCGACAGTCTTTTAGGTATGCGTGCGAAATGAGTTTTCGACATGAACACAAAGATTTGTGAAGGAATTTCCAAATACCAGTGGAAATTACCGAGCTGAAGGGATGGAGACAGAAATGTGGGCGGTATGAATTCGAAAGGTACAGAAAGAGAGAGGCGGCAGAGCAACTGGGACTGAGAGAAAGAGTGGGCTGACGGGAGAAATCGAGGGCACCCTCTTACACGACCTAGAAGGCGGTGTCGCGGAAGCCCCTCTGTAATTTGCACCGAAACTTAGAGGCACCAAAACATCTACCGAAAAGAAAAGGTCCTCTCGGAAAAGGAACCTCAAAAAAAAGTCACCGAAGGAGCACAAGGGACGGATGATTTAAGTCCACGGAATTGGCGGTTTGTAGCCATCGCTTCCCTTCGGAATACGGTTGCTTGTTTTCGTTTTAGTCATCCTCCTTGGTTAGTCACGTGGTCGGCGAATAGATGAGCGTAGAAAATTGCCACAAGAGGCTGTCATTTCAGACGGTTTACAGCCCAAGAGGAAGGACGTGCCGCCTTTCCAGCGGACATATGGCGAAACCAACAGTTCTCTTGCCCTAACCGATACGAAAGGTTTCGTGAACGTAACGAAGCACAATTCGCTTGGAAAGTCACTGAAACACTCTTAGTCCAGAGGGTCCAACACTCCGAAAAATTGCGTCCATCGAAGGCAGTCCCACAGAACGTTTACGAGCGTCCCGTTCCAAAACTCCGTGCTCACACACTCGCAAACAAGCAGCGTCGTATCCAATTCGTGCAGACTCCGACAGGTGTTACGAACCGACACATCCACACTTTCCCTCCTTTAGATCACACTTTGGGTACTTACCGGTCGCCATGGCTGTGCGGTGACACAGCTCCCGGGCGTAAGAGCGACCCCAGTCGCTTCGTCCCCCTTGGGTCTACCAGAGGAACAAAGTAAAACACACTTCCCACTTTAGCCGAAGAGTCCTCCTGCCGCCTTCGGCGTCTTGAGACAGACTGAAGAGAACCGGCCCACAGAGTCCGGGAGGATGAGGGCGGAAGGGGAGACCACGAGAGAGGGATAAAGGTGGGCAGCGAGAGAGAGGAGTGTGGGTGTGAGGGTGGGGGAGAGACGGTGGGTCTTATGGGGGAAGGGGTGGGGTACGGGGGGGAGTGAAATGCGGTGGATGGGGTGGCATAAGCAGCAGCCGACACCGCAGGTACCCCTTCCAGAGAGTGGCTTTCTAGGTGGGGAAGTGACGTAAGGAGTAGTCGAGGAGGAGAGTCCCTATTGGCCGGCTAAGAGCCGTTCTGCCTCGGTGAGAAAGACGGAGGGGTTATGGGTGGGAGGAAGGGAAAGCGAAGGTGGGCGAGGAAGAGCGTAGGTGAGGGAAGGGGTAGGGATAGGGTTGGATGCGGAGGGATTCCGTAGAGGATCTGATGAGTCTTCAGAGGTGCACCGCACTCAGATGCTGTCCCCACACAAAGAGAGGGATTCGACGCTGTTCAAGCGACGGCGATCTAAGTGCAGTAGCTGAATACCGCCTCTAAAACTCGCGTTCAACACGAGATGAATCCAAGAGATCTTGGACATTCAAGAGATGGATTCACGTAAAAAATATTAAATCGGTATCCCTTTCTTGCTGCATATTAATTTCCCGATAAACAATTATTTATAATTCGCGAATATACAACTCTGAAATCGGTGCATAATGCAAAGAGCAAGTGGGTTCAGAGAAAATAAACAAAAACTGGAAGAGAATGAGGAGTAGTCGAGATTTATCCCTTGCGGCAAAACTGACCACAGGTCTTCAGGTGCATGGAATCCCCGCACCGGAAATTCCGTCGGTAAAGGTTCCTGCGTGTTCGAGCTAAATTTGCTAAACAAAGGTATACGAAATAGCTGCTTATCTTTCACAGGAGCGGTCATAGAAACTTAAAAATGGAGGAAGGAGATTATAGACTTATGTCCTTTAGAACTCATCTCTAATTAACTTTTAAAATACTATTATTTCGCGATAAAAGTAGTAGATATATCAGTGGTCAAGGAAAACTGAACAGTCTCATTTTAATTCAAGCTCTTTTGCTCCTTGGAAAATTAGTATTGTACGATAAAGTTATCTAAAAGGGGTAAATTCGCCCCCTTTGCACACCTGTAGATTTGCCAATAATCTTCCATGAAAAATTAATTTTATAAATCTCTGATAAGATGTAGAGAAACGGTTCGACTTCCGAACAAATTTACTAACTCATTTTATTTTTCAACAGTTTATTAACTAAGATCGTCATCCGAGTAGGCCCTCCAATTAGATTTTAAATTTAGATAAGTACCCCGCGAGCCTCCAGTGGCGTATGGCAGGGCGTGAATCAATTAATGAAGAAGAAAATCGTTGTAACAATCTAATTACCGCTATACCTCCGAAAAATTCATTCCGAGTATTTTCATTTTATATTCAGTTATTGATGAACCTTTACAGATAATTTGAAAGCAACCATAATGCATGCAAATGAGATAAAACTACGTAATTAGAGTCCAGAATATGTGTGCTTCTTATCTACCCAATAAAGAAAACACGTAAGACTTTTTCGTGAGCAATACATTTGCATGATTTCTTTGAATATAAAAAAACTAAATCTTAGATAATTTCGATTTCCACAGATAATTTACTTACTTAGATGGCCGTGGCTTCTGAAATGTATTTTATATTTAAGAAAATTGCACAGAAATGGAACGTATGCCATTTTATTGAATATATTATTTCCTGAGTAGTTTAATTAAAGAATGGGCAGAAACGGTAATTATCATTTTCATGTGCTTATCTAATGGTGGACTTTCAACAAGTAAAGGATATCATCATCCACTCTAAATACTTCGGAAATACAGGGAACGGATGTTTCATTCCTCCGGAAAGAAAGCACAATAGATATATTACTGCGTCCCTTCAGAGCGAGCTTGAAATCATCACACCCGCTGCCAGACACCTGACAGGTGACTTGCAGGATATCCAATACAAATAGACGCAGTAACGACGTGAACTCAGATATTTTGATTCAAATGAATTCGTATAGGAAAGGAACTCTCCCTTTCTTTAAATTGAGCCTTCGGATGGAGTTTAAAGTCGTAAAAAATGCAGCGAGTCAGATGTTGGAGTCTATTAATACGCTTTTTTATGGAAGGTAATGAAGGGGGGCTTCTGGGAGGCGATTGGAAGTGGAGGGATGAGGCGGAAGAGATCCCAACGACAGGATTCAGCCGTGCATTCGCCGGCGCATCACGCCCTCGGATGTGACGGCAGGAAGGATTCGAGCATCAAGGCGTCTCTCATAATGACGGTTTTCTCGGAGCGAAAGAGCGAAATCATTGCTATTTGAGTAGATTGTCGGGGAAGAGGCGAGGCGTGTGTGATGAATGGCACGAATTCGGAGATCTTCAGGGGAGGAGGATCTAATTCATCATGTGATGAAGTCGTACGTCTCTAATGACTAATTTGTTAGCCTTAGATTTAGATAGGAAGTGATTTGCCGCTTTATCTCAAAGGATTTAATGAATTCCCTCGCTGATGGAGAGGAAAATGGAGCTGATGGAGTGGGATAGGTTTACACAACCTGTAGCGTAGCGATGACTTTTTGTAGTTATGCTTTAAGTTATGCGTTAAGATCGAAGACCCCCTTACATAACTTATGTGTAACTATACTGTGAAATAATTTTTTTATATAAGGGCGAGGTTATTGACTCCGATTAATGGATATAACTTTTTTCTTTCTAGCCTTATTCCCATCACTTACGGGTAACGATATTTGATTACTGTTGGCGATGAATATGAATTTGCCATTAACCTTAATCGTAAAAATCGGACACATAAAGAAGAATCCGACTATCCGGGACTCGAACCCGAGACCTTGGGGTTGGGGCACTGGTATGCTAACCACTCCGCCATCACGGTCGGTTGCGAATATACTGGATAACACTGTCAGATAAGTATAATTTATCGTAATTCGTATAGCTGTTCAAACGTTATATATTACATTAACAATACGGTAAATTAATGAAATTTACAAGAAGATGACCGGTATGATGCGATAAATGGGACATGCAATTTTATATTTGAATTACTACTTATTAATATGATCAATTTATTTTCAAAGGCAGCAGGAAATTATCTTTAAAAATATTATATTTCAGAAAGCATAGAAAATAAAAATGGTTGTTTAATAAAATAATTAGGTTCTGTTTGACTCAGATTTTTTTTGATAATTTTCTTTTCGCTACTCTCATAGATATTCTGTAATAAATAATATACTCTAAGAACATCCTCGCAATCTACGTATAAGAAACGATACAATCAAGATAATTTAGCATCAAGAGCGAACGTATGTACAAGTGAAACCAATGTACAAAAACCTGCGTAATACCATCAAATCAATAAAAGGTAATGCTACAGGAGCTGTAATGACTCATAAAAATTGATGGTCTTTTTTATCTCCAATCCAATCATATCCTACTCTTCTTAAACTCAACAATGGAATTCATCTCGAAGCTTCTTTCATTATTTATACCTATAAACTTGGTTTTTGCCGTCTCCTTTTTCAATTAAAGCAAAGCCGATTAATTAAGCAACTATTTCTGTGGAAGGCGAAGACCAGGAGGTTTGAAACTACAGTTGGTCGATGGATAGCTCGGTAAGAACCTTTCCCACATTCGTGGGAAATTCCCAACCGTATTAAGCAGCCAGGAAGCTTTAACCTTTTCACTCCTGTTCAAGGACAAACAAACAAATTCAGGCACCTGTTCTGATCGCAAGCTGAATATCATGAATATCAGAATCCGAGATTCAATGGCTGAAGGAAGGCTACGATTCATTGCAGTTTTTTGTCCTCCATCAACGGATATCAATTATGAACGTGTTGCCTTCCGATGAGATGGATCGAAGGGAATGGGGAAACAGCTGTGTCTCGTACTTTATCATTGCTGGGACAGAAGAATTTCTAGAAACTTGGAAGCATTTCTACTCATCGTAGAAGATTTGAAGTCAAAAAGTCTAACTCTCCAAGCCTTAAGAATTTGAATATCAAAAGAATCCTGCGAAATTGGGAGTGAAATATATCTTCTTTGCTGAAAGAATTACTCTCTTTCACTGTGTGGAAATAAACACCGCTATGAATATTTAGTACTTAAATTTAAATATTAAGGCAGCGAAAGTATTGTGAATGGAATTGCAATGTATTTGTTCCATAGTTGCGTATCTAATAGACTGCAACCAATCGCACGTATTTTTTTAATAAGATCAAACAAATTAACGCCTATAGTTTCGGCCTTCACTTGGTGTTATGCCATAAAGGAATAAAATTAATTGTTAGTTCAACCGGTTTACTTTACTCCACGATCAAAACAAAAATTAAGCGAAATTTCGTCAAAAACGCGTATTTCTGAAATTCGTTAGAAACAACTCCCATTTTAATTATACAAAATTTTCCAAGGGTAATGTATTGATTTTAATTAGTTAGTGCCGAAAAATATTGTAAATACCACAAGATTTTAAAAGAAAAACAGTTCCCTATTTTCTGTTTCTAACATAATTTTATTATGATGAATTCAATGACGTGTGATATTTTTCTACTTTTATACCTTTCACCACCAGTCCACTACATCACATGTTGTGAAAGCAGGCGTAGATGCAAGATTATGCGCTGTTTATCCATACACTAAGACAGATTTGAACTGGAGTTTAATCCTACTTTCAGAAAACCACAAGATGCTTCCTTTTTCAAGTGGTTCATAGGCAAAAGTTTATGCGCTATATTTCAAAACTATGAGGAGTTATAAGTTCGTTTGCCAAGGATCAGAATTAATCTTATTGCTAAGAATACTGGGAGTGCTATCCTTCTCACTAATCAGGGAATAAAATGTATCACAGAACTCTTGCTCATCATCGAATATTGAATCAAAGCCTTTAAAAATAATCCCCTTTATTATGATTCCATTCCAGATAACGACCGAAAGGTTTGAACACTTCGTCGTGTTGAGAGATCCACTCAAAGTTCCCATGGAAGTCGAGGCTCATTGTATCGAAATTCGTAATGTATACTTAGCGAGCCATCAATCCATCTACGCATTACTTCTCGGAATCATGAAAACTTGGGGAGAGCATCGCCGACCAAGAGCCTCGCTGTCGGGCTTTGTAGGATCGGTAATCACTCGGAGCAAAGGCATGGAACCACCGACGCGGATGGGAAATGATTTTTTCGTGGAAGTGAAAAGGGAAGAGGATGATGGACGTACGAGGTGCGGGGGTGGAGTCGAGAGAGTGTAAGAAAGAAAGGGGGAGAGAGCGAGGGGAGGGCTAACGGAGTGGCGAAGGGACGGGAGGGAGTCGTGGACGGAATAAGAAAGGATGGCTGTTGGTCGGGGGAGAAGAATAGGAAATGGAAGAATGCTGCCGCCGTCGATGCCCCGGAGGACGGAAGGGTGGGAAATCATAGGAATGCTCGTGAAGAAAGCGATAGCGCCGAAGAAAGGGAAGCTGCGTGCTGAAGCGAATTTGCCCCGTCGCGCTCGCCTCTGCTGGGCGACGCTGGCCACGGATTCCACCTCTACAAAGTAGAGTAACCTCGATGGTAGTATGTGTCACTAATGGAAGTGAAAAGGAAAGTTTGATCGAGTATAATCAAATCTGGTGGGACGTCATACTTAACAAATACACTGAGAAGAATGCATATATTGTCCAGAGGTTATAAAAATTAAATAACCTATTGGAAATATATATGTAATTTTTAGGGGCCGTTCTCAAATGATGCCACAGCATTTTTGGGATTTCTGAACCGACTCTACCCATCCGTCGCAAAGTGTCACAAATTATCATACTCGTCTAAAGTGCGGCATCATTTGTGACATAGGTGGCATAAGGACGACTCCTGTACATTATAAAGAAGAAAACATTCCAAGAAACTTCTTATTGCCTATTTACGATGAAAGGCACAGTTTTTGTCTCATTACTTAATCTTTGAATATATCATCGCAGCTTTATAAAATTTAACAAAGATTCATATGTTGACGGACAAGACTGAGGAACGATTTTTAAAGCGATAGGGATAGGAGATAAAAGAACGCGTCGTTATCTGCAGTTTCATAATGATAACTATCGAGTCCACAATTAGGATTTCACTTTCAGCCCACACTGTAAAGTTATGGCCTAATATCCCTTGATTAGCATAATCCAATTTATCTTTTCGTATTTATACGTCAAGGTGTTCTGTGATTCGTGATTTCTAGAAGTGTTCTCTGTCTTGCTTTTGACGAATTCAGAATTATAATTATAATTGATTAATGAATATTAGAGTAATAATTACTGTATCCATTAAATATCACCAATTATTAAAAGTAGTTATTTTACGCACCTCTTTGAAATGATTTAAAAAAATGATTTAACCTGAGGATAACTTGCAATGCTCTTAATTCGTTTTTGGACTCGGATTGAGCTGAACTTGTGAAAAATCACGAATATTTGCCATTAACAACATTTAGGGAAATTTCAGGTTAGTAGAATTCCAGTATAACAATAAAAGGACACGAATACACATTCGAGAATTTTCCAGAAATATGCATAATTAAAACATGACAAGCAGCAGGAGTGATTTCAAAAGAACGACAGCAAGACTTGGGCTGTAGTGCAGGATGGAAAATACAACAAGAAAAACATTAACGAGTTGAAAATTGAAAACAAAACAAGAGTGGAACATGTAAGCAGAACGAGCGAGCAAACCACTGTCAAAATATCAGTGGGAAGAAGCAAGTATGGGCCGACCAAGGAGGCTGAGCGATAAATCCGGTGAGGAATGAAATTGAAAGGGCACTGGGTGTATAAGCCTTCGGGAAAACAAAACGAGTCAGATGAGAAATGAAAAAAGTATGAAAAAACTCAATGATGAAATGTATATAATGATCGTTACTCCGAAATATATAAAATTTTTCGAGCAATCAAAGGTTAATTTGAATATTATTACTGAAAAGGCTCTTGTTGATTTGGGGCATCACCTTGGATTAAAGGCCGCAAATGTTTTTTTTTCCGAAGAGGCTTAAGGTAAGGCGAAAAGGTCGTAATTTATTTAGCGTGGGATCTTCATTTCCAAATAAGGAAACTTATATCTCTGGTCATCACGGGAAGTGATCGAGGTTTTTATTGTATAAATGCTCAATGATTTCATTGATATTGAGGATGGTACAGAAATTACTGCCCTTAACCTACTTGGCTACTCCTTAACTACTAAACTTGTATGGTATGTAACTTTTAACTCTTGGCTTATCGGTAGTGTTTAATAAAAAATACTTCGACAGCTAAGGTCATATCACATCCCCTCTGGAAATCAGATCCGGGACCACAGACGCACGCGCTTCCCTCTGGGCCATCCGGTAGCCCTTCATGGTGTACTTCACGATTCCGAGATACGTGGACTCTTATGTTTACCATTCTACTCTACATTCAATAGTCATTATTCTGAATCCTTTGGTCTAAGGTGAGTTTAGAGGGACTGCGTTACAAATGTTCCTACAACAATTTATTTCTGTGTTTAAAATAATTCGAAAAGAACTTACTTCTAATCAAAATAATGCGGTTTTACAGAATCGGAATACTTTTTAGATGCTAAGGAAGAAAGCTGGAACATGGGAGCGCTAAAAGTCGGAAAATATATCGAGGAAGCTGGTAGAGTCAAATGATATTAATTAGTAATCATAAGTTTTAATTTCTAGGATAAAAATTTCATATGCAACTGAGGCAAATGGAGAGGGGACTATATGATTTCACTAATAAATTACAAGTTCGATTATTCTCACAAAATTTCCTAAATCATTTCATAATTTGCAAAATTTTACCTTTACAAAATACATTGCAGTTATAAGTGAGTATTACTCCTTAGACAATGCCACATCAAGCGCAATTTAATACTTTTTCCGAGTAAAATGATGTACAACATAATTAGATTTATTATCAGCTATTTGACGTAATATCAGAAACTGATACTTCCCGGAGTTTAACGCATTAATGTTTGATAATAATGCCATTATTGAGGCCTAACCAAGCACTTTGAACCTGATTCCCCATAATCCACCATCTCCACCTTCATGAAAACAATAGACGAGGAAATAAGCAGATATGAGCATGAGGACATGTTCTCATAAGGTCTCCCTGAATTATCCCTCTGAACCGTAATTTAGAGGAAATTATATTGCTCCGCCTTACGCTTATCTGGAAGAACATTTTAAGTGTCCAGAGGCATCTTATTGTTAATTCGCACCTCTTCCTTCCATAATGCGGGACATTCTGTCCATTCCCGCACTGTAAAATTAAAAGCGTTGCAAAATTATTCATGACGAATCAGACCGTAACTAATGTAGGGGGGTAAAGGGCCTTTGTTTCCGAACCGCTCTATTATTCTAGCCCGAATTTCACGCCGATGTTGCAAGTAATTAGATGGAGGGCCAAATAATGCTGACCCTTACTCTAGTTCCAGTTGCAGATTAACACAATTACGGAATGAAAATACTATTAGATATCCATCAGCCCATATCTGTATAAACTACGTAACTGAAATCACAGTCATTCTGAAGAGAATAATTTTAACGCGCGATAATGTCCCTCGATTGTTATTATTTGTAACTGTGGTAATAGTGCGAAACTAATATTTTCTTTCCTTGTGACTCTTTTAGGTTCCTCTTTGTTTTCGCGGAAAAGGATGTCCACTGAAATAATTTATTACGAGCTCGGCATTGAAAATGGTGGGAATGTTTTATCTGGGAATATATCAACAAGTAGATATATTCCCAGATAAAACATTGATAAAAAATTTGCTAAAATTGCAAACGGGTAATAACCGTCTCTTCTTACAGATACAGGTTTATCAACTCATAAAAATCCATGCATCTATATCTAAACCTGTAACTACAACAAGACTCATTATTGTATCTCACTACCACAAAGTTAAGCCTGATCTCATCACTCATGTAACTACACGCGGATGACAGGGCATTGCAAGGGTTGCATGCACCATGACTCCCTAAGTAATTACCAAGACTTCCCTAAGTGATTACTTTTTCGGACGGTTGCCGAAAAAATGTATCTTTGAAGCGTTTTGTTATAGTATCCATTTCTTTAATCTTCTTCACAGTATCAAAACTGCATCAGTTACAGAGAGAGATGCATAATATCGCCAACATCCTCTGAGAAGATAATTACCCTGATTTTAGCAATTAAGTTAAGCCTTGTTGAAACCTTTTAATTTTATATAATAAAATCTATATATTAGAGAAGATATATGCTATGTATGTATAATGTAGGAGATTCTAGGGTTCGTTAACGCTTTTATCATAAGTAAAAGATATCAAATATTTGCCAAACCTAAACCCTTTTTTGAACGAATAAATTAAATGGTTAGATCTCTTTCAACATTTTTTAATGTTACTTAATAAATTAAAAATAATTTACTGCAAATTTTAATAGGTGGAAATTTTTAGAAACCCGTGATGAAAGGTTAAATATTTTTCCTTTTAGAGGAAAATGCAGAACCCTATGTTTTACCTAAATGTAGTTTTGATCATTAACTTCAGCTTAAATAAAATATGCTTTTGGCTCAAGTATTATACTTAATCATAGCTACGGGAGCGTACATAAAATACGTCCCAGAAGGCTCAATATCACACCAAAGATTAACATGTAGTGATCAAAAAAACGAGCACAGAAGAAATATTTATAATGAGATATTATTAAAAAAACGACTGACTTTAACGAGAATTCTCTGGATGGATCGGGCCGAATGCTTCTGCAAACGAAATCTCGTAAAATTATAATTTACAGTGTTAATTAGAACTGTATGTAGAGTATCATTCAGCATCCCTTCATGGAATGTAATCCTACAAGAAGTATAAACGCATCAGCCAAGAGACGCTATCACCCCCGTCGAAGACCGCCGAATCGCACAAAAAGTTCTTTTTTCTTTCCCTAAATTTGGGCGACCGCTGAACCGTTTTCTGGAAATTGCATTGGGAACGGAAGGAGAGCATGTGAAGATACATTTTCTCGGCGTTTTTTGATACTTTTCCGCCGTAAATTATCTTTCAATTATCCGCCTCATTGGCTCAACATTTCCTTTTGGAATTTCATTTATCCTCGCGTGGGATACGTGACTGAAGAGAGGACTTGAACTTTAATTGAGGAAGAGTCATCTTGAATGCAAAACTTCATCGTGGAAAGCTTTTAAGGGACAAAATAAGGACAGAGAATAATAGGACGGAGAGTTTTTTTGATGAATGTTCATCTAATAACTTAAGTAACTATGAATTGTCAAACGTAGTATCTCCTGGATACCAATAGTATTAAAGAAATTCCATCTTAAGATGTTATATTTATGTCTATGAAATGTAGCCAACAGATGCACAAATAAAAACAAACTACGAGTATGTATTACCACAAAAATTTTAAACTACCACTAAAACACTACTAAAATTGGTAGTTTAATAAAATTTTTTTGAAATATTACATAGTTTGTTTTCATTTGTGCTCCTGATGGGTCCATACCACGAAGTCACGACCGAAGTTGTTCAGAAAAAAACAATAAAAAAAGTCAAAACCAAAATCCAAACACCATAGAAAAGTACCCGAAACGTCATTCGCTCAATAAGGAAGATGTGTTCTCTCGAAGTTTTAGATCCAGAGATAATTTAATGAATTATTCCTTTTTCTTCACTTTTTCTTTTGGGCCTCATCAAGATTTCATTAATCATTCTGCCTTTCACTTCTTTGATGATTGAAGCTTCTTCCTTTGGTCGTAGGGCTCCTTTATCCCCAAGGTTTAGTCACCATTATCTTCAAAAGTATTCATTCTTTTAAGAAATCCTTGGTAGCCATCATCTCTAAACATCAATCAACTACGCTTTATCTAGTCTGCTCATCGTTCATAATCCTCACTTATCAACTCCATTCAAAAGCTTCAATTATATGATAAATAATAGGTAACAATTATAGAAACAAATAATAATCGGTCATAACATATTCCAAAGATAAATTATCAGAGACACCAAAGACAAAATATCACTAGTACTAGTAACGAAGTTTCAAAGCCAGTGAAACGAGATATTACTTTACATCTGCCAAAAAGAACCAGATATTTCACTTGAAATTCATCAGGATATTTTTTTAAGGAACAAAAAGAACAAGTATCACATTTATGGGATGAAAACTGTACTCAAGATGGCTGCGACTCCATTCACGTCACCTGCCTTCATTCTTTCCAGCTTTCCATCTTCTGTAGTCAACAGAGTGCATTTGAGTCAGGGATAAGACGCTGAATACGAATCGATGGCAATCGAAAGCACGTACATAAATCACGCCTCGCGCAGATGACCCATTGAAAATCCCATGGATCCCGACGAGTGGAAACACTGGCACGAAAACAAATGGCATTATAAATCTGTTCTTCTATTTGTCTAGGGCCAATATTTCCCCATGCGCCGTCACCTGCCTCCTGTGGCGCATATGCATTGAATTTCATCGCCTGAAGCATTCATCGGAGACTAAAGGTCAGAATTTAACGCACATTTATGTGATGAAAGTAATTTACAGGTAATGGATCTTCGACAGTGGCGTTCCTGAATGTCACATAAACAGGTTCCAGAAAGTTGGGGATAGCTGAATTTAGCATAGCGATAATTAAAGTGATGTTTCGTCGAATATGATGTGTAGAATATTCACTCAGGAATATCTGTGTTAATAAATTTTCATATTTAAATAACTTTATACCATGAGTTTTCGATGTTGAGTTGGCAGAGAAAGCCAGGATTTTTAAATACACGCTCGAAATCGTTGAGTTATTATGCGGTCAAGCCTCAGCGGCTATAAACTCATATACACGATTTATTTTTAGCCTCCGACGAGATAAACATATTATTCAACACCAAGAAAAATTCTGTACTTGGACATCAAAACCATACAAGATTACCTGCCACCCAGAGGAATGCAATAAAGAATCTAACATAGTTTCCATTTGGCACTGTATCAAGAGAAAATTGTTTTGCGGCATAAAGAAATATTTAGAGTAATAATTAATATAACGTGTAAAAATACATAGTTAAGGTAAATCCATAAATTAATTCGTTAGAAATGTGACTCTGTTTTTATATGTATTCCGGGTATAAAAAATAAAGACGGAATTGATGTACAAGGTATTAAGTACAGAATCACAAGACTTAATCGAGGAAAAATGAACTAATTAATAGTGCTTGCAGTTATTTACCATTAGTTTATTTATTAATTTTCTATGTGTCTGAGATATAACCAGATTGTCAAATACATAGATTCGATGGGTATTCAGATTATGGCCTATACGTATAATGCAAAATAAACTGAGCTTATGATATAAAA
Organism: Pachydiplax longipennis; assembly: GCA_036926295.1. Classification (NCBI taxonomy): domain Eukaryota; kingdom Metazoa; phylum Arthropoda; class Insecta; order Odonata; family Libellulidae; genus Pachydiplax; species Pachydiplax longipennis. The sequence goes on along the minus strand of JAVFKF010000004.1, from coordinate 35,020,501 downwards.
ATGAACATACTGTTTTTACAATACGTCAACCTCAATTTATCTCTTGAGAATCTTACATGTATGTTGACAATAAGTTACGAGATACAAAATTTTCAAGGAGTACAGGTGCAATTCGACAGAGCGTATATCGTTTCATCCTAATGTCAGAGTGTTAAAAGAAGAGACTGTACATATTCCCCAAAATAATTTTAATTAGATTTTTACTCAAATTATTCTGTGGAAAAGTACAAGCTTCTCTTCTTTTAACACGACGTTTTCAAGAAGATTTCGCCAACGACTATAAATCTCATTATATAAAAACCACCACCACCATACCTGTGTCAGAGATTCATGGATATTGAACGCGAAAATGATTACATTAGTTAAGGAGACGCAAAGCAAAAATGTGAAAAGAAATTTTTTCGCACGAGTTTAAGAAAATATTCAAAAAGAAAAGAAACATAGGAGCAGTAAGAAGATGATGATGAGGCGAAACCGGAAAACGTTAATTCTTGGAAAGGCAAAAGAGTATGTGGAGCCATAATTATTTGATGGCTGATTTGTAGTTTATTACCAATTAAGTGATCAATAAAATGGGTAAAGGTAATTGAAACCTTAAAATGATAAGAAAAATCTTGAGAAGAAAGAATTAACACTCTAACGAAAAATCTCTGACGTGAGGGCGAACAGGTCATTTTAGTTCATGATAAAGATACAGCTTACTTTTTGAGAATATTCACAGATTGGTAAACGTTTGGTGATACCTATTCTTAAATTTCATTACATATTGTAAGAATCACAATTTACGCTTATTTTTCCTCATTCGTTCGTGGAAGCGATATCACGAAAAATGAGTCATAGCAATATTCTCCACTCAAGACAGGTCAAGTAATATTTTTCTGATTTGTATGCAAATGATGCACTTTAAAAGACTGTAAAAGAAATGCGTGATGTTAGGCACGAGGCGTGCACTCTCTCGTGTCGACTTTCTGTCAGATTTGGGAGGAGAAAAGTTAAGTGTAGCGTCTGCCTTCCGGTGCCTCCCTTGAGTTAAGGCGAGGGTCCGCTATAGCACTTCCATTTAAGAGAAGAGAAGTGTGAAAGAGAAGTAATTAGCTGAAGTCTCGCCCTTCTAACAAGTACGTGTTCACGTCACTCGTTTACTACTTGAGTGTTAATCGAAAAATTAACGGAGAGTTTGGAGTTTGGAGGAATTTAAGTTTTGTTCCAGCACCAAGAAACGTCCTGAAAGAGATACCTGTTGGGGAAAATATTTCAGGAACACATCCAAAGAATATTTTGAGATTGAGATTGAGTGGGGATGAGATTGAGAGTGGGATGATTTTTTTAATACTTTAAATCTTGAGTCGATTATTCGTAAGAAGGAATTCATTGGTGGTAGTACTTTTAAAAGTTTTTTTTACTATGCAGACATTCAATCAAATGCATGAGTGTTTTTGGCAACCATTAAAATGGCATGATAAAAAGTGACAATACTCAAACGAATCATTCTCTCCTTCCTACTTTCTGATAATTAAAAGTATTTCTTCTGTGAAGTACAGAAGTCTATCTATTTACATGCATCATAATACACATCCACTGTTAAGAATATTTATATTTACATTTGAACCCTGCAAACCGCCACTGGCGCATGGCAGGGGGCAGGGGGATATTAATAAAATTGAGGATATAAGTGCAATAGATTTCAATAACAATTAATATAAAGGATACAAATGGAGATAGTGAAATCAATATTTTACGCCTTTTGTTGTAGTTAATCTCCGGTTTACCTGTAGAAGTATATAAGAAGTTGGTTTCCATAAAACCCATTTTTTTTTCTTTAAGTCTTTTGAGCTAACTCCTCTACTACTTTCTCGTACATCGGAAAGAATTAACACTGATAAACTAGCTATGCGAAGGTGTGACTTCGCGCAAAACCATCTCCATAATGGAATAGAATCTACTAGTGAAACTAGTCGCATCAATAAAATTCTGTGAGAGTGTACAACGTGATTCTTTTCCATTGTTAGTTAAAACTGAATTTATGATTCATCTTTTAATTATCATAGACGGGAAAGCGATTTGTTTCGAGGACATCTTTCGCTACTTTTCGGCTTTATTATCAGTTTACCTTAGAACAGATGAATTACAATTTTAATGTGATTGAATAAATTTCAATTTGCTTATTCCAAACTACTCGATTACGTTTGATGTATACATGTACAATATACAATATTAAATGAACTATTCTATTTTAATTCAGATCGAGTTAATAACAACTATGAGGAATTTTTAAAGGCATTTTTGTGTAGTGCTAAGAAGAAGTTATGTTGTGTCGCGGAAACTTTTCATTAGTGCTATCAGATTCACATTTGGCGTGAAATATCTCATTAACTTTATGTCCCGTACATCCCTTCAGAAAGATAAACACTTAAAACTCTTCTTTCTTCCATTTAAGGTAGCGACAACTCATGAATTAACAGCAGAAACTCACTTTGTTTCGTGTGTCAAACTGTCATCGCTGTAAGCAGATGAGGACAGAGCTTAATATAGTAAATCGTAAATAAGGCTAAAAGAGCCCATTGAATATTTGAGCACGAAGCTCTTTGGGGTCCACCCATCCTCATAACAGAGAAAATCTCCGGTTTCACTGCCTTTCTCGTTTCCTCAAGATGAGGAGGGTCCGACGAACCCGCGTTATCTCCATCAACTACCTGAAGCCGACCATCTTCAGATAAACTCTTCCGAAACCCAAACATAGTTTCCGTCCGAAAGGGAAACGCGACAACCTGTAGGATCTCAATCGGAGAAAATTGTACCCCATCCGGAGGAAAAACAAGCATTCCCATTATCTTCACACCGCGCAACCCAACCCAAAACTATGGCTTCCCTTCGATATCGGAAGGTTACTCTGGGGAAAATGCGTCGGCTACCAGGATCTCGATGTTTTAAAGGAAATATCCCTCTGTGGTCACCGAGGGGCCAATTGACATCGGGATGGATATGCTTGAGGTGATGTCGAGGCGAAGGAACTCTACCAACCTCGACGATGCAGTGGGATAACGCCCTAAGAGACCGCTTAGCTCTCACACTTCCTCCTCCCCGCCCCCTCCCGCGGTGGGGCGTGTAAATATTTGGGTGGGTGGTGGCGGAGCCACGGCGAGCGGTAAAATGTTGGTTGGAGTGTGGGGCAAAAACGCGGGGCTAAGGAAGAATGGGAAGGAAGGGTACACTCGATGGAATTCTACCGGTATGGTACATGTGGGACTTCACAGGTTGTGCAATGAATATGGCCGACTTAGACAATTGAGGGGGTGGCCTAATGCTGATTGCAGCTTGAATGATGTACCTCTTTCTCACCGATTTTAATCTCACAGCAAAGTTAGCCACTCGTAGGGGTTTGTTTTTAAAAGGGAGGAGCTTCTTAAAATTCATAAAGGATTCAATACATATAAGTATGATTAGCGCAAAAGTCTTTTTCAGGGAAAGAAAAAGCAATTTCTCCAAGGCATTTAGGTTGAGATACCCTTTTATGAATTTTATCGAAAGAAATTTCATGTTTCCTGCATGCTTCCTTCATGAGTAATTTAAACATGCCGTCGGTCTTCTTCAAGGTAGAGATAATATGAAAGCTACTGAGTAATACTTAACCACGGCATTCATTTTCGATTTCTCTGAATTTGAACGCGACAAAATGTTGTTTTTGGGTGATTTTTCCACAATTACATTGATAATTTTCACTCATAGCATTAAGGAAAGCGAAGGAAAAGTACCTCATTCCTCCTCATGACTAGTATTCCTCATTACCTCATTAGAAATTTCCATTTACGTATTGATGGAGAATTGGAGGATCAACTGACTGAATACTCTGCAGACAGTAAGAAATGAAATCTTACTTATATCATAGAAAGCTCAATAGCCACTGAAATAATGTATCTTGGAATAATCATATCTTGATTGCTAAAGAGAAAACTATCTTATTTATAACCTCTAAACTAAGGACCTAAACAGTCCTCTGCCACTTCTCTTCATATCATCATAGCTTAAATAATTCGCACAACGCACGTTCAACTAATATCAGTCATTTAGCCTATTAAATATCACAAAAGAAATTACGGGAGATCATTGTATTCCAGATTACTCATGAAGTTATAGAGAAATTTAAATCTTAAATCAAACACAAATATTTAATCAAACGCAAATATTTAATTTATCTGACGCAAGGAATATTTTTTATCAATCTCAAGAAAAATCGTTTGCTAATGGAATCACATGAGTAAGCTCTCAATAAAGCAAATTCCCAAGACTCATTTCTTCTCATAAAGGCTGCATCACTGTTAAATCTATCTCAAGGTGCTTTATCCTCTGACGTTTCTAGAAACTTCTGGAACCTTACGGGTAGGGCGGGGCCGATTCTTGTGGCATATTCTCCCATGCATGGAACTACATGGACTATTTTTTAATAGTAAACTTGAATGCTTAATCTATGGGAATGACGATGAGAATAATGAAGGTGAAATGATTAATTTAATACGGAAAGGATATCAGATCTTAGAGATAAAATAAAACCTGAGATTTTGCTATTCCCGTGAAAAGGGATTCAGGGTTATGTGATTCAAATTTCTCTGGATGTACTCTTTCACTCCATACGAATTCTGATCTAAAAATTCTGACACTCTGCAATTCGGCTATTTTGCAGCTTGCAACTCGCTTATTGATGCTTAAATATTAAAAACTGAACTTAGCATATGTTCTTTTCTATTATATCAATATTTATGTTTTATTGTGTAATTAAAAGATATTCAAAATAATTTAACGTATAACAAAACCTTGCACACGGATTAGTTATCGGAGCAAAAGGAACGGTTCGAACCAGTTCAACGGGTGTTGCTGAACTGTTACCGGAAAAACTGAAATCCGTGGTTTTCATTTAGTAGAAGCGAAAATAATCATGACTAGTAGCCCATCTTGCTGCATATTCTAGAAGGGTGTGGCTCAGATAAAGTGACATCGCTCTGCAACCTTTTCATGCCGCCTTCCACCTCACAAATACCGCCGAATTATCTACGGTTCCAGCAAGCGCAAGTCATGTACTTCTGTACGTTGGGAAACCATATTGGGTACCCAAACTTATTTCCCGTGTATAGATAGGATATCCATTCAATCCTCGGATGCCCATATCGAACTGAGGAAGAGGAGTAAAATAAAACTCGACGGACGACACTTCCGGGCGTGGCCTTTTTATTAAACAGACTGAGGACTCCTATTTAGAAAGGGAAGAAGTGGCTGGGCGACGACGTTTCCCTCTCTACCGAATAATGCCGTGAACGAGAGCTATGGAGAAAGAGAGAGTGTCATCCACTGAATTCCTGAAGCAGACACAATAAGCCCGAGCTCCGTGACAGAAACACGTAAACTTACAGGGATTCCCAATTGGGGAAGAATTTTATCGCTTCAGCATTCAGAAGCGGCCAAAAGGAAAATGAGGAAGTGCCACCTGCATAGCGCTCCCTGAGGTTTTTTATTTTTATCCCATAGACTCCGTGATTCGTGATTTTCAGTAGCATTCACGGTCACATTTCTCTAGCATCTAGGACGTGAAGTTATTTATCCTCAAATTATGGGTATCCAGTTGAAGTTGACATTTACAATATCTATGCCCGTTCTGTTGAACAATAAAATTAAGGCTAAGTCTCGTCTCCAACACAATGGTACGTTATAGAACCTACGATAAAACTTTGTTAGCAAGAAATATCAAAAGAAGCATTTTATACCGCAAAAATGTTCATGTACAATTTGTGATCAATTAATCTCATCCTATGTTATTGCTATTGCCAGTTCTCAAAGTTTTACCTCGATTTGAGAACTATTAATGTACGTTTTATGAAACGTACCTAATGTAAAAAGTATACTCACTGACGTGCGATATCCTTTTGTGAGTTCCTTGTTTGAGTTTTTTAATTGAAATTCGTAACACTGAAAACAACACAAAACTGCTTGAATGCTTCTTGAGGAATAGAGATATGAAGCTGTATTTAATAAGGGATTGAGAAAGTTGACTGGGGAATATCTCTTTATTCTTTGCAAAGAGAGACTTAAATTCTCTGTCATCTATTTTCCCCCTCTTGGATTTCGACTAATTTTGTTATTCCATCGTGCAATTTAAAAAAATTATGAATTCCTCCATTTAGGTACACTAATGGGTATTGGAGTCTTAACGTTTCCAAAAAATTCCTGAGATTAATTTTTGTTTTGACCATGGACAAAGCGTAGGGCGTTGAAGTCACCTTCTAACTTCATAGATGACTGTACGATGGCCGAAATATGGCGATTTATCCCATACAACCGAAATTCAAGCAGGACATACTAGTCAATTATCTATTTTCCTTGATAATAATTTTCTTATTCAATGACTAACAAAGAGACAAAAGTAAATAAAAGATGCATTGTTCTCTCTCCAGGACCAAAAGACAAATGAAAAATATTCCATCCCTCAAGGTACGGTAGCAAGAACAATTTCTTACTAGGGGCGGCCAAACGAAACGTAAACCCACCTTAAAATAATTTAGGATAAATAAAGGAAATGTTAAAAATGAGAGACGATTACCCCGATGCTGGAGAGATACTGTCACAATTAAAGTATTTAAAAAGGCGTGACAGCGATCTTCATCAAAATGTGTTCTTAAACTACGGTTTTCCTCCTCCTCTAACCTTGAAAGATTTGGTTAAGTTGAAAAGCAATTCGTTAGCGATTGAGGTTCTTCGAGGCGTGCTTATTGTTCTTAAGATCGGTGAATAATGTCCCAGGCCTTGGAATCGCGCGTTAACCGTACTACCTCGCGAAATCGACCCGGATATCCTTGGTCTCAGAGACGCGGGGATCGATTACTGTCACGTGACTGCTGCACGGTCCTCGCGAATGGAGATACACTTCAATAAGAGAGAACACAGACAATGATTTTGATTTATTTCACGGCCTAGAGAAGACAGCTTCGGGGTCGGTAATGCAATTGATGGCATTGCAGAGGTCTGCGGTAGTGCACCTATGTAATCAACCACGGAGGAATATGAGACAGAATCAAACAAAATTTTCAATAATACCTTTCACTTTCCTTTACTATTTCTGCAGGTGATTCGGATTCTGAACGCAAGGGCGGGGAAGTTCTCCCAGCGCTAGTGTATATATCGTTCATCTCCATAACCACGTTATTCCAGTACATATCTGAACATCCATCTAGTCTCTGTAACGTCACAATCCTTTAAGACCGGAACCGACTCTAGGATCTGTGGAGTCCCAATTAACATTATCCAATTCTTCCTTTAATTATAATTATTTAAGTTTGGGATAGTATAACTCTTCAAAACGCTTCCATATATTTTAGAACTGTTTGTTAAGATTTAGACAGATATGGAAAAACAATAAGACTATTCCAATTTACTTATTTATTTATCTAAGTTTAATACACGCAAATTCTTTGATATTTTTTGAATTATCAATCTTATATTCTCTTGAGAATGTTCGAACATAAGTACTTTCATAATCTTTAACTTTGAAAAGGGTCTTTCAGCCGTTGCCACTGATACAGGCATCCTTAGAATTATTCTACGGAATATTTTTGTGTTTGAGTATACATCTTTCAACTTAATATCGATGGAAACTACCACTGGAGATTCTCAGACTCAAATACCCAGAAACGCGGGGACCAGGGCGGATGCGTCCTTCCCTTTCACATGGCCCTAATTAAGAGGACCATAATATTTAAGTTATGCACTTGCGATTTCAATAATTATAGAAGAAAAGAGAAAAATCAGCGAGATCATTCTTTGCTTTTATATTTAGCTCGTATGAAGCAGAAATAACCTGAAATTCCACAAGCGGTTGTTAGTATATTTTACGTAACTGAAACCTTCCTACTAAGTAATTCATTTGAACTCGAGTGTTTTACTACTGATTTATTACTATCTGAAATTTAGTTTTAGGTCATAAAGATTCCGCTGGGAAATCATTTCCATAAATATATTTTGACCAAAAGGTGAAGATGACGAGTTTTACACTCACAAAAAAAGCTATGGAAAAAGATATCCTAGAAATTCCATAGAAAATGCTAAGATTCTTCACACACTCTTGGGACGAATAAAATAGACGTAATGAATTAAATTCGTAGCAAGAGATAGGTATGTGAAAATATTTATATTTCCTGATCAAAATCCACTAGTTGGGATGCTATCCCGTTCATTGAATAATGAATCACGTCAATGCACAAAACCCGGAAGCAATCCAAAATCCCTTCGAAAGGTTGACAACCTTTCCTGTAATCGAATTAATGTAGTAGAGGGTCATTTGATCAGTCACCCAAAGAGAGGATGGGAGGGTCTAGATGACAGCGAAATGGTGATCGAATTGGAAAATGCGGAATTTCACAGTTCACTTCGAAAGGCTGGAAAAAGCATCTCCGTTCTCAGGCAATTTGCACGAGATACAAAAGAACGCCTTGGGATGCTATCAAACAATCGAAAGGAAATAATTCAGAGGTCAATTAAGTGTTCCGTTGAACCCTGACACGTTTATTTTCAAACTCAAGACCTTAAGCGAAAACAATTTTTGGAACGAAAATTTTTTGCCTTCTTTGGTAAATTACTATCATACTTGCATTTTGGACAACTTGAAAATACCCGGAAAGTTCTGCTTGAGATACTGTATATTATAAAATCAAATTAATGAGTTTACAGCTCTTTTTCATATATCCATTACATTTTAGGAATAAGAAGTGGTATTTGCAAATTTGCGGAATTATGTTCTATCCAAAGTAACCACCCGGCGATTGGGAGATCTTGGTTTGAACCAGGTCCTATCAGACCTTTTTAATGTATGTACGTTTCATATTAAGATTACTTTGAATTGCATGAGGGGTAACAGATGGAAAGTGCGTACATGATATAAACGAAAATAGCTGGTCAACAGCATCAGAAAACGTATAAAATGTCAAGTCAAAACATAGACATCATGCATAAAACAGCATTTGACAGAGAAACGTTTTAGAATGTGTAATAGAGTGGTCCTTGTTTTTGTAAGTTTGAATTTCTTTCGGGACGCCCCCTGAAATTGTTCCATTAGGTTGGAAAATAAATTGTGTAAAATAATATTAGAATCGAATAATAGAGAGGCGTGCCGCATCGTACTAAAAATTAATAAATTTCATGAGTTGAGATGAGTCATAAGACATGAGCTGGAGATCGTCTATTGAATGTTCCTTTACAGAAATCTGGGATTGGGAAGCTGCCAAACAAAGGCATAATATTCATTTAAAGAACGTGAGACCGGTGCATTCTTTCTAAAAAGCTTTCATTTGGCAAGTTACTTGGCCGGTATTGTGGTTATATCTTTAATTTTTATTTCAATTTTCCACGAGTTCTATAATCGAGATATTGTAATTTCCACCATTCCCGGATAATCGGGAGCCAAAGTGATGGGAATTTTCATTTTTCATTTATGGCGCAGTTTCCTGGTTTCACTAAATGTCGTCATTTAGCCGAAATAGTTTGGCAGTTCAACCGGAATTTCGACGTTAGTAGCAACATTAGGGAATCCTCCCATTATCAAGCCTCATAGCTATTTTATGACCATAGAATCTCGAGGGTAATGACCCATTGTTATGGCCATCCCTCGAGCCCGATAAATATAACTACCGCGGGGAGAGTCCGTACCATTATTATGGAGCATATGAGTATCCGAGTTCGTGACGGAGCTTGAGAAAGGCCCTAAGCCCTTTCCTTCCTGCTCTTGAGCTCGCGTACGCGAAAATATTCTTACCAACCTCCACCCCAACTTCAATCCCCTGGTCACGCCTTTGAGCAGGGAACGCGTAATCGGAAACGGGAACAAATCCATTCGATTCGGTGGTAATCTTCGCGAAAAAATGCCGGGCGTCGTGCGAAACAACGGCCTGGGATGGGGGAGGAGAGGTGGCTGAACCATATGATTGAGGGAAGCCATCATTTACGAATAAACAGGAGTTTTCGGTAGGCGTTTTTGGGGAAACGTTTTTTCGGCCTGTGGGAAGTTATTCTTCCCGGGACCGTGAGTGCAGCGGCGCGGAATGCTTTCCTTACGCGTCCTCCCACGAACCGCGGCACGAAATCTGCAGGGATGGGTGTGGAAACAGATTCCTTCTCCACGGTTCAAGTGGAGGAGAAAAGAGGAATGATGGAGGGAATGAAAAAGCAGAAGATGGGAGCAGAATTTCTTCGTCACGGGTTCCGTCCTCAAAGAGTTGGGTCAACTTTGAGTTAAGCCGGTGGTTTCGCGAGATTCTTCGAGTTAAAGCGAATGGTTTGTTTGGACGTCTGATTTTTCGCCCTAAACGAGGCTTGAAAAATTTTTCTTGCTCGTTAGTGACGCTGTTTCCACAGGTGGAGGAATACGTTTCTTCTACGTGCTCGTTGAGTTATGAGGAAGCACGAGAGCCATGTTTAGTTACCTTTTGAGTTTTACCTGTAATTTTTTGTAAAGAATGTCTCTTTCTGTATTCGTCAACGTGTCTAGAAAATTCCAAGGAGAATGGGAGAACGATTTTGTATTCAGGGCCGAAGTATCAAAATATTTACTTCTCGTTGCGAAAGTTATTTATATTCCAGTTCCAGTTGGTTTGCCTCCTAAATAAATTTGATTTAACTAAGCAATGAACATAATTTGCTTGGGTCGCTTTTCATAACGAAGCTCCTTCTCCATACTCTAAGTCGTAAACAGAAGAGAAGTAACGACCCCACTGTTTGGGTCTGTCGCAGCTTCCATTTTGGATCTCTTTCATTTGAGTTGGATCCGGAGACTCTGGGACAGCGTAAATTATTTCTACTCTATTGATATTTACGCATTAATAAATTTCCTACGGATTCTCTTCTTATAAAATACTTTTCCTGTTTTTTTTCGCTTAAGAGCGCGCGATTGTACTACCTAGTTAATTCCATGAAGTGATTTAAGAACATGAGGCGTGAATAAAAATTTGAAGTAGTAGAACCACTTGATAATATAACTTAATTTCAGCCAGAGATGACTTTCATAAGATATGCAACATAAAATATAATTTATGGTATGAATTAAACGTATTTATATATAATTACATGAAGAAGAAATTCAGTAAGCTAGAAGATAGCTAAAAAATGGAATCTTTGTTATAAAACATGCGCACATTTGGTATGTATGAAAGTGTTGTATCTCCTCAATTACATATCAATTTTTTAGGATCGCTATTAAATCACTGTTAAATGGTTTAAAAAATATGCTCCTCCTCTCTTCTATGCTCTTGGATATTTTTACGTCTCTGAAATAGTCTATCTAGACCCTGAAGTCTATGGATTTGCTTGTTAAACGTTTTAGTATAAGGAGAATGCGATATAACGCAAAATAGCTAAGGTAGAACTGTTAAGATGATGAAGTAGGTGAATACAGAAAGGAGTTCAATACGTCAAAGAGATATCTTCCGATTTCCCGGAAGTCACACCGCATGAATCCCCTATTTTTTCTCTTCCATGGAGTCATTCCAGCGGCACAGTCCTTTATACACCATCGGCTCTTTCTCCCTCGTGAATTATGCAAAATACTACGGCGATCGGTCATGAGGATCGGAAAAGCCTCTATTCCTATTGAATAGCTTATTGTCGCGTTTTCTAGTCCCAGTTCTCACCGAAGATAACGTCTCTGAACGGAACCTCAAATCGGAAACGTTTTCAACATTGATCTTCTTGTAGTACTTTTCAACCTTGAACTCCATATGTTCGTTCGACCCGAAACTGATTTTTAATTGATACTCTTATGAGAGAAATCAAAGTGGCGGTACTTCAAAGTCATAAGTGAAACTAGAACATCCGCGTTCTGGTTCATAAAGGAAGATGATGTCTCTATAAAAGGTCATTTGCAGATCGTTGGTTGCGATAGCAATTGTAATATTGCTGCATTTAAAATCCTTAACTCTGCCGTCAAGGGTGGGCACCTTAACTTGAAATAGGCTATTAACTACAGTGAGTTCGTTCCTGTTAAATTACTTAATGATTCATTCGGCTCTAAGCGGGATCTAAAACGTTACACCGCCAAAGGGCTTCATTCGTCAAAATCTTTTAACTTTTTTTTAACATTGCTTTCGAGTACTCTTGGTATAGGTTCAATGAGGAATAATAATTAATCTTGATATTTTAAACATCATCTTGAACTTTTGGAAATGGAGCATTCCTTGTATACGCAGAGAGCTATGACCTCATTTTTAGTTAAAATTAGTATTTCAGCTTTTAGATAAAGATGAATTACAGCGTAAGAGTTGCTATACTTAATCTTTCACTATTAAATGTAAACAAAGTGTGGAGCAAATGACAGGAGAATGAAACTCAAATTAAGCAGCATTTAGGTCATCACGTGCGATCCTAATTAATGTATTGGCCCTTGAAAATTAGCCAGTCAAATATAGTTCATATTTTAGTCGTGTCAACTTATTGATCGAGAGATAGTGGCTATATTAGTTAATTTTGGCAGCAACCGAAACTATTCCAATACGGTAATTTTCGATGCAAATGCAAAAAAGATGCAAAAAATCACACTGATATTCACCTGTTACGAAATTCAACTATTCTCTATGTACTGTGGAACAGAGCAAAAAAATAATTGAAAAGAGAAATGATGACAAGCATGACAATAAATTAAATTAACGCATTCCCCAAATATTAGCTATAATGTGGTAGATTAATCCGTATTACCACACGTAACCTGATAGAAATACATTGCTAATTGCTACCAAAGTAAAGATGTAAACTACAGAGATATTTTCCCTATATCCCATCCCAATACGATAAAACTACTTCTTTCGGTAACGAAACACATACTAACAAAGAAAAATATGTCTTTAGTAAAAGAATGAGTGTTAGATCTGAACAACATTCCGTCAATGCCTTAGATTGACTGCACTTCTTAAGTGGTGAGCCAAAATTAGACTTTTCTGTGCCGCAATGGCAAAATTCATTTCCATCCAATTTCCAGAAATTTCGTTTAATTTTAGACGGCATACGTGCTGAAATTTGTGAGATCTGTTTTCGTATTTTGAGAACTCGAAAAAAACTTCCGCTTAACGCTTAAATATTTTTTATTATTCAGTTATATGTGGATAAAAAATAAAAATATTTGGGTTAGCGTGTTGCGAACTTTGATTTATTGAGGTTCGATATGAAGAAAAAGAGTTGAAAAGTCCATTAACTTCTCTATTTTCTCCTATCAAGGCGATTATTGGATTTATTTGAGGTTTTCCTGGTAAAAATCAATCAAAATTGAATTCCGAACGGTATGGTATTTCCTTTACAGTTATGAACCACGCGAGGCTACTTCCATCGAATGCGTTTTGCGGCTTCTTTGTAGGAAGAAATCACTGTATCTCACGGAAACTTCGCCACGCCTCCTAATAACACCTTTGCGATGTCAATTCAAATCGGATACTACCGGTTATGATCCGGGTTGGTGTTAAAAGCCGGGTAGGATTCACGTTGAATACCTTAAAGATATATTGATTTGAGTACTGCTGGGTACTTGGGGTATTTTGCGTGGTAAATTGCTGTAAATTGAGGTACTATTTTCACAATCTATAAAGTTGCTTTTACAGAAATATTTCTGATATTATCTCATTTCCTCAAAGGTAATGCAGCTTCTGAGAATTAATTCCGCTTTTTGCCTTATGTCACAGAGAAACAAAACATTAAATCTAGTTGTGCTAAATTGAATTTTGGAAAAGTAGGCGGGACAGCAATATTTCAATTTATTTAAAATTTATATAACATTAAAGTATTGCAAGAAAATCCAGTAAGTACCAACCATACCTTATTTAATATAATATTTGGTTAATAAATAAAAATAATAAAGACAATATCTAGCTCAGCAGAAATCTAAAACTTAGTGCATGTAATCCTTTGTCAAGTTCAATATTATCAATAATAGTTATTTGAATAACCACACCAGAAAAGTGAAAATATAATGATGATCATGATAACGATATCTGAATACCGAGAAACAATGGAAGCTTCTTATCATTAATAGTACGAATGATAATTAGAACCTAACAGTAACGGCATGATTTAAATTTATCCAATGGATTCCCTCATAGGAAAAAATATAGGGATGATATCGAGATACGTAAATAAAAATATTTTACGTTTATTTCGAAAAATTCTCAGGAGAAACGAACCCTTGGAAGCATCGGGTCAAAACCAGCGAAGTTCACGCGTCCTTGATCAGTAATTGTCGCCTTCCTATACTTTTTTTTCTTCAGGAAAGTCACTGGTTCTGAGGCTGTGTAGCGGAAGACCTTCCCTTTCTTCGCTAGTGTTTTAATGTCTTATTATCAAGCAATGAACTTTCTCTAAAGCATGCATACAGGAGAAAGAAAAGTGTCTCTTATGTACACCACCTCAACTTTCCTTCGCCGAAACATAATGCTATGAAAGTTACGGAATAATTTCAAAAACTGAATAACAGACGTTCCCTCAAATAAAAAATAATGCATTATTCCTTCTTATACCAATGTTTTATTTTTCTTTATGTTATAGCATAACATGGAAACATGGAGTGCCGAATTCACTGCTAAAAGAGAGCGGGGGAAATTTCTCATTTGAGACTAGCAACTCTCTTCCTATATTTAATCTTTCGTCAAATATAATTTAAAATAAAGAGATGGCTTGAATAAAATAGCACAGAAGGAAACTAATTTGCGGGTTTAAAGTTAAGTGTGAGTATTCAAGTAGGAAAAAATACAGCAATAAAGGAAGGGAGATAGATGTTTAAAACCTACGAAACCTATAGATAGTAAAGTAAATTTTAAGGGAAATGCAGGATATAGCAGATCCAAAAGAAAACAAACAGTATTGGATAACTTAACATCAAAAATGAAAGCAGAGGTTTTTGCATGAAAAATAAATTGTTTGGAGGAGACTATTTCAGTTTTTAGCCAAGAAAAGTAACGAGAGATGCAATTACAGTAATGAGGGTACTTGAAGAACGAACATAAAACTTGAGAAGGATATGGTTGTATATTTTATCGATTTTACACATGACTTGAGAGTGGGATGTTGTCTATTAACTTAGGGTAAGGAAAATACCATGATAGTCTCCAACGAATCCATGTTATGCAAATAGTGTACCCATGTAAGTAAAATATTTTCTTCTAAATTTCGCATTTTGCTGTTTCTTTGGATTATTAAAAGCCGTAAGAATTCAAAGAGTGAATTGAAATTGTTTAAGGACTCTTCGTTGGGATTCGCGGAATGAACTGAAAATTAATTTGTATGGAATTGCTGAGTAGCCGTAGAGAATTTTAAGTTTAGATGAAATTGTCTTTTTGTACAATTTTTATGAGCAGTAAAGTTTCAAATCCCTCACGCAACGCCACCCGGAAGTACGTAATTATAACCCATCCATTTGTTTTCCTCCTCGTCATTCTCTTCTTTTCAGACTAAAACTTAATGTCCCTTTTTTATCCTCATATAAGAAGTTATTTGTCTTCCAAATTTGTTAAGCTCAGAAGGTTGTGAACCTTTTTTGTTTAGGGCAGTCTATTTTGCTAAATTTTATTTCCCTCATTATTTTGAAAGCCGGATGTTAGCTTTGCTGTTTACTGCTGGAATTTCATTTTATGAGAATCTCGTAAAAAGTGGGTTTTATAAAATAATATCGTTGACGAGCTACCTGCATGCTCGCCTATGCATGTGCCATTCTTAATTTTATTTTTAATGAAAGTTGAAGTAATCTTGTCTCTGATGCCGAGTCGGAAATGCTAGATGATTGCAGTGGGACTATGATTAATCTTGAGTGATGTCAACTCTGTTGTTAGTGCGTCACGTATTTTAGCATGTTATCCTAGGGATTAATTCATTGCTGACGCGAAAATGTACACTGAAAAACTGAATAAAAAAAGTGAAATGAACGGTCATAGCCTAGGTTACATTGGATTTATGTAAACTGCTTATTCATGAATGAAGCGAATAATAACTATTATTATTTTAGTAGGCGATTTTAATATGCGAATATGTATCGGGGAGAGTATCCTAAAGTGGACCACTCACCAATCATGCTACTATCCTAAATGAGTATTTACTACACTTAATTATCATCTATTGGATGGATTAACAACTCGTGAATGAATGCAAATTTTCACCACATATTTAAAAAAGGGATGCGTTTCTACCTTGTTTACTTTACATTGTAAAGCACTAAATTGGGAATAAAATTTAGTAATAGCTATAATACATATATATTATAGTGCTCTACCTTTCGGTAGGTTCATGTGCCCCCATATTCCCTATTTAATTCCTTTTCCTTCAATTTTTGGCAACTCATCCCACCCCTTAATTCTTCTAACAACTTGTCTTTGTCTTCCCCCCTGTCTTTTCCCTAGTATTTTCCCTCGATCGCTTTCTTCAGTAATACCTCTCCTCTCAATATTTGACCCACCCATATCTTTTGTCGATTTCGAATTAAATATTATTTAGAAAATCTTCTTATAATCACAATAAAGCAAAAGGTGCATTGTATTGTACATCAAAAATCGGAACTATAATAAATAATAGCTTTCGGTTTCGGTTCGAATTCAAAAACTAATATTTTCACTGTTCGGGTTCGGTTTACTCTGCGACAAAATAGCTGTTTTAACGATTTAGTTTTTCGGTTCGGTCCCGGTTCGATGCCTTGATATCGGGTAAATCTCACTGAGTGATATTTAGAAAAATCCCGACAAAAACAGGGGAGGAATCAAAGAAAAACGAAAGCCCTTTATTCTTTTGACTGACAGCTCATTTTACATTCAGATTCCTTGGCCCGAGCCTTTTATCTCACTATTCTCGACCAAGTACGAAAAATCCTTTATCGCGCGTGCCATCCGCGCTTAATGGTGCGACGGACAACAATGCTACCCCAAAACACAGCGAGCGATTCCCGGAACATTTTTTCCCCGAGTGTCCTTCAAGGGCGAGCAACGAAAAGCTTCTTCGTAAGCATCCGGGGAGAGGACGCGTCCCGACTCCGAAAAAAGGAAATTCGCTCTCTCTTGCGGAAATTCTTTTCTGGACAGTTGCTCGCTGGGACAATTAAAACTCCACGGATTCCGTGATAATGTTAACCTCCCTTTCAGGTCGTTATCTCGCCTGACCTCGGATTATTCCTCCATTTTCTGACGTGTGGAATTCCTCTCTCGATAACCAGAAACCTTCGCTTCTCGAACGGAACTAATTCGGTGAGATTTTTCGGTTGGCCAGTGGAGGGATATCGTCATCTCCAATTTGCCTTGAAGGAGGGACGGCTGTTTGTTTACATCTATCGCTTCACAATCAGAACGGGGCTAATTAGAAGTCTAATTAAGAGCGGGGAGGAAATCAGTGATGGACCATTAACTTCGCTAAAAATGGGTTACTGTTTATGAATTATGTTTCGGTAGGGTGACATACGTTTCAGCGAGTTATTATTTATGTGTAGTGTACTCAGCAATTCACTTCTACTGATTCAGAAGGAAATAAACTCTGTACAGTTATGAGATCCTGAAGCTTTGCATATCAAACCCTTCATTAGCAACCACCTAAAGCTCCGATTAGGTAGGTATCTTAGGACTTACTAAACAATATGGGGAATGAATCAGTATGCTTTCCCCACCAGGCCAGCACGCTAGAGTGGAAAATGTCAATGTAAGTGCGGCACAATGATCCTTATAACCCCAATTTATTAGTATCCCATAAGGTGCGACCAGGATGAATACCACTGCTCACCGTCAACTTCACAATATTTTCTCTACTTATCCCTGAACCCTTTGAGCGATACCTGGGAGCTGGTAATACCACGAGTTGAGAATGACTGCATTATAATATCAGTAAATAACTAACTCATCAGAGTAGGAACGAGATTTCTGCGATGTTTTTAAGAGAAAAAATTCTAAATTTTCCTGTTGAGTTATAATGTATGTTTACTATGTATGTATGTTAATTGCATAAGAATATTTTTATGGCGACGTAGAGTGTTGGTCCAGCGAAATTAGGTTTTTGTTAAATCGTTTTAATTACCATGTGACAGACAATGAGAAACAGATTTCTTCTGAATGGGATAGACAAATAAAAATAAACGACTTATTACAATGAATTATGCATCAATATTTTTGCCCTGTAGTGAGAATTCTGGGATTGCGGTGTATTTTTGATGCCTGAAATTTTGGTTGCTATAGCAATTTCGTAGATAGAAACTAAATGCCACTACGCAATTATTGGGGGGAAATATTCAGCTAAGTAAAGACCACTGGTTATAGTTCAATATCTCAATTTAATTTTTATTCCAAATCAAGCGTCATTTATTACTCATATATACTGTCACATCAATAACTAGTCTAATAAAGACATCAGCTGGAGATCGTGAAGTTATGCTAATACCGACCTCGTAATTAACTGCAGAAATGCAGACATGAGCGAGTCGGGAAGGACATCTTCTTGTACACCATTACTTTCTCCAAAAAACTTACCATAGAACCGTTACGACCTCACGTTAAACAGTCCGAAATAATTCCTGCGACGAGATCTACTTAGGATGGCCCACTAACAATTGCAATCTTTATGGTTCCATCTCATGCGAAAGAGGAATGGAAGCTCTTCCTCATTTTCTCGTACAATTTTTGGTCAAGGAAATGGAAAGCTCTTCCTCAGCCTTCTCCTTTGGGAAATGAATCTAAAGATGTTGCTATTTTAGCAGCGGTCCGATTAAAAGGGAAACTGACAGATGTTTGTGATGGATCCGCCCAGCAATTTTTGTCGATTATCTTAGGCGCTTCATTTGATGTTGCGGCGGCTGGAAGTGGTGCGTTCATGGTCATGAAGTGTTCGTTTTGCTTTCAGTCGGTGGATAATTTTCGTAACAAGTCGGTCCCGAGATGAGGCGAGTCAGTTGAAAATTACGGAGATGCGCTGCTTGGAATACAGATTACGGATGATTTTTGTGTTCTCAAGGAAGCGGATTTAGGGTATAAAGGGAGTGATTTTCTCCGAGAGTTAATGACGATCATATCTATAAAATCATTTATGCTAAATTTCGAAATCAGCTGCCGATGATGATCCAGTAGCCAGATATGCGTTCGATTTCCATTAAATTACTATAGTAGGCGTATTAAGTGAACGGGCAGCTGGGTTTAAGGTTCTTCATGGATCAGATCGCTTAATGAATATGTCTATTGAGAAGAAAAAGTATATAATCACACATGTCTCTTCTATTTAAGCAGTTACTTAAATCATCCTTGACTCATCTGAAAAATAGGTGACAAGAGATGAAAATCTGAAACTAACATCTTACATAGGAGAGAACATAGAACTTAACGTAAGATAATTATAGTCACCGAGTTTTTCCAAAAGTAAGACTGGATCTTGTATTAATTTCGCTCAGGAAGATGCCTAAAGTCTAATTTTCAGAGGGTCATATATTTTAATACTGGCGCTGAGGTCATTAAGGATATTCAACAAATGAAAATCATAATTTGGTTTTCCTTACGCTATCATTGTGACGAGTGCTTTTTTGCTTATCATTAATTTAAACCAACAATATTAGTAATATTATTTATATTTTTTATACATTGATTACTTTATAATTGAATATCCCCGTCTGGTTGATCTTCTAAACTAGAGCTTATACTTAAAGACTGAAGGTATATTCTTCCAAATAAAATCGGTAATTTTCCATTTCGTTAATCTTGCACATGCAATACCAATAATAATAAATACTGGAATATGGTAAACTTTAGGAAACTCACAAGATCGCTGAATATATTTCTTCCGTTAAGAAAAAATTCAGCGATGTTAAAATTTCTTTATTAGAATTCCTATATTGCTTAAAATCTACTCCATAGCAGATGGGACGACACGGAGTTGAAAAAAATTAAAAACACAGATCCAGAAAAAAACTATTACTTACGAATTGAATGGGGAAATTTTTATGCGCGGTGCAAGTAACTAATGATGATATAGAAAAGATATCTTTAGATCTCTTGCAAGATCTCAGGTGAAATAAACCGACCTCATAATTTAGCAACTTCTGCAGTTAGTGCCAGGAAAGGCTTATCTACCATAATCAATTATATTTACATTTTGATGACTTAAAGATTAATGTTATATTTATTGCTTCTTCATGATTCATATCTTTGCTATCGTATCAGGATGTGACTTTACACAATAAATACTGCTTGAGAAACCACGATAAGTACTTTTCGAGAGTTAATGAATAATTTATGTCTAGTAGATAAAAAATATTTTATGTGAAATTATATGATATAAATTTATTTATTTGATAAGAGAAACGGAGGTCGTAAATTTTCAATCGACTTTCAAATCAGATACGAAATGAAACTCGAATAAAGAATGTAATGATCTTACTTTAAGCAGCTATTGCCTTCATCCTTATCTTCCCAAGGATCATCAATTTTATTCTTTTTCTCTGCATAATTCATTCCTGTTATTTTCCTGATTACTTCCTTCCCACTAGGGGTTTTTGAATCTTCTAGGTGGAAATGAAAATAAAACGTAAGAAAAATATGACATTTAGGCTTCTGCTCTCACCGAAAACTTGTGTGAAGTTCAGATGGGCAGCGTAAAAAGAACAATTGAGCTTGATACTATCAGAAACATAGATAATTATGAATAAGATGTTCTGTTCAAAGTTCAATTTAAACTGTGATCAAATGTTAACAATTATGTATGAAACTCTAGAAAATAACCGAAAGAGACAGAATAATTAATAACAAACTATGATAATTAATGATGACATGGTGTACATTAATATTACGGTATATCTCAATCGCATTGTTTTCAATCTCATTCTAATCGAAACAGATGTATCTGAAGAAGTGATATTTCCTGATAATAACTGGTTTTCGGTTTCTCAAATTGAAACTTTTAATATAAGTATCATAAATTTCTATATCTTCATATAAGTTACTTGTATGTTCCATAGGAAATGAAAAACAAAAAGTCCATATCCATAACTCAATTTTTATTATTTAATATCAATATCAATCAGTATTATAATCTAATTTAATTAGAATTATTACTAAATTTAATATGAACAGTATTGAAAGTTCCTCCTCAAAATAGATAGTTTGGGGTTCGATAAACGCCTGAAAAAGATACATTGGAATGAATTCCTTTTTGGAAGAATATTGAACAATTCCATATCAAAAGCTTGTAGTTGTATTGTTAAAAGTGCTCCACACTAGAGGTAATTTCGTATATATGGGCTCCAACTGGGAATCGAAGCCAGGACCGCTTTCACCGAAGGCGTACGCACTACCCCATTGGCTAACCAGGAGCTTATCGAGAGATACAGCCCATGATTGTACACGATAATTGTCAATCGAGCACTTTAATTGCTCTTTCTAGCGACTTTTTCCAACTTTCAGCGCCTACTTGACTTTTTCAAGGACATCAACCTCTATCAAGTATTTTCAATTATGTTGACACTCATCTAAGCTCTGACATATATGTAATACTTATGTTAAAATAGGGTTAGGTGTAGTTGAAAGACAAAATCTATAATTACCTTCGGTTATTCTTTCTATTCGCAGTGCCATGCTCCAAATTCATATTCAAAATAACAGATTTCCGTTAAAGTCAGCGCGTTAAAAGTGATGCAATGATAAGTAAAAGTAAGTGAATGACTTTCACTTAGCGCAATTTTCTTAAGGTAAACATGTTTTGGATGAAAAGGAAAAGATCGCGGTTCTCATCGTCATAAGAGAATAACTGAACCATAGCAGCGCGTAATAAAGAAGGAAAACTTTTCGCCAAAACCTACTGGTCGAGAGAAATTCGGTCAGAACTCACCGTTCGGCAGTACAGCATGACGAGCTTATACATCAATTAATCGTCCACTCTCTTGAGAAATATTTAATCATTTGACTCTTTCCATAAATAGCTTTTATCTAGTTCCCCACTCATACCTTTCAAGAGCAAAGAGGAAAATGACATAATTCCTCATGGGATGGAAATGAATTTTAACTTAGTATATTAAGTTGTGCGACTAAACCCAAGGTTATACAAGAAGTGAAAAATTGTTCCTTGCCCATATAAGCTCCCGATTACAGAATTGAGATTGAGTGGCTCAGTAGTTCAATGGATAGAATACTTGCCCGGATAGTGGGAGACCTGGGTTCGAGTCCCAGCCATTTTTCACTTCTTGTGTAACCTTAGGTTTATTCCTTATCTTGACTCATCATCATGAGGTTTCCTGCCCAGTGGCAGGTCCTTTGCGTCGTTTTATTTAAAATAATTTTCTTCCCAATGATTTAGCTTTTAATTCGGCTTATCCCTGTCTTCCTTTCCCCTCATCCAAAAGCTTCGTTCTCCTCCCTTTCTTTATCATTCACTCTACTGCTCCTTCTACTGACATCTTCAATATGTCATCGTGCCTTAAAAAGTGTCCAATCCAATTATTCTTACGCTTTTTAACAATTTCCATCAATATTCTGTTTTCTCCCGTGCGCTGCAATACCTTCTCATTTCTTACTCTACGACTCAAAACTATATCTTCTATATTTCTCCACGTCTATATTTCGAAAGCCTCTATTTTTATTTGATCCATTTTCCTAATTGTCCACGTTTCTTGCCTACTTCATCTTAGTAAGCCTGATTTCCTTTAAAACTTTTGCTAGCTATTGGTTAGAGCTCGAGATTCAAACCGGGGTGTTAACTGCACAGACTGACCTTGTCATCTGCGGTATAATAACAAAAACCGGTAACGTTTTCTCTTAACTCACTCAATTTGCGGTTTATTGGTGCATCAAAAGCACCACAAAATGTAAATATACTAACATTTCCTAGTGAATCACCGTTATAACATTCGCCGGTACAAATTGAAAGATTGGAGTGGCAGACCTTTGTTAGGAAAACAGCTGTCCAAGTCCATTTCCATAATACCTATTCATCGGGAAAAGCTCTTTTTTCCGCCCATGGGCTACGTAATGGGATTTCTTATTCACCGCGAGGTATAGTTGAGAATTAGGGAACATTAGCATTTCTATCCTTGTAGCGCCAGATATCACTGATCTACGTTTCCCACAATTTCGCACTCGGTGTCAGATGAGCATAAGTAGGTCTCGTTTCGGTATGCTAGTCGCGATAACCACGTGTTTTCACTCTTCCCGTGAAGGCCAACACAAAGCTGGCGTTTGCCAAGAAGGCATTAAAATTTATAAGTTCTTCATTCAAGGAATAGTAGATTTTCCTCGCGCGACCATCACTAATATGCACGAATACAGCGTAGGCACCGGTATTATGAAGCGGAATTCAACGAGGTAGAGTTAAATTGCCAGCATCGTTCGGCGAAAGTGTGATTGCAGAGATTGAGATCCTGGCGACTGGAGAGTGGCTCAGAATACTGATTATTTAATCAGTGATGATTTCACGATATGATCCTAAATTATGCATTTAAGTCGATGGATGATTTATTATGACACCAAAATAGCAGACATTTGAATAATGCTACTAGAATGGCTTTGGGTTGTAGAAGGGTTTGGACAACTCAGATCATTTCGCACATATGGGGCTCCATCGGAAATCCTGAACCAAAGACCAATTGTTTTCACCAAAGACGATTGTGCTACCCACTTGGTATCATGCAGCCGTGGATGCTACACGGAAAAACAATGATAGAGAAAGAGACTAAAGAAAACATTTTATTTATTTATTCTGTCCTAAGGGTCTCGTCCCTTGAGCACCTTTATAAAACTAAATCGAGACTCTCTCATTCCATCGAGCATTCAAACATTTTCCGGTAAAAAGTAACTTATCTCGTATATTTTTAAAATAATGATGTGATGATTAGATTCCATTCCATCCTGAAGTAAATTAATACTATAAATAACATAATTACAGATGATGAATGCATTCAAATATGATAGAAACTGTATAAAATAATTAAATCAATTGTAAGGTGAATTGCGAATGATATTTTGGGTCAATGCGCAATTGAAGTTAGATCAAAACTTAATGTTCATGTCATATACAAGAGGAAAACTTACAATCAATGTTTTAAGGTCCGCCTAGTGTAGTACAGATGTCGAAGGAGAGCTCAATGGTATTGCGATTTTTAAGATTTTAGCAGAATGGTTCTTATTTCATCTGCACTATTTTTGTAAATTACCTTCGAGTTCGCAATTACACTTATGGATGCAGTAAGCGTAACACAATTTTGAGGTCTCAAAAGTATGTCAATTCTTCTTAGCAAATGGCAAAATGAGGTAAAACACATAGAAAAGGTCAAAGAACTCTTTCAAAACAAGTTATAGATCTGAAATAGACGCAGTTGCTCATTTAAACCCATAAAAGTTTAAAATGATAAACAGCAATAATTTAATTTTTCCGGAAGTAATGATGTAAATATCCACTAAGGAAGAAAGGAAAAAGAAATGAAAAAACGAGACATCAGCACTTAACTTACTAAACTGAATTATTAAAAAAATAGGTTTAAGTGTTTAGTTAACAATGACTACAAGTTAAACTTAGCTAAAGGTTTATTCTTCAGGATTTAGCCTCAGCAAAGATAATCTATCACATCATCATATTTAAAAGAGCCTACTGGATATAATTGAAAGATTAATAAAATTACGAAACTTGTTGTTGTGGTCCCTGGATTCCGTCTAGAGATTCGGAATCCGACTCTGGTGGCACTTCATTGCTAACATGATAGACCATAATATTTATCTACATTCAATGGAAGATGCTTCTTAACGAAATTAAGGATGCTTCAGCATCCGAAAATACAAATAGCTAAAGAATTAATATTAAAACAGCTCTAGTAGTAAGCATACGCAGTCGCAATTTGAGAGATTTTTAGGCATAATATCCTTGCAATAGTATTAGACTCCCTTAAATCTGGCTAATTTATTTCAAGTTATGGGTACATAATCGAATAAAACTATACGTTGAACCTTTCCGTATATAAAAAATTTTCACTCAAACAGTAACGCGGATTATTTTAAGAATTATACTAATTTCAATAATAATTAGAGATTAATATAGATTGTTTTTTCCAATTTCCAGTGCATCACAAATAAAAAAGCAACTTCTTCCTTGTTATGAGATCTACTACCGCTGTATAATTTCGGAACGTAGATTTTTCATCTTTCCGGGGTAATAAATCGGAATTGGAACCCTCGTCATTTCCTGTGCGATTGAATAGATGGCGAACCTGCAATTCTTAATTGCTTCCAGAGGAGCAGAAATTGGGAGGTGCACTTGACGTCATTTTCCCTGCAATTGGGATAGCAGCAATCTGGCGATTTTTAATTGCTTCCTGCTGTGGGAAATTTCGTGAGGTTTCCGTGATTAGAGGTCATATTTATCAAAACCTGAAGATCAACGTTGAACAAAGAGGATATCTAAGTGAAGAGGAGCTCAAGTCTTTCAACCCTTATTATCATTTTCCGCACTCTTGCAAATGAATCTTATCATGTTTAATTCCCTCTGACCATTGCCACTTTTTGAGGTCGTCTGAAATTTTGCCCATTATTTCCTGAGTTTGTCCGTCTGCTGCCTAATGTACACAGCTCACGCGATCCTTTATATCTTTAATTTCGGATTATCACTATACGTTTGAAAAGCTTATATTAAAGTGGTCATTATGACGAACTTGCTCTTCTAAACCTTTCTGCTCGAGGACGCTGCACTTCTGCGGTATTTGCTCGCTCCTCGGACATTGAAACTTAGCATCACTTTGTGAATCTAGAGAGATGGATATGGTGAAGGTTGTGACCTTCGAGATAGCAAAGAGCCGAGACTAACGAATGCAAGCATTAACAGACCGCTTTCTAACGATATGTACACATTTATTAACACATCGGACTTCCTGAAGTACCAGTTTCTTCGCAGCTTCCGTCGACGATTCCGCGCTCGATTAGAAATATTTAATGTATTTTTTCTTCTTCTGAGGTTATCTCTCGCAAGTTCTGGGTGCATTTCTGTCCTTACCAATCATGAGCTCTTCTCTTCATTTCTGCATATCCTTTTGCTTCGTTTAAAATTTCACTTTTCTCTTCCTTCCTTCAACTCTACATTCTCCTTATTATAAATGCAATCCAGTTTCATCTCCTTCGATTGGTTGATTTAATCAATATTCTTTCCTCTCTGCTATTATAACAATCTCCTGTTTTTTACTGTCCTGTCCTTCCTCTTTAGGTTGAATGAATTTAGTTGAAATACACACATTTTATACAATATATAAAAATCATTTTTACTAATTCACAGAAATGTATAGCTGGCGAATAGCTTTGACTAGTGAATAGTCATCATCCCTTGATATTTCAATTCAACGTATTCAAAATGTTGGACCTCCACAAAGTTATGGTCACCTCCTTGAATTTCATCTCCACTTCATGTTTAACATTTTCTTCTATGCCCTTTTTTCAAAAGGTAATTTGGTAGTCATTATTAATGAGCGTTCAAGTTTCACAACCATAAAGAAACACTCTCCATGTCACGAACTTATCATTCTTTTCCTCAGGCTTATATCAATTTTACTTGGTAAAATTTTCCCCTTCTTCCACAGAAGCCTTCCCTATTCTCATCAGTATTTCCTTCTCGTTTTACAAATCTTGTGTCAACTCAGTGCCTAGATACTTGCACCTTTCCAACCGTTCAATTTTCATGTCTTTAACAAACACTTCCATCACTTTCTCTTAACCTATTGCTAATATTGACTTTAAATAATTTACTATATAGAATTATTTTACCAGAAAGCCTGTAAACGTACGTTATATCGGTATTTTTTCTAAGAATGTAAGTTATTTCTGTGAGCACATTTTGGTGAACACTAAAATAAAGCCTGGATTTAAGGGGACCGTGAAAAAGGAATTCTTTTATTACTCTTGTTTAAAAGCTACCCAAATTCGGCTTCCTTTCGCCAATGGCCAGAGAAAGGCTTGTTCTCATGGAAAGTAGTCAAACTTCTTTTTGAGAATGCAGCTCAGGGAAACAGGTACATACTTTCGACGTTCACCAACGGTACTTAAAAAGGTAAAACAAAAATGAAGTTCACGAGCCGACAGAAATTTGCATGAAAAATTCGGTAGTCGGTAGTAATCTTGCCATCACGCAAATTGAATTCATTTCAGATATTGGGAAGATCACAATGGAACTTTCTTTGAGCTAGTAAGAGTTAATGTAGGTAATTTTGGGTAGTTAGTAATAGGGAGTCTGTATTTAGCAACAGCGAACGAAATTTTTATTTCTGATAAATTTGTTTCATTATCTCTTTGGGGGGGAGTTTGGAACTAAATGGTCCTTACTAAACTATGGTTTCACGTCTATAACAATTTAACTGAATTATATATTTTTAGATGTTAGAGTAGTTTTAATGTATATAATGGATGTGTAAAAGGAAAATGTATGATCATTATTATTAGCAGTGCGTGTACGGACAACATCCTAATTACGCGAGAATATGAAGACGTTTTTATGCAATTCGATGATAAGATGATAACACAGTGTCATTAATTACAGAAAAAATAATCAAGTACGGACTATGCTAGTCCATAGTATTCTTTGCTCCCTTCCAAATGAATATCTGAATCTGTCTCTGAAATCCACAGAACATCAGCATATGCAAATTCCAGCTCCTCGACGTTCAGTAAAGGTAGTTCTCTTGAGATTCTAAATAATCTTTAAAATGTAGGTGAACCTAAACATTTGCAAGTACTGGATATTGTATAAGTATCTCGATGTAAAAAAATTGTAGTGTAGGTTTCGGATGACGTATCACAGACTACTAGCATACTACTTACTTTTCTGAAATACTATTGTTGTAACGTTATACATGAAGGATCCTATCACGAACTTGGAATTGATATCGATATTCACACGAAAATTTGAGAACCACTAGATCAATCAAATGAATGGGAAGAAAATGGATTCATTCATAACTTCAACAATTCTATACTGGAAACGGGAAATTGCTTAGAAAAAGAAGTGTGACTACTACTACTCAGGATACCATTCCCAGCCAATCTCAAACAGCTGCATATTCCGCTAATTATATACCAAATTAATGATTGTATAATGAACACACCGTCTACTTTCAACCATCAATCTTACGATAAAAATCACCATCAATAGCATGATCAAACCTATCGGAAAACCTATCGGAAAAGGCGATTACTTTATCGGAAGCAATTACTCTTTAAGTGCTGCGTAACCGAGTTAGTTAATCCAATCAAAATGTTCGGGATCGTGGGGTATATAGAGATGAAAAATTCCGTCCGGGAAATGGCTTCGATACAAGATTTGGAGCAGGACTTTTACTTTCGTCTGTCGGACAATTAGGGCGTGATATGGGCGGAAGGGAAAATTGGAAGGGCACGTTTTCGATCCGCTATCAAGAGGGTGTGTGTCTTTCACCCTTTCTGTTGACGTTCTCTTTCCTTGCTGCACTGGCCTCAACGTCATTCACCGACTTTTTCGGAGCTTAAGAGCTGAAAGCTGCAATATCCGATTATACCTTTTCTTTGAACGTCATTTGAATACACGATTTATAGGTCAATCGATACATATTCTGTAACCGATATCGTTAAAGTATACCGCAAGCAAGTAAAATTTCCATAGAAACGCGGTTCTAAAATTTGTAAAATGAAGAAAAATACCACAATTATTACCAACAATTCTTTCATATATTTTTCTGAAGAGAAATTTTTTTCATATTATTTGGCGAACTGTAAAGTGAAGTGAGCGTTACCGTCACCATCCGATTTGTTTTCCGACTATTTGAGCGTGCGCAGGATATGCTTACATTAAAAAAGAGAAATGAATTTCTCTTTACAAAAAGAAATACAAAAAACTCGTAATTTCACAATCACTCTAATATTATTGAGGTACTATACAACGCTTCTGGCATCGTAATTCGCAAATATAAATTATATAAATTTTAATTTAATGTAGCTCATTTTCTGTGGAAAATTACAGAAACTAAAGCAGTCATTAAACGCCGAAGGATATTATCCTCCGACCACTCACGATCATTTCAATTATTTCAATTTTTCAATTTCAATTATCTTAAATTAATCAATTATCTTATTTCAAATTTCAATTATCTTAAAGGAATAATATTCTTGATCATAAGATTGAAAAATAATTAGATTTACTGATATTATTCCTTATCGTTATATTTCAAAGACTGCTTTCGAAATAATCACATATTTTAAAATAATTTTTATATGTTATAATTTGCCAGATTAACGTAGTAGTATGAAACTATTTAAGAAATTAAATACAGTAAAACCTGGTTACGATGCTTTTCACGGAGCTAGGTGAAAACCGCGTTATTAACGAATTACTACAATTTTCTTATTTATTTTACGTTAGAAAAGAAAATATATTTTTATCGATATTTAATTATTAAATAAGTTCTTTACACCATACAAACGAAAATAAATCTTTTCTAATACAAAAAGTTATTGAGGATTGGCTATAGCGGGATGTATTGTATCTGGAAATGGAAAAAATTCCCCTTATAAGAGTATATCTGAGTATCTTTAGTAGTATTTTTTCCATATGCTTAGTGTTAAAGGGACGGGAACCGAGATAAAACAACGTTTAAATGTGAAGGCGCCTTAAGTCGGAGCGTTTCAAACGGGTTTTACTATACTTAGTATTTGAAGTAATTTAATTTTCTCTATATAGATATAACAGCAGGATGCGTGAAATACTTTCTTCTTAACTTCTCACTGTTACTGAACTAAGCGTATTTAAAATAATCCGAATGTTGAATCTCTCAGCTGACGGGAGTTGCACATTGTACTTAACCGTGTGCGTATGATCGCAATAACACCCCGACATGCGACCTTAGTATTGATATGCAGACACAATATCCATCCACCAAGGACGACATTAGAACTCGCGTTTATTTATAGGTGAAAAAACTCCTTGCGTCACCCAATGATTGACTCCTCTACCGAATGAGGAACTCCGCATCGTTCGATTGGTTTGTGCGTGGTAAATTCGGTCCCCAGACGAAGCCTTGATAATGCTCACGGATTTGAATTTCAAATCCGAAGAAAGCGAAAGAGACGAGTCTCAGCACTTGTCTGGTTACGATCATCAGACTTTCCCTTGAAATGGGTGTGCTGCAACTATTTGTTTACAGTGAAAGAACATGGCTCCTTGCAGAAGTGGCAGGACACGGCCGGTGACAAATGCTTCTGTATGCAGTGCTTTAGGAGTTGTTAAGAGCTTAATGTTATGCTACTCCGCAGAACTCTGTTGGCCCGTCATACGCGTTTCAGCGTCATCCATCGTATGGCGTTGGTACCAGGGGAATTTTCAGAAGTCATCTTTCCCTGTTTCTTTGCACTCATAGAAATATGGGTTTAAATAGTTAAGTTTATCAAATTTCCGGAATATTATCTAAATATTTATAGAACAAATTTTTTGTTGATTTGCAAAATTCGCAATCCTTAGGATATTTTACGATTATGCGATTGTTGAAATTGCCAATATCTCCCTACCCCAAGCTTTTAACCTTGTCCTATCTGGGTGAGATTTATTGTTTAAATTTTATAAAGGATATTCTTATCAAGGCAAACATACAGTAAAGTAAAATCATGAAATAATTGTTACAGTTTTTGATTAGAATGTATAATTTTCTTGCAGTAATTTTGGGGAACTTCCCACAGATCCCATTAAACTTTCGATTTTAATTAAAGGAATTCAATTGTGAATGCAAAGAAAATTTAATCGTAAGCTATTTAACTGATGGCAAAAAATCGATTGTCTAATTCATTTGACTTCTAAGTCAACGCATGCTATGGAAACTCTGATTTACTCTGATATCACCGATTATTTTCCTTGTTTAAATCAGCCAATTACAAGGATATAGGTAAGTAATTTGATAAGAATTATTGCTGAATATGGGCGGAATAAGAATTATAAGAATTATAAGATTTTTCGGTGTATCATTTTCTATCTTGGCGATACTCTTTAACATTGAAAGATAAAATAAGTAAATCGAAATAATTAAGGCTCGAACCCAGCAGTAACACCTAAGTTTAATTGGCAATTTCACCATCTCCTCATTTTATGAAAGTTAACAAAAACGGAAAAAGAAAACGATTAGCGATAGATCGATTATCTTCCATCCACGATAAAGAATAGGAAGGACATTAATAAATTCACGTGTTATTAAATGCAGATGAGATACTACTGTAGTAAAGCGAAATATAATGGGAAATAATAGAATCAGAACTGCTAGAAGTGCTTCGACAGCTAAAGTCGTTTCTCTAATGTGCTCCTACCGGGAATCGAACTCGCGCTTTAAGCTGAAGTCGAACGCGCTGTCAATTTGGATATCCGGAAGCTCTGAACTAACAGAAAATATTTTCGCTTATTAATTGATCAATAAATCGTAATGTGAATGGATGCAACGAATTTTGAGATCAAACATCAAATCTTTTTCAAATCTGAAGAAATTATTTGATAATCTTTAATACAAGTAAGATAGCGCTTAATTCCAGCCACAGATGTCGTGTTTTCGAATGAAATCGATCTTGGATGAGTCTTTCCTCTTCGTCATTTATCGTCATAGATTAGTATACCGTATTTCATATCACAAATGTCCTCTCTCAGCATGCTTCTGGTGACTGGTTTAGCCACTCTTCTGCTGCCGTTAAAGCCTAATAAAAATGTTAAAATAAACGCTGTCAATCGATGCCTGCCATACACGCCTTACAACGGAATAATGTCGCGATAGAGCATATATTCTGCATCTCCATTCCTCCGGCAGAACCGTTTGAAACCTGTTTATTCGACACGAAGCATTTCGCGCATATCCTTTCGCAGTCATCATGATGCACGAGGATTCATTTCTAAAGCGACACGCCGTTTCTCGTACACACGTCGTGGCCACTTGGGTTCATCTCCAATCCATTGCAGAGGGAATAACCTCTCCCTTTGAGAGATGTGCCTTTAGACTCGGCCGTATGAGAGATCCTCTTCATTTTTCACCTCGCGCATAAAACGTCTGCGTTCCGCACCGAGAGGTCGGCTTACGAAGGTGACGTCATGTCCGGATGGAGAAGATGCTCTCCGGAGAAGATGGAAAAACAGCAGGGCAGCGAAGGAAGAGGACGGGTTAGCGATGAGGGAATCTGCCGTAAAGGGGATGTTTCTCCACGTACTTTTGTCTCCCGTAAAGAGAAATATTACGACCTGAATGCTTGGATGGGCGTTGCATAGAGACTGGGTACTCACGTAGTGTTACTGCCTTATATATTTCTTATATATTTCTATGATTCGAGCTATTTTTTAGGAGGCTCCTAAGTATGTTAAAATATTGCCTCTGAGAGGAGGCTAAAAATATCTCCTAAGCCTCTGATTGTTGCGAAGGAATGCACCACGAAGGAGAGAATGGTTGTTATCATTATAATACAGTCAGTCTTCCACTTACGGCAGCGTTATGATCCCGGCGACTGGGCGTAAGACGATTTGGATTTAAGAGGATGTTCTTCATCCTCCGTTAGAATGAGTCGTAAATATTGCTTACAGTAGACGTGTTCTAGATGTACAAAGATGTATCTTTGGGAAGAATAAATTGCTTTATCTGTATCAACTTGCCGCTTTCTATTACACTGCTATACTGATTTTAACTTAGAAACTTACATTTGAGTAATTTCATAAGTTCTCTTGCTACCATCGACTATCATTGCATTATTATTAAATTTTTTATAAATATAAAAAAGAAATAAACGATACTGCACAATTAATATTGTTCCTAAAGAGGTGGTCGAAAGCTTTTAAAGTCGTATTTCGAGTGGATCTTAAGTTCGAGTCTGATTATAATATGATTTCTAGAGGTGACGTAAAATAATTCTTGAACCATTCAATATTGCAATATTAGATATAAGAGATATTTATATACTTAAATATTGCCGTACGCTTAATTAATAATTTCAATGTATACGGGATTACAGCAAAAGGGTTGAAAACTATATACTCACAATGTAGCTATTCCACGGGTGTCACTATCTAAGTTTATTTTCGATCTATTTACTGGGTAGTTTATTATATTTTAATAATAAAATATCTAGTAATTGAAATGAAGCTGTCTAATTAATAAAATTATTTGAATATGTAAAGTGGAAATTTCCTGTGTTCATGAACCTCACAGCTTCTTATTTATTTTATTATACTCTTTTAATTTGATCGTTATTATACCTAATTTTTTAGCAAATGTTGTCGGTTCAATGGAAGTTGGGAATTTTCAGTCTTAATTTTTCCAAATAAAGTGCTTTTTTGTACGCCAGTATAGATATGTAAATATGTTTAAGTGGGTATGTTAGTGTGTATAGGAAACGATACAACGTCGATGATCTGAAGAAAAACCTATGCAGGATTGAAGTTGTGAATCATATAACGAGAGATTAAAGTCAAATATTTCATTTTGCATTCAATAATTTAGGTATTTTTTATAAAATACACTCAATGCTCAATTAAAGCATAAAGTAAACCCAAAAACATTTCATTTTATTTCATAAAAGCGATCTCGAAAACGAATTTCGTTATTTCTGACGGCATTACGTAATACTCCTGATAAAAATGGATGATTCACTGCGGCATGCGGTAGGATGGATGGCATATACACCGAGTTTATCCAACCAATTAGAGCTATTCTGTACCCGAGAGATGAACTCACACGAGAAGAAATTTCGGTTAGGAAAGTAGATGAGCTTGCAGAGTTTGCCATTCTATTACATATTTATGAGTACAATGAATTTATTTTTGAAGAATTTCGCTGAAAATTTGCGTGGATATGACTCTTGAAAGGACTTATTTACTTATGGAAAATTTACCATATGGAGTCACTGTGTATGCAGTTCCTACTAGTGTTGAAAGATATGCTTTTGGCGTCATCGCTTGAGAATGTTAGAGGAAAATGTGACATACGATACTAATTATCAACGCAGTGAAAACTAATTACGCCCTAATTCGACGCCTATATTTATTCTGATCCATATTTAGTGTAATATGACCAACGACGTTGGAAAATAACGTGGAATGATAGAAAGTGTTTCCTGGCATATATTTGGAACGTAGCAGTAATTAAAGCAAAATAAAAATGTGTAATCTTTAAATCACACGTATGATAAGAAGCTGCCGATATTGACGAACATTATTTAGCACATCTTGATTCCGATGCACCTGCGATTTCCTTATGCCAATGAAAATTAACGTTATGTCTTACGAAATGAAAAGTTTGCGGAGAAACATGTCAATTTTACTTTCGAAGTATTGGTCACGGTCTAAGGATTTCACAGCTACTCGAAAATCATCGTTGTTTTCTCTTAAAATCGGGAGTAAAAACTTCACTGAAATATATTTCGTACGTGAAAGTGCATCAGCTGCTATTTTAACGGTAAAATAAATTTTTATGGTTTTCCTAATTCCTTGTGATGTTTTTTTTTGATGATGTGATGACATATGTAGGCTGGTAGCGTCTCAAAAATTTATATTTTTATAAGTACTACAAATATCTGAAAATAATTTTGGAAACAATTTAAAGTAACACCATCATTATAAACGGTAAATATACATGTATACATACATGTACAGGTTTTTTCAGTTTAATACTTAAGCTCTATTATCTATTTCCATTATTGGAACCTCAGATTGTTTTATGAAATATAAACAAATGAGTTTGCATTACATTATATTTTGTATTTTTATTTACTAAAAGTATATATCAAATCTATCCAATCACATACATGAAGGATAAATGATTAGTAGACTTTAATTTTTGGGACGTGACTGAAATTTATTTTTACAATCCTTTCTCTTTTGTATCTTTGCTCTTTCATTATGTTTCAGATGTCTTTCCACATAAGCTTTCTTACACTTAGGTAAATGAATATTTACCTATACTTATGATCTGAGACGGCTGCTTAAATATACTTCCGCAGCTGTTCTTCTTAAGTACTTTTATTACTTCATCATACAGTGAACTCCGGATTGTGAATCCGATTTTCGGATTATCCGAGCTTGATTTTTACTTTTCATCTATATTTCCACGATCATTTGGTAAAAAAATTCAATCACAAAATAATACTATTCGGATATTTTTGAATTTTAATACAAGCAGGTCTTCCATAAGACCTTTCCTCAGGATCTGTAGCAATACGACTATAATGAAATTATCGCTGCAAAAGAATCAGCGGTTGAGTGAGTAAAAGTCCTCATGAATCCAGGAATAAATCGAAAATAACGGATTTGAGCACATCAATAAACTCTATGTTTACGTAAATTATGAGTGTTGCCAGAGATAAGAGTGAAATTTTGGATTATTCTTGGTGTATTCCCATTATTCGTGCATCCTATTATCATCATTAGCCCGAATAATCGAGAGTTCACTGTATCTCGAAACTTTCTTTCCCACTTACAGGTTAAATGTCCCCTTTAGAATATCAGCTTATATAAAAAGTAGCAACCTTTCAGAGCTCATTAGTCCATTATGTCTGTTATACTTGAGATGTGGAATGATAACTACAGTAATGCACCTCTAGCTATAAAAAGGCTGCTCTCTAGAATTCATCGGTAGGTTACAATACTGGTGTAAGTATGGGTGTTTGTATGCTAAATGTTAAGTGCTTAAGATATTTTTCTTTTTCATAGGAAATAATGCTCTGCAAATTGGTCTCCTCCAGGTAACATGCCTCTTTCGCCTTTTCACCTAGATTCATAGTTTCTAACTATCCCAGGTTCTACAAGGGACTTCCAATTTTGGAAAATAATTTCTAAAATCAACCGCCCCTCGAGTTGAGGCGCATTTCTCCTGCTTTTACTCAACGATAGTCATATTCAGTTTCATAGACTATTTCACCAACTTTCGTGAATTTGCGCGACTTAATTCCTTATACTTTCATAGTAATGTTTGTAATTATTCTCTGTAATCTAAATATGTTCCAGAATAGTTTCGAGATATTCGCAAATATTTTGGAAGTTTCTTGACATAAAGAAGCTAGGGCTAATTTCTATGCTTCTGTAATGGAAATCTTGGCTAAAATCGCATCTCTGGGTAGAACTAAGATAACTCTGATCAAGCTGCACATTTATGCTACTAATTAACGAAAAATAAATATTTGAAGAGGTTGAGC
This sequence comes from Pachydiplax longipennis, assembly GCA_036926295.1. Classification (NCBI taxonomy): domain Eukaryota; kingdom Metazoa; phylum Arthropoda; class Insecta; order Odonata; family Libellulidae; genus Pachydiplax; species Pachydiplax longipennis. Next base: position 34,984,358 of record JAVFKF010000004.1, on the reverse strand, counting down.
TTCCGCTTTAAATAGTTTCCCGGCATTCCCTAAAATTCACTACTCTTGGAACGGAAAACAACCGGAATCAACTGCCCGAGAGTTAGCAACCCTCCCTAGATCCCTCTGCAACTTCCCTTCACACCATATTCCTCCTCGATCGCTTACTTTTACTCCACAAAATCGCAAGTTCCTTCTCTCTCCTCGATTCGCCCACATATCGCAACCGTTGCGCCATTTTTTTCTCCCTTCGTCACTCCCGGATGTAGATCGAAAGGGAGTTTGAAAGGAGCTGCACCGCCTCGGGGCCGATATATTCCTTGATCGTGAAAGATGGAAATAAATAAGGTCACATGAAATGACCGCATCTCGGGACGCTTAGCTGTTTCGTTGGATTCGGCGCAGAGACTGCAAAAGGTTCACTAGCTGACAAGAATCAGGTTGGCGCGAGTAATAGCGTTGAGCAAGTTCTCTTTCCTTCCCCGCTACGGAAAGTCCTTTTTTCAAAACTTTCGATTTCTCCCCCGTGTGTTGCCAACTGCCCTATAAGATGTCCTTTGCAGCGCCGTGCGGGGGCGAATTGCATAACTAACATTGTTCGGCGAACGAGCTCTGATTGACCGGGGAACCCGCCGACCGGGCCCCGATGCGCGTTAACTCGTTCGGAATGAATTCGGAAATGTAGCGTGCGGAGTTACATGGATAGAAATCTAGATCTTTCTCGGGAATCTCACCTTCTGAGATCACGTACAATGAAGGTATGGCTCGCCGTCAATAGAGATAAAAACGTCGGCATCTGATGCTGATTGTGAGACAAAAATGCCGACTGGTAACCGGTAAGTATCCGTGGCAATTTAGTTCAACTACAAAAGTGTGGCGGAATGACTCGAAAGTTTAATTGCAAAGTGTGTTGTTCTTCCTTGATTGTTTCGTAACGTTGGAAATGTAATTAATCGCAACTAGCTTTGGTCCTCAGTGATTCACTCACGTCTTGGTACATAGTTCTTCAGTTATCCGTTTCCATTAGGACCAGTCTAATTAGGACCAGATTAAATGGAGGGAAAGTATTAGATAAAGGAATAGACCTTTACAAAGAATGTATCTTTAGATTAATGGCATACTTAATCCAGAAATAAGCTTATTCTCACGAAGTTCTGCTCAGTTTTAAATGTATGTATTAGATCATTCGATGAGATCCTAACAAGAAGCTTCTGAGCAAAATTACGCCTCAGTTCAATTTGATCTGCAATCTCATTAGTGAAGTAGATCTCTAAGGATTGAAAGTGTGTATTCTGAGATAACTTTGCTAGGTGTGCACTCAGAGGGGTGGATTCCATCCAAGATTCTAAGAGTACACCATTATTCGGATCGCCTTCAAGCTTACAGTAAGAATTCGTAGTACATACGTTCAGTAAGTAAATTGTACTAAAATTGCATCTTGCCTCCTTTTTCATCGTGAGAGTTATTAAGTTTCTCTGCCAAATGAAACTGAGTCATATTCAATATATTACTCGCGACAATGCTTAAGTTATGCTTCCCCAAATGAAAATCCTGTATATGTGCCTGTAACTTACTTTGACATTCTTTACTATTGCATAACTGATTTGGCATCAACAAGACTTATAGTCCTCGACAAAGATAAAACTATAATAAAACGATGAAAAAAGATAAGCCAAGGAGATGAGTGCAGTAATACTCTAAAGAAAGAGAGAAATGATTTTGGTAATATTCCCAAAAAACAGACGACTATCTTGCTTCCTAAAATATCTTTTTTCCTGGGAAGGTTATTCTTCTCCAATTTCATAATCCTCTACTTATAGTATTCAACATATAAGGTTTCCATAAGAAAATCTCGTAGAATAAACCTACAGATACCTTATACCCTTGATTAATAATCATAAATACTTAATCGAAATAGATTACTGATTACATTAAATTTATACTGCGCCAATGTCAACCTATCGTGAAGCATATATTCTTAATCTTTTCATCAAGAAGCCTTGAAGCAATAAATTAGAGCAAATATTGATTAATTGTGCAATCGATTCCTTTGATATCATAAGTAATGATCCATCGTCCGGGAATTAAATCAAAAGGAATATAAAAATATTCATTTCAACTGAGATTTGGTCTTTTCTGCGGCTAGTCAGTTGCAGCGAAAATACGACTTACTAAATTTTATGTCGAATAGACTCTTGTTTATCTGTTGATACAACATGGCCTGCTTCTTAAGTGATTAATGAATAATAAAGGTTTTAAAATTGATAAAAAAGTAGTTTCCATCTGAAATTTGCAGCGTCATATGGGTCAGCTTGCTACATCAACGATGGCATAGCAAAATACTGTTAAAATTTTTGAAAAATCATTCATTAATTTTGAATTCATATTAAGCGCTTCTATCCCTAGAATACTCAGAAATGAAATTTTATAAACTCATACTTTATATCTCATTCCCATATAGAAAATTTTATATCACATCCTTAATCTAAGGAGGAAAGGCATCGAACCTTAAAGGTAATCTTTTTGTTTACCTCAAAATTTAACCGTGAATAAAATGAGTTGGCCGTTGCTCTTCCTTTTTTGCAAGTGCTTTCCCTTGTCTTTTGAGGGACTTTTGATTGTTAAGTCTGGTCGCCTCTCCGAGCCTTCTATAAACTTGTCTTATCAATAAAACAACTACTAGAGCGATAATATAGTGCCCATCGTAAATGTCCAAATGCATACTGGAATTCCTGTGGTCGACGGAGGTGATGTCACTTCTTGTGATGCTGTAAGTATTTTATGCGAAATTTTTGTTGAGCGAAAACTTAAGCTTTCCTTATTTGCTTTTATATGCAATGACTGAAAAATCTGCTTGACAACTATTACTATTATGAAATATTGCGTATCATTTGTTTCACGACAGTCAATTCTACCTTTGTGATTATTGCCAATGCACACTCATGGTAAAGCTCATTTTCAGCACATTCAACATGCGTTGGTATTTTATTGAAGGTCATTGGATAAAAGAGTTTTTGATTTTTAACGTCTATATAATGAATAAAGAGGCTTTGCTTCGTAGATAACAATAAGTAACAATAAGTAAGTAATTAAATTAACATTCTTTGTATATATTGTCTGAATCCTCACGTAGTGACAGTAACTCATTCAAGAAAAATTTGATCTATTGATTCTCTGACAGTATTCCTCAAATAAAGAAAATCTTAATGATACAATTAGGTACAATGTATGGAAATGAATACTCAATTATTAATTAAAAATAAAAATTGATAATAAATGGCAGAACATAAATATTAATAGCATTCCATTCAGCCTCATAGGTATAACGACTCATAGTAATTATAAAAAGCAGTAAGTCGATAAGAATTTCTGTGGCTTAAGAATTTTTGTGATTCCTTAGAAATTTATTTTATAAGCGAAAAGTATCGATTAGAAGTAAGTGTCGCTACTAAATATTTTCTGTGAAACTACAAAGGCTTTTTTTCGCATTTTAGAGCCTTTCTATAAAGTTGAGCTAAGACCCATCGAGTTCCTATTGGCAATAACAACGAGAGGATTCATAGGAATCGGAAATTTCGGAACTGTTTTTGAGTATCGGAATCGGAATTGTATCGAGTTCTGCCATTACCTACTGAAGTGTTGTCTGTAAGGCGACAGAAGGAGAGATTTATTGCTAAGAAAACATCGACAGCCGAGACTCCACGTGGACAAGGAAAAAGTAAGAAAAGAATCTAAACAAAGAAATCCTTCTTTGGGATGTCTCTCGCAGAGCGTGGAGGTCAACCAGGAAAGTTTTTCGCCGCAATGAGCCCAAAAAAAGACACGGTTCCGACAAAGTAAACAGTGAAGAAGGAAAAGAGCGAGGTAAATGCGCGAAATGGCGTGACATTCCTAAAATTACGCGTATTGTTGCTCTGCGAACAATGGCAGTGCGGGCTTCGGCGAAAAAGGTGTGTAGGAAGCGTGTAACCCGAGAGAGGATCCTGTTAGACTTTTGGACGATTTACAGTTTCTTACGAAAATAGATTTTGGACGCTTTGAAAACGATGATCTCAGACAAGGGAACTGGCGCCGACGTGCTAAAGTGCAAGAAAAACAAAACTATAACGGATTCTCGGGGCTTAACGCAAACATTTTTGGTGGTTGGCTGACAAATATTAGCGGATTCTATAGCTATTTTTCACTTCTATCGGAAAAATTCGCAGTAAAAGGAATTTTCGGCTGCTGCGCAAGCTTTCAAGATATTGTGAAGCGAAAATAATTCGCTAGCGGAACTTTAAATATGTAAGTCTAAATAAGGATATTATGAGGCGAGAATTATACGTTCTCTAATATGCTTTCAATTCATGAATAAGATATCTCAGTACTAAATGAAATCTTTACAGCGATCTCCGTAAGCATCAGTGGTATTGAAAGTATTAAATCATTTCCAAAATGGAATGATTGCGAATAATTCTCTGAAGTAGCGTGTTAATTGGAAATATCCACCTCAATATTGCCAGCCTTATAACATCATGAGCTAACCGACAATACTCAGCTGAATTTGAGAAATCCGCTGCGGATTAATGTGAGAGGTAAATTCAATCTTCCAAAGAGAAATGGACTTACGGATAAAGCACAATATAATCCACACATCAAAGGGCAATATAGTGTATAATCCAATGCTAACGGTATAAATGAAATCGGTATTACAATAATATTTCCGTCACTTAAAAGAAATAAGGATCCATAATATATGGTAATGATACAATAGTCGAGAAAGGAGTTGGCTCTTAAGGGAAAGAAAATGCTCAAAATATCTTGAGATTTTACATTTTGTAGTCTAATTAACTCATCTAGAAATGAAAATCGTGAAGACAGTCCATGCATAGGCAACGTTTATGCATAATTAACTCTTATAATGATTAAGAGATCAAGGCTTGAATTTAAATTTGTTTCGCATAATTTATTAAACCTAGGCATAATTTTTATGCTTATATCTTCTTTATCACTTCTATGTCTGCTTAGATCCAAGAAAATCTAGGAACTTCAAATTGGGGGTGGAGCAAGTAAAGAATTCCTTCATATGCTCATGCCTAATAAACGTTTTAGCTGCTATATTTTTGTAATAAATGCAGAAGATATTAAGTGATTGTAGAGAAACTTCACAATTATCTTTTAATTCAAGCTTCTCTTCAGATCCTAGGTAATTGGCTGATACTACTAAGTCATCAAGGTGAAGGATCGGTCCTTCCCCCAAGGATCCGCCCACGTATAGAACAGATTATTTTTTAGTTTCTTCTATCCTCTATATTGTAATTTAGTGTACGTGTGTTCCTAAACGCTAAAATTATAGAACCAGAAGTTACAAAACTTTCAATCTCCGCACACTATTGTAAGCCGACGCCCCTCAGATAATAGGCTACCTCCCATTTATATAATTATGTCCGGGTCATACCTTGGCGAGTCTCTCGTAAGAAATCAATGTAAATTTTATTTTCATGGTTCGTAGGTTTAATTTTTGTGTAGAATTTAAAAGGAAAGAACGGTCGTCTAGCTGTGTCTAGCTATGATATCTAAGTCCTAAAATTCAGAGCCGGATTCAATTTAATTATACCCTTATATTTTACAATTTTACTTATAATTATGAAATATACATTAAATTTATATTATTTATTTTATATTATATCTTTAATCAAAAATGTTTAGAGTGAGGTTAGGTATGAAAAATTTATTTAGAACTGAAACAAAGTAGAACTAATAGCCTTAAAGAGACGGATGTATAGTTTGAAAGTTGGAAAGAAAAATAATAAAAATAGAAACTCGATAATTTCAATTCTTATATCAGAATCAGAGTCAATAATTTCACTGTAAGTATCATATTTAGCCGTAAATGATTTTTATAGATTTTAGTTTTTCTAATAGTCCAATTAATAAGTATTTGTCTATTTATCCTCAATCATAAACAATGGAGAGAAGTCAGGAATGTTAATTAATGGAAATGGGTCATTAATCAAATAATCCAAAAGTATCATTTTGAAATCGAAAATCAGGCTGTAAATTCTTCAATTCCGATTCTGATTGAAACAAAAAGTTTCTATAATTCCTGATTCCTGATTCCGATTCTGATTAATCGTTCAATAACCGTCGATACTACGTACTCGTATAATAAAGCAGTACCCACTATAACTTTCTTAACAGCATTTTTTCTTACTCCTATCATGACGCCTTCTTTATAATCACTAGGTAAGAAATAAGGCACAGGCCACCTGGGACTGCAACCAACAGGGAAACCTGGAAAACAATTCAACTTCCTGCGATGACCCCTCCGTAAGGAGCAAAACTCTGATGATTGAAACTCGCATTCCTTACCACAAATTCACCTCGACCGAACTTTATGATCTTGGGGAAGCCTTTTCAATTTCTTTCGACGAAAACAAAAGGTGACCTCAACGCGGTTGCGAAACTCTCTGCGCTCGATAATGAAATTGGAAAACGTGATGCTTTCCCGGCGGCAATTAATGGCCGAGTGTTTCCGAAGATCCCTTCAAAGGTGATTTTCGTGTCGATTACCACCTCATCTCCGCGTTTCTACTCACTTTTTCTTCTCTTTTCGGCGATGACGAGACTATGCATCGCCTTTCTCACGGACCGTGCGAGTGGAGGAGAAATAATAACATCATTTTCTTTCCGGTGATCACTTCGATATCTTCGGGCTTGCCGTCATCTGTTTCGGTTCGAAGGGGTAAACCTTTTATCCTGAATGTGACTCCCTGAAGATGTTGAACCTGTAGGTCGAATTTTCCTAGATTTTCAAAGCGAATTTCAGTCTGGAATAATTACAACTGTGGGTTAAAATGTATCTGTATCTACATGTTTTTAAAAATCTATGAAACTCCTAGAAAAATGCCCAATAAGTTTTTTTCACGTCGATTAAATCTTTATCTTCATTGCACTATAGAGTGGCATTAGAAGTACTTATGTACTGCGTTTTTTTGTTAAAGTATTGTTATTCTCCTAATATTTGATCTATCGGTCTGAGTGTCCACTACCTCCATGGTTTCACTACCCGATTATTTCAGTACTTCTACCACCCGACAGTTATCTGCCCGCATATTATGAACTGGATTGGGTTGTCTAGGCTAATAAAATTGTCCGGGTTGGAGAATTAACGGCAAAATGTTCAGGAATATCCAACAGATTGTGTTCACCTAGACAAAGTAAAGCTATTTCTCTAACATACGAGTTAAAGTCCTCACGTAATCCTCAAAATAGTTAAGAATTGGGAAGATTAATCTATTACATAGCTTACTTATTTAAGCTAAGCAGTTTTAAAAGCAGAGTAAAAAATCATATAGAGGAAGGAATTACTCTTTGTATATTTATTGTATCCTTTAATCCATATAACTAATAGATTAAATAATCATCATATAATTGTTTATTAGATATAGTTTATAGATATTGGACCAATTTAAGATGCATAAAATAGTTTAACAATTTAGCTTTGAAATTGGGAACCATTTGTTATAAACACCTTCGGATTACATTTAAATCAACATAATAAAGCCGGAATTTCAAACGAAGAGCTTTTGCATCCCTTCGGCAGATTTTGTTTTTTCCTTTATCCAAAGAAATAAAGAAAATCATAGCAACTCATGAGATGACTGGTTCAAAAATTAAAACTACCCGTTGTCTCATTTCGATTCCGTCAGCTTAAATAACTTTGGCATCGCATGACCAACAGTACTAAATTCCAACAGAATTCCTTAAAATACTCGTCATATCAAGGTTTTCAATTTGAAAAGGGATAATAGCTGTTAATTTCTTAAAAGAACCTCCCCGCTGAAAGTAAAAGTCCTTGTTACGGAACAGTATCACAAGCACTTCTTACAATAAAAATTTCATGGTGTGGAGAAGGCTTTGCGTGCGCCATAGCGTTTCTTTATTTCCTTCGATCTCAGATTGAAGATGTTAGTCAAGGACGATAAAGTTCCTCCAGTTACCTCCTACTAAGTATACTATTAGTATGAATGACTTTTCAGACGGTAGAAAAAATAACTGACAGGTGGAGGAAGTGGTCTACGGATATAACGAATTCTTTGTTTGCGGTATACGGCTGTATCCTTGACATGAATTAGTAATCATTTTACCGTTAACGAAACTATTAATCTCTTACGAGGAGGATAATCTCAATTTAAGCCTAGTATGAATTTTTAATAAGGTGCATCAAAATTTGGGATTTCTTTTAATGTTAAGGATCAAAGTATTCTTGGCTAGAACTGTAAAGAAAAGCTAGAACGAAGCCAACATTAGCTTTTCTAAGAGCTGTTCTTGGAAAATAAGTTTCGACCAGAATATGATACCTCCTTCAGAGATCACTTAAATAATAACTGATGTATTAAGAATCACTCTTTATTCCAGCAATAAAATAAACTCTATCAAAATTTTTTTAAATGAGCTAATAACGATGAATAAAGAAATTAATTTATATGAGGTGCAATGAACAGTTACTATTCGAGTTACTTCGAATTCGAATAGTTAATCACCTCGGCTTGTAAGTGAGCTAAAGATTTCTTAGTACGCTCTAAAATTAGGGATAAAAGTTTTTAGCCAGTATTACTTTACTTTAGACGTCAGCTTTTATTCTAAAGGCTAACGTATTGATATTATATTTCCATTAAGAGGCAAAGACACTGGGTTTGGGGTGTAAAGATGCGGATACTGCTGCGTTTAGAATAACCCTCTATTTTCCCAAGTTAACAAGTAAATCTAAACGGTTTCCATAGATTCTTTACCCTGATACATCAGAAAAGGTGGTGGTGTAAGTGATACTATTGTTAGGTACTTTTTTGCTAACTGTTTTCCTTATTCTTGCTCAAACTTTGGCGGAAACAGATTTCCGCCACTTTGTTACAGGAAATGCGGAAAGATTAATGCACGAGCACGAGAACTTGGACGTATCTAACAATAAAGATTCATACAAGAATGTTAAACCGTCGCTTTTACTAACTATCACCCTCAGAAGTTTCTACAAAGCATCGAATTAATGTTTTCCTGGAAAATCGGTGGTCATCCTTTCCTAAATGAATTTGCGAAGTTTGACATCCTGCATCTTTCTAACGCAATAATAAATACGATAGATGACACTCAACATCGTATAAAGAAGTCTTTTTCGAATTCCTGAGCAATTTTAAAAGACTTTTAGTCAAGAAAACAATTTTCGGCCTCGTGGCCAGCATTTTAAGCTCCAGCCCTCTATACCAAGTGTTAGTAAAATCAACAGAGAATCGTTACATTCATTTCATCTTAGGGTTTAAATAGTTGTGAATATCTACATCCTTCAGAAAAAAATGAAAGGAATGTTTCTCACAGATGTATTGTAAACACAATATCGGTTCATCCTTCGAAAGACGATGGAATATATTTTTTACTCTTGGTTTCTTCAACGACTAGCTTCGCAAACTGAAGAGCAAACCATAGGGAATCGCAGTTTTTTGACGTGCAAGCAAAAGGACGAATGAGTCCATTTAGTTGGCGATAAAAATTAATTGTGCTTGGATTGCCTCCGCGAAACAGATTAAAAGCTCAGTGTGGGAAGGAACGAAGAGGAATTCCGAGCTTTTTGTCGTAAGTGGCGAACATGGAGATAATAGACATTTTATTCTTCGGAGGGGAAAAAATTCAATCCCCATGCTTTTAGTCAGCTCTTTATGGCGTGGGCATACGTTCCCGTTAAAAGATGAGAGTCGTTTGGAGAGAAAGAGGATCCAGGCGGGCATCGAACTCACGACCTTCAAGGCTCGCCAGTGTGACCCCATGGAGGCGTCCTCGACGAAGGGATGGGAATATCTGGGAGTATGGAGGGGGAGAGAGAGAATGATCTGGAAGCGAAGGGGATGTTATGAGGAATGGTTAATCTTCGTTCACTACTATTGTATTATACTCCACTAGTTCATACTATTTCAGCATTCTTGAGACAACATTAAAACACATTCACCGAGACTTTTTCTGAAATCTTAAAAAGACGGTTCGCGAAGCAAGAAAGATATACACCGGAATACACGGCCGAGGATAAAATTAAAGTACAGAAATTCCCTATTTTATACTTTATTTAATAGCATTATCGTCGCTATCTCTATCATAGATGTAGGGATAATTTTCATTGCTAAAATAGATGTAAGAAAGTGTAAACAACCGATAATGGGGAAATGTAGTTCATCAACTTGCTTATGTTAAGAAATCATCCGCTATAACACCCACTAACTATGAGATGTTAATCCTTTTCCGGAACTTCTTGATAAATAAAGGAATTATTTGGCGCAGAAAGGTTTTGACGTTAAAACTGGAAATCCTAATTTTAATCCTGAAAATGATGATAGACTCACTAAACGTAAAATTTCCAATCTATTCTTTAGTAAAGAAAATGATAGTATGATGAGTTGATCACTTTGCCTAGGTCTATCATTTATTGAAACACTTTCCTTCCCACTAGTAACTATTCCAAACAGAAGAATAATTATCCATTCAGCACTTATTTAAATCTAATTTTCGGCTACTCTATAAGAATTTTCCATCCTTAATTATCATTGTGGCGAAATTAACATTTTTAATTCAGGCAAAATTAATATCTTCCTTCAACTTACTACTCCCTGGGCAGAAATGATATAAGAGTCCACGTTAGTGCAGTACAATGACCCAATGAATACCACTTTTTATAAAATTCAATAAGGAGAGACCAAAACAATAACCGTTAGAAATAATGACTCACATCACAGGGGCTTTCATATTTTCAAATCCACGGTCAAGACAAATATAAATAAAGATAATTGAAAGACAAGAGTAATAAAGAGTATAAGAGCAAATTTGTAGAATAATTTTTTCTAACCTATTTGAGAACAAAACGAGATGACATTCCAATCCTCAAATTATATTAGCAGGAACAAAAATGAGGGGGCACCCGGATTTGAACCAGGGACCTCTCGATCTGCAGTCGAATGCTCTACCACTGAGCTATACCCCCGGTCTCTTACAACGATCTCTTACCTTAAAATAAATCCGTAAATTAAAAATAAATTAATATTTAATGTGATAGAAGGCCTATTGGGCACCGCGTTCGACTTCGGTGCAATCGGTCGAGGGTTCGATTCTTGTTGGTGACTCAGGCAAAATTACCTCAGATATGGAAGCATATTTAAAAAATAACTATTACTAACTCATAGGGTGAGGTGTATGTTAAAAAGTTTCTTAGAACATGAGGAATATTTTAAATCTATGGGCATTTACAATTAAGATCCACAAAGATCCAATGGCTTCGCAGTAATTTCATGAGGATTAGTAATGACAGCATCCAAGTTAACCTTAAGGTAAATCTGTGGTAAGATTCCTAATTTTCTATACTTTACAGCCATAATTAGCATCAATTACTCTCACAATGATCCAATATGATACAAAAAATTGTTTTCGAAACAATAAGTACTACAAAGGAAGCAAACCTTATAAATCTCTTTATAAATACGATACGAGGGAAATTAAGCGCAATTTTATCCTTACTAGGAGCAAAATCATCTTTGATGGAGTTATTAGAGGGCAACGAACAATTATATCTTGTAACCCGGGGATGTAAATAACCTTATTCCGTTTAGCCATCGATATTAAACAAACTCATTTTAGAAGAATACAATGTAGCGGTTACCATAGAAGCGTACGACATAATTATATTCAGTAAAAGAAAATTCGGTACATTTCATTACGGTTATTTTATGCATAGCCCTCCGGGATGGGCATTCGAAATTTGGATGGTACAAGCCAACGTTTCCAAATAAGTCATAAAAATTCAGCGGGCATCCAAAATAATTGCTTGCATACAAGTTCAACAACGGTTCGTATTCGATGTTTCTTACTTTCCGAGTGATCGAGCACAGTTTCCGCTGGAAGACAAGTAGAATAATGCCCACCGCATTAATGTGGGTCCATCGTTATTCAGAAAACGCACGCATTTCCCTAATCAAGCAATTTTCCTTTGGGTTCCCGCAAAAACATCGAGATAAGAGCACATCTCGACTTCATGAGCGGGTTCGATCACATCACACGCGTTAAACGACGAAGATTCCGTAGAAAAAAATTGTTCACATCGCCGCCCGGAGCCTTAACACGGGCGATCTCGATCCGATGCTCGGAAAATCTCTTTATTTATTCTCCCTGAAAGTGCCCATGTTTGGATAATTTCCAGCTGCGACAATTTACTCGGCTATTTTTGCCTCTGGCGAAGCTTTTTCCGGAAGATGTGGGAATGGAGTATGTAATATGAGCGATGGATGATCCTGCGAGATGGAGGAAAATCTCGAGATGATAAAAAAAGACGACGGAAGACTGAAATATGAGAGGACGCTCGAAATTCTCACGCGGACTGATCGAGAGAACGGAAGGGAAATGTTGAAGAGGAAGGAAGGACAAAAAGATGTCAAGAACTCGGGAAAGATATGAAAAAAGGATGGCGACGAGGAAAAAATGTTTTAGAGATCAATTAAACTATAAATTCTGAACGGATCCTTCTTCGCGAGAGAGTGTAATTTTCCGAAGTTTAGTGAAATTAATTTTCTTACGTTGGTGCGGTTGTGAGAAAATGAATGTTCGGGAATCCCAACTGATGCAACGGTACCCGATTTGATAATCCGATTAATATTTCGGTGAGAGAAACTTCGTTGGGTTTCGGACAATTTCACTTTTAACGAGTGCCAACTTCGGCTGCGGGAATTCATGACGTGTTGAGAGGGAATCTATTATATATTGCGCTTGCGATATCAGTCATTCTATAAGAATGAATTGTCTTTCTGTGCGCGGATGAATCATCTGAACTGAAATTCACCTGAAATAAATTCCTATACGTTATTTATTTAAATGTTTTGATATTAATAATTAGTTTGACAAAAATTTCAAAATGAAAATACTCATCTAGGAATTGTTTTTGGCACTTAATATTATTAATTTTTTAAATAAAATATAATTTACTTTCATACGCTTTTTGATGGTTAAGCGATGAAATTAATAATTATTTAGGCAACGATTCACCCACTGGTTGTAAAGCGTTTTCTGCTATATATACCACAGAAAATGTCTTTCTAAGTCAAAATCATGTTAGATTGATTTAAGCGCTGTTTTACGTTCGTGATTCCCGCAGAGAATACACGTAAGTATAATAAAAAATAACATTCTATTTGGAATACTCAAAGAGGAATACAAATTAATATCAAGAAAGGCTCACACATTTAAAACGATCATTGTTTTCAATCGTTATGACCCATCCATAAACGTGATTAGTTTGACCATTCCTGCTACTACTTTTACTGATGTCAGAATCAAGTATAGACATTACGACTATGCCTTACTCCGAAGAGGATATTTTGCAATTCACGAGGAATATCGCAGAAGTCGACGAAATTGTGCAAATATAAAAATTCTGATGAGCAAATGAGGAAGTTGAGATGAATGTTTCCAATGAGACGACGTGAAATATTCGAGGAATTAATGTGATCATTTTGAGTCACTGGCGCCAAGAAAATACTCGCTACGTACATCCTCTATCTTCATTATTCTTACCAATAAAGCCGATTTTATTTAAACTTAAGGAATGTTTCAAAGCATAATTTTCATTATTTCAAATAATACTCCATCACTGAAGCAATAAAAAATACTCCAATGAGTAAGCAAGGTCGTGAGAGTGGAAATAAGTTATCATTTAAAATTTCATGGAGGAACTCTTTCACGAGTAATATTTCGCCACATGATGAAGATGCTGATGTAGGCGTGACCTATGTTGTCGCGATCGTGCGTGTTATTTCTGTAAAACATCACCTATTTTTAGTCATTATTCTATTTGTTCGTTAGTCACTCTTTTCTCATACTAAATATACAAAAAGGAACTAATGCGAAGTGAATCATTGGCAAAAAGCCATTGCAAAATATCCGGAATTGTGGAGAAATTTTTTTCGTTCGGATATTTCGTATATTTTAGAATATTAGCGGGGCTTTTTTTCACGTTTATGGTGTTTCTAAAATCGGGTGCGTCTTAGATTCTCGATCTGAAATGCATTGTGGTAAAGAAAGTATTTAGAGAAAAATTAACTTTAACTTTTAGAGTTATGATTCATACGTTTCCCCTGGATGACTTCCAAAACTTAGCTGCGTCTTTGACTCGACAATATACAATGTATGGTTTTTCTGAGGAGAGTTCTAGAAAATCATTGCCTGACACTGTGATTAGAAGTGCTCTAATGTGCTGATAATGAGTACTTGGAATGGATTTATTTTAATTTATTGGCGCCGCACTTGACCGATACCAAGTCGATTACTGATAATTTTACATACACTATAACTTATGCACGGATTTTGCGAAATAGCAAGCCGCAGCTGAAAATTTACCGCTGCGAATCTACCGAACTTGTAATATGGTTAGGTTTATCTTACAGCTGAATTTTGGTCACAGTTTTCACGTCCCTGTGAACTATGAATCGCAATGTGGCTTTTGACGAAGCGTGAAATCGTAAATTTCCGATATGGACTCATCCGAACGTTGATCCTTGTGTCGCAGAATTGGCATTCTCAGGAATCGGCCTTTGCGGTCGAGATTATTACTTCCGTGAACTTGGATTTTTTGTCTGCCATTTCATTTTCCTTATGGACGAATAAAACACTACTGTTCGGGATACTGAGAAAATGCTCGAGAGCCGTAAAACAACTGACAGGTGTTATTTCCCAAAAGAAGGGAGAGAAAAGGATGCGCGATGTAACGTTTTTCTTTTTGAATCCATTCGTTCACGAAGTCAATGAGTCCGAGTCTCAGTAAAAGTCTATGTCTTCCCACAATGCGTATAGTGTATCTGCTATTAAACAGCAGTTTCCTCTAGAATTTCCGCAAGTTTTTGCTTAACTAAGTGCCCAGCAGTAAGAAGCAGCAGCCAAATAGGGCAATAAACATAAATCGAACCCGGTTTTTCAAGCAAAGGTATGTTTTTATGGGAAGAAACAAGCGTTATATTTACATCTACATATTTAGCCTGAAAGTCACATATTGGCGTGTGGAAGGGGGTGCACGCCCTATAACTCCACTGCTTGAATCGATTAAAATATGGAGTGAGCTTAAATCGGCTACACCTACTACGAACGTACGCTCTCTCTTAATTTGTTAAGTGATTCTTTAACCGAAATGATTCCCTTTTATAGGAATGGAATTCTCTTAGAATAAGTGTGCTCGCATTAAGTGTGGAATACATACTGTATCTATGTTGATACTATAACTCCGGCAATTTGGGCTGGGGATGATTTTTTCTGCTAAAACTAAATCCAGATCCGACTATCGATGTCCGTACGAATAGCGCCATAGGTTAGAGTAGCATTAAAATAACTCACTATCTTCTTTATAGTTACAAATGTAGCGATTTTCACATCTGGCAACATTTAACGGTTTTAATAAATCTTTTTCCGGGTGAAAGTGATAAGTTACAATCTACTGATCTTCCTCTGATCATAGCTTAGAAGTATTAGCTCAGTATTTTCCGTTTCGATTTTCGCTCCGAGACAACGAAGAAACCAAATTTTGATTCAGTTCCTGTTTCGCTCCGTTAGCCATCGTCAAACCAATTCGAACCGGTTCAAATCGGTATAATTCGCTCCGACTATTGAAAAAAAAATTCTGAAAGATAATTCAATGTATTCAACTTTTTCAGTTAAATGAAATTTCGAATAAAACTTTAATATAAATAACAATCAAAATATTATAAGAGATAAATTAAGGGGATTCATTTTCTTGCAATGGGTACACATAAATAGCACGTTTCCTCTATTTACTTTTAAGTGAAACTTTTCTCTATTTACTTTTAAGGTATGGTTCGGAATCGTAACTTGGAACAAAATAAATAATAGTTTCTACTTCGCTTTCATTTCAATAATTTTTAGGTAAAGTTTGGAAGAAGATAAGTTTTATCTGTTTGGTTCCGTCTCGATGCTCATGTTCTCATACAGAAACTACGAACTCGAAAAATAACACGTTTGACTTAACAAAAGAAGAAATTAGCTTCAATTTAAGTTAATGAGAGACTTAGATTTCATATTGTATGTTCGTGTATTATTTGAACAGGCATTAAATTATAAGAGCGAATCTAAGCCATTTGATTCTTCGCCTTCTTTCTTCAGCGATATTTTTTTCGAGTTCGGATACGTTTTAACAACTTTCTAAGATACACCTGTTGACATTTACAAATATAAACTGGCATCTCCGATTTCCTTACACTTCTGCCCTCAATGATGCAAGAAGCGAAGAATCTTTCAGTGAGTCGGCATTTTAATTTGAGTTTGTACATACATCTACAAAGAGAACTGGCTGAAGCCACGGTCATTGTGGACAACTCAATAACGAGTCAATAGTATAGCAAGGATGGGGAATGTAAGCTCTCAGCTATATTGACGTATAACTTGAGATCTTTAGTGTGCAAAAATTTAAATGTAATTCACCAAATCAATGAAGAATGATTGACTGTAAAATTAATGATCTGAGATTATTAAATTATAAAATATTACCAATATCCTTTCATAGCGGAAGATAACTAAGATTTGCATACACTTGCATCAACCCCGCAGCACTGTACATATATTTTCTGTTTGTTGTTTTCCTGGGAAAATGAATTTTTGAAGAGACTAGTCCAGTGGTGGGGAACCTTTTTCCATCGGAAGGCCAAATTAAACATTCGACCTCATTCGATAAGAAGGGCAAATGTGAAACCATCAGGTCACTCTTGTGTCGCGTGTATTCTACATTTAAATAGTCAAACATCGAAGTTTTACATAATAAAACAAATTCACTCGCTGATAAAGTGAAAGAAAACATTTTTCGCTTTACTTTTTATTTCGTCTACTAATCAATATTTGAAAAAATTAATAAGTTGGGTAACTTGTTTTAGGAAAAGACTAAAAGGCTGCAATGAACGCCCAAATAAGCCGTATGTGGTCCAGTCCTCTTCTTCCATGATAAGTAATCCGGATAGGTATGGAACAACAGTTCTTTCAACCTTTATGTTTCTGTCTAATTTTAAGTGCGGTAACCTGTGTTTTCTATTATTTTTCCAAAAATCTGCTTCTAAATTTTCTCTCCAAAGCTGAACAGCCAATGTAACGGGGTAGACGCATTATACTCGATACATCTATCGAGAACGAACTGTTAGAAGTTGTATAGTCAAAATTTCTCCGACAACTAAGGTCATTTCGCGCATATGGGCCCTCACCGGGAATCGAACCCGAGATTTCATTCACCATATGAACGCGCTACCCACTAGGCTATCCGGTAGTTCCGACAACGATTCATCTGAGAATTTATATTGCAAGTTTAACCGGAGTTAAACAGTTACTTATAATAAAGCCTCGCAAGATTAATAATTGTACTCTATTTTCTCATGATCGGCTTTAAAAAGGAAAATGTTACGCTTATTATTATCATGATATTGAAGTTTTTCTCTCTGCAGAAATGTTTAACGAACTGTATTCCACCTTTAAGCAAAGTACAGCATGTATATATGCATCTATAAAACAGCATACATACAGCAAGTATATATGTATGTATAAAACATAATTAATTTGGCCCTTCATATGCATATGAAAAAGATTTGCGATAACTTCCTACTCAACATGATAAAACATGTTGTTATAAAAGGACCACGCGAAATCATTTTATTTCCCTATCCATCGCGAAAATAGCTTTCAAAATCACTATAATCTGAGAAACCTTATCATTAGGGACGAAATCACAAGGTGCAAATCCACTCCCGAACGTTCGCACCTTTTTTACTATCATTAGTTAGAGAAGTTGCATGAATGAAAACAATGGGCCCCATGGCGAGGGACCACGTGTCTCGTCTCGTAGACACTTTGATGGACATTTACCAACCCGCTCCTTCGTTTCGCTTTTGTTTACACCGCCCAATTCTTCCCCTCGAATGCTAAAAGGCAGAAAAGGAAAGCCGTTCTCAAGGTTTAGTGCGACGGACGTTTTCAACTCGTCCTTACGAGATGAAGAAGATGTCGTCGCGGGATTCCATCACGGCGGTTAATCAGCGATCACTTTTCCATGCATTAGGTCACGTGATGGCGTCATCATGTGCACGGGGAAAGATCCACCTTTTCCCGACCCGTTTAAAAGGAAAGAGAATGGGTTGTCTTTTCGTGGAGTGGAAGTGGGAAGGGTGAGGTCAGACTCGTGTCCTTGCCATGGGGAGTTATAAGGAGGATGGATGATCTCAAGGACGTTTCCCCCACGCTTCTATTTGGAAATATAAAGGGAAGAATTGAGGCATTAGTCGGCAGGAAGGCGTGAATTCAAAGGCTGTGAATTAAGAGGGGGAGGTGCCTTCGTTTTGCGATCGTGGGTGAAATTCATGGTTGCCATCTCCGCAGCTTTGTGGCGAAATTAAGTATCTATTATCTAGATAAATTCATCGGCTTTTAGGGAAACTGAAATCGTTCTATGGTTTGCAACAAGGTATTGTTATAAGCACTGTTGTTCATAATATCAGTCGATAGGGATGAGTGCCCCTCATTGATGATATCTACGAACAAGCAAGTTAAGGTATGACAAGGAGCAGAAACTAAAAACAATAATTTAACTAACTTTTCTTCATAAGCAGTTTTACTTTATAACCAATAGATTTTTCGATGGCCATAAAGCATTTCATGAGACATCGGTAAGAATCCGATGTTATTTTACAATAGGTATACTAGATATTACTCTGCACCACCTTTAGCAAGTTTCTAGATCCACTACGGTAAGACAAGTTTAGCACGTGTCTGCCGAGCATCCAAGGTCGTGATCTTCAAACTATAGAAATCGCGTGATGACACCATTCGAAACGTTTCTATGTGCGACAAATTGATCATAAATATACAATACACAATAGTGATTGTTTCCCTACGCACGACTTTACGTGCAAGCTTCTCTCAACCTTTTCTCACAATAACTACTAATAGTAATGCTGGTAGAAGTAGCATTTAAAAGGCTTCGTTAACTAAGGTATTTCCGCACATACGGACCTCCACGAAGAATCGAACTTGGGATATCTTACATCAAATGCAAACACGCTATCCACTTGACTAAATATGAACAGCGTTTATTTGTAGAGTTACAAAGCATGGAGGAAACCTTTTACGTTTTTATTAATACATTCTAATTTGCATCTTGCAGATCAAACTCTTCGTTTCTGTTATGTGCGGCATTTATATTTCCCAATCCTATGATGTGAATGAATAAATTTCATTATTTGTAAATAAAATTGTTCCCCTTACATAACTGCGTAATCGCGTTCTAATGGAGGTATTATTTAAGTAGAATACCACAAAAAATAGCATAAATGATAAACGATGCCTCAATAATCGACATTGACTTTCGATATTATAACATGGTCAAAACACGTAAGATTTCAATACATCATTTTGTTCAACATATCGCCAGTTATTAGAAAATAAATTTTAGCGAGTGATATTCATAGTAGATACCCATAGTCGTAGTTAGGATTTTTTTAAAGATAACTGACTTATCATGTGATTTTTCTGACATCACGACGAACCATTTCAATAGTTTAAAATAGTGCAGTCAAAAATGGTTACTTTGGAAATGACGGAAAAATCCACTAACAGTTTGTAAAAATGGATGACCATGCACATTATCGAAAAAATACATTTTTTTAAGAAAGG
Source organism: Pachydiplax longipennis (assembly GCA_036926295.1). Taxonomy (NCBI): domain Eukaryota; kingdom Metazoa; phylum Arthropoda; class Insecta; order Odonata; family Libellulidae; genus Pachydiplax; species Pachydiplax longipennis. Next base: position 34,964,669 of record JAVFKF010000004.1, on the reverse strand, counting down.
CAATCCAGAAGATGCCACGCCCCCGCAAATTTTTCGTAAATGAGTTTCGCGCCCGAAAGACGAATCGGGTGGGCGAGGTAAATCTGAAAAGAGTTGAGTGACGGCAAAGTAAAAGGGATTCTTTCGTCTCGGATGATTTTTTGCGCTACGTGATAAGAATGTTGGTGTGAAAGAATGGGTATCGTGAAGGGAAATTTACATGAAATGGTATGACTGGACTGGAAACAGGTGCTCGGTGCAGCTGTCAACTCCTATTTAAAAAATCAATTCCGTATATATGCTTGTTTATGTTTCTTCTGCATAATTCATTGTTATGTACCAACGAGTAAGCGGAATCCCGTAAGACAGTAAGTTTTTTATTACCGTGCTAAGATTTTTCAGTATAGAATGTCTGTTCAAAACCACAAAGTATGAGACTGGACATTTCAATCAGTGTATTAAGAGAGTTATTTCAATTCAAATAAATGCACAACACAACGGTATTGTACAAGGTATTATACAGCTAAGGTCAATTCGCACGGAGGATCTAACCGGGGGTCAAAACCAGGAAAGCTTTCCCCAAAGTCGAACTCTATCCCACTGTCTAATTCCCCAAGATACCACATAGGTTATTCGTAGGCGGAAGGTCAAAGTGGCGAACAATTATGTGAACTATATATGTATTTCATACAAATGCTAAACATAATAAGTATGAGTTTGTACAAATGCGTTCAATCTGAAATACTGGATAATCATCGGAAAATAGTATTTAAACTGAAACCGTATTGTGTCTCGTCTTTCTACGTAAACATACCGATTAACCTGTCGGCCAGTTAATAGGAATTTCTTGCGTATCGCAGCATATCCCTCATTCCTTTTGAGAGTTATAGAAGATTTGGAAATTAAAAATATTAGTTAATTTGATGGTTAAATTATTGTCTTCTTAAAAATGCAGAGGATAACTAAATCAGAGTTCAAACGTCAGCAGTTAGCTGTGATTAAAAATAGTTGCTATACTTAAATTAGAACCGTTTAAAATCAGAAGTAACTCAAGTAATTTAAATACTAATAACTCATTTCACTTACCAAAAGTGGATGAATCCCAAAGATGCGCCATGATGTCTAGACCCCAGAAATGGACTTACTTTTATTTAATGTACTTATTAACTTATTAATATGATTTTTTAAATTTGCAAATTAATTACGTCACGCTGGAAGTACACTACAGGTTTAGTCAATTTCGAATCTACTGCACACAAAAAATTTAAAATTCTAACGATTTTTCGAATAACTCTTCAATACGACTTCAAAAGGTGACGTTTCCTAATAAACTAAAGATTTAGGCGCCAAAATAATCGGTTCTAGAAAACGGTGAGAGTTGATTGGTCGCCGCCGTTACTTTCTCGATCAGCCCCCCTCTTATCCCCCTACCGGAGAAAGTTGTAATTACTTTCATAGTTATTAATTAGCGTAAAATTAAAATTTATTGTTTTAAAATAATTTAATTAAGAAAAATTTTGGAAAAGTAAATAACTAAAGCACTCTTTATTTTTATTACACGAAAATATCGCGGAACTCCAAATAGGGTTTGATACCTGTTAAGACTATAACAAAAGCATAACTAATTATCTTGAATCCTCTTTTAATGTTTTGTCAAGAAAAGCTAATGAGGGAAAAAACTTTTATATAAGTTACTTACCTAATATAGTCTTTGTGTCACGGAGATCCGCGACTAAACAAGCATAACGTAAGAATGGTAATAAGGATTTAGGTATTTCAGTTGTTACGCTACATGGCACCAATAAATTTAAATCAGATATTTAAACAAATTCAAATCCAAGTCATTGCAACGAATATTTCTATTGATTATATTCGATAAACGTCTCTCTAATATTTATTTTAGAAAGTTCAGTACATAGCTCCTATCCGAAACTTAGAAAATTCATTAATATGAATTTAAGTCGTGAATACAGCAACCAATACAAAATCTCTAGGACTATAAACAATAATGTATAATACTTTTCCCAATTTAACGTTACGAAATATAAATGCATATTATTTACTTAATTAATTTCAAACGATGGCATTGAAAATGAATCCCACATACTTAATAATGCAGACGACATATCTGAAGAGACAAAAATTACTTGACTATATAGATTATTCATTATCCCTCCCCTTACATCTGTTCTTTGAGATTTCAGAAAAAGGCCTAATTAAAAATAGAAAGAGGCTTAATTAGGAGAGAGGTATTTTTCGTTCTTTGCTCAATGAGCCGGAAAAAGTCAACCTTGCGACCTTAGAAATGTGTTTACAAAAATGCACTGGAAGGCGTCCTTCAAACTATTTCAAAAAATATATTAATGGGAAATTTGCCCATTTAGAATATAAAAAGAAATTTACATAATTTATTAGCATTACTGTTAGATAAGGACTAATTAATAAAATAAGACAAGTATTACAGTAACTGTATGTCACATTAGTACATACTAAATATAACCATAGATTAATTAAACTTATTCTATGATATAACATACATTGGCATTGATAATAACAACTATATAGGGCTTTGTATGAGGTTTTGTAAGAAATGAGACTTATCAGGGCACATGAGGAATGCTCTGCTATCCTCAGCCAGAATATTAGGAGTGTCAACATAAAGTAAAGTAATAAAACTATGAGTATGAATATAAAGTAATGAAACTATAGTATGAGTAAAAAAACTATTCTTATTATTCAAAGAGACGAAGCATTCAAACCTCCTAAGATTTTATTTTATCACAGCCTGCTGAAGACAAATAATAGTCAATAGGAAATGGAGGAAATATTTTCTCTACGACATTTCAAAAGACATTTACAAATGTTTTGATGAATGAATGGCATTGATATGTTATGAAACAAATCCCGTTGAGTCAAACCACTCTGTGAATTATGCGGGCAAAAATGCAAGCAAACTTTCCATGATAATCGCATTTATTGAGGACATTTAATATTATGCTAAATCAACTATCTTATTTTCTATAACCATACAGTTACCTTTTAATACCGAAATTTCGTATTATATAACCCAGTTTTGCTCATGGCAGATACAATATGAGGAGTACTGAGATATGAGGGATTAAGAATAATGTTTATAATCTCAATTCGTTTTCAATGGATATTAAGAAAACTATTATGCTACATTACACTTCCATGGGTAGAGTGACCTCTATGCTATTCATTAAGCAATAAGGTGAAAGAAATGTGAAATCAAATCACCATTCATTCTTTTATGCTTTTAAATTTACTAACAATTATATAAATAACGATTTCCAAGGTGAAGTTTAAATTTTGCTATGTGGTTCACAACTTAATTTATATCGACATAATCTGCCCAAATACCAAACTCAGATTTTAAGTGAAATAAATCACAATACTTGGATATCTACTAGTTAGAGTAATCATACTTTCTTATCATAAATAATGCCGGATAAAAATAGGGAACTACACGACGATCCCCGTATCCAATTATCTCCAACCAGAAATCCATCCATTTTGTTTGCGATGGCATCCTCAGCCAGGGAAATCACTGTTGAATTACAGGCTTAGAATTTTGCAGAAATGGTACAGATTCGTGTCCACATATGCCTTCATAAGAAAAACTAATATAGAAATAAGTATTGAACTGAAGACTTATCTCACTGTTACACATAGATGTATCCTTCGAAAAATCACTGATCTTAAATCTTAGTTTCTAATGCACAAACACACCTCTATTATAATATGCCATATACACTCACAGCACATGCTGAACACTGCGATTAATTACCCACCAGCTAATACTGTCCCACGGCTTTTAAAACGACTCACCGATGAGAGATAATTAAGATTTGAAGTTCGCAGAATCATGGGCAACCTCCTCTTAAGAATGTCATGAGGTTTTCACGTGTTTTCGAGTTGCTACAAAGAATTATGGTCTACAAAATTTTGACTAACGAAATTTGTTCTTCATGCCTCATGGCCTTCGCATTACTCAGTTCTTTGTCTCGCTAAGCCGTTTTCGTTCAAGATGGTGCCATTTACATTTTCCTGCGATTTCAAATATAAGAAAAAGAAAATGAAGTTTGTGTGTGTAAATTCAGTGTTATATTCAGTAATTTTCTTTAAAAAAAAGCGTGAGTGGGAATCAAAGGGTTATGGCGCCTGTAGTGCCTTACATTTTTCGAGTTTTGAGCTCCTGTAATGGCGGCAGTAACACGAAATTGATCTTCCCCAGCTTTCAAATCATTTGTAGAGGACAAGCTCAAAATATGACGAAAGCTTTTTAGAGGTATAGAAGAAGTTTTAAAAGAGGATTTCTTTGAAGTTCGACAATGATCGTCAGCTTTACAAGGATATGAAGGTAAGTTAAAAATTATTCGTATATCTGCACGCAATATTCTGTATATAATGAGAAATAACCAGGAAAATTCAACTGCATTGAAATTTATTTTAATATTCTTGGGCAAATTCGTTGGAAAGCTATCATGTGGCGAGTTAATAGGAGAAAGACTGTGAGCTGTACTATTAAGGGAAATTAAGTAAGGGCAATTCATTCATTCTCGTTAACTGCAAACTAAAACATCAGTTTCCAACATTTAAAAATATATACGCAGAACAATGCAATTGTTAGCACGAAAATGATTTCTCTTGATCCTCTCGAAATAAAATATCTGATTTCCGTTTTCCTCTGGCTTCATTTATTTTATTTAATAATTCAACTTAGGCCTTTTCCATATTGGCTGTCAATTAAGGGTTACTTGGCCGGTAGAAATATTTTGATCGTCCTTTATAATATCCGATGTATGTATTTTTAAACATGGTGTATGCTAGAGGAAGAGCAAGATCAAAAGGACTCGAAAACAACGTCAGAAAGTTACAATTAAAAATTAAGATTATACAATGTTTAACCTATGTTTTAACGTAATTACTATTTTATTAGTAAAAATATAGAGATTTGAATTTCCTTGATGAGAATCTCGTTATCTGTTATGTTTATCATAAGATATAAAAAAAACAATAACGCACAATAATTTTTATATATTAATTACATGTAGTTATTGCATATACTTTTTGTAAATCCCATGGCGTTCTTTATGAAATCGAATAATTAGAATTCCTTCATTTTGGCTTACCATTCATTGAACGTACGTCATCAGTACGTCACAGAGCTATTACGGAGCAATCACCTATTTTACAAAAAAAGTAAGTACGAAATTTTAGAAAAACTTAATATTTCAAATAAAATTCAACTTTAATTTCAATTATTTTTAGATTAATAGAAACTAAATTTAATGTTAATTAATAATTACGAGATAATTTAGAACTTTCTACGGTAGGGGGACGAGAGGGGGGTGACCATAAAAGTAACGGCAGCGACCAATCAGATCTCACCACTTTGTTGAACCGTTGGTTTTAGAATTTAAATCTTAGTTTAGTTGAAAATTTCGGCATGCGAAGACGTATTGATGAGTTTTTGAAAAACCGTCATAATTCGAATTTCGTGCAGTAAAGTAGGTTCGGAATACAGTAATCGTGAATAATGATCTAATTAATAATTTAATGTAATAAATATGCAATTTTTAAACTTCTTACAAGATTTGTTATTGAATTAATGATAGAACGATATTTTTCGACATCGAGATGGCCATGGGACTTTTAAGGATTTCTTTAGTTTCGGTAAGTAACATAAGTTAATCTAATTTAAATTACATAAAATAATTCTGCGTTTCAACGCGATAGTTAATATCGTGAGTTATTGTTTCAAAATATATATCTATTAACAGATCGCATAGTAGTGTATATATGTATTCGTGACGTATGATATTCTTCTGAGTAGCTGTATATTATACTTCTCCATCACTTATCATTTATATGATTACCAAAATCACATTATTGAGCTATAAATTCCAGCTACGTATGTCGGATTTTAAACAATTTCTGATCTACGATGATATTGTAGATATGAAGGTTAAAGAAAGTTGGTATCTGAAGCATTTATTACAATGATTACCATTTTTAATGATCTTCATGTTTATTAATCGGTTGAATAAAATACTAAAAAACTATTGTAATATTAAGGATATGGATGGGATATTTTTAATATCATCGTAACCAAAAGTCCTAATTTGAATCATAATCATTGGAAAAAACTTGCCCTTATATATATGTACAGTAAAATATTAACCCAGATTATATTCACAAATGTATTGATATGGTGTTTCTATTTTTCTAGATCGTGACTTTTATCCTATCTCAGCTTCAAAATACTTTGGAGTTTGATGAGATTTCTGAGTGATCGTGGAAGTGCAGCGAAGAGGTCAAGGATGACCGGAGAACAGCATATGGTGAGTTATTATTATTCATATATTTAATGATAATTAATTAAACAATTAGTAATCTCTAATCTGTGTGCTTAATGTTAAATAAAGAAAATTTGAGTAAGATGGATAATGGTTGGCCTCAAATTGGGTAAACGAAGCATTAAATTGCTCTCTTCTGTCCACTTTAATTTTCAACATATATGAATTCTTAGAAGGTTAAACGATTAGGACGGAATAATAGTTAACCTGAAAATGGTTTTTGAAGACGAGCAAAATCTTCCTTAATCATTTATTTACGAACATAAATGACTTGTTACTGTTTTCCTCGTTATTAATAATGAGTTTTAATCAATATGTAATTTAAATTGCGTTTGATTTTTTTTATCATTTCTAGATTTTTTTTTGTAAATAGTATTAATGAGTACAGCTTTCATCTGCATTTAATGAATACCAACTTACGATTCCCGTTATTAGAAATAATGTTAAATATTCCTAGCTAAGGAACTCAAACCGCGTTATACAGTCATTCGCAGAAAACTATATTCGGTTACCGCGATATTTTTAGATAGGCCCACAAGATTGCTCGATAAAGAATTTCCAACCACTTGTTTGTTATCATTTAGGAGAGCGTTATTAGTAGCAAGGTTAGTAGTTATTATTTAGGAGACCGTTGTTATCAGTAGCCACTGATTCTTCAAACTGTGTAAGAAAACGTTAAATACTTCGTTAGTTCGTAGCATCTCTTCCAGCGATCAAAATTATTAAGTTATATAAACATTCACTTCATTGAAACTTTGAATTACTTCAAAATCCTTGATTTTTATCGAGCTTATCGTATTATTTTTTCAGTCTAAAATAACTTTGCACGACATGAACCAAGATCTGCATAAATTTCCCTCTAAAACTGATCCTCTCCTGATTTCGCGCGACTTTAATCACATTCCAAAATCATGTGAAAAACGAAAGTCTGTACTGATACTAAAAATGTGCTCTCATTCTTACTATAGATCATCTCTTGAAAAATAAAAACATGAAATGGATAGAGCTAGCAATTTTCAAATTTATACATATATACGAAACATTAGAAAAGATAATTTCCTATTATTCATGTAGCTACACTTAGGCTTTTTATACGCGACAACTGTCTTGGTCTAATTTGTACTTTCCTTACGGTTCTTTTAATTACTTTTGGCATCTTCTGCCAGTCACATTTCCTCTTACTCACTTACTTTTGGACAAGATGCACTTTCCTTTTGCCTTTGTTTACATTCAATGAAAATGAGAGGATAGTGAAGTGTACATTGGTGATTTAGGAAGACGACTTCGTTATTGTCCCAAGGTCGGATGGCACTCCGTTGCTTTCAATGCTAAGATATTACAAACTGAAATAGCCTTTTTTCTCTGACCTTCGAGTCTATCATGTACTTCAAGTTCCTTCTGATTTTCGTAAACAAACAAGGTGAACTTTATATTCATCTAGTTTCTCCTCCAGCCTGTCCATATTAAAATCCATACCATCCATTTAATACATTTAAAATTAGAAAGGTTAATAAAAATAAGAGAAGGAAGCAGAAGAATTTTTGCACTTGATATTATTTTATCTGTAACCTTTGATATGCTTTTAACCTAATATCTCTCACTTATCATTCGCAACAATCTTAAATATGCTGCAGAGAATCCGCAAATCAACATTTATGGGAAGTGAAGATTCGCTACCGGTATATACCGGGTTCTTTACCATTTTTTCAATTTGAATGGAATTTGAATCGAATTGACTAGTACCAGACTTGAAGCATGATATGCTGCACCCGTTTGTAACTCGTTAAATTCCCAAACAGGAATTGATTTCTTCAGTAAAGTAGTTTTGGTTGGAAGCGTTTTTATATTAAATATGCTATACATATTTAACTTCTATCAAAACAAATTTCATACAAATATCATTATCAAAAACTAGATATTCAGCGTACTATTATTAAGACTATATTTTTCTCGCACAAATGATCATTAGTATATTCCTGAGTAATCATTTTCTCGTACTAATAATGTATTTTTACTAAAGACTCTCCTAATGTTCTAATACTTTCATTTGTAAAATTTTTTTCCGCGAAAATCCTTTTCCTTGGAAAATTCAAAACGTATGTTGGAATAAATGTGTGTAGTCATACATATGCCTTACGTAGGTATCTCAGGAATTCTTGTAGTAGTTATTGAACGAACATTCTCTTTTTCTACATTTTCTACATTTAGGGTGGTATGATTCTATTTCCCAGAGTCGATACAATGACATTCTAGCTTCAAGTGAGAGCGGTCATAGGTGAAATATGGACAAAACAAAAAAGGAATCCTTAAACGTGAATTTTCGACACTTAAATTTGTATTCTATTCGGATCATTACAGGTTTTGGTTTGGCATTATTTGGTATTTTAGGCCGCTTTTCATCTGTGAAATTTAGACGGAAAAGAATTTTGTAACTAAAAGAATCGCGCATCAAAGCTGAGTTACTGTTGAATTGTGTATTTGAGGAGCTCTAAAATCATCAAAGAAATTCAGTGTACTATTAATTATATCAAGAGTTAAAATATACCACACTTTTACAAATTATTGGAATGGATTCGTGAGTATTTAAGGGTGACTCTTTCAATTAATAATTTTTTTCTCTTTTCCCACAGGAAAATTCAGCACCATCAACTCGTGAATCAGACGTGAGTACTCAGCTTCTTTTTTCTTTAGAAAACAAGGCCTTCAGTTCATTTAGTTCATCAAGCAAATCTTTATTTAAAGTATATTAAAGGATATTAAAGAAAGAACTGCGCCTTTTAGAGTAGTAACTATTTTTAATCACGGCTAACTGCTAACGTTCGAGCTCTTATTTAGCTATCCTCTGCATTTCTTGGAAGACAATAATAATTAAATAATCATTAAATTAACATATAATTTTTAAGTTTTAAAACTTATAACTCTCAAAAGGAATGGCAGTTTATTGGGGCCACATCTAAATTAAATGCTGCTATGAATATCTCAAAACTTGGCAGTAGTTTTCTTATGAAGCATTCATATGTGTACTAACCACCTGCTCTGTAGGGGGCGTGGGGTTAATTGTTAAAAAGATTACGGAAATCCCAACGATGTGTTGGAACTAAATTACCTTTTCAGTGGTTTTAATTTTTACTGAATTTTGCATTTTAGAAACTTAATACAATCCTAGGAATAAAATATAAGTAATTACGCGCTAAAATTTCGAAATCCAAACACCCTTAAGAATTCGTTTAATGAGGACGTTTTTTGAATTTTCGTGATAGTGGCATTCTTTTAAACATAGGCCCTTTGAGTTGAACGGTCTGACTCGTGTCCACTATCTACAAGCCATGGAACGTGCCCTGAAATTTTCGATCCGTTTACCATAAGCCTCTCATAAGTTTCAGTGAATCGAACCGTAATATTTTTTTTCGGTTTTCTCTCTAATTAAATGAAAAAAACGAATGTTATTTCCGTTCCTGTTTTGCTACTGCTAGCACGAAACTGGTTCAATATGTTATCTTCGCCGCGAGAAATATAACTTTCTGTAAGCTTGTTTTGATATTTTTAGATTTTTTGTTTGCTTTCTGGTCGATGCCCTCATATGTTTGCAAAAACGAAATAAATAGCAAATAGTAAACCCCAGTTAATATGTAGTCAATGAAAATTTATGATCTAATACATAAATGCCTATGGTTATGCCCCAATATTGTTCAACGTTGAGATTCGTTCGTTGAGAGACGTTCAAGTTAGAAGCCCTCTGTAGGATGGTTCAGTATCTCTCTAAATCATAATACTTTGAATTAATAAATAATATGTTGTGAAAAAACGTAGTTCGGTCTTCTCGTTGTGGTTTGTTCCCCAAAAAAGGTACTCTATAGTAAATATTAATCATATTCCTAACCTTATTAATTATATTCCTAACCAATAATAATTACATTCTTCGCCGTGATGAGCTGTAAACGTAGCGGGATATAATTCGTCATGATCTCATTAACGATGATAGTTTACAACTTTTATAATATAATTCATGAGCATTCTCTGAAATAATGCCGACGCAATGGAGAAAACTGCATTAGTCATCCGTTTACCCAATCGAAAAGAAAGATGCAAATACTAACCGCTAAAGAGGCTATTCTTTCAGCGAAATATAAATAAGGACTCCGAGGGAAGCAAAGCGTGACATTTAAATCGGCTTTTCTTTTCAAGTGGTTTCCGAGCATGTTTAAAAAGAGCAATGCAAATTGGGGAGCGGCGATTTACCGCAAATGATTTCCTTTCGGCGTAAAACCTATCTGACCTTTAGCTAGCAAAAAACTTCGACCTCACCTTTTTCATAAAGCGGACGAGATTTCACACACAAATGCACTCGTATTTTTGTTCTTATCTCTTTACCTGAAAAAGGTCTCCGGGTTCTCCATGGATGTGAATTGCAGACCTTTATATTAGTTCACCGCACGTGCACATCTGACCTTTCAATGAATGTCCCTAGATTACGACTGGAAAGTAAATATGCGCGGAAATTTTGCAGAAGGAGTAAATTAATCAAATGGACTTTCACTTCAGGTTCCGCTTCAAGTATTTTATATAGATTAGAGCGTGTGTTGAACGCGACGCTTGAGTATCCTACTTAAACATAGATAAACATCATAATTATGCGGTCGTTAGGATCTACTCTGGTCTGAATCATTCGTAATCATCAAGACTGAGACTAACTGCAGCAATATCATTTCAGAGCATAAATGTTATCGTGTGAGGTAAGGATAAAATTGTGACAGTAAATGAATTGTGAGAGTAAATATACCATTTGTCATATAAAAGGAAAGAGCTTCTATTTTGTTTACAGTGGATTTCCACAAGAAGCATTTATGTGTTTGTAGCCTTCAAGGTGAGCTGTTTCCAAGGGTATACACATAGGTCGTGCAAATGCCGCAATCTGGATAGGCTCCTTAAATGCAAGGATTACCCAAATATTGGGGAAGAGATAAGAGATTTACGGTTCGACATTGGGGGTTATCGGAATTTTTCGTCATCTGCACTCCTTTGCACCTTTTCCCAGAACTGCACTCGTTAAAAATGTTACTGCTGTTTTTATTTATTTCCCCTTATTTTAGGATAAAAGAAAAAAGCTAAGGATCCTTAGAAGTTCTTAAAACTGAATTAAGGTACTAAAATTCTGAATCCTAGCTAGACTTTCGATAGTTCATATCAAGAAATATAGCGAAAATACCTCTCCTCGCCTGCCAAAAATCTGGATCCGATTAACTAAATAATTAACTAATAAAATTAAAATTATATATTAACATCTTCATTCATTGATGACGTTTTCATTCCGGATAAAGAGAATAACATTTTACAAAAACATTTAGCTTTTATATTTTAGAAGAACTTAAACTAACTTTTCATAGTCACATTTGCCGATAAAAACTTTGAGTTAAGAAGGAGTTTTCGTATATTTAGAGAAAAACTCAGAAAAAGTTTTGACTCAATATTCATTTTTATTCCTGTTATTGTAGTATGTCAATATTAATTAGTATTAATTTTAATAGTAATCTCTGAATTATAATAGCAAACTTAGAAAGAAACTTGCCTAAACTACTAACTACGACAACTACATACTCTTAGATTTTTTAAATCAATTGAAGTCCTTTGTTTCACGACTAGTTTATACGCTTATTTGATGATATTATGCATCTATAAATCTACGATCATAAGTAACGATGGATTCATATTTTGCCCGCACAATGCAAATGGCACGTTAAATTAAGGTTGTCGAAAACAATTTGTGTACCTCGGGGACGCTACCCAACAGTGGAGCCGACGAAAGTTAGTTTATGCAGGAAGAGAAAGGAGAAGCATCAAAGGAATCATTAGGTGGAGGTTGAAATGAAAGTTTTTTAGATTCGAGTGAAATTCACCTCATGAGCGTACTTTCACGCGGTATTTCGCATTGTGTCATTTTCCCCTTCATCATTCGAAATAATTTAACTCGTTTCGAAATGTTACCGGTAGTGATCTACGTGCCTGATAGGATTCATCTCAACGATGAAGATACAATAGCGTAATAGTATTGCATCTGGATGTTTATGCGGTATAAAAAAAGTGGGGACAAACTTAAAAAAATCGTGATAAAATGAGGGAAGGGGATTGGAATATCCCAGATAAATACTCTGAAAAGTGCCTGGTTCGGGTAGTCTTACTTTTTTTTAAATACTTTATGTATGCTCGGGTATTCCTACTTTTTTAAACGCCTTATATATGTTGAGTTGTAATTGCGAGAGGTTGTGAAATACAAGCTAACTGCATTCTTTTATCCTACTGAAGCGTAAAGGTAGCTTCAATTTTTTCAGTCATTTAATCTATATAATTTTATCTAAAAAATAAGCGCTTGCTAGCGGTAGAGGACTGTAAGTAATCAGTGGAAGTCATTACATTAATAATGACGATATATAACTGAATGAAGTCAAGTAAAGCATCTCATATTGGTAGAATAATAGATGTAAGGGAATTTACTAGGCTCTATTACATTCAGTTGTTAGTTATTATAATAGGGAGATACAAGATTCATTAGGCTGAATAATGGTCTAATACTTTGAATTCTGTCATCTAAATTCTTATATGATGCTCAGTGACTTTGCTATTTGTCCTTAAGAATTTATATTATTATCTGTTATATTAAGTATCTATTTGCATTTAATGTATCTTAAATTTGCGAGAAACATTCCCAGCCACTAGTTGACTATAGTATTAAATATATCAATTTTATTTGAACTTACTTTAAAGGACTTCCAGAATCATATCAAGCGTGCCACAGAAGGGTGCAAATCTTATTTTTCATGAAGTATTAGGAATAATTACTTTTATTTATTGAATTTTTTTGAAATTCATCACTAAATGAAGATAAGTGAGCCACATCGAAGTAGCTAGCAACAGAAATCAACTATATATGAGTTAATAGAAAATTGTTGAAAAAGCTTTTTGTATTTGTCAGGATTGCATTTTGAACATTACTTAACTATTTTTTCGATGTACTTGTAATGATCACGAAGTATTTTGAAAGGGAATGATTATACTTTTTCTAATAAAGAACGGTTCTTTATTTCCATTTTTCGTAATGTATTTATCACATATACTTGGAATATTTATCACAGCAAAACTATTTAAGCAATCATGGAATACTTTTTCCTCAAATAAAAGAAAAAAAGAAAATAAAACGTTAAAAAGATAGAGCATTAATTCACATTAAGTCAAGGATACCTCATGAGTTAATGGCAAGTTTTTGCGGCAACTTTCATGAATTAAACTCAATTTTTTCTTCGAAATCTCGAGATCTTACTTTCAAACCTACATTTGACTTAAAGCATGTCAAAGTTGTGACATTATATTTTATCGTAAAATTCCCAAGGATGCTCTTGCTATTTTGAAAATCTAAGATGTTTGCGCAGGTGTAAAAAATATCATATAAAATATTAGAAAAACTGAAAGAAAGAAAAGTTATTTTGCCCCAAAGAAGTTAAATTCAAGCCAGTTAGGGACGTCACCCTGGAATAACTTAAGGTAGAAATTGGTCAAAGGATGACGCGGCGCATGGACTTCACAACTCACGCCTGTTCTAATCTATGATCTACAATCATCCAAATGTATTGTTTGGCATTTGAGATCAAAGCTAAAATTTTAAGATCGGATTCATATAAATGCAGATTTAAACCTTCGACAAGGAGTTCCAACTTACTGAAATAGTTTCCTTTCAAGAATTTCTCTTTTAGCTTTCCTTTAACCTTTCATTTTATACCAATGCCCCTGACCTTCCCCTTCCTTGATCATTCCTGTCCTGTAACTTCTTCTTAAATCCCACCCCACCATATCAGCGATGGAAAGTTTGTAAGCATTTCTCTTACACGTAGTATTTTACGAATAACTTTTTTTATAGTTTCCTTCATTCACTCAAAAATCTTCCAAACAAGTAAGATATCTGATGAATATTATTTATTTTACGTTTCAATGAATGACTTAATTCTTGTATAACAATCAGAAATTTTCTTTCTCACAAGCAATAGTTATTTTTTCTAACTTATAAGGATAATACTGAACCACCATTTAAATATATACACAATGATTATCATTATAATTCATGAAAAATTATTAATTTCCATTTTTTAATAAGTTTTAGATAGTTTTTAAGAGCAATTACTGCCTATAAATATTTTCCTGTCCATTTCAAAATTTTATTCATTCTGAAAACTGTCGCTCGAACTCAGGTAAGACGGAGGATGAAGATATAAAATTCTGTGTTAAATCTCATAAATTCAATTGGTTATTTTCTTTGATAAAAACAAGCTTCGCAAAATTTACAATAGTTAAGGAAAACGTACGATTTTCGTTATATGTTTTTAGTTCTATCAAAGCACCAGCAGGATATAATATAAAGTATGACCATGAAGAAGAGCTATAATTACGTATGAAAATAAAATCATAATTTTCTAGTGATGGACTTTTGCATTTACATTTGAAAAAATCGGAACTTAAATCCAAAAACGCTGCCTTGAGAAGTGTGTAGGTTAAATAGCTAAAAGTCCACGTAAATGAAATCGCGACATATCCATGACTAAATTTGAGACCGATGCTATCATTATAATCTATAGCCACACTTAGTTACTATATAACACCCAGAGGAACTTAGCCAATCAAGATGCTCAACGCTAAAAGCTAACTCGCTTCTTTTTCATTCATGCAAAATATGAGCCGTATCACTTGAGGGAATCTACAATCTTTATCGTTTTGATCGGACTGCTTAATTGGTCAAAGCAGCCTCCCGGATAATGGAAGATCCCGAGTTTGATTCCAGGTCCCTTCAGACTTTTTTCAAGTCCGTTTCTCCTTGTAAATCTATAATCTACTTGACCTTTCTAGAGGTAATTCTATTTTACCTAACCTTTCATCTTCAGGTTGTCACATTATCTTTATTATCCGGCGTACTTTAGTGTCATTTTTAACATTTCCTCCATTCATTCATTCCGTTCTTTGTTTATTATCCATTCCCTTCATATCTCTAAAGCACTCCCCCACTGCTGCATTCCCTCTCCCTCCTTCCTTCATTACTCCCTCCCTGCATTTAGAACCTCACATCATTCCCTCCCATATTCTCCCCGCGTCCCTCATTCCTAATGGGAAATATTCGACCCCGCCTTTCCTCCTCGGCCATCTTCAATTGGTCACCTCACCAGAATTCTTCATCGCTTTCCGTCATTACCCGACGCGTACTAAATTCTTCCTGATGGAAAAATCTTTCTTCCTTCGCGTCTTCGCTTCGGTGCCCTTCTTGGTCGAGCCGCCTTTCATCCCTTTGGACACGACCCTTTCCCGCTTATAAGCTCATCGATTATTCCGTGGGATTTCCAATCTTTCCTCGCCAGTTCTTTATGCCTTTCCTTTGCATGGGGATGTTGAGCCCAACTCGTGCGTCTCGCGATGGGTGAGGGGGATCCCTTCCTCTTCTCCAAATGGCATACGTTGGGGCTTTCTTTCGTTGGGGGTCGGCGGAGACGATGGAGAGGCCGTCTGGACTTGGCGCGCCTTAGAAGGACAGTAAACAATCTCGCGTCTGGGTCGCGTGCATTGGCATTGATAAAAATTTCGAAACAACGCGTCTGAGATGATGATTAATTTGTATTATGCACCGGAAATCTTTCTTTTCTAAGCGATAGAAATCTTTTGGCATTAAATAACACATATACCCAAGGAGGGTCGTGGCGAGCTATTTTGCCACCTGAGGCAGGATATCATACCGATTTTTATTTTATTATCAAGTCAATTTGATTGGATATATCCTTTTTGTTGAATTAATGACAAAAATTAGGATAATAATGAGCGTTTCCTTCATGAAATTCGTTATTTTTCTACATGAGGCATCAGATATCAATTAAATGTAGACCTTAGCATACAAGTTGGCGCCCCTTGCAAAAGCTGCCCGAAGTAGCTGCTTCGCCGCCTTACCCATCGAAAGGCTAAAACTAAAGTAATAATAAAAGTTATAAGTCTATTCCCCAATCTTGGGGGAGATCTTGAGATCTTGGGCCGGAAACTCCAGAATTTTCCACGTACCTCCAATGAAAGCCAAACCTATACTTTCATGTGTATTGACATGCACCCGAGTACAGAATATAGTGTAAAACACGATCTACAATATCTGTCAGCCAAAATACAGAACTTTTCTGCGGAAAAATTCAGAGAAAGTAGAGAGAACTAAAGAAAAGTTTTAGTTACACAGACTTGGAACGTATCGCCACACGCTTTTGTAATTATCGAAGGATATTCCTTGGAAACATTTCTTCTCGAGTCTTAATTAACGAATTTGTTCTTGCTTTATTTTTCTTATTTTGAGTATTATTTATGACAGTAAAAATGCTTCGTCCCTGAAAAAGTAGTGTCCATATAAAAGTCGACCTCTTAAATTCTTGAAATTATCCATAAAAATGGACATAAAAACTCGACTATCATCTGGGCAAATACGGTAGCATTCTTAGCTGCAATAATTTTACCATTTCGCCGCGAAAGAATCTCTAAAATACCACCCGCTTTTTAACGTAAGGCTTTTTCACCTGCTCGAATGGCCTTTATGCCAGCAATGGAAGATAGAACCACTTCGTATTATCTATGATTATGGAAATTTTCTTAAGTAGTTGCTCTCTAGGAGAATGGTTGACTCTGACAGCTTTCATATTATCTATTATTGATAAATAGAATATATGGACATAAATCTCGTTCTATCTTCATATCTGACTGATATGCGTAAACCATATAAAGTGCATGTCTCCATGTACAGAGTTTATCATCTTTAATCTTCCCTTTCCATACATTTTTCACGTTGGGCGAATGATATCTTCTGCGCATTCTTCTGTGCATTCCTCTTTGCATCGGAAATGGCACTTCCGCTTCTCTCCCATTGAAATTCATATCTTTGAAGACTTGTTAAAATCTCAACTTACAGTGAGGATGAGAGAAAAATGCTTGACGATGAAATGCATCGTCAGAAATAGATGTGACTCCCTCATGCACAAATACTGTGAGAGTAAAGTGTTTACAAAGTTTTTTTTAAGTATTTGACCTTAATCACCGTGGGCCTTAGTCCGTTCAGCACCTTTTTCCAAGAGACAAACGAATCTTTAAATCATATTTATCTCTAAAGAAACATGATATCAGACGTGATAACTGGTCCTGGCACCTTCTCACGCTCGCGAAATCTTTAATGGCTTTAAGTAATTAACGCGTCTTTAGTGACTCAAAATCAACAAAACCGGATTCGATGCATAAGGTCACGTTAATTGAACACAAATGCGTATAGATCAGCCATACCTTCCCTTGGAATAATTATGATTCCCTTCCAGTAGCTTTCGATCCATTCCTTTGGAATTAATAGCGGTGAATTTCATTATGCTTAAGATTGTGTAAGGGGTATCAGGATGATATACAATCATGTATGTTCATGATATTTGAAAAATAACTAATGAACTAAAAAATAGGGTATTATAAAGAGGCAAAAATCGACTTGGATATACATATATACCTAAACGATGTTCTTAGGGCAACTAAACTGAATACAATTTCTTTTAAGATACAGAAGATCTTACGGTAATATCGATTAAATAAATCAGTAGCCTTCATATTATCACGTGAATGAACAAGAATACAATAGGGTTTCCGTATAGCCAAGTGGGTAACGCGTTTGAATTTGGTGTAATTCTTCCCGGATTCGATTCCCGGGGGCTCACATGCGGAGTACCTCTGCTGTCGAGGCACTTTTAAAACTATTACTATTATAGAATACACAGGGAATACACAGCAATTAGAACCATTTAATTGAAGACCATTGTCTTGGTTCAGGTCGCAAAGGACGATCGCACGTTGAATTACATTAACACTCGGTATATAGTTAGCGAAGAGATGAATAGTCGTTCCTCTACATAAGGAAACCGCAAGAGACTATTGTAAACGGTGCAATCATTAGTCCCTCCTGTCAGTACCGATGTATATTTCTTGCCCATTTTATGATGACGCTGAAAAGACGTTTGCACAATGCTTTGGTACCGAGAAAGATACCTGCTTCCTCCGGTGAGTTCATCCCCTTTTACGTTCGCCACCTCTCATCCCTCTTTGGCAATCAAATCTCCCCTTTCCTTTGGCTGGCATTGCGTCTCGCATCTCTACTACTATCATTCCTTCCTTCCCTTGCATTTCCATGCATTGCGAACTGTTTTTAGAGTACGTTAAGGAAGTTGAAAGGTAAATTGTAGATAGGAATCGATTCCCCTCGAAGAAAGTTGATATTTTTAGAGGTATTTCTTTCATTTCTCATTTCTATTTTTTCTTGATCTAAACGTTAAATAGTAAAATTTGTCTTAAAAATTGAGATTAGATGACCATTTGAGGCTATTGAGGTTGAGAGGCCAATTTAAACCAATCCTAAACATGCCCCAATATAGAACTTTGTCATTAAATCATTCGATTTGCTCTCCTAACGAAAGTTTTAATAAGAGAGGATGTCTGCATGAGTGTCATCCATATGCTAGCAACTTCTTTCTTTTACTCCTTATATCGTCATCAATGCATCTATCTCTCTCTTATTACAGGTCCTTATTTCGAATATATATGGTCGATTCTTTTTCAAATCAAATAAGATATACATGTTTTCTGTAATTATGAATTTTCTGAAGATATTCGTTAAAGAATTCACTGAAACTGCGTAACAGGTCCATATGTGCATGTGAATAATATTTTTACTGAGTATCTGAATTTTCGAATGCTAATAGCCTCAAAGCACTTGAGTAACAGATTTTCCACGATACATCAGCGAATGTATTGAATTCCTATTGATTCTATATCTAAGCGAACAGAAAACTATAAATATCTCAGTGATTCATTCTTACATTAATAGTCTAGTAAAATCTACCTCTATATAATATATATTTGCATCATTGGGAGGTTTTTAGAAGGTTTTCTCACCCGACTTAAGTGAATGCTAGAGATTTTATTTTTCTATTTTCCCTTTCCCAAGCTAGATGCCTAGTGGCGATTATTTGAGCCATTAATTATAGGAAGAGCAATATATACCAAAATAGACAACATCTTGCGCTTAATTGGAGCTACTACAAATCATCCTTTAAGGATACTCTAAATAAAATATCTAATGAATCTTTCTCAAGTTGGATTCTCTGATCACAGGTATTTTGTGGGATGGTACTCAACCAGACCCTAACCTGCGCGTTGAAATTCCCCAGGTATTCCATATTTTACAGGCATAAGATAAATGGAATTAAATATACATTTCAGAAAAATTAACGATACTTCGATGCCACTAAAAGAAATCTCAGCCAGAGTTGCAATTTGAAGATTTATTAAATTTACAGCAAAATTCGATTATCACTCTTAGCATTACTGAAATAATTAATTTCTTGCATTAAATCCCAAGGAAAGACCGTAAGTAGATGCGGGATTCAACCGGTTCTCACCAGTTTTAACTTTCAGTCATGAATTACTTCATTCTCATTTAATTCTCAGGCAACTTTAATAAATTTTCAAATAAAATAATTAGAGAAAATGTAGTTAAAATTACAGTGCGCGGTTGCATACTTCTTAGGGATAAGAACCTGTTCCTAAAATTTTTGAGTTCTACCAATGACCATCAGGCAATATTTTGAGTTCCTTTCCTCAAACGAAAGCACTTACTCGTTGATTAAAAAACATAAAGGAAGAGATGCGACGTGACAGAGACCGGTCATGCGTCCATTCCACCTTTTCATAATTTGCATAATTGTGATGCGTTAAGTTCTGATTCCGTTTCGCGCAAACTCGCCATTTGTTTCTCTATTCCCAACCATACCTCCGACTCTATTCCTTCCCCATTCCTCTCGTTACTGGCTCCGTGTAGGCTTCTCTTTTTTGCTCTATGCTACATCCTCCGCCACGTCGAACATCCACCTTTATCCTCCCCCTTCCCACCCCCCATTGTCCATAAGATTCTCCCCCCCTCTCCTTTGCATCCCGCCACACGGCCTACGTGTTGACCAAGAGCGTGCATCCATCGCTCTCTCTCATTACGACTCCCCCTCTTCCTCTCCCTTCCTCTTATTCGTGGACTCTTTCCTCACCTTCCCTTCTTACATCCTTTTCCTCCCTCTACTTCTTTCCCATCCGCAGAAATAGATAAGGCAACGCAGAAAATCTTTCGCGAAACTCCGGACGTTCCACCATAAGCGTTTATAATAATAATGCTGGGTGAGGTTGAGACTAAGAAGTCTCTTCTAACACCTAACCCATTCGTCAATTATCAAATGAAAGGAAGAGATGAAAAAGTGCACAGAAGAAAAATAATTTAAGTTTAAAAACCCAAGCTAGTGTTTAGGATAAATACCCTACAGCGACAAATCACCCACACGAAGAAAGAGTAAAAAAACAGCGAAACCTCCAGATAGAAACTAAAATTTACGGAGGGAGACATAAAAGAAAGGAGCAATGCATGTACACTTTAAATTGCAAACATAAAAGGAATATACAATTCTGAAAAGTTTTTTATGAGAAAATTTAAACAAAATAGAAGAAAAATAGTTAGCGTGTAGGAGTAGAATCTTATTTAAGAGAATAACATACTTAAAATAGCTCCACAAAGAGGAGAAGTTTGCTAACCGATGCTATTCTGCTGGTATAAACTTGAATTCATTCGAAACAGTTATTATAATATTATAAATTGAAATTTACTGGGCTATAACGATAAATAATAAATTGTTACCAATAGCAAGGCGTAGGTTTAATAGAGGATGAATACATAAAACTATATAAAACATAGTCACACTATCTGAAAATTTCAATTAAAACTAATGACTCATAGCAAAACAAATGTTATTCTGCTCTTAGTAATCTTAACTGTTACGTCAATATTCTCATCAAAGAAGACTTGCATCGAAGAATTTGTATTGAACTTGAGAATATCAATTCTAATTCTAATTCAAATATTCATAATATGTATTCCTCTAGAATATACGTACTTCAAAAATGCTTTTAAATGTAACTATTCCCTATATTACGTAAGAATACCTCTCAAAAGCATTCCTACCGCATATTTAAGAGCGAATTCTAGATGATGAGACTGAGAAGATGAAAGCTCCAACGTACTAGAAAGGGGGAAGGAAATGTGAATTAGTTTTCAGAGAAGATTTTATCCGCGAAAATTGAAATTCCTTCCTATTTTCTACATACGCACTGCTTTACTTAATAGTTTTTACCTCCCATGCACGCATCACTAAGGAATCATTTTACTCAAAATTCATTATTTCCTTCTACTTCCTCGTTAACTCCAAAATCATTCCAGCTTTTACGACTTTAATAAATTTCATACTTATGTTTTCGACCTTTCTGGGATACATCCTCCTTCATTACATTCCTTATAGATCTCAGCATTCCCTTTTTGTCCCTCTTTCTCCAGTTAATTCTATTTTACACACTCCAACTTGCCCTTTCTAATTCCTTCCATTTGCACTTTCTTTCCCCTACTCAACCCCACACTTTTCCCTCCAATGGTTTTCCAAGAGAGAACTAAAAAAGGCCGTTTCTCACCAATCAGGATAGGAAGGCCTGAGCCAGCAGGAGAATGGGATGAAACCTCTCTCTCTGCCGCTCTTTCCTTTTCTTTCTTTCCCGTGCAGGTGACGCCATGGTTTCGCATTAAAGATGACCTTTCCAGTTATTCCAGCCCGAGGTGATGGTGGAGCATCTTCCAAGAGGCGCACGTCCAGTTACGAATGAACGTTTTATTCAAACGCCTTAACATTTAGTCGAGAAAAGATTCATTTGTTTTTTATACAATCCGATTGCAATACAATACGAGGAAGGATTATTTTTTTTCTAATATAATCCTATTGAGTAAGTTCAGCGCAAAGCGATGCGTTTTGTTAAAAAATGCTACGAGAAAAAGCAATCGTTATGAAGATGGTCTCAGGTGCAGGTTGGGAATCATTGAAATAAAGGAGATTAGAGGCTAGGTTGCGACTACTTAAAAAAATTTAGAGAAAGCACGTTTACAGAGGACGTAATTGATATTATGCGACCCCCCCGTCATTATCGGCCGATCCGATAATGAGAACAAAATAAGAGAAATAGACGCTAGAACAAGTCGTTTTAAACACTCATTCCGCGACAATACGCGATAATAAACGTCTAAAAAAGTATCTCAATCGTTCGGTGTTTACACCCCCTGCCACACGCCGAAAGGCGGGTATTAGTAGTAGTTATTAGTATTGTAGGCTATTAATGTAGATGTAGATTGCAATAAGACGCAGAATCGGGTGACGATCTTAACTTGCACAACATTCAACAAATAATTATGATAATTAATGATTTCAACAAAAAATAGAGGCAAAATTATTACATGACAAACATCACTATCAATTATTACATATATTAGTAATCTCAAGGAGGAACGAACATGAAAAAAGCCAGAATGAACCGGGATTCAAACCCGGGTCTGTCAATTGCCGGTCGGTTGCTCTAACCACTGGGCTATCCGAGAAGGACATCTGGCATATCGTTGTAATTAACTATCTCTCTTCAACTTCTCGTTTTCAACTGTATTTTTTTCTTTTTTATTCTTGCGTAACTCTAACATCCTTTATGCAATTTTCTTTTTTCTGCTATGTAACTCTATTATATTATATAATGAATTTTATTCTTTTACTTCGCTTTTGTGGTTAAATTCACTCCCGTCTATACCCGTGTTTTCCCTCAACGTCGGTTTTTTCTTTGTCCAACTTCACTTGGAAAAATCTTTTCCGACAATAAACTCTTTCTTTGCTTTAGTTAATATTTATAGATATTATAATTACTTACAAGGTTAAGTTAGGAAGAGAAGTCCATATAGGCCTAAACTCGCCAATAAAGGTCAATTTATCCATATACTAGTATTTACAAAAAAACCATTCATAAATAATGTACCAAATAATTTTCTACCACCGTTAAAAGGCATTGAAACGACTTGCCAATATTCCCTATCATGCAAGATATTCAGGAGGGATTTTAGGATTTTTCTGATGGGCATTTTCACATATTTATTATGTATTCAATTTCCTAAATTATTAATTTTATTCAAACCCTCCATAAAAAACTCTTATATGCTAAAGTTACCTTAGAGGTATCCTATGCAGAATTTAAAAGTCAACATTTCATAAACAGACGCCTGAACGAAAGTTAATAGTGGGGCAAAAGGAAAACATTAGAGGATATTGAGGTAATAGATCAGGTTCGGAAGGAAGAGGAGAGCTATCACTAAATTCACTTAAAAGCCTATCAAAGAGCGGGTGAGTTCGCCGTAACGTGTAATTACGAATCTGAAGAAAGGCGGAAAACTAATGGTGATGAGTTCTTCGGGCTTAGCAACATCAAAATTTCATAAAAACTGACGGAAATAACTGTTCGACTTGTTCTTTGATAAAATACGCGTTCCTTTTCGATCCGTATAATTTGATAATCGACGCAAAAGATATTAGAGGAATTTTTTGAGAAGACAGACCACCAAGGGAGAATTCTATTAGAGCAGGTCGCAAATGTAGAGGCTTTCGTTTGGTGAATGGGATGGTTGAAAGCAAAATTTCAAAAGCAGATTCCGCGCAATCAATATCTCGTCCACCGGCAAATAAAGGAAGAACGGCGGCAATTAGCAATGGCTGGAGGACATGAGAGAGTGGTGTTGCAACGCTCATGAATATTACCAGATGAAGTTTTTTGCAACTTCTACTTTCGCTCGCCGAAACCACTCTCAAAGTGAATCTTAATTGCCTTTCCATTCAGCTATCCATGACGGATGGCCCTTCCAAAATGAGATGTAAGTCTTCGACAAGGAACGAGAGAATCCCCCCTACGCTAGAGGTCAACTCTCCGAGAGTAAAACCAAACAGTTTTTACGCCGAAACCGCATTCATTTCCCTCCTCATTTGCTCAAAGTGGTTCTTCTGGAGAGGATTACCTCATTGTGATGTCATGCACTCGATTTCCTCGCCATCTCAGAGCACGCTTAATTTATGGCCGTACGAACGATTTGCTCGCACATGGGCTGATGGTACGTGAAGATCTGAAGAATGAGTTCGGATGAGTCGAGTCCTCAGCCACAAAAGTCCGCTGTCTCATGAATTATTCCCCTGCGACGCATCGGTTCTTCTTATTCTGATCTTATTCCATTTGTATATATAGCCTTTGCAGATGCGTATGCATATCGATGCATACTTGTCACATCGCATCCGCTTCAGATGACGTCTCCATTTGCGGTAACAATGTGACGGACTTGTGCGGTTTGCACAGAGATGTTCAGAAACAGGTTTACTTGCGGAAATCAAGAGTTTCCTATGAGGTGGAAAATGATTTCCACTATTTTAATTGACTATCAAGGAATTATGTTAACCGATAACAAAAGAAACGGTTGTAAGAAAAACGTAGGAGACAGTGATTCGATAATGAAAGTGAAATTTGTTATATTAAAGCTCCAGAAGAATTGGTGCAAGAAAATATTACCACTAATTATGAAAGTGGAAGAATTAATTATAATAAGCCTCAAAACTGTCGGTAGTTAACCATGAGAAAACCCGAGATGAAGGTAAACAGATGTGACCTCTAAGGGTATTAGCATACTCTCTCTTACAGATACTCAAAATACCCTTACATGTGAGCAATATTCATGTTGGTGACAACCTGCAGTGATATAGAGGAAATTCCGAAGTAGAAAAAAAAGGGTGTTTCCATTCTAATCAGCTTTTCCTCGTGGATATTTTACTGAAATTTACAATTACCTGCATCACTTATTCACCTTTGCCTTATTTCAGTTTTCAGGTAAAATTTAAATTTTACATTAGGTAAGTAAAATAAAAATGCCTCATTAAAATATACCTCAAATGCATTTACATATCCAATTAAATACAAATTTATCAAAACTACGAATTTATTATGACGCACTCCAACATTCGCGTTTCCTTTTGATTTCCATTGAATAGGTTTCACGGAAGGAAAAGTTAAATTTAAATTACCTCGTTGCTTCGTGGAAAGGAAAAGACATTGTTGAAAGAAGAGCATAATCTTCCACAGAAATTCTTATTCTTCCTTATAATTTTCTATGGCAAATAATGAATTACTTATATCCAAAATACTAGTTAATACCAATCATTTTAACACAGCTTTTAATTAGACAGGAAAATTCGGTGAGTTTCATCAAGAGTAGCAATATGTTTATATAAATTCCATTGAATAAACAAAATAAAAATGTATATTATTTAGGAAACTATTTCCCTTTTTCTGTCACATGCGAAGAATATCTCAAAATAAAAACGTAAAAGACTCGTTTGTCCTCATAGGACATTATTAATATCTGGAATAATAAAATTTTCAGTCAATCCGCTATAAAGAAAAATTCGGATACTCAATTCCATATTCATTTCATTCATTTTTAAACATCAACAAATAAAATTCTAAGAAAACAGTTCCAAGGCTCATATAAATACCACATTTGAGTAACCGTGCTTAAATTTCATTAAACAGGGGATGCGTCGAAATCCGACACAATTTGTGGTAATTTCTGATGGTATGAAAGAAGGTATATAGATGGAGTAAATAATTACATCGTTCATTTCAGCTACCAGAATTTACTTAGCAGCAATATTTGATAGCGCAATATCAGGTACACTCATGCTTTTGCGTATACCAGCTACTCCAAAGCCGGGATGGTCCGTCTACAAATAACCAGGAGCTATTCTGTTTCGGAGAAACCGCATCATTCGGAAGTTCTTCATCGATTCATTTATACCTCCCCTATGAACCACCACCTGAAGTATAACCATCCAACGGTAGGAATTCTTTCGTACCGATAAAAATCTTCGCGATCTCCAAATAAGGCAGTATAAGAGAGCCGAGAGCACTTGACCTATCCTCCATCCATAAAATCTCATCCAGTACTGCGCTCATTGCGTAAAGAGATGAGAAGAAAAGGAGGCAAAACTTATAAATAAATCCAACGACGTATCTTTTTTATTGGAACGACAAAGCGCGAATACCTTTGCGGTGACTGAGTCACCTTTTCGGACGGTTTACTCGGAAAGAAGGAAAAAACTAGCTGCGGAGTTTTCTCCATCTCTTGAGAAGTGTCGTCTCTTTCCATAGCACATCCCTCCTCCCCATAGCACGTCTGTCTCGACTCATAGCCTTGGCATATTCTCCTTGCGTCCCACGCAATTGGAGACATGAACGCACGGGGATCGGCAAACGCAACGTACCACTCATTGTGACGTTCGGTTTCAGCCCTCCGTTTGTTCAAGAACTATTTTTACTCGAGGATCCCGGCAAGGCATTCTTTCCTACTCTCGCTGAAAGCTCCATTCATTGGATGTATGTACCGTTGAAGCCTTTTCTAAAATAACCGCGGACAAAGTCCGCGCTTTTGTTTTCGTGGCATGACCTTATCGAGTAATCTCTCTTTCTGTGTCTCTGAGGAACGACGTGAGATGATTTTATTATGGATCCTTACATTCTTTAATTCTTGTCGGAGTCGCGTCTTTGGCTTCGGAACCTTATTGTTCATAATAGCCTACGTTCCGTTTTGAACCGCTGATATGTGACTGATGCTAAATAACGGCATTCATCCTGGCCACTCCTTGTCGAAA
Source organism: Pachydiplax longipennis (assembly GCA_036926295.1). Classification (NCBI taxonomy): domain Eukaryota; kingdom Metazoa; phylum Arthropoda; class Insecta; order Odonata; family Libellulidae; genus Pachydiplax; species Pachydiplax longipennis. Next base: position 34,937,650 of record JAVFKF010000004.1, on the reverse strand, counting down.
AATATGGAATGTTATTCATAGAGTTCTTGTATTGCACTTACGAAGACGTTTTCCAATCAGATTATTCTGGCTCAGTGATGAAAGTGAAGAAATACTGCCTCAATCCTAATCTTGCTTAGTAAGACTCGCTCTTTCAATTTATAGACGGTGGTGGAAGGAATGAAGCTTAAATCTTTACAGATAGTCGTTCCGTTTTATCTAAAACAAGCCCATTTACGAATGATTACTCCGTCTTTAGCGTCGAAAATGTATTATGGTTTTAGGGTTTGAAACATTACAATTTTCAGGCGTAAGATTCAAGATATTTGAATTTCGCATTAAGGGCAAAGATCAAAGTTTATTAACCCCGATACGCGGGATTCAACTATTTGATCATACGAGGATTATAACAAATGTAGCTGAAACTATTTCTGTGAACATATATCCGATAAATTGTATTTGATAATATAGATGATCCTTAGGGCAAATTTGCGAAATGATAACGAGAGTATAACGTTCATTAGTTTCATAACGTTAACACATAAAATCATCCGATCACTAATTATAATTTCTATGCTACTACGCACTTTATATTCAATATCAAGAAAATTGCGCAAATCTATAAAGCATTAATATGCAGATTAAGCTATGAAAATATATTTTCGACAACTGCACGTAGGCACTACGCAGGTGTGGATTCTTCAGCTAACATCCGCAAGACGTTACAAAACGGAAATTTCTTTCCACGTGAATCAGTATTAGAATGAAGCCTGATGATTCAGATTATCGTAGAAATTTCCTAATGAAACACTGATGAGGGAAACAATCACAACGAATAGCTAAAAAATGCAGTTTCAAACAAATGCTGGATGAAATGAAGATGTTAGGGTTTCGATTTTCTTAATAAAAATGGATTTCACTTTCAATTCATTCACTATCCTTCCTCTTTCTCTTAACTCCTTTCGAGCTATGAAAAAGAGACGAACAACCGGAAAAATTAATCTTCTTGATATACATTTATTGATTAGAAGAAATTGGCTCATTTTATTGAATTCGTTGATCTAGCTGCGATTCAATGGTAAAAAGTTATTAAAAGGTATGCACAACTGGAGATACGTCGAAAGTGATGCTTTAAAAATATTTATTCTCCTACTAGGTAAAATTCATATGCTCAAGTGTGATTTCTTGGAAGGTGTCAGCAAACATCTCAAAGAAAAACACTTCGTAGGTTCGACAAGAAATTTTTATTCGACGAGTTTCATCAACGTGACATCTTCAGATGGAATCTACGACGGTTTTTTCTTTAAGATGTCTCCTATTAAGTAGTAAGGAAGGATTGATGCCAACTGTCACGACGTAAACGTGAGAAAGATGGCATGAATTCTATAATTGCGATGCCATTGGAATGAATGTCGCGTTAAAGTCCTCACACATACTTTTGCAGCATATTACACTGCGAAATTTATTTGGGCTCTGCGATGGTATGCTATCAAGTACATATCGTGTTCCGAATATATAATTCTAATAACCATCAAATGTATACGAACACAAACGGTATCGAAAGAATAAACGGCCTTTGAAAGAGTACATTCATAAATAAAGGCAGCACAAAAACAATAGTTTTCAAATGGGAAATTTCGCTATAGAAGTGAACGGATTCAATTAGCTTTGAAAAGGTCGCTGCCACGGCTCTTTTTAATTCATCCATAATCTTATCCCTAATTGCCCTCTATAAAATTTTCCGTAATTGCTCAATTAATTCTTTGCGGTTTTAACCTCGCAAACTTTAGTGAGAGGAAGCAGTGCTGTATGAGAATCTATGAAATGTAAAATAATATGAATACAACTTTAAGTGTGAGTTGCGGCTCAAATTAGAATCTCTTGAATACAATAAGCACAGTAGCAAAGGATAAACCTTTTCAAATGTATGGAAATATACTTGGTCTTCCATAACTTGAAATAATTAAAAGGATAAGAGCCTTTTCATAAGATTCTTATTGATAATTATCATTCTCATTGATTACTAGGTATACTAGGTGTACCTTAAGCTAAACTTAGTCTGCTCACTCAATTGAGACAGTAGAAGACTTACGGAGATTACAGTTCTAAAAGCGGAAAGTTGCCTTACGGTTTCATCCGAATTTTTCAATAAAAAAGAAACATAGGATATTAAAAATGAACTTTTTTCTTTCACCCCTCTTTATTCTTTACACATTTCGAAGTATTTTATTTTTATCTTCTATATGTATTCAGGTAAAATATGTATGTGGGAGTATACTAACGGAGAGAGGCAAAACGTAATTCGTTAAGCTGCGGTAAGAGGATATTTAAGAATGATCTAATCTCATTCAAGAAGGAAAATAATTATTTTGCGAGAGAAGAGTGGAAATATGAAGACTGATTCGTCACTAATGAGGAACAAAACGTTTATTTGAAAACCGTTTCTTTAAATGATCCGCTCGTAAGCACGTATTTTTAGAAGAGAAAGAACTACGCAATTATTACGTCATGAGGCTCAAAGGTTATATTTTCTGCTCGTTACTGTAAATAGAATTAAAACGTTTTACCACCTTATGAATCATTTCCAATTTTGACTTCCGTTGCATCAAAAAGAGACTGCTCCCAAATACATAAAAGCTTTTTACACCTATCTAGTTAAGGAAATATATTCATATCTTTTCAATTCCCTGGAGGTAATAAGTGCTTAGCGAACGTTTGCTTTCGTGTTTGGGATAATCTGCAAGGTAACAACTTAGGATATGGACACAGGGGAAGTTTAATATGCTGTAATCAGGGTCATATTTACGGGGAATAGCGCTGAAGGAAAATTATGAGAGCCAGAGCCAAAATACATTTTTAGATGATATTTCGAAATTCGTACTAATTATTGCTAATATTTTCCTTCTATTCATTAACTCTTGAACATCCTTAGGCTAACGTTAAATCTGCTTAAATTGCCCATTTATATTACTTACTACTGTGTATTATATTAATACGATTTTAATAATTTTCCCTCATAGATATTGTATTTAAGTTTCTTATTTTATATGAGAAATCTCTATTGAATGGAGATAGGTGTAACATGCGAATACCCTTTAAAAGATAATTCAGAAAAATCACGGCTTCGGAGATTTCACCACCATTTCCTAAAGGGTTGAACTTTAAAAGTAACTTCCCTTTAGGGTTTCATTCATAGCATTAAACCAAAAATTTCTAAGTCTTCCTCTCTGTTTAAGCTCATTTGCGAGCCTATCAGATATCGTCTAAGTTGTACTGCATTTATCTATTCCTTCCTTCCGAGGAAATTTATGTAATACTTCATATTGGTCACGAAGTTTTCTTTCTGTTTATGACCATTCATTAGTCTATAGTAGTGTCTGTTTAAATATGTTAAGCCATAGAACACTAGGAACGGGTATTATCTCTACGACACACCGAATGTAGATAAAAATCTTTTACGTCAATGAATTAAAATTTTTACATCTTTTACATTTACAAATTTATGTAAACAAACACGTCTTTCATAACTCGGCTCTAAATCAGATTTACGTGCAAATCCTCATTTACTTTCTGGAATCCTTCGCTTTGCTTATTTTATCTTAATGTAAAACTGGCTAAAAGACCTCATTCGCAAACACAGGATTGTCTTTATTGAGAATATCGACTTCGGGCTAGAGTTTGTAATCCATAGTGGTGTAAAACTGTTGAAGACTGTAAGTATAATTAGTTATTTTGTAAGCTATTCACACTTGTGATGACACGTGGTGCAGAGATATTTACAGAAAATTTGCAAACATTGAAAGTTTTGCATCCGCATCACCATAAAATTTTTCGCGGAACACTTGTGATTCGCAGCTCATTATTTAGAATACACCGGTCTATAGCGATGATTATCATGTGACCGATTCCGAAATTGTGTTTACTAGCAAATTAGACCTCAGAAATTTATCGGCTAAAATCGAAATATAGATAAAAAATGAAGAAGCACTTCGTAGGGAAAATGAAGATGGCTCTGAGAAATATCAGCCAAAAGAATAGGAAACTCAATCACGATAGAGGAACTTAATCACAATAAGACTCCATAGTCTGCTGAAAACAGTATTGATGGAGAAAATAATTTTAGGAAACAAAGGTTCCATTATTAGAAGCAGTTATTTGTTAGCGTTAAGGTTGGGAATAACAAATGAAGCAATCAGCTGGAAAACTAATAGCTTGAGGAGGTAAAGTCGGAATATCTTGAAAAGCATTCTTCGGAATTAACTTCTGATTATAATAATGATGATGAAAACTATTTTACGCAGAATTTATGATTGAGGATGGTATGAGGGGAATGTAAAGAGTGCAGAGGTAAAGAAAATTTCCAAGTACCAAGTAAATAAGGGTGAATTACATCAACTAAGATATGAAACTGATTGCAGATGTGCGGAACGTTACTGTATAGGAACCAGAATGAAAATTGTCAATGGTATTATTACATGAAGCTGTGATTCTCTCAGTAAATCATCAAACTTTTCGTCAACATGAGGAATATAAGATGCTAATGTTTTCACTGATGAAATATATTGTGTAAGAAAGATATATATTGTTTGAGAAATTTCAGCGAAATGCTCTTAGCTGTCAATTTCCTTAATATTCCTTCGCGAAATTCTTCGAAAACCTCATTCTTGGCATGTTACCTGGTGAAAATATTTCAAAAGCACGCGATTTACAAAACACCCATATGAACGGCGAAGAATCACGAGTCTTATTTCAATATTGGTGAACAGTCGCTTTAATGGCGTGTCGCCCATTTCTTTATTTGTGAACAGAGGTCACTCCATTAGTCAGCTCTCCTCGTTTGACTAAAAGAGTTGGGAGGACTTCCGTGTGTTTTCAGCCATTAGGAGACCTTACCCATCATTCGCGCATCTTCCTTGAAAATATGCGCGTTTTTTACTCCTTTTGGATGTAATCGTTCTCCGTATTCTACGGCAAACACCCACACACGTACTTGCCAAACCACCTCCATCTCGAAAGAAAAAAAACTACGTCTCATCTCCTGTTTGCGCATTGGCATGAGTCATTTATTTGATTAGCGTCGAGACGAATGGGTGTCACATGAAGCACGGATCTGCAGCACGTTCTATCCACCAGGCTGATTTATCGATCGAATTTAATCACTATGAACACAGCAGAATCTATCTACACATCAAAGGATGATTTAACTTTGAATTTCTTTCAAAATATTTTACAGGCGACCGGTTTCACCATCGGGGTGACTTGATGATGCTGCCATGCTTTTGAAATCAATAGCCTATCAAATGTTGCGACAGAAATACGAAGTTTATTTCATCTAGACATTGAGCGAATTCATCTGGTGTCGCAAGAGTTTGCTGTATGTAGACATCAGTTGATTTTTCATAATACAGATATTAATGAAATGTTTTAAATTAGGAAATAATTGCACTATTTCTTTCTAATCATTGAAGAATCAGTATAACCTAATTAATTACTCATAAAGGTTATTTGACGGTAAAGTTATATTTCATATTATTCATTTTTATTCATAATTTTAGTATACTACACTATGGTGTACATATCATGAGGTATGGTAAAAGCTGTATTCAGCAGGTACATTTACAAATTTTCAACTTTTCGTGAATCCTTAGGAAATCGTCAAGAAGATTATTTTAAAAATACTTATTAAAATAAATTTTTAATAATATAAGAAATAATCTCTGCATCTAAATTCATATCGATGATATCCTTTTCGTTGTAAGAAGGGGAAATTAATAATAATAATCTGGAATTCCTAGGAATATTGGACATTTCTGATTCCAAAGAGCAAGAATAAAGATGATCTGAAGATGAACTCTCAATACACTGGAAGTAACTGCATCCATCAGCTTCTATTTCTTAGTAATTTCTCCTTTTCCCATTACGTCTCTTTCATTCATTACACCGAAGCTCATTCACGATATATCATTTTCTATGATCACCTTCATAGCCGCCCTTCCCTTTCCGTTGAAACTTAGTCACTCAGGTCATTCATTTCAGTGTTCTTCGTCTCTTCACTCGTTAGACATCTGCTTCTATGATACTCATTGAATGCAGATAGGAGTTCACGAAAGCTTTCCACCGTTGAAAAGCTGAAAGGCTGTCTTTCAACCCCTAAGTTATGGTAGAGGCAAAAGCATTAACCCTCTACCGATTTCACTACCCGTCACTTTTTCCAAGTGGCGAAAATCAGCAACCGGTCGACCTCGGCGTGAAAGCGTGCGTGCAATACTTGAAGAGATTGCCATCTGAATCTCGCTTTTACACCATTCATCTAACATTCGGAGTTTTCCATAATCTGAATCCGGTATCTATTTACGTAATCCATAATTTTTACACGTTCTACAATCAGGCTTATGATTTGTCTTCCAAAAGAATGGGCCAACAAAGGTGATACATTTACGTATTCTTCAAAATATCGATTAAAAGCAAAACTATCAAATGTAAAGAGACAAATTTAAAAAGGAAATCTTCAGTCATATGAATGCTTATTTGATACAGATGAACCTCCGCTAAACCTTTTTATCATTTACTGGTTCCGAATTTAAGCTCTAACATAGCCTTGCAATATCTGCAGTTTTATAAAAGGAATATAATCTTGAAAAAGATCAAATTGTGTGTAAAGCCCTACTATAACCACATTCTTATAAATTTCTTAAAGACTTAGACTAACCAAAAAGAATGATGATTTATACACATATACAAGCATAAAGTACCCGGTGGTTCTTGGAAAAAGGGTGTAGCTATTATTGCGATTACCTAGTCGTCTCCATTTTAAGTTGAAGTAATGAACCTAGATTTCATAAATATTCCTATTTCATAACACCGGACGGCTACGCAGGATAGCGTCGTACGACGGAAACGAGGAACGGTTACCGCAATGGTTGCAGAATACAAGGGGAAATTAATGCTTAAATATAAAAATTAATTATACTGAAATACGATTTAAATATTATAAGACCGCTTTACTGCATAATGTCTCGTCCCATTTCCCATAATTTACAAGTAATTATACTTTTATTTTACGATGGATAGTATTTATCTATAATTGTGTTGTGCATATTAAATTATACCGTAAGCATTGTTTATTTTAGCCTATTTGACACCTCAACATAAGGTTGAGGTCCTTAGTTTAGTGCCGGGAGACTAAACTAATGGGAAAGTGTAAAATTTCACTGCTATAAATCAACAATAAACTTCTTAAGCATTCGAAATTTTGTTATCTCCCATTTCATAAAATCGTGTTTCTAGGCATAACAAAATCAAATTTCTTTACGAACTAAAAGAGAATTATTGAGAGTTTATGTTTAATTTCTTAAGCTCTCTACTTACGAGAGTTTCCACTGTTATGACCTATGCCTTTTACACCTCAATGGGTAATTCCCATGTATCTGTACCTCTATAAACCTAAAGCATTACTTGAAAATAGACGATCTAGATATTGAAAAAATATGCCAATTAAACCATGTATGGTATGCAGTAATTAATCTTCCTCTCTAAGTCAGTTTTCTTAATTTTGAAACTTTAAGATGTATAGAGTACGTAGTGTAATGTATATAGAGTTACTCGAACATAAATAAATTGCATGTAGCATGTAGATAATTTATGATGATATCGTACTTCTCCAGTAGCAAACAATAACGACATAGCTTGTCGAAGGCTCCTAACGGTACTGTTTGATATAATCTTCGCATCGGTAGCATCGTTAAAGGCTTAGAATCCTAAGCGTTCTTTTAGTTGCGTGGATGATCGGAGATTTGAACGCCCGAGGAAGCGTGTGTTGGAATCTCCCCTTCCGCAGTCGCTTCCCAATCGATTTGCGGCCATCTGCGGATGCTGCGCTAGCTATTGGTGACAACTGCTTGCATCCACTTGTACGGGGCCGGTTTGGAAAAGGCAGAAAAAAGACATTTATTCGCCGCGGCATTCCACTACGCGAACGGGCTCTTCCGTGATTATACCGTTTCCAGATGTTTCCAGCGTGGACTTTCGTTTGCTTCTGGATGCCCCGGAGGTCCGATAAAGCCATCTCTAACGCCCATTTCGATGACTTTCACTGCGCTCTTCCGTATAGTTTCTCTCTTTGGCATTGCAAGTCTCAATTTCGTACGGATTGAATTTTTATGGGGGACGAACCTCCAGACTTACGAAATCTAACTCTTAGATTCCATCTGTAGCGGACAAGGCGACGAGATTTCTTCCGACTCTGCAATGCCAAAGGAGTATCCGACATTCGTCTTTGTAAACCCGTCACTGTCACGATTCGGCTTTAAAATATCTGAATGGCGGCGGTTGAAATGTTCACCCGAATCCCCTGAGTCCATCATTAAAAATATCACTTTATGCTTCCAAACTTTTAGGCCATCCTCACTTTCATCTACAGTAAGCAAAACAAAACTCCTTCGGCAATTCAAAAGGGCAATAAAGTTTGAGTATCGCCATGAAGTAAATGTAACGTACCACATAATAAAGGATACTATTAGTAGTAGTAAACAAATTGATGTATGACTATGATGGTAAAGATATCCAATATAGGATCCAACTAACAATTTAGCCCAACTGATTTACATTGATTGTATTATGATGAGGTTTGAAAAGTATCTTGATTTTATTCTAATATCACATACTTTTTACGATAAATCTCTATTTCTTTTATATATTATACATATAAATATTTTTCAATGATTCACTTTTCATTCCGAAGAATTGTAGTATCAGAAGAATAATAGTATATCATTATGCGCGTAAAGACGAAATCATTTCGTATAAATTCGATGAACGCACAGTAATAACACTTGGGAAAAGAAACACTAAAAATACATCGACTTTCATCAAAATATCCTGAAAAATCTCAGCAATACAGAAAACACTAGAAAATACATAACTAAACGAAACGATTTCAGTCTTTATGGTGTTAATTGGATCGCAACCGACTTGTTTTCGCGTAAAAAATTTACATTTGAGGCAATTTCACCTTTCTGGCAAAGAAAAAAATGCCCTTGACATCCTAATGGCGAATTCCTCCAACAAAAGAAATTACGTCATCCGCTGGGTTCTGATTTGCTTGCTTTAGGAAGCGGTTTCGTGAAAGATACGAAACTATAGGCGGCCACAGTAACGGTAAATTGCGTCTTGTGGGTGGCATGTAAATTAAATGGCGGAGGAATTCTACACTCGTGAAAGGAAATTTGTGAAAGTGACTTCATACAGAAGCGATAGATCGGTTTATATGATGTGCTATTTAAACATATCGAAAAGCAGCAATACCACAGAACTTCCCTCTTCTTACATAGCATGTCCTTATTTATCTTGAGTTGGTCAAATAATTGTCCATTTCCAAAATAAAAAATATGGATAGGATTAAGGTAACTTTGATGGTGATCAGCAATTATAAATCTACCTGGGAAGCTTAGCCATTAGAAATCATACCGAACTTTCCGCGTTAAGATTTACTGGGGGTTAATGACACACGAATCATTGGATTAATAGGTCATGGATATCTCCATTCAGAACAAGATTTATAGCACTCTTCCAAAAATCTCTTTCGCAATAATATGTTTTGAGTTTCGCTCTTCAGCACAGATTTGCGAAAGTGTGAGAATAAATTTTGGCTACATGGTAAATGAAAATGACGAGTAGTAAAACTTGATTGTTATTTTCTAATCAGGAATCGCGATATACTGCAAGAGCGAGGGAATAATTTTATATTATGGTCACGTTTCATCTCCTGTTATTATCGACTTCGAACTCCTGCTAATAAACTTCAGTTAAAGCTCTTTTCTTATTCTCGTCTCGATTTATCCAAATTCTAAATTTTCTCCTAATTTTAAATTTTATAAATACTTTTACCTTGATTTAATTATAGCAAAAACAGCTGAGGTAAATCAAGCGTACGCACTACATAGATATTACATCCAGTTAAGACATCTTTTCGAATTATATATATATAATTATTTATGTCATTAATTAGAATTTTCAATATGCATCCGGTAGAGATAGTATAGTCAGAAAATAATAAATGGATATCTGAATACTCAACAGTATCGCTAAAATTGCTAATATTTTTAGGTTAGATGAAATTCATAAAATAAAACGCCATTACAAAGGTAAATCTCAAAAATAATTGCACCATTCTAGATTGAGTCGATTTTTACGCATCTTACATATCTTCTTATAACAGTAAGGATCACTTCCTATAAGAATTTCGTCTCTAAATTATCTTATCAAAATTTAGAGTACGCCTGACTACCTCCGTCAATTATCAACGGGATAACAACCGATCCGCTACATTTCAATCGTTAGATCGCTATTTCATCACCGCGTTCTATTTATTTTCTTTGCTTAGTCTCCTCTTCTTTTAGACTTCAGATAGCATGATCACCTAGTTCGATACTACATATTGCAATTCGAAACGCATCTTCCGAGCTATTTTTACATCGTGAATCAATAAAAGGATGACTTTTCTTATTTCCATTGCGATTGCAACTCCTCTTCTTCGAAAGAAAGTCTACTCACAGTTTACGGTAGGATATTACATTTTCATTACTTCATATTACACATTCACTACTACATATTCGAAATACATTCTAAATAATTGTGTGGGAATCTATGGTTCGTAATTAAACAACATTTTGATATCTTATGAAAATTTATCTTGTTGTCAGAGTGAAAATTATTTAAGTTAGAGAGATTGCGGACTGCTAGGATCCTTAGGTCACTATACGAAATGCTACCGTTTTTGATCAATTCGTTTGATCAATAACATACAAATCGAAGTACAATGAATATTACTAGTTAAGGATGATTTAGGCATATCTTTGAAATGTAGCCATACCAAAACAATTTGTTTGGTCTAAACCAAGATTTTGGAGCTGAAACGGAATGATGTTTAGGCTGATGTCTTGTACTTAATGAAAACTCACACGTAAAGATCGAAGGTTAAACGCTTTTGTTGGGGCTTATTCTAAAGAGAGTAATTATCGCCCGAAATACAGCATTTTAAGAGGGCGTAAGTCGTTTTGCAGTCAAGTACTAATGGAAATGATTGAATATTCATGTTGCCATAAAGAAATCTAAAACTCACGAGCAAGTCCATGAAGAACTCTTTTACGACTACTGATAGTATTCTTAGAGCATGCCTTATTGCACAGCCATCTACGTCACCGGGGAATTAGAATAATAAGAAAGCTCCCATTCTAAAACTGGAAAAAATATGAGGAGTTACATGCGTACTGCTATAGGGACAACGTAAAACCATGAATTTCTACTGTCACAATACATTTTTTTAAACAAACGTGTCCATAAATTAAATCTATATGTAATTTATAAGTGCTTTTGTATAAATTTAGCAGTTAAAGGCTTAAAAAAGTAATTCGCAAATATATTAGTTTCTATAGCGTTGAGTACTGGACACTGGAGTGTCCGTCCAGATGACATCAAGCTTAACTAATAATTTGAGATTAAATCAAGCTGTCAATGACAAATTTTGACTTTGATATTTGTGAACAATACGGGGTTGATAGCCTTAACTACGGTAGATACATCACAATGGGATTATATATTTAACTGAGGCTATAAAATTATTTCCTACCAACGAAATTATTGTATTGTACGTCTCATAATTATGAAATATGATATTTTTAACAAGAGCCAACTCATACATTTCCGCACCTGTTCTTATGCAAAATTTAGATTCTGTGTTTCTTTAATTTCTGTCAGTACATACATTATTTTGAATGAGAGGAAATCAATTTTCCATCGAAGTAAATTACTCCTTTGACTCCGAGGATATCAGCTCATATTGATTTGGGATTGTGCTAAGATTACCTTCATAAAGACTAATATTTAAACTGTTAATTCATACATTTCCGCAGAGCATTATGTGCGTTTTGCCATGTATTCCACTTCAAATACTACGATGCCACATGATTGCATACTTTTACCAGACGATTTCACAACATCATTGGTATATTTCTTAAGAGTCTATGATTCTAACTTCTCTCGGTTTTTCTTGTATTTGGTGGACGCTAGCCCGATATATGGCTAACGAAGAGTTTTTTTTTTAACTCCAACAGTTTTGGTATCTATAACGCTTCAGCGTATACTCATCACAGGGCCCGACTAACATATTTGTTTAGTATAGAAATCTTCTACTCGAACAAAGTGATAGAAGAAAGTGCAAGAGCGTCCGCAGAGAATCATAGCATTTGTCCTCATAATTTTCAAATTAATCCTGTAAAAAATTGTGGCATACTATTGGAGGCAACGAACGACAAATTTTCTTCCAATCCTTAGAGCTAAAACAAGAAACCTGATCGTAATTTCTGATATCTGCCAAAATATTTTCAAAACTCACATTTCAAAGTGGCAATAAAAGTTGCTATTAGGAATCACAGATAGATTTATGGGCAGTCCTCATTTCTTCCCCATTTACTTCAAAGAAACGCCTTCTGCAGACGCAACCTCCCGCCAGCCACCACAGCGACGGCCTCACAAAAAAGAAAGCACCGGCACCACTTTTATGATACTCGCTAACAAGACAAAGCGGCGAGAAAGACACCCACAGACAAAAGCTTATGAGGAAGTACACATAAAGGGTTTTTGAAGGAGATAAAGCGAAGATGAGAGGAACGTGAAATAACAGCGGAGGGCGGAGATGCTGAGAGTGCAGAGAATACTTTGAAGATGAGAGGGCGGGTGGAAGAGATGTCGTAGGAACCCGTTCGTAGGAGAACAGACCTCTTTTCATCGTGTAGCATGAACCGCGGCCATTATACCCACGCGAAGGTCTTGCAGAGCCATCCTCATCTCTTCTTCCTTTCTCCCTCTTTCGTTTTTTCTCTCCTTCTCGCAATACTGCCGCTCATTATGCGGTCGTACAGTCTATTCCACATCCGGACAGCTACCTGAAGTCGATAGACATCGAGAGCAGGGAGAGGGCGAGTCCCTGCAGACTGTTAACCCCATTGAGTGGGCATGCCGCGTACGTTCGTCATGCACGGGAGATAATTGAAGTACGCGTACGTCATCCCTTCGTGTCACCGAGAGCCATTATGCCGCTCTTTCTGCTTTCAGCCTGCACGCGGTGCAGGTGATGTTTTTGATTACGAAAATCAGCGAACGCAAAAGTTTTATCTCGGTGGTTCTCAATCTTAACCGCCGTAGTCTGAATTTGAGAGGGATTCGATGCATTGCAACCCTTCCCAAGATCATTATGAAGTTAGACGCTAAATCGTCCAACTGCAAAATAGCTTAAAGATTGAAAAATCATGAAAATGTAAGGGAATCATAAAAAAATGTATTTTTACACCTGTTTTGCATGCGAAATTTTCAAATTTGCAGAATAATTATGCAAACGTTGCTCCAAGTTCTTAACAGTTCCCACAAGAGAGGAGACTTTTTTCCTTTTTGTAATCTTTTTGAGGTTTTGAAGAGACCATCAGGGATAACTACATTTTATAATTCAAAGCTTTTCCTAAGATAACCGTAATGCGTTGGTTAAAGCAGCAGTCTTTAAAGGTGCTTCGACAGCTATAGACGGGCCCCCGCTGGGAAACAAACTCGGGGCCATTTACATCAAAACCGAATGCGCTATTAACCTGCCTAATCGGAAGCCTGCGTTTGGTGAAATAATACTGAATATTAAATGTGTGACTTACGCATGAATATATAAGGATTTTTTATTTAATCAGAAAATTAATCGTCCAACCACTTTGTTTTGCAACACATTTTCTTTCGATGGAATATTTTCTGAGGTAAACGCTAAAAAATAATGAAGAGAAACAACAGATCATAGTTTTTTTTAGTTTAGTTATCCAAGTACCTTGATTCCGGCGTTCTCAAAATTTATCTGATAATTCAAAAACTCATGTACTTTCATTCTTGTTAATTAAATGTAGTTTATAAATATATTAAATATGGAAGACGTGGCAGCATATGTTCCTTTATTACCGAAACAACAACTTCATTAATTAACGCTCTTCAAAAAGACGATAACAAATATCGAACTACCCCATTTTAATTCATCTAAAACTTTAGAAATATGGGATATTAGTAGTATATATTCTTCGAAAATACAAGTTTGTATTGATTAACTCACTCAGATCTACCCAAAACTAGACATAGAACATGTATAATTAAGTTCATATCCAATAGAAGTAAATAATGCTAAAGAAGGAGAGGCCTTTACGAAAAGCATACATTATTTAGCCCGTTTCCTCTCAGTAACCCTTCTAAAATACTTTACAAACATGCGTTTCACCCCTTGCAATGAAAACTGCTAACCTCACAGAAAGTCGTGCGTTTCCAACAATAGACGTCTTTCTCCAGAAAATTTTCCAGTAAAAGCAAGCAGCAGGTTATGCTCAATGCGGTACTTGAAACTTTTTAGAATCCCCTCAGACGGCGTCTCGAAGGGAAAGAGTTAAACCACTTCTCCCCACAGGTCCTGCAGAAGCTAACCGGCGAATCAAGATTCACAACCCGCACGAGTAGCGTTAGGATGCAAATTCTATTCGTTTTCCCAAGTTTACGCGAGCAATTCACCCGTCGGAGACGGACTAAAAAAGGGAGGGCCTGTCTGGAAACGGGTTCAGGGTCGTAAATAATCCAAGAAAGCTCTCGATTTTCGCCGTTTTCGGGAGTCGCGAAGTTCGGCATGCATATGAGATTCACAGAGGTATCGGCGACTTCTGAATGCGGTGGACCCACGGCGAAGTTTGGCGATGCGTGAGAAAGTGACCCTCTTTAAGTTAAAAGGATACACAATCAATCAGATCCTTGCTGCAAAATGCTTCCGTTGGTAAAATCTCCAAAAATAGCCCCGTTAAAAAGTTAAAGGCTGAATAACTAAGAGCTATGAATGTGTTCGGAAGGAAAGTGAAAAATTCGCAAGGGATTTTGCATAAATCTTGACTTCTAATAGAAACTATCTATTCCGAAAGGTCTCGAGGTATAATATCTATGATAGATCTGTCACCGAAATAAGAAATAAAACAGCTTTGTATAGTAAAAAGTAAAGTTTTCTAGTGTTAACACGCATATATAAAGAAGTTATTACAACTTCATAGAATATTAAAGTAAGGAAAGACCGCGGTCTCCTCTGCTACGTACGTGCTCTTTGAAAATTAAAATATTTCCTTGGATTTAAAGACGGCAAAATCACGCGCCTGATTTAGTAGTTCAGCTTCTCGAACATTTCTCTCTTCATCCATGGTCTAATCAACAAAGGATTCGTCAAAATTTCAAAGCATCTCTGTTCTCTTCATCAGTTCCTAATTTTAGTTAACTTTCAATGCCAAGGGATTCGGACATCTCCTTCCGAATTGAAATTTTTCCTTATATTTTGCTACCCAAGCGATGCTTGGCTCACTTGGTTTGTCGTGGTACTGATAATGCTCATCTCTTTAAAGCCATATGAAGCGGCTAGTCGGATGCGATCGTACAACAACTTTTCTTTTGGGTACGAGTATTCTCAACGGATAACAATTAGATAGTAAAAATACAAAAATGAATCATGATCAAGTTTCTTTTCCTTGTTTTCTTTCGAGAACATCTACATCATTACTCTTCACTCACTAAAGATGATGGCTTAGCTATTGAAGTTTGCATATAAATACGGGATCTTCCAAGAATGCAAGTTTTTTTCTTAGTCCTGCGATGTTCTCCGAACTGATTCAAAGGAACTCTGGTTGCACCTGCCGACGGCTTAAAGAGCATTCAAATCGATATTTAAATAACAGCCACGTATAACTTCCTCTCTTATAGCTGATCATAGAGGAACAAGTTTATCCCGCAAAAATTATGGAAGACATAAAAGTTATCCTCTGTCTTACTTGCACATTAATCCATTCTTTCTTAACTCTTTTACCTACTAAAATTCGAAAAATAGCCATTTCATTCCCGCTTAAATAATTTGCACCTACAGATACATAAAGAGAGCTTCATCCACCTTAAGCTATCGATGACAAATATGGTAAATAATGCAAGAAAATCTTCTCTAAGCAAGAAATTTCCTCCGCACAAAGGTATGCATATCTAAGGTTTTACAAAGATGCTACTAAGTGGTAACGTATGAGACACTGCATCGCATCCGGACAAAGAAACCAGACTCTCTATTTGATACTAAAAATACAAACGACAAACCTCACTTTGTTGCAGTCCTAATTGTTTCCAAGAAATCGTTGCTAAGAAACACGAGTAAAAAGTGAGCTTTTAGCGATAAAAATCCACCTGAATGAAAGGGGATGGAGGAAGAAAAGACTCGCGCAATACCGTTTCTACCTTCACTCGTGTCGCAATTCGCCATCGGCCGTATACTTTATATAGCTCAATTTCGAGGTGGAAAACCGCAAATGACTCAGCCGTTAAAGGCAATCCATAAGTGGATTACTAGAACAACATAAAAATTAACGAAACAGCGTTTTTATTGCATAGAAAGTTGCATTTCCGTTTCGATTTCATTTTGAAGCATACGCTATAATGGCTTTACGGTAATCACAACACAGTGAAAGGAGAAAGCAAGGTCGTTCCATCAAGGAAATTGTTGCAAACATGTTTTTGCGAGTAAAGGAGCATCCTGTAATGGTACTAAGCAATCGCTTAATAGATTGTAAACGTAGTCGTATAGGTCGTATATGTATTATCGCAGTAGTTTCTGAGCAAAATAATAAGCAGAGAGTTATGGTTAAGATGATAGAAAGACATTCCTACCACGGTTAAGTAATTTGTAACTTAAGGATAGCTTATTCATAAAATTAAGAACCGTTAAAATTTTATTCGATACCGATATAATTTAAATCTATCCCCAGAATATAGGTTTTTGTCTATCATTTCTTTTTGTAGTAATTTTTGATAAGCTATCATTTTCCGCGTTAGACTTTTTCCAACTGTCAATGACGCGGTAGAAAAATAGGAACTATAAATATATCTCAAGCGAATTAGACATGTGTAATAACTTACATCCGAGGCACCTGAATTTACGCCTTTGAATGTATCACAAGAATATAAAGTAAAACGATACTACATATCACCAAACGCTCCACCATATGAAATATGGAATATGGAGCAGAGATGTCCAAGATTTTAATTTAAGTTAGCCGTTTTAACTCTTGCGCAGGCTTCACTGGCCGCAGATAAACCATTTTGATTTCTCTTTGAAAAATCAGTGCTTTGTCGACTAATTGCAATGGATTGTTACATTGCTCTTAAGTTGAGGGCGAGGAAAATATCTCACATTTTATAAATTATAACTGATAATTTCATTTCATCAGTTTCCAATAAATTAAAGAAAATCGAAATTGGTAAGAGGGCCTCATGCCGTCCGAGGGCTGTAAGTCGGACATATTTGACAGAGAGAGTTAATGGCAAAAACAAACTCACCAGCATTTTCTAACGAACTATGTCCTGAATATTTTATTTATAATTATGACATAAATTTCACAGCATAGAATATCGTGAAAATATTCAAAGCTTGCTAGTAAATAGTAGAAAGAAAAGCGGAAACTAGAATTGATATATGACTCCTTTTAATTAAGAGAAAGTTAGCAAGCAAATCTTTCTTCCAGCATACCTGAAATACCATGCGATGAGGAAAAATTATCGTCCACTAAAATTAGTGAAACACTGGAATATTCATACTGTTTCTTCGAGAACCAAGATATCGTATATAGATTGGAAGAAGGGATGTTTCAATTTTCTTGTTAGGGGGAAAAATCCTGCAGAATGATAAGGGACAAATAGACCTATGTTCCTCCCTTTATCTTTCTGATAGCCTAATGAACCTTTTCACTTTAACTTCATTTTTTCTGACATTTGTTTCTCATATACAATTCGTAAAATACGTGCATCACTACAAAATACTGTATGTCAATTAAGTAAATTTAAGACTTACCTTATTTTGAATGGATTGTCTGCGATCTCCACCCCGTGATAATTTTCTAGATCTGCCACCAGGTCATGCATGTTTACTGGCAAACTGAAAAAAAAACAAAAGAGTTAAAATGGTTAATGGTGCCTATGGACTGCTAATTCTGAATGGTGACGTTTACTGCATCGAGAACAGAAAATTCTAGGGTAAGATCGAGATAACTGCATATCCTAGTCACTTCCGTATTCATGGGCATAAACAATAAAAATATTTATTTGATAAATTGTATCTTTTTAGGATGCCTCACAAATTAACCGATGGATACAATTTAACGAAAGTAAAAGTCCAAATTCGGCAATCGGTAGTTAATATATTTCCGATGTCTTTCTGTCTTCCGATAACGAATAAATTCTGGGCGAATCCCGGAAAATCGGGACCTCTGGATACCAGTAATAGTCTATAAAGTCCGTAAATACATCAGCCTGAAAGCTGCCGGAAACTCAACAGTCCGGCGTTAGCTATAAAAAAACGTCTGGAGAGAGAATGAGGCTTACCACAAAAGATAAGGATTTAAGTACCTTGCATTCCTAAATGAGCCGGAATAACATGATTGGAAAATATTGAAGTAAGTGCGGAAAAACTACCCTATGAATAAAACTTGCCATACAATTCAATAAAAAGCGACCAGGTTGATTGCCATCAGATAAAAACATTCAAATTATGATAATGTACGTACCCAAAACTGACAAAGGAGTAAAATAAAGTGTGATTTCCTTTATATTAATTAATATAAAGTGTCATTTCCTTCTTGCCTTATAAATAACAAATAGCAGAATGAAAGATTTTATTCATCACGGAGTGGCAGCAGAAAATTGGACCCCCCCAATAATACTCATAAAAATTAATTCAAAAAATTTTTCCAAAGAAGATCGTGAAATTTAGCAAGAAGTAAATAAAAAATATTCATTGTGTACACAGGAGGAAGTATCAAAACCAGAATGAAAAACAGACGAAGGGTATAGAGAAAAGGGCAACGACAGACTACACAAAATACTTTCCACAACAAAAAAGCAGAAATAAAAATAAAGCACTGCCGGTCAGACCGTAAACGTGATGGAGACGAATCTCTTTCGAAGAGAAGAAATCCCTCGCAATGGTCCTTAGATAGATTGATAAATGGGGGAACTGCAAGCAGCTAAATCCTCGGGATGCCATATAAAAAGCAGGGTGATGCAGTGCTTGAATTAAAATAGTTAAGAGGATGGCAAAAAACCTGCTGAATTATACGCACGGCTAACGCGATGGCCTAGGTTTTGTATTCCGCCTTGTGCTACTCGCGCCTGCTTCCTCTTTTTGCCCCACCTAGCGATCTTCAACGACGTCTAGACGCATTCCGAAGGTGTACACTCCAGCGTCGCCGTCCGCGGCCATAAAAATCTTTCCCTGAGCGCGAATTTGCTCCTATGCGAGATAGAGGAATGTAATTATCCCTACATCTGCGTATGTGGAACGCTGGTGCTAAGGAAGGAGACGGGTCGCCTATGCCATCTGCATCTTCCTTTCTTATGGGCAGAGTTTAGGAATAGTTCTGTAAGTGTACTAGGCGCTCTGTCAACTTTGAAATGGCACAAGAAAGTGAAATTAAAGTTGAAAGGATCAGTACTTTTTGCATTTTAGTACCTGTATTTTAGTTCAGCTTTCTAAAAATTATTTGAAAAATTTTTCTTTATTGATTTCAATTTATGTTCGGTTTAATACTATATCTTTCACTGTATTTTCATGGTTGTCCTCAGCTATTGCGTGTATTATTTCTGCAACTTAAACCAGTTACGGTCTTTTAAAAGTGTTCTATTTAATACAGTGAATATAAAGAATTATTAGAGATTTATTTAAGCATCGTCATATATATCATCGGTATATATTTTTAAGTAAATTAATCTCCGTTACATTAAATATTTATAATTTTTCCTTATTTTATAACGATACTCCATGTTTTACTAAAGGAGCAATTCTTAAATTAAATATTAAAAACTTCCACATGATTCCATCTATCAGAAATGACTACATGTATGACAAAACGCATAGAATATGTATCACACAGCCATCGCTGTAGTGGATACTCTAAGAAAAAATGTGCTTTAATCATCATCAGATTTCTGAGGTGTTCCAAGTCATTATTCTTGGACCATTATTGGCGAGGTTAGACCCAATGGGGGCTCTCTTTCACCTAACCTCGTTTGTCATTCATACATGAGTATTATCTTAACACAGCGCAAAAAATACAAAGGGAAAGACTTGGTTTACGGGAAAGTATCTCCATAGCTGAAGGTTATTAAGAAAAAAACCCATTTTACGGGAAAGCACCTTTAAACACCTCAGTTAAATCTCTCAGTTAAGTCTCAATAACAAAACTTATTTTCCCTTAGAAATCATTGCCTTTTCATACATAAAAGAAACATTCAACTTGAAATTCTTTAGATTCATCCAAGCTTTTCCGTGGCATAAAGGTCTAAATGTAAAATTCTCACTTTATTATATATATAAATAAGTTGAATATTTTGGGGAAAAGGATTAAAGATGAATTAGCACGTGAAAGTATGCCCCTTCGAAATACCCCAAGGAAAACGGTCGTGAAAATATCTGGCAGTGCCGGGACTCGAACCCAAAAACTGCATTTCTAAAGCAAGATAGTTTGATGAAATAGATGATATGACCAAAGCAGCAGCTCGGAAGTATAAAATTCAAGTTTGGATCTAAGTGTTTTCGGAATTTCTTTAAGTACGTTATTCCTAGGGAATTTGACATCTTTACATGTAATCCTGGGAAAAAATTTGGAATGCAGAACTCAAAAGATATGGAAACCATCAATCACACACACACAGATGACATACTACATAATAAAACAATCTGCGATTGCGAGAATTCTTTTTAGATTTTCATACGTGCTCACTTTATCAAAGAGACTAATTAGCCCTTTAAAGAACTTTCAGATGACCATGCCTCAGCGAGTGTAATGGAATTCTCTCTTTTTCGCGATAACGCTTTAATGTATTCGATATTATGATGGATGTTGCGGCATCTTCGATGAGAAGTGAACGGCCGAAGCATCATTCGGTGAAATGTCTGGTCGATGGTGTATTAATAAGCCGCAAACGCATTAGGAGGATGGAGGTTGAAGCCTTCTGTCGAAGAAAAATACTCGGTCATCGAAGCTTTAATGGCCGATAGAAAAACTCGATCGCTCGGATTAATTGGTTATCAAGTAAGCTTGCAATGCAAGTCGACGAAGTATGCCCTCGTTGGGGAAAATTGATATTCATAATAACTGCATGTCGAACTCATTAAGCAGGCCCTAAGCAATTACTGAGTTTATTGAAAATGGATGAATAAGGGTGTGAGGATGGGTTCGCGCAAATCTCATCCATCATGAGAACTCTGTAGTGTTAGACATACAAGCAACTTCTGAGTCAATTTCTAAGGTATCTAGTTTCGATGCATCTTACGTTAACATGATGCTTGTTAGAATTTCAATCAAGGAAAGAGGAGAATTTAACTTTAAGAAAAATACTGAGATATAGCAGCGGATAAAACTCTGATGTAGACTTAATGGAAAGGAGAATCCGAATTATGGGTGCGAAATTGAGAAATTTCGTTATACAAACATGAGAAAAATAAGAATGCTTTTTTCTTTCGAATTAAATATAGAATCATCAGTTTTAATTTTCTCTGCTTTCAGAATTAAAAAAAATAGAATATGCCTTGGGATTAATGATTCTTACATTTTAATGTCTTATATTAAAATGTAAGTTTTTATAGTAAAATGTAACAAAATTAATTTAAATAATATTTACAAAATTAATTTAAATAATATTTACAAAATTAATTTAAATAATATTTACAAAAATATCATTTAAACGCCAAATATGTTTATGAAATGATTAGAGGGCTGATAAAAAGAGTAAATTAAAAGAGTAAAATTTGAAAAGAAATAAAGAGTAAAAGTAAAACTATTTATTTTATACAAGCTATAAAAATCTGCTCAGAATATAATCTCACTTTCTTAGTGAGAGTGTACATACAGCGGGAATCAAGAGTTGCCAAAATAAGGCAAAAGTACAGATTACAGGATAACATTTTTCTAAGTGTAGTATAATATAGTATATTATCCACGATTTTATATGATTTTCGTAGAATTTTGGAAGATTATTTTTCAATATAAACATGGCTACGCAGTATGCCATCACAGATTTATAGTTTCTCTAGGAAATGATAATATAGCAAATTTTAACAAAAGTAATCATGGCAATGAACTGAAAGTCAACACATAACTCCTATCTGAATCACTCATCTCTTGTATGGACGACACCAAGAAACCCGGCTTCGTCCAGATAATACGTAGTAGATGGAAGCGTTAAGTAGCCCGAAAACGATTGTTAGACCCCGTCCGATAATATATATACGCGTAGTACATGTGAATCTGCAACCAAGCATTAAATTCGAGAATTAGAAAGCTCCAGCGAAAATCAGTGATTTTTGTTTAGAACTGCTGTGGTTGGGTAATAAGCGCTAACAAGTGGGTCCCCTAAGTTATTTGATTTTAGGTTATGTAATTTTAGTTTAAACTTACTAAACTAATTCAAGAATGATACGTTCTCGTAAGACGTAGTAAATGTGCGTTAAATCTACATAGGTCGATAAGATGCTAATAATATTAGGTAAATACAAAAAAATATCTATGCTAAAACTGAATGCTTCAAAGACTTATATTTCTGCAAAATGGCGCGATACTAAAAAAATAGGAGAAGTAAAAATCAGATGCATCCCTTACTTAACGCCAAAAAGCAGCTCTCAGAGTAAATATGTCGAAGTAGATTTAAAAATAAGGAGATCTGCTTCTTGAGAATGACGTCATGTTAACAACAGAATCCGACCTTTAACAATCGACGGATTACATTACAGTGAAGTGAGAAGTGAATCCGGTCTAAGGAGTGAAAGTGTTTATCAGTTATCTTTTATCTCATTCTCGTTTCACTCCCAACTACTCCAAAGCATTTTCTTCTCTTATTCTTTGCTCTGCCTCTATCTCCTTACTTCAACCTTTTATCTCATACCTCGCATTCTAACATGTTCTGTTTCTCCACGCAAATTATCATCACCTGCACCCCTTTCTTTTTTTTATTTCCTAGATATACTGAATTTACTCCGGTGGTTAAAATAAACTTTATCGAGATGCAACACTGTGACTTCGTTATCAATGAGTTTTTGAATTCGATTCCACGATGACTAGATTTAAAATTGCTGGATGTGATACCATAAGATATCTGCCCCAGAATATGTGCTATAATACATTCCTGCAATGAATTCATGATGGGAAAAGGTTAGCCATGAGATCTCCTCTGAATTTGGTCGAACAGTTGAGCAATTTACATAATAAAATAGAAAGTTATTTTTGAGGTGTAAAAATATAATTTTCTTTTATTTTTTCCATTAAAGGTTATGGGCGCTAATTTAAAAGCAAAATTAATCGTTTTTTAGGCATATTTTGAACAGGAAGAATGCGAGTCTCAAATTCCGTGTATTATTTTTCTTAACTCTACTGAACGACATATTACGCTGCTAAATATAAGTATTTCCATATGGTAACACATTGGGTCTAACTTAAGCTCCACTTACAAGAAGAACACAATATGTTCGTATCAGGGATTCGCTCAAGATTATCAGCATATGCTCCTGGCTAAAAAATAACAGACAATTGTATAGACGTTGCCCCCACAACCCATTGTTTATTTATTACTTGGCATTGGAAACTTTGAGCTAGATACACTGGTTACACACTTGTATTACCATGTATAATTTCTAGCTCATGACTTTCTGCGTAGGAAAATATTTTTCCTTATTTACTTCTAAGAATACGACTTAACCTCTCTTTATCTAACTAACGTAATTTGATTATCCTTTCCACATTAGATATACAAGAGTAACATACAAGATATTCTGGTGAGATTAATGTGATGCCAAAAAGAGCAACTTAAAGTTCGCGGGAGAATCAAAATATCAAAGAGTAAAAAAAACAAACTTTAACTTTTTATCGACTTTTCTGTCTTTGCACACGATAAGAAGGGAGGAGAAATTTAACGGTTCTTTCTTGTTCTCTCTAACTGCACAATTTATCTTAACGATTTCACTAAAATGAGGAAACAGTTACGACAAAACACCCACCAATTTATGGAATCTCCCTCATGCAGGGTCTTTCGAATGATTAAGGTGTTTTAGAGCTCAAAAGTCTATTGAACCTTGGTAATGCGGGCCTCTCACATGAAATCAATTTTAACCTGTCAAACGAGCAAATTATTTCTGAAAGCTAAATAAATTCTTCACTTTTCACAACTGATCGCAACTTTTCACTGCGAAGAAAAATTATTCTAAAGGAAATCTATAAGGGAAAAATCGTACAATTTTTTTATTATAAATTCTTCAGTAAGTAATTTTATTTGCGTCCATCAACTCTCATAAGACTAATATGTATCAGGTAAACGAGAAAGCTTCAACTTGCTTTTGACGATATTTCGTGCTGAGGCACCTTTCAACGAAAATTAATACATTGCTTAAAAATCGTGAGTTGCTATTGAGGCTATTTTACATAAATTTAAAAAAATGCAAATCAACAGATAAAAAAGAAAATATAATTGGTTGGTTTGACATTATTGAACTATAACTAGAATTGCTAAGATAAACAGTAAACCAAACGTGTATATTGCCTTAAAAATCACGAATTTATGTTGAGATCTTTTTACATAAACGTAAAAAAATTAAGTTAATCTGACTTGGCTGTATTTCGTGAAACGCCATTCTGAACAAATAAGAAGAGCAAAATCTGTGAAACATACAAAGTTTGCTCTTCTTATTTATTCGTAAAAAAATAAACTGAAAAAATAGAAAATGAAATAATAGATTAGACATCACTGTTAATTTTCTACTCTCAAGTAGTAGTATTGTCAAAGGTGCTTCTACAGCTGAGGTCATTTCGCACGTGAGCTCCCAACTTCTAAGCTCAAATATCTATTAAATTTCCTCCTCGGGAAATTCACTTTTTCCATTTATCTCCAACTCATTCCCTTCCTTTTTTATAAGCAATGCAGTCCTGAGTCACTCGAATATCCCTTTCATCTGCATTGCGCCTCTTTCTTTCTCCAACGCTTTCTCGTTTCCTCTTTCTTCCTCCGGTCACGGAGACCTTTCCCCGCGCGTGGCATTGGCCGAGTCGCCGGAGGTCGGGGGTTGAGGATGTAGAAGGATGCTTGGAAGTAAATCTCTGAGGGAACGGGGTGGGAAAGTCATGGGAGGAGAAGTCGTTGCAGGGGGAGTGGGAGATCTCCGGTACGCGCCAAAGGAGGAGAGCACTATTTTAGTCGGTGGAGGGATACGCAGGGCTGCCAAAATAATCATTGATTTTCTACCATACAACATAATTGCAAAAGTTAGATGATTCTGGTCTCGAAAGATTGAAAATAAATACTGTATTTGTCTGCATATTCGCGCATTCGCGAATAACAATTAAATTTAAGAAAGGGATTCTGGTAAAAAAGAATGATTAAAGGATTGAAACTCAAAACTTTTTTCAGATGCAAGTCTTCTTCAAAATGCAAACTTATTGATACTTATTGCGTATTAATACTTATATCTACTTAATTCTGTCCTCTCAGAACATGCCGTTCCTTTAAACATATACGTTGAACTACATAATATGATATTATGAATGTAATGTTATTAAATTTTTAAATAAATTTTTTAGAAGTTCCGGATTTCAAATTTATCATGCAAACGGGAAGGTTTGTACGTTTACAATATCTGTTCGAATGATATTTTTCATTTTTCAGTGAAATTCAGGTTAAATCATAGCATCCGTTTCAATTTTTCTTAGTCTTGTCCAAGGTTTTGTAAAAATGAAACATACTGAAGTATGATGGCAGAACTAAAATTAAACATACTTTAGGAGACTCCATAAGGGCACGAGTGACAATGTAGAAAACAATTCCTTCCGTTCACCCCTCATTGAACGCAATGAAAAATGTTATTCGTATGGCCATTGTGAAGCACTTACATGGACGTTTTCCGCTCAAAGCATTCTGATTCAGGAGGAATGCAAGGGCAAACTACCTCAATCCACATCTTACGAGGCTATCTCCATTCCCAATTCAATGTTTTTGATAGCTGATGGAGGACGGGTTGAGAATCAAGCCATTGGGCTGATTACTACAGACAACAGACAACGCAAGCTGGAGTGACTTTCGCAGTCTCAAAACGAGCAACAGAAACATGAACCCGTATCTTTCGAGTAAATACAGGAATTGGCAGCCCTGTTCGATGGGAGTAAGCGTGGGAGGAGACCTTACCTTTTCCCCTAACCCTCTCTTATACCCTCGCCGTGCGTACGTTGCGTATTTCTAGCGCCATATGGCGACTCTCGTGTTTGTGGGTTGCCATCCAAGGGCAGAACGAGATGCTTTTGCATCCGCTCAAGACAATAGGCGCCACTACAGTGGTAGGTAAAAATTATACAGGCAGTCTCGCCGAAGAAGTATGCCCAAAATGGCTGGAAAGAGGTCAGATAAACGACACACCGCCCACTAAAGAGTAATTCGATTTTCTCCGCTTTGCTCCAGTTCGAAAGATGTGTTGCGGTATTTCCTGGGGGTTATTTATTGCCTTCCTCCGTAAATATATCATCCTTACCGAGACAGTGTTTCTCAGCTGCAAGCTGTGAAGAATGTGTAGTTCGTAGCTTACAGCTACGGTTTTCGTATGAGTTTCCAGTGAAGGGGATGATGATTTACGATGGAGAAATGGCCTATCGAGAGAAAGTTACGTTAACAATAAATATAACATATGTAAAAATAAAAGCATGAGTAACAGCTGCCCTTTAACACCTCTTACTACTTTTCCAAGAAGAAATATTTTTATCGTTTAAAATTCTGACTGAATTGACGATTTATATTGTATACCATTTCTATTTTTCATAGCTTAAAATTCTAAAATTGATATTTTCTCATTACATTTGTTTTCCTCTCCTAAAAATCAGATGAGTAGGTAACGAAATGGTTCCATTTGGAAGTAATGGAAAATCTAAGCGCGAAACTTTTCTTCGTAATTTGAAAGATTTTAGCAGGTGGTCTAATGACCATTAGCTAAATATGCATACCGCAATATTTGAGCTCAAACGAATTCCTCAAGTGTTTAATTTCTCTATATGGCGTAATCATCATATTCGGCTCCTATAATTTCCGGAGGTTTTATTTTCCCGAATGTAAACTTACTGCTTTCATACGATTAAAAGACGTGAACGCTTCAAGTTCAAAAGCTGAAATTCTGCCTAAATATCTTCTATATAAATATAATTCAAGGTATACAGCAGTAAAATTTCAAAAAGAGAGATTTTGCTTCCGATAGCCTCAAATTCCTCCACAAACCCCGAAGTTTATTTTGAGAATCCGTTGACATGTGAGCATAAATTATTCCTACAGCTGGCAATGATCAATAAAAAGTACAAGATAATGGGTGAAAGAGAACTTTGTATGTAAAGGACTGCAATTAGAAAAAAATCTCAAGGAAAAACAGGCAATAAAATGTCTGACAGGACCAAGGCGTTCATTGAAGTTCACTTTTTGATATTTTTTCAGATCGGATAGCAATTCATACCAAAAGAGAACAATATTCTGTAAACTTTACGATTAATAAAATTCATTGAAAAATCTCGAGTCGAGAGAATTGCCTCTGAATCAACCGTAATCGGTCGCAGATTTCTTACTGTAGAACATTAATTCCTAAAATGAGGAATGGGTAAAGGTAGCCGTAACGGCTTGAGAAATTTTGATCGGATAGCTTAGTTGGTCAAAGCAGCATCCCGGATAGAGGAAAATCCTGGGTTCGATTCCCGATCCCGTCAGACATTTTTCAATTTTCTCCTAGGGATAGTTCCTAAAATATATTTCAGTTCAAAATATAATGCGGAGCTTAATAAAAGTAGGCAAAAATATAATTTACACAAAACGCTTTACTTCATCGTTGTTCGGCTTTAATTCCCACATAATTTTATACGAAAAAGTACTCAAGGAAGCCGACGATTTTGGCCTTCGGTGCTCGATATCGATCATTTATCACTCGACGAATTAATAACCACTTTTTGTGCTGAATTTCCCCGTAACTGCTGTATAGGGATTCCAATTCTTCCGGCAAACCTTAACAGGAGGATAATAGAGAAAAAAAAGCTTGGCGAATTATAAGTTTGCCCTCCTCTTCCCCCGGGTGCAAGATAACGATTCACGACTTAGATATCAGGCGATCACGAGGTCGGCTAATGTTAAACAAATCAGAGCTCTAAATCCCGTCACGAACGAGTAATTTGGTAATACATCCTTGTATCCCTTCCAGACATCTCTCGTAAGCGATTGGCAGATTCGCTGAGGGGATGGGAATGTCCGGAAAGGAAATGAGGGGGAAACATCGATGGAATGCCATAGTTTTGGCCAGTGGGCAGTGAATTGGGAGTTTAGGAAGATTCGCTACAAGAGATTGGCTTCCGATATTTACTCTACATAATCATTTCTACGGGGAATTTCCTCTACATGCTACATTATTAGTGATAACATTAAATAGACCTTGCGATTCAAACAGAGTTCAGACGGTAATTCGGACCTTTATATTCGCGTATTAAAACGTTTCATTGGCATATCACTTGCAATGGTTAAGTCAGTTATACATATCCTGTCCTAAATCGTAGATATAACTTACTGAAAGCAATCATAACACTACAACTCAGCAAAGCAAAAGTAAGGATGTACAGACGTGAATCAAATCCTTACAATAATTACTGAAGTAATAGTATTATTATACGGGCTTCGACAGCTAACGTCATTTTGTATCTGTGGCCCCCCAAGGAAGTCTTTTTGAAAAATCTCTCTCCTCTCTGATAAATCTTTAGTTGAAAAAATATGTATGTACCTAACGAATCTGCTATTTATATATTTAAATCCCAATAAATGAGGATCCTGAAATAATTGTACCATTGAGAATCTGTTACATGAGGATAAAAAGTTAGTGGCGCGACGAAATTATGACGGTTTGAAAGGAAATTAAAAGAGAATTCAGCAAGAATATTAAAGGATAATGCTGAGAATTATGTGCGAAAAATAAAAAACCAGAAGTTGGTGAAGCCAAATTTCCAAGGCCGACAACAGCTGCTACCTTGGAAACTGAGTTCATGTGTGCTTTTATGAGCGCTGCGAACAAGTATGAGTCAGGCCATTTACTTCAATTCATTTTGTAATTTCCTCAAGATTATTTGCTACCACTAAATGTACAATTTCCTAAGATTTATCGCCATTACTAGTTGAAAATCTAACAATTTCGCATTGGGAAAGAAAAATATACTAAATGGGTGAGAATCAATAATTATATCTCCTTATTTTTGATAGTTGAACCTTAAGGTGAAATAAGAACCCTATTCCGGAATTTTTTTTATTAATTCGTATTTAGGAAATGAAAAATTTCAAAATTTTGATTACTCTTAATTGACAACAAAAATGAGGCACACAGTATTTCAAATCAGAAAGGAATCTAACTGTGGTAAAGTTATACAATAAGTGTCATTTATATTATATTATTTATAGAAATTTTTACATTTTAAAAAAGAATACATACTACGGATCTATGATTAAATTGATTTATTTCGACATTAATTGATTACTATTATGGATAATGTAGACAAATATGTGTAACTTACGTTTGCATTATATCATTGGAAACATTTTAAATAAATCGAAGGTTTCGCTGTATGGAAATCCATGAAAAGAACATTATAAGGGAAATATTTTCACACTTGGTATTGTAAAGTGTGAAAATATATTTCGTGCGTGTTTCATAATTAAGTGTAAATATTTTTACCTACATTTTCTCGAAAACATTTTCCGCGTGAATAATCAATATACTTAAGCGTAACTTTTAGGAATGAATCACGCATCTTAAAGAAAAACTCTTAGTTTGCTTCCACGGTAAGATTAATTGCAACAGATTTTTTATCAACATGTTGAAAGCCTGAGGTGAAGATGATTCCGAAGATTTTCACTCGTTGACGATACCGCTCGTAAAAAAATCTTTCTGGTAATGTAACTAACTTCTTTTATTTTCCTTAAGATTTTCTGCGCGCTAAATGTGAGAGTTGAGAGTCTTCCAAGAATTATATTTGTTCCATTACGCCGAGGGTAGCAAAAAGGTTTTGCTACTTCATAAAAATGCGATTACTCTCGTGGAAAATAACTATTTGGTTATTTCTCTGCAGAATCACTAACTTCTATATTTTGCAAAATTATGGAACATATTATAGCCAGCTCAATTATGCGCTTTCTAGCTGAAAATGGAGCAATCAGTCAGAGCCAGCATGGATTCCGTAAGGGTAGGTCTTGCGATACCCAGTTAGCCCTCTTTATGAATGACGTATCTAAGGCAGCAGATAAGGGAGTTAGATCAGACGCAATTTTTCTAGATTTTAAGAAAGCCTTCGACACGGTGTCCCATGTAAAGCTCATACAAAAGTTAAGTTCCTACGCGATTGACGGAAAGGTGGTCAGATGGACAAAATCATTTCTAGAAAACAGATCTCAGAGAGTTGCGTTAGACGGAATATTATCCAACGAAATTAGTATCACATCAGGTGTTCCGCAGGGAAGTGTCCTAGGGCCGATTTTATTCCTCATATACATTAACGACCTAGCGGATAAAGTAAAGAGCAAAGTTAGATTGTTCGCCGATGATACCCTCATATACAGAGAGATTTCGTCAGAAAATGATATACATATACTACAGAATGACTTGGACGTTATAGCAGGATGGTGTAAGGATTGGCAGCTTGATCTGAATCTTAAGAAATGCGTTGCTATGAGTTTCACGCGTTCTACAAACGTTATTCCCGCACTGTACAAAATTTCAGGACATCCCTTAGAGTTCGTGCGTCATAATAAATATCTAGGAGTCACGTTCAGTAGTAGTTTATCTTTTAAAGAACACATTCGAGATGTAATAGGTAAGGCGAACAAAATACAGAGACTAACAGGTAGAACGCTGAAGGGATGCTCATCAAGAGTAAAAGAAATAGCTTATTTTTCACTCATTCGACCTAATCTCGAATATTGCTGCGCGATTTGGGATCCACACGAGGTAGGTTTGGTCTCAGACTTAGAAATGGCCCAACGTAGAGCAGCTCGTTTCGTTACAGGAGATTTCAGGTTCGACAGTAGCGTTACGTCCATGATAGAATCCCTCGGTTGGAATTCACTTCAGGAGAGAAGAAACGATTACCGAAGGAAACTTTTCGAAAAGTTCCTCGGTTCCGAATTTAGGGACGAGGTGAATGAAACTTTGATTCCGGTTAGTAGTGAGCGCGATCTCCGAGAGGCATCAACCAAGCGTTATAAGGAGGAAATAGCAAGGACAGATATTTATTTCTGGTCGTTCTTCCCGCGAGCTATTAGAGAAGCTAATAGGGCCGATTAGAATACTAAGATGGTGTCATTACACCCCCTGCCATACGCCACTGGCGGCTTGCGGGGTACAAATCTAAATCTAAATCTAAACGAATTCGCAGTAATTTGATATGCTATGCGTCATCACGTTGATAGATCCAGGGGAGGCAAAGGAAGCGATCGCCCTCCCCCCTCAGATGACATTTTAGTACAATGTACTACAATGTACTAGCAATTTGCCTAGGACCGGAAAAGGAGCTTGAACTGAATTTGGATTGTGAACTTTTTCCATGATCCCTGTATATATCCAATATATTTACCGCAACAAAGTGGCATTTTCAAAGTTAGTTGGAGATGAGTTAAATAGAAATCATCTTAAAGGTCTTTATTAAGGCGAGATTGAGACTAAAAAGTCTCTTCTTGTATCTAACCTCTTATCGATGATATTAATAAAAACATAAGTTATATAGGTGTAAAATAGAAATAGAGTGGAAAAACTTTATAAGGAGTGGATATAAAAAAGCCTAAGTTGTTATCTTAGAAAAAAGATCCGCTGCAGGAAAACACCTACAAAGAAGGGTGGTATGAAAAAGCTGCGCAAACCTGCTGATAGTATAAGCTAATCTGAAATGTGCCCCATCCCCTATTGGTATTTCCTCTATATGCCTCTTCCCCTGTTGAATTTCTAGACCCGCCCCTGCATCATCATTAGCAGACTTTTCCAAAAATATCTTTCATCGTATACGCAGATTATTAATTTTTCTTGTCTCAATCAATCTCTGCTAAGCTAAGGAACACACTGTTAACTACACAGAACAAAGCAGGAACATATTGCTCATCTTATAAGGACCAGAAAATTTTGCAATAACAGATAAAACTTATGAAAATAATTTCAATTTTTTTAAATATACTGAAGAGTTACAATTTTCAAAAACGATCTCCAATATATCGTGGAACTGAAGGCTTATTTTACTCCCACGCATAATGGAAGCCAAAGAACCTAACAAAAATATTTCAAATTCATCATCACCTACTCATCCAATTACTTCCCTTCCAAGGTAAATCCCGGTATTCTGGAAATGGAATTTGAGAGTGGAAATATACAGAAGCGAGGGAAGATGTAGGAAGCGTTGGTAGTGGAAACGGTGTTCGGCGCGGTTATTTTCGCCAAGGGTCGAGTGGGAGGAAATTGAGGCAAAATATGAGAGGTGGGCGAAATGGAGCGACCAAGTCCGCCCACTCAAAATTTCCAGAAAGATCCCTGAAAGTAAAAGTCAATTTGAAGACTTCCTTCGTTGTGAACGAGGAAAATGGATGGTGGTTGATGAGCAGTGTGGAGAAAATTAGAAACGTGTGAATAGCGTTCCGGGAGGAGAAAAGACGTTGGAAAATAATAACGGATGAGCTGCGGGTATTCGCGGGAGATGGAGAATGATGTGAGATTACGAGAGAATTGCTGACTAAGGCTGTAAATGAGTCTCTACCTTGGCTAGCAAGTTACTATTTCAGGAAATTTCAAAGCTCATTACGTATTGCTTTGCGCGTACAATACTTGAAAAATTGCGGATGATTTCCACGACTACCTATCGTCGAATCCTGCACTGTTACATGTTATTCCTTCGAAACTCTTATGTATTAATCATTGAATAACGAGGGATATCAATTAAAATCACCATAATAACCACCTTGCATGACATGATTAAATGTAACACATCACTCAGGCCGATAATAATCTCTATCATATTATGAAGAACTCCTGCGGAGAGATTCCTGCATAATTGAGATAATACATTACTAAATTTTAAAAAGCATCTTGGATTTCCAGTTTTTCGAATTAATAGCACGTTCAAGTACTACCTAAATAATCAGATAAGGCCTAGAATTTCTTAAAAATTTGAAGAAACTTCATACACTTTTACTACACTTTTAATTTGAGCAATATCGAAGGATAATTATCAAAGGATGAGAAATTTTCTCCACAGATATATTTTGTTTTATTGTACATTTATTGAAATAAATTTAGCAAATATCGCTAATTATTTCATATAAAGTATATATACAAAGAAAAAAACTCAATCGAACCTAATGTATGGCATCCGTTTCAAAGATTTAAATATAGTTATGCTAAATCATACTAGGTTGCCTCAAATACGTCCTAGAAAAAGCAGTTTTGCATTATTCTAGCTATAAATTCTGTTAAAATGCTATGATATCGTATAAATTCAATTATTTCCCTTAATGGAAAATTATAAGGTCGATCGTTAGCCCTATTGCCTTGATGAGTAGTTGAAGAGGATTCGCATCCACTGCTATGTGAGGAAACTGAAAATTCTAAATGGTATGTGAATGATTAATGAGTGACTTTCATTAACACTGAAACTAATTTAATGATTTACTTATTTATCCGCGTTTCCCTGAATATTCTATATGCTGTACGTGGAGAGAGATTATTAGAAGAAAGTTCTCCTCTGAAATTCAAGTCTTTCACTATGAATCAGAGGCATAGCATCTAATTTGAACTTCTCCTCAATTAAGGTTAATATTCATTGTATTAATTAGCTACTTGGCAACTGAAATGTACAGTTGCAGCTATAAAATATTAATGGAAGTTAAAGAGATAAGAGGAACTCCTGAATGAATCCTTTTACATATTTTAGTTCAATTTCTAAAGAAGTCATTTCGAGATGTAGTAAATTCAAGGCTGCTCCTGTTTTTACTACTGTGAGATAAACGGAAAGACTAGTCGAAGACCAATGTTCTTAATTATAATCAGAAAATAGATTGTATATATTATTAAGTAACCCTTCAGTTTAAATTAGTAAATAATAAGTAGTATCAGTTACTTTTTGAACCTATTTACTTATTACTACTAGAGAATTGTGTCAGAAGTACAAAAATTACAATAGTAATTATAAAAGGATAGCTCATCAAGTGATTGTTGAACCGAGTGAACCGAGATTGTTTTCGTACGAAAAAAGCTTAAGTTATTACGCAGTTTCCAAAGTTAGTCATTGTGCATAATCAATAATCCATTACTTATAGTGGAAATTTTCCGTAAGATATGTCAACAATAAGTTAAAAACCTTATACCTTATCGATTTCAAAACGAGAGACTCGCAAAAGCAAACTGAAAAAGCAAAACCGAAAGCAGAATTACCCAAGATTTCAATACAAATCTTAAGGGCTCATTACCGTGCAAAAGAAATTTTTACAAACTAACTTCCCACACCGAATGACTTTCATTATTTGCTCATCGTGAACTTCCGACGATTAATCATGTTATGGCTTTATTTCGAAGGACAGTTCTTTACTACAGTAGTGAAATCCAGAATTAGTCGCTTCTTACAATCGTCCATGTCCTTTAATTTCTACAAGATTTGACTAAGAAAAGCTTTTCAATTCTATGACCAGTGAAACTTCACAAAACGTCTTCACAAAGAAAATTTTTAATAAAACAGAGACAAATATTTATAAGAACTCTCCAGCAGTCAAAAATAAAGGTAATCACTTGAAAAATAGTAATCATCTCAAAAATAAGTTAAATTTGTAATCGAAATTCAGTGACTACTGAGCAATCAGCAAAAACGGATTTGTATGATTGCAACGATATTGAAACTACTAATTCATCCGAAATGATACTCAATTTATTTATCCACGACTTTTTACTCTGAAGGTAAATAAATAATCTTAAACGAATTACCTGTTTCTACAAACAGTTATCTCGGATAAATTTTGATTGACGTTTTCTTTTAAAGTACCCCTGAAACAAACATTTTTCTAAATTATTTTTAATCATGCCCTGGGGTTGCCTTTACAGTAAAAAATTCGGAACAATCTTTTTCTATCGAGTTAAAGTTATAAAAAATAGTTATATAAAGTTATATAAAGTTATAAAAAATATAAAATTTATACTTTTCGGTCTCTCATTCCTACAAGTTTATTCTTCGTTTCTCATTTATTATTCACAAAGAAAGTACAATTACCTCATTCATATAATAAAAATTTCTCACTAAAGTATAATTGATGGTAGTAATAGATAGAACTTGGGACAAAGTCCGTACTGCGAGATGACAAACAAGAGGAGATGCAGTTTCCCTAAGATATTCTTCTGTCGTCCCTATGTTTATCATCAATCATGCATAATCCTGTATTCCGGCTCATGAGTGTTTCAGCTTTTAAATAAACATATCTCATAGAAGAAGAAAAAATTAAGTGTGGTTTATCTATTCTCAATCTGCAACTTCTCAACACAAAGTCAACTGTGCGCATCACTTTTTCATACACGAAACGAAAACAGACAAAAAATTCCAAACAAGCAGGTAATTGAGCATTCCGCGATGTTTACCGGTGGAAAATCCATCCGGAATCTCAACAGAAACGTAAACCAGGGAAAGCGATGTCAAAGTGGAGTCAATCTAGAGATAGGGATATGAAAATGGAGTAATACACAGGAGATACGGTGTAACACTAAAGGGGAACAATGACAGAAACAGTGATTAGAGGACGGTGGTGGGAGGTGCCGTGCAGGGATCATCGGAGATGAAACAGAGTGGTAAGAGTGGGTGGCAGTGAAGAAGACCGCTTCGGAAAGCCGTTCTTCCAGTGCACTCACGGGTATATCTCATTATCGTGCTCTCTTGGAAGGACTTTTTATGAGCCTCTAAGAGATTCGCGGCTTTGATGTGGAAGGAGTACAATAGGAGGAAAGAGGGGGACTAGTTTTACAGCTCTTTTGTTTCCTCCGGTGCTCTTCTTCTTGTTTACCCCTTAGAAAAAGCAGGAAGATTCGAATCTTCTCCCCATACAATACCACCGCTAGATATATCGAAAGAGGAGCGATCGGTCGCATGTTTTTGCCCATTTTACCTATGGCAGTCGAATGGCACCATCCACGTCGTGAAGAAACTCACGAAGTTGGCCGCGGTCTTTATTTGCTCTCTTTCTTCCGCCTTTGAAGACTCGATAACAAACTGTATCAAATCGCGGTGTGTTTTGTGTTTTCGCTGGGGGCGTTTTATATGTAAAGGAACGATCCCGTTAGATGCACATGTCCACGTGGAAGACCTTGAGGGGCGATGTTCGCGGAACGAAGGTGGAGACCTCTCTTTCGCGGAGCGTGAACTAAGTGTGTCTGCGGAGCGACAATTTCTTCCCTTTTCCTTTCAAATGCGGAATTATTAGACACGCATCGGGGTCTGGAAGGGTACGACACGCGCTGCTACAAAGGGGAAGAGCATGAAGGGTTATTACGGAGTGGTTCAGGACGTGGGCTATTATCCCTGGTAGGAAATGTCTCAGGAGGCGAATTGCTTGTGAAGAGTGTCTTTAAAATCTCGTCTCTCCGTAACGAAAAAATTCGCTCCGGGGGTTTTTAACGTTTGCGAATGTTCGAGAGTTATGAGAAGATTATCAACTGTAACTTACATCAATTTGCTGATTAAGAGAGGACCACATCGACTGATATTTATTGGCTGCTTTACTAAGGATAGGTAAAGTAAGACTGTCGGGGACTGCGTTGGTTCTATGAATCAAAACATTTGTTCAGAAAAATCTAAAAATTCCTTTTTCAACCTCAGTAATACCTAATAAATCATCATCACTCACTTATTACCATCAGCGAGTCATAGGGCTTTCTGGAGCTCTTTCTTCTGGAGTTTTTAATGATTCTAAAAGACTCAGAGTCAGAGCTACCCGTTGTGGTAGTTCAATTGGATAAAAAAACTGTCTAGTAAGTCGGAGATCCAGGTTCTAGTCCGGACTACGCCGTATTATTTCTCATTTGAGCATGTGTACCACGCATTGCTTATGCTCCTTAATTAATTTGAAATTCATGCGACTTGCGACTTTTTGTAACACATTTCTAAAATATAAACAACGTGAAAATTTCCCAATGGGAAATTTATTAGAAACTTTAACTTCAATGGAGATTGTTTACGGTGAAGAATTTGAAGGTGAAATATAAAGATAAAAAGATAAGGAAGATCGGATGATAAAGCTGTATTCACGCCGGTTAAATGGAAGAATTTCTTATCAAAAAATAGTACGTCATTCAGTTAATAATTTTTAAAATTAGATAGAATAACAATAGGTCATAATGATCACTGATATGTAGCACTATATTTAGGTCGTAAATTCTCCAAATTATTCAGTTACTATCCTGATTGTTTATTTCGCTTTCAGCTAGATTCTTAACTCTTTCCTGTAGATATCGAGAGTTGTCGTCCTTGTACCAAAGAAACTAGCTATTTCGACTCTCTAATATCGTATCGTAAGTAGCGATAAAAATGTTTATCTAAAAAACAGCAGGGAAGAGGGCAGAGGGAAGATAGTTAACTTTTTTTACAGCACCACAAGGAAAGAAAGCCTTCTTACTTCGACTGTTATAAGACCGTTCCTGAAAAAAATTAATAAAGCCTCTCATTACGACGATTCCTCACAGTAAATCACTCCTAACAACGACTCGTCTGCCTCGCAGTTGAAAAGCAGTTTTCATTTTTTAATTAATTCCAGGTTAGAGAGGAAGATAAACGAATCATTCATTTCTAGTTCTGACGTTTTAAGCACCAGCTTTTATAGGATCCAAACAGCGGAACGGGAAAAACTACGTTTAGGAATGGGTCCGAACTATGAATACTATTCTCCTAAGGCTGTTACCCCACACTTCGATATCTTTTTTTCCCATCTAAGGCACGCTCCCACACACATGTTCGCGACTCAGCAGCATGGCCAGGTCATTTGCGGTTTGAGCAGCGAAAGAGAGAAGCACCTCAGGTTCAGCAGCCCCTAGCTCGTTTTAGACCCGTGGCAGCTCACGAGTCCTCTTTATCTGCGGTCGAACGCTCCGTTTAGAGAGCAAATATCAGACCTGCCCGCATCCATCGCTCTTCTTTTCCTCTGCTAAATACACCCTTTGCTTTTTTTCCTGGCGGCAGAAAAAGCCCCCGCCGGTTTTTGATGAATCCGCTCATTCGAGGGGAAATTATGAGCGTTGTTCGAGAGGAACGTTCTGTTCTGGGGCGAGTTACGACCAGAACGCCGTGGAATCTTCTGTATGTTTTTTGATTTTGTTCGATTGTCCGGGAAGGTTGAGATGTGTGATTCCATGGATAATCCACGAAATGAAAAAAATCCGGAACTATAACTTAGTCGTTTTTCGGCATGTTTTCATGCTGGAGACCGATTTGTATTCACAACCCTCCACAATCAGCCATTAAAAAATTCTATAGAGGAAATGAGGCAAGGAAGGCTACTAGGCAATATGATAAGTGAAGTAGTTTCCTTTTGTTTCCATCACTGAATCAAAATACTACGAGTGGAACAAATTCACGTGAGTTGAAAACCAATACTCTAAGAATAAAACAATTCAAATTTGTTGTGAAACGAGTTACTTATAACAAAATACACATCTACAGTTTTGTTTTTAATAAATCATCAGTGATGACAAAAGGGTAAATTATGAGAATGCTGCAGGGAAGACTATGAAAATAGCGGAAAAAATACCCGATAATATAGATTTAGGGAAAATAAACAAGGAGAGAACAGGAATCAAAAGAGATTCCTATAAGTGACGGTCATCGTGGCAAATTTTTCTGCAATTTTTTTGCATATTGATAGATAAGGAACACATACTGGAAAAAGATAAAATGCATTTGGAAGTTAACAGTTATAATTTCAAAATTTGCGCTTTTAGAATTTTTTCTTCTTTAATAACAAACTACACAGGAATTTCTTAAGGAATATATTTATTTGTCCTCAAAGAAACCCATGCTAATGTATATTTTTTCATCTAAAACACGGATAACCCCGGATAATCGGGAGTTTGCTGTGCTGAGACCATCGGTATGGAGGGATGGGCGCGGACGCGGAGTACGAGTTCGTAACGGTTTTAATGGGAGAAATATTCACGGGAAGTATCAGGTATGGAGTCAATCATTGTCGTGTGTCTGGAGGGCATGCAGAAATTTCCCATGTAGGAGAAAGACGATATTCTCCACAGGAAGTACCGGTAATGCCTCTCCCATCATTAGCAAGCGGCTACGTTTTCTAAAATCCTCCCTCAAGTTCGATGCTACGAAATTAATCTTTAGCACTATCTGCATTCGTAATCCATAGAGGTCAAGCTCTTTACAGAAAAGTATAACAATTTTGTTTCACAAAACGTTAACTTTTTTGCAAGATATAAAGGCATACGAAAATTTCATCCTCTCAATAGTTTCTTTTTTGTTCACTTGAGGTTTAACTCCATTCTAACACAAATGTTTCCCCGTAAGCCAGCGATGAAATATTTACCATCCTCCTTTTGCTTTCAACAAAATACGTGCTTAGTGTGTAAACTAGTGATACTTGCAGTTGGTTACCCGATGATTCGCGAGCGCGGAAATTTCGCGAAGTAAAAATTAAACGTATTTGCAGTTGTACCGCTCAGGAATGTCTTCCTCAAATCTTTGTCCAAGTGGGACGGCTACACATCGGAATGGTGGAAAGTTTTCTTTAGTCATCCATGGGATTGCATAGTGCCATAAAACTTCACGCGCGTTTACCTCGATGCATGAAGATGATAAGTAGCACATTTAAATATTATACGAGGTTATTGATTCTATCCATGGATAGAAAGTTCACAGCGATACGTAACATCAGTACCGGGATAGCATTTAAATAAGGCAAGTGTTTTATGCATGTTTCACAAGTTCGGTTTTCGAATCTATCTTTTTAGGTAAAAATCAGTTACTTTTTGTTTCGAAATACATTAAATGGCTCCAAAAGTCATGATTATCGTAAGATAATTCGTTTATTCGTATATTTTCCAATTAAAATATCCGAAATTTCATGAAATGCGTTGAAAGTAAATTAAAAAGTTAACTAATTACTTAGTTTGGTTTATTCGATGGATAACATCGGATTAAGAATGCTTATGACTTCACACCTGCAAGTAATAACCCCATTGTTTTCTGCGCCAGCTTTAATTAACGTGTGAAATAGTAAATTAAATATTACGAATTGAGATCGTTGCTTTTGGGACGATTTCCATCCTTCTCATTTATCTCAAAACATCAATGTGGAAACCAGCAAAAACTGTACATAAAAACAACGTGCATACCCAAGAATGTAAAGTTTATGTCCTCATAATTTGTAATCGTAATCTCACTCAGAATTTACGACCCATTCTTTCAGCTGATGCTAATTAATAACCCTGCTTTTTCCTTCAACTACATTCTTCTTAAGGATATCAGATACAAAACACAATTGCAAAGCATCCATCTTCAGAGGTAAGCCACAAACCAAAAGATCTGCATTCCACATCTTACGGATGGCGAATCACTATTCAGTGCGGCTTTGCAACTGACTTCAGCCATTTTTACGAGGAAATCGTTAATTACGGTAACGAATGGCACATATAAATCCTACCTTATCAATGTGTTGCCAATTGTTCAGACAAAAGGGAAACGAAAATAACGCTATATTTCAGTGGAAACCTTGTGGAAAAAGATAAGCTCGCACTTGCGATAAAATTAGCAGACGAGGCTGAGACAAGGAGAAGACCCCAGACAAAGATCGTGGCCATGCAATCGTTGAAATCTCCACTTAAAACCAGCATTCCTTCCTCTCCCCTGAAAAAATACAGCTCTTTTATCGGAGGTATGATTTAAATGAAATGCCTCGCGTCGATGGAGGACTTTTAACTGTTTGAGAGATCGGAGATTTTCGAACAAAGGGCAAAGAAAAGGGACTTTTTCATAGCATCCCTCAAGAGGTTCGCGTGCACGATAGCATCTCGGATGGACGGTATGTTTCGCTCAGATAGGACGGGTCTCGAGCAGCGGCTGGGGTCTGCGGATAACGCAAAAAACGATCTAGCGCCTAGACATCTGGGAGAGATGGCGGGATAGAGTCGGGAGAAACCCGAGTTTAAGGTAAATGAGAGAGAAGGGAGGTCGCGGGGACTGTTTGGTGACCGGAGAGGGTCAAGGACCTTCCGGGGTAACTCGAAGTTAACAACGGCAAACTTGGCTGCACAAATAAGACATCTGCACTTCCCGCGGATTGGGAAACGGGCGTGGTGATGGTGTCTTTTCGAACCGCGATTTCTCGGAAGGAGTGCCGCGTGGGCTGTGGAGTGCGTCAGTAAATGCAACGAAGGACCTTTTCTCCTCTCCAATGCCATTCGAACCTGTTTTTTTAAAGAGGTGACCAATGGGCTTGATTATGGCCGATTTCTCTATTTGCCTCCGTCGATTTCCTTGTGCTCGAAGACGTTTTCTTATTTTTTTCGTTTCAATATTTATCGAAGAAGTGATGCAATCCGAACGGGTGCCGAAAATGGGACTGCAAGGCTCTGAAAGCACAAATGTGCAATTGGTGTGGAGGAATAACTGAATTTTGCCAAAGCGCAATCCTGTTTTATAGCTTTCCTTCTCTTACTTTAAGACATAAAGATTAACTACTTTTGATATGTGGAATGACTTCCGAATTAACTTTAAAACCATTACCGTGTTTTATTATCGCTTCATGAAAAACAAGTTACAAGTATCGGAAGGTTAAATTTATATATACATCTTACAATTCAAAACATTGAAGTGCGAATTTAATCATGGGTAGACTTACATATTACTTCCATTAAAAAACGAGAGGATATACCTCAGAATTAATCTTCAGCCTCAGAAAAGTCGAAATTTGGTACCCTGTAAAATCATAATATTTATTTATTTAGTTAATGTAGAAAAATCTTGAGCGGAAGCAATTCGTACTTAATTCTCTCATCTCTTAGCGGATACAACTAATTTAGCTGGTAAGATCAAGTGATTTAAAGTTACAGTATGAATGTACTAACAATTTCAACATGAGACACGGTAATTCGAAAAAAATATTCTTTAATGTATTAATATTTAAAATATGCTTTAGCCTATTCTTTCTTTACTAAAGAATCATGAAGCATCAGCATC
The DNA here is from genome assembly GCA_036926295.1 of Pachydiplax longipennis. Taxonomy (NCBI): domain Eukaryota; kingdom Metazoa; phylum Arthropoda; class Insecta; order Odonata; family Libellulidae; genus Pachydiplax; species Pachydiplax longipennis. The sequence goes on along the minus strand of JAVFKF010000004.1, from coordinate 34,895,315 downwards.
CAAATGTATGATATTCTGATATAAATATTTGGAATATACTAAAAAATTACTAATTACGATGAATGCTTCTAATGCAAAAGTTTCTATCTTGGGAGCATTTAAAAAAAATCCTTCGGAGCTTTCAATTCAATACTTTCGAATGATTTTTTTCTAAAATAAACAGAATTAGTAGTCATTTGGGTTTCAATACATATTATTACTATTTCGAGAAAGAATTGCATTTAAGCTTGTGAATTATTTTCCGAATCCCTTCAATTCGTACGAGGAAGCAAAGAGGTAACTGTAAACATGAGCATTACTCTGTTTAACTGAAAATGGACTCATAATGCTTTACATTCAAGCGAATAAAGACCGTATATTTAATACAAACGTTACAGTGAAAGTTATCTTCTAAATCGGAATTCGGTCTCCGTTCTTCAAGTGTAATACAGTAAAAATTACTTTTAGAGTGGTTTTAAATGCTTTAATTGTTTGCACCATCAGGCAATAGAATGCTCACGATTTTCACTCTTTATCACGGCAACGTGAATGACTTCCACGAAGAAAGTGGTGTTTGTTATGTTAGAGTGAATGAATAAGCTCCGTTGTTCGAGGAAGTCTGAGAGACCATTTCCTATTCTATCTCAAAAAGCGATCTAGAAACTTTCCAAATTCAGTAAAAAACATGAAATATTATTTGGAAAGTCGAATTACAATAATGAAATATCCTAGCTATCAACTTCCTAATATTTTATAAACTCGCAACTATGCTTTACAACAAACTTTGATTGAAACTTTAAAATTGGTTACTGATATATTTAAGAAAATTCCCTTAGTTATCTTAAATATAATCAAAAATCCTACCTCTTTATTTTCTTAAGAATACACCGCCAGTGCCATAGTATGATTCCCACTTCCAATGCATTTTAAAAGTAATGCGTAAAAAGTACTAACTAAAAACAGTGAATACAGAAATTAGTTATTAGGAGCTCGTCTTCGAATAAATTATGAAATTTTCAATCCCTAACTAATCCCTATTAAAGTTAAAAGCTATCACAGTAAAAAATAGTATCTTTTGAGGAATGTAAACTAATGAAAGCGTTACCATAAATCAATCAGAGACGTTGCATCTATCACCTTAAAGATTTTCCAAAAACATTGTTATGTAAAATCGTGAAGTACAAACACATAATTACGACCAGAGCATTGAATCGAAATATTTTTCTTACCGGTTTTCGTTCGATGGTTAGTAAAAATGAAATTTCGGTTCAGTTCAGGTTTCTCACGTCAACGTCGAATTGGTGTATTCTTCCTACCATCACAATATTTCATTCCTATTAAGATTATATTAATTTTTTAAATGGTTGCATAAACTTTGTGAACCATCCTTTAACTGTACTTAAGTTAAATGTACATTGTTGGAAATTGCAAATGGGGACGGCGTTTGTCAGTTTCGGTTTGGTTTTAAGAATTTCTTTTGGTTCAGGTTCGGTTTTAATAGAAAACAGTCAATATAGTTTTTTCAGTTTCAGTTTTCGGTTCGGTTCCGGTTCGAAGCTCTAATAACAACGATAAAGCTTAAAATAATGAAGAAAAGAGGAAGTTTATGATAGCCTTTAAGACAACACTGAACAATTTATTCATAGCTTCTACTACTGTGTACATACTATTTCATTTATAGTTTCAGTGAATCAACTACCTTGGTTTCAGTGAGAAAATCTAAAATGAATTTCTGATTATACCATCTCTTATTCTCACTATCAACTCGTATCATAAAACCAATTTAATACAACAGGGCTCCACTTTAGATCAACTTTCATCTAAAATCACCAGCTCTCTGACTGTCCGCAATCGGACTGCTTGGTTAGCGGCATTATCAACTACAAATACCCCCGTCACCGTTGTATGACAACGACTTAACATTTTCAAACGTGACTTGCAACTCCTCCCCAAAGAGAGTAACTCCTCGAGTAGTTTCTCGTGTAGGTAATCCGCGTCGGGCGATAAAATTAAAAGCAATGCTTGGAAAAATCACCCCTTCAGACGACGGGCTGCAAAAAAAGCAATCAAGCACAGCGTCGGACAATTTTGACTAACACTGGTCATTTTGCGGTCCCACGAAACAACCGTTCCGAGATTAAAAAAGCGAGTGTGTGGGTAACCAAAGAGTACGAATGTGCTTTTGGAGAGGTTCTGCTGGACTCTCTGGAGACCGGGGGAAAGAGCTGGAGGGAGCGTGGGACGGTAGCACCGCTCTCCGGATCTTACCCTCCTCTTCTCCCCATGTCTTTTTTCCCAAGAGAACCAGGAGTCATCGCGGGGCGAGAAGTGTGAGAGAAGAGCAATGGTGAGGGTACGTGCCCCAGAAGAAAGGGTTACTTCGTGCAGAATGGGGGGAGACTTCGACGGGGGTATGGAAGGGGTGACGAGGGTGGGCGAGCGTCCTTGTACGCGAGGTGTGGTCGCCGTGAAGACGCCAACGCGACCGTCTCGTAGAAACCGAAGGACTCCGTAGACCCAAGGGATTTGGCGTAGGTGTGCAGTCGTATCCTTTTCGGAAAGGAGTCCCGCAAGGCACTATCCCATCCCCCGCCTACTTTAATAATCCAAAACATCGGTCCGGACGTAATTAATAGATTTGGAAGACGTATAACTCGCTCCCATTCCTTTCTTTCCTGAGGTGATAAATTTAGGGTTTATCCCTAAAATGACTGCAGGAGATTATTTTCGCTAGGTCATTTTCAAGATCAAACGGGGAAGGTCGTTCGACCTTGGGAAGGATATATTCAAATGAGGATTTTGTTGCGGTGCATCGCGCTCCTGTCCGGTATTGCGGCAGTATCGCGATGGGCGTGATTCCCTTTCGGGCGGCGTATCTCTCCGGGGTGATAATTTACTCGCGCGATGTGTATTTTGTCGGGAATTTATGGGGAGAGAAGAGTTTAGAAGTGGCGCGTATTCGGATTCCTCTCAGAGGGCCGATGTCGAGGATTAGTCACTGTCAGCTGTGAGCGCAGAGCATAATGCTCGCGTTTAATCATTCACATATTTGTATGACGCTTGTGCCTTATTTTAGTTACATAACAAATTTAAAACTGCAAGTTATTTAACAATAAATAGGGAAATTTAACGTTTGGTATAAATGTAAATCATAGCAGCTTGGACGAGCAGGTTATGTAGCGATTTCGAAAGATATAACGGAAAATGAGGTCCTAAAATTCTGTAATCGTATTTTTTTTTAAAGTTGGGTATTCGTCAAAAAAGTGTAAAATAGATAGAAAACTATTAGTAAAACTAATACGCATAAAAGATAGGGTAAGAAAACTACAAAATAATATCAGCTATATATAATACAGAAATTAAAATATGAAAAATATGGTCTGTAAATCAATTTTCCAACATATGTATCGGGGTATCGTATATTTTATAACGAAATAATCCTTGATTGCTCGCACAGTTAGAGCATATTGCCAACTTCAACAAGAAAAACCTGTAAAAGTTGGGTACTTTAAAGTATGAAAAAACACGTCTGAACTTCCCCAGTCACGAGAATGATCCAAAGTTATTTCTTTTCTGAATATTTTATTTCATTTTATTATTCGTTGTGAATCTACGGAAATTCCAAAAATTCGTTGTAACGCATTGGATTATAATATTGAAAGTGTTGCATTAAATGTTAATCGGATTTTAATGAGCCGTGAGGAGTTAGGTTAGACGAAACTAAAAGCTAATAGGTATGCATCTGTAATGAAATCTTCGGATCAATCTACTTTACAATGATGATGGAAGACCTCACATTTATTTCTCTCCATTCCACGTTCTGAGAATCCCCTCTTCGTCTCGCTCAATCTTAAATCGAAAAAGATGACATTGCCTTCGCTCTTTGTAAAGTGCATTGGAATCTCCGACTCCGTTGAGGGATGCATCACTTAATTTACAGGGCAATTTACTCCTTTCAACCTCCCCATGTCTAATTCAATCCCTACGCAGAACTTGAAAGAAACCCTGATGAATCCCATCGCAATCCATCTTCGCCGCTCAGATGGTCGCATCTTTAACCCACAACTCTTCACCGCCGCCATGAATAATGGGATTTATATCCTCTGAGGGATCGTGCATTAGATAGACGAAGGGCAGTTCCCTTTACGAATATCACCGCATCCGAGAAAAAACGACAAAGGGCTTCGGCTCTTTTATCTCTCTCTTAATCGTCACATCCCATTCCACGCTTCTCCTATTCCATCTCCTTCTTGGGCACTGAATACATTCCCTAATACACCCCCAAAGCCACGAAAACCTTACATCCATTGTCATCCTCCTTCCCTCCATCAGAGCAGGAACTCTTGTGTGTCAACTTCCCGTCTCCCTGTCACAATACTTGAAGGCGATGATGATGAACCGCCGGAAGAAGCTTCCTCTAACCGTTCCGCCTCTTCCTCCGCCATCGACCAAGAGGTTTTACCCCTCCCCCTAAGAGAGAGGAAGGAGATGGTGAGGAAGGAACAATGGAACCGTTGCGAGGAAGGTGTACGGGAAGAGGTGGAGGAGATAGGAGTTGAGTGTTAGGGACTTATCCCCTTCTCTCTATTGCCGTGATCGTTAATATTCCATTCCAGTCCTCTATCGCTGTGACTCACCAGTCGCCCTCTCCTTCCCAACTGCTTCTACCTCAATACGGTCCTCGGGACTGAGGTGGGCGTCAGGTGCCAAGGAAATCGAGGAGGCGTAAAAGGGTAAAAGAGAGAGTGGAGAAATGAGAGAGGAGAAAGTGTATGGCGATAATGGATGCCGGAGAAAAACAAGAGAGAGAAAGAAAGCTGCAGTTAATGGGAGATAGGGGAAGATGCGAAAAAACCACGAATTGGAGGAAGGAGAAACGGTAATGAGATCGCAAACCAGAACGGCGTTACTGACGTGTTGTATCAGATAGTGATCTGATAATGTTACCGCTACTGGTAACTACATCAAAGAACGTTATAGTGATAAATATATTCAGAACGTTATATAGTGATAAATTTAAATTATTAAGGATGTTTAATTCGCGTAGGATGTTTAATCCTTCGGGCCCCAGGAGACAGACTTCGATAAATTCGACTAGTTTCAAGTAAAGGCAATAATATTCACATCTTTCACCAAATACTTAATTAATTAACAGTTATTTAACTATAGTAACCACTGCATGATACAATTTAATCTATAAAAATCACTTTATACTAGCGAAATTTCTTACAATAACTTAATAACTGAGAAGATTTTCACGGCGAAATAGCATATAAATAGATAATTGGGGAGATGAATGCACTAAAATTGTTGTTACTTCATCATGTATTATCCAAAATTCCCCACCTTAGGCAAGTTTCTAGATCCGACTCTGAGAAAAAGTCACATTATCATTGAATTTTATCAAAGCAGATTATAAACAGTTGCAATAGCATATCGTAAAAAACATTGAATTTGTCCAATAGTTCAGACTGAGTTTAAACAGTTACAAACTTAACGATTTGATGCCCTATAATTTACTAAATATACATGGACATTGTGTGGCACAAAAATCTAATAATGATAAATCATTTACCTTTTCGGATTAAATATTTCTCAATTAAATCCTCTGACTATTAGCAGTACCCAATCTTCATGCTATAGGTTGAAATTAGAACTTGAAATCACAATCAACGTCATGAAACAAAAATGGTTCAGCCATTTCAACACAGAAATTGCTAATAAAGTAAAATATTAAAGCATTACGAAAACGCTTCTATTCTTTTGGACACACGAGGAGTTGCAAGATCTAACGTTGTAACGTTACCACTGATCGCATTTCTCGTCCTTCATTTTAACACAGCGTTATTTTATATTTCAGAATGAGAAAAAAATAATTAGATTCTAGGACAGCGTGGGCAAGAAAGTGTTTTTGAAAGGAGAATGAGTCTCAAATTTAATTAGTACTCCCTTACTGCTAGGATCGTCGTCCTTGAACATCAAAGAATGACTTGTACAAAAACGAGACTGATGAAAAAGAACGTCTATGGGCGGTATTTTAAAATGGAAAAAGTTTATATTCGCCACGGTATCGAGTAGACGATAAACGAAAAACCTTTTCGTAGATAGGAGTAAAATGTGTGGAGGTGGAGAAAATGATTTCAAAGTTTACACTTCACGATGTGAGCTAAAATTGGATCGCAGACACTTCTAAGGCTCGTCGCGGTCACTGACTGTGGGACGCAAACGCCTAGCTTATGCAATAATAGAGGGAAAGTAACAGTTATTCGTAAAAATTACATCTTCCGCTTCTCTTCGGTTCGTCTACGAAAAGTGAGAATAATGGCTGTTGTTCGTAAACGGACATCAAAGAGAAGACCGTTTTCCTCGAAATCTTGTGAAAGAAAAGGATGAGGAAATGGCGTATTAAGTTGAAGAAGAGTCATTTTAGAAAGGGAAGGTGATGCAGAGAAAGCCCGCTCTGGTCTGCTCGAAATGGAAATGGGTTGCTGATAAGAAAGACGATTTAGTTTTTCGGTGGATACTGATTTGATTTATGAACTCAACAGAATCTGACTCCTGAGACTCCTGACTGAGAAATTTCGGAATTCTGTTTCGTGTCATGAGATAATGTGGACTGAATGTTCTAGTAACCAGAAAAAGGGCGTGTATGGATAACGGACTGCTAACTCGTAAATTTAAGCTTAACAGTTCAGATAAGTATTAAAATATGTTTGCTGATTACATTTTTAATTGAGTTATTATTATTGAGTGAATGCGCTAGGGACAGCGGATAAAAGTCTAACATACTAAATTTATTGCTAATAGAAGAATGAATGCATTTATAAGAATTAAAGCAGTTCACTCTCGTTCATTAAATCTCAAGAAATAATAATAATTATGTAATGAATAACTAATTGATTAACAGTCAATGATCGATTTTTCATACTTATGCAATATTTTCTAAGCTTAGTGCATTCAATCTACCTTAATAATAACAGTACACCCAAATATATTTAACTACGTTTTTAATCTTTATTTATTTAGGTCTTTTTATGAAAATCAAAAACTTTTCATTAAAGTTTACTCGTAAAAGTATACAAATAGGATTTATGAAGCAATTTTCATGCTCTACCAACAGAGGTACAATAATTTTGGGAACCTATCCCTTGCAGATGTTGAGGTTGATGTTGTCGTTCCCTTTAAATAAAATTAATCCTGAAATACTATGAGATAGTATTTCACTAATATCGCATGTGGTAACGTATTCAAAAGTTGTATGAAGGGGTTAGTTTAAACTTAGTTTTTGAATTTAAAAAAATATCTCTAGACGAGAGATTTCCAAAACCAATGGCAGCAGGAAAATTCCTTCGCCCTGAGAAATTCTGAAGTGACGCTACCTTACTACGCAATTTTCTCAGAATCATAACCCACAAAATATGTATGAACTCTGTCAATTAATAATGGATTATTGCCAATAACAAATTCTTAACTCTATCACAGGCCTAATTAAATAAATTTCAGAATCTCTCGCTATGGTTTTACACTAAATTGCTTCACATGTCCCTTGGTAAATCAAATCAGACTTTTTTGAATGAAGGCCAGTCATCCCTGACGTAGACAAAGGAAGAATTCTACGTAAAAACTTTTAATCAGTTTTTAAGGTAACGAATCAGATAAAAACCTACAGGTTATGTATACAATATGTGTACAAGTATGAGAAATAAGTGCCCACAAAAACTGAGCTAAAATAACATCTCGCTTGCAAAATAAAAGGAGTCGTAAAGCCGTTTCTTAGACATTTTTAAATTGGGAGAATGTGCTCCTTAAACTTCTCCATGTGAATGATCGCACGCATGAAACGTTTAGGAAGACAGCTTGAATGTATTCAAAGAAAAGAATCGGTTCGGAGCATTGCATGGGCGCAATCCGTGTTGCGGCAGGTCCGAGATTCGTCACCCATCACGTCAACCCCTCCCTCGTTCGGGGATCCGCCGGTACTCGTGACCGTCCCCGTCAAGATCTCCCGTCTGCCTATTTTAGCCGGAGACGCCAGCTGTCCGAAAAATCTCAATTTCTAGACGGCTATTTGCTCTGCGGGAGATAATCTTCGCGGGATGAGATTGCCCTGCACGCACAACGTGCGATATCGCTGGAGAAGATCGGATCGCAGCAAGGCGACCTACACTCAGGGAACGAATAGGAATTCTCGTGCGTGGGATGCGGAAAATAAAAGACGCGCTCTCCTCGTGACGTGAATCATTTTTTAAAGGACAGTTTAACCGCGCTCTGCTCTCTCATTACGCCGCATACATCAAAGTCCCGCTACGCACGGGTTGGGAGCTTACGTGATAAGACTGCAACAATTGCGGTACGTTTTTAGCCTGGGAACTCTATTTTTATCGTTCGTCTTATGTAGATATCCTCTGCGGCTTTAAAACTCCCGAGTAGAGGCGAATTGCGTTCCAGAAGCGGTAAGAACCGACACGATAATTGCATTCCTAAGCAATTAAAGGTGAGAGAAAAATAATCCTTCCGGCGGACAATAAAAGGAATGCAGACACATTCATTAATTTACCCGTATCTAAGATAAGCTGCTAATGGTATGGCTTAAATAAACAATTATGGTTTTCAGTTCAATTATGATTTCGGTAACAGGATGGGGATTGATTATACTGTGTTTTCTCAGCTCGTTCGTCTGCTTTTTTTTGTCAGCATGTGAAATGCAAACATTCACCTGCCTTGTACTATCACATCTTTCGCGCATAAGTGTGATCATTAAAATGAATTTAAAGTAATTATTTGGGTGAAATTGAGACCTTGAAGTATCCTCCTCCATTTAACATCGTCAGTATAATATGCTAGTAGAGAATCAACAGGATTCTTTTAACAACAAATGGAAAATATAAGAAATGAGATGCTTGCAGAAATATAAAAAAATAATGAAGCCTAGGAGAAGTGTCTACATCATGAAAAACGACTAAAAAGTGTTACTAAAATACCTCAGAAACCCAAGAGATGGCAATAAGTAACATTGTATTCATTACTAAAGCAATAGGTAAAGGTTACTTTTAATAGAAAATTGCAAATAAAATAAAAATAGTAACCCCTCAATGTGGCATGAAAGATGGTTAGTATATTTTAAACTTTGAGAATTAAAATTTAATGAATGAAAATTCAAAAGAAATCTAAAACGTATATGATTATCGAAACCAATAGATATTACATTTTGCAGATTCAATGATAAACTACTTACTAAGTCATGAACTTATTTCTTTTCGAGCGTTTACTAGAATCAAAGGCACAAATAAAAGAGCTGATGATACCTTTAATTTCAAGTTATTACCGTTCAAGTTTCTTCTAAAATAAATTGCAGAACCTCTGCAATAAACGAAATATAGAGTGAAAATCATACGATTTAGCTATTCAATAACGCCATTATAAATGGAAAGAAAATATTATAAACTTATTATGTTAATTCCATTATATTCACTCCTAAATAGGAAAAAGACATTGCGTTAAAGTATTTTCCAAATTTTGAGCAGAAAGCAAGTTGATGCGGGTAAAGTAAACACTAGCGGTGCACCTGACCCAGGTGGCGGAAGGGCATGTTCGTAAGTTCACAGATTCTAATCCCTCTTACAGTTAGAACACAGGTTTGTGTTGAATTTTTGAAGTTGAATGATAAATGACGGTAAATAGCAGCACTTATCGCGACATTTAAAAGCCTATGTGGGAACCCAATTGTGAACATGGGAAAACGGGACCTTTCTGCACGAGTGGGATCTTTCAGTAATCATATGTGAACGCAGGCATTTAATACTTATACAAGAGTAACTTCATAATATTTCTAAGTGTATTTGTAAAGTACGAAAACTTCTGGCTATATACATACTAAAATGGGATCAAATATCTAGTTATTACAGTGATTTCCAGTTTCGTTGGTCTATTATACATTCAACTTAAGCTAATATATTGTCCAAATTCTATTTTCCTATTCTGAACTGATTTTTAAGAATTTGAAAAAAATATTTAGTCCATGAAATTTCGTCCCTGAATTGGATTTTTCCAGTCATTCACTTGTGACATTTATTTTTCACAACTGGTTTCAATTCGTAGTTAAACATTTAAGAATCTGCGTTTGAAATTCAGTAATCTCTATAGCTGTAGGATTGAGAAAATAGCATTGTACAAAGACATCAAAGCATTGAAAAGGTGATGCAACTCTAGAATAGTGAAAGTAAATTGGACTAACCGGATGAATTACGAAATATACTCGTAGATTTCAACTTTAACCTCTTCAACTTTAACTTCGAGCTGATGTTGAATAAAATAAAAATAAAAAAATGATAAAGTCCAAGGAAAACGAGAAAGGCCATTTAAATCTCATAAATGACCAATTAAAAGAGCAATTTAATAATTGGAAAATTTGCCAAGGAATATTAGTTGACAGGATACTCTTCTTGAAAAAAATAATACTTGGAAAATTACTGAGTGAGGTCAAGGAATGCGAGTCATTTCTCATCAAATTGTTTCATATTTTTTTCTTGACCATCATCAAAACTCATTTTAGTTGTGCATTGAATAGATTTAAATGGCACCAGAGTAATCTATACCTAGAATAAGGAATTAAATAAAGAAAAATGTGAAGAAGGGTAATTCATAATGAAATCATGCTTAACGCAATAAAAATTTGAGGTTATATGAGCTTATGGATCGGGTTCAGAAGAGAGGAAAATGCATTTGAATAACAAAATTATGCTCATCAACCACTTTTGTTCAATGTTAGGTTATGGGGAGTAGGTGCTGAAAACACGAATGTCAGAAATTACAAGGAAATGAAAACATCGGCAGAAGAAAGGTTGGGTTAAGAAATTGAATATAGGCTGTTCTGAGCAATTTTAGAGTGAAGGAGTCCATGTTGTCCGCAGTCAAATAAGTTTAAATGAAATTGATTCTTCTCTATAAAATAAGCAACCCTTTTATCTGTAACTGTGGTTTAAACCTTTTCCTAATACCTGAAGAAGAAGAGAAAATACCAACGATTTCAAGTAATATTCCCTTTATCAGCATTGCCTAGCGAACGATTGATTGAGCACCGTATCGGTAAGAACATATTTCACCTTCCTTACTCCTCTTATTTGGATATCACCGGTATCATCCCCTCCCTGGTGCAAAACTACCGAGGCTCTTGTCACTTTTGAAATATTAGTCAAGTTTCTCGCGCCGGAGATTATTACTGGATGCACTGTCCAATTTTGTGGCTTTCCACATTACGGACTCGGGTTCAAACCGGTTTTTTCTACGCCTTCCAGCCATTGCATCGACCTTAGCCAGCGACGCAGCCGTAGAAATTCTACCCCGCGATTTCGCGTGGACATTTCGAATCCCGCCCCAACGTGGGCGAATAGGAAATATCGCTAAAAGTGAAATAACTGTAAGCAAAGTCTAGAAAGTGGCGAGTTCCTGACGTGAAAAATTTTATGCCCTGAAAAAATACGACCTCTCCATTCTATGAAACACACCTCTGGATATAAACGTTTTCTATGCGTCTCAAACTACCACAGTAAAACGGAGTGAACTAACTAGGGAAATTAACTCTTTAATTTAGGTGTTTTTTGCCTTTAGTTAAAAACCTTCGAAAGGTTGACTTTCCTTTGAAAAAAGGTCTCCTATTTGCTTGTTGTCCAACATGAACGCACTTACTTGTGCGTAACATGGATTTAAATAGCATCCTATAAGAACTATACCATATACTATGATAAGATATTAAATAAAAAACGAAGTGGAGTAAGGTCATTCCTTTCATTTTATTATTTGATTAAGGTACTGAATTTTTTTTGCAATTAAAATAATTTACCTTGCTCCTTATTTCAAATTTTAGGAATTTATTTCGATACTCTTTCTTGAAACTCTACAACAGCGTTTGAAATAGAAGTACTTAGTAACTTCTAGTTATTAAAATAAAATATTTCTAGAAGTTAGATAATGATCCATAGTAAACCTGATAATGGTGCTCTATAGGATGAAGCAGAACCTTAAGTAATGAATTTCTGAATAATACGAATTTGATATCACACTCTTTCTTTTATTCACATAAAAGCTCCGAACTCGTTTATAAACATTCTCTCGTTACTAGGTAGATATGTGCGTGCCATGTTTTCTGTCTACCGTTGCTAAACGGCAATTGAACGTGACTTCATTTCGTGACTAGCAGCATTTGCATGAATTTCAAATCGCTAATATTTAAGAGCCAATACCGAGGTATTATGACGGCTTCTATGTCGAAGTGAAACTCTGCCATTTATCTTTGAAAAATGGCAATAAGGTTTTACAAAGTATGGGAACGATCGTACGCATGATTTCACACACTCCAAATAAGTCTTGTTCAAAGCGAATCTCCGCCCCGATTAGAAACCAGAATACAAGATGTTTTTGTAAATTATTACTATATTTCACCTCTAAATTTTTGCTTCATTAAAATGTTATGCAATTTCATACCAATAGTCCGTAACGAATTCCACGTTTTCATACATGTGGTTCAAATTACGGCCTTATATTAAGGAGAAGATAATATAGTGTCTTATATTCAGTAAACGCGATTGTTCCGATTAAAATTTTAAACACTCATGGATGCCTATGCGTTAGAAGTAGTCTTGACGTTAGTTCTACAATTTTTTTTCTCATGTTCCAAAGAATAACAAGCAGTTACAAGGTAAATTAATTCACGAAAGTTGTTCAGAAGGAGGATGTATTAAAGAAGGATGATGTAACGTAAAAAACCAGAACAAATTATGGAAGATGAGTAATTCGTTAAATCGAAAGCTTTAAGTACTTAATGGTACGAGTCTTCCATCAGCAAAGGAAGTCCGCGTCAAAGAAGCCGCATCGATACTCGTCTTTCGATTCGATACAAGCATCCGCTCATTACGGGCGCTCAAGGTAATATCCTGCTCCCGTTGATTCTACACGATCATAAAATATCGAATAAATGCGAAGGCATTGTTCTGGAGGATGTGTATGATCCTACAGCGATCGAATTTATGATTGCTCTACGGTAAGCGTTTACTATCATCAGTGCGACGTCTAGCAGTAAAAAAAGAGACCAATCGCAATGCTTGATTGAAAACTAATGAGGGATACAGAGACCTCGGTTACCAATAATAAATATTTCATAATAACGACCAAGCAATCTCTGTAAAATATATGTTATGTAGCATTAGAAAATCAAAGGGGAACGATGAATTTTTGAGTTGTTTTTATTTTTAGCAATGCAGTGTGCTCCTGATTATCATAATAATGTGATAATCATAATGATATAATAATGTCAGACATTGTTTTCTGTGGATTATCCGTGCATGAATTTTGCTCTATATCGACATTTTCTGCATTATTTATTTATAAAAGTATTTTCGCGATCTAATGCAAGCAGGAATTGAGCAGTGGGATTATGATTACAATGGCATTATCTTTACTAAAAAGATTCTCGTTCGGGTGCATAAAACTATACGCAGTAAATGTAATAAATCTTTTGAAATCAAAGGAGAAGTGAACTGTGTTAATTACAAATCAGTTTCACTCAGCTTCAGGGTATTCAATTTCTACCGAAGATTTTCGAATAAATGCCTAACGTTTGCTATGGAGCTGTCGTCAAGCAAAGGATGGCGTCATCGTAAGAGAAGTTATAACTTGTCGTTGCTATTCAGAGTTTATGTTCATTGGTCATCATAGGATGCCAAGAGAATAAAACGTGACACAAGAGGCTTATGGACAATGGGATCGTGAGGAGATCTCACATAGGATACCCTCACAACATGGCTACGGAAGATTGACATGGCTAGTTGAAAACGCTCATCTTGTCCACGGAAGCCGATCCTTGGGATTTCGCCGGAACAGCTGATTCCAACAACAGCCATATATTTCTTTGAAATCGGTTAATGCATATCCGAGTGTATCCATGCTTATCTGTAGTTAGCTATGCTACTGCACTAGACAACTACTCTGCCTTTACAAATAACAACTAATATTGATTCCAATATAATTTCCAAATAAATCTTACTCCTTTGATAGGAATGTGTAAAGCAATAAATTAAAGTAAACCAAATTCAGCAGAAAACTAAGCTCTTTTATAGCGAATCATAATTCTCCTCATTTCCAGAATCTTCGATAAATGGCGTCACATTAAATTTATAGAAACATAAAAATAAAGTAAAAAAGATTTTTCCATTGAAATCTGATAAAAATTTTCGTTTAAGGAAAGAGTGTTTAAATTTTCTCTTTTTAGAAGATAAATAAATTCCAAGCTATCGTCACTAATCCGCTTGTAAGCGAGAAACCCGTAAAATACATATTTTATTAAACTACTATCATTATTAATATTACCATTATCATTAATATAATCATTATCATTACTATTAACTATCATGCATAAAACACTAACCTGATTCATGCAGTGATTTTCCGCATAAAGTCATACCTAATTTCAAAGTCATGCCTTAGTCAAACGTATTTTTCTTTAGCCGATCCAAAAATGCAAAGACTTATAGCTTTTTAATAAGGCATATCAATTATGAATTCCATCCGTAATTCTATTACACAATCATCGTGATAAATATGAAAGAAACAATTTGTCTTCGTCTATAAATTTGTGGACGAAGACAAATTGTTTCTTTCATATTTATTATGGAAAAGTTCCACCAAGTATCGTCAGAAAGCATCAACTAAATCATCGTGATGGTTTATCTCATTGATGATTTTCAAATACAACGGTAAGATTCTCATAAGTTAATGAACTTCAGTCTTATGGGCGGTACATAACTGTATCATATCATAAGAAAGTAATCTCTCTCTTGGGTTGCTCCTTTTGTTTGGTTCATTAAGTTTTAGCTAAGGATGTATGGGATTAGGTGATGCTTAATTTTTAAAATAAACCCGCTCGCTGCAAGCAAGACTTAATCATCGAGAAAATTACACGGAGGAGATTATGTACTGTGTACAAAGGAAGTTGATATTTATAAACGGCTTGATGGAGAGAAGCCTAAGAGAATACTGAATGGGACGGAGAGAGTCACGAAGCCATAAGTGAATTGATTGAGGTGACAAATATTTTTTTGTCCGACATAACTCGTGAATGTCATTGACTTGCCCTAAATATAATAGCGCTTCAAAAGGTATTCCGGAACTTATTTGCATTGCATCTATAACTTCTTTTCGCAGGATTGATCGTTCCTATTCTGTGAATGAACAACATTTACGTTAGACCTTCGGTAGCTTTGGTATTTTTCTCACAATGAATTTTCTTTAAAATTGTTATACTCTATAAAACCCATATGCTACATTAATATACATCTATAAATATATTTACGAGCAAACATGTGTGCAAGCACAACTGCCAGCGTGTTAATATTATATATAGTTAATAATATTTAATAATTATATTAATTAATAATATTAATTATTGGGTTACATAAGCGTCTTAAAGGAAGATTGCGGAGTAGTATGGAATATAATTTACTTCATTTCTATAATGTTTACCGATTGTAAATAAGTTCGAGTTCCTTTTATTAAGAAAAGATACAAATTTCGGTCCTGTCCACTGCAATTGCTTCGGGTTTCACCAACATTACTGCTGCGGTGTATCTAATAGATAAATTTCTCAGGCTTAACAAAGCTCTTGTATTTTCCTAACGTAATCTCTTTAGATCTGGGATCCGATTTATTGAGGTAAATAAGTAAATAAAACGCTTAAGTCTTATTTTTACTGAAAGGATGGACAAATAGATTGGAAAGAAGACGTATTTAGTGGATTGTAAGCAACCTACAGACTGTAACCCTAAATCTAGAGAAAACCATCACTAACAGGATTCCACTAAAGAAAAAAGTTGAAAGATACGAGCTAATAAAACAATCAGCTTCAACACAATGGAATACGTGATGGCAACACGACAGTATTTTACTGGACACCGAGGATACTTCTCCGATACGGAATGGCGCACGCTCTCCAAGAAGATAGACCGACTACTCTTCGCCGTGCGACCTTCAACTTGAATCTCTAGGAATCCTACGATTTCTTTCTATTCCTGCCTAGGTCAACAGCCACGACTCCTCTCTTCCCTCTTACTCCTCGCTGGAAAGTGAACCAGATCCAAATTTCCCCGTTTCGTAAGCCATTTGGCATAACTCCGTAACTGGAAGGGTGTTTCGGTCGTTGGCAAAGCCTCGTGGACAACAGAAGTAACAGAGAGAACGCGTCGTAAATCCCAATAAAGGACGAAACAACACAAGGTGTGCGGGTGGAAAATCCATGCATATAGCTCCCTAAGTGTGTCACAAATCCGCCCAACTTTCCCTTCTTCCTAACGTTCTATTCTCTTCCCTATCCATAGCTCTCCACCACGTTCTCACGCCTATCTTTCCGCACAACCTCCATATGCCACACCCTCTTCAACACGGCCTTAAACCCGTGGTGATCTATTCAGGCCACTTTTTCCTCTCGAAGATGCTAACCCATTTGTTTGAATCTACGGAGAGGAGTAAATTTCTGTCGAAGAGGGAAAGAATTGAAATTTTACCACGCGAGTAATTAAAGAGTGATCTTATTTCTATCACTAAGATCGCAGATGGCTTGATGGTGACACAATGAGATTACTTCGCAATGAAACGCGAAAAATACCTTGGTGATGTACTCATGATGCTCATCAAGACTTCCATTGTTTCCCCGATTGAGTAAAACGTTACGGTTCGTTTTCGCTACGGCAGTAGGTGTGTGGTATCAAGCGAGGGTATTAAAATCTTTAATTACACGCTTCTTAAGTGATTCCGAAGATGAAAATCGTATTGTATGTTCAAAACCTTAAACACTGGGCGTACATTCATTAGAAGCGACAACTTAAAAGCTAGAACATGCGATGATGAAGATTTCTGAAATGAATACTGATTATTAAAAGAATTCCTTTGGATAGAACCATTTATCTTAGGCATCTGATATTTTCCCCGCACGGTAATAATTTTTCCTTGTTCTTAATTAATATTCGTAAATATCATAATGACCAACGAAATTAGTTGGAAGAGAGGCTCACCTCAGCAGACCTCTGCAGGCCTAACCTCTGCAATATCCTAGTGTCATTATCAGGTCTTGATAATGATTCCAAAATAAAGTTTGGTACCCGGTTTAGAACCCTGGTCGTGCTATATTTCCTTCCCTGTGGTTTAGTATAAGTTAAATATTTTAGTTCTCTCTTTTCTCTCATTTCAGATTTCACTTATATTTCAGATCAAAATTCCAATACTAGTAAACACTCTTGAGCAGTGGTCTAAAATAGAGATCGTACTTATATATATCACAAATTAAATTTATCCGATTGGTAAATTACTCGGAAAATCTCTTTCTCTCTTTGCCCAAATTATATATAAATCCAAACGAAAATTAAATTTCGGTCAAATTTGGTTTGATACTGTAGTTCCCATATGAATATTTCAACTACGAACTAAACTTTCACACTTTTCAATTATTCAAATATTACATGGCATTCATTAGCACCAGTTTAGTGAAAAAGTCCATTTACTTTTATTTTTAAACCTTATATAGTGATAAAAAGTTGGAATTGGGGGATATAATTACAGATTTCTCGCTTTAGGGTTTCACAACTGGTAAGTAGAAAACGAAGTGGATTGGAATTTAGAAATATCCCGTCACGAAACGCCATGAACCAATTAGAAAAATCCCAATAAATTAACTTAATAAGGCCAAAAAACAAATTATTTGGTACTCTGACGGTCAACCGTTACGTCTCAGTGTTATCCAACCTGCGAAACCCTAAAAGTTAATCAGGTTGGAGCAATCCTCCACTATATACCCTTGCCTAACAACCTACCCGTTCAAACCATGTACATATTAACCGGATTATACAGCATAAACATTCTTTCCTCCATAGGCACGCGTGTAAACGAAAGAATGTTTCGTATATGGATCAACTTCCTCGCATCCAGGAAAAAATAACCCGTCCACAGTATGGTATCATAACATCGTCATCAACGGTAGGTGTAGATACTGTCGAAACAGATCATTGCCTGGTTTCCATTGCACGGGGCTCTCTTTGTTGCGACAAGCGGGAGTGGGCGGGGAGGCATAGGTCGCTGGGTACCCATAATGCAATGCACGATTTCTTTCGGCCCAAGGGACACGCCTATGCCTCAAACCAGAAAGAAGGGACGATCTAAAAATTAAACGAGTTCAACAATGTGCGTCGTGGCATTTCCCCGGCGAAATTGAAAAAATATTTCGAACCGAAATAAATGTCTCCCACCCACGATTACATCGATGAAAATCGAATTTCTTTTCGTTCCGACGTGGTTGTTTAAGAAGTGGAACGTGGCCAAAAGAAAGCGGATTCTTTTTAAATGAATGTCGAGTAACCAAAGTTGAGGATCGGCGGGCTTTGGGAGACGTTGATTTCGTGAGTACGAATCAGAAATGCGTGGATGGACTACATACAATGATACGTAACAGTATGGACTAAAACACGAAGCAATCTCGAAATTACATAAAACAATGTTCGGCTGAATTAAAGGGAATAGAACAAGTTTTGTGGAATGAGAATGCAATTTTGGAAAATCAATTTAAGTAATTTTAAAAAATTTGAATTGTAAGAATGAAATTGATCATTCATGGAGTAATTCTTGAAATATTCTCAAATCTTCACGTGAGTCTTCAGATGTTACATGATCTGCAATGAGGCTGTTGCATGAGGCTGCAATTTTGGGGAGGTAATTTAAATTATTTAAAAAAATTTGAATTGTAAGAATGAAGTTGACCATTCATGGAATGATTCTTGACTTACTCTCAAAAACCCACATGTATTCAGATGTTATATGTTCGCAGAAAAAAGGCAAAACTTCTCTTTCATTGCGCTTACGAGGCCTTTAACAATACAAGGCCGTGTCGTCGTGAGAGAATTATTAACAATTGTAGCGGATAATTGATGATTCAGTTTCCTCAAAAAAATTATGGGCCATTGTATGACCTCGTGGGCGGTCTCATGGTGCAATCTCATTGTCTTTGAAACGTCTCACTCTTTCTTACTTAGTGAAACAAAGGCTGTACCGAAGTGATTACAGTGAAAGAGTTTATCTGGATCTCGAAAAAAACGAATAGAACAAATGCGATGTTGAAGAACATCCGTCATTTTTTCTGCAACAGTGATATTAAAGCAATCTCATCAATGAAAGAAAATACTTTTTATAAGAAATAATGGATATTGTCTTTAAATAGATCTTGCACAAGAACTCTAATAAAGTTTTTTATGTTAATCTGCAAGTAATTTACACCGAGCATGTGAGCAAATATGGTAGTAAATAAAATTTTAGTTGAATTTATCTCATTCTTAAGAGTCAAATTATTTCTACTCCCAGAAGCCCTATCATTTTCAAGGGGAAACTATTTATTCCAATAAAAAGACAATGAAGATAGTTAAACGTTAACTGACAGCAAAGTTATTACGTTAACTAAGGCAATAAAGAATTAAATTTAACCCCTTATCTAGTTAGAAAATAATGTATGGCTCAAAACATTTCTTTTCCTAGTTAATCCTATTCTTTTTTTCTCTTAAATCACATTATTGTTCAGAATTTCCATTGAGTAATCCAAACTCTCATTATAACAACGATCCGTTATGCTAGCTCCAATTTGTCCTTTCCTTCTACGTCGTTATAAGCCAGCTCCGCTACATTTTAAGTGTTAATCGAAAGGTCTATTGAAGCGATTTATTCCAGCTGTGAGTCATACCCCTCGTTCTAGAAATCGTTCGTTAGCAGTGGATCGAGAGAAGAAAATGCATTGTGGCAAGAGATTGCGTGTCTATTGAATACCCTTTCTCTTCTCAAATCTTTCCGCATCTCTCAAAAGGGATCCGAAGGGGTCCATAGCTTCCTACACGCGAATATCAAACGCTCCTTTCAACTTTCTTTTTGAATTTTCAACCGATATTTTTTCAACTTCGCCTACGTCCATCTCGCTTTCACTATCATAGGAAGAGAAAATGGGCTGCCCACTCAAATTCGCAGGAAATGAATTTGTCTTGGGCAAATTCAATCGTCGCCGTTTGCAGATGAATCCACTTCGTTGGAAGAGACCCTAAATTACCGTATTAGACCCTTGAGAGAACGCCTACCATCATGGATAGCTATGGGAGACGATGGCGAATCAACCAGAAATGTTCATCCAGGCGAGGAAAGTGTTTTCTTTCTCCGATCAAAATCGGGAGAAATTAAAGGATGTTCCCAACTCTCGAAATTTTTCAACCCTCTTAGAAATACTTTATGGGTTAAGGAATTTAGGAAGAGCATATGCAGCATCTATCGCTATGATTATCACGGATTTATTCACCCTTTCTCTTTCAAATAATACAAGAAATACTGAAATTATGTTAAGTAACGGTAGGCTACACAACTGAATAACCAAATGCGTAAAAATAAGTGGCAACCGGACAGTTGCTTTTACGCGTGATAAACGTAGATAGCAACGCTTTCGAAACACATTTCACACAGAACTAAGCAATATCTCTTACATTTAATATAAATTTATTTTAATAGAAAAACTTAAATTTAAAATTTTCAGTGTAGTAAAATAATTACACATCTTAAGGGGCGTCTACATGTATCTGAAGATCACGAGTGGATATTATGTGACAGGCTATTTTTCTTTTATTATATTTTATCGTTTATAGTTTCCATGGTTTTTGCAATTGTTATCATTACGATATGCTATACATAGAAACTTAAAATACGTTCTGCAATGACACTTTGTTTTTTTCAATATGACGAATTTAATATATATCTCACGAAAACCTATATGATTCCTAAAAATATCGGAATTTAATTATTAAAGCCCCTGATAAAAATGATTATAAGCATAAATATTCCTAATTTCTCTAATATTTTGCAAGTTTGTGAACGATTACTGTTAATATATAGATGTAAAGACTATTACGAAAATTTTGCATCTGATTCTGGTAAGATATCATTTTAAATCTCAAACTACCAGCTTAGATCTACGAGTGCTTGTACAAGGAAAACTGTATTATTAGTTGTATTAAATATTTCCAAAAATAAAGCGTGTTTTTTCAGCGCAAATAAAAGTATAATTTTAAAAAGAGTTCAATAATTCTTGCGTAGGTGACTGTTGAATTATTCATTTTCCTTTCACGTTCGCAATCGCTGGAATAACTCTTTTAAAACGCCATAAATGGGAAGAAGTATTGGCAGTTTTGCAACCTGCCTTGAGAGCAATATCACATTATTAGACCAGGATTTCGCTACTTCCTGTATGAGACATCTACGGAGGCGTGATAATTGCCTCTTTTACTATATCATCGCAGCGAGTTTTCTTCAATGGTTTATGCAAATTCGCCATTTCAAGAATAATTGCCTTGATTAAAACGAACACTTGATTAACAATGCCTTTACTTGGCAGATGAGACATATCTCCCATCACTACCAATAATTTATTGACAGGAAAATGTGATATCAGTTTGGCACAGTAAGTGCGCCATTATGGGAATGGGTTTAGGTAAACTGAACTGGTGTTATTATCATGGATTAGTCTCCATCAAAATTACTACTTGCATTCCGTAAATGTGGGTTTTTGAAATGATAGAAAATATATCAGACAAACGCATAACCATTCCCCCACCAGAACAATCCGATTGTCCGAGACTCAATCTGGAGGATTATAGCATGTCCACTGTGTCACTGAGGCCGCTATATATCTTTTATATTGTAAAAAAGTGTCCGCGCTGGTTTGACCTGCATTTATTTATTGTATTTACATTTCAGTCACGTACATGTAATTTCCTTCCTCCGAGATAATAACTTAATACAAAGGGATGTTAAAAACAATTTATTTTCAACCTAGCAAGCACCAATTTAGACACACAATCATAAATTTGAAAAGGCTTTGTGGAAGCTTTACCTTTTTCTAATATGCTCTACGATAAAGAACATGACAATATTAATATTCTCCTTAGTTTAGGCTGGGAAACAATAGAGAAAAGGATACTAAAATTTTGATTAAACTCGCTTTATAAATGAGGAAATAATTTGTTAATGGCAGATAAAATTGACATTGGAAATCTTATCAGCATATGCTGATCTGTTATTAATAAAAAGCCATAGAAATTACCAATCACAGAAATACAACGAAAATCGATTCATTCTTAAAATCGTCGAAATTTGTCAAAATTAGAATATGAATTCGGTAAGAAGCTGAATACGAGAATACGTCGAAGTCCTACACAAAGAAAGCTATATCTTAGAAATCCCATTATAATATGAAAGTCATATCCAATTATCTAAAGTTTGCATTTTCATTAACGTGAACATAATTTTGAAATAAACTGTCGACAATCAGCCGTAGTTGGAGAAAGTAGCAAAAATGTTTTCACTAAATACACACTTGTATTGATGTGGACCAGTGCGTTCAAAAATGCTTTCCCCAAACGATCCTCGACAGCACAGACTGGAAAGTAAGTTGAGCACCGGAAGACGAGTGATATTACAGGTATTTGAGTTCACTCAACCTAATCTTTAATATTAGCACTGTCCCCTCTATCATCAATAAAAAAGAGCATGAGTGATCTCCATTCTGAAAATCCCGACATCGTTAGCGGAGTGGTTAGCTTCAAAACCAAACTTACACCTTCGAATTCCGGCTAACCGAATTTGCCCTAGCTAGAGCATGAATCTTTGGTATTCACCATGTTTTTTTATTCGTCCAAAAATTTAAATTGTTTAGATATACATAGTTCAGAAAAAGTTGTTATGATAATTATAATTATTAAGGCTCCCCGGATAGCCGAGACGGTTGGTTTATGAAAGCGATTTCGGGTTCCATTTCTGGCGCGAATTCAAATTTATCAAACAAGGAAAGGGTTTAGGTGATTTTGCACGAGATGGCGTGCACCAAGGAAAAATCCCAAGGAAGATTAGACTCGAAAAAAATCCGACGGGACCGGCAATCGGAAGACCCGGGTTCGCTTCCTGGTATATTCTTCCTAGGGAAATTTATTAGAGTTCACCTAGAATCTTGATGAATATCAAATGAAAAGTTAGTGGAAAATTTATCCATTTATGGTCAGTGTTGGAATCGATTAGCTAACCACGTGTTCCAGCATTGATCCCGTCTGACTATGTCCCTAGTTAGGTAAAAACCAAGGTTTTATTATGATAATAATATCCAACCTCTTGTTGACCAACGTACATGTGTCTCCCTCATGTACGTGACACAAAAAAGCTACCAACTGACGTGCCAAAATATCTCACTTATGAATTTTTGCATACGGGGATTTTAACGGCTGCACGCGATACGGCACGAGATCCCCGTACTGATAGATGATGTTGTCCGGTTGATTATATCCCCCAAGGTAGCCCTCCATCCCCATTAACCAAGGCACACCCATCGCCTACACATCACGAGGCGTCAACCACGGACAACAGTGGCGATGGTCCCGTGGAGGTTGCGGAGGAACGGTGGGCGTGCGGGAGGCGCCGCTGTGGGTGGACACTGTGACTCAGCACCTCAAAGATCCATAGGGTTTTACAGAAAGTATGAGACGCCCACGACACCGGATGACGATAAAAGCGGCGTAACAATAAACCCCGTTGCTCAATGCGAATAATTTATTTCGTCTGAGGAGGAAGGAAAAAAAAGAGGCGTACGAATTCGAGAGCTCTATTGTGTGTGGTCTGACGTCTGCTGTGTTTTTTCGCGAGGGGTTAATTAGGGAGTGGGCGTGTTAGGGTCTCCAGCATCTGGTCTAATTACCGTGGCTGTTGTAGGTTAAGGGTAATGGATTGCGGGGCTGCAAATGAGGATGGCACTTAAAGCGTAAGAAGATATTCAAGTCTGATTGCATGTGCCAATTTCCGATTCGGGCGGGAAGATTTGATTCCCCGGTGCGAATCCAAGGTAAGAGGATGAGGGTGCATAAAATCTGCGAGCTGTAGTAAAAATAAAACACCTCTCTGTCGGCGGATATTTATTCGATGGGTCGAATGTCTCAGACCATGCTGTTCAACTGTATAATAAAGAAGGTTACTGTCAGGCCACCCACATACAAAATTCCCTCTGAATATTCTTCGCATTCAAATGTCTGTCTGTTTGGCTTTCAAACCACGAAATTATTCAGCAAAATGTGGAAACAATGAAAGTTATGTCCGATGATGAGGCAGGTTTATAAAAATCTGATGTAACCCAATGACATAGAAGACGCACGTTTAGATTTGGAATAACAGATGCTACATATAAAAATGAATGATCATCTTTGTTAAAATGAACACTTTTGCAAATATAAAAACAAATGTGAAAACATAATTTTAAAATGATGTGTTTGAAGTGAAATGTTACCAAATTGTCCACCGATAGTCTAAATTTCGGTTATTTCTTTAATACATTTTATTTCCTATGCATTATTTTCATTATATCAATTTCGAAAAGTCAAACCATTCTCTACGGATTTCATAACAAAAGTCGACACAAAAAATGATACTGAAGTACTGAAAAATATCAAAAGCCAAAAAACAATTTTTTCATACTAATGGAAGCACATCAGCGTTATTTAGGTAATATTAAAAGAATTTTATTTGCATGATTATTTCAAAGATCAATTACAGGATTGTATCTGTTGGGACAATCTGTGACGAAAGGAATACTAAACTGAATATTGACGTTTTGATAAAAACTACGTGGTTAATATATATTAGTTAAATATAGGTTTACTTCTGATAAAATTTTTCTTTATTTCTTAAGTATTTTAGGATGTCCATTCAAAATTGATTTTAATTATCTCCAGACCTTTCGGCGATGACTATCATTCTTTAAGCAAAACGTTATTCATCTCGTGCTCAACCCCTTATCTCAGCAGCCTACAATAGCAGTTGTTTTTTGACCTTTCTACCAAGGCTTTACTTAAAATTGCTTCTCTCTTTTCAGCAAAGAACACCTTTATTTCGAGAGCTTTTCCTCCTCCCTGTTTCGTGCTCTTAAATGACCCTCATAAAAATCTCTGCGAAGCAAATCTGGAGCAGGCAAATACTTTCTCCAAAATGTCACCGGAAATAATCTTACTCTCGGGCATTTCCACCAATTCAGGACCACTCACTACTGTTAACAATGAAGCAAAGCTACAAAAATTATGATTATAAAACAGCCTTGATGAGCCATTATCATACGAGGACAAAGCTTTTAAATTAGTCATTTAAATATAATTATTAATGGATTGGGGAACTAATCACCGCAATATAATTTTATTGTTATAAAATATCATTCGACGTACCAAAGATCTAGCCTTGGAAAATTATCCAACTAGCCAGCAGCATCGATTACTGAATGAATTTTTCCATTATTTAATTTTTTCTTTTCAAATGAAACTTTTCTGTACAATAAGCAAAAGGAGATTCCCAAGAATCTAAAATATGTAATAATAATATATAATATTTATTCGCATAGCTCGCATTTGTGTACTAATTTACTCGCTAAATATCTTGTATCCTCAATACTTATTTTAATACGGTTTAATTTGGCACCGTATTTATCAGGTAACCACAATTTCTTACTTATTTTTGGAATCTAGCTTAAAGTTAGCTTTGATTATTTTCAATTTTACCGATAAGCCTGTAATTTTCTTGCAACGGCCAATTTCAATTCCCAATCTAACATGCTACACAAGATCACAATATTGACTCTCTATTGATTATAGTTGCGGAAAAATGTGAGATTTAGAATTCAAAGAAAGAAAACTTAATAGATGTTGATGCATTAAGGGAGGACCTTTAAGTTTCGATGAGAGATGCAGATAAAATAATAAGACGGAAACTTGGGAACACCAAGAATTCACTGTAATCCTCCGGCTTACATTTTTATGGTTAAGTTTTTTTAGACCTTTCCTCGAGTTGAAATTACTATTTGTTTTGGTTTCCATCGTATTTTGCAGTATTTTCCCAATATTATTAACAGGGACTGCTTTATATTAAGGAGCATTAGCCTACAGCTGGCGGCCCATACCAGGGAAGAGAAAAATGCGTCTTTCAATAACTTTTGCCGTAGTCTAGCTCAAGGCTGTGATTGAAAGAAAGATAGAAAGCAACCGAAGTATGGATGACGCTGATGAATATCATCCATCTTGGTCACTCCTTATTGAATGCAATGAAAGTGCTATCCATACCGTCATAGCGCTGCACTTATTCGTCTGAAAGCATTTTGATTCTGTAAGGAAAGGAAGGACAAGCCATATTTCGCCAACGTCATGAAAAGACCATGTAAATCTTATGACAGTGTATTCCTTATGGGAGAATGGCGCGCGCTGTTCGTAGTGTTCTGTAATAATTCAATTTTACTCTACGCTGAATGTCTTTATAATCAATTACCGCCAGCTCTCTTTCTCTATATAAAAGTTGCAACAGCTCACGCCATTCCCCCGTAAGTAATACATGGAGCCATATGATTTACATGGTCTCTTCATGACGTTGGAAGAAGTATACCAAACTCCTTGTCTCGCCTAGAGAGCCTCATTACCTTGAAAAGCTTTTCATAGCTAATGGATGAGTGAATGAGGGTCCAACCAGATTTCGGGCTACTTTACATAAGGACACAGGACCTCGACATAAAGTTTACCTAATCCAAAGGTGGGTTTCAATGAAGGTGATGCTGAAAAGCTTGATGCAATTTGTTGCACTACACGTAATTTCGTCATGTTTACGCTAATTTGTTCACAAATTTTAGGAGTCAGTGTTTATGTTCATTCTGCAATCACAGTAAAATTCATTGACTGGAATGATATTAATTTCCTCCATAACAGCCTTATCTCATCGCGGGTCCTCAGAGTGGTGTTACAAAATCGTGACTTGCAGCGCCACGGTTCCTGATAACTGGGCGAAAGCGGTCTGTATGCGAATGCACAAGACGTCATGGGCTCCATCCCTTAAATGTCAAGGCTCCAGCGGCGCTAGGCCGACCCCGAAGGACAGTGTCTTCCGATTCGGGGTCCCGGAGCAATTGCGACACTGTCCGTTTCTCTTTCTTTGCAAGCTTCGCCGCCAGATATCGCTACCGGACGATCGCGAAAATTTTCCCTTCTCGCGCGTGCGCGACCGGACCTCGCGGATTTTCATTTCGAAGTTTCGAAGTGATTAGGGATGAAATGATATTGTTAAAAATACTTTCCAATTTCCAATGACTGAAACCGATCAGAAATCACGAAATTTTCTATTGAAGGCTTAATTTCGACGAGAGAAAGTATTATCAGAAGCGTGATATATGAAGCCCAAGTTTAATTGCTTTAGAAGAAAGGTATATAATTGCTTATCATTGATGATTACTTAATTAAAATTGGTAAATTTGTATTTTCCAATGCTAATAACTGTTATACAATTATCGATAACGCAGTAAGTTATTCAAATAAATTAAATCAACAATTAAGAAATCGTGCATTCAAACATCACAAGAATGGGCGGATAAACCCAACTATTTTAACGGTATTAACATTGGTTCAATTGATATCATTATGTATAGACTCAATATATTATTAGTATGTATAGACTCAAACTTCTATTGCCATTGAGGATTATTTAAATTTATGTTTGGTGAATCCGATGGGTGTTTAAATATATTGATGTTGTATACTAATAAATTTGGCACAGAAAGAGAATCCTTGACTTTAATGTTTCAACTAGTACGTAAAGGCGACCTTGATTCCGAGCATCTGACTGTTTTTTTAATTGTGACACGTGACATCCTTAAGGTGTGACACGCTAAACAGCGTACATACATGACACGATCATCCTATCTCACAATCAGCGCCATCTGGCACTCTTTGAAACGTAGAGAAGCAATCAAATAAGACCGTTTCCTTTCGTTTACTATTAAAGCGGAGAAGAAAATGAAAACCAATGGTCGAATCGTATCCCGAAAATCGAAATAGCTATTCTTTTTAAATTTAAAACGGTTTTCTTCCTGAAAGGACCTCACTTCTGTGACTTCTCCTGCTGGTGAAACAATAACGGCTTTCAATAGAAATACAGATTTGATATAGCTTACTAGTATAGTGTGAGTTGTGTAAGTGTATCATATAAGTTAAGTCATATATTTGATAAAAAAGAAACGTTTCAGTTCTTATCTCGATCAAATTAGTTTGACAGTATGGATGAGTGAATGTAAGTGTAGCATGAGTATGTATGCATGGCTTTGTACTTTACTCTATTTATATGGTTGTTGTATAAGATTTCATGTGTTTATATTATTTTATATAGATGGTTTTAATTATTATTTAGATGGTTGCTTTATAAGAGTTACTGTTCTGTTACTTTACATCAAATAAAAGCACAAACTTTAGTATACACTAGGAAAATCTTGTATAGAAATAGTAAAATATAAATAACAACGACATATATTATTTTCTTGTGCCTTTGTATGTACATACTACAAGATTTACTGCATCTATATAGATACTCCATATTGAGTATTGACAAGCACGAAAATTACTACGAAAATTTTGTTTAATAACAAAAGTATAAACATCAGCGGCATCTTCGTTTATTTCCAAATATCATAATCGGTAAATAAGTTCGTAATAAATTAAAAAGATTGGTATTATAAAGCTGAGAAACGATTAACACGAAATATTTATAACAACATTTGTAATATATTCAGCAGTTTTTCATTTGGATATAACGTATCGATTGATATGCAAACCTTTTCATAATTTTATTTTACAAAGGAAAACGAAAAAAGCATTCCGCTCCTCAGATGAAATCACGGAGACCATCTGGTGCAAGTATGGGAGCGATGACTTCATAAAGAGGAGTTGTATTTACCGTAGCGTAATATGGCAACGGAATTAAAGAGGCTGGTGTTTGGCTGAATAATGACACTCGTCCGATCCCGTAACATCTTTTAACGGCCGAGTTATTGCTGTCGTTATGAAGATACTGTTTTAGACCTCATAAGAAGATTAGCACGTTCATTTCCTCTCTCGCTCACTAATCTAGCCATGAATGAGAAATGGGAAGAGATGAATGGAATGTTAGTGGCCTTAGATGGAGGTATTTGCTGATTGAAGGTTAAGAAAAAGTAATCAGCGATTATGTAAATTCTATTCATAGATTACGATGATGAAAGTAAAATTTTAACTCCTTATTGATATAATATATATCAGATGGAGTTATCGATGAAATATCATAATCTTCTTCTCGCTTCATTTTCAAAGTTATAATATGACGATTGTATTTAAATCCTCAGATCTCAGAAAAAAAATAAAAAATAAAGGATTTTATGGGAAGAATATTCATTTAATCTTACTGTGATTTCTTCTATTCAAAAACGTGCATTTAACATTACTATTACTATTATTATTATTAGAACTATTCTACAGATAGTTTATCCTTGGGCGACTAGTTTCACCGAATCATCGTGATCTTTAAGCCCAAAATATATATCAGATTTCATTAATTCGGCTATTTATTATCGGGAAGACCCAGAAAACAGAAACAAAGAAACTGACAAAATTAAATAATTTACAGCCTAGGTCAGCAATGGCGAAATTTAATTGGTAAGATTACCATAATTTATAAATGGAAAGATAAGTCTAAGGGCGTGCCTAAGTGTTGCCAAATAGCTTTGTTTATTGTGTCAAGGATGGTACTAAGATATTGTCATTGACGCAAATAATCATTAATTTTGAATAGAATCCACATTTATTTGATCTGGAACTTTCCTTAGTAAAAGAAGGATACAATGCAAGTGCAATACTGTCAGATTTTCACGTAATTCTTGGGCACGGGTTCACCACTTCCGGTATTTTTGTCATAAGTATATGTATTAGTCAGGATAGAAAGTACGTTCTCGGAGCACAACTATGAAATAGATCGGCAAATTGAGATTTTCCGTACACTTTATACGGCTGACCTTTACGAGAACCTCAATTAAACCACGTTTAATTATTCAAAGGACAAGAGATGGAATAAAGAAGCATTAGATAAGGATTGAATTTCAAATTAAAACACTTTTCCTAATCGATTTTACGGTTTCCTCGTCCATAGTGGTTAGCGAAGAGGCGAGTGAATAAATGAATTCATTGAATTAAGGCAGCAGATGTGCATGGTAATGCCGACGAAGGAAGGTTATTCTAGAAGTTTATAATCATATTATAGAATACGAAAAAAATGCCCATGACCCTAGCGAGAGTCTACAGAATGGACCATCTGTGTCATAGTAGCTTAACCCCGAAGCTATCATTACATCGATTGGCAAAAAATACATTCGATGTATCTCGTTATTTTAATCGCTTCAACCTGACCTTTAAAAACATGTTGGCCTGATAGCGCTCCCACATCAAGGTCCCGTGTTCGAATCCCGACTGACCAAATTGTTATGGCCAGGGAATGGTCGCATGTGTAAGTCTATTGCTCATTATATATCATTAACTTTAAATTGGAGTCTTGCTGTACGTGGAGCATAAATAAAATGAATTAAAAAATTTGATAAATGAAAATGTAAATAAATATATTAAAAAAATACCAGCGATACTATGTTTAAACGAAAGCTTTTCCATTTTAAACGAAATACTTAAAACACAAGGAAAGGCAGAGTCAAGTTTTCTGTTGCATTCCTTTTAACATATAAATACATTATAATACTTTAAACACATATTAAAATAAATCTATTTCGTAGCGATAAATAGCAATGGGTATGAATATTATCATATTAATATTACTATTCTCTTTCTGAGTCTTTACAATTTTATTATATACTGAGAGGGAAAGGCTTGCTAAGCGAAGTAGTTTATGGTATAAAGTATGGGATTTCCCGATCTGACACTGCGAGAAAAATCAGGGTTAGGACCAGTCGATTCAAGAATTCATTTTTTCCGCGAACGATGTGAAACAGTAGCGGATTGAGAATTAGACCGACTAACCACAAAGGAAGTTCTTAAAAAAACTAGAGGAAACAAAACGTCTTTAAGAAACGTTAGAAAGGAAAGAAAAATTAATACATTGAAGGAAATACAGAAAGGAAAGAATCGTATATGATTGGTTGAATTATGAGAAGCAAGTGATGAAAGGGTTAGATAGTAAACAGTAAATTAAAGAGAATTTAATTGGTAAGAAGGGGGTTAGGATGGCATTTAAATCTAAAAAAATTAACCTTCAGTTTGACATCCATAGAAAATGATTCAACATTACCTCCATACGATGATTTATGCACACCCTGTTATATGCAGAAAAGCTGCTCTGGAGCAACATTCAGAGTTAGATGTAGATGATAGAACGGGAAATAGAATTTTTGGGGAGATGAGTATATAGGCCCGGCGGAATTCCAAGGTTTTCACCGTCACCCCAAATTTGGAGGGCAATAGAATATTTGAAGAGAAAAGACGCTTTGTCTTAATGGTGTGTCACTAGAAAGTTGGAGAAGGAAAACAGGAGAGAAGAGGCGGACACTTGGACGCAAATATTGGAATCCCTATTGCTTCAGAGAGAGGCAGAGGCGTCCTTCGCTAATTTTCCCATGCGAATGATCGGCGATAAAAAAAGACGCTTCCGGTATGAGCCACCAGATGGCGCGTGAGCATATTCTTAACGAATTTTCGCGACCAGGCCACGGAAATCGCAACTGCTTTTTCAGCGCTCCTCAGAATCCTAAGCAGTTCGGGGCGAAGACAAAAATGCGTTAACCGTTTGTTTTCTTTTGAACGCGGACGTCTTAATTTTTCGCGGGATTCTGCAGTCGTGCAGTAAGTTCGGAATGCATTCTCTCCTCAGTGATTATGTATTCCGAGGGCCTAAATGATGAATGCGATTCAATTAGATAAATATTTTGGCATCTTCAGAGCTCTATTTTTATACATTTGTTTTCAGCTTATGGACGCTTAAGGATTTTGAGCATGCTCGCCAATTTTCCTAAAGATTTCGTGAATAAATTTGTATCAGAAGATAGAAAATAAATAGGGAAGCTACTTTTCCATCAGCATGAAATACCACCAAGTCACTCGTTAGTCAGTCGAGCTTATTGTATCATAAACTTTTTTGAATAGACGAAATAGATTTAACTTGATGTCACATACAGCTCACATTGGAATTACTTTTGCTTCGATTAAACCTTAATTTTACATTTATAATAAGAAATTGATCTTTTTGCATGTATATTTCAGCAATATATTTATGTAAAGATTTAAGTTTGGATAAAACAAGGTATAATACGGCAGATCTGTTGAAAAGAGAGGAAGAATGAAGTTAGGTGAGATTCAAAGTCAATTCCCTTAAGTTTCAAGTTATTCTGTTCCTTATAAATTTAGATTTACTCTGTCAGAGTGGTTTATTTCGAACTCATACATTTGTTATTAATGTTAGACTCCGGGAGCCCAAATAATTATTAGAACGATGCAGAATAGTAAAAAGATACGTATTTACTATGCAGAATTCTTTGTTCCATCCTTACTATATGGAATTATTAATTATTGTTCGGCTCGGTTCTTTACTTTGAAGGTGTGATTTTTCACAAATGTAATCGTTGTTTTGAAAATAATTAAATTAGTGACTGATCAAAGTATTAAAGAACTTCTCCAAATAAAACTTCTTGATAGAATTTTTCTTCGTTTACGCTTTATGCTTTTCCATTATTAAATTGACTTGGCGAACTTTTTTTATCGTCTTTTGTATTCTTACATACAAACTAACTTTTGATACGCCGTTAATTGTACTAATTTTTCGTGAGCTCTTGTCGCACCTTTCCTTTATTTTCTCGAAGATAAAATAGTTATCATTATGCATAGCTCTCAAAAAGTGAGCAGGGGTTGAAACTGAAAGGATGAGTAGCAACCTGTAGCAACAGGAAAAAGTTAAGTCATCGACCCCTATTGTTTAAACTGTTCTTTAGATTCCAGACAATAAAACACCCCTTTGAAGAAAATATTCAAACGATAACTGACATATATATCACTCGAGGCCAGGAGCTTTGTTACGGGATGAACCAAATACAGTTACATGGATGAATGATCTCCTGAGTCGGATGCAAATATCTCTCGTAGCCTATAATTCACTCTGCAAATGGCAAGTTCATACTGTTTTCATGCCGTGCTTCGAGACATCCGCACTAATTTATGTTCCTTCCTACCCCCGCCAAATAAGCATGCACTCTACGTGTACAAGGTCGGCAATGACGAGCCTAGGGCACCTCTACCGTAAAGGGCAACTCATACAATTTCGGCTGCTACGTTTCCAACATACATAAGAGCTAACTGGTTGTTTTGCAGATTTAATTCCTGGATAGCTTTCCTTAGGAAAAGATACGGATCAGGAAGAACGGGCGTTCTATTTTGATGCTGTATAAGGAATTTCGTTGTTACGCATTCTTTATCTTACACATTGCTTGTGACTGAATTTTTCCACGTCGCAGGTAACGCAATTTTTATGGTCATCTTCTGAAAAAATAATGTGATGTTGTTATGGAATTCTAACGTAAACCTGAATAAAGACAACACAAAACAACATAAAGAACAGTTCAGATAGTTTCATGTTTTATGATTACTCGTAATTTTCTCGAGTTATAATTCTAATGAGCTTTTTCATATTTTAAAAAGTTTTTCTTTGAATGGCACATCCCCAAGGAATCTCTGAATATCAGAAAAATATTCATAAAAGTATAATTTGATAAAAATTGAGGAAACTACATTTACGAATTTCAGCAAACGGGTTCTCAAGAAACCAACAATATTTACTGCCCAATTTTGCACGAAAGCATTAAGATAAACACAGGATCCATAAACTTGCCAAGGGCGCGGGTACACGTCTTGGGTGTAATTCAAGACAGTGTTTTTAAGAACAAATTTCCTACTTTAACTACTTTACTAACTTTTTGAACGCTATGTTATCGTGATAAATAGAATATATATAATGATCGTAGAAAAACTTAACAATCTGACTTTAATTTAGCCTCATAGTCAGATCTTAGTCAAATATCTAATTCTACAAAGTGATCAGGATCAGGAGCAATCGCCCTTTGCCCTCCTTCATCAATCCTGAATTATTCAGCAATGGTTAAATATACACAGTAGTACTTCATATTATACAAACAGTAGAAATTTATAAGAAATGTATGTACTTCGAGATAGGACTATGTAAGTAAACTTAAAACACTATCAATTTTTAGAACAATACGAGGATATTTCAGAAATTTGAGCTATAAGGACATTTACAGCGAATGTTATATCAAAATATCCGATAATTACTATTTTTACCTCTCATAAAATATGAAAAAGTTAATGTTATTCAATATTTACCTCTGAAAGAAAATTTTTAATACTACTGTCACTACAGATATCTTTGTAACTATTTTCGCTGAATGATCCGAGAATAAATGATCATCCTTACTCTTCAATACATCAAATTTGTAAGCAATCTTCCACTTTCTATTAGACATAATGGATAAGTGGGAGAACAGAATTAATTTTTTCATTTCACTTTCTCTAGTAAACCAAATTAATCTTTTTTAGGATACAGAATTTAAACGACCATATGACTGATGTTCAGTTTACTTTCGATGTTTAAAATAATGTATAATGATAATTAGTATAAAATGATAATAATAGAAATGCTTCTGACGACATCATTAGGCATTTTCATGAGTATATTGAAAAACTGAGAATAGGATTCGAATTAAAGACAAATTTTTGAACACGTTAAATATGTATAGTATTATTTAAGAAAAAGCTCTCAATTAGCGTATTGGATGATTTTCGCAATGTTTACACGAAGAAATTCGTACATCGGCCGTAACGGGTCATTCCATCTGTTCTAACAAAAAAAATATCCATCTCCGCTACTCTTGGCAATAGCTTATCTCCCCTCATCCACCACGGAATCTGTATCACGTATCGATACAAACAGAACCGTTCATTTTTCCCGTTCTTTCCAATTACATCGAAAATATTTCCGCATTGTAACGATCTCTTTTATTAATCTTTCCGCTTTATCCTCACATCGGTTCAGAAGTCTCATTTGCGCCGACTATAATTGACCGTTGTAACTCCATGACCTTCGACCCATGCATCGAGTCTCTCGTTACACGGTAACCCCCAAGCTATCATGGGCGCGTAAGTCCATAGTGCTTCGCTGGTGCAATATTTCTTTTCCAGAACTTTCTTCACGCGACCTTTCGTACACGCCCTTTACTGCCACCGCTGCAACTGTGTGATTAGATCAATCTATAGGAGACGGATTACCATCAGATTTTCACGTGAGATACTTTTGAGCTTAAAGGTGAAGAGGGAAATTGTTTCCGATATTTTTACGGATAAAGGAGTATGAAATTTTAGGTTTGAATTCGCCATTTGGTGGAGAGCGATCACAAGAGGGCGAGACGCAACTTTTGCTTTCTAGTAGTTGCCAGAAAATCGTGGACTTTCTCTTCGAATCCGCTGAAGACGATTTGGTAATAATTAGAGATTTCCTGAATTCTGGCGACCACCGTTACGTTTTTACGTTTCGGAACGCCGCAGTAGTTCCAGTAAATAATCATGCATTAACAAAGATTGCAAAATATGTATCACATCAGCAATATATGGGTTGGGCAGTATATCCGTAGGGCTTGTCCTTTCCCTGATATTAATCTATTCTGGGATTCCGGGAACATTTATCCCGTGAATTTTCCAGATAAAAATTTGGAATCAGATTGGCACAATGATACAAATTCTACACCTTTTCCGACTTTAACTGATAATTTTTATAACGGAATTGCGCGTTTTTACATACATCTTACTGGATAAATTAGATTGTTCTTAAAAATTCTCATAAATAAAAAGTGATTTCTTGTGATAAAGGATAAAGATATTTAATAGTGTGATTTTTAATTGCGAAAATATTGGAAATACCACGTATAAAATTAAGGAATAAATAAAAAAGATAAGAAATATAACAGCGTAAGTCAGGTAAAATTACAGAACAATAAAAAACTTCATAATTAAAATCATGATCTTGATCGATTAAGTTGATTCATAATAACTCCCCAAAAATATGGATTGTTGACACATTAAGCACTCAGGAATGAGCGTATTTTGGCAATAAAAACGCCAGCTGAGGAGAATGTACTTTCTGCTTCGACGAATGTGGGATGGATGCTCAGAAAGGCATTCAAAAGGAGGTTTTAATTATTCGATCGATTTACCAATTGTTTGAAAATATTTTCATTTGCAGTCGCATTATCAGGAGTGTGATAGCCAATGTTTACTTCTTCGATCACTTGTTCAGCGGCTGCATTTATATTATCAACCTGTGACAGTTTTAATTTCGGTAACAATGAATTCACGTGTGCAGTTTCATAAGTTTGCATTAAGTGAATCACTCATTCCTTCTAACTAACACCCTTAATGGAGATGAAACAACCTCAAGGTGAAAACTATTATTCAATTGAGCTTATTATACCATTTGTAACAGCTGTGTACCTGAACATTAAATTCATTGAAGAGTTTCCCATATTCTAATATCAAATGAGCCGTCCGTAATATCTCGCACGATCTATCAGAGTACCTTGACATACTCTCCGGGTTCTCAGCACAGTGCATGGACAATGCTCAGTTTACTGAAAACTCAATGGAACGATGTGGGAATTTCAATTCGTGATTCATCGATCTTTCCATGAAACTTCGACGTAATCTCTCAGGCTATCCCGCAGTTGAATGAACCACATGTTTGTAGAAGCAATAAAATAACTATGCATATTATTTTTAAACACTGTCCAAATATTTTTATTGGAATTCGCAAGAGGTGAAATCCCAGCGATGATGTCGAAATCGCATCCCAAGACGTTCGTTGCAACATCGATCCCGATACGAAAATACCAAGTATGGTCAATTACTCGGTGTGCTTTTTCAACAACATCGTCTGGATTTTAAAATTAAATTAACACCAATTAGTTAGCCATGATTTAAAAAAAACAATTTTTCACGGAGGAAATATTAAGAATTATCTTAAGAAATATAAGAATTATATGAAGAAATATTATATTATATTAAGAATTATCTATCAACGATTTCGATTATCGAAAAAAGAAGAAGTAAACACGAGACCAATTAAAACGCCAAAATTTAAAAAAAAGTTAATAGAATGTGAAAACAGGAAATAGTACCACGTCTACGTAACATGATACAACATGAATAATCGCAACTTTCAGCTCAAAAGTTTCATCAGTAAGCGTTCAGTAAGTGTACATATGTTTCAAGAGCAAAGAGCCTCTGAAAAAGGCATGGATTCCTCAGATGGAGCATGATATGAGTATAAATGTAAATTGTTGGATTTTACGATTACATTCGTTGTCAGGTTGGATAACTGGAAAAACCAGGGAAAAAGATACCACGGCTATTCGATTTCAAAATTCATTCAGACTAATGCAGTAGGTTGAAAGTTGTGGAAACATCTTGCCGCACATCGAAAAACGTTAAGAAAGTATATATACTCGTATGTAGATTAGAATTTTCAGATTACCAACATAATGATTTATTATACTGCTAGAGATTGGTTAATATCAAACTAATAGCGAGCTCAAAGATCACTTGAAACGGAATTTCATAAGTTCATATTGATTCCCAGGAAGTAGATAACCTTGTAATTGCAAAGGAGTATATGTTTATAACCATTTTTGTCTAAGGTTTAGGGTTCGTCCTTAAATGATGTCACTGTTTAGGGGTGGTTTGGGGAACTAGCACCGTATCACACATAGAGTATACAGTTCCATGGGAAACTATATACTACAGAGGAGGGTTTAGAAACCCCAAAAATGCAGTGACATCCTTCAGGGATGGCCCCTTAGACATCAAATGTCCATCAGGGCCCATCCATCTTCAGAATGTCTAAACCTTAAAAAGGCCGCCGTTTAAGCATACACTACAAAAACTACTTGGTAGTTTTCTCCTTGGATGAGGCACCTCTCTACAAAGTTGAACCTGATTGCACTGAGATTTACTCCCTATTAAATGTTGAATTACTGTAATAAAGAATATAACTTTCATGCTGTTTATTCTAGAAATAAGAGGACGATCGTTTCCACTACCTGAAACGATGTAATCTATTCCGGAGGAGGAATTTTGTGCTATATCACTTGATTAACGCCTATCCATTTTGATCCAATAACTTAAGCTCCCTTTCCAATCTATTGTTTCTCAGATTGTCAACAGGCTGATTTGACACCGAAACCCTGTTTTCCTCTTCCCAGTAGCAATAGATATAAATAAAGTCAGAGACTTTTATCGCCATACACTAGATCAGTCTTCCGAAAAAGTGGGCGTTGAAATCACTAAGAAAACTCAGGTTGGCGCGCCTGTTTGATCGATCCCATTTTCTCATCAGCACTCCATTTGTCAACGCTCTTCCCTCACGACTCCATTCTTGTACCCCAACAATGAGCCCCGAAAAAAATCTCCAAAACGCAGCCTCTCGCCTCATTAAATAACCCTGTCGCAACCGTCTCCTCTCGACATCCATTCATTTAGGCAACAATCGACCACTTGGGGAACAAAAGATTGGCGTCTGGGCGTCAACCACGTCGTAAACAATCGAACTCTGGGTATTCCTCCCTTTTTACTTTCGATCTTGAGGAGATGGCCGTGTCGGGGAGGGGAATCTTCAAAAGAGAGGCGCGGGCAATGGTCTCCCTAGCATCGGAGTGGGCAGTGCCAAATGGGTACATCGCTGAGCGTTGACCCCGATCCTCGCTGGCAGCGTCCGGGAGCACGAAGCGGCAGAACCGGGCGTTCGTGATCCGCGATCGTTATACAGCGCTGATGCCCGTCCAGGCGATACGAAATACCAATGAAGAAAATCACGTCACCGAAGGGTGACGCATGATTTCATCGCGGTTATAAAAGGCAGCGGAAACAGTGACGCAAATTGGAGAGATTTAATGTAATCCTAATCAAATGAGGGGGAAATTGGAGGGGTTATCAACACTTGGGAGCAATGTGGAAGGATTTAGAGAGCTTCAAGTCTCATCGCCATCATGGATGGAACATACGAAGAACTGTTTGTTGGGAATAGTGTCGCAAATGGGAGAGATCTAATGTAATCCTAATCAAATGAGGGGGAAATTGGAGGGGTTATCAACACTTGGGAGCAATGTGGAAGGATTTAGAGAGCTTCAAGTCTCATCGCCATCATGGATGGAACATACGAAGAACTGTTTGTTGGGAATAGTGTCGCAAATGGGAGAGATCTAATGTAATCCTAATCAAATGAGGGGGAAATTGGAGGGGTTATCAACACTTGGGAGCAATGTGGAAGGATTTAGAGAGCTTCAAGTCTCATCGCCATCATGGATGGAACATACGAAGAACTGTTTGTTGGGAATAGTGTCGCAAATGGGAGAGATCTAATGTAATCCTAATCAAATGAGGGGGAAATTGGAGGGGTTATCAACACTTGGGAGCAATGTGGAAGGATTTAGAGAGCTTCAAGTCTCATCGCCATCATGGATGGAACATACGAAGAACTGTTTGTTGGGAATAGTGTCGCAAATGGGAGAGATCTAATGTAATCCTAATCAAATGAGGGGGAAATTGGAGGGGTTATCAACACTTGGGAGCAATGTGGAAGGATTTAGAGAGCTTCAAGTCTCATCGCCATCATGGATGGAACATACGAAGAACTGTTTGTTGGGAATAGTGTCGCAAATGGGAGAGATCTAATGTAATCCTAATCAAATGAGGGGGAAATTGGAGGGGTTATCAACACTTGGGAGCAATGTGGAAGGATTTGGAGAGCATCAACGCTCATCGCTATCATGGATTGAACATTCGAAGATATGTTTGTTGCAGATCTCGAAGCTATCCCATATATTTCCAGCCGATCCCTCCCTCGTAATACCTAACCCTAATACGAAACGAGGAAAAAAAATTAAACTTTGTGAGTATTCCGTAATTAGTTTACGAATTTTAACCAGTTTCGGCGTCTCATCATTATTTTCAGTTTCACGAACCCGGTAGAAATTTTTTATAAGGAGAGGAATTATTACGAAGTATAAATTAAATAAGTTCAAATCAAACGAGGGATTATTTAAATAGTACTCAAGGGCGTCAAGTTGATATTGTGGTATTCTTTTGAAATTTTCTTTCAATCACGTTTAATATCTAAGGAAATCATTGAATTACGTTCATTGAATTCTTCTAATATAAATGTGAAATCGCCTTCAACAAAAGTAGGGTCAATCTTTATTGCTTAGCATTTCAAATCTAATCTTAATTAGATTTTGCAGAGCGATAATTGTACTTATAACTATAGATTTCCCACTGGAAATATTAATGAAATTTTTAAATTGATTGCCACCTAAGAATCATACGTTTTTAGTAAAAGAAATCTGTCTTTTTTCTTTGTATCCTTCGTTATAACAATGGAATTTCCTACATTATTAGATATGATATTCCACGAAATGAAGCCTTCCACAATGGACTACATTAATACTAATCTTTGCCTGCGTCCCGTAAATTACCCTAGGTTCAACCCTACAATTCCTTCCTTTCACAATCCTTACCGATACTGTTTTCAGCAGACTATCGTGACTCAAGCCTTAGAAGTAACGGGATAAATTACCAATTTAATTATCCTAGCTACTAATTCATTCATAAATTCGTAATTACACATGACGACACTTCCTCATTCACATGGCTTAAGCGAAGATTCTCTTCTGTGATAGGTAAGATATCTGGAAAAGTTTATAGCCTAGCAGAAACAATGATAATACGCAAACTAATATTCTTGAGTTTCCGTTTCTTATCCGAAAGATTTCTTCTTTTCTTCCATCTCATTCATGAAGTCATGCAATGTGTGAATCAAAATTCCTGCGTCGGCACTAGACATGAAAAAATAATTAACAGGTACCGAATATTCATAAAATTAAACTCCCGGTTTTCCTAACTTGGCACTCCCTAAAAGCTTTTTTTGCGATGAGGCTCGACGCGTAAGCAATTTTTTCTTTCTTGCTTTCGGAAAAATTGTTTTGAGGGTCTTTATGTTATTGGATTCAAGTTTAGAACTTCAGAAAGTGATTCAAATGTAGTATTAAAAAGATCATAGATTTCTATAAATATTGCTCCTTAGTCATTATTTTCGATATAAATTACATCCTTTGTCAATTTCACGTACTTACTACTCTAAATAAGGTGATATTTTAATTTACGCTGAGTCGCTCTGTTTCTCTAGTAAAAATTGTAGTTCTTGGCCAGTATTCAGAACATAAACCCTTTTTCAAGATAGTGATTTTTCTCAAATGGTTTTAACGCTAATATTTGAAACTCAAAGCTCCTTTATTACCACAAAACTAAATAGAGAAGGAATTAAAAACAGCGTTCCACCAAGTAAATCCATCGTTCATACACGAAAGAAAAATTAATTAACAGAAAAATTCTGTTTTAACTCACAGTTAACCAATGTCTGCTTTAACAATAACTGCAATAACGACCTCTCTTGGCTTATGAATATATTACTTGAAAGCTTTTCGTTTCCATTCTAATGGCTCTCAGAAAAATATCTATTAATTTTCTTTAATAGTTTCTCTACGCGTAATTAAAGCTGCTTTCTTACGAAAAGCATAATTTTTCTTACGGAAAAATATGGTGTTTAATTTCTAATTATGGCACCAAATTTCAGAACCTCTTAATTTTATGGAATACTCGCTGTATTAGACATGGGTGGTCTGAAAAGTTTCCGAAATTTCGCCATTTCTCGACATGTTTTCTGAAAATTTTCTGAAGATTTCTGAAAATCTGGGGTCGGAAATTTTTCAAACCACCCTCGTACTGATAAAACAATACTGAGATCGATGGGGTTACACTAAGAAATAATTTTATAAAAAACGTGAAAAAAACTATTGACACCTCTTTCTTTAATGCCAAGATAGCTTGATGTCCATCGCTTCATATTCATATAGAAATATAAATATATCTTTTAGATTCATATGCGATCAAAAACCGGTGTTTGTCGGAGTTGAAAACTTCTCGTTTTTCACTCTTTACCATATTGATTGAACAAATAGAGCTTTGAAGATGTGCTTCAACTAATCTCGTTTGAGAAAATGTCGGTTCTGACGAAAGAAACACGGAAACTTTCATCACTTAGTTAAACTCGTCAGTCTACCCTAAATACGGAAACCGTTCAAACCTACGAGAAAGAGTTTTACTATCTCTTGCGCAACGATTACTCTTCTGAAGAAGTGGTCCTCAAGACACTGAGGCGGTTCAAGAAACGTTGAGACATCATCACGTAGAATTTCGAAGTCTACTGCGTCCCATATCGTTTTAAAGCGGAGGCGGCATCAACGATTAAATCATCGTCTGGAAAAAAGAAGCGTAACGCTACCTCGTTATATTATTTTGATGGTAAAAATAAACTCCAACAATAAATTTCCATGATAAACACCGCCGGCATACATAACTCTCAAATGTTCAATAAATAAAAGCGTAAAATGTTGTTCACTATGCAAGAAGGCTTAAATTGTGCTTACGCTTTAGAGCGACTGGATTAAAGCGTTATTTAAAGCAGTGGTCTAATTAATAGTTTGGAGCAATTATAATTGAAATAAAAGTGTCTAGAGTGTTTTCTGAACTTTATCGTATAAATACACTGCTAAAGAGGATTAAAGGAACTTACGGACTGGGTCTTTATGAAGTAAAAATGCAAAGGATTGATGGACGTGGAAAAACCTCACCGGGACACGAACCAGGGTCTGCAACTAGGCATTTAGAGGTAGATAGATAGATAGATAAATTTTCTCTAGGATAGCATAGCCAAATGAAATTCGTTGAAAAATCTAGTTCGCATAAATTCAATGGAAAAGCAGGATTTTTTATTGACTAACGTAAAAAAGGTCTGAACGGGATTCAAACCCGGATCTTCCACTCGCAAAAAGGCTGATCTAACCATGGAATTATCTTGCATTGTTTCTCCCGAAAAACAGCGAGAGAGTGGCTAGATAAGCAATCAATTGCGGGAAAGGTCTGGGTTCGAATCTCATTCTCCTTTGATATTTTCACGTATAGTTATCCAAAACACTAAATATTCGTAAATCTTACGCGAGAAACGGAGGTACTTTAGCATATTTTATTGGCTACATTCTTCCAGAAGAAACTAATTAATATCATCCAATTCTCATCCAAGTTCGCAATTCCACAATCCCTAGTCTGTATCGGATCTACCCGCATCTCCAACCGAACCCATTAATTAGAAGATGGCAACTTGATATAACAGAAACTCAATTAACCGAAACCGAAATGGCGATATGGTCCAGGTGTTTCCGCCAGCAAATGACAAAATCGGAAGATTACAAATGCCCGTTGTACGATAAAGATTCGCATAAATTCGCAACGCTGGCTGGTCGATCTTTTTACTGCTAACGTGCCTTAGATGTTCCGCATAGATTCGAGATGGAAGTGATAAATTAGCGGCTTAAAAAAACGCGTTTTTTCAATCGGATAATTTTATCTGTGACTTTTCCTTCGAATCCGGTCTTTGAGCCGTTCATCGGATCAATGTACGCTGAGAAAGGATCCCAACAGAAATGGAGAGTGGGGAGAAGAGAAATGGGAATACGTAGGAGTGTGAGACAGACAAGAGTGGGAGATTGGTACAGAAGAGAAAGGAAAGGGAGAGTTTGATGGAAACTGAGGGACACGAGGAATGGAATACAAAGAAGAAAGTGGAATATGAAAGAGGGGATTCTATCAAGGTTTATTGCTATTGCTGTATCACTTAAATTACTTTTACAGATTATTTCATTAAATATAATATTACTTATATTGTTAATAAATAGGCTACACCGGAAATTAATTATTTAATTTTATTTTATTTACTATAAAATGAATCTCCTCAAGCATTATTTAGTCTTAATACATTCTAAATTTATAATAAAAATAGATGATTATGGTGTATTTTTATCGTTAAATTTCTTCACCATTTCTTAAATATTGATAATTATGATGAAACGTTTCCTAGTCTAAATATCT
Organism: Pachydiplax longipennis; assembly: GCA_036926295.1. Classification (NCBI taxonomy): domain Eukaryota; kingdom Metazoa; phylum Arthropoda; class Insecta; order Odonata; family Libellulidae; genus Pachydiplax; species Pachydiplax longipennis. The sequence goes on along the minus strand of JAVFKF010000004.1, from coordinate 34,851,330 downwards.
CCCAGAGAGATTCTACGCCTCTAATTGTTCTCCTGCCTTTATCTCTTTCATTTTCTCTCTCTATTTACTGTTCTATTCACTCTCTCTTTCATTACTGTTTAAGAATTAAAGGCGTAAAATTTCTCGTTCAAAATCAAGGATTGTTTATTTGCTGCAAATCAACAGTCATCGAGCCTTAACTTCTTTCCAGGTCAACGAATATCGTTTTAAACCATCGATTTTCTCAAATGAAACGATGTCAAACTTGAAGGTACAGTTTATGAAGAAAATATACAATCTCAAAACTGGTTCTGATGTTGATTTATGATAATATATTTCCTTAATGTGCTTTACCCTTTTAGTTTGTCTCTTTCCCAAATAAAAGCCCTAATCGAATTGCGAAAGAAGCGCACGGAAAATTGACGGCGAAAAATACGCCGTCCTTAATGTATATGTTATGATTTTATGTATATGTAATGGTTCGACCGAGACATACTTACTGTATAATGTTAAGCCCAAAGAATCATCTAAATACGAAATCAGACTTTATGAGAGCTCCCAGTATAATTCAGTTCTGTAATAATAATAATAATTTCTCATGATGATACAAATCAATGAGTATACGCTATCACGTAAATTAAAACACATTCAAATATCATTGATACAACCAACAAGAATTAAGATCATCAGCGAAAATTGAGCTTCTGCAAGAGATAAAGCGTAATAACTGGTATAATCTGTCATTAGTAGCTTATTTTGTCATGCATTTATCAAGCCAAACAGAAACATTCATTACGAATCTACAAACGTTACGAGCTAGCATGACATTAATGAAGAAAATTAATTCCACGGAAAATCTATCAAATCATTATCAATATGACAACATCACGAGAAGTGCTGTGAGCACTAATGTATCACTCTCAGCGTCACATTTCTCTCTACTCCTTCTAGACCACTCGTTAAAAGCTCTAGAAATTTCTCGCTCGTTCGTGCAGCTTTTCTCGTGAAAAACGCCGTCGCACAAAAAACCTCGGAGAACTTACGCGCGATTTGAACTCATTCGAGAGGCTGGCGATAAAAGCATCTTCGCATGAAGGTATGATAATAGCACCACTAAAGGGGCCTCCCGAAGAATGCCTGCCCTTTTTTACACGGAGAGCGCGGGGATTCGTCTGTCGGAGATCATTCAATGACAGAGTTAACGGCCGGATGGATCATTTCGGTTTTTCTCTTCATTTTACTGGAAAATCGTGCGATTCCCCAAATTGCCTCCACTCCCGAATCCATTTTGGCGTAGAATTCGAGTCCTACCCAAAGAACGGAACGAGGGAAGGGAAATATCGTGGAAGTATTTTGATGCAAGTCCACCGATGCGTTACTTGAACTTACGTTATAATCGAGTATTGATGAGTAATATAATAACAATAGAAAGCAACTTTTGTTTTTCACCGTACGGAGTTATACCAACTACTTATGGTCAATTTTTAATTATGGGAATTTGAGGAAGTCTTTCATTGGAAAATAGAGTAGTTGGAAGGAGGTAACAATTAGATTACATTAAGATATCATGCAATTTATATAACAACTGATTAAAAATTTACGCAATTTATGACCGAAGATATGGTCAGTTGCAAGTCTACCAAATTTTAAAAAAGCTTTCACAGGAAACAGTGGGAACTGAGGGAGTGGAAGGGTGATACAATAAGATAAAATTACGATTCCATAGAAATGCAATAACACTGAATTATGGTTTAAGCAATTTATGAACAATGATTACAATTAGATATACAAATGGACCTTAGTTCGGCATTTATACAACGTACGTTGATTTCACCGCCAAATTATCGTTGAGAAATAGACGCCGCTGGAAAGTAAAATAGATTTTGATTGCTCATTTGTTTTTCGACAATTTTAGACTTTACGTCGTGTAAGCCTTGCACCAAGTAAGGGCCCTTTTCGTGAGTATCATTATTTAGATAGAATAAATGTCATAGTATAGAATTACTGATTATTTGAAAAGAAATAAACTCTTTCCAAATAAAATTCCGTTGAATTTTAGGAAGCGTAAGGTGACCATGCATCCTAATGTATTTACTTACTGACGGAATCCATATATTTAACTTCTTTACGCAGAAAACTATAAAGAGTAACCTGGATACGCTAGAGTCTATTGGGAGCAAAATATCATATTTATACATTCTGGAAAACAATGAGTTTAGTTCTTTGCTGTTATGAATCAAAGGAAATATTCCTGCCTTCCGAGTAAAACTTTACATATATACATATAGGTACATACATACATTATATCCTTTCATTATATTATATCTCAAAACACGAAAATAATTCCAGTACTGTTATTCGAAACAAAAATTACGAACTCAGGATTAATTTAAGAAATAATAGCATAATTTCATTTTTTCATGAATTAATAGAATCAAAGATCTAGAAGATGATCCCCCCATCCGTTTTATTGCAAAGAGCAAAGGAGCTTTAGTTTTATTAAACGGCTAATACTAAGATTGTATGAGAACTCAATTAAGCTTATAGTTTCCTTTAAGTCTTCAATCGATAAATAACTGTATAAAATGAATACTTTAAAGAAAATGAATTTCAGAACCAGTGAAACCTCATATGCCAGTAAAATTCCTAGGATTCTCTCCCACTAATCCGATACTTTTCATAATCAATACTTTTACGTTATAATAATTACATGCTTGCGATACTTAGATTTGAAACTTTTGTCAAATCTTGAGATAAAAATGCGATACTTAAATTGGATCATACGTGACTCATACTAATACATATGAGGAAAAACTAGCATGAGGATTTCATCTTCTAATAGTGAGTATTATCCTATGTGCAGTTTTGAAGGATTAAGCCTATAAAAGCTACAGCAAGTAATGGCAACTATACCGGTTTACTTCATTCACCAATGAACCATGAAAGAAGGGCGTAACTGAAGGAACATTAATTTCATAAAATTAATTTCCGTCTGTTGTGCACGGAAATATTTCCCCTTCGATTCTCGGAACTTGTCTCGCGGAGGAAAAAGTTCAATGGATTTTCATCGCTTCGCTGACGTTTTTCCTCTGCCATTTGACGGTTCTGGCGAGAAAATGACTCTGGCGGCATTTCTCGGAAAAAGATGGCGTTGGGATGGATCGATTCGATAAAACATCCGACGATCGCTGAGCGCCATGCCAAAAAAATCGCGATTCCCCAAGGTAAGATATTACGATTCGATCAGAGGAGATTTCTCTGAAATCGAAATGCTGTTTTTTGAGAGGGAAACCGACGGGAAACAATGGGAAATTCAATGACGAATATTGTGGAGAGGATGGCAGAGGACGATCACCCATGTACACAGAACTATATATAGTGCGGAGTTCAGAGTATGGGATAGTGAGAGGATGAACAACCTCCGAGTGCATGGATCCTAGAAGCGGACGCGAAAGGCATAATGGGTAGGAAAGAGAGAGAGAGAGAGTGATTGAGAGATCCTCTTTTATTCCAACGCATGCACGCCCTTGCTTCTCTTGTTAAGTCTTTCACTATTACTTTCAGCATATCGCTTTCAATCGTCCCTCCTGCCTTAGGCACGCCTGTGATCCTCCTTTCCCTGATGTTCTCTCTACTTAAGCCATCCTTCTCACATCCTACTCTTTCCCTATTTCAATGAACTTCGTTCCATCATCTTCACTTGCATTAGGATTATGCCTTACAACCAGAAAGAGTGAAATGGTGGATAATCGTTAAGATGTACAACTCGTCGCAAAGTTATGTACTGGGATGAACCTAAGAGCATCTGTGATGGTATGTTTCCCGTAAAAACATCTATTAATTATTTTGAAAGACGTATCTTTCATTAGTTTACGTTCGCGATGGTTTTTAATAATACTAAGGTAAACTTCAGAATAAAATTAAACATTTTCCAACAGCTAATATTTCAGGAAAATGATGTTTCTCTGCAAAGATACAGAAAACACGAAGCTATATACGTACATGATCTCAGGTTTGATGCACTGAAATAGATCATTCTACATATTTTTCTTTAATACATACTTATCATTGAGGCATAATATTCTCAGCTCCTTTACAAAGATGGAGAGCCAACTGCATTAGAATTAAAATATTTAGAAGCAAAAGTCGAGGAAAGACCGGTTCGGAAGCATCATTCAATACAAACGTCTACGTGAAAGCTTCCATATAGAATTATTATCATCTTGATCAAGAATCTCTATCCTACACTTAAAGTATTTCCAAATAAATAGATGATGGAATAACTGTTTTATATTCACACATGTCATACCGGTGTTAATGAAAGCCGAATGTAGATAAGATAAAACAGAAATTGACAGTTGAAATGAAAGTGGTTAGCTGACAAGGAGGCCGGTTAATGAAAGCCAAAATGTCGTGATCCTGTTGAAATCGTTAACGTGGCACAGCTATAAAAGCACTCAGTATCAGGCATATTCAAAATAATCTGTGATCATAAAGCTTCCCAATATAGTAGTCTTTTCTTACTCAAATTGACAAATAATTCTCCTCGTCAAAAAAAATCTCCAGATAAACAGCCGATTAACCCAAACGTCGGTTAAAAAGAAACCATAAGTTACTGAAAATACAGCAAACAAAGAAACTCAAGAGTCCTAAAACAACGCAAAGAAAAGAGGACTGAAAAAGTAGGATGAACCAGGCTAGAGGCCCAGTCTTAATAGATTCCATCCATATCCATATTTCCTCGGGATTTATCCTAGGTTCACGCCTTATCTTGCAAAGTAATCTCATGCCCTTCCCTCATACGTAAATTTTAACATGACGAAATTCCCACTAGAAACAAGCCTCAATTTTCCTCGTAAAACCCTCTCATCCATTGTTTTCCGCATAAATCTTTTCCGTCCTTGTATATTTTCCATTCTCACTTTCTTCTCCCACACGCTGCACCCACCCACCTGTCCCCTATTCTTCACCTTTCACTCCATCCCCTCTTTTCTCCCCTCCTCTTTCCTTTCTACTTCTATAAAACGCCCCCGCCTGTTTCTCCGATCTCTGACCCCAAAATGCACGGATTGAGAAATGCCCGACATCAACGGCAACCAATTCTATGCCGGCTCTCCCAATTATATAAGTTTTTTATCTGGAAATGCCTTCGGCAGCGGTCATTCCGTTTCTTTCGCTCCATTCAGATCGGTAATCAATATGTGAGAATCGCTAGTGCAGTTCTTTTTTCGAGGATTCCTTCGAGGATGAACCTGGATTGCATTTGGGAAGGGGGATTGGCATTAAAAAGTCTTGCCGAATGGAGTTTTGGGTCGTAAAACGCGATTGCGTCAGCTTGAAGTATTCCCGATCTTCTTCGGAAACGCCGACGCTGTAAATTGTTTCGAATACTTTGACAGAAGATCTCAAGCCGTTGGGGGAGAGGTATAAAGTTGATGTTTCCTGCTTCGAAAGGAATTAAAATAAAATGCCTCGGAATTTCTTGAATATAGGTAAAATTTTAAATCTTAGAAACCTTTTCGCAGGAGTATATTTTTATATTTTTGGTAGTTATATTCATAAAAATAATACGCTACACAGTGTTGAATTATTAGTCAATCGTAATCTATCTAATCTATGAAATCGTTTTTGCACGAATATAATTGTAAAACGAATTACATCCTATATCGACTTCTTTGCATCTGACTTTAGCAAGGCATTGAATTATTTTTTTAAATAGCGGTGAATGATAGCAAAAAAATTATAAGCTCTGTTTATTTACACTTTATGCATATATATGCAATAAAAGACACTAGCATATAAAGATGTATTCAAAATTTGTCATTGCTTTAGAAAACTACAAAAAGATCAACGAGCTTAAGATAATAACGAAGAATAATAAATGGAAATTGATATGCCATTTCTCTTCTTTTATGTGCTAAAAATAATCCTCACTGACAGTGAAATATCTGGATTAGGTAATTCGATCGAGGTCGAGGAATTTGCATACGGTTTTACGACGAATTGCTTTCTCCTGGAAAATCCGGACGAGGAAAAATTGTATTTAATGCTTGCAGTACGATATACTCTTATTTATACTTTGGGTAATTAAGAAGTCTACCATAAATTTTGTAAGTATGTTTTCCTTTTCCTAAGTCATATTGCTGAATACACTTGTAACCGTATTGTCAGTACTTTGGTACTCCCTTCTGCTTCTGTATTTGCGGTGATAAAGTTGTAACTTAAAGTTTAATTTGAGATTTTTAAAGTTTTAACTCGAAGCTTAAAAATGAGGCTTTATGGTTTTGAGTGTTTTCTGCGAAGTATTTCTTTGACATCTCTAACCTTCTAAAATTTTTATCTCGGCTTACTCTTTCCTTCGTTTAGCAAAATTGTCATAAAACATTAAAATAACTAACAAAGACGCGAAGCCCACTTCAGTCTAATCTAACAAAAAGGGTTCTATCGATCAACCTTATTTGTATTTGCGGTAGTGTGACGAAAGCTCATTCCTGACAACTCCCAAAGGTCATCATCATTCGAGAGTGACTAAAGCATACTAATACATACACCATGCTCGTTTCACTTTAAGAATTGTTATGCAATATTCAGAATAATATACGTTTTCCTTATCGACATACCAAAAGATGCCGTGAAAAGAATCTTAATGAAAAATTGAGAAATATTTGGAGCCTTTCACAATTCAATGAATAAAAAGGAAACCGAGAATCGCTCATTATAAAATGTATTGAATATGAAATAAATCATATGGAGCAGTGTTGATTGGTTAAGGAAACCCGATAATTTTTAAGAGTATGCATACTAAAACTAAAAAGTCAGTGTCGGGGGAAAATAGGACTTGTATTTGCTTTCAGAATAAAATCTCTTAAAGACTGCACCAATGTTACAAACATCATAAATTTAACAAATCGTACTTCCAAATGGAGATGCAGTTGTAGATGCAAGAAATTCAAATCAGTCATATATTTTTCAGACAAAAGACGGAAGAATAGAGCAGAGAGTCAAAATTTGGAATGGGGGCAAATTCAATTCCTAGAAGAGGAACAAGTTTTTATGATCCATGGAAATATGAAATAATAGTGGCATTTAAAAACAAGCGAAAGTATGTTCAAAGAAGCGGCGCCTGCTTGATTTTCTCCCTCTTTTACTCTGAAAATACTAAAAAATGAGAAATTAAATAATCAGAGGCATTGGCAAACCTATGGGACTATCGCCTAATACATTATCACGAGAAAATGGTAAAAGTTAATTGGAGATGAGTTCATAATTTTCTTACATCTCAAGTTATCCCCCTGACAAGTTTCTAGATCCGCCTTTGATTTCGTTTATACAGCTAACCAACGTGTTTCATTGCGCGAGTGGTTTCCTGAACAGCAGAATCCTTCGCATTCCAGAACCAAAAATTCAAGCGAAAAATTAATCCGGTTTCACCGACCCTCAGAGTTCAGGAATTCCCAACACTTCCTTCAACCCCTAATACACCTCGGCAGCTACGAGAGACAGTAAACATCTCTCCCACACGAACAAAAAAAATCTCCAAGTAGGTGGGAAAGAGATTAACCAAAAGCGTGGAAATAAAAACAGGAGATTTGAACTGCGGGGATGAAAAATGCGAGGTCGCCTTCGTAGGAGTGCAGCGAAAAGTAAACGGACGGAGAGACGGCATGAAGATGAAATGGGAAGATATTGGAGTGAGGCGGGCTGGCGTAGGAATACTGATGCCCATTTCAGAGGAAGAGACGGATGGGAAGATATTCGAGCGAGATAGAGGGAGAGATGCTGGATAAAGCGGACAGAGATGGAATATGGGAGACTTTTCATCGGAAAAGAGAAACAAGGGAGTGAGATGAGGAGGGCAATGAGCACGGGGAAACGGATTTTATTCGAGAAAAGTTCCTCTTGGGCTGCGAGGTCGCGGATGCCCGGCGATTTTTAAGGACATTTCTTGTCGGAAGTCCGGGGAGCATTATATGCAACACTTCGGTCTCTTGTAGACGTCATTCGGAGATATATTCATCGTCTTTTATATGCCGCATAATGTGTTTCTAAATTAACTCCAACAGCTGCAGAGGATTAGCGGCTGCAAGAAAGTATGTGAGAATGACGGGATGATTAAAACTTGGGGGTAAATCGCCTTAAGAGAATAAATTTTCTTGCGAAAGCTAAGACAGGGTAATTTAGATATTTCAGCATAAAAAATGTCTTTTTATAATTGAATTAATTACGTAGGAATTTCATAACTGTACTCAAATAATTGAATGCAGCGTAGAAAAACTTCGTAATTTTGATTCTATAAAAATACAGTAATGAAAATTATTTATCAATTACATGGCTATAATTGACTATTCTCTCATTATATACGTAAAGCAATAAAATCTTTCCATTTTTACCCTGATAACACCCTAGAACGAAATAGTCTTGATCTGAATAATCAGAAATTCATGAAACATACTTTCATTGAATGTTAATAATTTCTCTTCGGGGGATATAACTTCAGAAGATTTAAACGAACTCAAACTTTGGGGTAGTGCGTTTAACAAGCATAATAAAATCGCGTGATCACATTTAAACTTTTTCACTGGAAGAGAAAATGTAATATACACTTGAGAGGTTCAATATTGATATATTTATTATACATTTGATGATTTTTCAGTTCGTATCTGAATTTTAAAAATATGACGTTATAAAGAAATCTTTTGTGAGCCAAATTTCTCATGTGAAATAAATGATAATTATTCCATAAATTTAAATCTTTTATATCTATACTTCATAGTATATGAACTTATTTGAGCTGGAATAAACATTTATGTAAAAAGGTAATACTTTCTTACGGCTCCAAATTAAATACGCGCTCCTAAATTTCTGATAAGGTTTTACTGCGAGAAAAATCTGCACAAAGAATATTTAAAGTATCTAGGCGAATATAATCTGAATGTGAAATGGCAATCTATACATTTTATAGGCCTTAAATTGTTAACTATGGACTTTAGTATCTAAAATTCACGTTAAATTATAAGTTCTCATCATATTCTAACATAGGAGAGACACGATAGAGTCGATTATCTGAGCCAATTTCGAAGAAAGTGATAGTGATTGACTACCACAGTGAAAATTTCGAATAATACTCGTACTTAATTTGTGTTTCATTAATAGTAGTAGTAGTAATCTTAGTTACTAGACTTTCTCAATTGCTGATTAGTATAAGGCATATTTGCTTCATTGCGTATTCCATTATTACGTTCATAATACTTGAAAATTCTTACAGATCTCACTCACCTAAAATTTGTCACACATTCAAGCAACCCTCTCTTCAAAATGCTCGAGATCCACAAAGGTGCAATGCTTCAATAAAAAAAACAAAACGGGTGCGGTATGGTTAAAAGAAGATACAGAATACAACCTCGGAAGAAGGAATAAAAGTTTTCACCCACGGAGAAACGACCTGTTGATTTCAATCAGTGGCGAAGAGTTATCAATGAGGAAGTGAACAGGGAATGCTGGACACTTACTCCTGTGAAGAACTAGGAAGTGCAACGCACCTGGCGAACAAAGAAAGGCGTGGATGCGGAGAGAAGAGTTTAGATTGGACAGAATGAGTAAGTAAAGGAGAGGGATGAAAGGGAGATTCCAAATATGGCGAGCGAACGATCGGAGAATGCGTAAGGTCGTTACGGGAGAAATTACGTCCTGGCTGGGGAAGAGTACAAGCTCCTCAACGAGTTGCATCTTCCGCCCACTAATCCTTCGGTAACCAAACTTACTCACCGTGTTACACCGAGAGAGGGAATGACGGAATCTTTGGCGAAGGGGTGAATTAACCTTCCGTTGCCGAGGTAAGCATTTTCCAGAATTCCTCTTCCCATTGAAATTTTCAAAAAGCGATACGATCGAGTAAACGTTGCTTATCGTATCTTCAAAACAACATTTCTAAACAATCCGAGGGATTAATGGACAAGGAGGAAGTTTTGCAAGACCGGGTCTCGAACCCGGATCTTTCACTCGCCTGGTATTTAATTTTTACAACTGATTGACTGTGATTCCAATCAAGCCTGAATCCTTGAGACGAAATTATTTTTGGTGAAAATATTTAATAATATTTCGAATATTTAGCAATAAAGCGACAACCGAGTGACCCTATGTGACTAGAAAATACACTCACAGCCGTTTAAATATACTATATTTTCCTTAATTTCATCCTTCAGAATTTTTTAATTAATATTAGTGCTAATTTCCGGTAAGTAAAGTTTAATTTAAAAGTCCTAAGAAGTGTAGACTAAGGTTTCTTATGAAACTAAGTAAGTAAAGTTTAATTCAAAAGTCCTAAAAAGTATAGCTTAAGGTTCCTTATGAAACATGAATCTACGTTTCTAGAACCTAACATTGGAAGAATACTCGCTACCATTAACAAAAGATACTAATCCCCTATTTTTGATGCGATCTGTAATGTGGGGATTTGCATGTATAATGAAGGGAATCTTCCATTCTCACAAGCGTATACAGTAAGCGAATCGAATAAGATGCGTATCGTTTAGGGACCTCCGGAAGTTTGCAATGGTGAACCTCTGAGAGGAGGTAGCAGTGATGATCTTAATTGACTTAATTCCCATAAAATCGCATACATAAGATCTTCAGAGCTGATACTTCCTAATGAATTATTTTAAGACAAATAGATGTGATGAATTAGAAAGAATATTAGAGATAATTGGAAAATAGATCAAAACAAGATATGATTTTGAAACGTCGATGCCTCCAACTTCGAGAAAATATTTGCAAAATATTGCACTTATGAAATAAACAATACAGAAAATTCTTGTGAATATAGGAATATAGGCACTGTACAAAAGAAATCTTTTAAACACGCATCGATTAAGTTATTGCATTTGTTAGTTATTTTGCTAACTCTCTCCAATCTTGCCGGTAAATTCAAAAAGATATCGCAAATAAATGCAAAAGGCGATCTTGTACGCAAAACTTCTTCTCCTGCTTCCATGGGTTTACGACGTTTACAAAATTAAAAATTCAAGATTTTCCATGCTTTAGTAATTTAAGTATTCTTTCATCAGTTCCTGATCACGATGTGGTTAAACTACGATTTTATTATTCCATAGCTGCATGTTTGCGTTCAGTATATGGTTTAGAACCGAGCCGCCAATTTTCCCAAAGTGTTTTGAATAAGTTTTTATATCAGAAACCTAACTACATTCATAAAAAATTGTCATATTTTCTTTATTGTAGATGTTTGGTAAACATGTATATGTATATCTTCGGTATAGTTGTCTTCATTGCATAGTTCGGTTTGTCATACCGAAGATCTGCAATCGTCAATTAAAATTTTTGTTTCGACGAAAAGTTAGCTTTAACTAAATAGCTAGAGAATAAGTTAAGCATATATATTTTTAATTATTTGGATATCAATTTAAGTATGTGCCACACGATTTAGACTCGGATAAATGTCTATGGATTGGTAGGTCTAAAATAAGATTTTTCACTTAAAAGCATGCCGAAGTGACTGATAAAGCTCCGAATGTGGCCATTCAAAAATAAAAAATAAAGCAAAACCTTTTCTTCTGGGTCCCGTGGTCGATGCCCAGTAAGAACCGTTTTATAAATCAGTCGTAGCGCGTCCATAGAAAGTATAGAGACACAAAAACACATAACACACTGACACAAGCAGAGTCATCCTCAAATTCATCATAAAATAAGAGGGGAAATTTGAAATCGACATCAAAGGGCGGCAGTTCTAAGAACAAAAGGGTCCGACACGAATTACTAAAACGGCTTCCCTTTCAGTAATATCTCTTCAACTTTCTTGCAAAAAATATCGAGCACAGGGCGATAAACTCTGAGATTTAAGCACAGCCCTTGCGTCCGGTTATTGAATGATTTCCCCTTCACTTATTTTTTTCGCCAAATACGGTCCCCGAAGGCGACTACCGATCTCCAGAACAAGTTTCCTTTGGCAGGTCTACACTTTAAACAAAAAGGTTCCGGTGCTATTGGACTTTTTCTGCTGCCATGCGAGTACGTGGCTATTGAAGATGATTCATCCAAAGGAACAATCCTCTTCGAAGAGAGCCTAATAAATTTTTACCAGGAAGATATCTTGTGCTCATTCTAAGTGACAATAGTCTGCTTCTCGGAATCATAATTCAACGTACAGTTTGAATTTTAATGAGAAAATCCTTTGAATTTGTGCTGGAAATATCCAGTCGTTTTCTGGGTGGCAGTTATGATGATTACTTCAATGGTTCAAAGAAATCATAACTCAAAAGTAGAATCTTATTATGAATAAATTAATGATAACGTATGGAATAATAGTCTACAACATAGTAAATCACATGATAACCAGGATTTTGTATTATACTGAGGATGAAATGCTAATTGGTGAGACGAAAATCAATTCCCATCGAATGTCATACCTATTTAATGAAACTATCGAGAGATACAATTTGACATCTAATAACCTGTAGAAAGTAGTGAACAAATAAAATTCGTGGAGAGAATTGTATCGAGTCATGATTGTATCTATTTTTCTCCAGCTTCTTCTATACCTTTTTCTAGACCCATGACTGCTAACGAGAAAAGCCAAGTTACTCCCGAATTTTCCTATTTCCGATATGATAATAAACAGTGGATTCTATTCTCCATTTTCATTCAAATATGTCTAAGGTAAAATTTTAAATATATTGTAATTTTACTCATCAATAATTCTATATTCTACCTTAAGAGGTGATTTCTTCCAGTGAGGTGTAAATGTGTTAAGAATTATAAAACTGAGACAGCAGAAATTACATATAGTATCTAGGTATAAAAATTTAAGGTATAAATTGCTAAAACAAGATGCGTGAGAACAAAGAAAGCCATAAGATAATGAGTCCTCAAACGATATGTTATTCTGAAATTGAAAATCACATTGTAAATGCGTGAAGGTAACGATAACCTATTCCGTAACGTAAAAAATCCAGCTGAAGCATTCCTTGTATATTTTGATTATCACAACCTTTTTCTATAGATTTTCTATAGATTCAAAATTTAGCAGCTATATTCCTCCTTAGTTTACAGTTTCTTCTGATTACTTCAGTTTATGAAACCGTGAAAGGAGCTTTCTTCCTCATCGATTAGGTTTAAAATTATCAATGGCATTAATAAATAAGGAAGTTATTCTTACAATATAATCGGTTTCGGAATTATAAATCAAAGAGAAAGTGTAGAAGATTAATGATCCATACAATATGCACCAAGGAAACACCTCGCACTGCTCCTTACCTATATAAGGAATTAACTCTTAAAATTTTTCATTGAAATAACTCTACAACGTCGTGATTGTTTTTGGCATCTCTGCAATGCTACCGTACTAAATATATATTTCATTTTTAGATTAGAAGGTAAATCCATCTATTTATTATTTTTTTACATATTTTCGAACATCGTAGAGAAAGAGGAATTCTATATTTTCTTACTCTTCCTTACCATACTAAAGCACCTTAATTTTCTGAAAAACAGAGCTACGTAAAGTTTAAATTTTTACGATAGAGAAACGATATCATGTAGAAACTGCGGGACTCTCCCGGAAACTTTCTGGACGCAAGAGAACTTTTGGAAATTTAGCACAGAGCAAGTTCCTTTTCGTGGAATCCAATGTTGCATCCGTGCATAAAATTCTTATGCATGTCTCAGATGTGATTGCTGTAAGCTTCTCCTCATTGGTATGTTGAGCGAAGAAGCTAAGAAAGCACGAAATAGGAATTTCAGGATGTCCAGAGAAAGCCACGGCTGAAGACTTTCCAGGGAGGACACAAATGAGAATTTACTCAACATGAATGTATTATCAGGCACAACTATCTCTTCCCAAGGGAAATTTGCTTCCTAATACATGGCAGTCTTCCATGAGATAAAATTGTTGGACACTATTTAAGAAGACAGGAAGCTATATATAAATTAATAATTTGACATGGAGATTATTTATCATAAGAAGAACAAGCCTTTAAAACAGTTTTCATATATTCTCATGAAAACCATAGCCGTACATATCCTCGAATCCTATGTTTTAGCAATTTTATTTATATTAAAAGTTAAGTAGAACAACTAACAAAGATCTTATCTCCTACTTTATAGAAAATGTAGAATAAAACACTTCCCAATAACTAGAAAATAATATTAGAGAAAAATAATATACCGGCTAAATAAGAATAGCCATATGCAATAATAAGAATACCTCAATTGAGAAACAAAACTAAAGCAACCCATCAAACCAAACAAAACAAATGACCCTAAGTATCTAAATGAACAAGTGATAATTGCAAATAAGATCTCACCCGAGTTGAAACCTCTTGCCGTGAAATACTTTCATAAACCAGAAGGAGAATAGAAGGAGGTTAAAATATCTGCAAGACTCATTAATAAAATCTCATTCAACAAATTTAACCTGATATTTCTCGGTCTTCCTCTATCTTTAAGGCCACTCGTATTCTCTTCAAATATTATCCTTGTTTCCTGATTAATCAATTTTATCAAAGATCCCAAACCAACATGAAGCACCCCTTTAACGCTGGTGATGTTGCCAGTATTTTATTATTTATCCACGTATACTTCCATTTATTCCTCGTTATCTCCTAACATAATTCTTTACAATACTGCTGACACTCAATTCTGCAGAGATATAAAAAAGACTTTAACATAAACAAGTCACTCAATTTTATTAGATGGACGTTTAGCGATCCTTGACCCCTACACATCTGTTTTTTATGAAGCACTTCAAGTCTTCAAGTCGCTCCTCCCAAGACTATTTACCATACTTTTGCACCACCCACCAAGCCGGAGTTTGATGTGTGCCTCCTCAGCGTTTGCATCATAAACCCAAAAATTGCGCTGCATATTCGTTGTGGTGATGATTCAAGATATTACGGCCATGTTCCAAAACTTCTATCAAGTTTCTTTTGAAACTCGTAAAGTGCCAGAGGTTTCCTCATGAAAATTTTCCTCGGTTCGGCATCGATTGGAATCGACCCTAAGGGACCAGCACGAATAAAACCGTATCTATCGGAGAAAATACTAACGCACAGCAGCTAGTTTCGTGGAACAACGATGAGATACACAACATCATGTCTGAAATGCTTCGAGGAAGCTACAATAAGTATAGCCGCAGGAAAGGAGAAGAAATGTCTTAATCTCAGCTACGCGGAGAGTTCCAACAGGAGAAAATGAACGGCACTTCTATGAAAAACGAAACCGCGGAGAATTATGGTGGAGAAAGATTGCCATGCAACGAAATATCCTTTATAGGGGACAATAGGTAATGTACTTCATTCTGATATCTGAGAAATTGTTCTCAATACGTACTTCGAAAAACGACGTTTGATTATATACTGCCATACCTTTCTTGGAAAAGTTCTAATTTACTTTCAACTCCTATATGGTGAGGATTTTATAAGCATTTTTCATTGTATAAATGGCCTGACAAGCGATATGAAAGCGGTTTATCTCACTTCCTTCTATATCGGATGGGTTTGCTTGGTCTACTACTATTGCCTCTACTGGATTATGAATAGTATTCGTATATTACCTTCCCTAAATCACTATTTAAGTGAGTTTTATGACCAAGAGGTTTAGAATCATTATTCTGGAAAATCTCAGACATCTGCATAAAATATAATGCTGCAAATGAAATAAATAACATTAACTTTATTAGTTACACAGTAATCTAGTTTCATTTAAACCTGGATATGTTCCACCACGTATCGCTGGCATTAGTTAATTACGCTTCTACAAATTTACTTCCCGCCATTCCAGATTCAGAAAAGAGTAAGGTAAAGTAAAATAATGCAAATTATTAATGAAACGTCCTCTTAAATCTGAAAAGAAAAGCCAGATTTCGTCAGGCATTCGCATCAAAAGATTATGCAAAATGTAGCCCGAAAAGGAGGAAAAAGGATAAAAATACGAAGGAAGCTTAACAACTGGAGTAAACTTTGAACGTGCTAACAGAAATCGGCTCAGAATTTTATGTATTCCGACATCATCCAAAATTACCATAAACAACTGTGAAAATTCGCCAGGTAAAAAAAAGCAACCATAGGAGAGCTAGGCGCCTCCGTCTACCTAATGTTGGGTTCTCGCGCGAGGGTATGATATTTAACAAAATTGCCCTCATCAGACGGCGGTAAATAAAGAAGAACCCTCGTATTTGAAAAACATTAACTCCCAGAAAAAAACTTTCATCTTTCGCATTTTTGATTTTTCAATATCATCATCCCTAAACCTGCGAAATTTCGCCTCAGCCCGGGGATTAATGAGAATGAACCGTTCTTTCCCTCCTCCTTAACACACCTTCCGGATGACGGTAAAGCTGTGTCGACCGCAGCGGGCGAGGTCGTCTAAATGCTAATGTAATGGTCCGAGATTTTCTGGTGGAAAGCGAATGTTAAGATGCCCTCACTTCCTCTTCTGCGCGGTGCAGTGTGAATGGAATGCGGAGAGAATCGCCGGGGAAGAACGCACCCTCTGGGTGCCGATTGGAAGAGGAATGTGAATCTGATGGGCGAAGGAATAGAATGGGCGGTGCTGGAGGAGAAAGCAAATTAAGGGAAATAGATGAAATGCTGCCGGAGCCGTATAACGTTACAACGGCGTTTATGGAGGGAAGATGGGATGAAGGATCGGTGTAACCGGAGAACATCTTGCGGGAAGAGAAGATGATTGAGAGATGAGAATTTCTGATGGATTTCGGTGAAACTTGTGCTTGTTAAAATGATCTGATTAGTTTCCGTGTTCGGTCGATTCATCGGATGTAACTTATCAGATGACGGTGCATCCTCTATAGCTACCTTTCGCCCCTTAGTATATTTGAAGTACATCGCATACAAGGAGAACTAGCTGATATAGGGCGATTTCATTATAAACAGTGTAAATTAGCTTACTCCACAAGTAAACGAAGGGCTGTCGACTTCACTAGTTTTATTTATAGTAATATTTTATAACTAAAAAATATTTATCGCTAAACAATATCTGTTTCGATGTATTATAATTCGATAAGTAAGTTAAAATCGTGTTAATTAAGATTCACATGAAAGAATGGAAATTACAATTATCCTATTAAAATTATTTTAAAGTACACAGATTATCCGGGAAAAATAATCTGAAAAACATCTTTTGATATATAAGTAAAAT
Organism: Pachydiplax longipennis; assembly: GCA_036926295.1. NCBI lineage: Eukaryota > Metazoa > Arthropoda > Insecta > Odonata > Libellulidae > Pachydiplax > Pachydiplax longipennis. The sequence goes on along the minus strand of JAVFKF010000004.1, from coordinate 34,834,185 downwards.
GAGAAATGTATGGTAATCTCAGGTCTATGAGAAGAACGAAAGAAAAAATGCAGGAAAGAAGAAAATAATAAATAAATAAAAAGATCACACAAATATATGAAAAAAGCAATGAGGAGAATATGGAAAGCTCGGGAAAAAATCATTATGAAATAGCTCAGGAAGAAATGTAACATTTTTAATCATTGCAACAAGGAATTAGTAGGAAAGATTTTTCAAGGCATGGGGAAGAAATCCAACGAAAATAGAAAAAACTATCTAGGCAAAGAACATGCATTTTGCAAGTAAAACAAAATGGATAGTGTGTTAGTAGTACAACGATGCTTGCAGTATGGTAACATCTTAGATGGAATGAGTATTTTGCAAAAGATAAGTACGACAATATCTTTTCAAGGAGTAAATTGAAACTGAAGACTTAACTTCAGTTGGAAGGAGATTCCATAAAGGAGATGGCAATACCTTGAATAAAGAGGAAGGCATAGATAAAAAAACCTAATTAAACAGAGAAGGATATAACATAAATAAGTAGTAACCACAGAATGTAAATATTCAGAAAAACCTGAAATAATGAGAAAGACATTTTTAATGAAGAGATTTGACTAAGCAGTGAATTCGATAACGAATATTAAGCCGATCAAAGGTTTTTTTTATAGGATTCGATGGTGGTCCAATCATCTTATCAAACCGAAAGATTCGCAAAACCTCTCATCCTTCAACTTCCTCGATTTTAACTCCTCTCTGTTGTATTCATCATTATATCATCCAACCGAACCGAATGTTAATGAGCACGATCTGGGTGGGAAGACCCATCGACGTTTGATGGGTTAAAAGACGTGATCGGAAGTGGACGGTTTGATTTAAGTTCCTTTTTCAGACTCATCTTTGCTAGTCTTGCTTCATTTCCTCAAGCATTTCTCCTTATCTTACTGTGGCCATCTTCAAATAAAAAACTCTCCAAGGACGAACAACTTTCGCTTCCTGTTTCGTTTAAATTCGCCATCCCAACTTCCTGCCGAAGACGATCCACCGAAACCCGTCCTCAGCGTCTGCAGATGGAAGTTATTCGCGAAGACGAATGGGTTACTCTGTAACGTGTGTTAATCGAATCGGAACTGCGAGAAGAGACGGCGACAATTAGACATTGAAATGACACTGAATTAATCATCCCGGTCTTCTTATCGGCATGGGGTCTTATAAGAGATTTATTAATGTGACTGTGAATTGAAGCACCGCAAGAAATGTATCGAAATACAAAAATATTTCTTCTATCTTTGTATCTGTACGTAGTAATTACGATCTCACGGTATTCACTTGTAAGGTACCTTATCTAATTTAATTTATGGTTACTATAAACAAGCTTCTTTCAATTCATATTAATGCCTAAGAAATAAATAAAAAACAAAAACTTATGCCTTTACCACTGAATTACGTCCATTATTCGTTTTCATATTATTATTATATATTATTTATATCTTTCTTCAAGAAGAAAGATATAAATAAATTCACCTGGTCAGCTCGAGGTCACCGGTCTCTGATTGATTATATAATAGTCAATCAGAAGCTAGCCACAAGAATAACAGACACCCATATATATAGGGGAGCAAATATCTACTCTGATCATTTCCTTGTCCAAGCAAAAATACAACTATGGTCAAAATGGAAAAAACAAAACTTAAGAACAAAGCCGGTAAAAGTAGAAAACAAAACATTCAAAACATATCTGTTAAAAGAGGATAGCATCCGGAGATTGTACCAACACAGGCTGACACAACTGCTCGAACTAATAGAAACAGACCACAATGTTAATGTAGAATGGAAAAACATTAAGAATGCTGTTACACAAATATCAATGGAAGTTTTAGATTACAGAATCAAAAAGAAACGAAAAAGAGGTTTAAAAATTTGGAACGAGGAGATAGCAGAAGCCATTGAAGAAAAGAACAAAGCATTCAGAGAACATTTGCAAAAAAGAACAGAGGAATCAAAGGAAAAGTACCACAGCATAAGGAATCATACAAAAACAATAGTGAGAAAGGCGCATATGGAATCATGGGACAGATTTATTAGTGGAATAGAGGATGATCTGCATGGAAGACAAGAAATATCATATAAACTAATGAAACACCTCAACAAGTCAGAGAAGGATACAGCACGGTTGAATGTTATACCAATGGAAGATTGGATAAAACATTATAAGAAATTATGGTATGATCCAGTATTAAAGGAAGTGTTTAAAATGCCAGAAAAATCAGTTGATGTAGACCCTATTGAATTGAAAGAACTAGAAGACGCTCTGAATAAAACAAAGAATAGAAAAGCTGCTGGCATAGATGGAATTGATTCGGAGCTGATAAAGTATGGAGGTAAAATTCTGGAAAGGAGAATGCTACATTTGTACAATATGTGTTGGATAAAACATGAGATCCCGGATGAATGGAGGGTTGCCAAGGTTGTATCACTATTTAAAAAGGGAGACAGAAGTAACCCAGAGAACTACAGAGGCATAAGCCTTCTAAATACGGCGTACAAAATATACAGCAGAATAATTAATACTAGGCTACAAGCTATCTCTGATTATGTTTTATTAGAAGAACAAGCTGGCTTCAGAAAAGGAAGATCCTGTATTGACGATGTTTTTGTATTAAAACAAATTATACAAAAACGAAGAGAATTCAACCTAGAGACGCATTTAGCTTTTGTTGATTATGAAAAGGCATTTGATCGTGTTAACAGAAATATGCTGTGGTCAATTATGGAGAGAAGAGGTTTCCCTAAACACTTAATAAAAGTAGTTCAGAGCCTATACAAAAATACCAGAATTGTGATTGATGCTGGAAGACAAATGACTCAAGAAATTATTACTAACCAAGGTGTTAGGCAAGGGTGCAGTATCTCACCTACACTGTTTAATTTATACATAGACGACCTTACAAGGGAATGGAAGAAAGATAATGTAGGTCAAGGTATAGAACTGAGACCCTCTGAGTTTGTAAACACGTTGCTATTCGCTGATGACCAAGTTATTATTCAAGATGATGAAGATAAATTACAAATGGCTGTCTACAAATTACATCAATTAAGCAGCATGTATAATCTAAAGATATCAATAACTAAAACGAAAACCATGGCATTTGTAGGAAACAATCCAGTAAGAACCAAAATTAGCATAGGAAGTAAAATACTTGAGCAGGTATCCCATTTCCAATACCTAGGTTGTGATATTACATATGAAGAGGATAAAGATATCACGAATAAAATAAGCAATTTTCAGAGGATCAATGGGACAATCAGAAGAACCTTAAAAGGGAAAACAAGGAGGGATACTCAACTTAAGTTTTACAAGGTGATGGCAGTTCCTGCAATGTTATATGGATCAGAATGCTGGGCAGCAAAGCAAAAAGAGCTTAAACAAATAGAGTCATCGGAAATGCAATTTCTACGAGCAGTGAAAGGATGTACAAGGCTGGATAGAATAAGGAGTTCATCCATACGGGAAGAACTAGGTATAGAGGCGATGTTAGACAAAGTAACAAGCTACAAGAATAGCTGGAGAGAGCATGTCGAACGTATGCCTCAAGAAAGGCTTCCAAAGCAAGCTCTGGAGTACAAGCCATTAGGCAAAAGAAATGTTGGTAGACCAAGGCTTAGATGGTGAAGCGGAACAGGCAATGTGCCTAATCCTGGAAGGCAGAAGAAGAAGAAGATTCGTTTTCATTATTCCTCATAATTGAAACGTGATATCCAGAAGTTTCATCCAAAGCGTTTTGTTCACAGTCGGTTAACCTAAGAGATATTTCACCCAACAGATATTACACTAAATGGTACTCTAAAAAGCGAGTGAACTAAAAACAAGATAATGCCGTAAGAAGAATTATTTAGTCTAAATGCACAGGAAGTCGCAAATAAGAACCATAATTATAACCATCTTTAAATTAACTGTGGTTGGTAAAGAAGCAGTCGATAAATTATACATAAATATATAAATATAATATTACTAATACTAGCAGATAAATTATACTATTACCTATTTATACACTCTCAAATACTACCAGAATAACGTCTTGAATTGTTTCGAATTCATGAAAACATCCTTATGATGAAATATATGTTGGATTAACCGACTCTTGGGTGAACTTTGGATGAAACGTTCCTTGGGCGAAATGCTTTGGGTGAAATAGTGCACTATATGTTTCAGCTTAATTATTTAATTTTCCTTTTTCTTGTTTAAAAGGAATAGAAGATTTGATCTCATTCCTTTTGATATATTACACTTTATGACGATAGAAGCATACTAGTTCTCATGTGCCAGCTAACGTTTTTTAATGTATATACAGAATTAATTTAGATTTATGAATATTGATACATAAACCTTATGTAATGACTAATGAACAATTTTATATTATCTAATGAATGACGTTCATAAATTTCTGATTTGTTAATGTACTGTCTGAAGGAGGTGTTTGAAGGGTTTTCCTTTCCCGTCTTTGGGCGAATGCCAGACAATGTTAAAAATTACTCCGTTAGTTAGACAACTCTAGAGCGTTTCCACCTTGTCAAAAGTCCAAATCGCTGTGTAAAAATAAATAAATACGTTGGAAGCCTTCATATTACCACAACCATGCTATATTAATTTTCTCTTTCCTTTCCAGGACAAATAAAAACAATCCAATCATCCAAAACGGCAGGAGAGACTTAAATGGAGGAAAGAGATGGGAGGAAGAGAGAGAGAGATGGAGAGGAAATGAGAAAATCCACTTGGCGAAAGAGGCAACAGGTGTAGGAGGGTGAACGGAGGTCATGGCACCTCTGGATGCTGGATGGAGAAGGGTGCCTGTGTATGGAATGAGATGGGGGGTAAGGGAGAGGGTTGATGGAGAGGACTGAGCTACGCACAAGGGCGCCACGTTTGGGGTGGAGAGGGGAGGAAAGTCTCGACGGCTCTTTCTTCTGCAGAGGGTAGAAGAAAAGAATGGAGAGGGATGGGGAGAGATTCGAAAGAAGAGAAAAAGGAACGAGAGGTAGAGTGTGGCGGAGAAGGGAAGAGGGAGAAGGAAGGAAACAGGATCTAAGGTACAAAAGTAAAAGGAATAATCCTCTATTCGAAAGGATAATTATGGTCTCCGCCTGAAGTGTCTTCATGAAGCGGTGAAAAATTAACAGGTGAGAATCAATTGCTTTGCTAAATAAAATGAAGGATTAACTGATACCAAAGTGTTTGAATTATTAAATTTTCGCAAATTCGCAAAGTTACCGTGTTTAGGAGTATTTTTCTATGAATTTAAATTATAAATCAACTACCAGTCACACTCTCATGTATTGCAAATGTTATTTTGGAAATATTGTAAATTGAAAATGGGAAATAAGGTGTTTTAGATAATGTAACTTAAAATATAACGCTTGACACCTCGGTATACCTTACTATAGGATAACATTTTTGGAAATAAATAACCAAATAATACACCAGAAGATTATACTTACAGAGACATTATACAGAGATTATAGATTATATAGAGATAATTTGGTAATTATAAATATAATTATGGCACAAGGCTTTAAGGTCTTCGATGCATGATGCATAGGCGATATTATGGCTGATACAGTATTTCCCTTTGATTACTTGTGAACGTCTTTTCTCATTTATTCTTCTACAATAGCAAGGGTTGTCTATGGATTATTCAAAAATAGCTTAGTTTTAGAAAATGTTGGAATATTTTACCTAAGCTTCCATGATTTCAAATCAGAATCACACTTTGGTAATGGTAATAATAACCTTCATTGAATAACCTTCCCTATACTACTTATCACTAATGCTTCCAATTTAAATTCAATGCTTCCAATTCCAATATAATGCTTCGTAAAATCAAAATACCTTGCAATCATAAGACCTCCGGGTGATGAAATGAACTTACTGCATGCAAAATTATGCAGAATGTTTCTTGCAGAAGTGGACTTGTATCTTCTGGATTCAAAATTGAGAGTCCAGGTGTACAACAAGTATGCAATACTCTGCAGAATTTAATAATGTGAAATGTTTGAGAGTTGTGCGCCCGAAAATGGGCACATCTGGCACCCGAAAACTGCACGTTGCATAAAAACGTTGCAGCTTTTGGCTGAGGATTTGAGGAATAAAGCTGAAATCATGCTGAGGTCCGGGATATTTATTCAGTAGATCGTCGCTCACTTAGATGCCAATTTGGCTTTTTTTGATGCCGTTCAACGAACCCAGAAAAGTCGCAAAGAAGTCGATAAAACGAGAATGGCATATCTCTAAAGAGATTATTGTAGTAAAAAGATTTTAATTTTTTATTTACATAAAAACGTTGCAATGTGGTCAGTGGACCAGGTGGCAATGGTGAAATTTGATTTTATAATACAATATACAATGGTTGATTTTATAATATAACATAATATAACGGTGAAAATTTGATTTTATAATTATAATATCAGTCCAAGAATAGCATTATTTAAATATATAATACTAAATTCTTCCCAGAACGAAGTAGGAGTTTGATTTATAAAAATATTAATCACATGATGGTAAGAGTACTATATAGAGGATGTAGAGGATCTATATAATAGTAGTATTATTGTTAAAGGTGCTTCTATTGTTAGTTAATAATTATTGTTAAAAGTGCGACCTTTGATGTCACTTGGATTCACACCGGGAATCGAATGCGGGACCACCTTCATCAAAGTTGAACGCGCGACCCATGTGGCTATCTGGAAACTCCAGAATCTATGTAATAGAGCATGCTAGATAGAGTGTGATGTTTCTTTAAATGGAAAGAAAAGTAGTTAAATAAAGAATTAAAGTCCTTCTTTAAAAGGAAAGTCGCAAGATTTAGCAACAAAATCGCTAAATTTACAACTCTTGTCCCTCATTCATTCGATGAACCCACGGAGAAATTGAATACTTGAGAAAAAACAGTAAAACAACATGTAAAAATGAAAACGAAAAATAAGGATCAGAGCAGAAATAATAAAAGAGGAAACGAGAAAGGGGAGAGGCCGGGAGATGAAAGGAAAGCAGTGGAAGCGGAGATTGAAGAAGAGATGAGGAAGGATGCGAGAGGTTGACGACCGACGCAACGCAACTGAAAAATCCACGAGATGGCGTCACTGGTGCAATTTCAACGATGAGCTCACGATTGTTGGCCGATACAAGCGAGATAAAGAGTACAAAGTCGACAAGACGGGTTCTCCGATCGCATCTGTAAGTGAGGTAAGAATTCGAGAAATGCAAGAGAGGGAAGAGAAGGAAACGCCGTGAGGAAGACGAAACAGAAGAGTTAACAAGGGCGAAGGGGAGACAGGCATGGGGAAAGAAAACACCCAGGGATGGCTGTAAAAAAGAAATCGAGCCCTCTTCCGAGGATACCTTAACGCTGAACATGGGCGTGACCGATGTTATCGGACGGTAATTTACCGCGTGAAATTTTGGAGGCGTTTACTCGCCCTTAAACTTCGGGAATACGACAGAATTGATCTTTATTTGGACTTGTTTATCCGCTTGCGTGCAGCAGATTGCCGATTAAACGTGAAAAAGCGGAAAGGGATGCACTGCGTCGTAAAAAGAGCATCCTTTTACGAATTTACAGGCAATCGTATTAAGGCATGGTGATTTCATGCACATTTTCCCCATAGGATTCCAATATCTCAAATTTTGGAATTTCAAGACCCGGAAATGCACTAATATTTAGTTAAACTACCAAGAAAAAGTTCTTTTTATTTCGGGCCACCTTTTTTTCAGACTCGGCTGACGAATATTTATAATCGGCAAAAACCTAAGTTATGGCTATTATTTTTCACTGGTTACTTTTACTATAACCATTTCATAGAAGCACAATAGAATTAAGGAAAATGCTAATCCACACAAAGTGCTAAGTAACACTTTACAAACGAAGTTGATGTTTTCTAAATTATCTCTATTTTGGAATTTAATTTTGCGGTAGATTGGATTATCCAGAGACAATGGGTAAGCTCTTTCTCCTTGTGAATTGGAAGTTGTATTTAGTCCATCCTATACTTAATTGAGAATTTAATAATATTCTTTAGATTCTAGCAGCCACATGTGTTATGTTTAACTCTTCAAACTTTGGTAAAAACAATTTTAAGGTCATTGTTTTTGCTCAACGTTACTCTCCGTCTCTCAACTCATAAGAAGGTTCAGGCGTTAATATGTTGAATTTAATCATAATGGAAAGAAGAAAACACTGAGCAATCTCACTTCTAAAAACTTTAGTGCGACCTAGATTTGCTATAATCGTAACATATTCAGGCCTGATAATTAATTTCTATGCTTTCATCACATGAAATACAGTGACAGATGTCTTCGAGCTCCTATCATGCCATTTTATTAATACATCTCATTACATGGAAAGCTCTTTTAAAAGTTCAACTAACAAGTCCTTACGAAAGAATATATAAAGCATAGATGGTGAAGATATCGCGATAAAATCACAGGAATATGAGGAAAATCTCGCGAGGAGCAAAGATATAATCTTCCACGTGTAGAATGAAGTTAGAAAGAATATGAGACTCTAAGAGGCTTTAGATTGATGTGGATAATATGTCTCCCTTTTATGGTCAAGATTGAATGTGATAAGCATTCATCATTGCTGAATCCTGCCGACGATTAAGCAGTCATCAACATAACCACAAGAGGCTAAATGAAAATAAATGTTCTTCCATGTAAAGGCACGAATTAAGCTACCATATTGAATGTACCTTAGAATTAAAAAAGGAATTGCTGTTTGACTTGAAAATCTGAGCGAAAAATTGGAGATAATTTCGAGGAAAGAAATAATAGAATCTTAAATAAGGTGCGACCCTTAAACGTTGACCATGGGACTATCATAACAGAATTTCATTAAATATCTACAATAGTTTTCCCTTGTTCAAAGGTTATTATTTATAACGTTTTGTCGAAGGTCACAAGGAAATACTGAGGCTTTGGTCATAGCGATACGTGTAACTTATTGCGCGTATTTATAAATTTTTATGTACTTAAAGTCAATCTTAGTGCTGCGGAAAATCGAAATATATTATTCATATTTGTATGGCATTATAAATCAGACGATATAGCCTTCGTTTATTCATAACACATCAATAGATAAACCACTTCTCTAATAGTCTTAACTATATAGTCCAGTGTATTCAAAATCGTGTGCCGTGGATCACTAGTGTGCTGCTAGAGGTAGTAAATTTTCCGCGAAAAAATTGATGGTTGTATCGATGCGATACTTTGAATGTTCGTGATTTTTGCAACTTATATGGACGTTTTATTTGCATTTGATATGCCGTAAAGGAAACTCCACCTCCTTGGTAGAATATAATACTGAGGCAAATCCTAATAAATTTACCGAAAATCTTGTGAGGTTGTCTTGAATCTTTAGAGAAAATTTACCCGTTAAAGGATTATAAAAGCACATATTAAGTCTTATTTCTAAATTCTTCAAAGTATATTTACTTAGTATCTTTACAGAAACAACAAGTGATAGCAGAGACCAGGGAAAAATAGCAAATCATTATTTTACACAACTTGATGTATCACTCCTTTATTGCTTCTGCTACGATATTTTCGTATTTATTGTGCATTTCTTTTCTTCATTAGAAGCACATTACAGAAATATACGAGCAACATGTTCGTAAGCTTATTTTAATCGATATTATACCACCAAAGAGATCGATAATACCTGATATTCGGAGTGATTAAGTGGAAGATTGATGGCACAGCGAAGGACCAAGATCAAATTTATACCATAATTTCGCAAATCTTCACCTTCCAAACCGGCAACACGGGTCCGCAAATCAGCTTTCACACCTACGCCAATTCCCATCCATCCATTTCCTCTCCCTATGTTCTCGGAATATCTATAAGGAGGAATTAGCATATCCCATCCATCCCGTGACGAACCTTCCTTAAAGAGAAATGACGAAAGAGGAAGAGACCGATCCCCCGGAGATGAGACAACCACCCTATGACAAACGCAACTCTTGCAGAGACCATCCGAGCGAGGAAGAAAGGAACGACTGCTGATAAAACACCTGCGGCGGGGAGGGAAAAGGCGAATAAAAAACGCGGGGTAACGGAAACAAAGGGAGCGGAATGAAAAGGTATGGAAACCCCGAAGTTACGACGGGACAGTAAAGAGATGTATGCGGAGGAGATGTCGGGAGGTGCGAACGTGGGAGAGAGAAGGGGAACTCCAGGAAGATGTTGTAAATGGTGGGATGCTGGCCGGAGTGAAGGACCTCGACCTGCTGGGAAGGGCGTTCGCACGACCTTGAACTCGGCGAGAGTGCGTTTAATGGTCGAATGGGGGAGGCGCAAGAAAAAGGGGGGGCGCAAGTGAGAGTGTATGATTGAAGGGGCTGCGGGAGGTGGAAAAAAGGGAAGTTGAGCGTGGGTACGAAAGAATGCTGCGGAAGAGAGAAAGAGGTGAAAAGGAGAAAGGAAGAGAATCGGAGAGAGTGAAAGGATGCGTGGGCCCCCAAGAATTATGGTCCGAAAATTCTTTTGAAAGTCATGTCTGACTCCGAATGCTATTAACCCCTCATGGACGGCGATCCGAAAAGGGGATTCGAGGATTGGAGTCTGCGATAGACGAGAAACGCAACACTTGTTTTCTGATAGAATGCCACCGAAGCGTATTGTCTGACAGACACTGGAAGTTATTATCGAAAAAAAAATTGACAAGATTCGCCCGCAAACTCGCACAATACCACAAAGTGGAGGATATGTTCCATTGTGAACTTATACCATGCAACCATTAGTGGCATAGAACAACTTTTTGTGTGGCTTCTATTGAATGTTTAAAATGGAATATCACTAAGTATAGCTTTAGGGGATCATCTTTGTTCAAAAACACTTGCGTGTATCAAACGTGTAAGTAGACGTAGATCCGACGCTATCGATTTAGCTATACTCTAGTGAACTTTGCAAACTGAACTAAAATGTATATGTAAATGTAAATATTACTTATATTGATTGAAGAAAGTATTTCATATAATTTTTCTACCTACTTATTTATAAAATTATATTATATTACTTATTTTTACCATTATTTATTTGTTCTATTACGTCAAAACACTTCGTGTTATCTTAAATTTTATCTGCTGTATAATGTTTCGCTATAATTGACACCCTAAAAGTACTTCATATAAAGCACTTCCTGACGAGTTATTAATTTGAGTCGGAAAGATCTGACTGTGAATATTACAGTTAAGGTTCAGTTAAGTACAAAACTGTTTTTATTTCTTAAATTAAAAATCAAAACTGGAAAAATTATTTTCTTAATTATGCATAATAATAATTAAATTTTAATAAAAATAATGAATTAGGTTGAATTTCGTAAGATATTAATTTTATCCTACAGACAAGTATAAAGCAATAACTCAATTTCCAAATATCGTTTATGAATAGAAATTTGCGACATCGGGAACCAATCTCTCATACTAAAAGCAATGTTATAACGACTACCGGCATTGATTAGCAACCCCTTTGATGTAAATCTAGCATTAATATTTCCAATTAGACATCTATTGATCTATTTTATAACCTAGCACATTCAGAATCAGTATAAAAGAGAATAAATAAGGCTTTCTCAACAAACTCATATAAGGAAAACGAATAAAAGTCGATATAACCGGCACTAATCTCGTAAAATGACGCTGAGAAGGGTGAAAGATCATTCGTGGCAAAGTAAAATTAAAGACGATCACTAAAACGAATATTAAGCGTACTTATCAAATTTTAAGTGTCCATTAAAATCCACTAATATTTCAACTTTGTCAGTAATTGGATGAATCCTGTACACAGTTCTAGCAAAGTAATTGCTCCATGAAAACCCTTGGCGCGGCGGAATCTCCTGTGGTGAATCACACATTGATGGAGTCCATTAAGTTTGAGTGGAAGTGCGAAGGTACAACAGAGAGAAAGAGAAGGATGTAAATTCTGCGGCTCTGTGGGTGTGCAGAAAATAAACTGGAGTGAGTCATGCAGATCCTCGTCAGTTCACTTGGGTTCATCCCATAGGATAGAGTTCAACGTAATCCATCTCATAATTTGCTTGTTTCGATATTTCTTGGCTAATTTCCTATTATAAGAGCATTTTTCATTCTTTGATGCACATGTTTTTGCGATTCCTAATTTAAGTGGCAACCGAAAAATCTTTAGGGAGTATGGCATTGTTATGCATCGTAGAATTTTCCTATTTATATTGGAAAACGGGTATAATGAAGAGACAAGAAGATGGAAGGAAATTAAAAAATATATACTTCGTGCTCTCCAGGATATGAAATTTAACTCAAGAAAGAAAAGAATTTTCAAACCAACTGAATTGCAGATTATGCGTACCAAGTACTCCTGACACATGTTCTTAGATTATGAAACAAAATCAAAAATTTACTTTTTAACAAATTTCTTTCTATGAATATAAACTTCCATACAAATAAACTTATCATTAATGATATAATGATCCCTATTACTCAGAAATTTTAAATTAGCAAAAAATCTACCCTGGGAAGCCGATTCAATAACAATGCAATTTCTTTCTGCATAAAAATATGGAATTCCAAGAAATGTAACGAGAGAAGGTTTTTCTGGAAACCTTCAAGAATTTATCTACTCGTGTTTTTTTCCAAATTAGGCCATGCTCGGATGGCGAATATTTGCTGTTGGTGAGTCAACATTTCATCACCAATAGTTATCAGCCCTTAGTTAGGATAATGATCATAGACTGCATCAAGTAGAAATCCATAGTTTCTCATTTTCATAAAGTCTATAAAAATGCTTCGCCTCTAATCTGAAAACACAAATTCAACGTTCGTTTCTTATAAGGGACTGTTAGACGCGTTGTTGAGCTTTTGTCTATACAAAAAGTGAAAAGTTTAATATTTTCTTAAGAATAATCCACTTCGAAATAGAGTTTAGCACACTAATGCTCATACGCTGAAGGGAAAGCTTTCCCGCCTTTGAAGGTAACGGATGTGCAGTATTGCATTGAGGAGTTTCATGCAGATGAGAATGACTAGGTGCCAAAATTTCCGCTATTCCGAAGAAAACCGTAGCCTTCGCCATGAGTCTGTTGAAATTTCATCGGAGGCGAGGCAAGGGCTCTCGCTCCTTCATAAGAAATAGTGCGTCATCACTCCTATATCAAGCCATGATTTAAGAAGTTGGTTGCAGTACAAGAGCAGAAACAATTATACGCCTGTCTGCGGATAATGCAGCCTGAGAGATAATCCTCAATGAGAAATCACCATAATCCACGGTGTAAGAAGGAGTAACATACAGAACAGTCTACGCCTGATTTGCCTAATCCTCCATAGAATAGGTGCTAAAGCATTACTTTGAGACGGAGATATTGCCGTCATCTCAGTTCAACGAGGGAGATTTAACAGGCTATAACATTCCTTCTACTCCGAATCTGAAATATCCTGCTCTGTAATAACAAACTTAATGAATTCCACTGATAAAATAGAATAATTTTTTTGATGAGTAACGGAAAAATTTCATATCCGAACCAGGCTTCTCGACGGCACCCTACGGAGCTTCCATAACCGCTTTCGATCGTAAAGTTATAATGAATTATGAAAGCATACAATATGCGGACATAAGAGTTTAAAAAATTTGTAATGCAAACCTTGCACTACGATCTTTACTTTCCTCACTATCGACGAAATAACTCAATCCTTCTTCCCACTTCCCTAACCACTTCATCGAATTCCCATTCAATAAATTTTTTCTAATGAATAATTTAAACTCACATTATTTCTAATTAAAAATGTTTAAGTAAATACGAAGAAATATAGGAAGTTATACCTTATTCTTAAAGCTTCTTTCAGGTGAATCTTTTGAGTAGTCTATACATAAGTTGAGTCGATAGTATTTTTCAAAATGGTATGTACAAACAGTCGATTTAAGCATCCTGAACATAAGCTACACATTAGCCATGCTTTCAAATTTGGCGATAAAATCTTTTTTAACTTAAATTGTAGCTCTGATACATTGCCTCTTACTTCCCTCAGTATAATTTTTAGAACTCATGTTGAATGCAGTGTTTTGTTATGAAAAAATATAGATATCACGCCGAGCGTTCGGAATACAAGAAAACGTTCCGAGACAAATTTTATTCGAAAATTTTAAGTTTTTTGTTGATATCCCAAGTTGCTCAAGTTCTGAAACATTCGAACTCTGGAGTAAATATTGTAATTGATTCGTAAATGGTTTAAAAAGTTCCCTTTTAAGACTATCCAACTACGTATTGCTTGAATAGTTGATTTTTTGAAAATAATAAGCAAAATCAAGCACAGTTAGATAATAAAAAAAGTAAGTTCTTTGTATACTTTTCAAAGGAAAAAAAATGATTTACAAAACCCGCCAAAAATGCTTTATTTTTTTAATAAAAGTAGAAGATTGTTCTATCAAACATCGCTGGAGTTTTTAGTAGTAAATTAGTTTGTTCAAGAATTTGTTAGTAATGCGCGGAAAGTGATTAAATCATTACTAATGACCCTTGGAAGACCTCTCGGACAACCTTGACTAACTCAGATTTAAACGCACCGCCAAGTTCGAATTTACGCACAGAAACACCGCCGGGCAAACTGGAAGCAGCAAACCCCTCCTAATACGGACTCCTATCCTTCCCGAAATCGTAGCGAGGGAAAGGACAACGTATAACTAATAGAAAACATTAGGCGAATGGAAAAAAACTCTACGGCAGGGGGATAGAAAGGGAAGTCGGATGGCCTCCGGTGTTGTGCGTAGGAAGGCCCGGGCGGAGGCGTCAGCGAGAGTATGGGCGGAATTAAAAGGAACGAAATGAAGACGAAAATGGTCACATTCCCTCATTATATCCCACTTCTCTCAGGCGTCCATCCGAGAAGGAATTTCGGCGAAAAACCGGAACCTCTCTCCACGAACGCAATTTTCTCAATGAGCCTGAACCATTAGAGAAACTTTTTTTATTTACCACGGACCTTATGGTAGATCCTCCGGGTCTAGGGGAGCTGAGGACATTAGCCATGGGGAGGATGAGCGATAAGACGAGAGGTATGAGAAGCGGAAGACCCGTTGACTATATTTGGCCGTCGAGGAAACCAAATATGTAGGTGGCTAGAGGCGGCAGAGCCTTAAAGAGTCACTTTTTTCGTTTAAGGAATCTCAGTCTGCAGACTTCTTTGGCCAATGACTCCCCGGAGATGTTTACGCGGCGGGCTTTAAATCTGAGCGGAGATGACTCGAGGGACGAAGCACGCAGATAACGATAAAATAGTGCCCTCTCATTTTGTTTACAGTTAAGCCTTTTATCTCGGTGACCGTGAGGCAAATGCAAAATCGTGCCGAGGGAAGAAGTTCGACGTTTTCACATTAAAATAATTAGGTGTTTTTTAATAACAAATGCGTGATGTGACCGGCGAGTTTTCGACCGGGCATGACCCAGCACTTTTAAGAGCGAGGAAAGCTGAAATTACGAAGTATTTTGAATTCACTTGAGTGATTTTCTTGCGGTATTGCAGTTCGAGTTAGTTTATTCGTGATCCAGCTGCTCGTAAAAATTACAGATGTCGCGCGATCGTCAGTTCCTTTCCTTTGTTTACGCCAATTGCTTTATTTATGGTGCTTTTAGCTCTGTTTGTCTTTTTTGAGTCGCTGCGTCATGTATTATGAGTTTATTATGACAACAAATACTTCGGCCAGAATAAAATCTTACGAAAAAGTATTCATTTTACTATGGTCACGGTAGACGATGTTTTTCACAGGTTTAAAGACCGTGGAAAATTTTATTGTGATCACTTTATTGTGATGTAGTTCCACTAAACTATGCCTTCCTCCGAGGAATCTAACAGATATTGTAATTCCTGATGTCTTGTCTTGATGAATTTTATATGGTAATCATGTTAATTAAGTTGATGATTCAAATCACTAATTAAGAAGAGCTAAGAAAGAACGCTTTGTACATGAAAAATGGCAATAATTAAGCTGTCTCAATTCAAAAGATCAAATGCATAACTTTTTTATTCAATCCTAGACAAATAGACCATAGTTAAATAGATTAAATTAACTCACAAGTTTACACCAAAAAGTGGGACCAGACACAATCCGAATCGTAAACATTAAGAAAATAGTTATCCAACCATGTGGCCTGAAAATTGCTTCCTTATTTCTGAATTCAATACCAGTTACCTTTTCAATATAATTAAAAAAATGACTCTTTAAATGACTTCTTTTAAAGTCCATTATTTTGCAATTATATTCAAATTCAAATAAAATATTCGTAAGTATCAGAATATTTGAAAGTATAAAATTATATAATTCAAGCAGAATTATTCAACTTAGAGTCGTAACAGTAAAAAAACCGTTATGCCTCTAGCGAAAGTTTTGTAAATTACGAGACCAATCATAAAATTAAAGCAAAAAATATCCGAATCACAATGAACAAAACAAAAGAAAATGAAATATATTTAATTCAGAGCATACCTCTGAGATACATAAATACAAAATGATGACTTGTTCAGAATTCCAAGGATACCGGAGTGAGTTATGATGTAATAATGACGCTTGCCTCAGTAATAATGACGCTTGTGATAGTTTTCGCAAAACACATTTCCGGCAAAATCTCTAACCTGGCGGCACCCTTTTTTCTATGAAAATCTTTTGTTTTTGACCACACATTAGCGACCACACGGGCGAAAACTGCGTAGCTCACTTTTGGGAGTGTTAAACGTTTTTCGGAGCCAAAACAAAAACAACACAAATTATGTTTCATCAGGCGCAGTTCGAAGGGCGTTGACTCCGCTTTCGGATGAGTTCATATATTTGCTATTTCCGAATTCTTAACTGTTCTTTAACTTCCTGCAAATTGCTCACTGTTGTGATAGCTAATAAATATTTTCTCTTATTCGGTATTTTTCTACCTGAGTTGGAGCTCTATTTCTATAGTTAGTTGGCTGAAATCCAAACGCAATACAAATCATATGAATCGTAAACTGGAGCAGATACACAAGGTATCTTACTTCTGTCACCACGAATGAGTCCTTATAATAACATAACATAGATCTGTACTGTTATGAAGATACTATTATACAAATACTACCATAAAGAGTCCATTCATTTAAGTAATACCCAATAATTAAAAAAAAACCTTCTGCTTTAGTGTAAAATTTCGGCGTGTTTTAATAATTCATAACAAGAAAATCATCGTGATTCCTAACACTGATATCTTCCCTGGAATGGAATGGAATGATTTCTATATAATTTATACGCATTATAGTTCTGGTAATGACAGCAAATCTAAAAAGTATACAATATACCGGAAGTAATTAAAGTCAACTTCCGGATGCAAAGGCGGGAAACATTACAATATCATTCTATTTAAATTATTCCGACTAAATATTTCTAAGTAAGATATACATTAAATTCAGGCAGGAATTCTTGATATTTTCAACCATTATATTATTTCCATATTATTAACATTATCCTCACACAAGGAAGACAGGGCTATTTATCCCTGATTCTTCTCCAGAATTCTAATATCAAAAGGGTATTAAATCACTGCTACTAGAAATCAGCCTCATACATGGCCAAAATAAAGATACCTGAGATATTTAAAACGCCACAGCTTAACATAATCTTTAAATCACGGCATACCTTCCCGTGGTAAATTTTAGAAATTCCTGTTTTCTATTCAATAAAAATACCTACATAATCCTTTGACTAATTCGTTAGCCTAAAGTATAGCTCGTAAAATAAGTTAGGAATGAAGAAAATCAGCTGAATATGCCTGACGTTTACAGCTCTTCCCACTGATTGAACATACAACTCTACGTCACCACCAAAATGACCTCCCATTTCGCTATCCGATGCCATTCAACTCCCTTTTTTATGCTGATCGTCCGCTAATTCCCGAAGCATTCCGAAGGACCATTAAAGTCTCTACGCGGGTCAAAATCTCTTCCACATTTTTCCACCTTCCGCGTTTAAAATTCTTGCGGATGATTCTGCCATTCAAGTCTCTTACAGCTCACCATTCCTCAGAATCCGACTCGTCTCCCAACTATTTCCGACCGCTGGACCCGGAACCCTTTTATCTTTTATTCTTCTCCTATTATTATTGGCCTCATTCGTCATCCGTGGAATGGCAGGTACGTCCCAATCGATGTTCGACTTTTTTTCGGGAGAATCATTCCGAATGCGTTTCGATCGGAACTGGAATGCTCGAAAGGAAGTGGTTGTGATGCTGAGATACACGGATCTCTCCGCGAGCTCGTCTTCCCTCAAAGGAAAATCCCGTTAAACTTTCTCATGCTCGTGTTCCCCTCATCAACTTACAGATGTTTTCTTCATTCTCGGCGAACGAGCCATTATTTTTTTGTTCGAATATTCAGCTTGTCGGTTTTCTCGGTTTCGCTTTTTTTCCACCGCGGCTCTTGTCAAAAGGCGGATTGCCTAATTGGAGTTATGCTCGGAAGTCCCAACGTGATTCAGAGTCGTAACTCATTCACAATGGATGCACGTGTCCTCTTAAATTCTACGCTAGAGTAAGATCGGGATGGTGTGGAGGAAGACGCGGAATAAACAGGAAACTCGCGATTTGATAACGGCGTAACTAAATGCAGCCGATTCCCAATGTGTTTGCATCTCGTTTAGAATTAATTTCACCAACTTCTCTCTGCATTAACTCGCAATGTAACTTGCCTGCATACGAATCATGCATAATAGCATCTTTTATATACAGCCTTATCTTATACCCCCATCATTATGGATACATATTTCTTATGTTCAAAAAATTAAATCTTTTAAAATCTACTAAGCTAATTCCCTTCTCCATACTCCTTCAATCAATTGTATATTTTCAATTAATTCAATGTTAATTATGTTCAATTAATTTAATATTTTTATATTTGATGGGCTACTTCTCAATCTTTTCATTGCATTTCATTTCCATATTATCATCGCACTTAATTTCCACATTATCATTGCATTTAATTTCCATATATTGTTGTTATCCATTTTCGCCAACTGTAACACTCTAATGCATTACTCTATTTTTTAGTAACTGGTTAAATGTTTGCATGTACGACGTGGCCATTCAGTTTCAATTCTGATAAAAGGACGTACGTTTTTATGCATGTAAGAAAACCATTTTTCTGCTTCATAAAGAATCTACATAAATAAAGTCACCATTTAGCAAATGAAGTAGTTGCTTTCGGTTAAAACTACCATTAACCGAATTAACATGTTTTTCCATCGCTGGTGATTCATACATTCAATTTAACAATGAAATCGTAGGTACCGTCCCATATTATATCATGTCCAGTCATATTATATCCAATTAAATCCTTATTAATAACGAATTGTAATACTTTCCAGTTTCATCCGCATGCTTTTATCAGCACAAAAAGATTGAATGAAAGATGAAACCCTTACCTTTCGCTGAACGTGAAGGCAAGTCTTTGTTCCTCGTCGAATGATCTCTCTGCGTCAAATTAGCGTCGACCTTCGCAATTATTCAATCCATCAGCAATTCTTCTTCCATTCAATTTGTCGCACTCCATCGCTGCCAAAGATAAAAGAGATGGATTGCTATTGTGTTAATATTGAAATTATATATCAAATCAAACAGACTTATTCAGGCAGAAACTTAGAGGAAAATCATTTATAAATATTACTACTTTGAAAAAAGTTACGTTTTCCATATGGAAAGATCTTAGAGTTTTGGAATATTTTGTATCAGCAATTAATGAAACAAGCAAGTCTGCACCAAAAAAACACTACCTATGACCTCCTTATTAACGATTTACTTGAGAATCAGACTTGCAATCCACGGCCAGTTTTAAGTAAAAAAGAAATATCGCAATAAAAAACAAATTTCACGAGTAAAATCGAACAGAATAATTTTCTTAGAACTTAGACACAGATGACAAAAACCAGAAAATTTGAAGTGAGCTTCATGGTATTGGTATATAGTAGTATATTGGTAGAGGTAGATTATTGTATCTTCACCTGAAACGAATCAATTAAAAAGACACTACCCAAATCGGGCATTACGCAGTGTAGTTATTAAAAATTATTATTAAGAGGAGAATGCTTCGTTTGTATTGTAGACAAGGTTCCTAAGTATCAAAGGAAAACGATTGGTTTTCTCAGACGATCAGGTTAGCAAACTGGAATTCCTGAGTTACTCAAACCGGATGCTATAACATTGAAAACATCCATTACATAACTGATGAAGGAGATGATATATTGAAACGGAGCTGAGAAAGCTATGGACGAGCTCATGGTAGCAACAGACAGTATTAAGATCCCAATCAAACATGCATTTTCATGAAATTCGCTAGCACCAAAATAAGTGAAGAAAACAAAAAATTTAACGCTTCAAAGATAAATAATTTCAGTTTTGGATCAGACAACCTAGACAATAGCTTCGTGATCTCTTAAAGGATAAAGGATCCCAAAACATAAAGTCCTCCATGTTTATGTGTGTACCTTCCATATCCTTATCAGTTAGGAATTATTGTGTATAGATGTATTTTGGATAACTATATAAGAGAATTTAGAAACAATTCTTGTACATTTCTGGAGAATATTCATCAACAGGAGGAGCAATACCACTATTTTTACTATATTTATACTTTTCTGTACTCTGTCGGCCCATTATAATTTGGCTCTGTAAAAACTTTGTGAAAGCTTTAAAAGCTTTGTGAACATAATTGTTCAAGTTCCTTCATCTTTTGAGTTTTGCGAGTTAATTTCCAATGCTTCAAACATAGGATGATTCAATTATTCAAGAATAATTTTCATACCCAAGTTGCTCGGCTATTAAAAAGCCGTAGGTATGATTAAAAATTTTAACTAAATAAGAATTATTTCCACCAAAATATATTAATTACTTTATTAAATATAAATAAAAGCAAACATTTTCCTCAAGCTAAATTAATCCTCCCACCTTAGAGCTTTGCAAATCAGAGAAAATCCCTCGGGCGACCTACATAGAAAATTTAGGAAAGGTCAAGCAAAGAATTCACATGATTATACTGCTGAAGAAACCGTCTGAAACCCACGGCTGACAAAGTGAAAGTCATTCAGGTGATGAAAAGCATCTGTACCTAAATTAGAAGAAAGATTGATGACGCGGAGATAATTTCTCAAATCACCTCAATTAAGTGTTGAAAATGCTCTACGGAATATCGCTTACAAACAAAGATTTTTTTATTTGCGAAGTGAACTCTTTGCAATAATGACACTTTCTTACGAAGAATGCATTAGTCACTTCAGTAAAAAATATTCTTCCAATAAACGTGAAATATTCTTCAATCCTTCGTGATTATAACGTTAATTAATAGGGAAACAGAAAGTAAAGACGATAGATAACTCTCTCGAATGATTTAGATTGAATTTCGAAACGGTGCGATCATTAGCAATTAGTTTTTCCCATAGACAAACATCCAGTAATTATAAACTTCAGGTGTTTTGACCTGCCTTTGTAAATCGCTATATAAAACCAACTAAAAACAGCACTTAATATTTTAAACAAATTTTATTGAAATGTTGTGATCGAAACTGATTGTGGAAAATACCAAGTATTTTTTAGTCGGTTCAGTAATTAACTTATTCAAAAAAAATCTACTGCTAATGAGGAGTATTTAATTTCCCTCCAAAGGAAAGCTTATCAACAACAGAATCGGTGGAATATCTTGTAGTAATCCTCGCGAATAATTTAACATGAGGCACTCACATCCATAATATATTTTAAAGAGCACAGAAGAAACTCGGCTTCATCAAGAGAATAGTCATTAGGGGAAAAGAAAAACGTCCGCCATCCATGATACTTTGTAGTTAGACCTCACCTTGAGTAAGCATGTAGGATATGGAACACTACCGAAAAGTGTTTCATTCGCAAATTAGAAAAGCATCTATGTATGTACAACGAAAGACATTGTATAATTATATTGTAAATAATTGCTACGAGAAAACAGTGACAATCAGATGCCTCAGGACCTAGGATGGAAATCTTAAGAAGAAAGAAAATTTAAACAACGGCTAAATTTACTTGTTAATTTAATAAAAGAGAAATAAATACTAAATAAAAGAGATCGTTTATAGAAAATTTAGTTGTTATACATCCTTCAAGATACACAGGCCGTTCCGGTACTGCGAGAAAGAAAAAATGCTAGAACAAGTCGATCTAATAATTCATTTTTTCAATCAATGAGGGAATAAAAGTCATGGTACGTGCACCTCCGGCCACACACCGGAAGACGGCTTGTAGATGACAAATTTAATGGAAAACAATGGCAAAGCTCAGCTAGAAGGAAACGTCAGAGAGAAAATATCCAGTTAATCGGATTCTCACTGTTTGTTTAATGATATTATCGATAACCCTAGAAACGTACTCTTTGTAACGATTTTCTTACCGCTCATGAAGCAATAAAACATAATGTCACAGCTCAAATTTACTCGGAAACTCGTGCCGAATTAATTTGTTTTTACATCATATTTTATTTTAATATTTATCATCATTTTATCATGAATTTCATTTTCCATGACACTGAAAGAAGTTACAAACTGAAGGGAGTGTATTGAGATTAAAAATATTTCTCTTATTACCGTAAGTACCCGTACTGTAAATATCTGCATGGCTCCCAAATCTTTCAAATACTAAATTCAACGAAAGTTAGTTACCTTGGCGTATGGTAACTTTGATGCCTATTTAACGCTTCCAGTCAGGTGTTCGCCACTCTCTCTGACGAACTTTCGCTGGCTTCTAATTTACGTTAATAAGATGCAAACTTAAATTCATCTCCCGTAGATCATCGTAGAAGAAAGGAATTCAACAACAATGGGGCTGATCCCTTTTACAATGCTAATTCCAAACCCAGCTTCAGATCTCTCTCATCATTTTCCTGAGCATTCTTTCACCTATTCCACGCTTTGCATTCTTTCTCCAACTCCTCCTAGTTATTACTCCATCACGCTCCATTATCCCGAATGAATCTTTTGCAAGATCGCACTCAATTATTCACCTCGATTTCCATTTCGAGGGAACTTAAATGCGCAGCCGCCTGGTTTCGTTACGTACTCCGCCGCGAAGAAAACTCGTCCGCCCTAACGCATTACTACATTTTATCGAGTGAATGAACTTATTCATCGAGACAACAAGGACAAATGCATGCAGTGTACCCCTTTTAAGTCGAGTCTATCTTTATTACATATATGAATATCAAACTTGAGTGTTTGGATTACACGAAGAAATACTTTTGATCTCGAAATATTTTTTTACGATTTCCAAGAAGAATAATCTTAAATATAGTGCGTGGATGGAGTAAAATAAGCGGGAAAAAGCCCAAAAGATACGAAAGGACAAGTCGCGATAGCTAGAATAAGGGAAAATCTCCGGAATGAATAATTTCAAAATTTTAGTTTGAATTGCTTTTCTTGGCAACAAAAGGAATGAGGCTTTTGAGGACCTCTCTTGGGGTTCTCAAAAGCCTCATTCCTACTAATATACACGTAGAAAAATTTGGGCTCGTCCGGGATTTGAACCCGGGACCTCTCGCACCCTAAGCGAGAATCATACCCCTAGACCAACGAGCCTGTTACATACACAATATACGGCAGAGTTCAAGTTAAACCAAATTATGCTATGAGATAGTAACAGTTGCATAGAATGCTAGATATGAAAGTATAATGCTGCGATAACTAAATTGGTTGGCAGAATGAGCCGTATCACAAAGATTTTTTTCTTCGAGAATTGTGATGTATTAAGAGATGCGCTTGTTCAAAAACAATCTCAATGGCCTTTTCCATGAAAACTACGCTCTCCTTATTTTTCGTAGTTATATATAAAGATCGCCCTGAAATTTTTGCACCAATCAATTACTTCCTGCGAATTGATTTTTAGTAACAACTGGCAATAAATTACTTGTTTAATTTAATAATAGAACTATTTCTAGTATTTTTCTGCGACAAAATGTGACCCGCTTCTGTATTCATCTTCTCATTGATTGCCTCCAAATGATATATCTTTTAAAAATAGTGAATGATGAATATATATAAGAATATATAAGAATCAATGTTCAAACAAGTAATATTAACGAAGAGATGTAAACTATAATTTTAGGAGTTTTAGTATTATAATTTAATTTGATAATATATAATTAAATTTGATTAAAGGTTGCATTGGTATCCTGTCAGCATTATGGAGAAATTGAGTATATTTTTCGATAATTTCGCATTTGGAAATACCAGCGATTAATTGAATACACCTTTTCAAATTTCACTTTATACTTTTACTTGATACCTTTCTTATCTGCCTTTTCTTACGGCATTTTTACCCTGCTGAGTATGTTTTTTCCAGCAACGGTATTCCTCACTAGGAGCAGTTTGCGTGCTTTCCTCGTTCCCTCTATATCTCTAATAACAGAGGCAACCGTTTCATACCATCAAACACACACTTAGAAATTCATAAGCTGCCCCTTTGTTTCTTTCGCATAAAATTAGCAAATCTAAACGCATCCAGCGTAAAATCCTTATTCGTGAAATTGCTTTTTAATTGCTACTTCCAACCTTCAAAACAAACTTCATAGCAGGCCAGTAGGATGATTCTTCTGGTTCGAAACAACAGTTTTAAAAGCAATCAAGATTTGAGATAGTTAAGGAAATCTCATCGCTGTTAATGACTCGGGGGATCTCAAACTGTCGAGCAACCTTAAAGCAAATAGATATATCAATCGGATGAAATTTGAGAATGAATTTAAGTACGTAGTTATTTGGCGGCGAGGGCACGAGATAAGTTATTTAGCGTAAGTGTGAGTAATAGGCATAAAGGAAATGAACGCAGATTCAAAGTAACAATAGTCTGTCCTTGTAACCTGTGAACCGCGAAGTGTGAAGACGTTATGAATTCGTTCCAAACATGCGAGATTAGTTAAACGCTGAAGAAGAATTATGCCCTTGGAACCAATGCCACAAAACATGAATAAATATTTTCTTTTTTAAAGAATGCAATCACAGAAATATCGGAGACCAGTCAGCACTAAGTCTTAGAGTACAGATAATAACGACAAAGCGTCTTTATTTGGGTATGACCGAGACTGTTGGGTTCTTGCATCCAATCAATCAACTGCGAGAATTCAAAACGAATGGCATAGCTATTGAAAGAAAATTGATGAGATACTATGTGGCTATAAATAAAACACCTACAAGATGGGACATGCTTAAAACCTGAGAGAACTACTAACAGACTACCAACTTAAATTTTCAAAAACTAGCCCGCAGAAGAATTGAGAAGTAAATTCATGAAGTTCGTGTGCACTTGTACTATATAATTTACAGGATTGACCACTAAAATAGTAGATTAAAACTATATAAAAAATTAAGAAAAATTTAGATTAAAATGACAATATTGGCCGTAAAACGAAAGGTATTAAGAATAAGAAGGACCAGAAGACAAAGAGAGTGGGAAAATATTGCAAATAATCAGATATGCAATAAATAAATAAAACTTCAAGAGTTTCAATAGACACTATTTACCTCTAGTATCAGGATCTACATTAAGTGAATTCACATTAAGCATTCATGTTATAATTATAAGAAAAGCAAACTAATACAGCATATAATCTTAATAAAATTGAAATATTTCCTATGATGACGATACCGTTTCTGAAATGAAATAGTGACTTATTAGAAATTTGTTTTTACCAAATCAAGGTTTTATTAGGAACGAATCTTTTAGAGAGTCCCTCTTGCAAGGAAAAGGAAATTTTTGATCATATCCTCTGAGCTTCTCGAGCGCTCCATCCCCTTCAACACCTATGAAAATATTGGGCTCGTCCGTGATTAGCGCCCGGGGACCTCCCGCACCCTGGATAAACGAGCCGGTCGCGAATGGAAAATATTCTTAAATCAATACCGTATCTGACACCGGCGTGAATTGGTACTTCAACAGATTTTCCACGTTCGTAGTTGTGAATGGAAAAGGCAGTAGCATTGTCGCACCTCATCGGCGGACCAAAAATAGTTAGAGAAAGAAATGAAGGAGAAAAAGGCTGTCGTAGCCTGGAATCGAGCCCCGATCTTGCACTCGCGGGGCGGTTGGTCTATCTCAGTGGTCGGCAAACCGCGGCTCGCGAGCCACATGCGGCTCTTTGGCCTATTGAGTGTGGCTCTTACACAAAATACCGCATGCGGACATCTCATGGGTCGAGCGACGGGATAAGCTAGTGGGATGTAATAACGACAATCTAATTTATATGATATGAAAACAATAATGACAATCTTCTTCTTTATCTTTTTTAAGCCCGTTCCGTAATGACAATTAACACACCTATATATTTCAAATAAAAAAATTGGCTCACAGAGGAAATTTCAATCGTATTGTTGATATTTGGCTATTTTGACTCATGAGTTTGCCGATCACCGGTCTATCAAATCAAGCTACCATGACAAAATAGTAACCTCTCCTTTGATTGCTGAAGCTATGATGGGACGCGGTTTTGGAGAATCCATGTAAGATGGCACCACTCCCGCGTACACAAGGGATATCAACGATGCCATCTTTCCATCATAGTGGACTTCCTGAAGACTAGATTGAGAGATTGCCCAGAAAGTGGAAGATTCCGGTTTGAGTCTCGACTGCAGAGGATTTTATCTCCTTTATTTCTACTCTTAATTTAAACACGAGAACCGGTCGTTCTCCATCGTTTATTTAACGAGAAATTTACCTAATAGAGGCACAACGTTTCATTAAATAATGTTAATAATTACTCCTTTTGTATTACATAACGTTAACAATTACTACATTTCTATCAAATAACGTTATTATTACTTCGTTTATGTTAAATAATGCTAATAAGAGGTTAATGGGAGAAAACATTTGACGGATCTGAGGGATTAAAAGTCCCTTATAGTATAATAAACTGTTGTAAGTATAGCATCCGGTTAGTGTTATAGGAAGTAAATTTTTTAGATAATCAATAGATAGAATTGGAAATTTTGACTCAAATCTTAAGCAGATTCGTTCAACGAAAATAGCAATGGCAAAGTTTCAATCACACGACTATCTTTTAAAAAGGAGATAAAATGGGCAACAAATGGCAAGATGGTAGGTATTAAGGCGTCTTGATATATTTAAAAAAGAATAAATATATCGTAAATATTCCAGAATAAATCTCTTTCAAAGGCAGGATATATAATTTAACTACACTTTTATTGAGCCCTAGAATGGCCACAAGTTGTAAAAATATTATTTATCTTTTTCCCTGACACTGAGCCGGTCACTCCCAACTTATTCAATCTCAATTACATTCTCCAAGTAGAATGTCGCGCTCGAACTTAAAGTGGAAAAATTCTTTCCGGATGTATCATCTCGTCGCCGTAAATTATGCATGCAGAGTAAGTCAGGAGATTTCGATTTCCTACCTACGCTTTTGAACCATCGATCGGTACTTTTACGGAATCTTTAAAATGGAATAACCACCTAAGCTCATTGAATACTTTTATTATCTGTATAATAATATGAAGGACGAAATCTGAGTCCAATTTACTCTCAACACGAAATATGTAAATCCAAATCCCTGGGTCGATCAGACATAATACTCGAAATCCCTTCTCAAAAGAAGTTCCAATGCCTTCTGAAAGAAATCGAAACTGCTCCGGAGATTGAGAAACACAAGCGTGGGTTTCCAGAATGTTCTCGAGTTTTGACGCGACCTCTGGAGGGTCAATCGGGGCGTGGTCTCCACGGGCGTGGTCCTTGACGTCAATCGATCCCTTGTCGCGGCATCGGGATTCCCGCGAGATTCAGGTGATGTGATTGCGGGAGGACCGATTGGTTTAAAAAGGAGGTCGTCCCAAAAAGAGCCGAGTCACTCTAACATCTTCATCTTTTCGAACTAAATTGCAAGTCTGCACGGCAAACAAGGCTTCCCGGTGCAACTGCATTCAGATTATGGGCTGTCAACAGAAGGGTACTAATTCTTCCTTCCACCTTCACATCAAGGGCACCCGAGACCGATGGAGATATGCAGCGACATGGAAATTTATTAATTTCCATGTCTATTGAGGCCATGCCAACTCAATAGCATCAAATACAATAATTCCAACGACTAACTTTCCGGGAACCATTTTCGATTACATTAATACTTACTTTTGAATCTCTAGAATTCTTGACATCGTAAAATATTCCTCT
Organism: Pachydiplax longipennis; assembly: GCA_036926295.1. Taxonomy (NCBI): domain Eukaryota; kingdom Metazoa; phylum Arthropoda; class Insecta; order Odonata; family Libellulidae; genus Pachydiplax; species Pachydiplax longipennis. The sequence goes on along the minus strand of JAVFKF010000004.1, from coordinate 34,805,995 downwards.
CTTATATCCCTGGTTTGAATTATATACTATAAAATTTTAAAATATTTGAATAACTGAGGAACAAAACATTTTGAATTGAGCGAATAAAATATGTTTAATTAATAATTGAAATATTTTCACAAAAATTTAAAATGGAAGATAAAATGAGAAAGACAATTAATACGATATTTTTAAGAAGAAATTATATCGTATGGGAAATAATAATCGCCTCCGCAAAATATTTCCTCCACGGATGTCAGAGTTCGAAAAATACTCGGCGGGGGACTCTTACAGGTTGCCAACAACAAAGAAATTTCCACGCGCGAGATTTAAATGAGAAATCTGATACAACGAAATAAATTAGTGATATCATACAGCTTTGGGGGGAAATAAATTTTAATTACTAAAGATATAATATACTTCGGCACTGATACTAACAATTTCTAGAAATCACGGGAAATTAAAGTGTAATTAAACTTAACAAAACTTAAACTTATACTTATATTAGTATTTATACTAGTTACTTTGAAATTCGCTATTGGCCGAATTACAAGGAATACCTTTTTTATCTTCAAGTAAACAATCAAAGCAAAGCATTTCAAGCGTTCACTATCTAAATTTTCAATATTTTATTCTCGAGAAAGAATGTTATTGTATCTCTCTGTTGCATTTATTACAATTGTTTTAGTCTGAATGAATGAAAATTGGGATGCTAGAAAAATGTAAAAAATATATTTTATCAAACGGTAATGATAATCAACCCGATATCCAATGTTTCAGGTTAACTTGAATCATTATTTACAACTGCAATTTGGATTATTGCAATTATTATCATTTTAAAAATATAAATAAACCAGAACAAATGTTCACGAGGAAAGTATATCCTGTTTTAGTATATCATAAGTTTATTGTGCAAAGTTATTACAGGTTAATCAGGATATATATAACAGGATACCTTTTCCTCGTGAAAAACTCTCCTCATACATTTCCTCTAAGTATTAATCCGTAATATTTATGAAAATCATACCAACATCACTATTCTGTACCCTATGGTAAGCACCTACTTCTCGAACAATCGCATATAATTTCTTGCCGTTCACACTCGTGTTTTATTTTAATTATTGTAAAATACTTTTCGTAGTATAACTAAATAAAATACAGTACAAACGAGAAAAAGATCGAAATAAAATTAATTCCTTACAATTATATTTGTCGCCGCATTATCAGGCTCTTATGACCGCACCTGAGAGACTTAGCTCCAGAAGTCGATAGCACAAGTCCATATGTAAATCGCACGAGATTTTTAAGCTGGGACGCTGAGAGGTAGCCATCCGCGTGGGTCGTAAAGGAGTATTTCGCAGAGGAAAAGATAAAGCAGACACCCAATGGGGGATTGGGAGTGACCTCCTATCGAACCGAAATGCAAATACAAACACGATGCAGATACAGACGCTCTTATTCTGTTGGAGGACAATGGAAGAGGAGAGTGCAAAGGGATGCATAAAAGGAAAAGGGGAGGGTTGAAGAGAGGAATGGGATGGAGGAAAAGCAAGGAAAGTCTTTCAGAGGTGGTAGGAGATTCCTGGTAAAAGGGTGGACACTCTTTGGTTCATCATATGGATATGGATTTACACACCTGTCCTCTAACTCATGAGTTGTCAAAGTGTTGAACACATTAGTTGCATCCTCTGCCAAAGGAGGCGGTTTCTTTACACAAAAAGATGGGCGAGAGGAAATTCTTGTGCTTATTTATTAAAGAAATACATATGAAAATCAGTCACTGCGGTTTTCCTGCTAATTCCTTTAAAAAGTTTTTAAGGTACCCTCATATACGTAATTGATATCATTCCATATAATTTAAACCTTATTTTTATCGTATATGTCGAATTACAAATTACAAAAAAATATTACAAAACATTGCAAAAAATTCTGACCGATATGTTATTAACTTATTATGAATCCTTCAGTGCTCTGGCCTAATAAGGAATGGGGCTCCCTAAGCTAGATAAGAAGCGAGATACATAATAGGAGAACCAAATTTTACATCGCTTAAAAATTATTAAATGTCGGCACCGCGCAGATTTTTGTAGCTCCAAATTCCCCGGTTGTACCCCGGAAGGGTCAAAGTTTTCCCATAATAAATACAGCTAGAGTTCATTTGTTTCGGTTTCAGGCTGGACAGTTATATACATTTAGTTACGATCTAAAAAGCGAGAAAATAAGAATGTATCAGGCAGAATTAATTTATATTTGGAAGTGAATTGTCTACGTGATCTCAAAGTCATAAAGATTCTAAATGCGTTTTTGTTGAGTAAATATTTATAGTTATTTCCATGTCTTGTTTATTACATTTACTATCTATTTTTTGAGAATTTAATCAGTTGCTGTTAGCGTGGCATTTAATAATTAATTTATTTATCGTGGTATTTAATAATAATTTTATTTCTTCGTTAAGGATCAACTGGCGCTTCAGCTAGTATAATAATCAACTAGAATACAATCACACTCCAGAATTCAACGATAAATTGTTTTCTATGTAATAATATATATTTATAAGTACGTATGTAAATTGTGTAAGGAATTCAGATGTAACTGTTGGATGGACCCAATCCATTATTGTAAGCGCATAATGCGCCACTTTTGGCTGATACGACATTTGTCAGCAATTACTACATTGTGTCTTTTCATCGAAGCATACCTTCTCATTGATTCATCCTTAATTTTCAGTTATGACATACCTATAGACCTTGACATTTGGAATAGGTATCATAGACGAAATCCATACGGGGAGCTTTGCAAGGGCTGGGAGGAAACAAAAGGCATTAAGAGTGGTTCGTGAGGAGTTGCAGACTCCAGAGATTCCGAGAGGTGGTGAGATGGGGAGGAAATACGATAGCAAGAAGGGAGAATGGGTCGTTAAAAGGCGGAGGAGGAAGAAAGGGTTGAAAATGGAGAGAGAGAGAGTGGGTGGCGGGATAAAGGAAAGGTGCAGGGAAATTTAGGAATGAAACGAAGGCGATTCTGGGAAAAGTCTGAGGATAATCAGATAGCAAATAGAGTGAAAAATTCTTTAATCCGATAGAACCTTTCTCCTCCTGGAAATAATCGCCCCACTGTATTCAAATGGATTCGATACATTCAAGTTCCGGTGCCTGAATGTAAAGTTGCATTGCTGATATGGAGGGAGAAAAGAACAATGAGGAGATTCATAAAAGAGATTGGGGAAACAATTTGGATTCTTTTGGATTTATCAATGAGATATATCGCCTTATATAATTTATAATGATATTTTTAAAATGTGCTTTTAATGGTACGTTTTAAATTTTGTTACATGAGCATTCTTATAAACACCAAATGAGAATCTTAAAATGCTATTTTAAAAAATCACCTAAAAGAATTTTTCTAAATTTCTTTGTATGAGGGATCCTCCTCAAATGATGACACATTTAAGGGAAGTCGGGAAGTATTTGAAACTTCATTACATTGGCTATGGGCTCCATGTTCGTAAAAGAATTCAGAAACCTCGAAAATTTCATGACACCATTTATGGATGGTCCCTGAACAACAAGATTTTTTAACTAAAAAGGAAAAGTTGTCTGGAGATAATTTTGGCAGAATTGACTTGCAACTTAAACTAATAATAACCGTGATTGTCTGCATTTTAATAAGCTGGAATATAGATGATATCACGTTCTATATTTGTGAAGTAGTTCATATCCTCGTCCGAATATTGAGGGATTTTGTAAAAATAGGCTATTTTTGACAGTTTAGGATCTGGCATTAGCCTAGATTGTAATCGACGACTAATAAATATATCGGCGTATTAAGTGTTTCTATAACTAATATCTTAAGTTCAAAAGTACAAGCATATAAAATTATTATAAAAGGACTTAACAACTTAATCATTTTTTTCAATACAATCCACTATTATTATTTAATCAGAATTATCATCCACGTTATTGAACCAAAATCTATTGGTCCTTTTCACATTCAGCCAAATATATATTTACTTATTTTTAAGGGCTGTATCATAATGTCTGACGCTTATTTCTTGAGATAGTTTTAGAAATTAAATTTGCGGGAAAAAAATTAAGAATAATATAACATGCATCTTTCCTTTAAATCCGACGTAGGACGAGAGAGTGAATTTCAGAAATTTTCATGATGAAGCTACAAATAATTTAGGTTAAATCACTGCTTTACTCTACTATTCAAATTAACCGCGACAAATAATAGTATTTGACTCTCAAGGAAGATGAGATAGTCGACTCTGGAACACTTAGTCAGTATCACGCATCTACAGACTTCAATTCCAACGAGAAAGCCTAATTATGAAGAATCAAAATTAAAAGGAGAAGAATTACACGGGAATTCTCAGCCTGAGATGAAGTCGTAATGATGCTTGCATGCGGAAAGTTGTGACAGAGAAGTAATAGTTAGTCGCATGCCTTTGGAATCTAACGCTTTCATCCTGCTCAAGGTTTGAAACAGAACAACAACTCTACTAAAACGCCTTTCCGTCAAAACGTCGACTTTTTTTAAACTAATCCGTCATTTCTAGTTTGTAATTTCACGTTCCGTCTATCTCGCTCGGAGCTGAGTACCTGTCATATTCGTTGCACGCGATTTGATCATTTTAAATGTTATGAGAGCAGCAATTCCTTCTTCCATTAGGTCACTTCAATTTCAATTTTCAGTGTGAATAATTGGAGGGTATGGCGATAGAAATTTTGGAAATTCATCCCATCATATTATAAAGAAATTTATCCAACAAGTTTTCCCAACTCTTTCTATTAATTACATAGACTTCATATATTACGGATCATCAATCTTTAAACTGGCAAATGGAGTTAAATTTAACCCCGAAGTTTCATTTCTTTTGTTTTCTTACTAAATATTTCGCTATCACTTACAGACTTAATGCGTGTCCTTTTTTCTTTCTTATTCTCTATAGGAAGTCATCTGCATTTTATTTTATTTTTTGTCTTTAAAAAAAGCCTAACATTTGGAAGTTGTCATTTTTGACTTCGCATGTCGGGTAATGGCTCCTTTTACCTACAAATTTTATTGCTTCTAAATTAGGCAAATAATACACTATAATGGAATATTATATTTTAAACATAACTCATAGAAATATTATATTATTTATAATATAATACGCTACAATACTACACGATATGATAATACAGTTTTCAATTTTGTATCTAAATTATATATATTTAGCGTGCGGTAAATCTAGAAACTTCTCCAACGATATCGGACTATTATTCACTAAAAATTTGTTAATCTTTTTTTCCTATTTCCTAGAGAAAGAACTGTAAATGAGAGTATTTGGATAATTTCTCGAACAGCATTGTACCACTCAAGAGGTTACATTATCGGTATGATAATAGCTATGCTAAGGAAAGAATGCCTATTTCAATGAAATAATTGAACAATAATCTAATGGCTCATAGATTCAATTAGTGATCAAACTTGTATTTGAATCAATTTCATCGTATAATTAGAGATTATCTTACAAAGAAAGTTAATCATTCTAAGGTTCATAATTATTTTGTTAACAGTTCATTCGATAAGCGGTAACGCCATTCAGATAAATTAAACTTGGACGTCCCATAAAATTAATAACGATACAGATAGTAAAAGTCATACAAAATTATTCACATTTGAAAATGTATGATAGGCAAGGAAACCAAAGGAGTATCGACTATTGTAGCAGCATTTTGGTAGACATAATTTTGCGGCTCTTATCGTAAACCTCGGACTTTTATGTTGACTGTTGTTTATAGATTTAGTTGAATTCTTTTCGACAAAATTCCAGAAAACATAAATCGTGGCCTTCCGAGCATATATCTGTCTCGTGAATCGTGAAATAATGGAGATTAGGTTGAATTCGTGCAATCGCGCCATTTTATGACCTCTTTCTGTCATGCTCCGTTGATTTCTTTCATGTTGCCAACGACCCTGTCCTTGCCTAAGGTTTATATCGCATCTCTCCTACCTGCTCTGCAAATAGATTGGCCTTAAAGCATAGACCAGCATGAACACTGGGTAGAACCATACGCTACGAAGGTCGCCTACAATAGTTTGATTCGATGATAGCCACGAAATGTTTTAGCGAGAAGAATATATGACCATTTGATTACATCTGTCTCTTATATGATGGAATTGCTTCATCTTTCTACCCCATCTCATGCATGTTTCTATCTCTTTGCTGAATGTCACTGAAAGTTTATTTAAAAAAAAAACAAAAAAGGGCGCAGCGATAGGTTAAGCAGCAAACCAGAAACTGACCAAGAAACGAAAACATTTTGTTTGACTTAGTGAAAACCGAATCAGAACTGAAATAAAAACCTTTTTGAACCCAAACCGAAACCGAAAAATACTATTTATTTCGTTACAAATTTCGGTTCCAAGCAGTATCATTTTACTCAAGAATAAACTTATGAAGCTAAGCTAAATATGTGTACCGGAAACTTGCAAATAATTAAAATACTTACATCCAAGTATATTTAGTCTATCATTATTACTTCAGTATCGCTAGTTATGTTCTTAAATGCAATTGAAAGTTACACATATCATGTTTTGAAAATAATAAAAAGTAGTCAACCGATTTTAAACTTTCCGGTATTATTAATCATTTGAATTTTAATTTACGTGAGTTTGAAACTACTAAAAGAACCAAGTATAACCGAAATGTGAAACTCTGAAACACTACAGAAGTCTGGAGTTTAAGAACCTCGAAGAAATTTGTAAAAGTATAAATACGAAATATTCGTATTTAAAATGCGGTAGACACAGTAGAAAGGAGAGTAATATTTTTGGATACTAGTACTGAATTTATGACAATATGTCAAAATCGGGTTCAAAAGGGTTCCAATATAGTAGGATAAAAAAGAACTCAGAATGATTCACTCAGCGAGTGAAAGATAGAGAAATGGAAGAATATTGCAGGAAAAGTAAACAAAAATTGATTAGAAATAGAAATTTGCAAGAGGCCCGTAGAAGCTCCTGAGCAAGATATAAAATAATTTAATGGTTTTGATTTTGTAGACCTGCTCTTCTAGTTATGATAAACCCCGAATTTGAATCATGTCCTGTTTGGTTCTTTCCGTTAACATATATCTTTTTGATTAGGTATCAATAGGTATCAAATATCAAAAGCCATTTGAATCCTATAATTTATAAATGGAGATACAGATTCCTCTGCATGATGATGTATCCGCCAAAAGCTTCAAAACAATCTTCAATCAATCATATAGAGATATAATTAAACGTCAATTAATGGTTATTAAAATAGCAAACATATTCCTATAATGCGTGGAGGAAATTATGGCAGATATAAAGCGCTATTACTCAAACCAAACAACATCCGGGACACAGTAAGTTTGCCGTCGGCCTCTCTTGGATCTGATTTCCTTGAACTCCATGACGTTTTGAAAACGACTCTCTCTTACTTTTTTAAATGCTCCCACGTGCTATTACACGAGATCGAATAGGCGTACAGATGATTCACCAGCTGAAACTTTTTTTTCCTATGTGGTTTTAGTGAGCATACGCCTTGAGACTTTTTATTTTTATTTCCACGTGGAATTTACTATAAAAATGGATATTAAAATTTAATGATCCATAAACGAACAATGACGATATAGAATGATGCCGCCTGAAGACATATCACAGATTAAGATTTATAATTGCATTTTCTTAAGAGTGATATATTATTCTTAGACGTCAGCGTGACGTATTATCCTGGACCTTATGCAACCAAGGTTTCCTTCCTGCAGATTGATTAAACAGCTCCGCAACTAAGCTGTCACACTCGTAACAAATCAACTCTAATGAAGAAGTAATCGGTAGTAGTATTTTTAAAAGTGCTTCTATAGCTGAGATCATTTTACACATATAGGCCTCCACCGGGGAATTGAACACGAGACCTCCTTCACCAAAGTTGAACGCGCTGTTCCCTTGGTAGCGCGTCGTAAAAGATAGGTTTCTAAAAATTTATTGATTTTTGTAGCAACCAGTATCGGAGAACGTTTACGCATCAATGATAATTTTACGGTAATTATTAATTACGCGCAAGTCGTGTTTGTTTTTAGAAGAATGATGAAATAGCAAGTAAAGGAAATTTATTCCAACGAAAGGAAGTAAGAATACTGAAAAAGAAAGAAAAATACAGCATGTACAAAAAGAAAGAAATATACAGCATGTACAAAAAGAAGAAATCATGACAGTCGTACAAATGCTGTTTTACTTAGCTTATAGATTGAATAAATTAGTATCATTTATATCGAAGTATAATATATGTATATATAATAAGTATTAATATCGAAGATTGATTACACTTAACCCATCCTCATTCTTGACACAGGTATTAATTTGAGGGAGGTAGCCTGAGATTAAAATTTGAAGAAATTCAGACATTAAAACCCTCATGATTCTTGGGGGAAATTATTAAAAGGAAGACCACTAAACATCCACTAAGAATGGAACGCGAACAATCTGCAGAAACCTATTTATATATTTTGTATAATATATGGAATATGTATAAAAATATTAAATTGATATGAAATATAAAAGTAATAAAAATGAAGAGAATAAGAACTAAGAAATGCTTAAGGTTGAATATGGATATGTAAAATTCAAATTCAGTGTTTCAGGAAGCATCATAATTGTTAACCAGGTTATGTTTGTGATGTACCTATGTTTTGTAAATAAAATTTGGAATGTACTTCGTGAAATGGAAGGAAAATGACTAATAATAACATATGTGTGAACCCAAGGTAATCCAGAAGGAATTCCTATTTCCCATAGAATGCCTAGAGAAAACAGTAGACACCAATTGGAATTCATAAAACCAACCTCTGAAACTTTGTTTTCAATAGGAACACAAAGCGATTTTAATGGTAATTTCTATTGGTTGAGCAGAATAATGTTTAAAGTCCTTCGACTGCTGAGGTCATTTCGAACGTGAGCTCCCTTCGGGAATCGAAACCAGGACCGCTTTAGCAAAAGTCGAACGCCCTGCCCTCATGGCTATCTGGTAGCCCCAATTGGTTTACATAGAAATAGGTTTATATTAGAAATAAAAGGATATTCATTTGAATAGGAACCCAAAATTCTACTCGATATCTCAGTAGAGATTCTAAAGAATAAGAAAAAGTAAGTGTTTGCTTATATTATAGAATTATGAAGCCAAATTTTTATCTTTAATTACTATCCTATCTACGAAAATGAGAATCTCACAATCAGTATTCTAAAGAATTTGAAAAAGTAAATGTTTGAATATCTTCAGAACTACGCAGAACTACAAATGTTTGTCGTTAAAAACTATATCAACACAAAGGAGGCTTTTTCGAGCTCACTTTCGATTCGACGCGAGCAGAGCGAAAGAAAGCGAAACCGTCTCGGATCCAAGAGTCGCTTGGCAACCGATTGGGCGGAGGTGCGCGTGCAGAAGAGCCCCGGAGAATGAGTGTGCTTTGCGTCGCGCGTGTACGCGTGTGGGAGCACTCCTGCAGAAGAGAGGGAAAGAGTCACCAACGAGCGGTTTCGAAGGCGCGGGGGCGTCTCTTAACCGTGGTCCCTTATAAGGATCGCTGTGCCGGAGTGGGCGAGCGCGATAGCCCGCTAAGCCTGAGAGGGGACTGCCCTTCCCGCCGACTCCCAAGGACGCCGGCTCGCATCCCGGCAGGGACAGCCGCTCCTTACTCATCGCCCACGTCGCCCCTCCCCCTCGGACACCCTCCCCTTGGCCGTCCCGTAAACGCACGGTACATCTCCCCATGAGTCCCACGCACCTTCCTTACACGGAGAGGGTATATATCCTCTTGTTTTGCCTCTGCGACCCTCACCCCACCGGGGTTTATTTCCGAGGGATCGGATGTTTTTGAGCAGGTTCCCGAAAGGGGATGGTCTCCTGGAAGGGTCGAGAGTATGGTTGCCAACTCCCGAGGAGTTGATTCCGGGAGGTGTCCATTCTGAGAGTAGTTAAAGGGGAGTATAAACTGATATACTGCCAGAATGCAGCCTGATGAAGGTTTCAAACCGAAATGTCCATCTTCTCGAAGTACAGTAAATAAATTTTGATCTCTAAAACATTTATTTTTTGACAGAATGGTGCAGCATATCAAAAGCCTTACAAACTAATTCGTGAAAATCATCTTTGTTTCCACTTAAACTTATCTTTATTTACGTGCTGCATTGCATGTCACTCTGTTTTCGTGCGTGAATTTGCATTTCAATGATGAAATCAAACATTCGCTGACGTGAATGCTATACGGCGCAGATAATCTGCACAAGAAAATTTATGCAAAAATACGAAATACTTGTGCGAGAGGATTTGTAGTCTAATATAAGGAATTCACTTATAAATGCTTAATTGATAAAATTTCTAATTTTTTTCTACCGGAAATAATCAACAACCCTGGTTTAAAGCATTACTTCATCCACTACAGAACATGTATAACTTAATGAACAGAGTAAATGCGCAATGTAATCCAAATCGAGCTAGCTCTAACCAAAGATATAAGGATATAACCAAAGATATTTTGGATATTCAAACGTGATTTTCGCAACATATTATAGAAATAAGAGTTAACTGATGAGACAATAAGCCAATAAACTTCCAAAGTATTTCTTAATCTCTCAAGACGAAGATGGAACATAATTTAGAATGCGCTGAAGAGCTGCTGGAATAAATCCATATGTGAAAATAAGTTGCGAAAGTCGGCAAATTATAGTGCGAACCGTAAGAAGAATACAGATGAGTAAAAGCTGGAGAAAAACTCCTCAGTCCAGGAGAGGAGAGATTAATTGATATCCAATTCCGGGAGTCTCTTGGTGAATCCGAGAGAGTTGGCAATCTCTCTTGACTTAGGAGAGTTGACGGTGGTCCGAAGATATATTTCGTCGAAAAGCTGGAAGTTTTTTCTCGAAAAAAAGCTCGGGGTTGAGGGAAAAATGTAACCGCCCACATGACCTGCAAGGTCAGCCGATTCTCGGGTATGGGGTTCGACCCACGCGACAGACCTTGCGATGTTCAGCTGGAGATAGCGCAGCGATGTTTCTCCGTCTCTTGAATTTTTATATATGTTCCGAACATTAATCGGTTTGGAGAGCATTCCAGTTGGCTTTCTTCGAGAGAAAAAGGTAGAGCGAGGATTTAAAGCGAGGTTGTCCACCCGTTTTGGCCGGAGGGCCGCTGCAGGAATTTAAAAAGCCAGGCGACCCAACAAGATCTCCTTAAATCAACCGTTCTCTTTGCCAATCACCTATCATATATTACTCATAGGTATTTATAGAAGTATTTGTATTTACAAAGGTGTTTTCATACGTTTAAGTATTTCGCAATTTGGCATAACTATTTATCGAAATTCTTTATGCCGTCTCAATAATTTTCTAGGACTAATGTAAGTGAGCAACCTTTTGATAGCGCGTGCCAAAATCGGCAAACTTAAAATTTTTCCATGTGCCAACAAATTTTGTGAGGCATAATTTGCTATTCTTTCATCTCATATCCGCTTTTGTAACTTAATGAGAAATTAACTTTGGTTTTTTAGAAGTGAATTCCTTTGCACAGGCCGGAACTCAGTCTCTGCCGCTAAAAGGTGTCTCATAAGAAATTGAAAACAAATTTGGCATGGACTTGTATCGCGTGCCAGAAATATGCCATCGCTGTGCCGGGTTTGGCACACGTGTTAAGGGTTGTTCACCCCCGATCTAGAATTTAGATAGCTGTCTAATGAGGAATTTCTTCGTGAAAATAAATTGGCGATTCTCTTCAAAAGCGTACAGTCAGTTGTTTACAACGTAAGAACTAAAAGAAATCAAACGAAACATGTGTCTATTGATTCTCTTACAGCAAATAGCCTTAACCTATCACGACTTAGCAAAGTTGTGTATCTCGAATTACTGAACCTACTTAAAGCATTTAAAAGATTTACACTGCATAAAAACGAAGAGGAATGAATGAAATGCATAGCTCTAAGATTTTCTTTAAAAGATATTTTCTTGAACATTATTTACTCCAGTAAGTCTCCTATCAAAAGTTAGAGAACTGTTCAAATAAATTTTACCCACAAGCTTACGCTTACACCCATCTTACATTTTTCTACAGAAATGTAAGACTTCTGAAGGATACAAATATTTTAGGGAAAAATTATTGACTTTACAGTGGCATATCATTTGTTTTCGGTCTATTTGGCATCTTCGACTCAAACGTATTGGACTGGTAAGTGAAGAAACAAGTGCGCGATACATCGTATTTAAAACATAAGATTCAGCCGTTAAAAAACGACGATTTATCTGACGCAACGCTTTGGTATTTAAATCCTTTTAAAAGTTCTCGAACCCACCAAAGGAAATCTCGAATAAAACGAACGAACAAGCTTTTACTTTCCTTGAAAGAGCATAGCGTGGGATACGTAGAAAAGGAAGGTCGAAAGTGATTGCTGTATCGAACAGACTCATTTAAAACGCCCAAAATTTCCAAAACCTCGGATCAACGGCTTTATTGAGATTGGCAGGATAAAATCAAAATCCTCATCTTTTTACCCGTCGAGGAAGATGAGAGGCTATCGACCTTAAAACAGTTTTCCATCTACGGAGAGACTCCGGTAATAAATTTTAATTTCCGTTGGCACTCCGTAGTGGGATGCTTAATTTTGAAATATTAAAATGCCGCTCCCGGAGGCTATGTTGGTAAAGTGGAAGAGGATCGAGCGCCTACGCCAATATAGATTTGAACGATTTAATTATCGGTAGGTATGCCTTGCGTGCCTTAGGCTTCACATGCAAAGGACATTAGCGAAGATGATTCGATTATTACTCATTCCTCGTTTGAATGAAGGGGTAACCAAAATGATTTTCGATTTCTGTAACGAAAATGTGAATTCAAAGGAAATGATCAGTGGAAGAAAATCATGCGACAGAATGAGTTCTCGTAAAAAGGTAAGGTGCTTTGTCATAAACTTTCCATAAAAATATCAAATCACAAATAAGCAGTCAATTGATCGATTAGGAGGTAAAACTTACTATAATTAATACTGTGATACAAGGAGCCCAGATGAATTTTTCAGATAGAGAAGATGAATGCTGCTCATTCTTGTTCACTAGCGTAGATTGGTAGTAGTATTTGGCTAAGTATAGACAATAAGAATTAGAGAACGTATGGAAAAACGCATTTAAGTAAAGGAATAGGATTTCCTAAAGAACAACCGAATTGAACCTTCGGTCTTTAGCCGAATTATCACTGAATTTTATTTACATACATATTATCACCAACTTGAAGGAGAACATACGATGGCACTGTATTCCACTTCAAACAAATACACTTGAATTTTTATCAGTGAAGCATTTACACTCGAATATTTAAACCTATCTTAACCAACATCCAGCATACATCGTCTATGGCCCGTCAGCTTTCATTAAAATCTTAATTAGTATCAGGAACCCATTCTTCTAGGAGTTCTATGGTACTGGAAGGTATATCATACGATACATAAAATGTATTTTTCAGCTTTTGAAGATTTGTATTTAATTCGAGTTAACTGGAACAGGAAATTGCATCAAAAGCTTCTCAATGATTCGGCAGTGATTTCATGATTCGAGGTCCATCAAATAAAGGAAATGGAAGTTGAAGGATGATTGCCGTTTTATTGGCATCTCATCCCGATTCCATCAAAAGCAAAAACTAAATACGTCCTCGAACTCGTTGCAGCATTCGAATTTCATTTCGCTTTTTTCAATTTTTCCCTTGAATTGCATCACTTGCGAAATCAGGTAATTGCTCTACTTTTTCTGCACTCACTTGATATGAAATCGTGCGAAAGTGTTTTATATGACCACTGCTGATGTTATTGCTGTAATTCATTTTCAATTACTAAGGAAAAATAAAGTATCTCTTTCCGAGATTGAGGAACTAGAATGGTAGCGCCCTTTTGGCCGGAAAAGCGGCGTCAAAACCATTTAACGCATTGTCACAAATAAAAAACCGTGGAGCAGTTCATCAAGAAAAAGATCTTATATGTGCAATAAAAATCAACAGGCACCGATCTTCTCTACATTTCAATTGACCAAAAGGGTTGGGCACACACTACTAATGAAAGAAGATACAGCAATTATATTTTACGATGAATTACTCCGCGCAATTATTTGTATCTTCAGGTAGACAGAAATATTTCGTAGTTTTAGATTTGATCAGCCTCTGCTATAAAATTAATCATAAAATGCTATAATTGAAATTATATCATTAATTATCATTCATTATAATCATTTAAAATTGGTGTGCTCGTTACGTAGGTAACAGCTAAGAGAAATAAGATATAAAGGAGCATAAAGACCTAAGCCATAAGAGTATGATTTTAAAGCGATAAGGATAACTAAAAGTAAAGCACGGAAAGGATTATAGGATATAAAGGAGCATGTAAAGCGTATAATTAATATAATGCAAATATAATATGATTTAAATATGTGTTGCATTTGGAATTTGTAATTTCCGTTAAATTGCATTTGAAAAGTTTATACTGAATGTTTGCTACATAATTGTTCATAGTAATCTTACGACCGAGAACTAACGTAGAAAAACCCCATTTATGACACACAGTTGGAAAGTAGCTAAAAGTAGAACTGACAGAAAAAGGTAACTTTAGAGTAGATACTGCCAAATAATGTATAAATCAAATTTCTCAAAAAAGCCGAAATCTCTTTATATTAGTAAGCTATGATTAGGAATAATGATCATTAACCTTATGTTATCAAGGTGAAATAACACCGCTCAATAAAAAATGTTGACGAGTAGATCCTCAACCTAAATTGATCCAAAGAAATTTGATTGTACGGAAAGGGATAGAATATTCATGATGAAATCCAAGTTAACAAAAAAAGTTGTAGCGAGAGTCTGAATTACCTAAACGTGGGCAAGATTTATATATAAGCGGGCACGCGAGCTTGTTCATGTTATAATTTATCCTTCACGATACATAAATTATATTTCTTAAATGTCACTGAGTACGCCCATAAATACATTCTCTTTCTCAACGCTTAGGATCTCGAATCGTCCTTTAGGTTTGCTAAAATTTTCCCATATTATTTATATTATTATTTTCCCATATTTATACTGCGTTAGTAGTGGCAAGCCACCATTTACAATTTAAATTTACCCTCCGAATTTTTTAATGACACGGGTTTCTGAATTGTGTAGCTCGTGTTTCACATTTACGCTGGCGTATTTCTAATCACATTTGACGAATTCATTTGTTACAATTACTCGCAGGGTGTTTTTCTTAAAATCTCTCATATAATTGTAAGTTTTGGCTTAAATTAAAAGATGGCAAATATCTAGTAATCATATCTGATTGATATATGAACCAAAGCACGAATAATTAATTTAATGAAAAAATATCAGAAATATGTAGATAATCTCGTGAAACTTCTAAGCGGTTATTATAATTATTTAATTACAGTTCTTTTAATTCTTTTACGTAAAATATTGTTGGAAAACAGAGATAAACTATTTTGAACCCATTTTTAAACTTGTGAATGATCGATTAATGGATGTAAATAATAAACTTAAGTGATATTTTTAAAAAGATAAATTCCAATAAAGTCGCATTAACGTTCAAATGATTTTTTGTAGTTCAGTAAAATAAACAAAATCCATATTGAGGAATCTTTTTTCTGTGGTTTAGTAAAAGATTCCTCAATATGGATTTTGTTAGAAGTAATAATTACCACAAAGTTACTCCTGATTCCGTATAGTCGTTTATCAGCAAAATTAATTTTCAATAAGTTTAATCGTTTCTGTAATCGATTCCTCCATCAATACATAAATCATTATGAATTCAATTCAATCAATCTAATTAATTTTGATCGCGACATGCTGAACCTTGGCAAGTCGGGATCATGAATGAAAACACTAATTCGTGATAACTCTACAAGTGAGAAATTCACAGCGTTAGATAAATGGGACGCACGCGTTTGAGAGAATGTGTCAAATGTCACCGCAAGGATGTATTATCGGTGTCATGAGCTAACAAGAGCGGAATCCGATTGTGAGAACAAATAAGGAAGGCATTAGGTGATAGTAATCGCGGTTCGCCCCACGCATATGCGAGTGCAGTGGTGTTAGGTAATTCATAAGTGAAAGATGAGTTAAAATGCAGTGCGGTGGAGAGGAGGCGTTGCATTAGGAGGAGAGAAAGTATTACGCAGAAAGGTCTCTAACGTTCCAGATACAGATGTCATAACTTTAAGTCACACACCGCACGCGGTGTTTACCGCGTTCTATTTTCAAGGCGAACGTTTCACTTGGAGAGGGAACGGTATTTTTTATGACGAACGGTTTGGATGCACATGCAGTATGTTTACTTCCTCAATTATCACATAGTTAAATGTTTTTGTTGAACCAACCGTTCCCAGATTCGTCAAGTAAGGCACGTGACACCAGTTCCTATACCTTCATCTCTCGAAAATATTTGAGGGTTTTAACGGACTACAAGATACTACAGTTTTTAATTTTATTGTAAAATTGGAATACTATTATATTGGCGTCAAATTATGGTACTACTATTTCATTACAATATGAATTTTTTCTATGCTAAAATAATGTTCATTCGTTATTATTAATGTGTATTATTACATTGTACATTTTATTTCTTAATTTAGTGTTTATTAATGATGAAATCAGTAATTAGATAATTACAATATACGTTAGGATGAAACTGGCAAGTAGGTTGTGAAATATAGAATCGAATTTTTTGAGACAAAAACCTTCAGAATACACCAATATAAATCATATAATTTATTAGAGAGTATCTTAATAATAATATTCTTTGCCTGTGCCAGAAATGTTTGAAGGATGTGTCTTCATATATGCGAAATGTACTAGCTCAACTGTGTGAGGAATAGTATAAGAAATAATCTAGCCTAAGTGGCTATAAGTGGCCTAACTTTGAGAAAGCCTACCATGATAGAAAAAGTGAGGAATAATCTTGGCTGATTCCGCTTGGTAGAGAATTCTTTCCTCTACGCAGTTGGATCTCTATGGAAAATTGTCAGCACATGTCAAGGGAAAAAGCAAATTTATTTCTTATAAAATTTTTTTCTTCTTTGAATAGCCAACAGATATCAATTTGTAAACAAAACTATTGCTACATGGATAATACTCTTCTGCGCAAAAAAGGTTGTTCCGCTTGACGCAGCCTATCTCTATAGTTACCTTTAGTGATGATACACTATACATCACATATACAATTAAGCGAATGAGGATATGAAAGGATAACAACTGAAACTTATAGCAGTCAGGTAAGGAGTTGGCTAATGATAACAGTATGTCTGCGAAACATCGAAGATTTTTTGATGCTCTACTAGATACTTCTAAGACGAGAAGAAATAGACTCAAAAGATCAGCAATTTCAAATTTAACTAACTAGTGTTGTATAAAAGAGTGGGAAAAATCTTATGGGATAGAACTGAACCCCAAGCTTTGAGTATAAATTTTTTGAAATAAAATTTTGGAAGATATATCTTCTTATTTAGGGTAAAAATCAAACTACAACATTCACATGAATGCCATGTAAAATTTGCGCAAGGGATTATCTTACAGATGACAATTTTTACACATAAATATCAGCAAACTAGATATAAGGGAGAAGAAAGTTTCGTATCGGAACGCCGGTGATGCATGAGGTTATTCTTCACTAAAATCCCGAAGGCCCTCGAATTCGAAATAAATGGATTAGAACGGATTAAATCTTAAAGGGGGAAATAGATGAACGACCAAGCCTTAGTGACTCGAAAAAAACTACCTTGAAAGGGAAGTTTTCTTTTAAGGAAAAGAATTCCCTTGAGACTTCCGATGCGTGAACTTGGACTTGCATCAATGATGATGATTTTTACAAGTCATAGGATCATGGAACAGGAACCACAGTGAAACTTCGTGGTGAATCTCTATCCGTCGAGGAAGTTATATCAGGCAGAAAATTAAAATTCGTCCCATGAGAAGTTAAGTCTGTAAGTATTCAGCAGGAAGGACAGTTAGAACCCTCATATCCTCTACAATTAGCTATGAAATGCTTTAAAGGGAGAATGTCTAGACTGGGCAAGGGGAAAATATTAGGCGATTTATCCTTGCATCCTAAACAGAGTGACGAATCTAATAGTGCAATACGTCTGCGTGAATCAGTAAAATACATACAGTGACCTATTAGTAGTACTTCATAGTATTTATAAAGGAGTGCCCCTGTTATATGTCATTATTCAACGACAATCATATCTCAGCACCATTCATATTATCAGCGCCGTCTTAATGGATGGGAGTGGGCCCCGCGCCTATGGGGACCCCGCTGCTCTGGGCCTTGGAACCTTTGGGAATCTGCATTAGAAATAGACCTCGAAATAATCTATCTAAAAATTAGAGGAGTAAGACAAGAGGACTATCCTAAAGCTTAAAGAGATCATAAGATGCATACTGAGGTAGATTCCTAGGGTTCTTTCGTCAAATGAACAGGAAGAAGTAAATAAGATCGATAAATTAATAGTCATCAACGAATTTGCGCGTTTCAAAGCCAGAATAATAAGTTTTTAAATTATAATATTTTAATTCCTTTTCTATTAGTTGTTATATATATCTTTATGAAGTCCTAAAGTTTTTCAGGAGAGAAGTTAAGTTTTTTTCTAATATCAATACCCTCTGGCAAAAATAGCTGATTTATTTATTATGGTAAAAGTATTTTGTGGTATATTTTCATGTATTCTGTGGTAGTAAAAATCTAAAGATTTTGGCGAAAAAGTAATAATTTTGTGCTGAGGCTTTTTATCTATTTTCGGCTATCTATACTAGTAAGCTATAGAATAAAACTTAAAAAAAGCATTCCTAATTCAGCATGAAAATTAAGGAAATACAAGCTATTTCTATTAAAGAAATAGAGCTACGGAAGCTCGAACAAAATTCGACAATAATACTTTCAACAAACAGTTAATTTCCAACCCTAATTCCTTACAGTTATTCGTAACTAAATAGTCAATCAAAATTCCACCCTCTCAGAAATAAATGATATTTAATGAGCACAGAAGAGAATATAGTAATCATCCAACTCAACAGTTCCGAAGAGCATCAAATCTACAGAAGAAAGAATTCCGAAATTGAGATGGTAAATGAACGCGCCGGTAGGAGGTTTACATAATTGCGCATCAATTGAGGAAATAGCATCCTTCTCGGAATTAGCCTGCTTCTCATTTACCCTTAAGAGACAAACGACTTCAGTAAGAGCTTATTTCCGGTCCCAAACGCCCGGGGCCCCTGCTCAAAAAACCGGTAAATAGCCTTTTAAAAATCTCGACCCCCGGGCATTTGCATCACGTTTAATTTTTTTATTTGGCGAATTGGTCAGAATTGCGTTCATGGAGAAGAGGTTCGATTTTCTTTCGCAGAGGTCGGCCGATTGTAACTCCCGAGCCACATCACTTTGAGCGCGTTAATGTAGCTAAAAAGTAAAATTGTACATGAAAAGAAAATCATTCTAATATGAAATTTAATTTTTTTCCTAACATGAAGTTTAATTAAGTGTATGTTGGGGAGCCAAATTACTTATCTCGGTAAAGAATCGCTCCTGAAATAAAGGAAATTACTTATAAACTGTAGAAACTTCATAAGGTAATGTAAAGTCCTAACTCACGCTTTCTGGAGCCAATCAGAATAATTTACAGTATAAGGCTTTACTGTAATTCACAGCAGAAGGCGATATTTTGTGGTAGCTACCACAAAGGATTAAGAGAAGACTTAGCACCTGTTTTATAATGAACATTATTCGTTTAATTGAAATATATGACCAGATTTTAAAGATAATTTCAAAGATCAGTCATCCGTTGAAGCCTAATCGTATATTTTAATTAAAAATATGAGTTTTACAGTGGAATAAGAACCAAGTCATTTATTAATTCTTCAACTTTTTACATAATTTGCCAATCTAAATTTCATGGAATAATTACTGTTATTGATGGTTTTATCTAAAAACATCAAAATTTCTCTAAAAATACTTTTGGTTTTATATATTCGAAAATTTAGTTGCGTCTCTTCATAGTTTTTGAAGTCTTTCGAAAAATATTGGACTTTTCAATTTGCCGATCACAATTCTATCCTAACGTAAGAAATTCTTTTCCATGAATCATAACCCTCCGAATGGTACCTTACGTTCAATTTGTTTTTATAAATAAGAGCGTAAACTCGTCCTAATTCTCACCTCCGTCTGAGGAGTGATCACGGAATGTGAACCTGTGGAGCGGAGGACAAGATTTTTCGTGGACTCGGACGAACACCTGCCTACTCTCAATTCTCACTTTTTCCTAGGTTCGTCGGTCTATTAAGGAATTTTACACCCAGTTGACAGTGAACGGAAGCCAGGTCATTGGCAGAGTCATTCGCGTGGGAAGGACGTATCCCACGATGGATACTTCCAAAGGTTAAGAAAAAGAGTCAAGGGAATCTGAGGACGATGGAGATGTTCCGCGATACGGCAATTAATTCATTTCTCAGGTTTAATGTGATCATACGCATTCTCATGACCATCAAACACCCATAACAGCTACTTGATTCCCGGTAACGATTTAATTAATTCCGCATTTTTATAATTAATGTAGATAATTAATAAATTACCGGGGGCAAGTAGGCAGGACCGGACCGACAACATAAGAGAATCATTGCCTGGGCGGCAAAACGTAGGGAACGAATATCTTGATCCGGAACTCAATATACTAATCACTTTGCAGAGCTGCTTTTAAATCAAGTATGATGACACATTAAGATAACGTGTGAATGAATGAAGGGTATATATTTTAACGATAAAAATCGGAAACGAGAAAAAATGAAGATAGGAATATTCTTCTCTTATCTTGCAATTTCTGCAAATATTTCGCAACTGTCAGGTGATCAAAGTGAAGCTATGTATCAAAGCGAGAATTCCCACCCTTAACTAACAATAATAACATTAATATCTTTAATGGACACAGGAAGGCCTCCAATTACATCCATTTTATTAATAATCATCATTGACGAACATACAAATCCATTCCCTAACCAGAAAAATCTGACTAGCCAGACTAACGTGTGGTAGGAATAGCACGCTAACCACTCTACCTCAATGGCCGGAAATTATTATTACTAAAAATCCTTGAGACAAGACATCGGAGCACCACAGTGTTATTAAAGAATTTTCGATAGGATAATTGAAAATAAATTAAGCTGATAGATCATCCCAACAGGTGGATTTTTAGTGGGTTGTCTTCAATCAACAACAAGTATATTGCCAAGTGGGCTTTATTCAAAATGTTGCATAAAACCGATTATCTCCCAATTTAGCCATTGTAATTGTTCTCAATTATTTAAGTAAATATTTTTATTGTCGATTAAATTAATATAATAAAATTACACTTTTATGGAACATATGGATTTGAGGGCCGGTCCTGCCAAATTTATCCATCTCCGTTTTCCCTAAGGAATTAACCTAAGTTATCCTAATCCCTTTCCTACAGTTATTTTAATTCCAAACTTAATATTCCGTAAAAATGTTAAGTGGATCACAATGTGCCACGATTTATGGTTTTGAGGAATTATTTTCTCGGGAATATAAGGGATAAAAAGGTTACCAAGAAAACCAAATTCGACAGCAAATATATGGTCAGTATCAATGAAGCATTAAATATTGATCAAATCATCTCGACAGCCTTTAATTATAGAACCTCACTTTGGTTCGTCGGTCTGAAGGAGGGCTGGAAGGATAGTGACCAAAGGCACCACCAGCCACTGGGAGCTCTTGAGAATCTCCAGTGGAAATCGCCCTTGAAATGATCTATCTGGAAAGTAAAGATTTCTAAGGAAAAAAGATTTCTAAACAGGGGATTGCTCTAATGCTTAAAGGGATATCCCTAGTCTACAATCTAGTGAAATATAGGGTGACAGATTTCAAGGGTCCTGAGGAGAGTGCAGGTGAATCTGCATGAGGAAGAGCTCTTTAAAAGCGCTTTTGCTTTTTCCTATGATAGAAAGGTCAACCGGAAATGCGAAAAGTTACCTCGTCTGAACCAGCCTAACAGAATCCAAACGCAGGAAATAAGGTAAAAAAATAAATTTAATTAAAATCTTCAGGTAGCTTTAAAATTTATTTTCTGCGTTTCAGAAAATCGATACTATCACAAACTTGAAAAAATGCGTTTAAATGATAATTTTGTTTTCCTTCAAGATGGTCCCCGCTACTCCAGAGTGCTGAGGATCCTAAATACAACTATGGATACACAAAAGAACGACAAATCTCTGTTTTGCACTTTACAATTTTTCCATCTTAGAACTTGGTAGAATGCTCGAAAACACAACATCACAATAAACTTTAAAAAAAAGATTTTACATCCAACATTTCCCCCCATTCTAAAGTACTTATTTTTAAAATTACATTTAATTTAAAATATTTTAATAATATCGATTTTTACAATCGTAAAATGGAAGAATTTACACATGAATAATTCTCGAGTTCATTAGCCGGACGAGAAAATTTAATAAATTTAGGATAGACCTCTGAATAATTAAGCAAAGTAAATATAATTAAATTAAATCTCACATGTTGGCGTAACTCATTAACGCATTTCATAACTCGATGAGTAAACGAAGGTTGCGTGGAGATAATTAAACCGAAAAGAAAAACATAAAATCTTCAAGGTATATCGAAACTTATTGAATTAATAGAGCCCTTAATTCAGTTACATCGCTCAAAACGACCGACTCCATAAATATAAAAGATTTTAATAATTATAAACTACCTCATTCCACCCAGAAATATCCGTAATACAGCATAAATTCGATATTAAAGCATTTCGTACAGGGGATGAGATAGCAGCTTTCGATACGCTAGTTCCCCTTTAGGCCGTGAGATGTCAGAGGGAGTCGGGCGTCCTTGTAGCTTCCGTACAAGGCCCGCGCTGTGCGCAAGCCGATTTCTTCTTCCACGAGTATTTGGCGGTCTCACGATCAGGCGAACACGGTTGGGATGGAGGTTTACTCCCCTTGCTTGCGCAGATCTCGCCGACCGGAGTTCTCTCTCTTCCCCTTCCCTCAGTCCTCGTGGGAGGAGCCCCAGACTCCACGCTGCCGAGGGCATACACGCCCCCTTCGGTAGAGCTAGAGAGCAGATCTCTCTCTCGCTCACTGCATGAAGACTTGCGCGGCACTTATGCGGCCCTTGCAACGGAGCCTTGTTTGATTTTCGAAAGTTTGCAGGTGACAGCTCTCTCTGGTGAGGGCGGGAAAGCTTTCAAACCATAATGACGGAAGTGACCTCTAAGATGCCCGAATCCGCGGTAAACGTGGCAAATTCTGCTTTGGACTTACGTCTATCTTCGATTGATGATGTTAAGGCAATAGCATGTTTGAAATCTAGTGCCTCACTGTAGCGCGTCCATATTGTTAATGTTTTCGTGATTATTGTTGCTGATAATAATGAGAAATGGTGAAATAAAATCTTAAGTTGAAATTATTTATTTAATATTATTTCTCTCGGATCTACTACGAATTCCACATAGCTAATAATTCTGTTATGAAGATTTTTTTATTCATCTTTATTTTTGTTGGATATTTATTAATCTTTTATCTGCCATAATTAGACTAAAAATTAATTAAGTAAACACGGGTTAATGCAGCAACAATTAATGAAAGGTGAGTTCATAACAGTTGTTAGAGGAGTTTATTGTTGATATCTTATCCAAATATCCTTAGTCAATTAATTAGTTGCATTGTCTCCAATGTCAAAATCAAAAGTTTAATTTCATGATAACATTCTATTCTGACCACTTGTTATTTTTAAGCTGTTAATATCTAGTTTAGCACTTATTTTGATTCGATGCTTCTATGATAGCCTTTATCTGAGGAAACCATTTTATAATAGATTTCATTAGAATTTAATATAATTTATAATATATGGGCATTCATATCTAATTTAAAATCACCGAAGAAAGACTGTCGTTGATAATCTAATAATTTTATCGAAGATAAGATAAAATGGACTTAATTACATACGCCTTCATTACTATCTTCAATAGAATTTTCCAAAATAACTAGTTGGACAGAGAGTAATTTTTTACTTATGATGTACTTGTAACGGCAATGGAAGATTGATATTGCTTAACACAAAGGGATGTTTCGCACAGCCTTCTCTTTTACGGATAATTGATTTACGAAAAGAGCTTCAAGAATCAAAACTGTTATTTACCACCTTTCAATCCACACCGCAATGGTAACTCAATGCTATCTGTCAGGGTGATGATAACGCAATGAATAAAGCAGAAAAAATGAGTAAATCATAAATACTATTATTTAACTGTCTTTTTAACAAAATAACATACGATTTTCCTGTCTAAATGATCTAGTTCCCAGATACAAGTCCACCTATCATGTATTTGTATACAACTGGAAAAATTAGCAATATGATGCCAGCTTCTAAGAAGTAATAGTATTACTAATAATTTTTGTATCTTTATAGGACGAGAGCTCCCGGATAAGCAAATAGGTAGCGCGATCGCCTTCGGTGAAAGTGTTCCTAGGCTCGATTCCCGAAGGAAGCCAAATGACCTCAGCTACCGATGAACTTGAAACGCTAATTCTACTATTTTAGGGCGAATTTTAGGTCTAATGAGACCACTGTAACAATGATAATCAACCGTAGCACACAAATAGCAATGACCTAACCAGGATTCGAACGCGTGACATCATTATCTATGCTAAGCTAGGACGCAAACACCTACGCTACCAAGAGGTCGGAGCAAATTCTAACACTGATGAAAAGCTTGAAAAATTATTTCTTTCACTATAGACTCCCGCTCTGGCCTACCACCGAGGACCCAAAAACCTTCCAGAAGCACCATCTCTTGACTTCCCGCTGGCGACATCTTCCTAAATCGTAAGTCAACTCACTATCGTTCGGCTTATCAACTCCCCATAAAACTCCCCTGGGGCGTCACTGACAGAGAATCCATTAGTCATATCTGGGAGGTCCCCCACCACATGGCCAAAGATCCCCCAAAAGTGGCCGAGAGTAATAACCCCGCTCCACACAAAGGGACCCTCTGGGGCTTAGGGGAGATCAATAATGTGACAGCTGAGCGTCTGCGTGTGTTTTCTCCTCAGGATGGGGTGGTTATGCCTCCTCAGCCCATAACATAATTCATAACCCAGAGGGAAGAAGTAGCAAGAGGCCATAAGGCGGGCGGAGTGACTCTTTGTGGAGAGAGACCCAAGGATGGTGGTGTCTCTCCAACTCTGCTGGAGTCAGAGATCGATGGGGGCGGAGAAGAGGAGGGGCCACAGTGGGGCGGAGCGAAAAAGTCCCGCCTCCAGCATGCAAAGTCTCTCCCACTACCTCCATGGCGAATTCTGAACCAGGAATATCATGCATATCGGTACCATGTTGAATATTAATCCATTCCAGGATTACCATCTTTGTCCAAGACGCGATTTCCCATAAAATATAATAGACAATCGATTAATCCGTTCAGGTTCCCGCTCACAAAATAAATACGTATCAAATGTGCGGATGAAACTCATTTAACGCATCATCAAAATATTCCATAATTATCGTATCTTTAATTTATTTACGATTTCCGCTAAACATGAGATCATTTATATGCATTTTTCGTAAAAACCATTTCATTACATGCTCAATCTGTACTGAGAGTAATTACTTTTTAAAACCAATTACCTTCTTGAATTCCGTGTATGACGGTTTACATAGGAAGAAAATCAAGAGGCAGGAAAATTTCAAAGACGAGTATTTCAAGTGCTTAATTCCATTCCTCCACTTGCAGCGAGTACATCTTCAAAGAAGACACGCATAATTCATTAACTTTATTCTATTTAGTTCCATAATCTATATAGTTCTATAAATTTACTGCAGTTCCAAAGCTCGGCATAAGTAATACTAGAGTATAGCCCAAAATATGCTAAACAATTCCTCTCAGCAAGTTATAATAATTTATTTCTAAGAAATCTTGCTCGATTTAAAACTATGTCAAGGTCACAGTATACTTTTTCCGTTGAAGCAGTGTGTTAATAACCACAATGTTCGGAATACGTCGCGGAAAACAAGAAATTATTTCTTTCAATTGATTCGTGCTAAATCTAGGAGATTTTTAAGAGAAAGATTACATATGTGAATGATACTTCAGCAATCACTGCGAAGCGTTAGTTTCTCAGAAATTATTTTTTTTTTACGGAATTAGTTATGCTATCTAATAGACAGGGAGGTTAGATAGGAAGTTGCTTAAACAGAAAATAGTTAATAGGGAAAAATATAAATTTAGATTTGGCTAAATTTATTGTATCAATGGGATTAGATCAAGAAGGAGCATTTTCGTAGGTATTTCAGCATTTTCCATTCAGAGGAAACGTGGAAGCTGAGATGTTATCAACTCAGTCCAACTTACATAGAAGTGATGTATACTAAAATCATATTAATTTCTTGCTTTCCCGCTAAAATTTTTCAAAATTAAAATAAAAGGATATCTTGTACTTCTTCGTAATGATAAGCACGGCCGGTTATAAAATTATCTGAGCCAAGGCAACTGCCCAAGGGGTAATATAGTATATTTTCGTCCCCAATCAAGCTATGATATCTAAAGAGCGAAATTTTGTATCGATTTTATAAGTAGATTAAGAATTCGAAAGTCTCAGAAAATAAATTACAAAAGTTAATTCTTCACAGCTTCGTGTTTTCGATAGAAACAAAATTTTCTCTTTGACTATTACTATATAATAGTTAATAATGTAGAATAATGTATAGTAGTACTATAATGTATCGGGTGATCTAAATTTCCTTCACCTAAAGGGGTCAGATAAATTTTTCCAACCCTAAAAAAGAGCCACGTATGCTCAACGTATCTCGCAAACATAATTTAAACTCTTCGTTGTCATCGCTATTTAATGAGTGAAAATCGCACATTGACATTCAAGGATATCGCAATACACGCATGCATTTCTCCAGCACAGCAATTCAAGGGCAGTCACGTCACTGTTGATGCAACTTTTAATTATATTTTCTGGCTCAGTGGAACTGAGGAATTTATGATTTCAACTTCAAGAGCTGAGAACTGTTTTACGAATACAATTGATGGACAGCTGCAGATAACATATACATGACATGCCTCATACGAATCTGATTACTATGAAATTATCTGTATTAATTATGCCAAATCACATTTATACTACATTATCCGATCGTATGTTCGAATTTTTTTCTATCACCAAAAATAGTTCACTCAGGCGCTAAATAAACGCTTGAGATCGAGAAAGAAACGCGTTCTAATCAGTGAGTGCAGTACAACGTAAGAGTTCATTAACTGGCTGTATTACTGAAGATTAAATTATAAACATTTCAACTAAATTGTTAAATATAATAATTCAGTAATTAGATTAGGTAAATGATTAAACAGATTTTGGTTTAGTAATTAATTAACAAAAAAGTTTACAAGAGCAAACCCACCTCATTTTGCCAGGTATTTTTCTCTTCGATCCTAAAGATGTTAATGAAATCTCGCGAGCGATTCTTTTAAAATATCACTCTTTTGACTGTTGATTTAGAAATGCTATCAAACACGAGCCTCGTTAGCTCATCATTCATTTAAAATTAAAAATATTACGAATTAAGCTTGTTGTAATCTTGCCTTCTTATTCTTCATAGCTAATGTATGGGTTTTGTTAATTTACTTATTTAGTCTTTACTTATTTAGTACTTATTTAGTCTTTACTTTCGTGCTCAAGAAAGGAGCCTTATTGTAACTATGCAATTTTAAACATTTTATTCTCCAGAGGAGGTTTTTAAGATCATTTAGTTACGTTTCTAAATAGATGAGGACAACTTCGACTGATCAAAAATATTTGAGAACCACTCTTAGATATATGTAATTTCAAGCTCTATTTTGACACTTCTCTGTTACAAGCCATCGTTTTCTTACCAATTAAGGCAGATCCACTGATGAAGAGATCAGAAAATTAGATATATCCTCAAGAATTCCAATTGCATTATACCGTACAACCTTATACCATAAATATTTCTGGAAAGACGAATAATCGGTATACGAACTGTACAACATCGGTTAGGATAAAGTAAAGCCTTTTTATCCTTTATAAGTTTAAACTACAGGTTACTTAAATTTGCTATGTACAGAAAATACATACATACCTATCCCTGACGGCATCGATTTCCACACCGAATAGACAAATACGAATGTATCATAAACGTTCTGTTTAATTCTAATACACTCCTTAAATATGGGGGTCTTAACTTTTATCCAAAAATGGCCCTCATATTAATCTATTTTAATTTAACTTCTAGCTTAGATACAAGATATTGGTAGGTTCTGAAAGATGATTCGAAAGAAATTATTTTTAGAAGACAAAATATGTACAACAAGGACGATTTTTTTAAAGCAGCAATTATATTTTTCTAAAATATTGCTCTTTTGCATGTGTTATATTAGAAGTTATTGTTTATATCAAATCTGACTATAATCTGTAGATTGAAGAATATAAATACGCAGTTTAAAATTTTGCTATCTTATGAGAGATTAGATAACTGTAAGATTGTCAAACAACTTAAGTTCATTAAAAAATTGTGAGTAATTATTGATTCCTAAAAGGCTTATTTTCCCAACTTGCCTCACCAGAACGGAACGAAAATAGTAATTCTACGTTTCATTGAAGTTTATGTGATTCAAAACCGTGAACATTTCCTGAAGATAAAAATTCGAATCTTCAATTAATCATCTTTCAGATGACACTGATTTCCAATCCGTGAATTATCTCTAATTCTATTTTATAAATCAAATAAGCT
Source organism: Pachydiplax longipennis (assembly GCA_036926295.1). Classification (NCBI taxonomy): domain Eukaryota; kingdom Metazoa; phylum Arthropoda; class Insecta; order Odonata; family Libellulidae; genus Pachydiplax; species Pachydiplax longipennis. The sequence goes on along the minus strand of JAVFKF010000004.1, from coordinate 34,777,151 downwards.
CTGAAATAGAAAAAACGAACTGCGCTTTCATTAAGGTGACCTTTTCAATGACCTGGCGTTGCACCCGAGACTATCCGGAAGATGAATTGTTCTCTATTATTGATTTGCTCCGGAGGTCAAGCTTCCCGGCACGCCGTTGGATTGCACAATAACATTTTCAACCTTATCGTAGCTACAACCGGTTATTTCCATTCAGGTGGATCCATTCTTAACAAGAGATTTGAATTTAGAGAATCTCTCTGACTTATGGGTCATTAACCCGATGTCAATGATGAAACAGATACTCTTCAGGAACCCGCATAAAACATTTTCGCAGCAAAAAACGCATCTGCATGAAGCACACCTAGTAGGAATAGGCATCCTTTGAATTGATAAGCTATATAAATTACAGTATCGATTCAGAATCATCTATGGTGGGCCGATGTTTGATCAAAGGAATTTCCTCTCCGGGACGGCACTCATAATTCATCTTGTGGATGCATTCCCTGTTTTGAAAAGGTTAGCGCCCCGAGCCCACAATTACGAAACGACCATTAAATCTATTGCGTCAATCTTTAAGTTAGTGACTTCTAAACCGAGATAACCCGTGGCGGAAAAATTGATGACCGCCTTCTTAAAATTCGAATAACATTCTTCGTATTTTTCTGAAATGTATTAACGCGAGTTCCTTTAAATATCTCTTATCATAAACCTACTTTACGGGAATTCCTCGGTCAATGCTGGATCCGTGTTTCACAGAAATTGAAGTATATGCCCGGAGTGCAATGTAAAGATAAAGTCAGGAGGTTGATGAGTGAGTTAATGAAGTGGAAAAGCCTTATTTGAAAATGTTAGGAGCTTGAACTTTCAGTTTTCTTGCTTCACAACTTCGCTTTAAGACAAAAGACCTCATTACTAAAAATTATATATTTTTATAAGTACTTGTATACTTAATGATTCACTAGAATGAAAAAGGCTCGTAATTCTCATTCTGTAATTCCTGTTACTATGGGAGTAGGATTATTAAAATATCTCTATGGTTAGGTAAAAAGACTTTGAGATACTGTTTTGGATGAAGATAATTATTGGCAGGATTCTCCTAAACCGAAAATTATGAATTCATATTAGCAATAGATTTCTTTTGACTATCTAATCATCATGAAAATAGGTAGATAATTATTTTCAAGCAAAAAAGGAGGCGTTAACTATTTTCTTCGATTTAAAAACAATACATATGCTCAAACTACCGCTAACTTGAATATGCCGATTAGTAAATATAAATTTTAAGTTTATCCTTTGTTACCGCGAACTATATTAGTAGATTATTACAATACAATACACATCCACTGTAGGTATGTATCAATAACTAATGTGTCTCTAAAACAGAGGAGGTAAGCTACGTCCTTTCTTCATTTTTTACATGATCTCTGTTATTAATTAACATTATTTTGTCTCTCGGGGTCATTACATTAATTAAAGAGAAAATAAAATGGAATGCTCTCTACGAGCGTATAATTTAAATTAGTTTTCCTTCGAAATATCTCGTTTTAAACTCTCTGAATAAATGCAATAGTCACTAAATAGTGGCCAGAATATCTCGAATGCGGCCTAAGGGTTTCATATGCGGCCTAATAAAATATGCAATCCTCCGATGCAAAACAAATGTTCCCCACCCGACTCTGTTATATTTTATGCTATACGCTTTCGAAGATAAATGCCAATTTAGCGATTGAATCGCTAGTTGACGATTATATCGCTAGATTTGGCGACTTTTTCCTTCTTAGAGACTTTTTTTCGATTTCAGCAACATCTTGCATTTCGTCAAGCAAATAGAGTTACATACACACTGTTCTACGTTCTCGTAGCATAACATGTTTTATTTACATCTAAATCAAAAGATCATTCCGTTCACTTGATAAAAAGACTTGATGTTCGTACTAACTGCTCAATACAATCACAAATATGCATACATATATTGTGATAACGGAACTGATGCAATATTTATAAAAGGTAACTTATGCCAATATAATTTTAACTAACTCTTAGGAGCTTTTTTACGAGTTTTTCGATTTTTAAAAGGAAGATTTCAGAGAAATTATCCAAAATAATCGGCATCTCTGCTTGAGAACACGCAGTTTAATGTTTTCTTATTAAGTCAAGTGATGAATTTATTGAGATCCTCAGGATATCCTATTGGGTAGCTTGTTCGTATTCGTTGTAATGCTTAGTTCGATTCCCAATGGGGGCCGTGACGTTGACCCAAGATCGTGAAAATATTTGAACCTGTATTAATAGACAGCTTCGCTAGCAGAGCCAATATAAGGTGTATGCGGAAGCAGACGTGCTGACCAGCCAGCAGTTAAACCCTTGGCTAGGGCTTAGCCCACTTGGGTCATGTTACGCAATGGACAAAAAGCGACATAAAACCATGATTCTATAGCACTTCACTAGCCGATGAATATTCCGCACAAATTAGCTCCCCCTGAGCCTCGTCCCTTCATTTGAAACACACCTCGACCCAGACTTCCCCTAAACTCCCATGGGTCGAAAGGGAAACGGCTGTGAACAATCGGCGTGACCATCAGCGCCACCACCGCCCACGCAGCGTACCTCTCTGACCACGCGGCTATGACCGCCGGTCCACCTCCTGCCCGTCCATGGCTCCCTGCTACCAGAATAAGTGTACGGGGTCCACGAGAGTGGCATCAAGGAGAGAGAGGGAGAGAGAAGAGCCGGGGAAAGCGGAGGAAACCGGCGAGGAAATGCGTCTATGAGGGAAGGGGGGGAGAGAAAAGGGGGGCTGCAGCGGTCACTTCGATCCCCATGTCCAGTGGTCACTCTCGGCGCACGCATCTCCCCCTCCCCACTCGCCTCGCTCCACGCATCAATCCCTTACATTCCGAGCCCATGCGTGCCTTCACTACGGCTGCTTAGCTGGCTACGCAACGTGGACTACCCATTGTGCGTTTACGACCGCCTTCTCGAATTCTGCCTCTGTCTGGAGGGACGCGTTGAGTTATTTCTAATTACGAAGAGGATGCGGTGTGTGCGGCTGAGATGCTAAAGCGATTAAGGAAATAGATAAATTCTGCGCCGAATTGTGCGCGTGGCGCACAATTCGGCGCAGCTCTATTCGCAACTCTACAGACGTTTGTTTGGAATGAATGTTTGGGACTATAAAGGATATTTACCCAAAGCCATTCCATACTTTCTTGTTAGACGGTATGGATCACTAATGAGGTTGGTTCAATATAAAACCATTGGCTATAATTTTTTCGTTGGTGAGGGTTCTAGGGATATCTAAGAATTAAAACATAAAAGGAACAATTTTACTCGTTACATCATAAGACAAAATTTATCCGCTTCCAAATCGAATGCGGGAAAATGTTTATTTTGCTTTTTAGGTATTATGAGATTCCCTACAACTACTATCTGTGGTCAATTAGTACGATCGACTAGCATATTCGTTTCTAAAAACTAGCCACGAAAGGGAGGCCATGCTTTACTAGAAAGAACTTACTATGAAAAGTACACGTCGGTGAGTGACAAGTTCTGTCTATTCTGAGATGGATGCCGGAGTGTATGACTACTAGAGTGTTACTTATACCCAGAATCTAGATTTTCAATAGGCTATGCTACATAGTAAAGAAGTTATCTAAATCCGTATAAATGGAAATAATACAAGCGGCGTGAAAAGAAATCTGTCGTGGCTGTTAGTGAAATATATATAATCATGCAAGTTGTATCTTGTGAACAAGATCTCCAAATTGTATTGCATTAATTTAAATATTCTTATATGATCAGATCAGATTAAAAAAAGAGATCGAATAGATATTAAATTATTCTCAAATATTCCGAATTAGCGTAGAAAAATACGGTGAGCAAAAGCATACTTCACACAAAGTAGACTTCACTGTGAACATGATTTCAAACATTCATAATAACTGTAAAATCAGTACCACATTCAAATTTCTATGTAGGGAGTTATTTTCTTTACAATTCTTCAATTATTTGTGGCATTTATTATTCATCTAAAGCAATGCCTTTAAAGAATTATAATCCCTTACGATTTCATAAATTGCCCGACTTAGGGACTTATTTAAAAGATTAAACTCATTACTAATTTCAAAAGATTCATTTCCAATATTTTCAGATGCCTAAAATGCTCTTTACAAAGGTTCGCAACTGATAATAATTTAACAATTTTGCAACTAAATTATTTAAGACGTTCAGCACTTTCCAATTTTCTAAATATAAGCACATATTTTAAAGTATAAAATTATAAAAATATCTTGCTGCACTGCCATATGATTCTCAATGGAGAAATAGTTATTGGGCTTCCGGATAGGCAAATGGGCAGCGGGATTGTCTTCGGCGAAAGTGGTCTAGGTTTCGATTTCTAGTAGGGGCCCATATGCGCGAATTGGCCTAAGCTGTTGAAGCCCTTTTAAAAATGCTACTACAGTAAAAATTGATAATTACCATACTACTTGGTGCTGAGTGGGATTTTGTTAATACGCGTTCTGAGATGGTATAATTAAATTGGAATTTCCTTCTGGATGAATTTCTTTCCTTAAGACAAAGATTAAAGTCTCGTTCTTCTGCAAGGTTTTCACCAGTGGTATATAAAGCAAAGTTTTTCAATACTCTCTAAGGTCCTAATTTTGATGATTCTTTAAAAAGAGCCAGAGAAAGAAGCTATCGATTTTTCGCTTGCTCATTTTATAAAATTTGTTAGCTTAAATGTTACTGCGAGGAAAGAATAAGCCAACACCTTAAAAAAGCACTTCGCAACAACTAAACTAAATTACCTTTAGCTAATTCAAAAGCTATGTTTTTTACAGGGTTTTTAAGATTTTTTAAGTCTCATTTAAGATATTTTATATTTCTATACGAAGGCGACAAGACGTTGGATTAAATCATTTTATAATATCACATATTGCTGCTATATTTAATTTTTGATAAATATTCACGCAAGTTGAATTGCTTATGTGAACGGGCATTAAATAACCGGGGCTAGTATCAAAAACTTTGTATTCTACGACAAAGGTACGTATAATTTGGTACAAAGAAATTTTGAATGTTACAGAAAGATAACAGAATTAGGAAAAACCTTTTGTCTACCTAGCCAATTTATATACACGCCTAAAAGGGATGATTAAGACATCTTTTAAGACAACAATATGTTTACATATGGAATTCAGTCTTTTTATGCGATGCATAATATGTAATAGCCGCAACAGATTGGGATAAAACTTATTAGTACTACGCCACTAATAAATCTCTGTAATTCTGCAGTCTGCAAATAAAGTAACTTGAAAATGTTTATCTTTGAGTCAGGGATGAAGTGAGCAATATTCACTACTGGATGAACTGTCCGCAATTTAGCTTTCCGTGATATTAATGATGTTGATTGATATAGATCACAGATCACCTTAGCTTCGAATCTTACAATGATGTTCAATCGCAATGCATCACGGTTGTAAACACATCCATGATGCTTTGCGATTAAAACAATATGGCGGATGTGTATTGGCATTAAAATGTATGGTAGAATGGAAAAGTTGCTCCCGCATCGAACCAAGGATCATTAGGGAAACGGTCTACTGTCCATATAAAATGTATCCATAACTTCTGTTCATCTGTCGAGTTAAAAATTTTCCATATTTTCGGGAAGGGCTTCGAAAAAATATTTAAAATCGCCGTAATATATTTTAAACGGGAGAATTTCGCAGCCGCTTGTCAAGTCCATTTGTGGAACCCACGGTCATTTTGTACGACAGTTTCTTGATTATTACTATAAAAGACTATTATCTGAGCTGCGTGATTTTTAATTCTCCATTTTATCGGGTAAAGCCTCAAAAATGCTTCGAATATGCCCGTAATGTATCCTTAGGAGAATTATTGAGCCTAGAAGGAATTCTTTAATCCAGAGAAGAGAAATGAATTTTCATCTGGCTATAGGTAGCCATTAAGGATCTTTAAATAAAATTTCGGTTTGATATCGGTGCACCATGGCCGCAGTGCCACACATTTGAAAAATTATAACTGATTGCAACAAGCATGCTAGCGAAATGCAATTAAAAGGCCCTAAAATTTAATAAACAGTAAAAGAAATTCAAATTAAAGTATCTGCATTTCCTAAAACATTGTTCAAGAAAACTTTCTTGTTTTGGTTTGGATGAGGTGGGTAGATCAGGGGGAATGGGGTATGTAAATAATTCCAACATTTTCCTTTCCCCTAACATTAATTATCATTTATAAACTAATTTTTGTTTGTAATCGCAATATACCTTGAAAATAACTCCGTTTGATAAACGCCGATTTTAGCACACGTACTACTTCCAAATGTATATTTTGGAGAAGTATGGGCTAAAAAATACATAAGACAAAATTTTTAAAATATCACTTAGAATTTTTTAAAGTTATAATATCTTCGTCCAAGTCAAGCTAAGTTGTCATATTTCTATTAAGAACTTCAAATACCAAAAACACATTGAATTCGATTTTTTGTTAATGGCTAAACGTTAACTATGAATTCGATAAGTTTTGTCAAACTAAATCACGTGTTACGCTGTACAATTATTCCAATGATAAACATGATCATAATTGTTTCGTGTATAAATTGACAGGATTTTTTGCGGTTTAAATTACTTCAATATCGTCTACACAGAGTATTGAGGCAGATTTGCTTCCACGAGTTGACTGTTTTTCAAATTTACTGTTTTGCCGTTTGAAATTAGCTGAAATTATTTAACAAAGCATTTCTCAATCGCGGAGCTTTGCAGCTTGGTTAACAATATCTCTGCGGAGGTGTTTGTTCACTAAAGAAGTCTACCTTAGCAATACAAAGACTGCTGAATAACAATAATCAAATAGATAACAACTAAAATCATAACTAATACTTTCTAGCAGACATTCATTATTAGAAATGTCAATATAGCTCGAAGATTAGAATAAACCGTTCATTTTCTCAATTTCATACGTCAGCAGCATTAACGAAGCAAAGTTCATTTCGAGATGTTAAGTGACTCGATAAAAGCATGTATCGTTTTGTGCAGAGTATGCAAAATAGTTCGAGAGCTCTTGACGCAAAGGACAAGATCAGATTTCTCATAGTATCCGATACCGATTTTCATATTATTCTTGATACTCAAGGACACAAGCAGATTTATAAACAAGTGCAATAGGCACTGAATTCCGTTCTACGAATTTTGATGACTCCTTAATGAAGTTATTTTTCACAAAAATTAACAAAATGTATTTTTTATTTACAAGGAAGAATGTGAAACCTGTCCATAAATTTTAGCTTCATCATATTAGAATTGTTTTGTTACTTCTAACTCATCGTTTCTTTAGGTCATATCTGCGATAGTATAAAAGTTACTGAGATATGAGCAACTCTATATAATAGTATTCATCCTGAATACTGAATGCTATTAAAATTATATGCATAAGGCCATTGTGCTGCACATACATAGACTTGACCCTCGTATAGCATTCTGGCGTAGGAAGGAATGCTACATCAAACCTCATCTTGCCAAGCTTAATATCTTTTCATTAATTTTGATATTATAAAACAAATATATAAGCTGACATATGAATGATACTGAGTCATGGCATCCATTATGGTTATTCCTTATTGACCGCCTTGAAAAGTGGAATTATTATGAACAATGAGCTACACTTACATGGGCTTATTCCATTAATGGCAGTCTTGCTCAGTGAAAAAATGTGGGGCAAACTAGGTTACTTCTCATCTTGCTAAGTCGCCAAATGACCTCTTCAAGGCTTTTGGCAGCTGATGGTGTAGGGAAAGAGGTTCCAAGCAGCCTCCAGACTGATGACTTTTTAGACACATCTTTTCTTTCATTCACTGAAAATCTAGTCTGAGAGCTCTGAAAGACAGCATATAATTTATGGAATAAATAAACCAAAAGTACATATCTAACAAATAAATCATGTGATTCGTCATACTTTCAGGGAACGACAAAAATTTATTTTTAGACACATTTTTCCTTTCATTCGCTGAAAGTCTAATCTGAGAGCTCTGAAAGACAGCATGTAATTTACGGAATAAATAGAGCATATCTAATAGATGAATCAAGTGATTTGTCATACTTCCAGAGAACGACATAATTTCGCGGCAGTGTAAACTGAAATCTGAGCGTTCCCGGGTCTTAGCGGAACTTCAAAGACTCCGCGCTCGAGCGGTAATTCCCGATTTCTCTGAAAGAGCGAGCCACTGTCTTCTAGCAGGATCAACACGCAACGAGACAAAACCTCTGTCAGCTCACCGACAGGCCTTCTATGCTAGCCGGATATCGAGCGGAAATAAACTGGAAAGCAAGAAAAGACAAAAGACTCTATCTCTCTCTCTCTCGCTCCTCTCTCTCTGTAGGGTCGAAGGAATTAGGCGAAGGGAGGGAATTCCTGCTCTTGGGAGGAGAAATCTCTCTATGGCCAGGACTCGCAATAAAAGCAGGTAGAGTGGCCCTCCGCCGACTCCTTTAGCCGTTGAGAGAAAAGGAATTCCATGCACGGAATTCCTGAGCGGAAAGTTTGGCCGGGTGCATCCTAAACAACAGATGATGAATTAGTTGTAATAAACGGATCGTGCTCCAGGAGCTATTCAGTTGCTTTATTGCCGTTTTAAAAATGCGCAATAAATGTTACCTGAGTTTGTGACGGTAAAATCGAGCACGAAGATTCCAGACGACTCATAATTATACCGTAATTGGAGATTGATTGTTATTCCAGTTTCAATATCATGCTTCCTCCGAATTAGTGCTCAAAAGTTTTAAATCTCACTCGATCATCCGCTAATTATTCAATAACTTCTTTAACAACTAAAGCTGTATGCCATTTTGATGGTACATTGATGAGACGTTCTCTATTTAGATCGTCACTATTCAATTATTCAAATCGTTTCCCTTTAATTAAACAATTTATCGCTAAATGATACATATAAAACCGAATTACTTCCGCGAATGAACATATCCGCACTATCAGGTGCAGAGATACGTCTTTCCCAACCGCATACAAGGACTCGACTGCGTTTCTGTTGGCCAACAGAGAGTTTAAGATAGCGAGAAGACGCGGGCCGCCATCTTGTCCTCCTATCATCTCATGCTCGCCTCATCCGAAGACACTACCCATCGAAGTAAACACGGGATGGTGCGGAACTGACTGCAAGGGGAGAGCGGAACACGTACTTGAGGCAGACGAGCGGCCCCGCATGAGCTTTTAAAGAGGCGAGAGAGATACTGAGAGGGAATGAGAGAGAGACAGCGCTAGCTCGAGTGGGAGGAGTTTCCGTCGGAAGAGACTTCGTGATGACCGGCAGGAGAGATACAGGTAGGAAGATGGCGCTGTTGTCAGTGCGACGGCGCAAGCTCGCGGTAGGCATCCTCGGCTACCTGCGTACCTCTTGTGTACACCTGCTCTCCTGTTACGCGGGGCGCACCTTGCGCCTTTTTCCACTCTTCTAAAAGCCACTGGCGCGCCCTTTCTCTTTACCTATCTATCACTCTCGCTTTCACCTCCGAGAGACCACTCACCTGGAGCTTAGCGAGGTCCGAGCAGGTACGCTTTTTTTCTTCTCGCTGCGTCCGGCGCGAGTGCGTTTGAGCAGGTGGCGCCGTGTGACAGGGTTAGGAAGTTCGATGTCAACTGTGCCAATGCGTACCTGTGCAAGAATCGAAAGGGTAACTCGATTGTCTCATCATTAAATACATTTGGAGTACGTGAAGGGGCTCATTATCAAATATTATAATAATAGGGGTCAAAGGAAGTAGTGGAACTTCTCTTTTTATCTGAAGGGATGTTACGAAATACCCCAAATATTATCACATAACAATGTTCAATTATAATCTCAAAGTCAAGGAAAAGGGTTAATATATGTGCATTTCCAGGTATCTAATATATATATTTCCCAAATATTATTCCATATTATATTTCCAAAATATTAAATAATATATTGCCATTTACTTTACCTAGGTGCAGCAAAAAAAAAACAAATATTAATCATTATGTGGCAAAGTAATAATAATAGCAATACTTGCGACATTTAAATTTCATTCACGATTCATTTAAAGATACGAATTTTCTTCCACATACATAATTTATGGTTACATTGACAGTCTCTTTGGACATATTCGGTAGTTTCTCGGTCAGTATTTAACTTTTACTATTCCAATGAACTACACACATACTTTGCTTTTAATTTTCTCTTTTTGTTGCTACTATAATTAGTGTTTCATTGCAATCTAAGAGAAAATAAAATATATTTGTGTATGAAATGATCTCATGTAGCTCGACCCCCTTACTTTTTTCTTGAATTTTCGCTTTTCAACATTAATAAATACATCAGAAGAAATTAGTATGAGTTAGCATTGATTATAACTTTTTCTAATTGCATATTCTAAAATAACTGCTACTTTGTATTGTATGAAGTATAGTTAAGAGTTATTTCTGACTCTGAGTTCTAACCAAGATATTTAATAATTATGTCAGATTTCAAGTAAGAATCTGCAATTCCATAAACTGAGCCTTTCTGAAATAGTTAGGGACAGAACTAGCTGTGATAAAATTTATAAAGATTGTCATCAATTCATATGACATGTTTAACACAATTTAAATACTTTCACCAGCTGAAATTGCACTGCTATGTAATGTTTTGTGTCGATGGGAGGTTTTCTCATTAATTCTTGCTCCAAGTCATAGATCATTCATTTCCATACATTTTGAGAACATCCTGAATGTTCTTATAAATTTCTTTTGCTGTTTTTGGGAACTCAATGCCTTCCTTTATTATTGCTATCAAACCAGCATTCTTGCTCTCTACATGGTGAACATTATTAACTTACCGTTGGGATCATTTCAGAACAATTTTCTGAGATACATGTGCCCTGTCTGTTTTCTTTTAATATTATGTGTGTATTTTGCATTGTTAGAATATTTTTGATTTTACAAGATGTTTGGGTGCACCCTTATAAATGAAGGTTACTGAAAGTGTCTTTAACATATCCTGTGCTTATACATTCATTGAAATTTTGCAAATTTATCAGAAATAGAAATGGAAAAAGGTCCACTTGGTGCCTTAGATGCCCACATGGGCACATTGAGTTTGATCTTCTAAACGAATGTAATTTTTGTCATAAGATTGTAAATTTTGCATGAATGTGTTGTGTTGAAATTAAAATAAATTGGATGAAAAATCAAAAACCACAATGTAAATTCTGTTTACTAAGACTCTGGTTCAGAAAATTTAAATCTGGAATCTAAAAGTTAATTTTGAAATCTGAATGCTTGGATGAATGAAATAAATAAATGTAAGAATGAATGTAAATAAGGATTTAACATTTCTTTCTCTAAGCAGATTCTAAAAATTCTGAAAATTTATGCTATTAAATCTCTTGCATGGTTGACATATAGCTTCCATGCAAAACATTGATGTATTTTATGATGATGCATTTTGCTTATTTGGTTGTTAAAAAGATATTGCCTTTGTTGACATGTTAAGAAATAATTTTATGGCAAAATTTTCCAGGTGTTAGAGAATGAACATTTATTTGAAATTTTATTTACAAATTCCAACTTTAAACCATCTACAGTATAGGTCTGCATTTGGGCTCTTATTGGGAATCAAAACAGGGACAGCTTTCATCAAAGTCTAACATGCTTTCCACTTGTCTATTTGGGATGTTTACATTATTTATGAAAATATATCACTGAATTTCAATTTCTGAAGTTTACTCATGCTTTTCTCACAAAGAAATGTCAGCTCTCCTCTTTACATTTTGTGTAGGCCTATCATATATTATAGATATGTTAATCTGAGGGTTGGGTTCATCAATGTTTCACTTAATTCATTTTTTAGCATATATTTACTCAAGAAATACATGATTTGATCAGAAAGCATTCTCTTGATTAGTGAAAAATTTTATAATTTGAATTATATCAACAATAATGTATTTATTTCACTGATAACATAAGCTGTAATAAATCTCTTTGGGGAATGCCCCAAACCTGAGTCGGACAAAAATTATTGATGAAGATTTTGCTTTTTCTATCCAACTTCTCAATTTCAACCAGCACTATCTAGCTATATTCACAATCCTATGACAAAAACTATATTTGTTTAGAAGATCAAACTTAGTATGCCCACATACAAAATGTAAGACCCCAAGTGGATTTATGTGCCAGTACAGTGAGAGGTGTTAAAGGTTAAATGAAAATATATTAACAACCTTCATGCAGATGTTAATAATTTTATTGAGGGGCATCTACTAATTCTGCCTGGCATTTGCCCAAAGCTGGGAGGGAAACCCCTCTCAAAACCTCCCAAAGGCAGCATAAGTATTATCCTATTTTCATAAAAATGTACACATACAACTTAGAAATCTGACAACTCACAAACTTAACATGTTATACCTTACAGTTTCCATTACAGTTTTGAGCTTCTGAATCAAGACAATGATACTGAATAAATTAATAATACAATGACAAAGGAAAACATTTTTGTACAGTCATACATGTAGAAACAATTATGTTTACAAACAATTACCGAGGAGAGCAAAAGAAATTTGAATGAATTGATACCTGAAAAGAAAAATGGTCAATTATACCAGAGTATAAATGCTTAAATCACAAAACTTCAGTGCTATAGGTTGTGGTAGACACTTTAAATAAACTTCATTTATATGGGTGCACCCTATAATAGTGAAATAATAAACATTGAAATAACATAAAAAAACAATTATATAAAAATGCAGCAATATTAAGGGCATAAATATATGAAAAAGAAAATGGCTCTGGAGTGAACTCATCTCCTAGTCAATATCATTCAAGATGTAGGGTAGGGATGCTAAATATATAACAGCAGAAATTTTGGTCAAAAAAAGAAAGTTATTAAAATCACAAAAAAGGCAAAGTAAATCAACAAAATATTGAGGACGTCCCCATAATATATGCTAAGGAATCATCCAGGAATTAAAAAACAAACAAAATGATCAATAACAAATTCACTCCAGAAAAGTATTCATCGTTAAAACTCTCAGATCGACCTGCCTCCTAGAAAATACCAATCATATCATACACTACAAAGACCATGTAGAGCCATCATCACGCTAGGTGGAATTTGAGTGGGGTGAATGATTAGAAAACATCGACTCCCACACCACCTTAATATTTCAAGGCCTACATGGTATTATTAATAAGATCTTCATAATGTAGGATAAAACAAATTAGTCCCCACCAGACCAAAAAATGCCTCAGAACGACCTGCCACCTAGAACATACCTTGTATATCTAAAGCTATGCAGAGCCATAAACATGCTAGGTGGAATTTGAGTGGGGTGAATGATAAGAAAACATCGACTCCCACACCACCTTAATAGCATTTCAACTTCTTATTGCAATACAGACATTTTAAGTAATATTTTATTTGTAAGGGTTCCCCTGAAAAGATAAATGGAATCATCAACATTCAAATAATGCAAAATGCACATTTAATATATAAAAGCAAAGCAATTATAAAAGCACATATTAATGACATAATGGTTCTGGAGTGAGCACTTCTATAAGTGAATATAGTTGATGCAGGGTAGGGTAACATACAAGATGTAAATCAACAAGCATGCTTGGCACAGAAAAAGGTATTTGAATCACCCTAATAGCAAAATAAATTAATAAGGATATCCTCAAAAATCAATTAAACAGAACATTCAAGGACGTAAATTAGGAGACTAGGTGCTAAATTATTTAATAACAACCTGCCCTCTAAAACATACCTAATATATCTGAAGCTTGAAAATGCAGAGTCATCATCATGCTAGGTGGAATTTGAGTGGAGTGGATGAGAGGAAATCGTCAACTCTCACACCACCTTAGAGTTTCAAGGCTTACATGATCCATTTTATAAGATATTCATGATGTTGGGTGAACAGATTGGCCCCTACCAGATGCTGGCATTACTTACGCCTTCTCTAAATTATTGACCTAAAGATACCAAGCAAAACAGTAGCAAGACCTATTTGTTGGAAGAAAATGAACAAGGAAAAGCAAGTGGAAAACAGTAATAGAAATAGATGTGAAAATAAGATCAACATAATAGAGTTACTGGAAGTAAAGAAAATATTAGCATATATAAATAAGAGTAATGGAGCTCCATTATCTAATAAAAAACATTGGCACATTAACGAAAACAGAAATTACCCCCATTGGCAATACAAAGGTAATACACAGGTTTACATATACAAAAAGGGAATAGAAAGATGAGGGAATGCAAATTCAAGAATCTCTCAGCCATTTCACATTCTTTTTCATATTACTGTTCTGATTTGCCCTTCAATGCATGGCACATCACCATATGGTTTAAGAATGTGACATTAATTTCATTAGCTGCCCTTGGATTTCCATCTTCTTCCGTCTCCTGTTTCTTCAAGTTCTTGTCTTGAATCCTAAACTGCCCCATGCGATGGAGGTTAATCCAGCTCTCTCAGTTGCTAAAGAAAGAGAAACATATTAGCATAAATTTCTTATACCCTTACATTTAGGAAGACAATGCTTAGTAGGCAATCTTGGTTAAATAGAATCCATCTTAATTGAAACTTGGAAGAAATTCTGTATTTATTGGCATATGTCATGAATTTGTGTACAACAAACTTCAATTTCAAGAAGAATATTTTGGAAAAATATTATTCTGAACATATATGTATTGGAGCTCTGATCTTGATTTTTAGATCACTCAGTTAGCAATCTATTAATACTTATTACAGCATTAATATAGATATTAAAATTAGGTTTAATTTGGAAATGAAAATTTATATGAATGAATATGGCTAAAATACAGAAGTATCTATTAATTCTGTTAAGATAAGAAATCATAAACCTAGTCTGCACATATAACCTTCAGGTAGAATTTCAGCCCTAAATTTTAGGAATTCACTCATTCCCTGATAAAGATGGTATTTGCTAAGTATCTATTATAAAAATTGCTATATATATGGAGAATTTAATGCTATAAACATACCATCCTGTGTTTCCATGGCTGCTATTGACTGGACCACTTCCATTCAGGAAAAGGTGCAGGAAACAGCCCTGAAGTATGGTATCCTTTGAAATCTAATGGATATTCAGATAGCATTGCTTTCTAGAACATTAGATTTTGGCCTCTGTATGCAAAAGATAGATACACAGAATATTACCACCACCTGCACCTCAACAACTTAGAAGTTAAAAAATATGCATATAATACAGAATTAAAATCTAGTGTAGCATTAAAGATTGCAAATATATTACAGATGAAACCTCATGAAATAGAAATCTTATATTATAAAAAGTATATACTAAAAAAATATACCCCATTCTCTCCCAATGCTTCCAGGACTGCTGATGACATCATAGCATCTTCCCAAAGAAATGAATCTCCAAGAGAATTCTTCTGCAAGGTCCTTCACTTCCATCTTTAAAAAATCTAGACTCCAGACTCGTCTTGGTGAGTATTAACATCCAGCCCTCCATGTAATGGATGAGTAGCCTAATAAACTCAAAAATATTATTTCCATTTCATTAGTTTAATGCATGATAAAACATTTATAGCCCTGTGGACAAAAAATTAATACATTATATTTATGCTGGACCTCCAGATCCTTTAATTTGGTGACTTAGTTAATGAGATTAATGACAGCTTGATTGTTCAAAGGGAATTACAATGAAGACATTTTGCGAATTTATATACGGAGATATTATGAAAGAGATAGATTCATTGTTTTCACCCTTTTTCTTAAAGGACTGCAAATGACTAATGGACAGAGACAAAATATCAAAGCTGTTAATATATATAAGCAATTCTCTTTGAAAGAAAACTATAAAATCAGAGTTTAAATTGGGTTTCTAAAGAATCTTTAGATAATGTATGAGATTCAAATTTTTGATGCAATTTTTCTAATAGCGCTGTTATTAGCACTATTAATTTACATTTACTTAGTAATTTGAATTACTAAAATCATTAAAAATCAAAGCAACCATTTTACATCACATTGACATCAACAACCCATAAATATAATCTTACTCAATAAAAGGAATAATCACTTAATTGGTAATCATGAGTTAAGCTAGTATGTTGAAGTAGAAATGCATTTTGATGAGATATATTTCCTTTTGTTCCTCATTTCAGTTAACTTGATTTTTTATTAATTATTGTTAAGTAAAATAAAATCAAGCACAGCCATCATAGACATCAATATTAGGAATATAAAGTGCCTTACTTTAAAACAGCAGCCATTTTATAAAGTAAAAGGAAGAATATGGATCTGAATATATAAATATCCCTCTCTTATCACAACTCATTATAAAGATGTTTGAGCAATAATAGCTATTTGAAATATTCTAATTAAGATAGTATAAAGCTTAGGGAAAATCAAGATTGAATTATATATCCAGAAGACAGAATGAGACCTATGCATTTCTAAGGGGTTTCTAATTTTAAAATCAAATTTAATCAGTATTTAAATTTATAATCTTAACATTTTGTGATATCATCTGCTTAGAAGAGAGCAGTAAAAAGGATAATAATATTTAAATTTGGATTTAATGGGAACTATATCAAGAAAATGAATATTTTGAAGAGAAACCAAAATTTTTAAGCATTTATTATTTTAATGAGTTACACGAGATTTTTTATGAAAGGTATAGATGTGTCTATGATGTACTTCTAAATAATATTGCAGGATCTAATGTAAGTTGACAAACTATCATAGATGTAAAGGAACAAAGATGAATTGGTCATACACTACAAGAAAACCTGTAGTTATTATATGTACAAGGTTCTGAAATTTAATACCAATTACTGAAGTGTTTCCCTCCTTATCCAACTTGACAGTACTTAAATCAACATTCTCAATTGATCCTTAATATATTATTTCCAAGCCTCAGACAAAAGAGTGACATTCAGGGATTTTAAGAATAATTCTTAACTGAATCTATAAGAAGCTGTTTAAATATTAAATCTTTCTATTAAACTATATTTGGCCCACCAGCTAATTTTGTTACATTAAAAATCAGATTTTGATAATTACAATGAAGTTCCTACTGATAATAAAATACTGGAGTGTCACAAAAAGTTGATACTTTGTGACACTCCATCTAAAATGAATAGTAAAATAATATTGCAGGAATTATAAATTCCACCATTCAATGCTTGAACTAGTCTAAAAAAGCAGACCTATGTTAAATAATTTAGTACTGCATTATATTTGTCTACGAGTCTGTCATGTCATTTCTTAAATATTTTTAATAATAAAAATTTGAATTTAGTTAATTCAGATAAAAATTTATGTAACTTCTAAAGACAACATAACAATTTAATTCTGATATAATCTAAAATATTTATTTAAAAAAATTAACTTACAATATATCTCTGATTAAAATAATATTTAAATAATATGCAGCCATCTGTTCTCTTACTGAAAGATATTAGTTGAAGCATTCTTCACCAAATAGTGTATTGAATTCTATAGACCAAAGTTATGCTGATCTTAATGTATTTTAAGTTTAAAGATACTATTCTATTTCATTAGAAATCCTAACTTGGAAAGTAAAAGGTTATTTTGTAGGTAGTAAAAGTTTCTGTAAGTATTTTTTGGTGCCAACAAGTAGTCAGTTGTGAAGGAATTGTTGAATTCAGAGTTTATCCGAAAGCTTAGTTGAAAAGTTTACCTCTTAGAATAGTTTAAATGGTAATCCTTATGTCTGTGGTGTTCAACCTCATGACATTCTTATTCTTCAAATAGTTTTAATTAAATCCTATCCCATTTTCTAAAATTTTGTTCTAACAACAGTGTCAACATTTGATGTTATTAATTTATAATTTAAAAGGCAAAAAATAAATTCTATCAAAATGAATGTCAGTATCTTGCATTATTTAAAATAGAAAACCTTACATTAGGAAATAAGATGGATTTTCCTTTTTATTGTGGACTTGCAAACAATGGCAGTAAAAAGTCACTCAATCATATACTCCTTGTGTTTACTGGGAGTATCCAATATCTCACTCTCTAGCCCCCTAACTTTCCTCAAGCTGTCTCTCTAAGCCTGAATTTCCTTCTCAGATACCTATATCCTCCTATAAAGCATGCCTATCTGTCCACAATTCCTACACTCACAATGAAATTAAATCAATTAAATACTAAACAGCAACATTGAAAAACAATAGAAAATAGCTTAAAGTATGTGTTAATGTAACCAACACCAAACCAATAGCATGCATGCCAAACTACACCCAATAATGCAACCAAATCTGTTAGTTCTACTAAGACATACCTAAACATATCAGCAGAAAATCATTATATGCAAGACCAGCAATAAAAAGGAAAATCCATTTCTGTAACCAAAGTTGATATTGAGTAACACTATCTGATATAATTTCTTGCTATTTTACCCCTGAATATATTCCATCTGCTATAAAGAAATTGGTTTTATAAACTAAGGTGCATTCATTAGGTCATGAAGTGAATACAACTGAATTATAGTAACTTTCTTTGCTATATCTTAACTAAAATGGTAATGTGTGTAGACTAAGTGTTCATAGACAGATTCTAAAACATTTAATCTTCTTGCCCTGGATATTGCTAGCATTGATAATTTGGCTATTTTAATAAATTTAATAAACTGTTTAATCAAGAAACAGGCAGTTTATGAGAGGATTGGTGAATACCCATTCAAGGTATCTTTAGTAAGAGAACAGTCCTACAAAATTTAAAATAAGTCTTAATTTTTAATGAATACAAAAGGGCTATGAATCTATTAAGTTTAAAATCTTTGCATGTCAATAGTGAAATTAAATTTACCTGCTAAAGAAGTAACTAAAATACTTCTGAAGATAATCACAAAATATTCTTATCAAATTAAACTGCAGTGGTTCATTATTAATAAATATTAATTCAGCTTGATCATGATAGCAACTATTTTTTGTAAAGAAACCCAGAAATGAATGTAACATTGTTTCTTTCAATAAGGTTAGGAATGTTGATATTGAATGTCCATAGGAGAGAATATCCTAGTCAATGCTTTAATAAGGAAGGGTATGAATGACAGACTTTGCCTAAAAAACTAATAATGCTAAATCTTATATGCCAGTCAGCCAAATATTTCTCAATTCTTATCAATATGTGTATAAAGGTTTGGAACTTTACATTATTTCCTTTAACAATTCATGATTGACAAACATGATTGAGGATGGCCGCAGTGCAAGCAGCCGAAACGTCGGTTTTACGAGAAGACACCCGGTTAGGAGACCGAGAAGAATATCTTTCGTGTACTAAATTATTCAAAATTTAATTCCTTGTTCCACCTTGCAACAATCTTAAAAAAAATTCGAAATGCAGAAGACGAGACTTAATTAGTGTTCAATTGCAATCTTATGTCTCCTCGCAATTTTACGAGACGGCTTCTGAACATGCCAGGTTAAGGAACTCTTAATTGTATCTATTAAAGTTACTTGTTAACCATAGCGTATCATGTTACAGAGCTTTAAAATATGGAGCTCTACGGTTCTAAAATTTTGGAGAAGGGCGTTTCATCAGTGATTAGAAAAGAGTTAACAGTTGAAATTTAAATATTGTATGAATATATTTCATCCCTTAAACAGATGATATCACTGCAGTCATTAGAAATTTTGAAAAGTTATCAGCCAATTTACTTTTACTAAATTGACATTATTATGAAGAAAGCAATCATAAGCAACAGCCGGAAAACAAATAAGTTCTTAGGAGCACTTAATTTGGTGACTCTTAAACGTCTGGTAAAAATTTTCTGTCGAATAGATCAGGAGTCAAAGCAATTAACGAAACGTTACTTGTTCTGGTTTAAGAAATTTAAAGACTACTGCATTTTCCTAGAAGTAGGATGCTGATGGTTATCACAATCGAATTGCACGGCTATTAAATCGGTACACATTAGAGATTGATAATCTCGAAAAGTATTCTACTGAAGGTTGAAAAAATAATCGATAAATTATATCCAAAGTTTTCACAAAATTTTTCTCCTTTCATTAGTAAAGTCATTGAATTTATTTTAATTATCTCGTTGGATTTCATGAAGATCTAATAGTAAAACTAAAAATAAGCGGATTAAAAGTTAATATATTAAAGAAATGCAAAATGACCAAAGAGCAGAAGGGGGAAATGATTACTTATCAGTAAACGTGAAAATACCCTCATTCTAACATTTGCCATTTCTACGATAATAAAATTCTAGTAATGCAGGAATTGAAGACTGCGAATGTCCTTTCCGCAGCATAAGTTACGATTTTAACGTATTGCAAATTGAGGAAAGATTTTACTGCAAAAATTATGAAGTATGATACATGGCTGCGTTATATCTAAATATACGCCTGTGGGAATTTGCTTACACGTATACAAGCATTCGAATTGACAGGAATTCAAACCCGAATTTAGGACTCTTTGAAAAATGATTTCAAACGAGGGATAGCCAGAAAATAAAGTGAGACATTCGAAAGGGATTTCAATTAACACTTATTTTCACACAAATTCACATGCCTTTCATTCTCATGAGGATTTAAAGTTGGTAGACGCATTGAAAGCATTCAGCGATCCTAAAATTTAGATAAGGGGTCCCGGGAGGTCTTCGAGTTTAGACTGTACGCGATGCGGACGAGAAGAAAATCTCACCCTAAAATTACTTATGAGAAATGAGCAAGGCCTAGGAAAATTCAAGCTTGCTGTAACTGGTGAATGAAAGGGACCCGACATATTTTAAACGAATATATTCACCAGAAAGGTCGCCGGTTAAATTTTTACCTTCGTTAAATTGAGATTTTCCTATTCGAATCGAAGGGTGAGGAAGTTTTGAAGTATTCATCCAATTTTGAAAGCAGATAACGTAACGCTATAGTGAGAAACTATGGACTCGCGAAAAATTTTTGCGGGAAAAGTTAATGTGTCACCAAACTAATTTCCCGCTGGAAGTCCAGGATTGTTAAATTTACTCAAATGGATATTCAGCATAAATCAAAAGACAATCTGATTTGAATAGACTTACCCTGAGCGTTCCCACATTTCATTTATGGTTACTTCATCGCAGTACTCTGCTCACCAAAAGTGGAGGAAGGAGTGCAGAAGATTTCACCAGTTATTTTAACCGAGGATAATACTATCTGTAACGAACAAATGCCCAAATTTGGGTCACAATGAAACGATCGAAGTTGCACACTAACGAACTGTCTACATCGGCATCAATGCAAGACATTTTATACACATATAAATTAAAATTCACCCAAAGATATTAACAACTTTGACCTCAATGAATTGGAGTAGTAGTTGATACAAGATTTCTCAAAAGTTCAACAAGACTTCCACTTACCTGTGGAGAACTAGCACTAATGAGACTTGAACGATTACTTTTCGGAAGCTCATCTAACACTGAGCGAAATTCAAAAAATAGAATCCTGGCTAGACGGGTAGGAGGGGGGGAGGGGGTAACGCCTATTGCGCCTTTTCTACTTTCAGCCAATTAGGAAATAGAACGTATTTGTATGAAAAATTTCGGCAACGTTTTCCTAGTTACTTTTCAGTTAAATTTCTCATACCTATAGAGCTGTTCCGTAATAGACATTCTTACTGTTAAATTACGCATTCAGTACGTATTGAAAATTTATTTTAGCTTGGGACGGTTGAATGGACGGAAATTTGGCGGAACTTGAATCCAGCTTTATCGTTTGCTTTATTATGAATTCGTGTGAATTTTCAGGCGGAAAAGTTTCTTTCAGATTTACATATCCAACTCGCAAGCCGTCATTTGTGTGTGACAGGAGATTTATATGTATGGAATTTAACTTAAATTTCTAATTTAATTTAAAAGAATTGACATTTCTTTCCAACTACTCTAATATTATAATTAGATAATTATTACCCCTTTCTAACTACTTTAAGATGTATCCCATTAACTAATGTGTAACTAACCTCTTAGCTAATGTAATGGATGTAATTAGTCTAAGGTTAATAATAATAGAAAGATTAGAAGTAAAATTCTCCGTCATGGTAATATCTCTATTAATTCATTGTTTTCTCCCAGAGTACTCGAACGATGTTTACTGTAATATCGAAATCAGCTATCTCGTCGACAAGCTCTATGTTTTATACAAGGATATTGTCCTAATGCTGTAGAGAAAAGCTAAATTCCCACTCCTAAGAAAGGACTTGTGTTAAATTCAGATGACTGCAGGATTTCATCACTCTACATTGATATCGTAAAATTATGGAGTTTATCTTTTTAATAAGGAGTAAGAATGAGTTTCGTATTCTGATAAGGAGCCAATCTGTCAATGCCAACACGGCTTCTGTAAAGGTATCCTACTAGCCAAGATTACTTAGCTCTTTTTCTGAACGACGTAGTCAGTCAGTCAGCAGATCAGGTAATTAGAACGACGACGTATTACTAGAATTAAGGAAATGATTTGAGGTAATATCCATTTTTTAATTTTACACCAATTGCTATTTAATAGGCAAAACCGATCCCCGGAAGCAGGAAAAGGATGAGGAAGAGAGGGACCGGGGAAATACAGGACTGGGGCGTAAAGCAAGATGATCATACGTCCCTGATTTTCGGGGAATATCCCCGATAAGTTATTGTCTCTTGTTTTGGAACAGATTAAATCTTTCATCCACAATTTTATGCATCTCTTAGCTAGAAATTTTATCTGAAAAATGTAATAGCGATTCTGAAAAGCTTTCTTTCTTACAAATACTTACTTCTATATAATGTACGTTTTCCTCCCACTGATACTCATAAGCAGACCGTCCCAGTGTAATTATTTTGTGTAATATTCTGATTTTAAAATATTTTATTTGGGAAATAGCAGGTGCAGTGAAAAAGCCATTCATTTGATTAGGGGAGCTTCTTCTGAGGGGAAAGAAAAACATACAGATAGTCCCTTTCATGACCTTGCGAGCTACCTTGCGATAGTACGACTGCTTCCCAAAGGCTTTGTTCGTGGGAAGTTACATTAAATGCAGAGACAGAAGCATATGCCTCGCTTATTTAAATGCTTCGCCGCGTCATTATTATGACCCAAGTTGACCTGATGGAAGAGAACGTAAGCGTACAATGACTACAGGGTTATAGGACACGTTTGGCTGTTGAGTGATTGGGGAGATAATTTGAAAGAAAAGGCCAACCTCCAAATTGTTTTGAGCATTTCCTCTCTTTGTCACTCATGGGTTAGGAAATCAATGGTTATAGCGACGAACAAAACACTGATTTGCTATTCCTTACTTTGCAGTAGAATACCACTGTTCTTTTTGCCGTCTGATTGCTTACCGCATGCAAAAGTGATAGCAGCAAATGTAACCTGTATAATACGTGATCACGGAAAGCGGATCATTAAGCATGTCTTCGTGCGTCTTATGACATTTGACGTATCTTCCTCGAGATCTCAATGTTACTTAAGCAGTTTCGAATTCGAATATTGAAGAAAAAGTGGTAGATAAGGTAAATACTATAGAAGTGACGCTGAGTCCAAAACGGGCAATTTTAAAACTTATCTATCTCTCGTCCTCATAAGAAAACCGAATCTTCAACTGGGATATTACTTATACGATTCTGTATTGGGTGGTCCCTCAAAGAGGGGAAAAGAATTAATTCTTATCCAGTCCCCTCTCGCTTGTGCTTGTAGCAGAAAGCGGAACACCGGTTAAAGGCAATATGAAGGGATTAAACTTCAAAATTCAAAATTTTCGGAAGATTTTCTTTGCGTAGTTTTAGATGAACTATATAATTTTTCTCCATGTCATGAAAACGATTAATTTTAAAGAATCAAAAAATAAATAAATCCAAATACTGGCGAATAAAAGTTATAAAATGCTGAGTGATATATGTTAAAAGGTAGATAAAAGGGTAGATTGCTCTTGAATATTCTTTCTAATATTCTAAGAAATGCATTTCTTAGAAAATCATACGTTAGCCTTCGGGAATATTGGAAAGTTATTGAGACCTCTCATCTTGTCCTTTTGGTTTGGGGAAAGGGCTCCCTTAACGAATTTTTGTAAAGAAATTATCAAATTCGAATAGTAAGGGAGAATTATGAATTCACTGCGTATGAAATTTAAAAGTTAATTAGAGATGAGTTCATAAGGAAGCGGGCCCCCTGGCTTTTATGTACCAACCCCAAGCCAGCAAGTTTCTACATAGATCAACCAATGCCCTGAATCCTATTCATGCGATTGAACATATTAATATAAATATTTTCATTACAAATGCCATGTTAACTTGATCATTAAAAGAAATTTAGAATGTTGCAAAGCTTCAGTTGAAGTTCAAATGTGGAAAGGATAGTGGTTGAGTGTGGAAAGGATAGTAGTTGAAAAAATGGTTAAATCATGTTGATATTTCACGAACTCTGATTTGAACGATCAATAAGGCGTTAGACAAAAAGTGATATAATTGGCATTAGAAAAAGGTTACGATTTTAGAGTTTCGGGAATATTTACCATGGAATAGTTGAAGAGAATAAAACAGCGAAATTGTCACAGAAAATAACCCACATTTCAATAAACAAATTTATTCATTCGATTTTCATTAAATAGACGATTAAAATTAAGTAATGTCAATACATTTGCATCCATAAATAGATGAAATCATATGTATCGTTTTGAACGTATCCACTGAGGACTCTTACCAGAGTCGTCTTGAAGCGTAAACAGTCTTTATTTTGAGAAGCACCTTTTCTCGAACACTCAGTCTCAATAAGTATTTATTGCCACCGCGACTACAAAGTCACTTTCATGTAGCTTTGGCGCATGTATATGAACATCTTCACAGCCTCTTCATCATAGAGAGTACACCCTTATGTAATCCACCCACATAGACGATTCAAGTGGATCCCACGTGGGCAGCCACCAATTTCTTCGCTCCCAGAAGTCCATCATAGGATGAGTGGAGGTCCAGTTCCACGGCTTAGGATAGGGGTAATTTTTCCAACCATCGGGGAAGAAGCGCCCACCAACGGCAACATTTAGAACGAAGAAGAACTGGAATGATATCGGAAGTTAAAAGATTAGAAAAGAGTATTCAAAATGATTCTTGATGACTGATAACTACATAATTGAGTTAGTAAAATAATAATACAAATTTGTATTGATTTTACGTATTAATGATAGTGATCTATAAAACTTATGTTATATATCATGTGGTGTAGGTGTGTTGAGGATGAGGAGATACCGGGGGGATGATATGTAGATTGTGTCTTATTGCTTTTGCGTAAGTTCTGGTTCTGTTTGTGATTATGATGATGTTGTTATTAAATTTTGGAATTTCTAGCGTTTGGGTCTTTGGAATTTTTGTGTATATTTCGTAAGTCTTACTTGACAATGTATAGGGGCTGCCACCTAACAGTAATCTAACTGCTGCGTATACATATAATCATAATGATAAGTCAATAAGTATATAAGTAATAAGTCAATAGCATTGAAAGTAAATAAAGCAGCTCAGTTTTGTTATACTGATTGACCGTTATTACTGCGGTCTCCCTAACTCCTCTGAATCCTTATGAATGGAATGTTTTTGCATTTGAATTCCGGTACACTGTGTAGAAAAATGTATCTTTCGTTTGATTTTGTTTCAATCTTGATTATGCTATGGTGTTATGAAAGTTCTTGAGATATGAGTGGTAGTGAATTACGACTTTCATCTTGACCATCCGTAATTGAATGCTATTAAAAGTTCATAATGATGCTGTACTTACGTTGACTTGTTCGATTAATAACAGTCTGTCTTGATAAAAAAAAAGCAAAACAAAACTACCTCAACCCTCATTTTTCATAGTAGATCTCATCCCCTCTCCAAAACCTTTGGATGCTAATGGTTGAGGGGATGAAGTTCAACCGGCGTTACATCTAACTTTTTCAATAAAAAGTTTGGCGAGTAATACCGTGTTAGCTTTATATAATGCATCTCAAATTTAGTTAAGGGTTTCAACGAAAGACGTGATAAATGAAGATCGTTTTTTGGATTACATCTCGAAGCGTATTTCGCTTTTTAGAGTTCAGATATTTCTTTTGGAGAGAAGAGAATCCTTACCTGACGGTCAAAGGGCGCCATGGGTCCTCCTTTCTCCCAAATATTCTTTCCTCCTGGATTTTCGTCGAATCCACCCAATTTCCAGAAGCCCCCTTCAGGCGCATCGATCCCACCAAGTTTTGTCTTATCCACGTAGAATTCGATCTTCTTATCGGTCCAAAGCATCTCAAAGATGTGAAAGCCATCTCCGTAGTCGCCCTTGACGTCCTCGAGACTCCTATTGTCAAAGAGGTTAATTAGTACTGAATAACGTATTCGATAAATTAATATCTGTTATTGAGTTAAAACGGATTAACACGTTTTCGAGATACGAAAGTGTAGAGGTTTGTTAATATAGAAATCATAGTATTTCATCAACAATACAACTTACTTAAAGGTTATGCTATAACACATACCATTATTTATATCCTTAACATTTTATCTTTAAATTTCGTCAAAGAGTTACTAAGAGGAATATACTTAAA
The DNA here is from genome assembly GCA_036926295.1 of Pachydiplax longipennis. Classification (NCBI taxonomy): domain Eukaryota; kingdom Metazoa; phylum Arthropoda; class Insecta; order Odonata; family Libellulidae; genus Pachydiplax; species Pachydiplax longipennis. Next base: position 34,750,611 of record JAVFKF010000004.1, on the reverse strand, counting down.
ATAAAGCTGGTATGAGATTAATGGAACCCTCACGTTAGACTTTGTTGCCAGCTAAAACGTCAACCACTTGAAGGAAGTCGCATCCTTACTCTTAAATGGAAAAGTTGCATCTTATAAGCCAAAAACATGACAGTTATACCCATGATTACCTTGATATTTAAAGGCCGTTAAATTTACCAACAAGATTCGCCTTGATTTTCGATATCTTTCCGGATTTACCATTTGAAGCATTCAAGGATAAATGGAAATAATATCACGACTCGATAATATTTGCATATAGTGAAATATCGGGCGAAAATGAAGTACCGCGGAAGTGATTCAAAGCCGTGAAACAATAAAGAGTTTTTGAATCTGAAAATGTCTTCCGCAGCTGCAAGTTTGAAGATGAGCACTCGAAAGATTTATTCGCGGCTATGACGTGATATTGAGTGGAGGACACTAACCTCTCCCAGTGAGTTAACCTCCACACGTTGTACGATGAGTTGGGGCCGAAGTGAAGGGTTGACCCCATCCTGTCTATGCCCTGAGACACGCCCGCGGAGTTGGTTAATTTCCGGTTGGATCGCACTTCGATGATGTCGATTTCTCCGGAGGCAGGCCATGTACCGTATATATTCTCCACTGGTTTCATCCAGATTGCTATAAGGGAAACATAAAGAGCTGTCAGGAAACACAAAGGCTTGGAAAATACATTTATGAGAATGAGATTAATGCTGTGTGCACGTGCTACCATAGCGAATTAACGATTATTTAGTGAAATCCATCGACTTTTTCCCTCATTAGCGACTTTTTTTTCTATTTAGAGATATCTTGCACTTTATACAGCATATGTTGTTACTCTTCCACGTCTCGGAAAATTTATGTAGGAATGTATTTAGAAATAATCACAGTAAGTCTTAAAATTCATTAAAATTCTAAAATTGACTTAATACCAGAATGATAGAACATTCATAAAAGCAAATTAAAGCCATTATAATTACTATTAGAAAATTTTTAGTTGACTTTTTAGTTAATAATCTTTCACAAATTTAATTATAATTAATTTAGAAGTTAACTTAGATCTAATTTCTGGTATAATGAAATTAATATGATTATGACTCTAAAAAATTTGGTTACTAATAATTACTTTGTACAATGATTAGGCATTGCGAAATAAATTATTTATTTCAGTTTGAACGAGTTTTGTAACAGTCTGTTTGATTTGCTAATTCAGCGATGCACCTGGATCGCTTCCATTTCCAAAGCCGAAGCTTTGCAACTGCGGAATATTTGGATTCGAATATTGCAGTGCAATGAGCATTTCCTTATTCGTCGTCGACCTTGGATTACAGAATTGGCTTGTGGTAGAGAAGAGCATACCTGGCCATATCCAGTCTCCCCTCGGCATTCGAGCTCTCACTTCCACGCGACCATATCGGAATCCGAAGGATCCCAACGTCCTAATCCGTGCAGATTGGATCGGGGTGACTATGTCCTCTCCGGCAACACTGAAAAGATTGGGAAAATGTACCGATGCATTGTTTCAGATATCCGAGTAATATATATGAAAACATCACTATAATTTGTGGCAACGAACAAGAATTTCACCAAAAAAATTCAGTCATAAAGAATATCACTCTGTCGGATTTATTCCCGATGTCAAAATATCAGCCTTTATATAGAAAAACTTTTAGGCGGAAATTGAGAGATTTGAAATCAAACCAGTTTTATTAATCTTCACACACTAATAGAAGAGATGGATTTTATCGTATTTGAGGTTGAAAAATTTACGTATATGTTTCATCAAAGGTAACATTTGTTACCATGAACATAAATTCTTAGTGCAGGATGGAAAGAATAAAAATCCGATTAATTTTGGCGATATGTGAAAATGACGTAAAAATATTGCGTGAGGGAGGACAGTTTATGAGTTTAACATTTTTATACTCATTTAAGGATGCCTTGTATAGGAAATCTTTGTTTGGAGAGTTTTTATCCGATATGCATCAAAGTTTATGATGAGGATAGATAAAATACTAAAATCTATATTCATAAGAAGTGTTTGAAGAGGAATTCAAAAAAGAAAAGGAGTATAATCACTTGTTTATATAATTAATAAAAATTTTTTCTATCTAATTTAATTTATAAAGGAACAAAGAACTTCCTTCTCTCTTTCTTTGAAATTGCCTTCCACGAGATAACACCTTTCCATATCGAGTTTAATTTATAAAGCTGCGGACTTGGAACACTAATATTGGAGAGATAACTATGACCATCATTCTTCTGATTTTAAACAATAATTCTCAATCCAAAAGAGACAGCCGCAGTACTTACGAGGAACATGGTTTGACATTGCATCCTGGGTACTGGAGGACTCCTCCATATAAGAAGTCCTCACCGTATTCGGCGGCAGTGAGAGTTGGCTGGATGTAGAGAACACCGTTTCGAACGTAACTGGAAGAAGAAGAGATTTTATCATACAAAAGGGTCCAAATTTTCCAAGTTTAATGTGACAAGATAATCGAAGAGTACACTTTCCCTGGTTTTCATATTAATGACAGCTCATTCTAAAATATAAAAACGTGAGAATTATCTTTTTACTGCTTAGGATTTAGTATTCAGGTATCATTTTGTAATTACCATTTGAAAGCATCATGTTTTTGGCGCATGCTCTTGGCAAGTGTTTGACTGTGGTGGATGATTTCTTCTAAACTTTAATGAAATATTTCTGATGTACGCTTTCTCGTTGATTTTTTTACTCTATATTTGTCTAGTTTTTTATTTCTGGTTTATTCGTATTGACGATATGGAGAGAGATGCTTTTTACAAGTTAGTTGTCAGTTTCAATTATGAAGAATTTATTTATCCTTTTAAGTATGTAGTATCATCATTTTCATTTTACTCGCAAGTTTTCCCCGCGTGTGGCAAAATACGATCTACGGTTATCAATTCCGAACTAGTTCGCATCGTAGTAATAACAAGCCCTTGGTGCAAGGCCTATTTTGAGGCTCCACCAGGAGATTATTCAACTTAAAAAAAAACAAGAAAATGGGCTCATAGCTAGTATTATGAATCCGTCCCTGCTCCCGAAATATGATTCAAAGATCTAACAACCCTGACATTAATCTCCTGTTGGCATCCAGCATCAATCCTTACGTTTCCCGCGAAGGATCTTGACCCGACATCCGAGAAAGAGGCGCATAGTTGTTTTAATTTCATTCAGTTTGAGGTCACCTTCACAATAGCATCAGCATAGTGTCACACCTGAAACGAACCTCGGTAATTTAGAGACTCTTAAAGCATGGCGCCAGGGAGCCACTCCTGCTCGCCAATCGCACCTAACGATTGTCTGCCTCCCAGCTCATCTCTTTGCATCTCGGATGCTGATAACACTAACTCTGCATACCAAAACAATATTCTGCGTTTCATGTTCACCGAAATTATCCAATGAAAAGAACAGTTCTTCTAACGATGTCGTTAACTCAAAGAGGGTGCGCCTAACTTGGCATGAACAGAGTCTCTAAGCGCACGTAACTGAAGTTCGAAAGTCATGTCAATTATTTGAGTTTCGGAGGAGCGAAGGAAGTGACTGGTTGTTCTTTAGGGAATAAAGCATAGATCTGAAGGTTAAGGAAGTTTCGCCAATGCTGTTGGCTTCTTCAGGTGCAAGGGCTTATTTAAGCTCAACTGCTAAGCATCTCTGCCTCCAGGAGAATAAGCTGCATCTCTGATCCGAGCGGATTTAAACCTCGTAATTTCTATTTATTTAGATTAAACTAAATGAATGAAATCGCGCTTCTAGTGTTTGGAATAATTAAAAATGTTCTTCAACTTTGTGAGCAATACTTTTTTAATGACTTTACTAAATTTATAAAAATTGTAGATATTATCAGTACAAATTCACTTCAGGAAAGTACGTATGTTTTCCTCCGTGTACATGTTGTATAAATATAAGTAGTGTTCCCTTTTCCCCTTCATTTTGTGTCAGTTACTCCTGCCATTATCCATTAATGTTCAGTATTACGATTTCTACGTGCAGCGAAAGTCTTACCGAACAAAGAGGGCGTTAATTTAAGTTAATTTCTGTACTAATTTATTTCCTGAACTGAGTTAGTATTCGATAATTTATATGTCTGTCAAACGTCTTCCAAATCAATAATTATTCGATTGAGTTTTTCCTAAATTTGGGCGAATATATACGGTAAAATTTCCGACTTTTAGCATGATGACACAACATCTTCCATGCAGCTCATAGGCAGGTTGCCTGCAGGTTGGGACAAGGTCTCTAGTCCAATTTTTTAACATTATGCCTTATCATAGCCATAAAAATTTATTTTTCTCCGTTTTAAAGAAGTCGCTACAGTCTGGATTCCAAACTTGAGAGAATGTGGTTAATATTATATTTTGAGCACTTATTTATCCTGAGAATGTGATAATATGTTGACAATTTAATGAAAATAAAATTAAAACTGTTTGAATACATTTAATTAATTAGGCTGGATAATGATCTTTTTTTTTTGAATCGTTATCACCTTTCTGTTTTGGAAGTATCCGAACTAACCACTGCCAGCATATCAACTTGCATCTCTAACTAAATTGAAATTTTCATCAAAGAAATGGGATGAATTCTTCACTGTAACATCCAAATTGAAGCAGCCATCCGATAATCCTGCAAGAAAATCTCCCCGTTTTGTCCTGTCTTAGTGATGGAGATTATCCCATTTCCGACTATTTTTGGGTTACCGTCATTGTGTGCTAGAGCGGATCTTTAATGGAGGGACAGTCGTCTTAAGAACCGTGCGCATGAAACCGATCGAGATCCAATCGTTAAAAAGGCAGGAATTATCTCCATTGGCTGCCTCGATGGTTCCGAAAAGACGCGCTCGGCTTTCAAATCCGTTGCCCGCGCGTGTTTTGAATATCCGCTCTCCATCGGGTTGAGAACCTGCGGCTCTCCTCATCGTCCCCCGGACAGTGGCTCCATCTTCCGCTCAAGCGGTTGCCGTAGCAACCAAGGTCGAATGGGGTTTCTCCCAATTGCCTATTCCTCGCGCGCGGCGAGAGGACAGTCTGGTGTCCCTCCACGCCGACTCGAAAAATCAGCTGTCGGAAACGTAGACGCTTGTTATTTTCTTGGCCGAGACTCGTCTTTTTCTACTCCGTGACAGTTTGGAACGTCTCGATAACGCTGCTTACACTTTCACTCACGCGATTTTATCGGGGGTGACATAATGTGATTCCGACCGCATGGATTGCGTATCCCGTGGGATGGAGATCGGTGAAAGTCGTCGGAAGAGATTCGTGCGGATATCAATCAGGTGCTGTGGGTTCCGCGGTGGGCGGAATTTCGGGTGGGGTCCCGAGTTTCTAAATGTTCAAAAATGGAAAATTAATAGGTGGGTGGGAGCTTTCTAAGTGTGGTGATGAATGGAAATAGCGGGTTGAAATGATCTCGAACGAGGTTGATCTGTTAAGAGAGGTAGAGAGCAGGAGTTAACGGAAAATTCTGCGAAAATTAAGCATATGTTACTAGGACACATGTTAAGGAACGATAGGTCAAGGCATATGATAATTTGATGCACTCTATGGAATGCCAGAGCTATACTGAAATAAGAAGGCTGGCCGAGAACAGGAGGCTAAATAATTTTCTCAAACTAATCGGTAGATTAAAGACTAAAACGTGGCATTAGAAAAAATTCAATATTTTTTGTATATCTTGAAAGCAGAAGTGATACGATTTTATTTCTTCATTTCAGATCTCCTAATTTAAAAATTTCAAATCATATTCTCGGACATTCTTTCTCACTATGGATTAGAATAGTCGCCAATGGTCCTCTCACGTTTATAAGATAAGTGTTTTATTACGGCTGAAAATGACATTTTAGGCATTTATACTCCCGAATATAAATTCCGTAAAGGTATGAACGTATTATTTGATATCCCATTTTTAGGATTGTAAGTCTATGAATTATCAAAATGTCCACGGATAGAAACCTTATTGTATTAATAACTTACCCACACTCTGTATCATTTATATAAGTGAAACACAAAATGTTTGTCCTTCTTTCTCCTACGAGTAAACTAAAAGTGAAATATATATTCTATCTATCGACCCTTTGTGGCTGAATAATCTCTGAATAATTTTCCGACAGCAAGGCAAGGTTATCTTAATAACTGTAAAATATTTAGGGTCAGTCATATGGCAATTGTTACATCATTTGCCAGCGATTAAAAAAATCGAGATAATCTCTGTGATTTCAGAGTGAAAAGAAAAAAATCGTGTTCGCCATATAATTATCTGATCGAAGATGACTTCTGTATCCTTGTATAGAAATTTTACAGACTTTTTCGCTTTCGTTAATCTTCCGCCTTGTACGAAATACGGTAGATACATAAACTAAGTGTACATAATTTATGCTAATCTTGATTATTTATGTGTATTTACCGTTATGTTCTGTAAAAGGTATTTTCTAAAAACTTTACTTAAGTCAATAATAATATCTTTTACTCGAACGACTAGAAATGTCTCTCTTATTTTGTTAAGGTCGACTTAACATTGGTTCAATTTAACGAATTTTAAATATGCAAATTTCGATTTAAGTGTTTAAATGTCAGTTTAATTTTAAAAGGCGTATAGACGGTAACCCATGTCATTCAGGTTTATAGAATATTGTCCTATCGTGTTCCTAATATGTTTTGATTATATTTTGTATACATATTTCTAGTTACCTGTAAAACTGCATTTATATATTAAAGAAATAAATAGGACGCGAATATTCGACATGCAGCTTCTTCCATGAGTTAACTTAAATGTATGATACTACTTTGCGAAATTGTGGCCGCGAATTCATTGGTGACTGTAATTATGACACATCGAAGTCGATTCGAAACTTTCTCGAGGTGTTCCTCTTCCCTGCGGAACTATGCCGAACGGGTTGCATAAGATTTAGGATATGGTGGAACAAAAAGAAACCGTGTCGGGCTAAAGTTCACATAGAGTGAAAAGCAAGAAATATTACCATATGAGGAATTTTCTTTCCTCTTTATAAATGAAGAAAAACTTAAGCCAACAATTTTTACATATTTCTCCATACAATTAGACCCTTTGTCTTCAAATAAAAAACTAGATAAAAAATTAATTTTCGTCTAGAGGTCTTTCTAAAGCAGTGTTTTATGGAGAGTTTGCGCAAAATAAATAACTTAAACGAGTGAGATAACCATTGACAAAATGAGACTATTAGGAGATTGTCTCATTGGGTGACGTGCGGCGGGCATATCGGGGCCACCACACCATCGGTAATCGCCTTTCAGAAATGTCCTGGGGATTCGGACATGATGAAAGTCTGACAGGATCGGGACTCAGGTACAAATCTTTTAATTGCTGGTAGGTTTCTATACCCTTTAAACGTTATTGCTATAACATTCAGACGAGCCGTTTGAGAGACATTGTTGGCGAGTCCTAGTCATGAATCCTATAAAATCCTATATGATAAGTAAAATTGACAAGTCGTGCTCTGGCTTTTTCAAGATAACTGTTAATTCATGTGCATGTTTTTTATATAACAATAATTTACGAAAGCTGCCTCTGTTAAATAGTGTAATTAGTTAGTGATGTTAATTAAGTTAATTAATGTATTACCATTGTAGCTGAAATTATTATTATGAAAGAAATTATTTCGGCAAATTGTTACGTTACATTAACGTCTTACTGCAGCAGAAAATTTATAATTATTAAATAACAATTACTGACTGAAAAGTAAACTGATTCGATTGAAGCTTTATGCATGTCTTTTTCGATAAATAACGACGACTCTGGTGAGTTAAACAATTTGAATTGTTCAATTTTTGCGCGATATTTATAAATATACAAAATTAATTTACAATAAAACATAGTTACTCAGAAAAAATAAATAAAAATCGAATAAACAAGTAAAAAAGGACATTATAAATATCCAAAAGAAAACAGGAAAAAGTGTTTAAAAAGTGACGGAAAATAAAAAAAACGTAACATAACAAAAATATTTAGAGGCCAAATAAAATATTTCCTACTCGTACAATAGTTGCGAAGACATTGACTGCTGCGATACTATCTAAAGACATTACCAACTCAGATGACAATGCGTATATTTATTAACTGTCGTTCCATAAATTTACTGCCGCTATATCCTTCAATTCAAATTACATTTTCCCTTCTTCACTCCCCCTGAGACTTCACATAGCTCGCTTGCGTTATTATTTTCCCATAAAGGCGAAAATTGAAATTCAGCAATTTGCAGCAAGGGAGGAGTCGAGTTGTTTGTGATATATTTGCGGTGGGCATGGTTCCCAAGCGAAACAGATTGATGGTGTGGGAGATGCTTACGCGAATAAAGCTCGCTGCACGAGATAAAAATCTCGCATTCCTGCGGGAATCGGCCGAAGATTCGAGCCACGAGAGGTGAATTTGAACACCCAAACGCGCGCTATAAATCGCCTTGTCTTGTGCTTCGGAATGCCCATTTGGTGTCTCCAATAAGATCGACCGACGAAAGACGAGAATGGAACCGATGCCGTGACAAACGATGGCCTTGGTAGGCGCCCTGTTTTCGATTCTTTTTTTTTTAATCGAGCAGCTTAATGCTAAGAGATAAGTCATCTTAAAATATGTAACGCCCGTCCAAGCTGGTCAACAGATGTTTTGTTTCAGTTTTGTTGCATGGCTATAAATAATGAGGTGAAAAGTAATTGGAGGTTGTTCACAAGAGAGACGTAACGGATATAAATAAGGATATTGTAAACAAAATAAATGACGTCCTCATTCGGGTGGTATCGAGACTAACGATGCTCTTCTTTTTTACTCGTTTAGTTGCTAATATGTCCCAAAACAAACTAATTAACTCACTTAAATGGATATTAAGAATTTATAAGCTAGAATATTCTTGAGACGAAACCATATATTTTATAACCAATTATCGTTAGTTAAGAATTCAATATTAATGTTCTAAGGAAATTTTCAATAGTTATTTTAATAAATATTAATTTTTATAATTTGTAATTATTTTATATTTTGATTTTATAAATAGTAATGTAATGATTCTTTAAGTAATTATGTTTTAGTAAAACTAGCATTAGATATTCATGAAAATAGAAGAAAGGTAGTTTGAAATAGGTAATTAGAAACTGGGCGAATGAAACTAAATATACTTTGCCCAATAAATTAAGGTAAATGTTATAAAAATGGTAATTTTCTTAATAGTTTTGGAACATATAGTCCTTATCATTTAGCAATTCTTTCAAAGAGCCGCTAAAAGTGAACATGGCAAAATACCGAGATGAAGGCCGCAGAGGAAATGCATAAAATGTATCAAGGATCACCTGTTAAGAAAAGGTAGCGATGTAAAATCGACTGAAAAGGAGAAAATAGAAAAAGAGAGAGATGTGGTGTGTTTCCACAAAAACCGAAACCACAAGAATGTAAATAGGAGGCTGAGGTAGGAGATCTTCATTTTAATTTTAGAAGCTTGCTGATTTTGGAGGAAAACTGGCTTCTCTTTTAGGATTTCGCATGTACTCCTCTTTACGAATATAAACAGAATATAAACAGATTGAATTTATTCCTCTTCGTAAAGTAAAGTCCATGGCGCGACATCCCTATGTGGGATTTGGCCTAAGCCAGCGGTATTCACCGTGGGTGACTCGTGGTCAGCGCATCAACTCCCACACCGCTGAAATTTGGCTTTTCCTAGACCTGGAATTTATTTCTCTTGTGTATTTGAAATTAATCTACAAAATATTCCATTGAATGGAAAATTAAGTGGGTTTAGATAGATCGTAGAATGACGAACAAAGGCGATAGATGGACTGAATAACCGGTATAGTATTATAAGTATTAAGATTGTGAAAAGTGCTTCGACAGCTGAGGTCATTTCACACGTGGGCTCCTACCGGGAATCGAACCCTGGACCGCTTTCATTTAAGTCGAACGCGCTGCCCACACGGCTATCCGGGAGCCCCATAATCGGTATAATAAGCGAAAATTACCAGAAGTGAACGTGATGAGAAGTGTCGTGATTATCTGCTTCTTAGCTATAGAAATGAAGCCCTTTCCATTTTAAACATGTAGGTAGCATTAAGGCGTATTTTATTAAGAGATTACGTAATTTCATCCGTCCGACAGAAAAAGTATCTCATACATAATCAATGTTTGTGGACTGTCTCTGGAAAGAATCATTGAGGTAAACATTTCCAAATCCGATCGGAGCGGAATGAAGTAAGGGTAAAAGAATTTCAACAACAAGCTCCTCGTTAAAGGACGATAAAAACAATTCCTCGCCGCCTAAATTCCCACAGCTTCGTAGTCAAGGTCATCCTTCACACCCTCAAATGCAGTGGGGTGTGGGTAAAGATTTGGCCGCCACCCTCCAGCTACCGATTCGGAATACTCAATTGTCTTGATGGAGGGAAATGATTGCAAATTTTCGCCACTTATTTGAAAGACTCTTCACCTTCAAATCCCACTTTGTCAGTTAAAAGTAAAAAGGCGCGATTCCATGGCTCAGTTGCACCTATCACGTCTCACCTTTCGCAGGCAGGAAAATATATTGTTTCCTAAATAACAATATGCAATATATGTGTATTAATATTTAATGTAATATTATCGTTTACATGGGTAAGAAAAAACAGTTGAAGAAGAGAAATTGCAGACATATATTGCAGTCGAACTCAAAATTCTCAATTTAGAAGGCGAACGACTTCACACTCATCATATTCGGGTAGAAAGTGATATGTTTAGGAGCACCGGGTCCATATAGGAATCTACATACTTAAATTTCTAGTCAACCTAACGTTTTATATGCAACTTAATACAACCTACCAGCAATCTGGATATTTGGACTCCAGTTCTGCTACTATCTGATTTAATTCATGTCCGTATCTCCTTGGAAATTCTTCAAATGCATTTACCCGTGCAGTCATTGTAAACTTTTTCCGTTAATAACATTCTGGCTCAGTGTGAAAAGAGAAGCATATTACTAATATTTTCTCATTCCCCTCTCCTAGCTCGTGGTATCGAATGATGTAGGGGCTGCTGTTCTAACCCGCTTTCTGGCTGTTTTCTTTACAGACATGTGCATCCGTAAGAAAACATTAATTTACATCAGTTTCATATCAAAATAAATGTTGGGAACTTAGTAATGAACATGAAACAAGGTTTTTTATAACCTATGTATGAATTATTGAATTAATTTTCATCTTATATGGTCTTCAATTCCTATCATAGTAGCATTGTTAAAAGTGCTTCGACAGCTGCGGTCATTTTTCAGATAGTCACTCATCGAAAATCGAACCTGGGACTTCGCTTAAGTAGAACGCACTACTAACCACTTAACTAACCGGTAGCTTTTAATAGAAATAGAAAATAAGGAAGAACGATGAGTGGAATATTTCAAGAAACTCATCCTCATGAGTGAAAAAACCAACCTTGAAGAAAAAAGAGACCACTCAAGTTGTTATGGATATGAATGCAGCTTCCTGCTGCAATAATTTCTCCACTACGGTCGACCTCTTCCAGAGGAAGAAACCTCTTCCCATTTGCGTACATCATGCGCGTTGACGACACTCTCAAAAGTAAAAAATTACTAAAATGAGCGGAACTTGGCAACCAAACGGCTTATTCATATGTATGTTCATACGAGAAAGGAAAGTGACTGCATAAGAGGGTTCCGTCCATCTCAATACGATTCTTGCAGACTGAATTCCTCCACTTAAGAGCCAAGATCACCACGTGGGAATGATCTCTTGCCTTGCAGCAAGGTCAGAATGCGATTGCTTTTGGTTTGCTCGTGAAAGTGAAGGATGTCTCGTTGTTTACGTGATGTTTCCGTATCGGAAGAGTGGGTGACTTACGGAAACAGGTTACTTTACAGAAGTTTCATTTCAAAGCTTCAGTTTTCATTATTTGATTTCACATTTGCCGGGTTAGCTGTCAACGAATGGTCCCTTCACCGAGTTAATCTTCACCAATGTCAAGCTTGAGGACATCGATCTTGAGAATAAATGAACGTAGGAGATATGATACGGTTGTCACGTACGATGTATTTGCTTTGAACTATCAATCAATGGTAAACATAAAGTGAATTTTAGCGATTTAGAAAAGTGTCATTAATTATCATTCTTACTTCGCATAGTTTTATATTGCTGCTTTTAATTTTTCTCTGAACTTTCATAATATTTCATAGAATTTGGCTACGAACTTTAATTTGCTCTATTTTATTCCTCGAGTTTTAGATTGGTAGTCTTTACTATTTCTAGTATATAGTATTTGAGCGTGTGTTACATGAGACCATTTGTTTCAACATATTTTAGTCAATTCTCTCGGTAGGTATGTGAAAGATTGTCATATTCCTCTTCTTTGTTGTTGTTTTTATGCTGTGAATATTTTTCTGAAACTTCACCTAAGTTTTTGAAATCCACAACTATTGTTTTATCTATAGTTTAAATCGTCTTTATTATTATTTAATAGACTTATTTAACGCATACGATGAGTGAAATAAAGGAAGAAACTGAAAAGCCTCACTTTCACCCAAAATATAGATGTGATTTATCTTTTTTATTTACCTCTATTTATATTTTTGAATCTTTCAACATCTTGAAGTACTGCTGGTAAGGGTGGGCCTTATCAACAACAGCATAACCAACATAAAGTGAGACTTGATAACGTCTTGCTTACTACTTCAAGCAAAAAATTAATTGGAAAATGTGCATTTTAAATTTACATAGTGAACGCCTTTGTTTTATGGCATGATATTTCAATGTTTCTGTTTGAATTAAGGCAACACTCAGTACAAGAGCAATCCGATTGCTTATTCATTCACAATTCGTTTTAGAAGACACCAAATTATTTTAGGCATAAAGGAAGAATGGATGAACAGTATCAGCCTGTTGGAAGAATCGCTATGACGTATTCGTGGTTGCTAGAGGAAGATTCACTGTGTAAACACCTCGAAGATGAAGGTGACAACCGTTGTTATTTTCCATTGCTACAGCTGGGCGTGCCAATGTCTCGGGATGACTTTGCATCGGGAGAAACTCTTCATCTTCAGCACCCAAGGGCACGATTAATAAGTGACACGAGACCCTACATCACGCGGAAATTGCGTTGATTGTCATGAAGCCAATGCGCGACTCAGAAATGAAGAGGAATCGAAGAGCGAATGAAAGAAATTCCTTCTTTCGTAACAGGAAATTGGATGCAATAACATACTCGGATTAAGACGAAGAAAGAAGCTGTTCAATCCTGAAATCACGCTAGATTCTTGCTGAATAATGATATTTTCCTTCGAGGATTTGTAACGTGGTATTATGTGCATTCTCCTTTGATAGTTAATCAGTTAATCTTTCGTATGATTATGTTGATACATTTCAATGATGACGAATGAGTGAATAATTTCTATGAAAATTAAAGAAAAATTACTAAAATAGTTCTTAGCAAGGTTAGCTCTTTTACCCATCATTAGATAAACCATACGTCCCGTTTTGACCGAGAGTTTCCCTGTATCTTCGGCCACTACTTATTTCATCTTGTCTTGATTTATATTTAAGAATCCAACTAAGGGACAGAAATATTCAAAGATTTACAGGGAAAAGGCCAAAAGACTGAAATGTAATGACTACAAGACTCAACACATACACTGATGAAGGCTAACAGACTAACATTGCATAAAAAAGTTTTTTATCCAAGTCTATCTTTTTTTGCGAATTTACGTGAACCATATCTTCCACGTTGTCTCTCTCTTCTCTTGATCTCTTATCGTATTCCGTGCGTTTGAGTAGTGTTTTGAGCATTTATTCGATTATTTCTACTTAGTCCTACTTGGCATTGGAATACGATCTAATTATCTAAGAAACGTATCTGCTTTATTAAAGCCCGATTTCAAGCCATTTTCAAAATAAATATCATTTCAGACGAGAAGGCAGAAATTTTTTTATGTAAAAACCACCGTTTTTATCCATTACTCGAATACAAATAGCTAGCGGAAAATTTAGAGACTAGAAAAAAGGGGGTTGGTGATTTAAGACAATACCTTTACATACTAATCTAAAAGTGTAATAGCATTTAAATCCCAATTCTCAATCACAAATCTACAACAATGCCATTTTGTCGCGATGAATACCGTACATATCGTATTTATTACCTATATTACTCATAGGAAGTCTTCTCTCGGTTATAAGTTAAAGCTTCAATTCATGATCAAGGCAAATTGCTGGTCCTATAAAACCGTCAAGCGATCGCCCCTACATCTGCCCTTGGAAGTAGGCTATCCCAGATTGATGGCAAAATAAATGTAAATATTTACCCCGATACGTTCTAAATGTAAATGTTTACCTAAAGGATGAAACATCAAAATGCTATTCTCCTTTTATAAGCCACTCAACACTGCGCTCCAGCATCAACAGGTGTGACATTGCAGCGAAACGGGAGCGATTTCTGGGTTAAAAGAGCGACTTGAAAGCAGTGTCAAGGCCATCCTTTCACTCGATCTCGCATCGCCAACGGGAGAAAACAACCCGTGCGCCAGACTGGAGCAACGCTTTAACTGGTCATAAAATTGAGAAGGAATGCTAACATTGCGAAATGATTCGATAAAAGAAGAATGGATGGGAATGAGGTGAAAAGAATTTATGATTCGGATCAGCTGATTGACTCGGCGGAGGCTGAATTTTAACGAATGACTATTTAATGCGATGAAGAAGAATAATTGCTGAAATCTTGCTCGGTTGAGTGCCAGAACTACTTAATACGGCTATTGGATTCATTATATTTAAATTAGTGACGTTTTAAGGTGGAAAGATTGACAACTACTACCATTTGTGAATACTATCTTTATACTTTATTGTAAGGGTTTTGTAAAAACTATGCGATAAAGGCGAAGTAATGTTTTCTTTCCTTCTAATCCATCGCTGATGGATTTCATTTAATTATATGTACAACTATTGATGAAAACATCAAATTATCTTTTTTTAATTTTAGTTCCCTAAATGTTCCTGTTTCTCGTTTTTAAAAGAAGTAAGACTTTTTAACTTTCGTAAAATAAAGTTTACACGCTGAAACTTGTCGTTATGTTTAAAGAAAAGAATATGGATTGAGTCCATGAAGAAACTTGGTTACACACTTTGCTTTCATCTTGATTAGTAAATCAAAAACTGTTATGTACCATGTATTTGATATGCAAAAGTCTTCCTCTAACGTTTTTCAAATATTACCTGGAGGACGTCTGCATTTATGTGTGACCAAGATTCAGCGACAAATTCGATATTACAGGAAGATTTTGTTTCTTGACTTATACCTACTACTATAAAAGGATATATTCACTCGTTCACGTTCACAATTATTATTTCTTTCGTGTAAACATCTATGCCCAAAAGATTCCTTCCGTTAAGAGAAGGGCCTTGTTCTTAACTCTATGATCTTATCTCATACTTTGTATATTTTACAGATATTATTTAAATATTCAATAAAATAAAACTTGAGAAGGAAAAAGTTATGAAATCGAAGTTAGTGATTATTGAAAGTATCCCGAAATATCCCGAATTTTTTTTTGTTTTGTTTGTTCCATGGATTTTTTGAACGATTTATTATTTTTTATTTCAAATGTTAATTTAACTCAGTAAAAACACTAAAAATATGCTTATAGACGAACGTATGATACCTTGCTTAATAACATTGCTGTAAATAAAGTGTATAGATAAACTAAATTCAAATTTAAAAATAAATAAACTCTATTTACATTTACAGAGTCAGAGATTCCAATTTTCTCCACGAGGAAAACATTAGGAGAGTTCAATGGGTGCCAGCAAATGAATAACCACTGCCCAGTACCACCGAGGCCTTCGAATTACAAAATCAAGCCTTCCCTTTTGGCATTATAAAAATAGTCTCTATCCCCACCCTAGACCTGCTGAGATGAAGGATGAGCTCCCAGAAGGGCGGGGACATCAAATGTGAAGGGATTTGCCACCCACATCCTCCAGATGCGAGATATGAATGGTGCAATGTCTGCAGTTCCTCAAGAGATCCACGCGGAGTTGCGCCATGCGTCCAAGGTGAGACTCGTACGCGACGGACTCAAGGTGAAGGAGAGAGAGGGGCATAAATGGAATGGAGGAAAACAGATGGCTCAGTACAGGTAAATGGAAAGGTTCTGGGGATATATTGGATGATTTCCCTTCAGGGACGAAATTGTTACTTTAATTACCGCGATAATCCATCCGGGAATTCCCGAAGAAGACACGAGTCTCCCTTGACATTTCTTTCGCCTCACGTTCGTTCGCCCCGTAATAAAATTGAAGCTCCCCCAACTAGTTGATATCATTCCCGCAAGGTTGGGGCAATTCCTTTTTGGTGTGGAGACATTTCACTGACCTCGGTGTTCTCGCCAAAGGCCATGCGCGGGAACTTTTTGTCCGAACAGGTTATTCATATGAAGTCTGTACTTACGCCTCTACTTTTTCATAATGTTTGGGTCAGTGTTGTTTGTAATGAGCTCATTTGGATATCGAAAGTGTTGGGAGCGATCTCTAAACCTCTATAGACTGGGAAGCTGTTCCTACTAATTTTTCTCATTTTTGGCCGGAAATGAAATTGGGCTCTTGGATTACGGAGCAATGCCATAATTGCTGAGGAAGGATAGAAACTACAAACTAATAAATTTCACCGGTTTGATGATGGAAAGAGTTATAGAATCTTTTGCTTGAATTCAAAATTAGCAATGACATGAAAGTATACATGAAAAATAGGACTGAAAGCTTTCGATTTCATAGAAAAATATCGAAGACAAAATTT
Organism: Pachydiplax longipennis; assembly: GCA_036926295.1. Classification (NCBI taxonomy): domain Eukaryota; kingdom Metazoa; phylum Arthropoda; class Insecta; order Odonata; family Libellulidae; genus Pachydiplax; species Pachydiplax longipennis. Next base: position 34,733,813 of record JAVFKF010000004.1, on the reverse strand, counting down.
GAGAGAAATATTCACAAACTTATTGAACAATCGGTATGGAAGTGTTTCAAAATAGATTCGATCAAGGTGTCCAGCTTAGGCCTAGCCTTAGCGTGCAGGTCCCGAAGATTCAGGGGCTCCGACTACTATCCCAAGCAGTTTAACTTCTATACACATATTATTTTCCCTAGATTTTCCGGTACGCCACTGCATGGGAAATTTATTTCTTTATGAACTTCTTACATGATTAAGTTGGAAGTGGTTATTTTTTAGTCTCAGTCCCAACCAAATAAAGACATTTATTAATTGCTATGGAAGTGATGATTTCAGATAGATTAAGGAGGAAATCACCAAGCAAACAGTGGATGATGAGCCTTGAATTAATGTTTGTAATATTTTTGTATTGAATAAAAACCTAATAAAGGTTAATCCCTAAAGGACAAACAGGCTTGACGAATTTCTAACATGATCTGGACTCAAACCTGAATTTTTCACTTGCGCCCTCCTATCTAGGTAGCTTGGAAGAACTTTCAATCGCACCGTACTGGGGAATTTTGTAGAAACGAACGAACGTATACGCTAAGATAGTTCAATTGGTTATTGCAGCCGACTGGTAAGTGGAAGATTATGGTTCTAATCACGGTCTTTTCAGACCTTTTTTATTCACATCTTACCCACGAATCATCTCAGGCTCCCTTCTTAGCGTGCAAGGAGCTTGTCCTTACTCTACTGTATTTTTCGGATGTTTTTTCATGAATCAGCGAATAAATTACGGCTTTATCATAACCAATTTTTCCCTCAAACCTCGTTTAGGAAAAAGAAACGGTCCATCCATAAGATCTGTTAATTTTCTGATAAATATATGCAGCAATCTCTATCGGTCGGTTGCGAAGAGAGTGTCCCTATTTATTTCTGAATAGATTTTACAATCAATGTCATTGCTTCATTTACGAGGTTTCATTAATGCGAGCGTATTATAGATTCCCTCCAGAGAATAGAATCTTGGCAGTCGAGATACGTGCGTCATTTTGCAAACTATTTCATAGCCTTTCGAAATAAGTCATTCGTTGGATAATCTTCTGATTTCCGATCGATAGATCCATTGCGAACGACAAATGATCATTAATATGCTTCAGAGTGACTGGCTCTGATTACTTTGAATATTTATCTTTCGAGTAGAGATGTGTTTCTAATTAACGATGGAGATCCCAGGAGTTAAAAATCGGAAAGGTTAAGTCCTGAATCATTTCCATCCTGGAAATACTTACGCTTTCGTTGAAGTTGAAGTTTTATATAAATGTTACCAAAGTAATTATTAATGTTGAGTAGGCAAGTAGTTGTTTAGAATGAGTGAGTAGCTTCTCGAGATGTGATACATATTTTTTAATGTTATTTATTTATTATATGTACTGCATTTAGACTATTGCCATGTGGCAGCTACAAAAAATAATTTACTAACAACATTTACAACATAAATACCCACCACAATCCCGTATCCTTCAAAACCTCTTACTGACATGGAATTAAATCACTTTATCATCAAATAACACAAGCAACTACTACAGCAAGCCTTACATTGTATAGCATCCCCATGGCACCTACTCTTATATACATACGCCTCAGATATCTCATAGTTTATTTCTTATTTATATTATTTATCAATTTACGTAGTTTTTATCTAATCTATGATAAGCCACATGTCATTTTGTCATATTGTCCGTTATAACAAATATGATTTTCCAATAGAATTACAAAAGTGCCCCAGTCATTTTGTTCTATCACAATAAACGACTAAATCTACATGTAAACTCCTTTTTGTTTTTCTATAAGGGTTTTAAGGCAACATATTTTATTCTTTTAACCCTCTATTAATAAACGAACACTTAGCGAAAATTAATAGCGATATAAATCCTTTGTTCCCTCAGTTTCCTCCTAACTTCTATTTGTGATCTCGCTTTGCTTAATAATGCAGTTCATCTATTCTACTATTTAATTCCATCCACGCCTCGACTCCGTTTCATACCTAAAATACGCCTACTAATCAATTTACCCTCTTTTTTCTAACGATTCCCAGCCACAAAGTTTATGTATATAAACGTCTATAGCCTACTAAAAAGGTTATAGTGAAAATGAGCGAATGATCATTCCAAAACTTTTACGTAAGCTACGAAAATTGCGTGGAATTCGCAATAAATTAAGTCTATGGCGTATATGGAAGTTACCCACGGGGAAAGAATGCGAAAATCCCAAAGATCACATCGACTCATGCTGAACATGTTGGTATGCCTCCCTCTGCCAAAATGAACGAAATCAAGGAAATCTCTTTGTCCCGTAAGATTTCCGTTTTAATGCGTTGGGCGTGGGCGAAGGGGCTTCAGCTGGCATTCGATCAGCATTTCCTGCGACGCTTCTTCGTGAAAATCTCCTCAAAGTCGCCGCTTCAGGCGTAGAGCCAAGAGCGCACGGAGGCGGGAAGGTGAAATAGCGGAAGAAAAAACCCTGCGTATAGGGGAGAGCTAATAGCCCCGCAATCTAAACCAGTTTGCTCATCTTTGGTGCCCAGAGGGTTGAACTCGATTGAAACCTCATGATGTGATAAGGGAGTGGTCGGCTTTTCCTTTCACAACAATGAGACGATTCCTCCTCGAGCGTCCGTGTCGCATTCTCGTATAATACGCAATCTTTAATGCGTTTCCTTCTTCGTAATGCCATCTGGATGAGGGATTTCAACGAGTGGATTCGTTCGGAGAGTGCAACGTGGGGATCGGTTTCTTGTACTTGATCAAATCGTCACAATTATCCCAACATGCCTGTCTTGGAACGTTGTGGGTGGAACATTTCCGATTTCTACATTAATGGAAAATTTTCTAGATTACTATCCGGATAAGAAGTAATTCGTAGTTTCCTTCATTCGAAGTTTTATTTCTCGTGGCGGATATCTGCCATTCAGGCAAGAATATCGGAAAATTATTTGTATTCGCGAGATTTTAACATTTCTGTTTAGTTCATAGAAAACCAAGTTATTTCTGAGATCTGAAAATTGAGGTCTGATCTTAATGACGCAGATAATTTTACGAAGGATTTCACGGCTTTTGAGTTTTTAGATGAATTTGTTGGTCCACGTCACGCATTAAAGTGTTTAATTTAATTTAATTCTCTATTATGTATCACTAATGCATCAAGTTTCTTCCCTTTGCAGAATTTAAGAGATAATAACTCAAGATCTGAATACCTTGTCGATTTTACTTAAAGCTTACCTAGCTAAATTTGAACGTCATGGTCAAAACCAGGCACGCACAATAAATGTATGAATCGTGAAAACTATGAAGTGCTTTTTATTTCTCTTTATATTTCACAAGCTACAGAAGATCAATCAGAGTTTATTATTCTAGATTAGATAAACTGATTTGCGCTGATTTCAGTAGGACTCCGTTGTAATGCTATCGTCGCGACTTCGACGTTATCTTTTATCTTAGTTTAATCAATTTATTTGAAATCAGTGTGACACAAACTCCTTTTTCCTCCCTATTAAAATTATTTGAAGTATGTTCAAGTCATCAAACATCTGATAGGCGGTTGATAAAACCTTGATTAGTTGAGTGCTTCAACCGTATCTTGGTTGATATAAAAAAATTACCGATTTTATACGATCTTATCATCGAACAGATTAAGATATAGTCCGTGTTTCAGTAGCAATTGAACGCAGTGGTACCATTTCCCCCTCCATCCCTTCAAATTGAGATTCTATATATGTGCATACATACAGAGTCTCTCGGTGGAATTTTCGTTATCTGGTGCCCATCTCTATTTCCCATGTTTTCTGTCGCTACCTTTTTGGGTTTGATGGTTTGATGACGACATGGAACGCTCGTTTTATTGTCAAATTCATCACTTTGGACATTAAATTCACCCGACACGGCTCTCCTCGTTGCCCCCTCTTTTACGACGGAACGCCTCTTTTTTATTAATTCGTCGTTCCATTCTTATACATAATGTGGTAAACAAAAACAGAAAGGTTTCCATGCGCTTTATGCATAATAAGACTGAGGTAAGCTTGCGGAATTGTCATTCGTATAAATAGCGTGAGAACGCTCTAAGAATTAAAAGTCTGAGAAAAAGTCGGGAAGAATTCGAAAGGAATTTGATGCATTCACTTACTATCAATCTTCTTTGGTGATGTCACGTGGAAGTCTATTTGAGAAAATGAAGGGGTAGATCACAGTGGTATTTTTTCAAAATTTATTTTTTCTCCAGTGATGTCCCTTTTTTCAATCACAAGAGTTGACATCCTAAACAGATGATCTCAGTTCTTATAATGGTAAGAAATGGTTGCATTATATATGACTATATCATCATAACAAAAATATGATGCTATTATGATGGGGAAACCAAAGCTAGATTGTAAAGGCGATTTTTCCCTAATAACTACACTCTCGCATTATTTTAAGCAAATCACTATTTAACATACCAATTTCATTCATATCAATCCTCAACAAGATCAACAGGCTGACGCTAAAAAAGGCAAAGAATTGTCTAGTAATATTTATATGCGTATTGTAAACTTTTATAAATATTTTTGTGTTTTCTTTTCATAGGTTGACTCAACATCATTATCCTTAATTGTAAGGATTATTGTCCACTATAATGGTTACCTTAAATGAGAATTTTCAAAATTCAAACGCTTCCTCATTTTATATCAGCCTTTTAATAGTGCATCTTATACGTATACCACGTCAAAATTTTAATTATCATTATTTCAATGAAGGATCAATTAATACTTCGTTTGCAATCATGGAAGAGGATGAACGTATATAATAATGCCATTCATTTTTTCTCCGGGAACTATTTGTCTTTCTCGTTGACTGTTTTCATATAGCCTGCTTTCAAATGGTAACGAAGCTTGAGACGATAGACTCTTCGGATTTTTTTATTCTAATTGCAATTCAAACCGCATTCATCATTCGTCGGCCGAGAGAATCTCGAACTGTAAATGGAAGTGTTTTACGGTCCACATTTGTTTACCTGTCTTTCCGCTAAGAGATAATCTTCGCTTTGAGGTCTATCGGTACATTGTTTCCACGCGTTGGACTATAGCGCGACTTCTCCGTTAGACTTCGGTCGCAGAAGTCGTCTTTGTTTCCATGGTGTCGTAAGCGGTAGATAAGGAAATCGTTACCATTACAGTTTCTCCATCCCGTCATGCCAAGGTGAAGATGGTAACTGACCTTGGAATCGTGGGTTACATCGCGGACAATTAGAGGGAAACTCAAAACAGCTGCGGCTCATTTCTCGGAGTGGAGGATACGCAATTTGGATTGCGGATTCAGGAAATGCCATTCATGCCTGCACGGATTCAACTTAATATCGTTGAAACGGAGATTCATACAAAAGGGTAATCTGTTTCAATTGAGAAACAGTCAATGCTCTAGTTTGGTAGCTGATAAGAAGGCAATACTTTAAAAGACATTTCTACCATGCCGACAAGAATAAAATGTTGCGTATTTTTTTACCTCAGAAAAAATAATAATAATCGGCCGCATCTTCAAAAAACTTATCTGATCTGAAATATTTGTTGAATCGTTACTGCGAAAAGCTATCAATCAGGGCTTTTCATTGAGAATTATCGTAATTTTTTTAACGCTATCCTTCCTTTACATCTGAAAATAAAGATAATATATCCTCATTTATCTATTTACCGGAATTATTGCGAAACTCACACCTTTCTTTTTTCTAATTGGCTTATTTTTAAAACCTTATACATATGGTGACCATATTTAATTTATCTTCAATAGATTCATTTATTTTATAATTATCTCTCTTAGGTTAATTCTTTTTTTCAATTTTTTCCATAGCATAACGGACGGTGTGAGTCATTAGTATTCCATCTATTTTTTCACTGTCCCCAATACATTTATTCCATAAATAGCTCTTAAACCAATGAATTATAAAATTAATTACAACAAACAGTACGTGTATGAATACTAGGGGCTTCCTGTCGCACCGATAAAGTGCAAATATGGACATCCTGAAGCAATGAGGATATATTATACTTTGAATTATTAGTTGGAATGATGCATTCTTCCTAGAAATATTTTAAGTGATGATAGAGAATACTTTTACTATTATGAAGAGCCAAATTCATTGCCCATTCCTTTGAACTCATTTTTCATCCACCGTCTATTCTCACTGAGCAAACATATTCACTGCTCTCAGGCTGGAACTATTTACTCAAGAGTATCAAACAGGTCCGAAACAAAGACACTTAAATTCCTCAACATACTCTCGCCTCCCACGCATACTTGGTGCCCTTGGAGACCTCCGAAAGCTCCCTCAAGGACACGCGTTTCTTTCTCTTAGTCGTAAACGCAAAAAATAGTTCTGCGGAATCCACGGGAGCATAGAACTGGTGAGACGATTGTAGAATCATTAGAAAGTCCCTCCGAAAAAGAAAGGGGCCTTAAGATTCCGGAGGCCTCTCATATGCGAAAACCCAGAATTCCTTCAATTCAAAAATCTTCTCTACGACTTGGTTACTGAGAAACTGCCTCGAAATATTTTTACGGAAAAATAAATAAAGCTGTTATCTGGTAATTTTGATGCTTGGAATCAGCCTCATTTTCATTAGATATTTCTTTTAATTATATTTTTATATATAGGGAATCTAAACTATTCAGGTTTTCAACTATTCGCAAAATCGAGAGATCAATTTTGAAATACCCGGGTACTCGTGTACTCTAAGAAATACTTTTTTGAAACTGCTTTTTATAGAATTTTTTTCGTTACATAAATCATGAATGATAAACATAATATATATTTTTAAACATAAATTATTTTTATTAATGACCTAATATTTTTTAAATTCGACCCAATTAAATGTTCATTGGGTTAAAGTGAAGTCTTAATTAGTAATTAGCTGGGAATGAAATTAAAATACTTCTTGCAACTGCAGTATCCTGTCGAATCTAACAAAAATCTCAATATAGGAGCCTCTTGCAATTTAAGATGCAATGTTGTATTTTTAAAGATTCCAAAAATTCGGAACATCTCAGTTTTCGCGGTGTAAAATATATTTTTAAATTTTCTAAAAGAAAAAATCACGGTTTCTCCGTGACAGTTAACATCCTATTCATGGGCAATTATTAGCGCAGGCATCGTTCTTCATGTTTTTTCCGGTAAGCCACGATTAATAAGGAACACACATGCAATTCGAATTCCGGTACTTGATACCCGGTCGAATTTCTCAAGTAGTCATTCAAAAATGATGCCACTTGATACTCGAACTAGGATTTCTCAGCCTCGTTAAATTTATTTAAAAAATATTTTTATAATTTCAGCAATTCTAGCGATAGAATCAGACAATAATAAGGCACGAAGTATAAAAAAACGTCTCTGCTCTTATTCTGTAATGTAATAAAAATATCTGAATTGATCCGCCTCACTTAGCATTCTTTACGAGGTGCTTAAACTTTCTTTCAAGTCGTCATTTGTTATAGGATATGTTAAGAGATATTCTTAAAAAAGGATAGATGTGAGCCTTGAGCCATTTTTGGCTGATTCTAATCACCAGAATCATATTTTTTAAATAATCAATTAGAGATGTAAATGTAAAGTCGAAGGTATGAAGTTAAATAAATATTCATTAACTTCATTAAATAGCACATTACTAACAATAAAGAATATTTTGCTTTAGGTAGGATAAAATAATTTAGTTACAGTAAGTTGATAAACTACTAACTAAAAATTATTCTATAAAATTATTCCAGCCATGAATCTTTTATCTGTACACTGGCCACTTGTATGCGTATAAGGTTAAGACAAAATCCGGTTCATCTCGAGATGCATTTCTTATGAACGCTCATCCTCGATCTTTTTTAATGTTGACGGTTACGTGCAGCATCGACGCGTTGGTCAGGAAGACCGCAAATTTCAACGAAAGAAACCGAAAACGGCAAGATGAATCGGCGGAACGTGAAGGAGCGAAATGGCAGATGTTCCGAGCCTTTGCCATTTTTTCATTGCGAACGAGAGTTGTTGACCTTCTCAATGCCTCTGTTTCCGTTCCGATCACGCCCAAGACACATCGATATCACGCGATGAAATGGACAATTTCCATAACGGTAAGCAAAAGCCACGCTTCCGCCTACCGAAGTTAATAACCGTTCCGATGTTTCCCTCCGCTGACAAATTACACCTCAACGAGTCCATCAAATCAAATACGAGGAAGGAAGAAGATCCGATAGTCTCAGTTCTCACGTTTTCGCGTTGTTTCGCCAGGTAAGTTTGCCATCGGCGTAATATCCTGCCGTGTTTTTGCGTGCTGCCCCATTAACTACCGTAACTACCCGATGAGATTCGCGATTGAAATGCTGGTGCCGGTCACTGCACGATCCGTTCTATCCTCTGCTATAGGAAACCAATAAATGAACTGAGGATTGATCGTGATGGATTAAATCTGATTGATGCTTTGTTAGGAGAGGTTAGGCCCGGCGGGTCTTCTTTCCACCTAGCTTAGGACGTCTTCTATCTATTGTAATAATCTCCGTCGTGCATATACTAAATGATACGATCTGAGTAACTCCCACGAGAAATGCGTTGAGGAAAATATAAAAAATAATTTACTGCAAATCACAATGAGATAGAAGTATGAAATTATATGATTCAGAAAAGAGATTCATAAAATTTGTGATTCATAAAATTGACTACTCAAATTCATCCTTACTTTTACAAAATCATTCCGAGTAAGAGACTACTCGTAAATAACCTCGTAAGAAATTCATGTAAATTTGCTTATTCTTGCAATATTTCTTTGACAAAATCAAAATTGAAATATTGGTCCTACGAAATCGAGATAGGTTCCTAAAGAAGAGAATGTTATTAATGATGTACTACTTAGGTCATTGAATTCGTTTTTCAGTTCAGAATTTTCATTTCAGAAATAGCGAGAATCTCGGTGAGATACTATACTACCTATCCGTCCCTTAACGGCCTAGGCGATTGTTGACGCTGATATCATGCATTTTTTCATAAGAATACTATAACCAAAGGTTACATTTGTAAAAAAATAGCCTGTTTATTTATTGAGTGTTGATTATAAAAACAATTTCAACGAGAGTTTACTATGCTTACTAATTAATGACACTTAGCACGATATAAGGAAGCAGCCTGAATTCCACTATACATCGTTCCTGTTATTTTTGACGGAACGGCAGATAATTCAAATATATTTTACGAATGAATGTAATGGGTAAGAGCATGGTGAGGGAATAAATCTTCCCAACCTGAATTGACGAATAAAATACCCTTTTGAAGGGGAAACATCTGTGGAGGAGGAGGGCGAGAAAACCGATAAAACAGTAAGAGAAAACATTCTCCCAATTCCAAAAGGAAACAAAAAGCAAATAAGATACGAAACACGAATTCAGTATATAAATGTTAAATATGGGAGGAAAGGAAAATTAAATCCTTCGCGCGAAAGGAAAATGTATGTCCTCCAGACTTTCATTGAAATATTTACTTCTTGTGAGGTAAATCAAGATATTATTACTATCATAAACATTTTTGTTTTTGAACATAAAGTTTAATGCCGCCAAATTTCATAGACTATAATTCACCACATGAGCCGCGAATCATGCTTTTTCCTTCAATTACGTAAATGTTCACACAGAAAGCGATAAATATCAAATAATCGCTGGATTTCAACGAATATCCTCGATTAAGAGTATAGAATGGTCCTCATCATGAAGAATTTAATCATCGGGGCTAATTAAGAAAATCATTTCCATATGGTTTCAGCTAGGAGTTATAGGTGAGAAATCTAGAGTTGGAACAGGCATTCTTTTAGTAAAAGCAATAACCGTATTGGCCTTGGGCCATCTTCTGACCTCCCAGAGATCACGTCAATGTTCTTTTGGGACAAACTTTCTAGATCTCCTCGATGCATTAGTGCAGATTAAGTGATATATTAATAAATATCTTGGTCCCCACCAATGGTATCAAGAGGTCCTCTCCAGATATACGAGTACGTTTTGACATTTCCGCTATAAGTTCAAAGAGTTCTGAAAGTTTAGTAAACATGAAAATAAAAGTTGACGGATGAATTACCACTATAGAAAGCATGGAAAAATACCGGAGACACTTGTAATTTATCCGTGAATCTCTACCTCCAGCAACCACCGATAAAATGGGTAAATAACTGACTTCGGCGAAATAAATGTAAACACATTTGTGATTATTATACTTAGATACTTAGTAGCCCTTGAATATCGCCGAGCTAATGGCCGAGGCATTTGGCTTTTACTGTCTCTTAATTTTGCTTAAATGGCTTGTAAACTTTGAAATCTCTCTCATCTTCAATCTGTCTTCGTTCTTGAAGCGATGTGAGAGCGTATTTCTGCTATTTGCTTTGCAAATCGCTTATTCAAACATTGACTTTCTTATGTGTCCATGTGTTAAGCGTAGGTTTATGAAATACACTGAGTACACGTGGATGTTTTCCTTCTTTACCTCTGAAGTTAGTAATAATTATGGTTGTACTAACACTTGCGTATTAGGAAATATGAAATATGGTAATGAAATGAAACTTCAAATTTTAGTTCAAAGATTATTTCACTGCCGAAATATAATCTCCAAGCACAGTTGTTTGGAGTATTAAATCTTACTTATATACAATATATAAATACTTATATAAAACGGTGTAGAAATGACAGGCAAAGATTTTGCAATACGTGACTAAACTCCGTTAGATAGACAGGTGTGGAAAAGAGGGGGTATTAGAACGATCTATCAGTATGAAGGAGAGTCTGGATTATTATCCGAGAAAAGAGCAGAAGTTTCCGAAAATAACTTCCGTTTTATTACAACAAGAACAAAATCTTGGCGCGTTCTGTATCAGTCTCATTAATTCGTTCAACTGAATTATAGAATTTAACATTTCAGAATTTTAGGATTGCTAAGGAAATTTTGGGACTGTGTTAAGCGATGAGAACAGGAGGATTTACAATTTCATTATACGCCTCATTCTATGGGTCAAATATTTTAAAAATCATTTATGTCGTCCTTTCACGCTTCACCTTCTCTCTAGAATGGTTCCTTATGAATTTCTTTTTTGAAAGGACTGATTTTTTAAGACTAAAATAATTTAACGAGCAGCTATTACATGCTATATAATGTGTTATATGTAAAATTACTATTTTTATTACTACTAATAAAATTAAATATGAATTTGTTTGCCTATGATTCTATGATCCTATGAATATTAAAATATCACGCAACTTAAATGGAGTATATAATAATATAGAGTGTGATAGGATGATAAATTATAGAATGGTCGATAGAAAGATGATAGTTGAAAGAATCAATCTTTTACCGCATTTGCCCAAATATTTTCTCAACTTATTTTTACAAACTTTTTTCGATTAACTTTTTTTGCAACTAAATCCAATTAATCCAACTAATCCAATCAAATAATCGTTAAAAACTTTTCTGTTTGAATCGTATTAAAAATGCAGTTAGTCACGCATTTCATAAGCCGTAATGACATCGGCTCCAAATGGAGACATTATGCACGCCAAAGAAATAACCTCACGCGATAGGAAAACCCAGTTTTGGACGGTAAAAATTTGACCAAATAGAAGTCTCTAATGAAAAAGTTTGCTCCGTCAATTGACTCGTGGGAATCCCAAGCGAACCTTTCTTCCTCCTTCGACGTGAAACACTTACTCCAGGAAATCCCTCCATGAATCCCAACCAACATTTGCAACTCATCTTGGAGATGTGCATTTTAATCGATACATTCTTTTGAGGATACTAAAATCAGCGCGATTAAGGAAAAGACATATTTATCTCACGATCCGTTCTATTTATGTGCTTCTAATTTTGTCCATGACATCATAAAATTTTTAATCGATGCATGTTTTTTATACCTTTCACACCTCTGTGTGATTTTTCTAATGAATGCTTTAAATATTCTTCTTATAGATTAATGATTGCAATGTGTCTATTTATTTGTTTCATTTTATGTAACTTATGTCATAATATTTGCATTTGTCATATTCATTGTGATGCACACTTTTCCATTTTATCTTGTACTATCAGTAGGTTTGCGCAGGTTTTTCACACCCCCTTCTTTGTGGGTGTTCCTGCTATGGATCTGTTTTCCTAAGATAACAACTTAGGCTTTTTTACATCCACTCCTTATAAAGCATTTTACTCTATCTCTATTTGCACCTACTGACTTATGTTTTTATTTATATCATTGACAAGGGGTTAGATGGAAGAGGAGTCGTTTTAGTCTCAATCTCGCCTTGGGCCTAACCTCCCCTAATAATATGTCAAATAATAATAACAATAATAAGTACTTTATTTTGAATACGTCATAATACGTAATACTCGACTGTGTAATTCTATCTCAGTCCTATTTATGGAAGGAAGAACAAAGAGGAACAACTTTTCACAAAGGAAAGTAATTCCGTCCTTAATGTAACTATGCAAATTACACACAATTGCAATTTTAATTGTAATTACAATTGTGTATAATTTGCATAGTTGCATTAAAGACGGAATTAGTTTCCTTTGCGAAAAGTTGTTCCTCTTTTTTCTTCCTGGGATGGATTACCACAAAGTTACTCGCAGTTCGGTGGATTTTACTATTTACGGAAGAGTTTCCCCGTTGCATTTATTCCTTGAAAAGAAAGAGGACTTTTCTTTCCCGTTTTATTTTTATCTCCATGCAAACCGTAGGCGGCGGCGCTTTGTCACGCATTGCGAAATCGCTGGCGATAACGTGACGAAAAAGCTCCGTTCCTCATCCTTGTCAATTTCTCTCCCCTTCCGACGAAAACCGTATCTCTCCACACCGAAGCACGTTGTTTCCCCGTTAGGGAAGCGGAATTCACGACTAAAGCCGTGAAAAACCCAGGCGACGGAGCATTTCGCGTCCCTAAACGATCCCTCGCCAACGAAGCCTTATTACTGTCGATAATGGAAATCGTGAGGATTGGACATATCGGATTGGAAGCGATACATCATTAAAGGGGTTCGTGAGCCATTCCGAACGGGCTTCGACACCTGTTGAGAACGGGATGTAATCGGGGGTTACACAATCCATTCTTCGATCACCATCCGAATATGGTACGCCGTCTATGTGTAAGTTGCGTGCTGTAAGTGAAATTCCGTCACGGGTCTATGATTGAATGTGATCAGTATTCAAACTGCTAGTACCGGTTGAGAATGCTTTTCTTCCATCATAGTCTCCTAAAAGGAGGATTGCCTTAACTTACTTTCAGAAGCCTGCATTTACAGCGAAATTTTATTTTATTTCTATCTACATTATATTTATTTCCTTTCTTTCTATCTACAGGTTTCGTAGGCTTTTCATACCCCCTTCTTGATGATGTTTTACTGCTGTGGGTTATCTTTCCTAAGCACTAGCTTCGGTTTTTTAATTTTTTACTTTCAATCTCACCCAAAAAGGCCATTTTTTATTATTTTTATAATTAACTAAACCTTAACTTTTTGCCTTCTTTACAAAAGTTATTATAATTATTTATTCTCTGTATAATTATTTATTATCTTTAGTTTGGATCGAAACAATGTTGAGTTCCATCAACCAATCAATTTCAGCCGTTGAGAGAATCAATTGTTTGCAATTTCGTATTCAAGTTAATTTTGGATTTCGATAAAAATGACGATAAACACTGACTTTCGTTTCCTGTATTCGTTGTATGTATTACGCTCATTTAAAATTTTTCCTATGTTTTGCAACGAAATTTCTATTTTTAACGCTTAACTTTTTACCTGTATCTATATGTATCTACATAAATACATACTCTGCGAGTAGTGCTGCAAGCGTGTGGTCGTATGAGCATGCACTATAAGTATGTGCATGTATTTTTATAATCTGTTATTGTCGCATATCATATGTAGGGAAAATGAATCTATGAAATGGTTAAGCTCAAGCATCTACTTTCCTGATGTGTATTTCGGTATCTAATCAACAGGTGTAACGGAAGGAATACATAAAATCTACTGCTTACGCCAACGCATTATTTCCATTTATTAAGCATGTTCGACCTAAATGTCAACTAAAACCTAACTTTTCTTCTAGCGATTCCCTTTTTATGTCAAGGAGCATCTTCGCTCTCGATTTGTCATCAAAATTCTTATGAAGTCGCTCTGAGTTGCGCTGAACCTTTTCTACTTCACGAATCCGAACGCTTTTCCTCATAGACCGATGTTTTGCATTAACACTCTAGATGGGGTCTAACTAGCACAATGTAGTATCACTCCTAACGACTATTCTCTCAACGAAGTCGAGTTACTCGGTTTCTCGCCTCATACTTATAAAAGGTCAGATGATGATGATCATGATGTAATGGTGAACTAATGAGGTAACGATGATTTTTGGTTTTTGGCATTAATTTTTTTGGCCTGATGTCCTTATTGCCTCCGAGCGGCTACAGAGTAGTGGGCTCTTCTCAGAATAAAGCCAGGAAATACTTAAGCCACGAATTTAAATCGTCAGTAAACCTGATAAATAATATGATACAGAGCATTTATCACAAAATATAATGCAATTTTTTGTTTTACCCAAACCTGTTCCATATCGTATTTTGTAATTTAACTTCTTCACATTTAAAAAGCTTGCTTACGAACTTACTTACTTACATATAAGGTAGCGAAACAGAGTCCTGTAGTCAGTGGTGTGATTCAAAATATTATTATTTTAGGAACATTATCTTATCCCTACGAAGTATGCAACCACGCACTGCATTTTTAGTTTTTTTTTATATGAAATTTGTATACGAAAATTTAAAATGAACTAAGAATAAAGAATTCATATCTAACATTGAAATTGTAATTTCATTGTAACGAGTTGATGGTAGTACTTGCATGTTTCTCGTTCTACTACTGTATCGGATAGATATAGGAACTTGAGAAATTCTTAGAAAAGATTAGTGCGAACCAGTGCGAATCTCACCACTGCATTTAGTACTTCGATTGAATTTTTAATAGCGCTTAGAGAAATTTCTCCGTGTTAGAGGAAATTAATTCTCAAAGACCTAGTTAAGCATTAAATATAGCTGACATTTATCCTCCTCCTTTCCCGTTTTGCCTCTCAAGGGAGTCATCATTCAAAAATTTAGAATGAGATCACTGCCTTCCTTTACGCGATTCACGATTTGCGTTTTTCTTTCTTTGGTAACAGTGCAATCGAAGACCGCCTTGCTAGCGGCATGACTACTCACCGTAAAATTTCAAAAAATTGAGTCGGTAGAAGTTCAACTTCCATTATTTCAAAAGTGTCAACTCAAACATCTGTTCACAGTGAAATATAAATAAAAATATTGAAATTGCGCTTATGCTGAAGAAATCTGAATAACTGAGTCGATTAGAGCAATATTTCCTTTAGCATTTTGTAACGCCGTCGTTTGATGAAGTCCTATGTGCTTGATGAGTAAGGTGCGCCGCAGGGAAAAGCATTGGTGATATGCATATCTCTTTCCAGATTAATCCCACGTTAATGCTATATAAAATATGCCTTTAGATGCCTTATGAATATTTGAGATTTATTGACTTATGAGCTAAATTTTTGATTTTGGAAATCCGTTTTCCTTCCTGCTTGTTTCGATTACCTCACCTTTACACTGTGGCGTGGAAATCAAATATTTACATGAATACCTTTTTAGAGAGACCCGAGTTATTTTGTCCCCTTGTGGTGAAAGTAGGGAATAAGTGTTTTGAATACTTTTTGGGGAATGAAGATCTTAAAGGTCATCATTAAAAAGAAAGATACGGTTTTATATTTTTTCAAAAATGTAAACCGGAGAACTTTCTAAATTTCCAAAGAACACGCTGCAGGCCGACAGAAACTACTTTCATTTTATAATAAATTCTCCATTACCTAAAAAATAATTAGAAAAACATGAGGCGAAGCTGATTTACTGAGAAGTCTGAAAGGCATCCAAAGATTCACAATGCCCAAGCCTAGCTAACCAACCAATTGGAATAACATTAACATAACATCAGATCATCTATACGTTTTTCACACTATTTCATTATCTGTATTTTTAATTTCTAATTTTTACATATATATTATATTAAACATCTTTTACTTTTTTTGTTTCAATCGTTTTTCACTCACTAGTGGGTCTATATGCTAGCTTGGAGCAACGATAATGTGACTTATAAAAAAGTAAACAAAAAAATCAATTTAGGCGAGTTTGAGCAATTAATAAATAAAGGGAGTTATGGAGAATGTTGGAATAATATCAATTTAAAATTAGGTAATAGAACTATTGCTTATCTTTTGGAGAAATAAGAAAGATACCTAAGAAATCACCTATTTAAAATTCTACAATTTTTAGACAACTAGCTCTAATTATATAAATTTCTGAATATATTCAGATACGTGATACAAAAACTGCTGAACTGCTCATTTCTTTTCTTTATTATTACCTGTTTTTCTCCTTCAAAAATTCCTAAGCAAGGACATACCTCCAAAACTTACAAGCAACCATTCAAATACCGCGATAGACTTGAACAAATCAGATCGATCAAATGAATGAAACCACAAAAACCGGTGTTTCATTCGTAGCTGGGTTTCGTCCCAAAGAATCAACGAGCTATTTTAACATTAACGTGAGAAATTCCCGTTTTTTCCCCTTTATAAAAATTAATTCGATACCCTTTCCCCGCATAATTTTTCCTCCTTGACGCAGACCTGGGCGAACGGACCCGAGACCTATAATCACGTCCATCTCCGTTGAAATCTAGCGCATAATCACACATTTAATACCGAACTCGATAGTAGCCATTCGGGGAAAAACTCATTTTTTACGTCCGTCCGATGTCGAGATACGAATGGGATAGGATACGAGGCTTTCCTTTGCGATGGAATTTAGAAGTTCGCGATCAACAATCTCAGGGATTCGATCGATGGATGGGAAAGATTCGGAAAAGAGGAGGAACGAGTGGAATTCTAGGACTAAAGAAAGAGTGCGACGGTCTCCCGGCGCCTCAGGAAAAGTTTATCTGCTTCGTCTGATCCCGTCTCCTGATTTGTGGAAATGAGAAAAAAGGACAGATGGCGCTGACGCCAACGAGTTGCCACGCTCTTCCACGAGGAAAGCATTCCCAGAATCCTTTTCGTTACTGACGGCTAAACTTCGAGGAAACCGGAGGTCTAGGAAAGCCTTACCCTTGCAGGAAGGACGAACTCTTGTTTCGAGCGGGGAAAGTTTTCTATTTCCGCGGAAAAGTCCCCGACAACAATGCGAGGGCTGAGGACGAAGTCGGAGCTTATGGAAATCGCCGCTGTGGACTCTCACAGTTCGACTACCCGTGGCGGAGGAAATCCTGCCTAAGGTTGCGTAGCGAGGATCTCTTCTACGCTAGAGATAAAGGATGGTAAACACGTCGAAGGAGGCATTTTCATGCAAATACGCCGTCTCGCGACGTCTTCGGGAATTGATTTTCATTTGTTGCGCCGGAGATTCGCGCTGAATGGTTTACCTATGTGGGAGGCAATCAATATATGGATGGGTTCGTGTCCACGAGCTATGGAGAGACGTGAACCGCTGGATTAGGTTTACCGGGAAGAAGGATGAGATGGAAGGGAGGGATTGATGCTGTCACATTATATTTATCGCTTGCTCTTCCAAATCTGTTATGAGCTCTTATGCATACACCACGCTTTCTCATTAACGGTGGAGCCAATCAGAAACTAATCAAGCTCCGAGTACCGGATGAAAATTTTATCATCGTAATTGTTGGGTTCACGTTCAGCAACTTATTGTTCGCGGAATAAAGTAACGGAAAATATTCTTCGTTCTTCTTCTTTTATAAATTTACTAAACAGTAAAAGTATTCCAATTCCTGTTTTAGAGATTACAAACACGTTTTGTTTTTATTTTATCTATCTATAATTTAAAGAAATATCCATTCATATTGCTTCTGCCTATCATTTTCATTTCGGTTAGAATAGATATACATTAAGCATCTTTATGAGTGCTTTTTCGTCGAGTTTTTAATTATTACGTTAATTGTAACCACTATCTTACTTTTGGTATAACGAATACATATACTGTGGCTTACTCTTCTAGAAAAATAAATATAAATTCTGGAATTAGGGAACCATATTAAAATCCTATTGACAGTTATTAGCGTATTATATTGCATTTAATATTTATGAAATTGTATTTAATGAATGCAAGGACAGGAAAGAAGGGGAAGTTTGGTGAGTTAACGTAACCCTTAAAAATTGCATGATTAATACGTATGTACTATTTCCATTTTATCGTTATATTTCCACTGATGTGAACTTCTAATCTTTGAATGAAAGCGCAAAAGCTTTAAGAATATTTACAATTAATTTGGAATAGTAAGTACCATCGTATTAACTTAATCTTAATAAATTAGAAAATATCTGAGCATGAAGGAAAACCATTGCTTTATAAAAATTCTTCATGTAACGAAACAAATTATTCAAGTTTTGAGCACTCCAGAATCAACTCTACATTCTTTTTTAGATAAGCTTCATAAATTTATAAAATTCCAATCAGCGTACTGCATAGAAGCATATGTGTCAAACTTTTACTCTCTTTTATTTTCCAGATGTTAGAATTTCTATAATAATCCTTTCTTCGAAGCTAGGGTTTCTAAAAAAGAGGGACTTCGTCAGTCAGTTTCTCACTTAGTCAAGAGACTAAGAATTAGAATTGAATTCTCCTTTTAGTATCACTTAGTTTTTTTGTCGATTCTTTACTTCATGATAAATTATCTTAGACACCATGATATTCAATGATATGAGTAATTTTAATATAATAGATTGAAATTAATTTTCGAACATGAATCATTGGCTCAACCTATTTAACTGCCCTGTTTCAGCCATATCATGGCCATCATAATATTTCTCTTAGAAGCCACTAGAAACGGCACTGAACGGTGATGAAGCAGCAAACCTTAAATGATTGAAGATCATATAGCACCTACAGTTTACTTCAATGAGAAAGACTGTCGATTCCTTATTTTCCAAATCCCTTGAGAGAAAACGGAAAATGGTTTAAAAACTTAGTCCTTCTCTAACCTACTCCATTCCTAGTCCCGATCGTTAACTCCAAAGTAATCAAGCAACAAAATCTTGTACGTAAACATCTGTTACAAGGATTGAAAAAACCAACGCGGTTATGTATCCCTTTCCTAATTACATCCTCCACGCGATGAACATCTCCTTCTTCAATCTTTCGCGAGAGAAAATTGCCCAAGGTCAAGGTCGTTCGTGACCGGGTAATTACGTCATCCCGAAGGAGGTCGTCGTCTTT
Organism: Pachydiplax longipennis; assembly: GCA_036926295.1. Classification (NCBI taxonomy): domain Eukaryota; kingdom Metazoa; phylum Arthropoda; class Insecta; order Odonata; family Libellulidae; genus Pachydiplax; species Pachydiplax longipennis. The sequence continues at coordinate 34,714,515 of JAVFKF010000004.1, read as the reverse complement.
GCCCTCTGGATCCCCTTCCACAATCCCCTAAATCCCCGAAAGCCCCGTCTCGCTCCCCCCATTGCCCTCCCCAGAAGCCTTCCACTTCTCCTTTTCGCTTTGGAGGAAGCGCGGCGTGCCAACGGAAGAGTAAGGCCCTGCGAGATGTAGGATTCCCCTCTTGGATTCCGCCGAGGTCATTCCCACCCAAAGGCCCGAGATCGCAATCAAGTGGACCGCACATGCATATCCAATGGCTCTCGGGTGTCGAAGACAAAAGACGTTCGGGAAGGTGTAGACGCGGTGGATGATGGGTGAGAATGGAGGCGCTAAAGGTTCAAGTTCACGGTCGGGATGGGAGGTTCGCGAACTCCCACGTTTTCTGGTATTAATCTTCGCAGTTTTCCTCTCCTGCCTCCTCCTCCGGCGTAGTTTTTGCTATCTTCTATTTAATGGATTTTTTCTATTGGTTCGTCCCATCATTTTTGAGTCACGATCTGTCGATAATATCGGAAAACCTCTCACGAAGAGCTCGCCCGAGATGGTTTTTATTAGAATTTTGGTTGTTTGGACCATCAGCTATTAGATTGTGTAAAATGTTGGATTACGTGCGTTTATGGTAGATCCTCAGACCAATAAATGGTTCTTGTATGAAGAGTATCCGTATGAATTTCACTCGATTACTTTTCCTCAGTTTGATTCCACCTTTAAAATTGACCGAGATTTCTTCTTTTATGAAATTAAGACTTTTTTATGTATCTTTAATTTGCTTGATAAGCCAACTTTAAGATTTTACAATGGCATCGATTTTCGAAAATTTCGTTAAAATATTTTTTGTCACGAACACTTTATAGGTATTTGTCAAATCCGCTGAACTGAACTTTAACACGGTATACGATTGCATGATTGAATCTTAGAAATTCAACACATTGATTATTCTAGGAATTGTCACCTTAGTTCTCAGCGTTCTCAGTGTTCATTAAATTATTCCGCATTAATAATTCCTAATTTTAATTTTTTGCTGTATCTCTAAAAGTATTTCTTCTTGAATATATTATAGCATTTCGCTAGATTTATCACATTTGAAACGAAAAATTGGCTTCTGTTTTATAGATATGGATAAATCATGATCCTCAATGATGGATAGCGGAATATTTGAGGAAATAAAAGTTTGAAAGAATCTAAAAATTCAGAGAAGGATATATCCCTCATTTTCCTCCGGCTATAAAATACAGCGAATTCTAGAGAATACGATGGATTTTTTAATAAAAGTTCTATATGATTTTATATAATAACGTATTGACATTGATAAATTTACTGAAATAGAATATCTGCACGGCCATCCTAATAAATTTTCAAATTTATTAATTAATTTTAAATCTTAATGAAAATATAAGTATTTGTGCTTTTGTATTCTGCTGGCTCTAAAATTAGCCGTCCCAGAGAATTTTGAGCCTTTCATAAATCATGAGCAGGAAATAATGAAAATCTTTTCAGAAATCTTCTCGTGACCACACTTCGTGAACTTTTCGCACGATAGCCCGTAAAATATGGTCTATCGTCGGAATTAGCTAAAGATAGATCCTCGAATACAATTGTCTATTCCCATATTATTTAACGTCCAATTTTCCCTCACTGCGTGAGCTGATTTATCCTTTCTCGAAGCATAGTTTGGAACAAACCTGTTAGAAGTTGATTCATTTTCATTTGAAATTAACATTTCGTTGTAGAAAACTCTCTCACAATATCTGAAGGTCGAGGTTTATCCTGAAACATTGAACTTAAATGAGGAATAGAGGAGATGCATATGGCTTTATATTAAAGAATGACAGCCGTTACCGTTCTGAAACGATATATTTACCCTTAAAGCTACCTCTTCCCTTTCATTTATTCTGTTTTCCTTTTCTCTTTCTCAAACCTTTACACTCACGAGCTTTGCCGGGTCATCGTAATGGTTACCACTGCTAGTCATTACCCAGAACGACTGTACATTTCGTAGCTTTACTAGTAAAGAAAGTTTCGGCGATGATTACACCAATTTATTTGACAACATATCTTTTCTTTTATGCTTCGCCTCCTTTCTTTCATATTTTTCGCTAATCTAGTTTAAAAAATATGTTAGTTAGGGTCAGAGCCCCATATGGGTCAAACTCAGAGTGGAGGTTTGATTCTAATAATCTTTAAATCCTCCGTGTTGATGAACATTTTCAGGTCAATAGTGTCACTCTTATCTATATAAATGAGATATACCATGCTATGTCAATTTATATTAATTTTTAATCACAGTAAGTGCAAAAACTTGAAATATATAGTATTTGTTTATCGATGTATTAAGTATGTGTATATGTTATTATTTATTAGTTATGTCGCAATATTGAGAGATTGGCTGCTAGTTTTACGAAACCGTCAATGAAAGAATTATATTTAACACGATTTCTGAGGTCAAAATAAACTAAACGTTATAAACTAACAAAACAAAATAAAAGTTGAAATTCAGAAATTTTACAACTACCTTTTTCACCGCGTTGTTGATGTATTTTAAGGAATATGTGTGAGTAAACATAGATGTAATTGCATGTGAATTTAAATAGATATAAATAAATAATAAATTTACATAAAGAATTGCAAATACCATCATTTAAAATGTAACGCAAGACTCTCTGATGCGAAACTTCTTACATAAGTTTCTCTCTTATAAGGATTTTTCTAGCATTCCATTTTATAGTGAAGAACGATTTCCAAAGCTTTCACAGCAGCAAAATAACGTCGAAAATAAGTTTCTAATTCTCACAAAATCTAAAATTTTCTCGAAAGGTTGGTACAGATCTGCCATACGTGTGATTCACCTATGAAATGATAAAAAAATATTGCAAACCTTCATGTGCAGAAAAACTCGCAAATCATAATCCATTCTAATATTCCTCTGATGAGGTTGTATTAATAAATCACATTAATCGTTCGTTGTACTGAGCTTTTCATCAATTATTTCTAATCTTCCAATAATAAATTCCAAGGCAACGGAAGTAGAATTAAATTAAAGATGGCGGTCCATAAAAAAAGAACCCCCTATTTTATTAACACGAAGAAGAAACACGAATAAAAGGTTTACGAGCTACTTGTCTCCACTTATATTTCATTAGCAATTCATTGCCATATCTTTACTTACGATATGTTCAGCTCTCGCCGTGAAAATTAAGAGGGTCGACTCTGGAAGTGAACGTAGCCGTTTAATAATTCATGCTCCTGCACTTTTCTATTCCTTACGCGACAGCAGAGGAGAGAATGAAGCGATCGTCTTATTTTTTCCGAGTAAATTCCTTCTCCGAGTCAATTTTCAACAGTCCCTCTAAGTTTCCAATCGTCGCCTACCCAATTCGACCCTTCCAAGATGGCGCCCTCTGCATAGCCAATTTTCGGTTTCCTAGGAAACGAAATATCAACTGGAAGAGGCGTCTGTTACAGTCTCCGAGCAGACGTATTTCTTGGCAAAACTGATCAATCAAGTTCCAGTGCTCGCTCTCCATTCCTCCACCGAATGGAACAGAATACCTTATCCCATCCGTTGCACCAGGCGCGCTTTGCATCCTTCAGATGTCTCTGCGAATGGTTTCGCGCGCGTTTCGTGATCGGAAATCAGAGTGCGAACAAACGGCCGTCTCTCTGCTCTATATCGTCGCTCCTCTTAGGAATTTCTTTGCGAAAAGTATTGCATTAGCATAAGCCGATGAGGTGGTAACAGATGAGATGTTGGCTCGAGAAAGATGATAGGGAAAGATCAGTGAGAAACTTAGCTTTGGAATTGACTAGTGAATGGTCGAAAGAATAGAAATTGGAACTCGGCTATTAATGAATAAGAGGTTCGGAAAATTTTTCAATCGTCGAATATGCAGGTGATCGTGGAGCCAATTCCTCGAAAGAAGGAAGCCGCTGAATGCCGCCTTCTTGGAAACACCCAATGTGCATTTCGGCGACTATGTCGATTAAAATGCCATTCTTGATTAAACATTTATACCCAGAGGATGGCCGAAATGCACTTTGGGCGTTTCCCAGAAGGTCGGTAATAAGCTTCTTCCTTCTTTCGAGGAATTGGCCACGGTCACCGGCGTATTCGGCTACTGGAAAGTTTTTCAAACCTCTTATTGAGAGAATACTTTCTTCGGCAATATAAATGGCGATAAATTATGTCTCCTCTTATGCACAGATCTAAACTATAAAAATTTGGTTGGATACAACTGGAGACATTTTAGGAATTATGTTAAAGGAAAAGAACCTCTCTGTTGTCCAAACCGGAGGTGGGAGTTCGATGTGATCACATCGTTTTTTTCCTAAAGCAAAGCACTCATTCAAATAATTTTGTTTTCTAATATCGTTAATTACGTCAAACGAAAAATAAATGGATGGTATTCTACCAAAGTTTACGTAGTTATTCAATTCGTACCTTCGTACAATGTCAATTTTAAAACCTCTAAGTTTATTTCAAGTGGCTTTTCTACGATAAAAGATTCCCACCCCTGTGCTAACGCCACGTCCACGTCGTGGGTGATGGTAATTAGAAAATACGTAAGAAATTTTCAAGCTGATATACCGTGGGAACTTTGAGTCGCATGACAACGGCAGTAGCCAAATATTCATAGGAGGAACCGAGAGATCTAGGGTAACTAACTAAATAATTGCTTGAATGGAAAATTCGGCCTTTGGGATAATCAATGAAACCAATCACACTTATAGATGGAAAAACCACAAGAACCTTTATGTACGTATAATGGAGACTGTAGCATCAAATTTAATGCTTGTGATTAAACAGTTGAAAATGAGTCGCATACTATTGACAGAATATTTGTAGGTTTTTCTAGATTTTTTGCTCCACAATTATAATAAACTGGATAAAGTGCTCTTTGTTTCTGGATGGGGAAATAAAAATTTCTCTCTCTCATATTAATTGCATCTTCGAGGTTTTTAAACCTTAATATCACGCCTAGAATATTTCATCTTTAGGTAGCGTTTGGTCTAGCGTGTGGTCGAACTGGGGGCCTTTTCGTAAATACTAAAAATTAGCCTCTTGTATGCGCAGGGAGTACATTTTCCAGTCTCTAGAGTTTGAAAGTCGTGCTATTTATCGTTCTCGAAATTTAGATTAACACACACGTACACCTTATTTTATTATTTTAGATAAACGGCTAATATATTTCATGCGCTATATTAATATGGAAAGCAATCATCCGAAGAGATTACCTGGTTTTGGGTATTTGGGTGTTTCGAATATAACTGGTTTAGATGCCCTAAAAGGGAGTCCTGTTATACATGGAATAGCTCTTTTTATGTCAGAAATTATTCTTTACATTAACATTTATACCCCGCGAACCGCCGTATGGCGTATGTCAGGGGATGTGAAAACACTGAACTTCCTATCTGATTTATATACCTAATACTATCAGGAAAGAAGGACCAGAAGTAATCTGTTCTCGCTATAATCTCGTGACGGCAGGCCTCGAAAATTGCATCCGCTGACTACAGGAATCATGCTATCGCGTATTTCATCATGTACATCACTGCTCAAAAATGTATCGAATAACTTATGCCTATACTCATTTCTTCTACCCTCAATAGATTCCCAGCCGAGGCTTTTGATAATCTCTAATAAACTGCTGTCGAGCCTATAGTCTCCCTTGACGAAAGGAGCCGCTCTATATTGTACGCGCTCTAGCTCCAGGATCATACCCTTCTTGTGTGGATTCCACACCGCGTAGCAGTACTCAAGCAGCGGACTTACTAACGAAAAGTAAGCTACCTCTTTGACACTACCCCTGAGAACGCGGTTACATAGCCTCAGAATCCTATCAGCTGACCCCACTATGTCTTCAAACGATAAATTACTACTGAAAACGACACTAATAATAAAACCGACGGAGCGGCGATTCACTTGGTAGTATTCCATGACAGGTAATGAAAAAAAATAACCACTTTAACAGCAGAAATAGTGTATTTATTCACATTAACTTAGCATACTACAAAAACTAATTCCAACCACACGACATGTTTCAACGCAGAAGCGTCATTTTCCTATCTGCACTTGAAAATGACGTTTATGCGTTGAAACATGTCGTGTGGTCAGAATTAGTTTTTGTAGTATTTTGCTAAGTTAATGTGAATAAATACACCAATTCTGCTGTGAAAGTGGTTATTTTTTCATTACCTAAAAGCGACACCTTAAGGTTTGTATTTACTTACAAATTCTAATTTCGCGTCGCTCATGTGGTAACGTGTTTGGCTTAAGTTTTGGAACGGGGATCGAGTCATGCTCATTGCTGCACATTTGTCTACGTTCAAGCCGATCTGCCAATCTTTACACCAATTCTTCTCGAATTTCTTAATGTATCTCTCATAAGTTAGGTTTCGTTTGGACGGCTCTGTTCAAAAGTGGAAATATCTTACGAAGCAATCGATCGCCATAAGGAAAGGCGCGAGATTGTATGGAAATAAGGATCGTGTTTATGCTCATATTCTTGGCAGCGCTTTTGACGCTTGTTATTCGTTTTCCATCCTCACCCATCGTCGCTTATTTTTTGTTGGCCCCTCTCTTTTTCTTCCATACGGACTTCTTGCGCCGCTCAACGACCATGAAAATCGCGTCGAAGGCACTTTCCTCTTGAGAGGGGTCGACGTCCCCAGGGACGCCGTGCGATATGGCCAATGTTTCCGTAAATTTCCAGGAAATTCCAGTTCTCTTACGCGAATCGCACCAAAAGCATTAGCGTATCTCTCCAAGTCGTCGTGAATCACGTGCCAGATGATACGCGCGGAATTTTATGGGTAACCCGCCGTTTACCCTTCGAGGATATGGTATCTGGGTCGCGTACGTTTGAAATAGATTAATTACCTTGTTTTTCGTAGCGCAACGTATTTCAAAAATATATGAGTTTGTCATTCCGTGCAATTCGGCGAAAACATGATGGGTGACTTCAACGTACTACTAGCCATGAGCGGCTTTACCTAATTTTATTATAGGGTGGGAACATGACACACGCCCAGCGATGGTTTTCAAGAGTGGATAGGAGCAGTAGCTCAGGGACTATGTTGACTTATAAAACCTCTTCCCCTCTCCCTTCCCTATCGTCAAAACTCATCACCCACCTATGAATTCCCTCAGTTACGTTATCGCCTTTGCTTGATGATAAAAACTGGTCATCTTAAATAAAAAAACAGAGGAAATTACGACCTTTATTTGTGATTTATGATGGCGTTCCACAAAGTTCAGCCAGAACGTCTTACTTTTCCATGTAGACTCGATTGGGTAAGTAGTGGTCACTCTCTAAGGATTTGCATGACAGTTTTCCGGTATTCGTCTACGAGTCCAACCTTCCCGAAAATGATGAAATAAAGAGGTTGGTAGACGGATGGACTTTTACCGCTGGCATGCTATAGAAATCCTTGCAAGTTTGTCGGCTAGTGAGCATGAGCTTCTCCTCACCTACCCATCCTTTTCTCTTCCCATATATTCTGCGCATTTGGGCTCATCCCTAAAGAGCGACCACTGTATCTCCCAACTGCTGTTTCACGGCACTCTAAAGGGAACCTCTATCTCATACGTCGCCTGTTGGTGTGTCGCATAATTTACTAGAGTATCTCGTGCTTCTAATTAAAAATTATGATCCATCCTTCTTTTATCGTAATTTTTCAAAGAGATTGAAAAAAATCTAAGATTTGCGCTGCGGCGTTTGGCCTTTTCTTTTATTGGACAGACAGACTGAAACAAACAAAAGGATCAAGTTTTAGTTCGGACGGGATTGTGTCGTGAAGGGGTAATGGCTCGGAAGCACTGCTTCAAGGCGTTACTTGTCCACTCTTATCTCAATATTTCAGCCTCGAATATTTTTAAGTCATTCTAACATTTACGTAAAAATTCCGGTAACAGTAATCTGTTCCTTTATATTTAATTATCTCAGGTGCAATATCAGTAATGAATGTCTCAAATATCTCAAGGGCGTATAAATAATTATTCAGCATCTCACCATTGTTATATATTATAATGATCAGCAATCTGATCTTTCGTTGGAAACTTTAATTGTTTCTTCCGATAATCTCGCTTCCTCAATATCAATTAACGAACGCTCAACCAATTACCTCGTTTAGTTATAATGTTATTTTCGGAAATAAAAGAAATCAAACAGAATAAATATTAGTTTTATAAATTTTATTTTCGGTTTGGGTTCAGTTTTCGCACCGCCAACGATTTTTCTGCTCAGTTCTATGTACCAATCTTGGCTGACTTAATGTGCTAAAAGAAACGAAGGGCATAGCATAATATCATTTAACCAAATCTGGATTAAAAATTTAGATTTTTTTATGAGACCCAAGTCCACTACATCGTTAGGAAATAATCAATTGCTTTCTGAAATTCATTCCTGGTAGTAATTTTTAAGAGATTATATTCTTCTGAATTTTTAGATCGACTCCATATATTTTTTGAGCAGTTGATAAAGTTTCTTTGCTGATAAAGAGATTCAATTCTTGGTTAATTTTTGTAGAGATAACATCGACAAAAACATAATTTTATTTATCTTTAGTACTCGAAATGTCGCTAAGACACTCTAGATAACGTTAGTTGGTTCTTGGAATAAAATTATACCTGTTTTCTATATTTACAGAATATCGAGACGTCTAAAGAAAATCAGACATTTATCTCTCTGTTTACCGAGAGATATATCGTATCCAGATAATCTAAATTGCTTTACGTCACGATTATCTTATCCGGAATTAGCACTTACATTAGATTTCGCTTACTTCTATCTGGTATTTACAAATTTCTCCTGGAAACGATTGAAATAGTTTCATTCTCTTTAGAAACAGTGTTTCAGATGAATATTTATAAAATGTACGAAAAAATTTGCTCGTGCAATCGTGTTTGTACAGAAGTAAATTAAAGATATACTTTGTACCGTGCCAAAGGATAAAATTCCGTTCCATACTCGATTTCATAGTAGAAGGTATCTAAATAGCAGAAAGGTTATAAAATTCTGAAGTGCTATATACATAAGGAATCGAAAGACTAAAAAAAGGGTGAATGTAACGTGGGAAAAAAGGGTGAAAAATTGAAGACAGAAATATTTATATTACAGAAAATTGAAAATAATGAAATAAAATAAGAGAAAAAAATCAAATGTCGATAATCTGAAACCTTACATTCATTCATAACTTAAAGAAATGAAAAGATGAGACTTTTACCCGTACTACAGGAATAATTTATTCAGCAACCTAGGTTTCAATGCGTCGCGTCATCTTCAGTCAATGGTACAAAAAGTGAAAAATATTTCGATTAAACCGGTTGTTGCCTCTATTGAATTCCCTTCCCACAAATTATCATCTCACTCAAATGGGATATTAAAAGAATTAACATAAAATTATTTAATTAAATTAAAAGAAAATCCTTTTTATGTATCCTTGGCAAACCATTTCCTAACTTCATTTTCCGGTACATACAGCACTAAAAATTCCGCGGACTGGAATTATCTTCTCGCCTAAACGAGATGATAAAAGAATCAACTTAAAATTAATTAATTAAAATTAAATTAAAAGAGAATTCTGATTATGGATCTTGGCAAACCATTTCCTAACTTCATTTTCCGGTACATACAGCATAAAAATTTCCGCGTAACTGGCAAAGAAAATCTGCAAATTTAATTTACCCACTAACACCAAGCTGGTATCCTTCGACATAAAAACCTATTCACAAGTGTACCTCCCTATGATTCTTTGTTGCTAACTGAAAATCTTTAAAAAAAAAAACACTAACGCGGACCCAATGATAACCCAAGATTTATGCAAACCTTTAAATATTTGCCTGTCCCAAAATTATTTCTCATTTAACGGTAAACTTTATAAACAAAATAAAGGACTTGCTAAGGGTTCCCCCTTTTTCCCTTAATGGCAGAAATTTTCCATATATATACATATTTATATTTATCTATGGATTCCTATCACAAAGTCATGCCTGAAGCTATTGATAGCATTGATTCATAAATTAATGGCATAGAAATGTACTTTAAGAACACATAATAAAATAAAACTTCTGAAAAACAATAAGGGTTAGAGGAAGCATACAAATGCATTTTTCTCCTTTAGCAGGAAAAAGTAGAAAGAGTATAAGGAAAAAATATATCGTTTGGATGCAAACCTTTTCCGGAAGCCTCGAACATACACACGAACGATAGGGACGATGAACGTGGGAGAATCGCAAATTTCCAGCTAAAGAGGGAGGATTGACCCCGAGTTAGGAAGTCGATAGCGGGATACACACAGAGTTTCTTTTTTTTCGTTGTTCGTAGAGCGAGAACGAATGCTTTGGCATGGAAGTCAATTCGGAAGATCAGTGGAACCGACGCCGAATTCGGAGCCATAAAACGCACGCACGGGAAGTCCTTCGATTGCGATTGTAAAGCACGTGCCTGTTACCGAAGGATTCCCATACGCTCGGTTCCTCAACCTCGCGTAACAACCTCGCAACGGTCTTTACTCTCTCTGTATATTTACCTTCCTCTGCCCCACCCATTTCCTCTTCCACTCAGCTTTATTCCTCTCTGCATGTTCTTCCCTGTTCATTACCATTCAAACTTATTTTCACGTTGGGCTATCTACACGTTCTCTTGGCAGAGGGCGAAAAAGTGTATCATCTACTTTTCTTTAGCTCAGTCTCGTTCTTGACTGCGATAAAATGAAATATACTGATATGTATTTCAGGGAACCCTGAGAAACCTTGCTTGCATGTGAAATATATAAATATATGAAATAGAAAAATAAATTTGTAAATATATAAAAATAAATATGCATGAGCATTTGTTTAAAGTAATACATCAACGTAAGTTGTGATAACGCATAATTATTTGTCGCGACTAAATATTCATCAAGTATTCAAACGTAATTTTGTACGTATATTTAAATATTTATGTAGATGTAACACTGTAGTTACAGATAGAGATAGATAGCATTGTATTTTCATTCCAATAAGCCTCAAAAATACAATCATTGGATCAATCATTCATCAATCAATTGGATCGATCAATCATCCAATTCAACCATCATCATGCAAATTACTTTGCATATAATGTCAACCTCTACAACTCAATATTACTATAGAATACAGATCCTTCTGAGACTCTTATACCTCTGAAGTAAATATGTGTTGAAATATAATTTGAAAAGTACTTATAACTCAAAAAGATATTGATGATCTCATTTTTCGTCAAGAAAATATTATTATTCAATATATTATTATAGTGTTTTAAATTCCTGGTTTGGATGCTATAGGAATGTCTTGCTGATGGAAAGTAAGTAGGCCGCTCAGAGTGAATTATAGGGCCGCAGATCCCTGGACTAGAATATGAAAAGTAATCTTTTCATAGGAAAATTGACAAATGCTTATTAAATTAGGACTAGTTTTTCATAAACTGTAAAAATTTTCGTACGTATCTATTTAAATACTGCATTAATTATCTCTATCTCTTAATTCGTTGCATAATTTATGGATTCACGATGGACTCTATAATACATAACTTAAATGCAAGTAAATGAATAATTATAGAAATCTAACGATACGTCTTTTCCATATATTATATTGAAGGAAGCATTACCAGATTTTCACTTGATAGTCAAGGAAACGTGAAACGAATGGAAAGTTAATAGCATTTAATTCTTCGAGTATTTAAAAAATTACGTACGTAGGCGTCAATACGAGAACAGCTGGAACAACAGGAAACAAAGACGCTGACTTTCCCTAAGATTCCAAGAAACTTTCCATAATTTTCTCGAGTCTTTTTTCTTATGTTGCAATTTAGTAATTTCTGTAAGTTACGCTACTGGCATGGAAGCGTTTAGTTTAGTATTGAATGCAATTGACAGGTTTTTGCCGATCTCTCTTCTGATGCATACAGAGGTCGATTATCATTCTTGCTCGGTGATTCCACATTGTATAAAAACTTGTTTCATAGCGATTTTTACAAGTCATTTAATTAAGTATTACGATCTTCATTGATGTTTCTACCAATGATGTTTACATTTCCTTCTTTTTTTAGTTGCCAACTAGCTTAGATGTAATATATTATGCCTTCATATTTATATTTGTATTATTGTCGTATTCAATTGTATTATTGTATATCAATTCTAAACTTTTCTGTCTCAGTCCCAGTTTATTGAATTCAGTTGACTTGCATGAGTTTTCAAGCTATGCTCTTTCTGTTTTATTGTTCGGGTTTGTTAGCTTGTTCGAAATCTAATGGTATGATACAAAATAAACCTGATTCGACCTATTGAAGAAATTCTAAGCAAGGAACTGGCAATTCATTTCCTGAAAAAGTTGTAAATTCTTCCCGGACTGAGTGATTTGCATTCCCAAAACGTTTAACGACTTGATTAAATGTAAAAAAAGAGACGAACGTCAGCATGTATACATAACATACCGTTCTTTCCTAGACAAATATATAACTGACTTCTTGTGGCGATACACTTTGAATGGGAAATGTCCATTCAATGGAATTTTAAAAGACCTCGATTTTCAAATGTTGTATTTTGAAATTCAATATTTCTAAAAAATTTTAATCATTGATGTTACTGATAGCCTAAGGGGTACATAATACAAACAAACTGAAAAATTATTTTCATCGAATCGTTTCAATTTAGTTTCAACATTTATAACCCGTTTCCATTAGATTTAGAGGGGAAAATATTGGGGGTATAATGTATCCTTTCATAGGACCATTCATAACTAATCTTCAATTCCTTAGAAACGGGTTTAAAACGTAAATTAAGTAATGGACGGGACTATAAAGTCCCAACGTCGTCCGAAATAGAAAGCACGTATGCAAAGATGAATTAATGTACTCGTTGCTAAGCACATGCATAAATAAACATGCCGTACCGATTCTTCAAAAGTAATTCATATTACGGCCACCCAGTCGCCGATCTTCATGATTATGATAAAGTGCGCTCGCAGCTCTCCATATGAGTAATTCATCGCTGTATCTGAAGAACGGGCGTTGAACCATTGGGTCATGTCTGCCAAATTTTGTACGCTGACAGCCGCAAGAAATTGATGTGAATGTGAATGGAGAATGAATTGTGAACGGGGGGCGGGAAATTCAACGCATGTTCCTCTGGCAAAATGTCCCAATAACGTGTGGGTGTACACCCCCTCCAATCTTCCGATAAGCACCACGAAAGGTTATCTGACCATCGCGGCACTCTTCCTCTGCAGAATATCGTAGACCGCATCCATTGTGGCCTCTCGTATTCCTTCATATGCCTCGCTCATAATAATCGATTTGGCACATGTATGCATCCCCGAACACGAAGGAGATTCCGCTATCGTAACTTTCGAGTGTCGATTCATAAATTCGACTGTTGATAAATGAAGATGCTGAGCGTATAAAGTTTATAAAAGCTGGTAGGGGATGAATTTTTCTTGCAATTTTTTCGCTGGAATTATTCGGAGGATTATTTGTTCGATTACGTATTTTATTTTCTCCATGCAGAGCTCGGATAATTCTGATGAAGAATATGAGTACGATTTAAAAGAAAAGGCTGTTGATTTGGAGGAGAATTTCAGAAGGGAGCGGTGGGTTTTCTTCTTAAATATCTCAAGGGGATGGCGTATTGACTTTATCCGGTTTACAGGTTTTTCCAGTGAAAATGGTCATCTTTTGTCATAGTGCAAAAACAAATTTTAGTTGATATTTTTATGTCGCTACTTTGGGAAGAAAATTTAGCCATGACACACCAGAATTCATGGAAATTTTATCGTTTTTGGATTCATGGAGGATTTCTGTGATAGAAAGTTTAATTTAATGGGGATTTTGATAGTTTTTTCCTCACATAAAAAATATTTAAGAAACTAAATGGTGCATAATTTATTCGGAAGGTTTTCTTGTGTAAGGAGTACTTCTCCTGATACGTAAAATGTGATTTTTACACTACATACAGAAACGTACACAAACTACTCAAAGAAGGAGAATTAATCCTAACTATGGGGTTTTACATTGTTATTTCTTGCATTCTAACTGTTTCAGTGCCAATTTAATTTACATTGCTAATCAGTAATAATTTTCAACCTAAAATGAAATTCTTCTCTGTTTAGCATCGTGAACGAAAAGGCTGAGATTTTTCGGACGAATTCCTGATCCATTTACGATTTTAGCTGCCTGGCAACTACAGAACAAAAAATATTCGTCCTAAAAATTAAACAAAATTCATTTCATTCAATAAACTCTCATTACTCTACTTACCGTTAACCCTTCCTGGAATTTTCCTCACCTATTATTTCACTAATATCTTCAATCATTTGACTTTCTGATTCCTTTTGACTCATAGAAGTATTTTTATTGCTATCTAATCTAATTTCCTTTTTCTTGCTCACCTGTGTTCTGTTCTCTAAATATATATATATATATATTACTTTCTTATTATTGTGATGTGAATTTTTCGTTATACGATAAATATTTATCATTTGATTTTATGAATCATTTGATTTTATGAAAGTTGGTTCTGAATACCATGGTATCTAATGAAAAATAAACATAAACATTTACAAGTGATATAAGCACGGGGAATTGACGATCGATGCTGTAAGACTTTACTTTAGATTCTTCGAATAGACCTGATTAATCCACAACACTACAGCCGAATCGAATATATATATTACGTCGAAGGCGAAAAACGTAGCTTTCACATTGTAAATCAGCTCCGTAGAAATTAGTAAATTTTTCTGAATTCGTCCTCAACACTTAACAGACTAGACCCTTATCGCCTTTTCACTAATGGAACAAAGATTCCGCGGTCACCTAATGACGTCTGAACCAATCTCGTTTTCCCAGATTTAAAGATGTTCTGGAAGGTTAGTGATCTATTTACAGAGGCCCCCTATATCTTCTTCATAAGATTTCATAACTGTCTGAATCCTCTGCTCTCCTCAACTTTTTCCGCGTTTAACCAAGCGAGCTGAGTTTAAGTATGAAAGTCCAGCGGTCTGAGTTGGTCTGGGCAGTCGCCCGTAAAAAAAGAAAACTCCTCCTAAATTGGCGTGGAAGAAAAAAAATGTTGCCTCTGAGCAAAAGGGAAAGTGGTGTGGCGAGATAGGAAAGATTTTCGCTGCGATTCTTCTAAAAGTCTTTTAAGAAAGTAGTGTTATTGTTGTCACCCACCCTCCGAGTTATGCAAGGAAATAAACACTTTTTCCTTCGGAATTCTCTCTCTATGGGCAGTATGATCGAGCCCGCAGGTGGCAGCCTTAATTTGGTTACTCATGCGTGATTGGATTTGAATGATAAAACGGGAAAATTTTCCATAACGCTTGTTTTGGATTTCTTTTATTTTTCTTCAGTTTGATCAGCCCCTTAGGCGATTCATGGCTGATTTTTGAAAATACACACGTGATTTACACACATTTGGAAAGCTCATAAACTCAACAAACCGGTGCATAAATGCGCGTGATTCTTGGATGTAATGGAAAAAAGACGTATTTCGAAATTATGAGTGTGATAAGCCATATCGCCTAGTTTTATCACTTCCTCTCGATAGCAGTCACTGTTAATAGTATATGATACCTACAGACATAAAATAGTCATTATCTAAAAGTTCTGTCTCTGAAAGAATATATTTACTGGAATTTTTTTGCTCTGTATTATTTTTTCGAGAGCGAAATTTCGTTGAACGAGAGGGAAATGATACAACCCACTTGCTAACTTGGTCAGCATGATTACATGCGTAACCCTCTTAGGAAAACTGCAAGATGGTTCCTCCTTCAAAACAATTTCTCCTCTCAACAAAACATAAAATAAACGACTATAAGTGTATGGTATTATACATGTATGCGTTGACGTAGAAATGGCGTAATAATTGTATGGGTAGATTTTTTATAGAGCTCATGTCTTGTGAGAAAGTTAACTACGGTGATATATTAAACTTGTGGTCAACTTTCGAATAGTTCCGATCTATCAATGTTCCCTGAGTTAAGAAAGACTTTTTTGATGCCTTGCCATTTTATAGCCGTATTTTTTTCATTTATGTCTCTCGTGTTTGTTTCATTGCAAACCTCAAAGAACGGAAGAAATTTGAGGGAATACTCGGATTTTGCGATTAACCCAACTTCTAACCCAGACGATTCCAACACATCATAATAACAAAATTATATTCTTAATGTGGAGTTTGTTCATGAAATATCTTTCAAGACACGATTCCACCTACTTCTTACCCAAATAATTCCACACATAGTAATAATTAAATCATATTCTTAATGTGGAAATCGTTCGTGAAACATGGTTCGAGACACGAGTCCATCAACTTCTTACCAAAATAATTCCACGCATCGTAATAATCAAATCATATTCTCAATGTGGAAATCGTTCGCGAAATATCGTTCAACAGCCACCACATCCCTCAAGAGAAACGACAGAAAAAACTTCACCCACCTGTTCCTCCGGTCGTTACGGTAATACTGGAACTCCTCGTTGTTTCCCCTACTGGCCGTCACCAGATGCTCCCAGAGGTCCTCGTCCAGCGTATCGAACTCCTCCGACCAAATCAGCCTCCCCGCCCTCTTGGGCACATAACCCTTCCGACCCACGAACGGCCTGCCCCTCGGTGCCGCCGAGGGCCCACTGCGGCTCACCGCCGAAGACGCCAGGCCCCCGAAGAGGGCCACAGCCGCCAAGAGGCACAAGAGCGTCGAAGAGACCATTCCGGAAATCAACGTCCCCTTTGGTCGAAGGCCTTCCGGAGAGGAATCCGCACGTTCCTCCGTGGTCTCTTGCAGAAAGAGTGGTGCACTGCGGAATGAAAGCTCCCGTTTTAAACAAGCCGCCCTCTCGTCTTGTATCGTTTTACCGCTCTCCCTACCCCTCCCGTATCTTCACGTCCCTCCCTCTCTCTCCCAGCCCAACCCCAGCTTCCCTCTATCTTCCCAAGGTTAAGGCGGGAGTAAGGGCTTCTTCGGACCCAATATCGCCCGCTGTTCCTCAAACCCTTCCCTCCTCTTTATCCAACTCGCACCTCACGGCACCTTTTCCACCCCCGTCTCATTCCCCTCCCTCTCTCTTTCTCTCTCTCATTCCCAACCTCTCACCTCTTCACCCCTTTACCAACCACTTCCCCTTTCTCCATACATCGACGTTGCCACATTTTGACGGAGGAAGATGCGGATTTTTTTCGCTCTCATAACTTCCGAATTCGCCAGGTAAACAAGGGCCTTAAAGTTTTTAGGGAGATATACTTGCAGCTCGATCATGGTGGTGGTAAGGTAATTCACTAGAGAGAGAGAGAGAATCTCAGAGAGTTCGACGCTCTAATATAAACTAAATCAGAGGTTTAAAATAATATTGTGTAAACTGCTGAAATCTTTACATATTGACACGTTAAGAAGTACTTTTGGCGCTTCCTACATTCATTCAAAAATTTATTTTTGAGACTATCCAATTATATTTAAACATCATTGTTACCATTTCATAGTTGTACCGGATAATGAATTATCCATAAAGCAAGTAATCGGCTTTAATCCAAAATCCCAGTAATATAATTTAAATACTCGTAATACAGTAAGTAATGTCCAGTAATCCCACTTAACCGACAAAACATCTCACTATTTACCGCAAAACGGAATAACCGCAAACTTATGTACCGACTGAAAAATTATCTCGAACATTTCGATATTTAATAGAAAATGTTTCGTGAGTGGAGCGAGTAATTTTCTGGAAACCGGGAAGGTGCTATTAGTAAACGGGATGGTGACGGTTGCGAAATTCTTCATTTCCGATTAAATCGATATTTTCTGGATGAGTAACTTCGCGATTGAACTGGCTACCCGATCGTTTATTAATGAGATTGAACTCAGATTGCTTGTGAAATCCAATAGCTATGTATATATCCCAGAGGATGGTCATTCTTGGATTGTGAGACATTCGATAGACATTCGGAACCAAAAACCGTATAGAGTATTGTAGTATAGCGTATAGTAACCAGCTGGTTAAAGAAACCAGTCACTACTGAATAGTTTAGACTAGGAATCACCAACCTGATCCCTGCCGTCAATTAATAGGAGATTTGAAGTTTTCAGACCGGCGGTAATTCCTACATCATAAAAGTGAATGATAAAGGGCTTTTACATTGATATAACAATGTGAAAATTCGAATGGCTGTATTATGTAAGTTAATTGTATCAATGAACGCAATCAGTAGAAATACCTTTACTTAAACTGTTTTCACGAGCGCTTAAATGAGATATTAGGACGGTAAGAAATTACTCTATTAATAATAGTTGGTGACCACTGGTTTAGACTCTCTGTATGAATATTTGATGGTTAAGCCGTGTACCGAAAGATCCGAAATTAAGGAAATCGGCGAAATCTTACGGTATCCAAGCATCCTCTAATGAACACACTAGCAGCTATTATTGTTAACATTGAAGTAATGGCTCTCTTTCATTTTATAAGGAACATATTTTCCGAGCCGTCCATAAAATTTGTAGGAATGATCTTGTGGAATAAATCTAATCGCTATTCCGGACAGAAGTATTGGTAGTTATCTTAAAAGTTCTTCGACAGCTAAGGTCATTTTGCACGTGAGCCCCCACCAGAATTGAACACAAATCGCGGTGAGTGCTCTAGTGCCAGGCAGAAGTTGATCGAACGAAGTTTAGGTCGTGGTTAGAAAAACTTTACAGCTTAAACTTAAAACTAATTTGCTGTCAAGGGCCAACCGAAAAATTTAATCTCATTTCTACTCACTTTGGAATCCTGATCACTAACATGATCATAATAAAATGCACTACATTAGCCTTGGATAGTACTTGTAGTATTGCATCGCAAAGAGCTTCTCAAAAATAACTTTTACCGGATCAGGGATTCAATACAAATTACGACGGGTTAATAACATAGCTATATCATCAAAATGAAAATCTAAGAACACAATCCAAATCACAGAAATGGCTTTTATGTAAATTTCATCGAATGCTGTAGATAAGCTACAAAACACAAATAACATTCACTTTGGTCACCCCTAATTGAATTCTGAGAAAAGTATTATCTATATGATCACCTTTCTGCTCTTGCGTGAAATTTATCCCCTGCGTAACATCTCGGTTCGAATCACCTCACTCCTCATCTTGCCAAGTAAGACTCATTCCCACTCCAAAGCTTATGGTAATTGATGGTCGAGGGGTTGAGACTCTATCAGTCTTCGTGCTGATATTCAAAGAGAAGAATAGATTTTTTTAATATTCTATGATTATTTCGGCAACATTGGAAGATGATATATGCTCGTAATCGAGATCAGCAGTAGGAAATGCATAAGATTTTTTTCCTTTTGGTTGTTAACATCAGAAGATTTAATCTCGTATTATTAATAATGATGATGCTGTCCGTCGAAGAGAAACCCATTCTCGTCGATGGAGAAATAGCCATCAAGCGATTTCGCATAAATCCGGTAAGGAACTTGAAATTAGGAAGAGTACGTACTTAAGATTTAACGGAGAGACAAAATAAGTGCTTAGGTCTTCCGGTTCTGGAGAAACGGATTACGGCGGGGAAAAATGACGAGAAGAAAACCCCGCGAGTCTCTCGCGACACTTGTTTTCAAGGTTGTGCCACAGATGAATAAATATCCGGAATTCTCGGTGGAAACAGAAAAGCAAACTTCGGATGGTTTTGGAGAATCAGCTGAGAGGAGTCGATGACGCCGACGTGCGTCTGGATTCGAACGTGGGATTCCCAGTCTCCATCCGTTTGCCTAAGGCGATTCTTCGGAACTTTTCCTTCTTGAAGGCGCGGTCCAAGTCTTTTGTCCACGTACGAGAGTTTTTGACTCGATTTTCCCCGACCTTGCCATCTAAAGCGCACTTGTATGGTCAGCAAATCAAGAGTCTTTTCCGGCATTCGAATATTATATAGTCATCCTTGCCCGATTTTCGACTTTGTCTGTACATGACGAGGAGTGAAAATAAATTGAGCCTAACAATGGGTTTGGTAAATCGATTTTTTTGAGAATGAATTTGAGTTTTCGCACGGAGAGAGAAAGGGATCTTTGCTGCCGCGTAATTAACTAGACGAAGATAACTGCCGTTCTTAACTAGACTAACGATCCAAGCAAGTTAATAAACGGATCTTTTCCATCAGCAAAACAATCTTTAGTGAATTAAGTTAATCTGACTTGACTGTACTTCGTGAAACGCCATTCTGTACAAGTAAGAAGAGAAAACTTTGTAAAGTTTTTACAAAACTTAATAAAAAAGTTTGTGAAACATACAAAGTTTGCTCTTCTTACTTGTTCAATCTTTAGTTAGTTTTATTGCTTTCATTCATATTGATAGAAAGAATCGCAGCTTTTTCTGTCTCTAAGTCATCAACCAGGAACTTGGTTAGATCAATCTCTGCACCATTAGCTACCAAAGTCCTGGAAGGAGTAGGTGTTTAGGCAAAATGAGGAGTGAGGTAATTTTCCATTGCTCCCTTCACCAAGACAGAATGATATTAACGTAAGAAGCCTAAATTTATATTAATGACCTTATGAAAAACACTGTTAATTGCATTTAATAAGTAGTGATCAGGATGAACGCCGTAATATGCCTTAGTATATATGCCTTGTAATAAAGTATAGAAATGGCCATTGTAAAATATGACGCTTGACATTCAAATTAATGGCGCTCTATATCCAGAGAAAAATTCAAAATAAATTTCTTACACAATTTACGTGTACATACGCAAATGCACAAATATTCTAAAGAGCTCATTCGTTAATGTTTTTGCGCATTTCTATTGTTTTTGAAGTGCATATTAAATAAATGTGAAGCAATTGACGCAATTATCATGAATAGTTGGCCAACCTTGTCATGAAGGATGTTCTCGCTGTCAGTTTATCGAAAACACGTTAATTTAACGATAAAAACATTTTTAGACCGTCGTTAAAATTGAAAGAGAGCTTCGCGGCTGATTAGTAACCAAGTTGTTTTACACTAATTACGCTACCTGTTCAAAACAACGTTATCTTAGGGATTTTATTTATGTCACGGAATGTTTGGGATTTCCGAACACCCCCTCTGACACATAGTACCACGTACAAAATAAATATACATATAACCTATCGTTGAATACTAGTGAGCAGATTTACTACAGTTTATAGTATTATTAAATTGATAAAAGTAGTTGGATACTTAATAGGTAAATGATATAATTATAGATAAATGGTGCATTGTTATAGTGCATGTCACTTGTAGTTTGCATGGCTCATCTAAAATAAAAATTAGATAATAATAGACGAATGAACAATGGAAGGTTAACCCCTTCCTTAGTAGCTTTCATACAATTACAACCGACTGCCAAATTAAGCAAAGTAACATAGACAGAAGTAAATGAAAGATGCACTGTCTTTTATCTTGAACCAATTGACAAATGGGTCATTTAGTAGCTTGTAAATTTAATTTAACCAGAAGAAAATGAGCAGTCGTTTACCCCTTGATTTATTCGAATACATCGATGTATGTACAGGACCATTGTATTCACGAGATAGAAAAGATACAACGAAAGGCAATACGCTTTGTAAAAATTGCTATGATAAATCGGTAAGTGTTACTCAGATTCTTCAGAAGGCAGGATGGGAATCTTTAGAAGAAAGAAGGCTCAATCAGAGATTTAAATTACTAAATAAATTCAGACAGAGCACGTTCATAGAAGATTTAGCCGATATTATGCGCCCTCCTTGCTATATAGGCCGTTCTGATACAGCGAGAAAGATCAGAGGAATAGATGCTAAAACCAGTCGATTCAAGAATTCATTTTTTCCGAGAACAATACGCGAAAATAATCGACTAGGTAAATAGAGTCATGGTGCTTGCACCCCCTGCCACACGCTGAAAGGAGGCTTGCAGGGTACATATGTAGATGTAGATGTAGATGACCAAACATTGTACTGTCATAGTGTGACATATCGCCTATGCCTATGTGTTACCTTTTTCTTAGTCTTATGAAAGTGCTCTAACGGAAGAATATTACAACATCCATGTTTTTCAAAAGTTGAGAAATCTAAATTTTAGCAGCAGAGGATTTACAAGGTAGAAAATTAGATGTAATACTTAGAGATTTTTAAAACGACACGTCCGTATAAACAGTCTGTTAGTGCGGCGGATTTCGAGAGTTCAATAATGCATAAGTATTTAACTTACGTTATCAATGGAATTCAGGTGCCTTATGCATATACAGGCGAGTGGTCCCTCGAAAAACTCCAGCATAACGCTTTTGTATAGAGTTCTTCATGTTTTTATTCTTTGAGAAACCTGTCGATGTTTCTTTATGACAACCTGAGGGCATAGAAAACTCCATAATAAGGCCTATAAACATAATAAGGGTGATTTTTATCTGCATAAGTTACATAATTTCTTACGACGGTTTATTTCACAAGAGCAAAGATTTCAGATTACTGATGGAAAATTTGTGGGAAGGAACTAATCAAGCACACATGATGGTGATAGAAATATTTTATCTTAGGTCAATGACATTTATTTTTCGAGAAAATATCAATTAAATTCAAAAAGGTGTGCCAGGTTGGGCATAAGCCATTTAGATACATAAGTGGTTTAAGACTTAAGTGATGTAAGATTTAAGTGATAAGATTATTCTTAACTAATCGAGGTTATCGGAATGATTATCATTTTAGATGTTCATCATGTAACCAATTTCTTCGGAAGTCACCAGAAAGAGAATTCTTGGTATTGAAGACATGCGTTCATTGGAGCACGATTGACGATTTTCTCGATGGCTGTTCCTATAGTTTAGCCTTCGAATAAGATGGATAATCCAGTCGTATAATACATATCGCAGGAGACAAACATTGGTGAAAAAATAGGAAGACACTATTACAGGGTGGATACATATACGATATGTATATCGTACATGTATCCAATCATTTTGCAGCAGAAAAAGTCAGATACACTTCCTCATTGAAACAATGAGTTAAGCATGGGAGTAGTAACGATGCGTAAGTTGATTCCAAGGATTTTCTTATCGGATACCATTCGATGAAAAATTGAGAATGACTGCATAATATAGTAAATCTATAACGAACATGATTATTAAGGTTTTCACAACCACGAATACTTCAAAATTTCATTTCTTGTAGCTTTTTGTCCCTGGAACATCTATCCCTTAATTCATCATGATGTAAACTTTTATCAAAAAAATATAAAATACCTACCGGAACTTATCATTATCCTTTGATAGAAACATTCCCGGACTTCAAAGGGTCTCGAAGAAAATTACTCATTCAGCAACATTAGTCAGCTCCTATCGAAAATAATTTAAAAGGTGATCTAATCGACTTCTATGTCCAAAGAAATACCATTAATTTTCATTCCAGATCTGTTCGCTCCAACTTCAATTTAAATTGCTGCTATTATTACTGCTGTTGAATTTTGTTTATTATGGCAACGGAATGGCTATGATGCCATAAACTATCGCTGTTTTACTGCATGAGGAAAGACGACCTTTTGAAATGAGAATGTTCCGTATACGGTCCAAAATATGAAGAAAAATTTATAATTGAAACTAAATTTTTTCCTGAGGTTCTTTATCATGATTTTACCATTGAATCCACTTCTGCTAAGTAGAATATATTGTATGTACATACATAATGGTATATTTCCCATTCAAGCATCAACCATGAGATGAAGCAGAGCTTTATTCCTATTTAAAACATCACTCAACGAAACATATATCATCCCTTGGTATATTTGCCTCACTTCCGGCAGTTACGACGGAAAATATGACCTCAAAATGGTCATTCATTTGCTCTAAGGTGACATTTCATACAACACTAGGAAACACAGAAGGTTGCGAGTAAGCTATGAATTGTTCCTCACCTTGTCACCCACATTTGTGCTCTACGGAGATGAATATACTTTGAACATGATCATAAATAGTTAACCAAGATGTTATATATGGTAGCAAACTATTTCATCTTATTGCAAACATAAATCTTGTTGCAGTTTACTTCTCTTACACCTCTTCAGTTTTAATGTCTTGAGTATAGTTAATCGAATTCGGATCTAATCGAATCTCGGATAAATTGAAGCTATAATAGGTATCTATGCTAAGTTAACAAGGATACATTTTAAGATATAGGTAACTCACTAGTAGTTCGATAAACGGAGCTAAATTAGGCTGACTATATCCTATGTAACTGCAAGCAGGAAATTTCCCATTAGTAATACGGGACATTTTTTTCGCTCGATCTTCCTCAAGGAATGTTTTCAGTACTTCAATGAAAATACGTTTCGAAGGAGTTCTTAGCCATTTTGTTGATGAATATTTAATTTTAACCAGAAATTAGCACTAGATTTCGAGTGTATATAAACTATGAAGCACAGGTAATTTATAAATTTTAAGAGTCCATTATTTTCATATTTGGAAATTCATTTTCTTCATGCAATCCTAACAGATTTTGTAAACGTTAGGAATCCTTGAGACTTAAATATTAACAGCGAAAATGTTTAACTATTAATTTGATTTCAGTTTTACTAATATAACTCAACTTTTTCGATTTATCTGTAATCAAATATTCATATTCTAAGGAATGGGTAGAGGTAACTTTATATATAAGGGTGTACGTGACCCCAGGAAATATCCCAAGGATTTTCTTGAGATTCATATTCTCTCTAATTGCCATAAAAGATCATTTAAAGAACACCATTTTTGGCGAAGTGTTTCACGGGAAATAATATTTTTCTCGACGATATGGACGGGACGGAAGAACCGGAAAGACGGGACCGTCCCGGTAAAAACGGGACATATGATCACCTGAACTAATTATTCAATTAAAAAATTGTACGTCCCTAAGATAAATTCGATTATTCACTCGTGTAATCTTTTACGCCAAAGATTATTGTCCTCTCCTTTAGCGGTCAGTAGCTTCGAACCCCTGGAACATCCCAGCAAATCTGCATAACTAATCCCGTCCTCAAAAATTTCACTTTCGAGGGAATGCGAAAAATCCGACTTAGTGGACCACCCACGGCAATGTCCTCTTCGCAGATCCTCTCCGTTTTTCTCTCTCTCCGCTGCCCATTCCCCTCCTCGAAAAATTCTTATCTCCCTGGCAAACGGAGAGAACTGAATATCGTTAGGCAAATCGCCAGTGGCAGTAA
Organism: Pachydiplax longipennis; assembly: GCA_036926295.1. Taxonomy (NCBI): domain Eukaryota; kingdom Metazoa; phylum Arthropoda; class Insecta; order Odonata; family Libellulidae; genus Pachydiplax; species Pachydiplax longipennis. The sequence continues at coordinate 34,689,371 of JAVFKF010000004.1, read as the reverse complement.
CAGCATGTGAAAAAAAGCTACATGGGAAAGAACGGGCAATCTGTCACGGATGGGAAATTATGCATCCATCATTCTGTTATAAAACATCGAAGCCGTAAAGGAATTTCGAGGAAGATGTTCTTAAGGGAGGCGAGCCGCATTTTGATTTTTTTATGAAGAAGAACTGTGCGCGGGGAACAAAGAGATTCTGCGGAAGGGGAAGATCATCTGAGCCGTGCGAAATGACCTCTTCGGAAGGACGGAAGTGTACTGCCAAAGGGATCGTTTACGGAATGGCACTGCCCTTGCATTTGCATTCGCCGGGACGTCTTCGCTATTGCTTGTCCATTTCCTCCACTTTTATTGGTTTTTTTCAGCTCGATTCAAATGACCTCGAGTAGCACGGTTTAATACTTTTCTGCTAAACTGAAACGTTCTGAAATAGGTATTTATCCATAAACGCAGAAGTAGTATGCATTATGTTGACACACATCCTTCGAGCCCATTTTTTAAAAAGCGTTAGTTATATGTGATCCCTGCTATAAATCCGATAAATTGAATGAAAAAGTGCAAGCGAAATCTTTACAGTATAATGTTGGCATTTCACATTGGAGTGTATCGGTGTTCACTGGCACATAAGTGTGCTGTGAATAAGCTTTGTCAGGCGCGTAATATATATGTGGCTGACATATATATCTAATTTCGTATTACATGGGCTCTTTGTTTCGTGAACTTCTTCCCGATAGCCAAGTGGACAACGCGTCCGACTTCGGTGGAAGCGGTCCCGGATTCGATTCCCTGCACTATCGAAGCCCTTTTAACAATGCTATCACTATACAACGTTTCCTATTCTTATAAACCCTCTATATCATTTGGACTATGCTATGCTCCCAACATTTTTAAATATCTTGATAATCCGTAAACCATAGAAATAAATGCTTAAGCCCAAAGAATCTACGATAAAAAATTAAGTGAAACAAAAAATATAAATTGTGATGGTCAAATCTTAATTTAATTTCATATCTAACAGCTACGGTTGAGTTAATATAGAATGTACATTTACTTTACTGGCAGGCTTTCTAAGAAAAGTAAACTGCAGTGTGTGTGTAAACGTCTCTCAAATAATTGGTGATAGGTGTTCAGCATAGCAGAAGGCTAACACTAATTCTACAAGTGATTTTAAGAATCAGACACTCATTTGGGATTCTTATCCCTCCTTTAATTTTTACTGTAGTCTCAAAGGTGTTCAAAAAATAATGAGTGAAATATTCTCCAAAGTATTTTAATAAAGATTTGGGAGCTTCATAGTCTGTTGTACATACATATGTTCAACACGGTCGTCTTGAGAGCAAATCTTTTATTTCATCTATTATACATCTAGGTATCTTCCTTACGAGTAGCCCTTTGGCGTGTGAGAATATGTGAATGTTCTGTAAGTATTTTTCCAAATCGGTTACTGTCGCGTATCGCTCGCGGATGAACTAAAGTCTTAATACGAATATTCTTAAGAACTACATTTTTGATTTTTCATGCAGTATCAGGTAATTCCATGTAGTAGGAAGGTTATATAATATCCGCAACGTCTTCAAAGAACGTATTTTTTCATATTAATTCTGGTTATGAATTCATAGAGCAAAACGATTAACTAATTGGAAATTGTTATTGTTAATAGAGTAACTATTGTTAATAGAGTAAATTGGAAAACCGTCTTCTTCTTCAGGTCTGAAGGTTCAGAACCTGAAGATGACGGTCCTCTGTTGAAACTACGAGTAGTTGTTCAAATAAATTTATGTAGAAAAAGTACGATTTACTCTTTCATTTCCTATGATGGATTTCCACCACATCTCGCCAGACGCTGTGAATTTTATGATTAAGTAATTGATGGGGATTCCACAGTTAGTGCATTAAATCATATCATCATTATATAATTAACTTGTATATGAAACCTATACATCTCATTCGCCCCAGTCAACTTTTCCTCTTTCATCTGATACTGTAATAGTCGCAAACTTTCCCCGATGAGATTCCCTTTCTTCGGTGTCGACCGCAGGAGATTTCCTCGTGGAAGTCCCGAGGATGGCTTGACCACCTCAAACTTAAGTGTCTATGACCGGGGAGAGGCTAAAAGGAAATTGGAAAAGAAGGTAATTCATTCGTATCCATTTCGTTAAACCCATTATGTGGCTGTTACGCACCGGGAAAAGTTCCGAGGAAAGATGGCTTTAAGTTTGGTTTTCGAAAGGTCATAATCATGCCGGTTTTCCCCTTAAGATTTCTGTATCTCTTACTCCTCATTTCCCCAAAAAATTTTTTTTTCAAGCGGTTACTCAGAGTAAATAATTTTCACTTTACGAGGGCTTCTTTCAGGATGTGAAAGAAGAGAAACGTTGAAATTAATTCGTTTACACAATGTTAATTTTGATGCGAAAGGATAGCAAGATAATTTGAGGATACTCTTCGCCTATCCGAAAATTTGTGAGCTAATTAACAACGCCTAGACCTTACTAAAATACTGAACAAATAGGTTATTTTTGGCAGGATGAATTTGCTGACTCAAAAAATATAATACTGTTCCGAATTTTCTTTAAAGGATGAAGCAAAATGTCATCTGAAAACATTAGTCGGACAGGGAGTTCGAAAAGTTAAGATAAAAATGCATTAAAGAAGCAAGAGATATCATGGATATGTGTTTGATCTCAAGGAACGAAACGGGAAAGTAAAAAGTCCGACGTAGCTTGGACAGGAACCCGAAACTTCCACTTAGTAGCTCGATTGGTTAGAGCACACGCCGAGCAAGTGGGAGAGTCGGGTTTGTTTTTCATTCCAACGTAAAATGGATGATTTGTGTATTCGAGCTTATGGTTATTGAACGTGCAGTTTGTCTCGAAAAACGCACATTCAATGGTTACCTATTGAATTCATAGCAGTCGAGAACATAGGTAAGTAGTATAGCTCGATAAAGCTAAACTAAAAATAATTTTCATTTAGGGTTCTGAAATAATCGGGACGCATAGTGGTCTTGAGAATTTTTTCATGGACATAGGGAGAGGATATCAAATTCCAGTACAAATCCTAAAACCTAGCATATCCCACTAAGAATTTTTGGTTCTTCCAGTGAAGATTTTGTTGAAATAGCTAGCGAGTTTTCATCTGGGTGAGTTCTTCATGATGACCTACGACCGAGCTTTAAGCTTTAGATGAAAAGCTGCGTGCTATTTCCACCAGGACAAGGTATTTAAGAGGTTGAACGAACCTTTAGTGTATCCGGTGTGGTCAGTCTTTTCCTCCTTTTTCTGCTTTATTCCGGTTTCTTTTACTCTTTCTCTCTCTTTATCCCCATCGTTTATCATTCTTCTTTCCTCTTTGAATTCAAATTTCGAAAAACTAACGTTCTCTAACAAGGAAAAATCCAAGCTGGTTCTGAATGTGAGGAGATGAAGGAATTCATCATAGAACACGTGGAATTTCTCCCTAGAGTATAAATAAAATAGGTATTTTACGAATCTGACATGGCTGCTAGTGGTATAGGGTAAGGAAAACTATTTATTTCCAAATATAAACTCCCCGTGGAAAAAAAACCGACGGAAATTTTTTGAATTTTGAAAGTTTACGGAGAAATGTCAAGGACGGAATATCATTAGGGGCCGACTCATGCAACTTTATCCCTTTATCGAAAAAACTAACTGCTACATATTTTCGAAATTTTGACAGATACAGATCTCGAGACGATAAAGACTATTTCCAGCTCAATGACGGCGGGTCTACCGAGAATGATTGCCTGATATCATCTATAAATCAGTATCAATCTGGGAATTAATCCAGTATCAATTGGGAATGAGTTTTAATCGCGAAATAAATTGGGTCAATGGAGGTAGTATTCATTTTATCAGTCTACTTATGATAAATAATCATATTAATGATCTTTTTCTGTAAAAGGATATTAAGGCACTAATTTTTCCAATATGAGGTAATTTTGATACGGTATCCAGATCATTAGCGATTACCACGCTGTCTTTTACGATAATATAATTATCTTAATTTCAAGAAAAGTCACTTAGTGCAAAGTGGTCGATGCCTTATGATCTTTACTTCTTGCTTCGTATCTAAATCAATTTTATCATGCACAGATGAAGGTAATCCCCATATTATCATCTTCAAGCGGGGAAATCTTCTGCTACTGAGCGACAGAAAAGCGGGAGTGAGAGGAACTCTGGCTACTTATCTCAGTAGGGTTACATCTAAAAATTTGTGGGGAGGACGATACACGCCAAGGGGTAGGGCGATTTTAGACTATTTCTATATGATCTTTTCTCCTATAAACTTTGCAGATGCTTATTTCGTCATAAATGTGGTAGATGTATAGTGATCGAGGAATAACTTCAAACTCTGATTTTAATTCATGCCCCATGCCAGATCCTAGGAAAATTACTAGTACTGAAAAATCACCAGGGGGTAGTCGTTAGTCTCCTTTGCTCCCTTGAATTTCCATGCCCCCATAAACTTGTATATAATTTTCAATGTCATTTTGAATATATTAGAGGTCACCATATAATCATACTGTTTTTCGTAATGCATTCGTTGCGGTATATTGAAACTTATGCAATGCTGGATTTCCCTTTAAGCCCTCTGACATCTGAGATGAATTATATCGCTTTTCGTATCCTTTTCACGATTTTTTCTACACAGAAGCGTTCTCCTGACTTCGTAGCCCCGGAAATGATGGGCTATTCATCCTCAAACACAAAGTTACTACAAATACAAAGTTGTACGAGAAGTGAAAAATACTGACTTGACTGAGACTCGAACCCAGGTCTCCCACTTTCCGGGCATTTCCCGATCACAGAAGTGAAGAGGCGTGGCTTGATAGTTCAGCGGTTGGAATACCTGCCCGGAAAGTGGGAGACCTTGGTTCGAGTCCCAGTCAAGTCACAATTTTTCACTTCTCATACAACTTTGGGCTTAGTCACACAACTTCATGTGCCAAGTAAAATTTAATTTCCATCACTTGTGAAAATATGTTCCATCGGAGAACAGTCCTGAAAGGCATCAAGCGATAGTAGCGCTGAGGTTGAAGTCGTGAAGCTCTTTTGTTTACAGGTTGAACGAACCTTAGGAGTGTAAATGCAGAATCACAGAAACAACAGACAAGCCTCCGTCTTAGATGTTTGCCGAGATAGAAAAATAAAACTTCTCTCGAGTGATATTCTTCGAGGCCGAGAGTTTAAGAAGGGGCAACCGTTGACGGTTTCCGCAAGGTCGGCACGAGCCCTTCCGTTATTCTTTATGAATATGTTTCGAACGAAAACAGCCGGGTATATACTTGTCGTCAAGATCACGGTTGAACTGCCTATCGTTTATTTCTTCCGTTTCGTTTTTATTTCAGTTAAGGACCATGCAAGATAAGAGTTACCCTTTCAGCCCTTGCTTTAGGTCAGTGTCTGGCAAACATTTTAACCTCTCGGAACACTGGGGAAGGTACACGAAATATTAATAAAATCATGGTTGAGATTATAATATCATGATTGAGATATTAATATTTTTAATAAAAGATTAAATTTATTAAGTTTATTAATATTAATGAAAATAGCCATATTTATCAGCATCGTAATGTCTTTTTGTGGTGTACTATTATAAGATTACAGAAAATGAAAAAAATACGGAGAAAGATTTAGCCTTTCATTAAAAGTAACAACTAGGTTAACACCGCGTAAGATAAATATTAAACATACCATAAGCAATCGACAGAAAATTAATGAGAAGGATGCCACAAATTTCGGGAAATCGTTGTCTCAATACAAGACTCTATATTAGATAAACTCATAACTCTACATCTACTACCTGTAATAGCTACAGTATTTTTCTTTGATTTCCTTGAATACTGAAAACCTAATTCAGAAAGATAGGATGATCCAAATGGCTACAAGGATTTCTTGGTGAGAAGATGCTTATTCTGAAACTATGAATTTTTCGGATAGTAACTACCTGACACCAGTTTGCTGCAGCACACAGCTCTGAACTTCACCGCCTTAGGAGAGGACTCGGCAAAGAGTATGAGGGTTCTGGATCAATTGTTACCGAATCTCGAACCTGGATATTCCATTTCCCGAATGGACTCTATAACTCTTGAACCCATGGTTACGTAAACTAAGGACTTCCCTCTCCCTTTATCGAAATTATTCGGTAGCACCAATTTTTCGACCCCATTAAAAGGTTAGTAATTCAGAATATAAAAAATAATTCCTCGTATATCTTCACACATAAACCGGTTGAGGGTTTTTGGATGCTGAAAGCATTTACTTATGAAGACTAAATATCAAAGTAGGGCTAAAGGAGAAATATATCTGGCAGCGGAAAATATTTTAAAACTCTTACGTGATAGTAACCTCCGGCGTTCCTCAGGGAATTGTTTTGGGGCCCTTACTATTTTTAATTTATATTAATGATATGCCGAAAATTGTTAAATCAAACGTTCGTTTGTTTGTTGACGATTGTATTATTTATCGAACTATAAGAAAACTTGAAGACTGCGCAGTATTACAAGAGGATCTAACAGAATTGAATGCATGGCTTACCATCAATAAATTAAAATGTAATGCTAACAAGAGCAAATTAATAAACTTCAACCGGAATAAAATTAAATTTAATTATGTATTAGGAGACTCATGCGTGCCAATAGATAAGGACATAAGATATCTAGGGATCACTTTCAGCAGTAATTTAAAATGGGCTAATCATATCGAGAATATAACCTGCAAAGCAAACAGAACCCTTAACTTTGTAATCAGAAATCTTAAGAAATGCAATAGGGAAGTTAAAGAAACAGCATACTTAACGCTCGTTAGACCCATGCTTGAATATGGCGATAGCATTTGGGACCCGCATCATAAAGGACTTACAGACAAATTAGAAAGGGTGCAGAGAAAAGCAGCTAGGTTCGTTTTGGGCAGATTTGGGAAGACGGATAGCGTAACTGAAATGATTAAAGAACTTGGATGGGAAAAATTAGAATCGAGACGGAAAACAAAAAGATTGGGGAATATTTACAAAACTGTCACTGCAAAACCTTCGTTGAAAGAATTAAATAATAAACTCAGAGAACCGGATTACATTGGAAGAAACGATCACAAACACAAAATAGCTACCCTAAAACAGAGAACGGATACTTGCAAGTTTTCATTCCTTAATCGCGGAATAATCGAATGGAACAATCTACCTGAAGAAGTTTTCGAACCTTTTCCTCCTTCCTGTAAAGCATTTGTAAATAGAATTAAAAGGGTTTTGTAGTTATATATTACAATTATATATGTATTTAGTAATTATTTCTGTAACTTGTAATTATATTTGCTGTTTTATGATGATGTACTGCCTTCGGGAGGTTTTGGGGGTTTTTCCTCCCGACTAGGGTGAATACCAGGCAGGGTATTTTAATTTTCTTTTCCCCTTTTGATACTACCACCTGGCCTGGTGCCTACTTGTAGTATTTAAGAATAAATAAATAAATAAGAGATTATCGTAGATCCATTCCGAATCGTGCTGATGCTTATCTCCCGTGAAATGATGAAATTATTATGAAATAGTATTTGCTCTTACGTATTCATTAAGGATTATGTTTTAAGATTCTACGAATAAAGTTGTACCGGTCTCATAGCGACCGGTCGTGGGTCACTGCATTGAGTCACGAATCCATCGACCCCCACTCGGACTCTAAATCATGAGAGATCCCTTGTGTATTGCAATCGACTAATAAGGTTACATTTAGATCGTTTTGGGAAACTGCCCTGATCCCTGAGCTACCGCTAGATGGAGCAACTCTCGAGTTATTTGCGTATTCTGTTTGGTGAAATTCAGACGGTCACTGATTTCTATTCTACGAACCTCTTAAGGAACGTAGTGAAGAGTGAAATTAAGTGTTATTTAGAATTTGCTTCATCATTACAAGCATGAATGATGGTTCAGACATTAAATACTTGAAATTACTGATGAAACTAGCTATAAAGAATACGCTTTCATATCTATTAAAATCCATCGCTTATTCTCATAGTAGTTTATTTAATGATAATTGGAAAATATATGGAAAAAATATTTTTAAACTGAATTTAACATTTAAACTGAACTGAATTAAACTTTTAACTTGACATTTAAACGGAAAAATTATTCATTAATCCGAAAATATAAACATGTTACAAGAACAAAAATCTTTTTCTAACAAACTATCTTTGGTGTCTCCTGTATAGAATTTCTAGCTTGGGAATGCTGTTCAAATAAATTTCAAATAAGTGGACCTTAAGTATGGCTGAAGATTGCAAACTACATAAATATCAGTAAATGTATGTAAAAGATGCAAATCAGAGACGTTTACTGATATTCACGTAGATCCCCTCCAGGTATTAATAATGTCCATCTTTGTTTTACCTTGAAATGGGTATGTTTAAGCTGCGATCATACAAATTAGTATCTTTTGACTGACTTGTAGACATAGTTTTACATCGATATGGATTTTTAAGTTTCGCTTAAAAGATTTAACAAGCTCTACGTTTCTTAGGAGTAAACAAAGGTAAAGTTTCTCAATAGCCTTCCGTCGAGAAGACGCTTCTTCCGCTGAAGTTATCACTTTCCTATTTCTTGGTCTGTCCCCACACCTGTGGTTGCTAGCAAAGCCCCTCTATTTTTTATTTTCTCCACTGTTCTTGACCACTTCCCAAATTTCAATGGTCCCTTTGGTGAGATTCGCGCGTTTGATAAAAAGAGCCGAATTTACACGACCAGCGACTCAAAAATACGGACTTAAGTCTCATAAATCTCAGAAAACTTTCAGCGAAACCTGTTTGGACTTCGTAGAAAAACAACTAGCAAACAAAGAGGATGAAATCCACTCTACTTCCATCAAACTTACTCTAAACTCACCAGTTTTTCCTCAGAACTGTATCTATAAACCTGAAAGTTTAAAATTAACAATAAAAATAATAATAAAAAGATTTTGCTTTGTTTTACAAAATAAGCACAAAACATAAAATTGTATCTCGCATTACGAAGTTAGTCAAGTCCCGCTCTTCGAAAACCTAGACTTGCAAAGTCATCTTTGAGGAGCAAGTTATGTCTGCATTGTACAATTTTCGCTCGCTACCCTAATGATAAAGGCTATGCTTTAACTATCTCTCATATTGGTGTTGCTTTTATTAAACAATGGAGATGATTAAATGGGATTTTCAAGCATCGATTAATTATTCTTCCTTTAAAATTAATACACAAAATTTTCACATTGAAACTTTATTCAATCCGCAACTTTCTACGCAAAATTATTCTTACTTTAAGAATTAAATTTTCAATAACTATTATTTAGGAAGAACAGGTTCTTAAAGCAATTCCTAACTGTATATATTAGTTATGAATCTTCGCATGGTATTCATAAATATCCTTTCGTGTGATAAATTTCCCTATAACGGATATTTAAAAAATCAAATATTAGGGAAAAAATTGGTTATACTAAAACTACAAGAACTTACGGTATACTATCGAATTTCCCTCACTCCAGTTTTTGTCTTTTATGGGTAAAAAAAACATACTTGACGATAATGCATTTGAAATAGCGAATCTAAGACGCACCCGTTTTTTGAATCTCAAAGAAGAAAAATATTTTAGGTCTTAGATTCGAAAAGTATACAGTACATAGTAGTTCAATGTATGATTGTAGATGCAAAATATTTGGAATAGTTCAACTGAAATATAGTGACGCTTTCAATCAACTTTCCTGCTAAAGTTTTGCCTCAATCCATCCGATTACTGAAGGAGGAATTACAACGGAATACTCGATTCTTGAATTCGTTTCATAAACTAAAATAACTGTCGATATTATTTTTTTCACTGAACATTCAGATCAAGTTTCTAGCGGTAGGGAATTCTGTGATGATGTTTCCATGTGAGAAAACAGTAACTCAAGCCTTAATCGCTCTTCGAATTCTCTTCATTGCTCATAAATGTTTCCATCTTCTTCCCTTAGACACGCGACGGAATGGTGATTAGCTGCCAGAACCGGTTTTGCTCTCCTCACAAGGAAATAACAAAAAGCCACTTCTCCTGTTCTTTTTTCGAATTTCATCTTCTCCTTTATGATTAAGGCTGCAATCCGCCAGGTGTTCATTCTGCCAACTCGCGGATACAAACTTCTGTCCGTCATTCACATACAGTATAGACATTGCGCATTTAGATGCAACTCATATTTATGTTATTGAGTGTAAATCTACTGATTATTACACAACCAAGAACCGTTTTTATCACAGCCAGTGACATAGCCATACCAAATTGTTTTTGAATCAATTGATTAAAGTATATTGAATGAAATGAAAAATAGCAAAACTTTAAAAATGGAATTTTATGCCCTAAACTGAGGATTTCGTCAATAAAATCGATTCAACCATGAGTATTTCATGTGCAAAAAAAATAACTTGCAGTGATTTCTATCAAACCAGAGGAAATGTTATCCAAAATTTTCGAAACTCTGCTGGCTGACTAAATCACTATTGAAAAAAATAAATGATGGATAAATCCCAGAGTTTAAATATTGTTGAATATACCACCGTTTTAAATATTGTTTCTAACTGAATGAATAATACAGGTATATAAATAAATAATAATACAATACAACTTGTACCTCTCCAGAGTGTGGTTAAATAAGGAAAATTAAATCAAGCCTATAAACTCGTATATTCCTAAAATACACAAACTTCAGAGCATTTCATGAAACAATACAATTGCGAGTTTCACTTTCAATTTTCTTCATCTTGTGTAAGAGATTGAAATGGCAGAAGGAAATAATGATAAACCACAATGCTGGAAATAAACGTGATAAGGGTTGGTTATAGGATTGAAATCCTTATGGTTAATATTCCATTTATCTTAGCATCTTATCTACAAACATTAACATGAATGCAATCTCCTCTTTCTTTCAGTAACTAAATTCGCTGGTAGATCCTGTCTGCATCCTCGTAAGGAACGTCTCGGAGGAATCAAATCTATGGACTGCGAAGGTCATTCATACGACAATTGACCAACCTGACACCCATGACTCATTCCAAGTTGTGATTTTTCACTTCCAGTCGGAGATGTGCTAACTCATCAATGAAAAAACCAAGGTTCTCATACGGTCACTAACATATATCATGGTTAGTATCCTTTATTTGCCGACCTTTGAAGACCCTCTTGGTTAGTACATATCTCATTCCAAATCAATGGAATCAGTTGGGCCTGAACTAGACTTGCGATAAATGAGTTTTGAAAAATTCTCAACAAATAGCGTTCGCTGGCCATGCGTGAGACATAACAGTATTTTCCTAAACACAATATCTTATGTGCACTCGGTGAATTTTATCAAATATACTTAGATCGGGGAATAAAGGTATATAATTACTTATCACGTATTGCAATGCAAACTAAAAGAACAAGGAGAAATAGAAGAGGAAAATATCAGCATACTGGGACTCGAACCCAGGTCACCCACTTTCCAGGCAGATATTATAACCATTGTACTCTCCATGGTGGATTAATGGTTAGAATACCAGTCCTAAAGTGGGAGACCTGAGCGCCAGTCCCAGTCATGTCCATATTTTTTTGCTTCTGTATCTCCTTGGATTGTTTTAACTTTCTTTATAAAGGTAAAATAATTCTTAAAGCCTTACCCAGTCCCTGTGTATCCACTTCATCTCTTTATAAAACAATGATACAGCAATCCTTGAGTTTAAAAATTACATTTAAAGTACATAATAATTTTGTTTTCTGAATTTATTGGAGTACGAATCCATATTTAACTAGCCGACTACGAATACGATGGTCGCTGAAGAGATAATGTATGGATCGATAGATGGAAATATATTTATTTGATACATGGATACAATATTGGAATATTGGATGGAAAAATACTCTTCCACGTATTACTTACTTACCTCCAAATTAATATTCCTTTAAAACAGGTTCAAATAGATCCTGCTAAGTAACCGCTGATATTTATTATAATTGAACAGACTTATTGGTAAGGCTGTTCATTTATTTTATAAATGATGATTATAAGATCTACATATATTATATTCATAGTCTACAGCATGCATAAATAAGTTTTAAATTGTGAATTTTTATCGTATGTGACTGTTTCAAACGTGTGATATGAACTCATCTGGTTATAATTAGTTAGGTTCTGCATTAATACATGGTAGGCACCTTTCTGTTTGTGGTAAGGGTTATGACGTGTTAAAAAAGTACTTAAGTACTAGCCACTTTTAGGAAAACAAGGAAATAATTGAAATTTGTAGAAACTTGCATCTGAGGAAACCCAAAGCTCTAACATTAAACAGCCATGTTCCTGTACCCAACACCCAATTGGGGCTATATTTACTTCTCCATCGCATCGTCGTATATTTAGTAGTTTTACTTCCAACTGATTATCGATGAACTCGTGACCGAGTTGTCTGCTTACTTATTCGAAAAAGTTCCGTCCCAATAAAATACGATCACGCGACGGGGAGACTCGTGCTAGTCAGACAGCGAATGCAAGTGCAAACGATTCTCGAAATAGACGTGTAGCGAACGAGAGGCAGTCATGCCCATGAGATCTCTTAAACCGATGTCACCCCGCGGAGCTCAGTACAGCGGGGATAAATGTATTCGCTTAACTCGTGATCCTCACGAACGTCGGTTCCGATTCGAGACTCTCCGCCGATCGAAATTTCATCCCGGAAGAATTATGATTCAAATGTATTCGCGCCCTCCAAAAAGTTGTGCGGGATAAAATCTGAATCGATGGCACAGAAAAAAAATTTGCTTCCGACCATGCGGGAAGGGAATTATCGATTGGGTTTTGAGTGTGTTTTTCGTTCGTTTCGATCGTATAATGGTGATCTGGCTTTGTTTCTGATTGTATTGGGATTAGAGGAAGATTAGAGAAGGAGACCACTTGCCCTATATTTTTCGGGGTTTCTTTCGCGAGAGGCCGAAAGCCCTTTGCAGGTCGACTCTTGACGCACCTTGCAAATCTTTTACTTCATCTTATACCTGATATAAATCCGCAGAAGTAGGTCAAATACACAGCCTTCGAGTTTTTCCCATTGCAAATTATTCTAATTTTCGCACATGGTATCAATTTACTATCTCACCGATCAATTTAATTCTTAGGTAAATATAGAAATCATCGTCAAATTCGTGGCATCCATAGAAAAATCAAGCCTTACATTTCTCTTATCTTTTCAAATATGTGAAGCTAGTTTATAAAATAGAATTCATTGTTGTGCCGTATGAGGTATGTAGTAAAGTATACAAAGAAAATTTTATCTGTTCCTCACTTTGTTTTCGATGATTTAATTCTGTATTTTTAAGGACTACCTTTAAGCAACTTCTGAGCCTTTACTTTCCAATCTCCGTTTGAATCTTTCGTTTTCATATTCCATATGTAAGATTAATTCAGAAGAGAATGTTAGCCCGTCAACGTGATCTCAAAATAATGAAGCGACAAAATCTGCTTTCTGTTAAGTGGACAGTTAGTTATTCCTCCGTCTCCTAAGTTTTTATCCATCGTTTTCTCGAGAGTCCCGTAAGTTGCAATTAGTGTAGTATTTATGAATATTCCTCTACCTATTGATAATCAACGGTTAGTTCAGCCATTGTTAAATATACTTCATGTATTAAGTAAATGCTTCAGTTAATTTACAGAATAGTTTTCTAAAACGTATTACCACTATTTAATATTGTATTTTTATCAAACGATGTTTAAATACGAAATAACACTTTTCAAATATTCTGTTTCCCATGTTTGCAAGTTTTGATTGAAAATAAAGGAGAAATCAAATATTCAACACCTGGTAAAAGAAATGGATTGTCCTGAAAATTTAATTTCTACATCTAAGAAATTATTTTACGATGGCAAAAATATCTCTGCGAACTACCAGGCACTCAAGGACATCAGCAAGATTTTGTTTGTACATTATCCACAAATTTTCTATGGATCAACAACGAACTGGATCTCTTGGTGAAATATTGCATTGCCAAAACTTTGGCTATCTGAACTTGGCATGAGCTAATTACTTTGCTTAGCCGCATTGGTCTGCAATTCTAAATGTCTCGCGTCACGACACAGGAAACCAAGCTGTGACTCGCATGCCAAAAATTGCACACGAAACCCAGTTCTGTGACACAAAGAGAAACAAATTAAAATACATCAATCGATTGTGGGTCCTATTCGGAAATAGCTTAGCGTGACGAAAAGCTGCATTTCATAACGTGGTTGACAAATGTATCCGACAGTGCTGCATAATTTTTCCGTAAATGTGAAATATTTGCGGTTGAAAAAACACCGATTCGCCCTTCAACTCTGGGTAAATCCGAAAACTGAAAAATATTCATTTCATTTCCAAGCGGAATTCAAGTCATATTCAGGCTCTGATAACAATAATTTAATTAATTATTAAAATATATCTCAACGAAGCAAGTTATCTGCAATGACCCTGTTTTGACTTGACTTATTGAATTATTTTTCAGCCATGATATACCTATATCGAAACCTGTTACCGCTAAAGTCTTTTGAATATCATACACTGTGTTAAATAATAGTTAGTGTTCATACCTGTTTTTTTCACGACTAAAATTTGACGACCTCCTAACAAGAAACTGACACTTACTCATAGGTATTCTAATTGTGGAAAATACGAAAATAATTTCTTCATTTCGGATAATTGATTAATTTTTAATAATTATCGTTACCTTCGGTAGGCCTATCATTAACCCTAATATTCACCATTCAATGCCGTCTCCTTCGCTTCATAGCAAATTACCCAATCCTTTCTGTAATATAACAACTTTTGTCTTCGTCTCCCCCTCCGTCTTTTTTTTGCATTCTACCCTCAGTTATCATCCTCAGCAATTCCTCTCCTCTCAATATCTGACCCACGCACTTCCTCTGCTGTCCCTGAATTATTTAAAAAAAATTAAAACTCTCTCCTTCCCAACCATCTGTAGTACTTCTGCGTTTGTTTTTCTTTTAATAATACTTACTTCTTCCTTTCTACGCCACACCCACAACACTAATGCTTGTAATCTTTGATGCTCTCTTTTCATAAGGTCAACGTTTCACACCCTTACGGCGAAAACACTCCATACCAGGGATTTTACCAATATTTTCGCGATTCTTTTATCAAGAACCTTCGTCATTATCTTCCTTTGCTCTACAAATGCTTCTTGGCTAATAGACCTTTTCCTAACCTCAGATATGCATCTACCATCCCTAGAAATAAAACTTCTCGTAGTTAGTTTTCAAAGAAATCTGATTCACCTGTTCTAATTTTTCCCCATCCATCCTTATCGTTAAATTAACTACTTCCCGTTCGTAAACATTATCATCTACGATTTTTTCCGCTTATTTTCTTTCCAAAGGGATTTTTAATTCAGGCTAAATTTTATTTTAACGAGAAGGGCCGACCCTCATAACCCTCATCGACCTCCTGACAGATAGCACCGACCCCAGGGGATTGATACCTTTTTAGCAATCACTGGGTCATATGTTCTCTTCATTCGTCAAAGATATAAACTGCGAAAAGGTTTCCATTTATAGCGTTGCCGAATCATGCGAAAGAACACTCCCTAATTAAAAGAGCCAACCTTGAAAATGAAACAGTGCTTTTGAATGCGAACTGCAGAACGGCTTTCATTGCCTATCATCTGAGTATTATGTTTAATACAGATAGATTTTATCCATGACATGCATATGACTTTCTTCTAAACTTATGAACTTATAAGTCGGTATAAGCTTTCTTAATAATCGCTTTAATAGCTACAATACGTTTTTTCCCTAAATATTAATTTGAAATTGAGATAAACTACCGGTAACTAAGTATTTGTTAATCTAAGAAATTAGTGAATAGAAATAACCACCTAAGTATTCGTAAATATAATCTTGCATACACTTACAATTATATTAACACGACTTAACAATCAGTTTCGCTTCTTACTACTTTCCCCGAATCCTCCTTACTACCCTAATAGTATCCTACCCCCAAATTTCTCAACAAACACACGAAAACATTTCGCTGATTTGATGTCATCTAAAGCACTAAACGTAACTCGTCGAGAGGCGGGAGTAAAATCACTCAGAGGCCTTGAATGCTCGCATGGGAAAATTATTGCCTTAAAACACAAGGTTCTCAAAACTGATGGAAAAAGTTCTTTACCTATAAAGGATTTCGCGTCCACATGAAAGGAGTCGTCGCAGGTTAGAGTCCAGCGGTGCCGAAAGCCGACGGGGATTTCATCGCGAGCCCGTCCGACAGCCGTCCGTGTCAGCGAAAACTTCTTCACGCAATAGTCATGTTCACCTTCGTTTCGAACTGGTAACTGGTTGCTCGCGAATACGTCCTCTGGAGAACGACCACGAGGTAACTCTGTCTCTGTTGCCCTGTGGGCCAACCCGACCGCACTTCAATGAAATCGATCGGAAAGAAAGTGGGCTGATGGATAATCTCCTGACGCCAGGACCTGTTCGGTTACCTTTTAATTCTTTTCGATCCCGTTCCCGAACGATAAGCCTATTACTCATTGGAGAGGCGTTTAATATTACATGCTATACATATATCCTCTACTTTAAGTCATCGCTCGTTTAGAGCGAATGAGTAAGTGGGAATTTTAAATGCAAGCAATTGTGGAAACACTGGTGAAACATCGTAGTTAATATTTAAGGTTTTCTTTTAAAAAATGCTTCAGAAATAAATTCAGCACCACACCCCGTGTATTAATTCATGTTTCTGATTGTGAATTTTTTTAACAAGATTTGTTAATTTTGGTTAATTTGGTTTCTTCGCTTCTAGGAATTAAAATACTCACAATATCTCTATATTGATGGGTAACTGTCAAATATGCTGAATTTGTAAGATTTTACATAAAATATCGCTTTTATTTCTAGCCAGAAATAAGAATTAAGTGATGTTATTATCATTTTACATTTTTTGATCGTATTTTCATGTTTTCAATTTGCCTCCCTTCCTGCGCTGCCATCTCGTTGTCAGGCGTCGAACGAAAAGAGTACGGACAATTGAGATACGCGTCCCGTAAGCGCCATTGGCGCGAAATCTCTTGTTTTTTCGGCTTGTAAGTAAAATCTGAAAAATGCCAGCAACTGAACCACCGAAAGCTAATCTTCCATGGTAAGTGCTGTTCATCCAAATTGATGTCTATTTATCTATTCGAAAAACACTCTGTCGCTGATATCTTACCGATTTTACAACTCATAGTCCGACAATAAGCTCGGTTGTCAAGTTTTCAACTTCATCTTAATGTTCTACATTGTATTAATTACTATTGTTTTCACAATGTTTCAGGGTGGAGAAATATCGTCCGAAAGGACTCGATGAGCTCATATCTCATGGCGACATCATAAGAACACGTATGTTTTGTTTAATTTCGCATGTGACTCTTGTGTAGCATTTGTTTCGATCTTATATATGATGTACCTGTTGATTCACAAAATAAATGTGATTTAATTTTTGTTTCAGTCAATAAATTCATAAAGGATGACCAATTACCACATTTGTTATTCTACGGACCTCCAGGAACTGGTAAAACTTCCACGATATTGGCTTGCGCCAGAAAAATATATTCACCCAATCAACTCAATTCCATGGTAGGTGGAGTATCTCGAAATCAAATGATAATTACCAATATACCTTAAAATTATTGCATAAAATGGAATTTCAAAGATGAATGATAAAAGAATCTTTCATTTTAGTGGTGTGAAGATAGATAAGTGGTTAACATATATCTTTTCAGGTACTGGAATTGAACGCCTCCGATGACCGTGGAATTGGTATAGTTAGAGGTGTCATATTAAATTTTGCGAGCACCAGAACTATTTTTAAAGGAGGCTTTAAGTTGATCATTCTTGATGAAGCGGATGCTATGACAGCTGATGCACAGAATGCCCTCAGACGAAGTAAGTACCTTTCGTTTGTAACAGATTGTCTTTTACAATTGTACTTTGTCTAACCACAATCGTTTATATTTGCTTCAGTTATCGAAAAGTATACCGAAAATGTGAGATTCTGTATCATTTGCAATTATCTCAGCAAAATAATTCCTGCACTTCAGTCAAGATGCACAAGGTTCCGTTTCGCTCCATTATCAGAAGAACAAATCATGCCCCGGCTGAATTACGTCATCGAGCAAGAGAAGTAATTATTGTAATATATGTAGTGGTTTCGAAAGAGTCAGAATGGTTGCTATTCTGGCTCTTAATGTATGTAATATTAGTCAAATATACTGAAATATATTTTTTAACAGGGTTACTGTCACAGAGGATGGCAAACAGGCCCTCATCACTCTTGCTAAAGGAGATATGAGGAAAGTAATAAATATTCTGCAAAGTGCATCCATGGCATATGATGAAGTGGATGAAAACAGTGTGTACTTATGTACGGGTCAACCTCTGAAGTCTGATATCATGCATATTGTCAACTGGATGATGAATGAAGACTTCACATCTGCTTACTCCCGTATCCTTTTCTCTAACATTAAAAGATGAAAATCACAACCCAGTACACAATAAAAGAATAATTTCCAATATATTGATTTTCTTGTCACATTTGAAGTCTTTCAAAACAAATAAATTAGTGAATATTGGCTAGTATCATTATTTGTAATCTAGAGTATTGTATAACTTCTCTTGAATGTGGCTTAAAATATAGCTTGCCTATATTGTTTCATATTGCATTTGGAAAAATCCATTGCTCCGATGCAAAACTTAATTACTTTCCTCATGTAATGGATGGAAGTGCAGCTAGCTTACTTAAATAATGATCGTTGTGCTGCTGAAAGGATTTTTATGCCACTGCTAAACAATTATTAATGATGTTGAACTGTAAAGGGTCAAATTCATCTTTAAATACTTTATTTTCTTAACCAATATCAGAAATCCTGGAGTTGAAAACAGCCAAAGGACTTGCATTGGAAGATATTCTCACTGATGTGCATGCCTTAGTGCACAGAAGTAAGTTAGCTCCATAACATTCTGCTCGTCTTTGGAATTGTAGTTGACTTATGCAATTATACTGAGTCCTTTCTATTTCTATCTAGTTGACTTTCCTCCTGATATAAGAATACATCTATTGAGCAAAATGGCAGAGGTGGAACACAGGCTATCTGTTGGAACATCTGAAAAAGTTCAGCTCAGTTCCCTCATTGCAGCATTTCAAGCAGTTGCTGACAGAATGGTCGAATAGCTGAGGAAGTTTTAATCTGATGATTTTATGAATTGTTCAAAAATCTCTGTGAAAAAGAAGAAACGTCGAAGTATGTTGTTGAGATTGTACAATAATTTTTTATCCATATGGCTAACAACATTACTCATGTTCTATAATAACTTATAATTTAATAAAACATGCTGAAAAGATGATTCGCTCATTTTGTTGATCAAATTTTAACATTCCATATTTTGCCATTTATGTAGCGTGTTTGGAGAGAACTGCATAAGATTTTTATTGCAAGCCTAAGTTTATTGGATTTATCCTAGTATAACAAATGCATTTTTATTTCTAAAAAGTTCCTAGCAATTTTTAAATTTCAGTTATTCTTTCTATAATTGATATTTCATCCCTGTAGAAGGCAGCCTTGTTTGCTCTTATCAAATTTCAGTCATGAAGGTTGAAATTTGATGCAAGTATACAAAAGGTTGCCCCCCTCAATGGGGGGGCAACCTTTTTCAAGAAATGTTCAACCTCCATTTGACAATGGAGGTTGAACATTTCTTGAAAAAAGTTAGTAATGGGTCAAATAGCATTTAGAGGGAATCCTTTAACTACCCAAAGGGACCAGGGTAGAAAGCTAGACTATGAATGAAGAAGGAAAATTTTCCACAATGATCACAGAACATGTTATGTATCATTTGAAAGAGCAATTATTTGTTTGTATTTCAAGTGATATGAAATGGAGTCTTTATCAGTCCCCTGCTTAATCTGAGTAAATATAAATCGTATCAAGGTGCAGTAAATTCGTACAAATTCATGACTCAGTTCTTATATGTGGAACAAGTATACTTCACACAAAAAATTTTCAATAAAAGTGTGAGATTAGACTTGAAGTATGCTCCTGTTTTTTTTAGATCTGAACTTGATTAACTATTTATTATATGGGCATTTTATTTTTACCAAGCGCCTTTATACATAATTATATCCTACTAGCAGGACTACTGTTTACTTCATTTGATGATGAATGAATGAATTCATATGAAAAGTGAAGTATATCTACCCAACAATGATTATTGGAATGGACCAGCTTCGTCAATGAAAATGTATTACATATGTATAAATTGTGAATTTTGAATACTATAAAAGTTCTTTCAACATAATCACTATGTAAATTTTCAAGTCTCATGCTCAAAAGAAAAATATTTTCGGTCTCATGGCAATCTATTTTCAATTATAGCCTAATGTCTGAGTGTATTAAAATATGTTTCTAATGTTAACTTTATTTTTAATGAATAAGAATTATTTTCAAGAATGAATTGGCCTACAAGATCAGTTCATGAAAAGATTTTGGTCCATGTTCATCCCCTTCTTCTTAATTTTGAAGTTCGAAACTATGATGACATTCTTAAAGCAGGCTTCCATATGAATAAAAGGAGACCATTGGCGTATTATCAATGCATATGGAATTGATTATCAAAATATTATATAGCAGAATATATTTAATGAGTACTTGTGTTGAATAATTCAAGTAATAAAGTTAGATGAAATATTTCCCTGTGGAAATTAAGTAGTCCTTATATGAAAGAGCACAAAGTAATTTCACAAATTTATTCAGATGACTTATTATAATTTTAGATAGGAGGTTTAGATTAATTATTATTTCACACTTTCAAGGGCCGTCTTAGCAACATTGATTGTCTCGGAAATTGCTGCTTATTCAATATGGTAAATCCAGATAGGAAAAGGCAATGCAGATAATCAAACCTTACCTTCCTCATGCTAACTCAACCATGTAAAGATTTATTACATTATTCCTTTTTAATTCTTCATCTTCACAAAAACACGAATGTTTTGAATCCTGCCTATTCATATACATATGTATCAACCGCTTCAACCTTTGATAACTATATCCATTTTTCCCATCAAGTAATCTTAATATAAGTAAATTTAAGGATATTCATAGCTAACGTCACCTTTCTGAAATTATCTTCTCTCTAATCTTAGACTAGGACTTAGGTGTAAAGTCTTACTTTAACATCATAAAATTCTTAATATACATTTCTATGCTGATTTGCAGTAATTTTTTATCTAACATTTACATTCATCATCTATTTTGATGTATCTTTGTCGCTATTTATCTCTGATAAACCCTTTACTTATTAAATAGATTTATTTTATATACATCAGAAGAATCAGGGCAAATACGTGTATATAAAATAATAACATGTAAATTTTGCAAATACTGGTTCTTGAGTATTAGGCAAACATAGACAGTCACACTCAATATTATAATATAGAGTAACTGAAATGCCCGTTCATTCCCAATGTGAAGCAGAATTTAATTAATACAATACTAATTGGAAATAACTCTCACGAAAATAAAAGATACTCAGTGTAAAAAATGAGGTATTGAATTAGGTTATTCTTTTTACCTAAAATGCTATAATGATATGCGGGATTAGCTAATTAGGGAAGTAGAGTCTTGGTTCGTTCATGCACCTCCTGCCACACACAGAGAGGCAGCGTAGAAGATAAATTTAGTATATCAGCCTCACGAAAGAAAGTCAAAGAGCATTATTGACTTTGTGTTTCCCGCTGCTGTTCATTTATCGAGGCTCAACTGTCGCGCGGAGAATGATGCGCATGGACTACTGGTTCGAACTGCAAGTGGTTAAGTTGTTGGTAAGTAATTCTTTTATTATATCTCTAAATAAAAATTTCTCCGAGTAATTGTAGTTGCTACTCGATCTAAATTTCTATAAAACTCATGGGAAACTTTAATTTGTGAGAAATTTAGCTAAAAACTAGCTAACTTTGGAAAAAGCAGAGACAGAATTGAAAGGTAAGAATGCTCATTCGAAGAGCAAGTTAAATTTAGGCCCATTTGCGTGTCAAAAAGATGATTTTTCTATACAGTGAAGTTTTGTTCTTTATTTTTCTGCCTTTAGTTGAAAATTTGGAGCTATCATTGTTATAACCTTTTCTGTAAGTTCAATTAATATTGTGAATATCATTATGCATCGTAAATACTGAATGTATTTAGTATGATTATAATAACCAATACTTATCGCTAATAATAAACACACCTTATAAGCTTTTCGCGATCTATATTTTGCCATTAGAGCGTTTGATCTTGTAATAATTAAACTTACTCCCGAAATCTTTTTTCCTTTATCACTGTACTAAGATCCAACTCATCTCATACGGAGTGAAGGATGTGCCTGGCTTCAGGAGGTGATTGAGAGACAAGATTGACTGCCTTTTAGTCAACTGCTTCCGTGAAGGGAGGTAGTCCTTCTCATGGGTGAGTGCGTCTTTATTTTAATACTTTTACGAAGAAATAGGTTGACCAACCGAGTTAATTTCATCTAAGCCGGTCATAATTCATTGACGATGGTAATACTTTGTGGATGCTTATGCATTCTTCCTGGAAGTGTGAACATTTTGTGAATCCTTATAGACTTCAAATAATTTGAAAGTAGACTTTCACAGGTTTGGTATTGATTTAGATATTATATCCATTGAGCTACTAAAGCATTTTCAGTCCTTGCATGCTTTTCTCTGAAATGTTTTGGAACTTGCAGTGATATATTTAGTTATTCCTTGGTTTTATGTATAGTTTTTGATAAACTCAATCCTCTTTGGTCTTTAATATATTTTATGATATTAAGTGTTGTGAAAACAATGAAACCTCCATTGAAAGGATATGTAATTTTTGCAACAAGTAGCTTTGCTGATCATTAGCTCCTCTTTTCTTTATTTCTTAGAAATTCTTCGTTAGCCAGCTTAAAATTATACTAATTGTGTTGATCTTCTTGCTGGAATATTTATGCCTCAAAGTTCATGGCCACTTGCATCCCTACTAATGTAGCATTTTACTTTCAAGCGTTAATTGAATATTGGTGAAACTGTAATTGCTTTATGCAAATTTAAATGAAAACTATGGAGAATTCAATAGAGGCTGAATCAATAAATTTTACTCTTTGAAGTCCCTAAGCTGACAGAAAATTTTAAAACACAAAAAAGATTAAAAACCAAGCTAAGCTTTCTACATAAATGATAAACATGATCACCTCAAGGTAGCTGAGGGTCAGTATGGAGTACTAAGAATTTTATATAATTGACTGGAATATAAATATGATCATTGTGCACCAGGTGAATATTCTCAGTGGGTTAATTAGTATGGATATCCTTTCTTTAGTAAATATTCAGCATAATTACTTTAATTTTTATAGTGAGTAGTATTTTCATGTTCAAAGAACTTTGAATTGAAAGCTCATTAGAAGTATTATCAGGAAATTCTTTTTATATTCACAAATAGAAAATATGGTAGTAATATTCACATATCCAGTTTCATATATTTAGCAACTTAAGGGGTATGACAATAATTTTTCACTTAGAATTTTCTGGTATATTTCTGATCTCCATAAATACAGAGATGACTGGTTCAGCAACTGATGTAAATAAACTTCATAATAGCTTAAGTGTTGGAACAGCTCAATATCAAGTTTACATATAAGCTAAACATGTTATACCTTAGTATCTTCAAAAAATTTGAAAGAAAACTGGATATTCGTCATGCTCAGATTACTTTAGAAAACTATTGGATCCATAAATTACCATATAGCATATTTCAGCTCAGAATTAGCAATAATTTGTCCCTGACGATGGAAATATTAAGGGTCCAATTACCATCAGTAACTTATGGTCTCATCAAACCTCAATCCCGCTCTAAACAACTATAGTAGTAATCAATCGATAACAGCTTAAACATTTCTTTTATTTCTGTGATATTTATATCTTCTCTAAGTTTTCGCGGTTTTGCATCATAAACGACATTCAGCGATAAGAATCTGTATTAGATTTTTTTATAGTACTTCACTCGTTTTCTTAAGCCACTACCAGCCCAAAGGAAAAAAGTCAGCAACGAACTTTTTTATATCAGATTTTTTTATCAAATACAATGACACTGATTTCTCGGTTAGGGTAATAGTCCATACAGGCTTGAATTCACGTTTGTTTGATCGATAGTTTTAATATTCGGGAATATAATTTTTTCTGATTTATAATACGTAATTGCTCACTTAAAATATTTTCTCATTGATTTTTTATTCATCGCGAATCAACGATAAATTGAAAAGTAGTACACCACCATCAATTCTAAATTATGCGGTTTTATGTGAAAAAAACTAAGTCCATCTTTTCATTGTTCTAAATTCGAATATACCATGTATCGCTCGTTTTGCTTCACTTTATCTCACGTTAGCGCGAGTTGTATTTTTTAGTGTCATGAAATGTTTGGTAATTCCTTTTTGCGTTTTCCCTTTCAGAACGTTGCACTGCTGGGCTCGAACCGTAAAAATGATTTTTAAAATAGTCAACTCAGTCTTAATTTCTTTTTGCTTCTAAAAGTGTTTCGCGGAAGTTTGAGCCCAGCAGTGCAACTTTTTTTGAAAGTGGTTAACTGAAATGACTTGAAATTGAAAATTTTGCAGCCGAAAAAGTAATCTGAGAAAAATAATAGGAATAAACGATTTGGCCGCCCGCCAAGCGGGTTCGAGGGCTGGAGTGCGGGTCTTAGGCACCCGCAACACTAAAGTACGGGCTCGAATCCGTTTATTCCGAAGTTAGGATGAAGAAAAAACTTCCGGTGGGGTTGGCGGCCCTCTAATCCCGGAAGCGGTCGCGACCGGATTCGAACCCGAGACAGTTAGCGTCGCACCTAGGTGCCTCGACCCACTACGCCAGCCTGTCGAACGGTTAGAGTGGCGCAGAAATATATGCTGGCTCGTCCAAGGCTGTTATGAGAAGGGAATTCAGTGCGTTATTTTCCTTTAGTTGCGCACGATTTATTGTCCTACCACCGAATCCGATCAATTAACTGTACGTTTACCTATATGAAAAAGATATTTCTCGGTTAATGTTCATTAAAAGTTATTTATCGGTTATCAACACAGTACAAACGCAACAAATAAAAAACGTATAATTTTTATAACGTTTTGACATTTCTGAAACATAAAGTTTACTAGAATAAAACAACGATTATAACACACTTTCAATTTGTTTATGAATGATGTTCATATCTGTGATACGCACATCGAAATCAGTACGAGTTAATAATTCCCCTTCCACTTCACTCTTAACACCGAAGTATATTTCCTTGTAAGTTTTACTGTTGTTCTATATGTTATTCATGCAATTTCTCATTACCTGTGATGGACTCATTACCTGTCATGCCCTTATTATGCTTTACGTTTACAAACTCATTTTGAATTCGTTCTTTATTTTATCAAGAAAATATGGTGGCTGAACACTTTGAGGCACTGAGTTCAACATTTTACCTCTGAAGCAAAGAAGTGTAGCAATTATGTTGCAATCATACCTCTACTTTTCTTGTATCACATCGCAAATTTATATACCTTTGATTCTGTCGATTTGCTTGAAACATTCTAACCTTCCCTCGATATTTCTTCAACTTCTCTTTACTCTTGAAGCACAAAATACAAAAAATAATGAAAAGGAATCATATCTTGTGAAGATTAAAGAACAGAGTACTTAGGAGGTGATACCATGTTTCGGAAACAAGCTTGATGCAACGAAGAGTAATTAACGAATTTCATGATTATTTTGAGAATTCTGTTTAATCTAAGTAAAATGATAGGCAAATGAAATGTATCTTACATTGTGTCAACATTTTTTATTTTTAGTGTTAGTAAATTTGGCCACATCAGAAAATACACAACCTATGAGGATGAGTAAACTTATTGGTAACAGAGAAGCCCAGTGATGGGATTCAGCTTGTTCTCACCAGTTCTTAGAAAGTAATAAGTTTGCCAAACTTGTTCCTTTATCTATCTAATACAGTAATAGTCTATGTTTAGAGGTTTTGCAATTCAGTTGTTAAAATGAGAGTATTGTTTTCATGTAGTATGATGAAATACTCCATCCTCATTTCATCAAGTTTGAATAATTTTTCAAATTAGTATAATATAATTAGGGAAAATGTACTTCATACTGCAGTTTTTGCTTACTCATTAGGGATAAAAAATCTGTTTTTAATTTTCTTACATCTCAGCACTGCTTAAGTCTGTTCCAATATTAGAATCAAAATCCACAGCTTTACAAAATATTTTAATGTATCTTTGAAAACATCAAAAAGATTCTTCAAATTGTTTTTCTTAGAATTTTTGGCATAATCTTTCTCCCCTTTCACCAATAGATTTTTGGAACAACTATTCCTCAGGCATCTCTGTTATATTTGCACTTGCATTCTATAATTCCTTGATATGTTTGATGGTGTTATTTATGTTGTATATTTAGGCAGCATTTTCATTTTAAGCAATATGTTGAATATAATGTTTTGCTCACGACATCATCATTCAACATTACCGTAATAAAAGAGGATGCATTATGCACTTGCATTAGAAATAAGTTCTGCTGTTGCCACAACCAGTAATGTTTTATTATTCAGAGAAAATTTTTAATTAATTCTTGGAAAGAAATCACTGAAGTTCCAATTTTTTTCAGGGTTATCTGGCTAAAATATTAATTCTTCATTCTTTTTGAAATTTGTTTGAAACGTTTCCTTGGCTTTCTCCTTTTGTTTTTGAATTTCAATGTTGTGAAATAGGTTTAATTACAGCTTTATCTGGACTAGTTTATGAGATTTAGTAATATTTGAGTAGATTCATTTAATATGAAAGCACTTCCTTTTTATTTCTCACTTGCTAATTAGTCAATTATTAGTCTGCAGAATTTTATAATGAACTAGATAATACTGCCCTTTGAATTCTTTTTAAGTTAGTTATTTTTTGTCTTCTAGATTATTGCTTTTATCTTGTATTTAATCATAGAAATCAATGAATGATTTTACTTTTTATTGCTCTGAGTACTTCTGATTGCCAAAATTTAAGTCCCTGTAACAGTTCAATCAATTAGTGCATCTCTTGCTTATAACACTATGTTCACGTTCAGGTGGAATTGTCGTTTTTGATAAAGGTCCTATTTAATGATTGTCATAAATAATTCCATGCCTTTCTAGAAGATTCTAGAAATTCCAGAAAAATTCTTTTAACCCTTTATGCCCATTTAACCCTTTACCTGTTTTAACCCTTTGGGCACTAACACCAGTTCAACCCTTTCTGCCCTTTTAACCCTTTGGACACTGCTAGCAGTGAGAAAAATTATTCTAAGTCCCCAAGGTCATTCATTTGGTTAAAAAATAAGATATTTCTCTTTTCACATATTTATTGCATTTTATTATACATTCTATTTTCAGATAATGTCTTCCTCTGTACTTGCACTCTCAGAGGGTAGTGCCACAGTAATGTCTGCACTCCAAGTATTCCGAATAATTATTATTTGGAATATTTAGAGTGCAGCCATTACTGTGGCACTTCCCTCTGAGAGTGCAAGTACAGGGGGCAGAAATGGTCCAGATGGATGCTGCAACACCGGAAAACAAATGACACGTCACCATCTTTTGCCCCCAGCAAATATTGTGAGAATATAGATAATATGCGCAGTATCTATAAACGTTTAAAATACGACGTAAATTGGCGATGGAATTTTTTAAACAACTCTGACTTCTCTGTCTATATAACGTCGTTCATTCCTCCAGAATATTTTCAAGATTAGTTTTTCTACATCTATATGAATACACCAGCGACATTTTGAAAGCGGTGCTTTTTTGATTTGATTTTTCTTATGATCTTTGTCCTGATTTACAGTCACGTTTGTCATTCTCTGTCATCTAGCCATTTTTCATTTGGTCGGCCCTCATTTCGTGTTCGTTTTGTTGTCTCTTGCTATCTCCGCCAGTCTTGTACCGTCCATTCGTAATTCGTACTCATTCCACAATCTTCTTTCGGTTATTCATTCGTTCTGTAACCTTGATAGTCTCTCGTATGTTCGTGTTTGGTATCCTATCTTTCTTTAGAATTATACGTAATTAGTTCATTTCTATCTTTGTCTTGAAAGTTATCATGCCTTGGTTGGTTTCTGCTGCGTAACATACCGCCGGCCATATTCAGCTTTTTCATAATCTAGTTAAAATTTGTTTAGGTAATTATTTGCTCACTTTTAATTTCGATTTGCTTTTCGCCCACTGGTATTCTACCATATCCTGAAAACATACTTAATTCGCTAATATAATAAGAATTTAATTGCGAGTGACGAGGTATTTTTAAAGTTATTAATATATTAAAGGAGTAATCCATTTTTTGGGTTTTAATTTTCAATTTCCGTATGCAATCCTAAGGTTTAGTTCATGTTTATCCTTTCTACCACGAAATTTCCGCTGGTAAGAGTAAGGAGACAGCAACCCAGCTAACTCTTTATTGATAGAAAAGGAAAAATGAAATAAAAGAAGTTGAAATTGACCGTTGAAATAACGGTCTCTGTGCACTTAACATCTTTTAAGCGATTTTTTTAACCTTTTCCATTATCCTTTACGTAAGTAATCCAACGGGAAACTTTCCATTTAACATTATTTTGCAGGCATTTTATTTTTGCATCGCACGATTTATGCATATTCTTGTGTACATAATTATATCCTACTTGAAGAAACACTATTTAGAAAGAATTAATTTGTAAAGCGAGTTAAATCTACTCATCGATAACATTGGGAAAGACTAACTTCAGGGATGGAAATGTTTTCTCTATAGCCTATGAATTTCAAATGTAATTTAAGTTCTTACAACATAATCTGGGAGCAAATGTTGAACTATTGAGCTCAAAAGATGAAAAAGTATTGTTGTTCACCGTTTGAAACTTCTCTATGGCAAATTAATCCATTATTTTACTTACTCGCCATGGCATGTATTAAAATATACTTCTAGATTGAATTTAATTTCTAATTAGGGATTAGTTTGATCATTAATTCGCAATATGAAAGAGGGTCGGTATGATCTAAGTAATACCGATAGTTTCAGAAAATGTCACACACTCAATGTGGTAACTCCAGATAGGAAAGGGCAATGCGGATAGTGAAACTCTATTTCCTCAGACCACTCTACAAATATTTATTACGTACATTAATTCTTCATCTTCACAACGATACGAGTGGTTTGAAACCTGCATATTCATACACATATGTATCAACCAACTCCCCTTAAGATACTATTTCAGTTTTTCTTACCAAATAATCTTAATGTAAGTAACTATCATGATAATCATAGCTAACGTCATCTCCCTAAAACTGCCTTTGCACTATCTTTTATCCCGATTTTATGTAGTTTACCAACCTCGCGAAAGAAATGAGAAAATACAGAGTATTATTCACTTTGTGTTTCCCGCTGCCGTTTATTTATCGAGGCTCAACTGTCGTGCAAGAATGCGCATTTCTAGTCAGCCGGGAAACTGGATGCATGCGGCTTGTTTTTGGTAAATATTTCTTTTTCCTTAATTATGTCTTTTAATGAAAACTTCTCCAAATGATTACAGTTGTTACACGATCTAAATTTCTTGAATACACTCCAGAATTCATGATAAATATTCGTGTACCAGAGATTTAATGAAATGTAAAGACTAGCAATTGAAAATTAGAGAGATAATTGAACGACCTAAAGTGTTAGAAATTTGCTTGAAAATATATTTAATTTAAGCCCATCACGTATCAACAAAATGCTTCTTATTTGTACAGTGAAGTATTTTTTCTTTGTCTTAAATTGAGGATTTGGCGTTCTTATATTGCCGTCATTGTGGTGTCCTTTTCTGTGAGTTCAGTTAACTCTGTGTATATTTTTACGCATCATGAATACCTGAATTGTGCGCTTAGAATCATTAGAATAACCAATAAACATCCTCAATAATCAACACATAAGTTTCTCACAGTCTATCTTGCCGCACGAGTGTTTGATCTTGTAATACTCAAGCTTACTCCTAAAGTGATAGTGTTGTCCTAGATAATGCAGGTTCCATTGGTGATAATATAGAGATGTATGATCAGTCAGTGTTAAACATGGAAATTTACCATCATTTTTTAATATTTTCCTTTATCAAAGTGAAATCATACTCATCTCATTCTATGTGAAGGATGTGCCAGACTCTACGAGGTGATTAAGAAGACAAGATTGATTGGATGCTAGTCTTCTGCTTCTAATGGAATCCTTC
This sequence comes from Pachydiplax longipennis, assembly GCA_036926295.1. Classification (NCBI taxonomy): domain Eukaryota; kingdom Metazoa; phylum Arthropoda; class Insecta; order Odonata; family Libellulidae; genus Pachydiplax; species Pachydiplax longipennis. The sequence goes on along the minus strand of JAVFKF010000004.1, from coordinate 34,659,075 downwards.
CATGGGTGAGTGCCTCTTTCTTTTAATACTTTCATGAAGGAACTGGTAGACCAACTCAAAGTTAATTTCATCTAATCCGTTGACGATTCCTTGACTACCTTTAGCTGTTTGTGTTTAAGAAAGGATCGAATGTCATTTGCTTGAAATTATTTGTTCCCAAACCAGGTTTAGTCTATGAAGTTCAGTTATGTCATCGAGTTTTATTTCTCCATATTTATTTCGAGTAAGGTATTACTTGAATTCTTTTTGAAAATCGTTTATCGTCAATTCCTTTAGCATTACTATATGTTTTAAGATGAGGAATTATTTATAGTTTCCCTTCAGAAGTTATTCATGTAGGACTACCAATATCATCTCAATTTTATATTTCAGAATAACTTTACTTACTTTGTCATAAAGCAATCAATGAAATGCTATTTCCTCCATAAAACTTATTTAGTACTGGGCTCTTTTTAGCAAATACTTGCATTTACTATTATTCTGACATGGATTTTTGTATACTATTCATGAGAAAATGTCATTTTTTATTATCAATACTTTTGAAGACACAGTTATATTTAACTGTTCATGTGTGAATATTTTAAAGATCACTTTAGGCTTGAAATAATTTGGAAAAAGACTATTTTTATAGATGTAGTATTTCAATTCATTGATATTGAGTTGGGTAAACCATTTCAATTCATCGATATTTTTAGTCTTTAAATACTTTTATTGGAAATATTTTGGAACTTACAGTGAAATATTTAGATGTTCTTAGGCATTTAACACAATTTTTAGTAAAGATGACTGAATCCTCGCTGGTCTTTCATGTATCTTTTGATATCGAGTGTTGTGAAACAGTAAAACCTCTGTTTAAAGAAAATAGAATTTAGAAGTAGCTCTTCCAATCAAGAAAATCCTTAGCTTTTTTATTTCTTACAAGTTCTTCATTAGCTAGCTTAAATTGCACTAATTGTGTTTATGGAATAATACTTTTGCTAGAATATTTATGCCTCAAAGTTCATATTTACTTACATATCCACTAATTTAGCTCTTTCACTTTCACACAATTATTGAATATTGATGGAACTGTTTTTGTTTCATGCAAATTTAAATGAAAAATGTAGAGAATTTAGTAGGGGCTAAAGTAGTATTTTTTAAGTGCTTAAGGTGATCAAAAAAAAATTTTTCAAGGAATTATGGAGAAAGTTTAATTGTTGGTCAGTTTAATTTCATAGCATCTTTTATTTAACAAAACTAGATTTCCTTGTAATTTTGCTTATAGAAGTTACTCAGCGATTTAAACATCAAGCAATTGTAAACATCCTAATAAGACGCTTATATACAAAAATAACAGATTTAGTATTAAAAGAAAGTTTTTTCTTCACTTCTTTTCCTTCAGAGCATTTTGTATCTAGCAAAAACTATATTTCTCCATTAGCATTTAGGTAAAACTGGATCTGGATTTTTCTTGAAAAAAAGACTTTTAGAGTCTTGTAAAATGTTTGATAATTCCTTTCTGCGTTATCTCTTTCAGAACGTTGCACTGCTGGGCACAAGCGGTGAAAATGATTTTAAAATACAGCCAAAGTTATTGCTAATTGGTTGCCTGGATTCTAAAATTGTTTGAACTTTGAGCCCAGCAGTGCAATTTTTTGAAGGTGGTAAACTGAAATTTCTTGAATTTGAAAATTTTGCAGTCGGAAAAGAAATCCGGAAAAAATATTGGAAATAAACGATTTGGCCGCCCGCGCCAAGCGGGTTCGAGGGCTGGTGTGCGGGTCTAAGGGCACCCGCAACACTAAAGTACGGGTTCGAATCCGTTTACTACGAAGTTAGGATGAAGAAAAAACATCCGGTGGGGTAGGCGGCCCTCTAATCCCGGAAGCGGTCACGACCGGATTCGAACCCGAGACAGTAGCGTCGCACCGAGGTGCCTCGACCCACTACGCCAGCCTGTCGAACGATTAAAGTCGTGCGGAATAACGTCCTGGTTCGTCCAAGGCTGTCCTGAGAAGGGAATTCAGTGCAATTTTCTTTTAATTGCCTACGACTTATTTTCATACCTCCGCTCGAAAGTTTACTATAAATACATTTTTTCGTCACCACTTATATACTATACTGATAAAGCAATATATAGCGTACGAACCTTTTTTATTTATTTTTTATTCACAAGACAGTAAAATGACGTTTATGTAACATGAAGTTTCCGAGAATTAAATAATTATTTCGATGATGATTACTTCGCACTTTGAATTTGCTAATGAATGGTGTGATCAACACTTTGAAATCATTAAGAAATATTCTCATTCCAAACGCAGCAACATACGAAGAAATTCATTAATTTTCTCCGTCTATTTCGACAATTTGTTATTCTAATTTATATTTACGCGTGGCCACATCAGAAAATTAGCCACCTATTATTATACTCGTTACTCGCAGTTCATTGATGGGATTCGTCCAATTCATAAAAATTTCAAGTTTGACAAACTGATTCATAAATCTATCTGATATGATAATAGTAGAACTTAATTCATAAAATTACTACAATCCTTTCACCCCACTCAGAATTCTTCATTCTCAAGTTTCATGGAAGATTTTGCATACTTAAGACAGAAGTACATGCTCTAGGGTTCCTGTTTCTAAATTTCTTTAATCTTACCTCTGATTAAGCCCCTTTCAATATTAGACTAAAAATCCACTGCTTCTTGAAATATTTGTTCTTATGTTTGAAAAGATTAAGCTTCTTCAAACTCATTTTTTTCTGCACCATCATCTTCTTCCCCTTCCTTCAACAGGCAAGAAATAAAGGAATAGAACTTCTGCTGTAGACTTTGTTGGATCATATTTTTACATATTTTGAAACCCCTTCCCTGTGGTCCATAATGTCATTCACTATGATTTGCTGAAGTCTTTCTGGAGATTTTACTATTATATTATTATTAAATTGAAGAATATACTCATGCCCCTTTCTTCCAATCCGTATTCATTGTCATTTACTTATCACCCTCCATTTCCTATTTGATGGCATTATTATGGCCACAATTGAATAGCTTTGTATTAGGTGGCAGAAAACACCATAATCATGGTGATATGTAATGTTTGGGTGGGTGAATATTTTGAATCTAATTTTGTACTTATGACAACATCATTCAACACCTGCATGAAAAAAGAGGATGTGAAATGCACATGCATTATAAAAAATTTTGTATCTCCAGTGTAGATGCTACCATATTTCATTCTAGAGTAAACTACTTAGAAAGATATCACTGCAGTTCTCTGTTTTTAAGAACAGTAAATATTTTTTTAGGGTTTACATGCTGAAACATTAATTCTTACTCCTTTTTCATATTTCTTTGAAACATTCAATGATATCCTCTTTGTCTGTTTTTGAATATCAGATTCACAGTTGTTAAGGTGACAATATTGGCTGAGGGAAAGTTTTATCTGTTGATTCCATCAGCTATGATCAGTTTCTGTTAAAGATAGACATGTCATGTGAATTTTTTTCAATGTTCATATTCCTTTTTCCCTATCATTGTAGTGAGATCATCTCATTCAGTTTGATGGAAGTACCTGGCTCTTGGTGGTGATTTTAGAAGACAAGGATGATTGCCCTCAAAAGGATTGACTGCATACCTGCCTAATGCTTCCATGAAGGAACATAGACCTCTTTCGGGGTGAGTGCAATTTTTATTAAATATTTTCATAAAGGAACTGATTTACCTTTAACAATATGTGCTTAAGAAATCAAGGATTGAGTTTAAAAGCGTACACTGTTCTGGAGACTTAATTTGGTTAGATCTTTCACAATTTTGAGTTAATAGTTAATATCGTTAATTCATAGGTTAATATCGATTGTTTATCATTTCAGCTTAAGGGTGGTTTAATTGTATAATTCCCTGCTCCTTATGTGGGAGGGTATTCTATTATAGGGATTGTTGTTATTTTTAGTCTATACCAGTAAAGGGCGAGTCAATGAATGCAATTGTTTAGGAAAATGGGAATAATCAAAAATAATTAGAAAAGAGGAAGTCATTGCTCATTTACATTTCTAGCTTACTTGAAATTTGATTTAGAGAATCAATACCTCATCAATTGAAAAGTACAAAACTGTATTCAATTCAAAATACTAGGAAAATTAACTAATAATTTAGCAAAATCTCTTCTTTCAATATCATTGAAATTTATACATTTCATATCCCAAGTTCTGTTCTCATTTAAAGGAAGGTATCACTGAAATCCATCTTGAAATTCATTTACTATGATTCCATGAAATCTTACAAGAGATTTATTCAGATGTGGACACAGTTAAATTTAACAGATCATGGATATTTATGCATTCTTTCAGGAAGTAAGAATATATTGAACAGTTTAGGAAGTAATATCACTAAAATCACACCTATAGAAGTGAAAGTTTATGTCTATTGAGCCACAAAAGCCTTTCAGTTCATCAGTTATATTGAGTCTTTGATTACTTTTCTTGGAAATGGTTTTCAACTTGCAGTGATACATTTAGTTCTTTTTAAGATTTGTTTTATATAATTTTCAGTAAAGATGAGTAAAATTCTTTTTGTTCTTGGATTTCTCTTTGGATATTAAGTATTGTGAAACCTCTCCTTAAAGGATATGGAATTTAAGATCTGTAACAATAAGCTTTGCTAATCAATACTAGCTCCTAGCTACTTCTATATTTTTTTATGAAATCCTTCATAAGCCAAATCAAAATTGCACTAATTGTGTTGACCGTCAAAGTTCATAGTTACTTGCTTCTGTACTGATTTACCTTTATAATTTCAAGCAATAAATGAATATTTTCAAGTGCCTAACATGATCCGAAGATTTTCTGGTTGTAGATGTAGTTTAATTTATTTTTTGATGATATCATTTAAAAAGTGGGCACGTAACATGTTTGCATTAGAAGCAAGTTTTACTGTTTCTACAATAGATTATATTGATTCAGTTTTGTCATTCAGAGTAAATGTTCAATTTTTCTTGAAAAGGAATGACTGCATTGCCAAAGCCCTGCTAAGAGCAGAGAATTTTTAGGCTGAAGCTTCAATCCTTCCTCCCTTTCAAAGTTTCATTAAGATGTGTGATGACTTCCTCTTTGTTTTGAATATCATGTTCAGAGGCTGTGAAATAGGTTCCCTTACAAATTTTTGATGAACCAGTTAAAGAGAGTGAATAATGTCTTTGTTAGGGGGCATTCTTTCCACAGGAATGCCCTTCCACTCTTTCTTTCAATGTCGCATTCTAACCAGTCAAGTATTTCTCCACATAATTAATTTTACCATGAGCTGATAATTCTGCCCTTTGTATTTCTAGTATGTTAGGTATTGTTTACTTTTAGATTTCCAGTTTATTGCTTCTTTTGCTTAATTGAAATCTCAAGTTCACAAAAATTGCTGAATTATGATCAGGATAATACTGCTCTTTAAAATTTTAGTTGATTACTTTTGGACTTCCAGTTTGTTGCTTATTTTGCTAAACTTGAGTTCAGATTTCTCATCTTTGATTGTATGTTCTTCTTCTTGATGTTGGACCTTAAAAATTGCTGATTATTCATTTTAATTCATCCCCAAGTGCTCCTAATTGCCAAAATTAAAGTCTCTGTTACAGTTCAATCAATTACTGCTATTCTAGCTCATTTTGAATAAATTCAAGTGGATTATTTTTCACAATTCTATGGTGGACTTGGACAAGTCCACCATAGAATTGTGAGAAATAATCTAAAGAACTTTTTCTAGCAGATCGCAGAAATTTCAGGGAAAACGCCTTGAGCATATGCAACCAGCTACAACGCCTTTGCGCCTTGAACGTATGCAACCCGCTAAGCACGTACTAGTAGTGAAAATTATTCTAAGTCCCCAAGGTCATTCCGTTGGTTAAAAAATAACATGTTCTTCTCATTTCATATAATTTATTGCATTTTCATATACATTCTCCTTTCAGATAATTTTTTGCCTTCTGTACTTGCACTCTCAGTGGACAGTGTTACTTCAATGGCTGTATTCAGAATAACTTAGAATTATGCTGAATACAGCCATTGAAGTAGCACTGCACACTGGGAGTGCAAGCACAGGAGGCAGAAATGGTCCAGATGGATGCTGCAACAGCAGAAAACAAATGACACGTCAAAATCTTCGAGAGGTTCGGCCAGTCCGGCTCTTCCAATACCAGGAACTTTTGAGGGTTGGGGCCTGGACAGGTTTTTGAGTGGAGTTTGAAAAGGCCCCACTCTGCAATTTTCTGTATTCAGCACTGTAAAAAAGGTACACTTTGAAATTATGCAATAAAATCACATGAAAAGGTCCTCTCTGCAATTTTCTTTCCTGTCCTCTGTAATAAATGTACACTTTGTACATTTATTTAATTAATTTATATTAATTTATTAATTATGCAAAAATAAAATCTTCCTTTCCTCCTCCCTCACTGACAATAACATTATATGCTTTCTAACATTTAATTATCTCAGGTATTAAAATGAACTTTCCTGAAGTTTTAGAAGAGCCAATTTCTCAGGATTTTATTTACACTGTTGCCAACAATGTCTTCATTTCTCCTTCCTGTTGTTGGCAACAGTGTAAATGAAATCATGAAAAATTGGCACTTTTGAAAACTACTACAGAAAATTTCATTTTAATATCTGAGATAATTAAACGTAAGAAAGCATATAATTTTATTCTACCTGTGAGAGTCGAATTTTGTATTTTAAATAATTATACATCATTCAAAGACATTAATTTGGAAATTTTTCAAAATTTTAAGAGAATGATAAAAGGAGAACTTTCCGTGGAATCTTTCTGTATTAATCTATCAGAAAATTTAATGAAAGGAAGCCATATAATTTTTCCGGAATTTAAAATTTAACTTTGAAAAAGACTAATTTCATATACCTGTAAACATAAATTATGGCAATTTTTTCTAATATTAAGTAATTTTAAAGAAAAAATCTCAAGTTCCAGATTAAAGGAAAATTTTCTATATCAAGGTAACGATCCGTCTTTTTAAAAAAAGATTAAATATTATTCTGAATTTAGTTCATCGCAGGTTTGGTTTTATTCAAAAAAACTTTCGGAATTAGAATGACAACAGTTCTACTGAAAATCGGAAACTATCCAGGTACAAAATAACTATTAAACTTTAATTATAAAATGCAGTCTATTCACGAATAGCTTCCTTTACATTTAAATAATCAAATTGACGAAATGATACGAATATCACCACAAATTAACGATGCTAAATCACTGAATTTTATTCTGAACGACGAATTAAAAGGACTCCAGCCAAGGTTAGTGTTTAGATTTTTAATTTATAAATCTTCTATTTATATTTTGCTATCCCTCAAATCGATTATCTCACCTTCAGAAGCTATTACAACTTAAATACGTTTGAGCACAAAATTCGAACCGATTATGTTAACATGTCGTACTCCGTCTAAACAAAATTAAAAATTTTAAACCTGATAAGTTAGTAATTTTCGGGTTAAAGCATTGGGAAACTCACGAGAGTCAAAGTAGCGTATTGGCTGAAACATCAACCCATATCTACGGAACTCATCGGAAAGATATGTTGAAGTATTAGCAAAGTTTAACAAAGACGAGAAGTCAAAAGTCCTTACGAATTTAAAGTCGCATTGAATATAAGAGCTAAGAAAAATTTATATTCTACGTTTTCAGGTATAACTAAGTCCACTACTTAAGCGTGAAATTTAGAATACAGGATAGAATTTAAATGAAATAGATTTTACTGGAGAGCTTAATTTTACGTATTCACTCTTACGTGCAAAGCTATCGTCCAGATTAAAGTTATCAGCCTAAAATTTACGCAGTACTTTCCATCTCTCTCATCACATTTCGTATAAATTCACGGAATTTAGACAATTCGAGAGTTATAGTTATTTACATCTCAAAATCTTTTTCAAAATATGACCGGCATTCGACTTCGAGAGAAAGAATGACTAGGTATCTAAGGTCCCTGCGAAGGACTACCCCCTCCCCTATTCGGGTAACCGGAAAAAATACCTTTTCAAGAAGCTCAATACTTCTGTCCACGAAATTTATTTTTGCTGGAGACTCCTTCACACAGTAAAATATCGTTAATGACAAGAATAGAAAATTTAAGTTTGGAATTCCCATTCTGCTGTGACCAGAGCGGGTCTGCATCTAGTTCTGATATAATCGATCCTTACGGTTTCATTCACATTAGAATTTAAAGTTTTAACAATAAACTGAAACCTACATCACACTTAGATTAAGAGCTTGACATAATTAAGCCAATACCAATAAATTTAAATTGTAAATGTTCAGTATATTTCACCCAAGAGTAGTAAAATTTCGGAGATAAATTTCAAATTCCCTAATTCCAAAGAGATCCTTTCGAACAAACCCAAGTAATGACAACACTTTATCGAATTAAAAATGAAGCGCGTGTAAAAAGCAAGTTTAGTATTTTCTACAAATCCAACCTTAATAAAAGTTAATGCCAAGAGAAGAAAGGTAGCGCGGTAAACTTTCATCGAAGACGTTTTCTAGCAGTAGTTACTAAACTCTTAAAACATGTATTAGCTCCAGAATTACGGGGTACGACCGTAAGTTTAATCCCCACTGCATACAACGTGATTGAGTTTTGAACTAAAATTTTAATGCTATCACAACCAGTTCACTCGAAAAATCTGAAATTTAATGGGTGTAATTCGACCAAGATAAACAGCGTCCCACTAAAGTAACTATTTGAGAGGAATCGCCACAGCTTAACGAGATTCTTAAGGAAAAGTGCATATTCATACCTAATTCAAGCGAGCGATGCGATGAGCGATATTATGCGACAAATGGAAAGTACCACGCGCAAACGCTGGGAAAATTCCGAATTCAGTCAAAGCAGAACACGCTCTAAGTATATAACTAACCAAATGGTAGAAAATCCGTAGCTAAATCACATAGGTAACTATTACAGGAGGTATTTCGCTTTAATTAAAGCACAAAAAATAAAGAGGGAAGAATGGAGAACTTACCACGTGTCTTCCGATGTACATGCATTTGACAAGGAGATACAGTGAGCAGCAACAAAGCATCCTTGGGTCGAGTTTGGAAGACATCCAGCGATGTGCGAAAGAAACCGTGCACTTAACCGAACTTACTAGCAAAGAGAGAGAGAGAGAATGGTCGCGTCATCTTTGTCAATGGAAGATTACTATAGCAAAACCACGACATTAATCTTCAAAAATTGACTTTAATCTTAAGATGCTCGATGCTTTAAGCGTATTAGCCAAATTAAAATACGAAAGCTCTAACAAAATCTCAGGCAACTCGTATGTATTGTTCTTACCTAAAAGCTATGCCGATGCAATCAAACTTCCGCCGACTGCAAGAACACCGTCGATCGTCACCGCTGTTAGAAAGCGATGCAGAAACCTCGTGAATTAGTCAGCTCAGGTCAGCAACTGGCTCGAGAAAAGGACGAACCCTTCGGTAAACCTGATTTATATAGCGTTAGGGAGAGGGTACCATGGGTAAAAATGACAGACGATATTCACTGAATTCATCACCACTGATAATGAAATGTATTTTTATGTAATTGAAATGCGAGAAAAATATGACCTTTTCAAATATTTAAAATATTACGCAGTAAAACGATTTAAGATGTTAAAACGCGTTGACGTGTATCTCAATGATTCGGGGTTAGCACTTTGTGTTTTTTTATTTTTGATAATCCTATTGTATATTGAAAATATTTATTTGCAACCATATAGGTAACTTATTTGGTTCGTCTAAATTTGATTATAACCCCGTAATCCTTAAAATATTCCTGTGAATAAACTACTAAAAATTTATTGAAAATTAAGTCGAAATTCCAATGAAAGGTTTTGCTCATGTTCGCCGGTGGTAATCAAAGGACGTAATAATAATATGATGCATAATGAAGATGAACATAAGATTTTGCTGTGGATGTTACTATCGGCGAAATCATGTATAAAGGGATACACATCTCGTAATACTTATGGATTTCAATTCATTTGCGTTCGTAAATATTATCAGACTTGCCTGTTCCTTACAACAAACTTATTACTTACGTTCCGAAGAAAAGATTCGTTCAATGGGCATGGAGAGAAATTAAGATAATAAACAAATTCATTTCAATCTTGCAAAGATATAAATTCTTAAGTAAGGGGATCATTTTGACAACAAAAGCAATTCCTATTTGATACCTTTGAAGAAGAGTGAATTACGCATGAGATTCGGGCCGAATGAAGGAAATCCGACCCTCATTCCTTTAAGTTAATATACTACTATTATAGTGTCCAAAGACAATGAGTTGCAGCAAATGATTATGATGATAATAGTGTCATAAAAACCTTCAAAATGCCCCTAGCAAAAGGGAAAGACAAATTACGCGCTTAAATCCCGAAATTCGCATAAACTCGCTCTTGAGAGAGCTACTTTCCTGTTATGAAGGTTGCATCCCAGGTAGTAACTCTTTTTTTGGAATTAGCTGTACTCATATATGAATGCTGTTCGAGTAGATATATAATTTAGTGATAAGTAGATAAAGAACCAGTTTCTAAAACGTTTTATTCTACCACTGGGCGCTACAAGTTTGTTCCCGGGCGCCGATAACTCTAGCTTGGGCCTCTGACCATCCCAAGACAAACACTTTTTCACCATTGTCTATAGAACCTACGTTGCTACACATCAGGTGTCCGGGTACCCACATCCCAGCTTCTCTTATTTTAAAATAATTATTTCTTTAGATTCGTTTCTTTGACCAATCAAATCAACACATAGACATCCAGTACGAGTGTTAGAGACATTTTCATATATTCACTGACCTGCTTTTGTCCTTAGAAAAGGAAGCTAAAGCGAGATTTTCCGGAATAAGAACGCCTAAAAATCGGCCTCTTTCCTATTTAAAGGTCACATGGTGCTAGAAATATTTGGAATATGTGGTTGGGCCTTTTTTCTAACATTTTAGGGAGACTGAATAATTGTCCCAGTGCAAATTGTGTTTTTCCTTTCTACAGAGAAAATGTGAAAATGATGATGATAAAAGAAAAGGAAAGGAATTAAATAGAGGAAAATATTCCAGATCAAGCTTATTTTTTTATTCAATCCCAAGTTTTGGTAAATTTTTAAACATCTCTCAACTTGAATTCGAAATTACTAAAATGTAGGCACTGAGACGTTCCTACTCTTATATTTTAGGAGACCTTCTGCTCGACTTTAATTTTTTTATAAAGGTGGTCAGTTATACCTATAAAATCACTAAGAATACTTAGACGAGGTTCTATAATATAATCTTAAAATATAAATAAATTTATTAAGTCACACCTCCAGTTCTTCTGGGTGTTGTCCAAAGGAAATCAGTGGGAAAGTTATTCAAAACCTCATTACATATATGCCACCAATTTGATATACAAGCAAGTGCTCAAAACATAAACTGTTGATAAGTCAGGGAGTTACTGTAGATTAACCATAATTCATTTATTTATATCACATTTTAAATCATGATTTAAAACTTGGTTGCTATAGCCAAACTATTGCACTATAAATAAACTTGAAGCCTCCTTTTCAGGTGATTAATGATAAAAAATGGAAAATATAAAATCTCAGTCTAGTACAGTTTCTACATTTTGAAAAAGAATGAAATAAAACAATTTTATTAAATATATATTATTAACTTAATAAAACTATGATAAAATGAACTAATTCATCTTCAGTTTTAAATTATTTTATTGAATGACTAATGTGTAGAAAAATACAATGACTTGCAGTAAGAAAATATATTAAATGTAGGCTTAAAATTAAGATGTGATGATTATAAAAACGAAGCTACAAAATTCAGCAATGACATGCCATACTTACCAATTACGACATAGCAGTCAATTGAATTTGTGAGAATGATGTGCATCATACCATACCAGTAAAAATTTGTACATCATGATAAGATTAAAGTTACTCACTCTTTCTTAAACAATTTAGGCTTGTATACTGAAAATTTCTTTACCTCTAAAGAGATAGACATATCACCATATGATGGTCGCTCCTTTAGCTTCACCATCTTCAAAACGTTTAATACTAAAAGATGTCCATGGAAAATGGGCAGATTCCCAACAACTTTGGGCTCTTGACTGAACTGACTATAAATAAACTATCACTTCTTTCTCCTCTGCCACACACATTAGTTAATCTCGATTTTAATGATATTTAAAAATAGAAATAAAATTTGATGCACTGATTTTTTTTTCGGTTTTATGTTAAACGTTGCCCTACCAATGACCTTTTAGTGCAGTCAATTAACTACTCCATTTAGGTTACAATCCACTTCACACAAGTCATGGGTGGCCCACAATGGCTACAAAGTCCACAGCAAATTGTTACAGTTAAAAACTCTACTTTACATGAGGAGAATTTTAGCTACCTTCCCTACTTTGGGAGTGATGCTTACTTCTTGGGGCTTGATGATTCACATGCCTGTTGTGCTCTTCAAGCTCAAAATCACAAATATGTACATCACATTTCATCCACGTTATGATATCTGCAATTATAGGGTATATTCAAGCAGAATGAGTCCCTCTCTTCTGACCGGGTATCTCTGTTAGGTGTTTCAATTGGTTGCGTCCAGAAGCTGTGAAGGTGACTTTTGGAATGAATGAAGATTTTTTAAATTTAGCTAGCCGAAAATGTTGCCGACAAGACTTGAGAACCCATTACTTATTGAAGAGAAAATACCGCTCATTCCCCCGCTGCTTTGAGGTGGTGGAGGAGGAGGCTGACGATGAAAGTAAGACACAGAATGCTGTGATGGTCGGTAAAAGTTGTCAGATCTCTGTAAAATCAAAGTAAAGAGATAAAATTATAGTTGAATGATTGTTTCAAATACAGTTCCTATTTATAAATGGGGAAAATTTCATTATTAAATTTTTCCATGATTCCAAACGAAGGGTTGAAAAATAATAAGTAAAATAAAATAAAAGGATAAAAAACTCATTTTTAAGGGAGTTAATTTTCAGCCTTCTGATGAACAAACTGAATGGGAATACTTACTAGGATATGATGATTGGGAGTATAGTTTACCAAGGTTGGTTCTTCAAAAATATTAAATGATTTCAAAACCAACAGTAAGAGTTGAAGAGAGTTAGACCAAAAGTTACAGATACTACTGAAGATATAAAGCTGGAGAAGAAGAATTTCCTTCACCAAGTACTTGACAGTTTTACCAAAGAGAATGTGTTGGGTGTACTTACAATGTACCTCGATATAAAAAGGTATTTTTCTAAGGCTTTGGGAAGACAATTGAGTCATCAACCGCTGGCCTTATTGTTGAAACATGCACAATGTTGTTCTGCTGAAAGAATAGGAGTCATTATATACAGTTGTGTTCTTTCCTCAACATGACACCAATGGTAATCATTTTACAAAATGCATGCAAATTTCATTTTTAGAACTATGAAGTACTAGATCATAAACAATAGACTCCTGATCCTGCACTATAGTTTAACTACTGGGTTGAAGCTAAATCGACAAAACTTATATTGTCTTTACATATCTGTGATATTCCAAAGGATTTTTTGCGTAATTTATTCCCCTGCATTCAGACATCTTACGATTTTAATTTCAATTTCACATTTCTTAGAATGTTACCCTCACTGTTGCCCCAAGTTTAATTTACGAAGAAGATGTATGAATGTAAATGGCAAAATATCTAAAAGTATATGAAAAGCAATCAAAACTCCATTTACCATTCTGTACTGAGGATCAAGAGTCTAAGATATATGTATATAATCTACATATCTACGTATATACATACACAAACACCATCTGTTAGTGAATTTTTCCAAAATTGGAATGATTCATATTATTTACACTATACAAAGAGAAAGAATTTTTGCTATTTATCTGACTATATCTAAATTGAAAAGGTATTTTGAATAATGAAAAATATAATACAATAATTATCATGTGTATTATACAGAGAGCAATAACATCTGATATTTTGACAGAGTACAGGTTTTCGAAGGAAAATTTGGTACTCTCAATCATGCTTGTGTGTGGTTTGACTTCCGGTAATCATTATTTCCTTTAATTTGAATGATAAGGTTTCCTTAAAGATTGTGAGTAGTTATCCATTACCTTAAGTTTCAGTTTGGGTTAAAATTTTCAAGAGTGAGGGCAAACTTTAGGTATAGTGGGTGGTTGTTTCTCAAGAAGCAAAATACCCACCGGTATGTTAAATTTGAAATATTTACTGAAAATGGGGTATTACCCTTGAATAATATGAAATGAGTCACAATGAAGCTTCAGCTTTAACAGAAAACAATAACAATAGAATTATTGTGTTTCTGAGGAAGCAATTCCTTTTTAATATTCAATCATAAACTTATCAAAATTAGGATGACTGTTGGCCTTTAACAAAATATTTTTCACTTGAGAACCAAAATTCCACACAAGTATTCCTTGAGATATGAATAGGAACTAGAATAAAAAAATATAAGTGAAAACAAGCATTATCAACCTCAATACACCTTTTACCTATAGATAAAGAATGAGTGACACAACAGCCAAAGGTTTTAGATGTTTGATATTTGAAATATCTCTGCAAAGGACACAGTCTGATTAAAAATATTTGACAATTGAAAATAGATTTGAAGAATAAACAAGAATAAATTACTAAATTAAGTTCTCTGAGAAACTCATAGACATGCATTTAAACCATGCATATTATTGAAAATATTCAACAACAAAAAAAGATGAACATGAAAAATATATTTGTCATAAAATTATTTTTGTAGATAGTGTTCTGGAGTAGAGATAAATATTGTTATATTATTGTACACAGTCAATCATTCTTGATACTAAATAAGTAATAATAGTGTTTGCAGGTATTAATAGTGGAACTATAAAAGAGGTTTGATTACTCAACGAAAAATTGAAATAAGATTTTAAAACTTCTTGGAATTTAATCACATCTGTCATTGATATATCATATTTATCAGCCCATTCTTTGATGAGTGGGTTGAGGATGTAGCTTAACTCTGTTTCATTGAAAAAGAAATAATTTATACCAAAAAATAAGATTTTCTTTCAGTGAATTATTTATGGACACAAATTCATGATTTTCTTATGCAGGAGGATATTAATTCCAGTAGGAGATGGGTTAATTTATATCAAGGGAAATATATGGCTTTAATTAACTTATATTCAGGAATGATCTTCCTTAAATCATCTGGCGATAGAATCAATAACTTCATGCTAAGAGGCAAAACAGATGAAATTATGGGTTTATGCCTTTCAATATATGTTTCATACCAATAGGCTCAATTCAGGAACTGAAACAACAGTATGATTTCCACAGAATAATGTGTATAACAAATAAAAACAGAATAATTCTTCAGAATATTCGATGAAAATTATAAGGTTGTTTCCCTCTGAATATGGCACCTTCCCACAAAGTTGAGCTTCACCACATCAGATGGGCTCAAGATTTTTCTCTGATCTTGTTTTTACAAACTCTTAGTAGTCAGGAAAAAGTTGAAAGAATTTGTTAAAATAGTTTTCATTGGTCATAGCCATGTAAAATCATGACAAATGTAAAATTTTAATCAACAAAAGTGAACTTCATGCACACATTAGAGAAATAAAGTTGAGTTTAAAAAAATTTCTAAAGATAAGCGATTCGTACAATAAGAAGCATAGTTTCATTCAGTTGAGATTATTAAAAAGCACAAAGAGAGCACATTCACATTCATCCTAACACAGATTAATAAAGTACCCATTAGACAAAAAAATATTTACAAGTAGTTTCTGTAATGACATTATTTCTATATTTTATAGGAGCATGCACACAAGGTATTTCAACAGCCTAGAAGTTTAGGTTAACATACTCTCTTCTGAAAGATAATTATGCGTCAGGAAAATTGCTGGGAATATTCATAAATCAAAGAAAGCTACTATCAAAATCATTTATTTCAATTACAACATAAAATTATGTATATAATTCTATAATATAACTATGTCTAATAGTCAATAAATAAATGGTTCAAGAGGCACAATCTTAGAACTTTGTCCCAAATTTAACATACTTCAACATCATATTAAAGATAATCAATAAAATTCCAATCTTATTTATACAATTCTATCATGCAGCTAAGGTAAAAGATTCAATAAGTGTGATGTCACCTTCACCATCATGCAACAATCTTTGGTCCCCAAGACAAGAGACAAAATACTATGTAAAAAGATTTTTCAGAAAATACAGACTGAAGTATTGAAAAATTTCTAAAATATGTGCTTTAAATGGCATTAAATATGCTTCATTTCTTAATCCATGAGGACCCTTTCTCATCACCAACTTTAGATACAGCTACAGTGGCCAAACTAGCCTACTTCTGAATTCATAGCAGTCAAGAAAATTCAGATCAAATAGAAATCTCTGATGAATATTATTTTAATTATCTTCTCTGAAACATTGGTGACATTTCTCCTCTTTGTACATATTTATACAGAAGTGATCATTACTTGAGTTAAGTAAATCAACCTCATTTATACAAAACTTGTATTTAAAATGCAAATTTAGATTTTTCATTTAAGAATGTAAATTTATTCAAGAAGTTATGAGATCTAATTTAAATTCACAGTCTTTAAAATCCATTGCATTACAAATCCTTTTCAAAGTGTATTTATGAATAAGCAGAAACATTAAAGTGGGTTGTCCAAAAACCACCAATGTTGCATCCTCAGCTAGTAAATCAGGCAATACAGATTTTTTACTGTTTCTCATTTCGAAGCTAATTCTGGAGCCAATAGTTTCCGGTCGAGATACAACCTAAACACAACTTATGGAGTTGAACTCAAATTTTCGTTACTTTGAATCAAGATTCACAAGAACCTTCTCTAAGAAGTAGCTGAACATATCAATTGTGTCTTTAGGTAAATAGATATTCTGGAAGTTAGTCATGAATAGTCAAAATATAAATCTCTCCTGACGCTAAAAACAAATACTAATGAGAACAGCTATAAATAATGACCTTTTGAATAAAAAGAATTGCATAACTGTATTTTGACAGAGTTAATGCTAATTAAGTTGTACTAAACGACTGAAATTTTGGAGAAATGAAAAGTATAAAAACATGCATTAAGAATGAATTTAGAAAAATTTCATTGAACATATAAAAGCAAAGACCCACCAATGTGAAAACTGTACTTCAAGGAAATTATGAAATAATTGAAAATGAAATCTAAATTTCCATTATCAAAACTCAGCAGAAACCAAAAACCTTGATGAATTTTTCTCTTTAGAAATCCCTTTTATCCTTATTCTAAAAATAGAGATTAACTTTCATAACTTTTTCCAACTAATTAATAAAGACGATTTTTGAGCATAGCATATTTTCTTAAAACTTTATGAGGAGCTTATTCATTCTTTTATTGAAAAGTATTTCATATATATTTAGAGGTTAACATGGGTTCATTATTGATGATATTTATGTCTATTAGGCATTATGTAAAATTTTAACATTTTAATGGTTTTCAATAAATCAAACAACATTTAATCTTCAAATTTTTATAGGAAAATTATTATCTACATTTACCATGTATCACAATGTTGAAGTTGATCACATTTCCTAATCAACATATTCCCTCCCTAATACAGTAAGTTAGTTATTCCCAATCTCTGGCATTCTCTGAAATTTTATGATAACACACACAGAATTCATGCAAACTCTTTCCAATCCATCTCAGAAGATAACCTCCAAGAAAATTAAAGTTTTGTTATTTTAAATTGCTGTGTTTACATGAAAAGTTTTAGAAAATTATTTTGTCAGTGAGTTAAATTAATATTTTCATAAATGCATTAAAAGTATATCATTATCTCAGTCTCTACCTCTAGTAAATTAGAATAAGATACAATGATGATTGCATCAACATTATTACCTCAACATGGAAGATTATCTCATCATGTAATTAATTGAATATCTGATCATTTCTAGATCATTTTAGAATTAACCATGCTCTGATTCACAGTAAATTATGCTTGATTGTTGAGTATTAACAAGACAAGTGTGATATGGCAACATTAAACAACACAGGATCATATTACATTGATGTTCAATCATTCCCTCAATTAACATATGAAATATCAAGAGAGCGTACTTCTGTTTAACAGTCATTTAAAATGACAAAATTTTCTTAATATACCTGATATGGAACTCCTTATGTAAGAAATAAGAAAAACCACACAGGAGTACATCATTCATATGCCAATCAAAATACCTGGGCATTTACACAATCACATACTTTATCATAAGGAATATACACATTTTTATTGCTCAGGATTCTTTTGGAAATGATTCCACTCATCCCCCCTTTAGGTACTACTTGGTGTTTTTCTTGCTAATTCTTATTAGCTCTAGCATTTGGCACTTATGTTTATCATATAGATAAAAATGATAAGCTTTAATGACACTGAATTGCTTGGACCTTTACATTGATGACGAAGCATTACCTTAACACCAGAGAACTAAATATCCTAAGATCGTCCTTGAGAGGCAATGTACATACCATATGTATTTAATTGTATGCCAACCATTACTTTGTCTATGCTTAATTGAGCATTGAGATATGCTGCTATATATGCAAACAAACTCTGAGATAATGAAGTAGATGTAGTATTATGGATTAATGATAACTGTGGAAATTTAAGAAATAAGCCTCGCTTGTGTTATAAATTATGGAGATGGAAGTATCACAAATATCAATATTAAGAATTTGGGCATCAGCTGATGTTTCATTGTAAAAATTAGTTCATAAAGAATAATATGTTACAGAAGAGGAAAATAAGGAAATGATTATAGCTATATGCATGAAATTCAGGACCCACAAAAACCAGTTTCACATATATTTTCATCCATACACAGCCATCATCATGATTGTTAGTGATTGTTATATTTTTAGTCCTAAATTTTTGCATTGTTAGTCATATTTATATCAACTGAGCAGTTAAACAATAAAAAGGATACTAGAACATTTTTTGAGTTAGTTTTTGCAGAAAAAATGCCTTGTAAGTACGTAGAAGAAATATCCAACTCTTCTTTAATTTTTGCTCTTATATGTTATACTTCATATTATAATTTCTGAATTGTATCCTACAATCTTTCCCTTGGATTTCACCTCTGAAATCATGCAAGAAGTTAGTATAGTATGAACTAATAGAATAATGCTTTAAATCATCATACCCCTGATTTTCCATAAGTACTGCAAAGAATTGAATGGCCAGCTATATTTGTGCCTTCATGCTTATCATGTTACTATCTTTCAAATAACAAAAAGCCTAAAGGAATTTTATGATATCTCCTGTCAAACTGGTTAAGTTACTGATACTGTACCAGATTAGGTGTACTCTTGTTAGGTAATTTTTAATGTAATTCTTATTATCTTGATGTTGATGAATCATAAAATGCTGATTGATAGAAAAAATAGTTTCTTGGTCAGAGAAAATTTTCACTTGTGGAGAGGTTTGAGGTATGGTCAGTTTACAAAGAAATACATATGATATTCTATAAGTTTAGAATAGCAACCCTATCCCACTGAACTTCTTTATATTTTTCTGTGTTGTTTCAACTGAATTCCCTCTTTAAAATCCCTAGTAAAGCATTGCCTTTACTAATAACTTGTATCCTATTTCAACAATTTATGGAAGAATAATTTTAATCGATTCCCTTCCAAAAGTGAACTGAAAATGCAATGCATTCTATTCAACCCAAACTATAATTCAAGGCACAATGAGATTATTTAGAACTGAGTGTATTATTTGTGCTAATTGAGAAACATCCAAAAAATATTTCAAGTTTTTCATAGCTTTAATCCTAAATGCTGAAAATGTAATATCCCTACATCTATGAGATGCTTATGCTTCAAAATTTTTTAATGATGCAAAGATAGATAAAAATTTGAATGTTAGAGCAAGTGCAAGGAGCTAACAGGTACAGTGTAGAATCAAAATCTTTGATAGGTTTTGTGTGATCTTTAAATACAAAGGTCCCTAAGAAATTTAAGCCTATATTTTTTCATGACTCAAGAGAAAGCCCCTCTTACGTTCAGGGATTAGAAAATTATTTGGTCAGCAATACTGGTCGATACATACATATTTAAATCAATGGAAGGCTTCCATTTTAGAATTTTTGTACTCAAATATCCACTCATTGCTCATCTATGATGCACTAATGCATATATGGTCTCAGACAAACATGAACCAATCGTGGCGATTTCAGGTTTGGTCCCTCTTATGTTCTGTCATTTTCAACCATGCTCTCTTTGTAAGCATAAAATGATGGGTTATTAGCACATCATGAATTTTTTTTCTCAGTCTAGTGCAGAGGCTATCAGTACTCAATGTTAAAAGTAATTAATCAATTACAAAAAACATCATTAAATTTCAATTTTATGGTAGCATCCTCTTAAGCTGTCTACATGAGTAAATTAATTTGGTATACTTTATTTTCTCCTACTTGTTTCTGGACATTGCTCTCCTAATTTAAAGAGACTTTTAAATACTTTACATATACCATTAACCAGATTTATCACTGCAAACATAACATATTAGTTACTTTAAGAAAACTTTTCTCTACAATATCAACAGATATCATCTCAAAACTTTTAAGTTACTATGAGAATTATGAGCATTACTTACTTGTGAGAATTAATTTTAGTTGATGGGTAGGATTTTCCATCAAAGAAATTTTATGTTCAAAATTTCTATTGTATCTATAATTATAATTTTGATTCTGAAATGGCTAAACAGGCTAAAGGTCTAATGATAACTTGTTTCCCGTTATGTTTGATGGTTTTTAATGGAATCTTAGCCTGACAATATTGAAAAAAGCGTGAAAATGGCAGTAATATATTTGATTGACAAAAATACTGTGTTGTTCCAACTGAATTCCCTCTTTAAAATTAAAAAATACATAAAAATTTGCTAACATTTTATAAAGCTTAATCATACTTCATAGTTTTATGAAGAACTTAATGCCTTACGGAGAAGTAAAGTGCTCACATAAAGATTGAAATTTCATCCTCCATTGCTCAAAATTATTCCGTTTACCCTTGTATTTATTGCTAAATACATTCAATTCACTGCTGATATTGTTTTATGATAAGTCATATCCGTATTTTCCGCAATTTGAGGATTTCGCTAAAACCTACATTCCTTTAATTGGTCTGGAAGGCTCAAACATATTCCCACCGCAAGTCATACAAAAATTCAATACGTACATTAAGAGGATGCTACAATTTATCCACGGTTTGAAAGTCGCAATAGACCTCTGATCTAGATTGAGAGAAGATTGTTAGCTGCATCGTTAGCTACTTTGTCCATTACGCATTATAAACCAAATTCGTTTAAAAAGCACAGCAGGCTGTTATCACAAAAAAGATCATCGCTGATTGTTAATAAACTGCCATTAAAAATGTTTAACAAGTCTCAAACACCACCAACAATGAGATGCACACAAAAAATGCACGTCTTCGATAAAAGCTTTGGAAACATGTAAACAAAACAAACGGAACTCCTTCACGGGCTTCCCACGAGATTCACGAGTGGAAACAGAAGGAAGGACGCCGGCAGGAGAGGCAGGGCAACATGGCGATGCTCCGCACATCCCATTCCGCTGCCTCTTCTGTTACCTCTGTTACCGGGAGTGAATGACGCCACCCTCATCCGAAATTCTTCCTCTTCCCTCCGTATGCCCCACACCCCGACTTCGAAAGTTGGCACGAAGGTGGAGTCATCGGGCCCGGGACTGTAGAAGGCATACGGTTCCATTCCGGCGCCCCCCCTCTCCCCCCCACCGTCCCTTTCTGCATAACCCTCCCCCTTTGCGTCACCCTCCCCACTGTCCTCCCTCCCATCGGAAATACCATGGTCGTTCTCCTCCTCGATCTCGCCCGATTCGACTTTGCCATCCCCACCACCAGATACCAAGTCACCACCACCATCCGAGTGTATTTCGACACCAACACCACTTCCGTTCCCGGCATGCTTCCTAGATTCTTTGGGCCTTTCGGTCTTGCGCAAGGGAGGGTACCAACGTACCTTTGACGGGTGCAACGTGACGTTGAGTAACGTGGGGTGGTCCGCTACGACGCCGAAGTCCATCTCGCGAGGAATGTATCCTTCGGCATAAACCTGGAAGAGGAATTTTGAAGATGAATGAGGCAACTAAAGTACAAAAGGTTGTTGCTGAGGCTGGAGGAATTTAGTATCCGAGAGTACGGTTGTTAACATACCAGGCTGCGAGATCATTCTGCTATCGATTGAATTTTACCGGCTAGTAGGAAAAAACGACAGTTGAAAAATATTCGAGTTAATAAAATTCATAGATAATATAAGTAAAAAAAAGTAAGTAATACAAGAAAATAGCTACAGTGATCACTCTATAGCGTTCGTTTTATGCCTGAATTGAGTCAACCCTAATAATCTCACCGTAGATGACAGAAATGAAGATATCATTACAGCCTAACGTTATAGAAAACTTAAATTAAAAGAACAAAGGCAATTGATAGGCAGCACGTTGATGAGTTAAAAGTTATGCCCCTATTGAAAATGGTTCTTTCAAGTACCTACAGAGTTTCCCTTTATCCAAAATATTTTTCTTTGGATTGTTGCCATTCATGGAGTCGACAGAAATTCAGAAGCCGGATATTTTCCCGTATCCGATCCTAATAAAACCTATGTGGTGAAAGGACGTCAATAAAATCAATCCTAGTAATCTAATACTGATCAGACTACTTATTCAACGTAAAAGATGTAGATCTCTTTTAAAAAGCGCTTCTAATTATGATGGGGAGTATAAGGAGCCATCATTTGGAGAGTGAAAATCAATACTTCCAAAGATTCGGAGGTATTTTTCACGGCAAAACGCTGAAGACGTCTTCCAAGCGGGATGTCGAATTGGTCTTTGATTTATGAAAAAGTATAGCAGTATTTATGACTAAGATATAATACAAATGGATCTCGAAAGAGGAAATCAAAATTATTTCTCACCTCTAACTTGTACATTCCTGGGAGAAGGATCCTCCAAAATTCTCCGTATTTGGTGGTCTGGAAGCCAACGTCTCTACCCTTAATCTTGAGTGAAGCCTTCTCAACTGGGTTGCCATTCTCGTCCATCACGAAACCATGGACTCCTCGGTGAACTTCAGCCAGGAATTTCACGAGAGACTAATAGGACACCATCGAAACATTTAGTAATTTCAAAATGTTTTTCTAAACAGTATTAATTATTACTATTCCTTCGACACTATTGGCGAGGTTATAACCCGGTGGCTCTCCCTTCCACCTAACCTCATTTTTGAATTATATATTGTATAGACATAAGAATGGAAAAAAATCAAAAAATAGTTTGTTGATGGGGAAAATCTCCACAACTGAGAATTGGTTAAGAATTCACACGTTTCAATACGATAAGGGGGTGTAAAAACCGTAAAAACACGGAGATATGAAACATTTATTTATGCTCTAAACAATCACTAAATATGATAAATAATCTTAAATATCAAAAATTAAATAAAATGATTTATGCTTTGAATTAAAATTGAAAGAAAAAATGATAAACACATAATATTAAAATTATATAATAAGAATGATAATTAAAACATTACGCATTACCACAAGAGGAAAAATTAGTTCATAATTTGAAGATGAAAAGACGTAACTGAAATTCTATTTGTAATTTAGTCTTGTAAATAAGTTTAAATTTTAAAACGCTCATTTACTAATATTTGTATTTACCACACGGTTCTCCTCCCAGAATTGAGGAAGCTCCTTTGCGGGCGGATATTTGCAGCAAGACATTTCGATTGTCACTTCCATACAGCCGTACCAAACGTAGTTGAAGTCTTGCATTCCACCTGTGTAAATATAGAAGTAGATGATAGCACCAGTCCATTCATTTAGAGAAGAACAATAATCTATAAATAATACAGAAAAATCTCTTACTTTACTTCAGCGTAAATCAGATACAACGGCTGTCAAAATTTATATTAAAATTTAAAATTGTGAGAACGAAATCAAAAACGTTTATTTTATCACTGTTATTATTTTTTGGAGTTATACCACCTTAGTAAGGTGGATGCTTGGATTTTTCAGCGTTCGAGATTTTACAGTATCATTTGTATAAGCTGAGTATAGTTTTGTATTGCATGGATGAGACTGTACGAATAATCATTCTTCCTGAATATTATTTGATTGGCCATAATATCGTTCGACTACTTTTTTTTATTGGTTAGCAAATTCTGAAAAATCATAGAAAATATACACAAATGGCAAATTCTTTTCTAGTGAGTAACTTTGGGCAGTGCTTATTTTGCACTGGTCATCTCTGCTTGTTTTAGAGTACTCACACATGCATGAATAACCTTAAAAGAATTCCTTTGCCTAGCCCAAAAACAATGACAAATCTGCATTAGCTAAAATTCTTGTTTTCAAGGTTCATAATCATTATTAGGGCCTCTTTGTACTCATTGATGAAAATTTATGGCGTTACCTAAATTAGACAAATTAACTCTTAAGAATGAAAATTAATTGCCAGGAAATCAATCGGCAAGTCAATTACAAAGCCCATGGAGGCGTGACTACTCACCAGTTAATGGGTACCAAGAAGCACCATTCGTGATTCCATTTTCGAAGGCCGGCGTTCCAGGCTTGCAAGCAACGCCGCGATGCATCGTCGGGTGATTTCCAGCGTACGTGAGGGCGAGGTGCTTAAATACATCGTCGTCGGGTGTAAGGGAAGGTGTGGAAGAGTAGCTCTGAAATACTAGGCCAACAGCAAGAGAAACGACATTTCATTAGATTGGATAGTTTGGTTAATCACGATTTTCAATGACCTGAGGGTTTCAGAACTTCTAAGAATTTCATGCGGTGATTTTTTACCTCAGGAATAACACCTTCAGTTTCCACAATATCCATAGGATAGTAAATGAAATGTATGTGAAAGACAAAGCAATATTTTGCACGAATATCTTTTTAATAATACTCGCGATATAATTGGCTACCCAATTGATAATGAACGTACATATTTATACCTAAGACATGAGAATTTATATATGTTAAACATTGAGTTTTACATCTATAAATACACTGTTTAAGTTATTAATAAAATTGAAAATATGTAATACCCGCAGAAATATAAACACATATTTGAATAGGATCAGTTTCCAAACGTCATTTCCCTTATCAAACCGGACAATATTTACTGATTAAAGATGCATCACTATGACGAAAGTAATTGATGTTAAATCAATATTTTTCTAAGATAATTCCGTAAATCTCTCAACGTTGATAACAGATAGATATTTAATCTCAGTAAATTAAAAAAAATCAAAATTCTCCCCAACTCTACCATAGTTATTTGCCTTCATTATTTCAAGATTAAATGTTACTAGTATTTAAAATGGACTGATTCTTGTAGTTTTTATATATCAATAACACTGAGATAAACATAAAATCCGAATGAGTCTTACCTGCACATAGTGGCGAAGATCTGCAAATTCCTTCCGAGTGAAATGCACAAGAGAAGGAGTAAAATAAGTTTATGGATTTGAAACTCAAGTTCATGAACCACCGAAATGTCAGTTATGAGTTAAAATTTCGCAAATATATTTTTAGGGTACTATGATTAAAAATTAAACGGTAAAAGATATTTTTAATAACAGGAAACTATTCTAAGAATTCCATAGCGTTATAAATGCTTTCGAGATTGACAGGATTTGTTTTTCCTCACCTCTTCCATCGCCATATCTATATTACTCGTGTAAAATTTATTTTTCTTTTCCTTGAAAATAAACCAAAGAAGAATATTAATTCAAAATTGAATCAAGATGAACATCAGAAGCCGAATCACTGAAATATCTCGGACTCGGTGCAACTTCGGAGTAATGGGTTCCGAGTTCGGTTCCCGGCGGGAGCCTAATTTTGAAGCTGTCAAAAACACTACCATACAACAAAGAGCTAAAGAAAATGTCGAACTATTATAACGTTTTAGTATCCCAAGCATTATAATACCACAATCTTCATTCCGTTCGTTGAGGAAGCCACACGACGAAGAATTTTAACAGCGAAACAGAATTCTGATTCACTTCTCCACAACAACGTCTCCATCGTCAGTTATGAGGTAAATTTACGCGAAAGCACATTTCATTTAAAATAATAAATAAAGTCCTCTTAAACTTCCGTCTCGACAAGCAAAAACAATCCAGTCATTCCGAACCTTAACACGCAACATTTTAAGCAGCGGGCGTTAACGCGTCAAGTACCCCCAGAATCATTCCCATCGCTGCCCACTCAACGAAAAACATTTCGCACTTCCCCGCAAAACGATGCCCTGCATCTGCGCAAGGACAATGGGGCATAAATCGTCCTTCCGCCGTAATGAGCCCGTCTCCATGGACGTGGGAGACCCTAGAGTTACCTTTGGAAAAAAAAGAACGGGATTTTGGCGTGACTACACGCATTTGCTCTCAGCGCTCATTGCCCCGAACGTCGGCCCGAAATGCGGTGGAGAGGGAACAGTGATTACGGCCACGCTCCCTTTAAGTGCGGGGAGGAATTTCCAAGAAAGTGCTCCATTTTGTGTATCGTGCACTTACTGGAATTTGGCGTGTTGTCGAATGGATAGCTTGCGACCAGCGCTCCACCGTGCAGTCCTCCGGAGAGGGCGAATTGTATCTTGGACACCCACTCCTTCACTGCTTCCGTCTCCGGCTGGGCACGCTTGTTGTTCTGCTTGAAGTAGTCGGGGAAGTTGCGGTTCAAGTCGAATCCTCTGGCGTTGTATCTGAAGCGGAACAGTGCGGAGGTTCGATAAGAGAGATGAGAAAACGGGGATTTTAGAAGGTGGAGATGGAATGGAAAGGCGGGGATGAAAACAAGGGGATGTGCGAATATGCAAATATGCTATCTGAGATTCCTAGAATATTTCATCTAAAAGGAAATATATTAAGTATTTGATAAAACTGACAAAACACTCGGGATTTGCCATTATATTACAGAAAAATATTTTGGAGTAAAGAGAATAGCAGGTTTTAAAAATTATATTTCGAATGGCGTTCTACAAAATATGTCCAAGCCATATCCATTATATTTTTACCTATTTAGTTCAGTAACTTAAAGAATCGATTTTTTCTGAGGGAACAGAGATACTTTTAAATTCATTTCGGATGCCAATGAAAAGGCTCGGAAGAGAAAACGGAAAACTTTCTATGTTTTATTAAGCTCATTGCAAAAATTTTGGAACGTTTCGTTTGGAAACGTTTGGAACGTTGTTAGTATAATAAGGTGAAATGACTTCATTTCCAACGCGATAACATTTTAAAAGGAATGTTTCGAATAAAAGATTAATTATTTTCAAAAATAATGGTTCGGAATATAGAGCAATGTATATTGATTCAAAATATTTTTAAAATGCTCGTATCATTCAAAATTCCCAATGTGACTCAATGGAGAATTAATATTTTGTAACATTTTTTATTGTTAAAAAACTTGCGAATATATCCGAATACTTTTAATTTGACACACTATGCGGAATCGGCTTGATTATCCAAAGAAAAAGAGAAATCATGCTATATTATAAGCTATTTTAATCAACCCTTAACTTATAACTGCGAATAACGGAATACTTGGTCTTTCAAACGATCCTAAGATTAGCGAGGATGAAGAGGTGAACTTCGGAGCAAAGCGCCTTATGGTTAGATGACCGGTGATACACAAATGAATCGCGGGTTGCCTAATCACCAGTCATCCACGTCAGCAATATGCTCTGCACTTTCGACGGGAAAGTGCGCTTTAAAATGTAAATTCTTAATCACCTTGGGACTGGTCATCTAGCAGGTTGCCGGTTCTGCCGGTTAATGAGACGTTTACTTATACACTAATTTGATAAGATTCGTAGCCGATAACAAAGCCAATGGAAGAGTGACTCCTTACCAGTTAATGGATTAACCTATATAAATGGAAAAACTATTTCCAAGGCATTATGAATAAAAAGTGGAGAAAAGTTTTGTTTTTGTCGCGTATTATTCTACATTGATTTATAATAATACACTTTCTACTAATACCTCCAATAAAGCTTACTTTCAAATGTGTGGGATTATTTATTTCATCTCGTTTAATATATTCTCCATCTCGATACTTCATAGATTATATGAGAATTGACGCATAAAACGTAATAAGTTTGAGTTTGCGAAGATTTTAAAATGTCTTAAAACACTGAATAATAAACTACTGAAATTCTCGAAATAGTTTGTTTTTTCTTCAAAGAATTTTTTGCTAAAATAAGATTTTCTCTAAGTAGAATGTCTCGTTTTTTGGCAATGATTTTTCTGGTAAAGTATTAAAGTACAAAGAGGAAAATGTGGAATATGCTAAATAAACGTGCAAACTATAAGTAATAATATTGTATTGACAGTAAAAATGAGCGGCCAAATATATTTGATAGTCAATAATCGGCGAAAGTTATACGTTAAATTGTAGCATAATAAAAAAAGCTCATAAGAGTTCTTTTTCGAAACAAAACCAAATATTTTGATACCCTTCCCACAGACGAGAATAATTCGATTTTCATACGTTTCGTCTGGCTTATAAAACGGTTAGCAGAAATAAAATTTAGGAGAAGGCTTTAATATAAAACATAATCCGGAGGAATCAGAAAAACGACGCATAAAAAGAGACGGCAGAGGATGGCCATATCGTCGAAAGAGCGCGGCTATTACAGTGGAAATAGGTTGGCCCCATTCCCAGAAAAAAAATGACCGGCGCTAGACTTTAAGTATGATGGAATGAATTTGAAGGGGACATGAAGAGATCAAGGAAGCCAAAAGAGGGCAATAACAGATGAAGATACATGAATGAGATGGTCAAGAGAGAGAGGGAAAACTACGTATAAAGCGTTTCATTTGCTGGCATTTGCTGATAGAGATGATTTATCATAATAAATTTTAAGATTCAATTATTCACTTGACCGTATTTTTTAAGAATCTAAGGCGATACTTTTCCTCTAACAATTCTTCAGAAGAATCACAAAGTTCTTTCTATGAACGTAAGCAAAATTTCACTGGGTTGCTTAATCTCGTTATATACATTGATCTTCTCGCCATATTTCTTACGAAACTATTTTGAGCAGGTACATGAAGTCAAATAGCAAATGCATTATCGTTTAAAATCCTTATTGTAAATTTCATCTCGAATTTCGACATTTTATAACGTAGCAACGACTTTTGAATATATATTTCCTTATATGTATATTAATATACTTTCTTGGACTTCAATGTAGTTCAATGAATTGTCCGTGAACTTTTCATAGCACAATGATAACTTTGATGAGGATCTATGAAGAAATTGAAATTTTCCATTCCAGAGTAAAACGATTTAATGATTGTAATACGTCCAATCTCAGGTCTACATTTACAAAACGATAGCCATTGGCATTAATCTTTGAGCAGTCGTTTAGTTTCATTTAGTTTTATTTTCAACTTTATGTTCTACCATGGGCACAATTCAGTATCAATACGGGTTTGTCCAAACCAATCTATTCTCTACTTCTTTTTCTTCAGATTCAGCCTGAACAAGTCGATATTTAACTGAGATTTTTCAATATTATTTGATATTTTTAGATTTTTAAGCACGAACATAACTCAATTTAATTTTTCCCTTAAAGTCATGAAAATCCAGTAGAAGGAATTTCAAGGGCTCTCTTTATTATTGGGATGTCGATTGAGCTATGATTGAACTATGAATTATTCATACTAGTCCTGACTTACTAAGGGCATATGACAAAAGAAAATAAATAACCAATATTTTGCTAAACGTTAATGGCAAATAAAAGAAAATACATCTCGTAGCACTTTGATTGAAAATTATGAGAAAGTTAAAATTCATAACTTAAATAATTTCTACATAAATAAAAGGAGAGATATTATATCGTAGTATAATCAATCGAAACAGACCTAAAGTATTTAATCATCGGTTACCATGCATTCAAAGGATTGTGACTTTATTACGCACGTTTCACACGGACTTTCACGCGATTGGTTTTAAATTATTTAGTTTTCATTCGGCAACGTAATTTTTTTGACGGCCCACTCAGTTTCGGCAGATCAAGGATAACTTGAACCCAGCTGGATCAACGATTTCCTCAGAAACTGAGATCCTCTCCAGTGGTATCTTGTGGAATTCCATACTAACAGATCCACTAATGATTGGAGCTTATAATTACCGTTATTTTGCACAAATATCGTTCATTAGTCAGTATTTATCTTCCGCCAAGATACGCTGATTGGCGAAAGAATAATGCATCGTGAAGGAAACATATCAATGGCGTGAAAGCGAGCACTACAGAAAAAACTATCATTAAAAGAAGATTACGAAATTAAAACGAAGTATTTATTTACCACAGTAAACGTGTTTCTATTAATTGGAGTCACACCACCTCTGGAATGACCTCTATACTTGTACCTCTATTCATTCGTGATGCAAATGAGCGTATTTATCTTTCTATACCCCATAAATAACTTACTTCTCGGTCTGCAGATTATTTGCATCCATTAAAATTGACAATTATCATTCGAAGGAAACTATGTTAACGAGGATGAAGTTCATTTTCGTTAAAACACTTCCGTTAAAATTTCAATTGATTCCACGCTCGTTATTTCTGATTTTAGATTTTAGCATACGATAGAGCGCCCAGAATTTGCAGCGTTGCGCTGGAGATTGAGGTTGTCATATTTTCTTTCCTCACCTGCCCTGTCCTCCTCCGCAGGTTCCTTCTCTCGCCACTTCGAACCCATCCGGATTCATGGAAGGCAGGATGTGGATCCTGGTGTTGTCCATCAGCCACGTGATGTAATTGTCGTTTCCGTAGCTGCTGACCAGGTACTGGGGAGATTCAAGAGGAGGACGTCATTTAGAGAGATGGCGTCGGTAATGAAACCTCCGAGTGTGTTTCGACGTCCCTTTTATAAAAATTGAAGAGGAATAAAAAAGAAGGGGTACACTCACGTGGATGAGATGCAGCATCATCTCCCGTCCCACCGCCTCGTTTCCGTGCATGTTGGCTACATACTTGACGTCTGGCTTGCCCACCATGTGCTCGTAAGGGGAAGAGGAGACGACCATGACCCATAGGTCGCGACCTGAAGTAAAAAGAAAAGAGGTGAGTTACGTCATTGGCGTCGCATTTATGGATATCAAAATCTTCGCCTGCACGACATCAAAGAGGGGATGCAAAGAAGGCAGTAATGCAGTTCCTGGAAACATCTTTAAGCGAAAGGGAGAATATCTCCGCTGAACTTTTATAGAAACATTTACAGTATATTTTCTTTTATAGAAAATATTTATTCTACATTTTCCCGCTTATCAACTATTCATCATATATCAGTCGATAAATGATAATTATATTTTGCACATGATTTTTTGTAATGTACTTCATACATTCGCATGAAATACTCCACGTATACCAAGAGAGGAAAATGTCAAACTATTTTATTCAGAGATAATTGAATTTTATCAACTATTATTTTTAAATATATTATGAATAAGCCATTTATAAAATATATTCTTAAATTATAACTTATATTACGTAGTTAAAATGTGGCGTTTTCTGAGAGTGATCTAATAATAAATCTTAGAAAAATGAATAATCTAATTTACTATAACTTCTCTATTTCCTTTTCATCTCATTTCTATCTTAGAAACACGAATAGTTCGATAATGGTTTTACGTATTCGAACACCTTATAGTAATGCATATTAAGTTTCCTTAATTTAGACAAACTTAATTTACCTTTGCGTTGAATATCTTAACGGTTTATTTTCAACGGTATTTTCTGAGTCAACTAGTTATTCGTTTCCATGTACTCACGAGCAGGCAATGACGATCGGCTTACGAAAATACGAAATGCGTATACGAAGGAAAGGCTGTCTAATGTATGGGTCTGAACCGGGCTGTAGATACAATTCTCTTGTTCTCCCAAAACGAAAAGGGTTGATAGTCCTAATCATAGAATCAGTAAGCAATGCTTGACAAACTCGTCATAACCAAGGAATTTCTAATCACGCCCATGATTTATCTCATATTACCTTCGTTTATATTATATTTCAGAAAAATTTTATTTGTCCATTACGATAAATTCACAGTCATTGACGGATCCAAAAAGGGGGTCTGCGAAGAGGGTGACCGCCCATCTTCTGGGTGGTTTTGTACTATTAGCAATTTCCCCTAGTTCTAGCGAAAAGAAAATCAGTTTGTGAAGTTTTTCCAGAATTACTATACATCTACTATATTTATCACGACAAAATTGTATAAAAAAAAGTACTTTTAGGTAAGTTCGTAAGCAATTTTTTTCAATCGTCCTCCTTTCCCTTGGTAAGTTCACCTCCCCCGCATGGAGAGTTTCTAGGGTTGTTTGTAGGGGATCATAAAAAAACGACAGTAGTGTTATTACTATAAATAAATTCCAAAAGAATAAACTTTCTAGACATCACCAAGTTACTCAATAGGGCGGAAATTTAATTTACGAATCAAATCGTATTTAATTGAAACGGAAATAAATTGAAATCGATGGGGTGGGGTTGATATTTCGCGCTATCTGGATATAACACGAGCGTGCCCTACATCTTTGGTATTATTTCAAAATAAATCTGGAAAATGCAGGACATGCGCGAGAGGGGGAGATGTGAATATGCAAAATCCGTCTGGTGAAGCCCCATTTGGAAGTAATGGAAGGAGGTTAGTTCGCCAGGCGGATTTCCATTAAATATATGACCCAAATATGTTTCAACCGAGATGGACCTATCTCTCAGACCTTCTCGAGATTGCGAGGATGAATCGCGCAAGAAAACTTTTCCTGGAAACATTTTAGAATAAAGTTTCACGATGACGCGCGACCGCCTCATCTTGTCGTTGCCCTCTCTAATAAATACGCTCATTCATTACTCTCGGAAAATACTCCTTTTGCTCTGTTTTTAACTTTTTAAAAAGCTGTGACTCCTCGTATAACCCTGCTTACAAACATTTTGGGTAACGATGGCGTTTTTTGACGTTTCTCGTGCTAGGATGACGAATGTTTTGGTGGTGCTTGCTCATGAGCGCGAGAAAAAAAATTCAGAAATGACCGAAGCTGTATGGTTTAACAAACCTTCCTTAGCTATTAAAGAGAGTGGTATTTTATAAGTGCTAAGTTGTAATTTAGGATGAAAACTTTCAAGAAACAGCATCTCGGCCAGCGAATGTATCGGAGTTGATTCAGGAACGAAAGATCGAGTCGAAGAAACACTGCACCGCTGAATGCTACGAAATATTCTATTCTTGCCAATTCATACGTGATTATTTTAGTGAGATGTAAGAGAAAGGAATTTTTGTGAATCGATTGGAGTTTAATTTTGTTTTAAGTTGAAGTTTTGAGTAAATAGAGTAGAGTTTTATTGGAATAAACGTTACGGAGTGTTGTCGAACCTAGAACCTTTGGGAAAGCAAAGAAGGAGAAGCAGCGGATTATATGTTTGTTCCAAAAAAGGACATCAATTAAAATATTTAGCGAAATCTTTGGCATGCCAATGAAATACAAATGATGCAAAAGATATCAGAAGATAAGAATTTTGCGGAAAATTTAAGAACTGAATTGAAAACGATTTCAAGCTCAATTAATCAAAACTTATATTAATTTACGGATGAAACGGGTACCCACGAACTTGAGAAAATTCAATGCAAAGCGATACGCTTCGTTAAAAAATGCTACGAGAAAAAGGTGAGAATCATAAAGATGCTCTCAGATACAGGTTGGGCATCATTGAAAGAAAGGCGGTTAGAAGCTAGGTTGCGACTCCTTAATAAATTTAGAGAAAGCACGTTTTCCCATGACGTAATTGATATTATGCGACCCCCCTGTTACTTCGGCCGATCCGACAATGAGAGCAAAATAAGAGAAATAGACGCTAGAACAAGTCGATTTAGGAACTCATTCTTTCCGCGAACAATACGCGATAGTAATAGGCTAAAAAAGTAGCTCAATCGATTGGTGTTTACACCCCCTGCCACACGCCGAAAGGCGGCTTGCAGGGTATTCATGTAGATGTAGATGTAGAAGGGTAGACCATTTTATTATTCACTTTGATGGGTAAAGTGGAAGAAAAAGACCATTAAAGATTAATTAAGATCATTAAAAAGTTTTATGTTTAAAGGTAAGAATTTATTAAAAAAAAAGGCAAAGAAAAGTGTTTCTACTTTTATGCCACAAGAGCATTTCCATGTTATCTTCCTCGGGCGCTTCAAGGATGATTCATTCATTTTCAATAAAAATTCAGTTTATAATGATTAGAATTGATTTAGGAAGCAAACAAACGTGCTTATGTAACTCGGCATATCTTAAAATGCCCGAAAGAACATCTGTAGGCTATTTCATTTGCTCGTTTATCAAATAATACGTTAATTTCGGTTATACACGCAAAGATAAATAGACATTTAGGCGAAATATGTTTGCTGAATACACATATTTCGAGTTTTGATATATTTCCTCGAATTTTCTTAATTTTTGGAACTCAGATTCTAAGTAAAATAACCTTGTCATGTCATCACTACTGTTACTATACTCATATGCAATGAGTTTGAGTCTCTTTGCCTAAAAATGAATGGATCACGAGTGATTCACATTCGTGTTAATGTTGGCGGTTACTGAGATGCAGATGTAGATACGCTGGATAGCTCGGATAAACAAAAGAAGGAAATCAATCACTCCCTTCCTTCCCCTTAAAAACCCGAGAGAACCACGAGGGATTTTTCGACCGTAAGAGGGAACAGGAAAACACCATTTTCCCATGTCGTCCACGCACGTTGCAGCGGCGGAGGTACAAGACAATCCAATCAGACGAACGTGTCACAATCGCCTATTCCCCAACCCCGCAGCTGGTGGACGCCGTCGTTGCATCTGTTAGCAAATTGCTTCTGGAGACGGATCCAATCGACGTGGCGGCTCAGACTTTCCCAGCTCTCGAGGAAGTGTATCTCTTCTACATCTCCCTCTGCCCAAAATGGTTGGGGGAAGGGAAATGACCTTGGGGAAGGGCCGAGAACGTCCGACGGTTGTAACCTTGACACTTCGATGGCGGCCTCCGCTCGGGTCGCAGGTGTTTCTGGTCTGCGCCGCAAGAGTGCGCGCGCGGCGCCGTCGGAGGAAAACGAGTGGGAATGAAGATGAACGAGAGAGATATTTGGCCGCGTATCAGTGTCCGTCCGTATATCGATAGTCGCTCTGCATGTCGGATGAAATTCAGGCTCTCGATTAGGCGAGTTTTTCACTCGTTTCTGCCGTTGGGATTCGCTCCGTACCCTGTATGCCAACTACGGGTCCATCTCGTGACGAACTATCGGGTTATTATTTTGGTGGATATGACCGTTTCTGAAGCATTGAAAAACTACGAGTATTGATAAGGCGGATGCACATATTTATACGGTAATAAACTCAGGCAAACTACATTAATGGTAAGCGGATGTGTGCAGGTTGAACAGGTTTTGTCTGAACAGTATTTATTCAGGGGTCTCGTTTGAATCTTATATCCCCAACTATAAGATACTAAAAGCTTTGAAAAGGAAATGACGATAGGTAAAAAGAAAAGTAAGGTTATTTACGATTGCTTACTTCACTTATTTCAAATGCTATCAGCGGAGAACGTCAATGTAAGTGCAGCAGAATGGCCCTGTAAATAGCACTCCTTCGATATTAGATAAAGAGAAACGTAATGAATATCACTAAATAGTATCAGCTGAATATATTATACTAACACTAATCAAAACTGAGGACAGCAAAGCTTGTCATTCTAATACCAACTGGATATTCACATTGTATTTATCTGCAGGATAGTTTTTATTATACCAAATTTTCCCTCGTTCTTTCTCTATTCAAAACTCTTACAAGACTGAATACCTAAATTTTCTCTCTAATAAACTTTTCGGAAAGCTAAAATTCCAAGAGGGATACAATGAACTGAAAGCTGTCGTGGTACTTTATCTGGAGTTCTAAATCTTGAAGTTAATCATACAAAATATACCACTTCTGGTATGATAGATTTACACAAAACTACGCTTCAGAACATTAATATTTTAACAGTGATTTCGCATATCCAATACTGATTACACGGGAATATATTATTGTAATATGATGATAGAATTGCGCTTCCGTTTGAACAATAAAAGAATATTTTTAATATCCGCTTGCGATTGCTCCTGTTATTTGAAGACATATCAATGTCTCATCATATCTCCGTTTACAAATTTTTTAGTTTTGTAAAATGCTCTTCCACTGTGAAATTTAGCTTTAACTAGCCCAATATTAGTCTCTTAATTATTCAGTCGCTACAAATACGAAGATTCTCTTCTTCATCCTCGATTCATGCGCTTATTCCACGGGAAAGACAGAACGAGAGCGAAAGTCTTCTCAACAGCATACGAAAAATGTTCTTTCCTTCACGGTACGTTGTGCATGTAGGTACAGCCATCTCGGAGAAGCCTGTTTCACTTTTTCAGAGGACGAGATTTTCTACCACATCAACACCTCGAGCGCGCCCAAGCCAAGGGTGAACCTGCCTCACTTCCCCATCCCATCTGCCCACTCATCCCCACTCCCATTTAGCGGGACTCTACTAGCTCATCTTCCGGGATCGACGTTCGCACCTGCAGGCACGTCATACTCTCTTCCGGGCAGGATGGCCCAAGATGTGGAAATCCCTCCTACGGACCGAAATCAGTTATCGATCGGAAACGAGAAGGAATCTTGATACTTTAATCATACCTATCGGCTTATGGTTTTTGTTTTTTGTATGACGTCATATGAATTCTGTATCACGTTTTACATGAATATTTTACATTTCCTTGTAGTGGTGTCAATTGAATAACATATTTTATGAATGTCTTTCATTTCTATAAATTCAGTAATTAATATTTTGCGTCGTAAACTATAAATAGATATTGTTTCAACGAGGAATCATTTTGATCTAAATTTCTTCATTAAAATTTAAATATTGTTGTCTTATTAATGAAATTTTGGAAAATGCAATTATAATTCTCGATTGTTAATATCCCTGGGTAAAATATTCCTTTGATTTATCTGTTCCAAAGAAGAATAGCCTTTTCTGGTATCATTGTAAATTATGCATTATAATTTTAAATTTTAAAACTTTGTCATAGGTTAAACTTTCATTGTCTGATGATGATACACTATTTCTGATAATGTTCGGAATCTTAGACAGTAATCTGTAAATTTTTTTGTTCATAAACCAAATTTGAGTTACACAGACCGGGAACGTATTATTATACACGTTGTTATAACTATCGGAAGTTTTATTTTTGCAACATCACGGCTTCCCTAGTTTCAATTGACGTATCTGCCCTTGCCTTATTTTATCATTTCTTATTTTTCATATGCTAATTATAATGTCGACCTAGATTACACATTAATGTCATCCCTGAAAAAGTAGAATCTACATAAAAGTCGACCTCTAAAATTCGTCTTTAATAATGGGTCGAAGAACTGGAAAACGGATTATTATTTTGGCATACACAATAATTTTTTATTTCCATCAATACACTCAAGAGCTTTCTGTTCGGCCCCCAGTATGTGCAAGAAATTTCTGCTTTTCCTTTTTTCATCTTCCAGCCGGTTTTCACCCCTACTTTTTCTATCATTATCTTATCGACAAAGTTACATTAATCAATAGCCTTACATAAAGCGTTTCTTATGGGTTGGTAGCATCAAGACGCTCCGGCTACCAATTTAACTTACATATTTATGACCGTGGATAAGTAATCACGTCGATGACCATCTTCAACTTCTTGACTACGAAAGTGAATGCGAAAATGGGGATATAATGATTAATGACGCATAACTTGTTTTGCGCACGCTTTTATTTCGTCTCATAAATATACATCGCTTCGTCTTCTCGCCAAGCCTCGTGGACATCTGAGGATGCAATTCCATGAAATTTAAAAACTTATCCTACTCGAAATTACGGTAGATAGATGATAGATGGGATACCTTTTCAAACCATCGGTATTGGGGTACCGGTTTCATCCTTTATTCATGCTCTTTACCATTAATTACCGGTAAACTATAGTTGCCAATCGAGAATATCGAAAGTAAGATACATAATTGAGGAAACTAAATTACACATTTGGAAACTGTAGCGCACTTATAAAATCAGCAGATGCACAATAGATACCTAAAATTATTTGCTTACAACTGTACTTCATTCACGTCTAAGGATTTTATTGTCCTTTGCAAACTATGCCAGTTAATTATGTCAAAAGCATTCCCCCGAATGTTTTTTAGAATTTCTTTTCTTCCGGTAGTTTTACGTTTTTACAAATTACGATAATTATCGAATTTCGTGAAAACGTAATTTATTGGAATTAGTTAGAAAGTAACAATGTAATATCAGTGACAGAATAGACTAGCAATACCGAGGACAGGGCTCAAATCCTGGATAGGGTATGGTTTTTTGTGTACGTCAATGAAAGGTTAGTTGTAAATTGCAATATTGGCGTAATTCGTCCAATAAAAGACTTGATGATAATAAGAGTGTGATTCTGTGACAGACTTATTCGTAATTCAAACTTGATCACCGCTATATCTCTTGCATAAATCCCGACTATAGATCTCGCACTGGAATTTCGCTTTTAAAGTTCAACAACGGAGAGTACAATACACATAATAGAAAGGATTATCTAGTACGTAAATGGACCTGATGTTATATAAATAATGTTCATGAATAC
Organism: Pachydiplax longipennis; assembly: GCA_036926295.1. Lineage (NCBI taxonomy): Eukaryota > Metazoa > Arthropoda > Insecta > Odonata > Libellulidae > Pachydiplax > Pachydiplax longipennis. The sequence goes on along the minus strand of JAVFKF010000004.1, from coordinate 34,620,285 downwards.
AGAAGGGCTCTAACAGTTATTTTCAAGACTTCGAGGAAAACACATAATTTGTATGTAGTTATTTTGACTGTCAATCATCCACACGAAAGCCAAATACTCCACGGATAACTGCAAATCTTCAAAATTAGAGGCGGGTTACGGATGATACGAGAAATATGCGAAACCTGTATTGAGGCTGAACAAAAGTGAAAAATGGGAGGATCACGTACACTCAAATGAGAGCAAGAGATAGCGCACTTCTCCCGGTGACAGATGGCGAGCGCTGTTTAGATCTTCACGAAAAGTAACGGTACAGCTGAAGTGTCTAACCAATGGAAGTCGTATTTAAATCTCGCCTTCTACGAGACGAATCCTTCTCAAGGTTTTTCCTAATTTGAATTCGAGCCCCATTATTGAGCAACGACCACTGAGAAATGCGGAAGAGAAGCTTTATGTATTTGCAACGGTAAAAAGGGACACAAGAACGAACGTACACATTTGACTGGCGCAAGGCGCCATTTCGATGAGTTGCCCGGCCAAAAGGAAGGTCATGAAATCGAACTGCGAAGAACCCAAGTGAATAACTCGGAAGGTCGCGAAAGAAATTCTTCTTTGAGTCGTCCATAGGGGTGGTTGGCGTCTTGCGAAACAGAATTATGATTGATTACAGAAATACGTTTAATCGAAGATATCCTGGCTGGAAAGTAATGGATAAAAAACTATCCAGGCTCATAAATCTATAAACCTGGAAACTTTTTTCATTGACCTTTCGACCTTGCAATTAAATTGATCTAAATAAAAAATTAAAATAATACATTTAAATATTTATACAGAAACTCTTATAGCATTATACTTTTTTCTACTGATATTAAAAGTAAGCATATATATATACACAAAGAAGCTGAGTACTCTTTACGGTACTATGCAAGTAGTTACAGAGATAACTATAGGTTAAAGTTGAAGTGAAAGGGTTGAAGAAATATAGATTGAGGATCAGGAATGAAATTTCATTGTTATAAAATGAAAGTAGGACGAAATAAATAGAATTATATAAATGTCAGTGATAATTACGATTAATAATAATTGTTAATAAAATTCATTCATAAGAAAATGTTCTTAACGTCCTTCGGAAATATTCTCAGAATAAATTACTTCCAGCTACGTACAGAAAAGTTACAAGTCATATATGAAAACTTCTAATTTTGATTGAGCATGTTATCCCTTATTAACATGCAATATATTTCACTATTTTTCGCGCCTTGATGATTAAAATCACCCTAATTATCTGCTTTAGGTTAGAATAATAATCGCCAAGATATACTAATTCCCAAAGATAAATAGAAGTGGAAAATATTTGCATTTATTCTCGGGAAAACAATTGTGGTAAGTCTAAATTTATGTAATACCCTGTAAGCTGTCTTTCGGCGTGTGGCAATGTATCACCTTTATCCTGATCCTACACAAAAGTAGAAAGGAACGGCCGGAGGTCTATTATAACTTTACGTAATTCAAGTTTATTTAAGTTGAGAGAGAAATAATGCTTTTCAATGTATATCCCGAAAAAGTTACATTTGTCTTTGTAAATCAATAGAAATTGCAACTATATTTCAATTCGCTTCTTTCGTTTCCAAACCCCTTAGGAATCGGTGGAGCTCTCAAACTGGAAGGAGAGATTAAATCAATGCCACTTCTTCCGCTCTCACGCTCCCTCTCTCTCTACTATTCTACTGCTACATATATATATATATATATATATATATATATATATATATATATATATATATATATATGAATATACATATATATATGCAGAGAAAGATCATCTTCGCAATGAGAAGTAAAATGATTTATCCGTAGCAGTGGAAGGAAAGGCAAAACGGCGAATTTGGGAGTCAGGCGTTCCCCGGAGGAAGAGAGAATGCTTTTTTTCGCCTCTGCCCGTTATGCGGCGTCCGAGTGGAGATACGAAGGAGATGGAAGGAGGGAAAATGTTATAGAGGAAGGTTTTATGAAGGAAAGGGAGAGAGAGAGAGAAAGGTTATACCCTTGGGAGGTCGTTGTGCCATCGCCCAATTCCCCCGTCTCCCAGATTCCAATCTCCCTTTCATGATATACCACGTATTCACTCATCCCCTTCGATGACATTCGAATGCCCTCCTGCCCATACACCCTCACAAAAGATGCAGGAATATGAATAAAGATGTGGCTACGGACATGTTTTCGTTTACACCGCGTTGTAAAGAAGGAATAAACAGTCTGAAGAGGGTTGGTCGGCATATCTCCTGGATGTCTTGCTTAAAGGTTTAGGTTATGTGCAGGTAGAAGGACTAAGAATGGAGGAAAGTAGGCTTTTAAAGACGCTCATGAATCGTATCGTGGTGCGGTGAAGTTATTATTTGGATGCTGATGCGTTATGAATGTTACCTTCAACGACTTTAATGCTAGGATAACTTGAGGGGGAAAGGATATCGGGTTTTATTACTATGAAAAAAAAGATGACTCAAAAAATTATGCAAGTCTCGATAACTTACTACTTCTTCTCAAACCTCAAATTTTATAAACTATTTGGAATATTTCATACTCGGACAACATAGAATGTTTTTTCGTTATAGTAAATTGAGCTCAAATTCAGAGATCTATCGGGTATTAATCGAAATATTTCATTGAAGGTGCTAACCAAGCATTTCGAAAATAAAAAATTATCAGTCGGTTTTTAATAACCTCATTTTACAAGTATGAGTCGCCTAAACGAGAAAGATAAGACTTAGGTGTTAAGCCAACGTTAAATAATTAAAGAAATCGCCGTTTCAACTTTGTGGTAGCACTCGATGATGAGAGAGGAATGGTGAACATGGCAAAATGTGAAATTTGCGTTTTGATTCCATAATCATCATTAATGGATAGATTTATTATTAGAAAATAAATAAATAATAAATAATAGACGCTAAAAAAGAAAATGTATTTTTCTAATAAGCGAGGAAAGAATTTAAACTCGTACGATGGAAATGATATCAGAATTTATGAGAAAGAGACCTATTTTGTCATACTTTGTGCCGTGATGATTAGACTATTATAATACTTCTATTGATTCTGGTGATTAATTGCTGATGAAACCAAATCGCTGGTGTGGAAAAGCAATTCCTATATTCCAGCCTAAAATGATTTCTAAAACTTATACAAAAAGGTAAATAAATTTCCACAAAAAACAGCGATTTCGATCCGATTAGGACCCTAAGATCAACATAGTAGCAGTGCAAAGAGCCGTCCTGAGGTCGTATCAAAGTTTAATACTCTCAGAGAGCCTCCATTGCCCCAATTCCTCCTGCAACGTCAGTTGACATACGGGCATTGAATTCCTGCACTAGGAACGATGCCCATCGGACTCCTTACATAGCCCCCATGCATCTCTTCCGCACCCACTTCGATTCTTCACGGCCTTTCCCTCTCCTTGATCCCGGCGTTTTTTTCGGAGCCGGCGACCGACTCTCCCAAGACATCCCTTGGGTTACGGCGCCGTGGGCGAGAGTAACAGTAAAAAAAGAGAGGGAAGGGTGAGGTGAACAACCCCGTTGGGAGAAGGAGAGATTTGGTTCTCCGTCTAGGTGCTTCGGATATCCGAGTGGGTGGTGCGGGTGATGGGGAGGGAAGAGGAAGCTGATTGGTCGACGAGCGAAGGGGTCTAATGGGGCACTTTTTTCTACGGATGGTTTCTTCCCGAGCCTTTTCCTCTCCGCTGAGTTTCTACTTCTTGTGAGCCGAAAACTTTTGCTTCTCCTTCGCGGGATGGATCATTTGACGGTGTGAATGTTGCAGACTGTTACGGTCTGCTATGGTGGTCCGAGGATGAGTTGTAAGGAATATGAGATGGAAACTTCGTAGATCTATGCGGAGTTCATTTCGGACTAGTTTAGCTGTCGAAGTGTTTAAAAAGAATTCTGTGTAAATCTAAGAAGAAACATTTTTTATACATTATGACTTTTCGTCATATGACGCCTGCACACTCTGTTTATAAGTTATAAATGTCGCTATATATACGTAATAAATAATGAATGATATTTACTATTATGAAAGTAATAATTACGATGATAAAATGGTCACTATTCAGGCAAGATTCGAGCTGGAATGCCTTAGTTCCATTTTACCTATTGACAATTATATTGAACTGTATTATTATTATTGCTAAATTATTGATAATGTATTTCATTTAAAGTTAAGTAGGAACAAGGGAAACTTAACAAAAAGTTGTGGATTGAAATAAACTTTAGAGGAAAACTAGAAAAAAATGATTCTCAGTAAAACATTCAGAAGGAAGGGTGATGTGAAATACCCGTGCAAACCTACATTTACATATGGCTAAAATTTATGAAGCAATTGAGCAAAGCAATTGATAGAACTTACTGCTATCTAAAGTTGCGTAAATAATAGTGCCCAAACGCTAATTTTGTGTGTATTATCTCCATCGAGCCATTTGGCAAAGTTTGATTTTCCAAAAATTATCAATATTCATACGTGTTTAGGACCCGCGGTAAAACTCCGTCTCATTGATTCACAGAAAAATTGAGGTAAGATAAATATTTCCCTTAATATGTATGATAAAATATAACATACCCTGTTTATAATTAATTAGACATCATTTAATTACTAAAACAGTTGAAGAATTCTGTTATCTTACATCACACAAATATCCCAATCGAAATTATGTAAAACGCGCTTGAGTGAAATAAAAAGCCACGACGCTCTGACTCCCTCAGCTATGGAGAATTCCAGAGGAGGAAGAGAACTTAAAAATCTCTTCATTTTCATATGTATGAGGAATCTTAAATCATACTTTCAGAGGATTTCTGAGAACTACCTTAAGAGAAATCTCTTCTGGCAAAAATATTTTAACGAAGGTATTATCTTACTCAGTAGATATTCCTGCTATGACCCCCTAATCAAACGATTTCTTGGAAAGTCTTATTCCATATCTACTCCCTTCTATGAAAATCTTTCAAAGAGCGAAGGAAAATTTACGTAGTTTTTTACGTAAAATTTATCCGAGCCTTTTGAATTCTGATATGAAAAATCGTGAAATCGTTTGTATGTGGAACTCAAGTTATTACTTTAAACCATTTATTTCAGAACCTAAACATTAAGTTTTAATTACCTAAATATCATTTTTAACCTAAAACCATAATATTAAGACCACTACAAATGTAGAGCACTGAGTCCTTTGAAAAGATTTTTGAAATACTAACGGAGTTCCCAGAGGAAATGGTAAGAATATAGAAGTACGTATAGAATTTTTCGTGTAATAGAATTGGTATGTACATACATGCATTAAATATATATCTGTTTATCGACGTAATGAATTAAATCTGATTGATTATCTTTTAGACAAGAGGATAGTATTAAATCGTTCAACGTCATTTCACCATGGACAGTAACAGCACTACATGCTGTAAATCAAATGTAATTGTTCATAAGTTTTGTATAGTTTACAATGTTTATACAATAAGGTAAAGTGTAAGATATTTTACCTTAAATGAATAAATACGCATGTGATCGTATATCAACATGTGATTCTCAGTTATAGATCAACTGTTTCTGCTCGTACTGATTGGATGAAGATTTTGATGTATTGAGTGGTTGCCAACGGGCAAGGATACCCTATCAGTACCTTTTTAGATTATAACAAAACTATTAATTTCACTTTACATCTTGTAGTTACTATTCAGCTGTCTTTTGAGGAAAGAGTGATCTTGATACCAAATTTGATTTTTTTTCTTTTTACATAAATTTCCTGAGCTCAAAGAGTACACAGATTAAGCAGATCATTGACTAATCCTTGAGCAAGAATGTAAAAAAATTCGCTAAAAATACTTCCAAACTGATGCGTGGATTCTTTTCCTATATCAACAAACATATGAGACAGGTAGATCAAGACATATAGTACCTTCACCATCCATTCCAAAACGTCACCAAATAAACGCACAATTCAGCAACGGAAAACATCGCCTTAGATTAGGTAGAACGCGGGATAACATTTCCGAAAGATAGACGCACGATTTATGGGGTATTAGGAGAGCAAATAGACCATCCATAAATACATTCTGGACCCAGCTCGCCTACATAACCGATCTGTTCCGTACGGGGCCTCGAGTCGCGTGACAGCCAGCGGATGAACATTAATATAAATTAAAACTGAGGTGCGCGACAAGCAAAAACACTCCCCTCGCAAGGCTGACTTATTGCCCGCGAGGGATTTCGTTTTTTTGCTGACGATGAGTGGCGGCGCCGAACGCCGGTGGGGTAATTTATTATAACGCTATATTTCCTACATTCCATCCCGAATATCGCTCGACGCGGAAGGCGCCTCCGGAGGGGGGGAACACAACGGTGGATCACTCCGCATTCTTCAGTCAATTTGAGAGTGGAACTCGACGTAAAAAGTTGCCCGAGGGAGGGTTTGGACTTCCCGAGGAAACGGACGAAGATCGAAAGCGATTGTGACGAAAGAAAAGTATCCGAGGACGTATTTATGTGCTCCGGAAAAGTTTTGGGAAAGGATTCAGACGGAGGAGAACTTTCGTTTATGGATCTTCGGAGAGGGATCGTAAAGAGTTCCCAAGTAAAACTCCCTTCCGCTGGAAGATGGTGGCTTACCAGAAATGGGATGAAATGAAGGTCTGCGGGTTGGAATGAGATTATCCTCTACTCTATCGAGATTTTTCCTCGACGTCGTTCAGACTCCTCCGTTGTTTGACAAATAGGGTGTAAATAAGATAAACTTCTCGGTTTTTTATAGCTCGAGTTTCCCGGCTCTGGGTGTTTTTCGTGAATGAATATTGGTGGTGATTCAAGGAAATGAAATTCACGTCCGTTTTTATCTGGAAACTTTTCAAATAATCGACGAGAACAAGTATAGAGAAGTTTATCAAACATAAAACTAAGTTTTTTAAAGTCCTAGGCAAATTTAACGCTACTACTTATTTATTTTAACCTTATAGGTATCGAAGGTATGGTTTTTCTCAATCCACAAAAATAATGACTTCCAATAACTAACTTTCCAACTTATTTTGCGGTCGTAAGTTTGTATAGGAGTCTTTTCCTCATGGAATCATGAAAAGATTAACGATTGTTTTCGAAAACAGCGATAAAAATGTTTTCATCATCTTCAAAAAACTGTAGCTTCTCTATTATAACCCTAGGTAAAACACTACATTATTCTGCTATATATAGCAACTTTGAACTCATACGTAAAAGTCAGTTTCAGTAGACAACGAGACATGATACAATGTTACCAAAAGCTGGACACTTAGAAGAGTCTAAGAGATTTCTAAATGGGAATTCATACATGCCACCTTCATCCCCATCGTAGTATTATTCAATATCAAGCGATAACTAGAGGGTTCAATTCGATAGTAAATTAAATGAAAAGAATTTAAAAATACCAACAAAGAATGAATGACATTGGAGTAACTGCTAGAGTCTTTCTTTCATATTTAGTCTTTCGGTCTGTTTACCAACAATGTTAGATTCATCATACATCAAGGACTTTTTTTTAGCTTTGTGTAAGACAGCAAGTTGGTATATGCCGCTCAGATGCCGCTAGTCTACGTTTTCCTCAAGAATATATCAGTCGTAGATAACTGAGTAAATTTCGAGATGTGTTATCTCTGTAACATAGAGCAATGTGAAATAGTACGCCTTTTAACAATGTGTGAATGTTAAATTACTACAAATGGAATTAAATTTCACATCAAGAAACTTCATAGAAATATAAAACACACGATCGTAAAATAAATTTTAGGGAAAAACGAATCAAAATATAAATTGATTGCATTCCGATAAATGAAGAAAGATGTATTTAATTTATTTCACATTGGCTCGATCAACATCGATTCATCAGAAAAATAATCTAATAAAGTAATCAATATTATATAGCATATTAGTGAATCACTCAGTTTAGAAGCTTGGTTGTCGGAAAACAGAAAATTAACCCGAAATTATAAGCGTAGCATTTCACAAAAGAGCGATGTTGATGACCCAATCATCGTTGAATTATACTTTTATTTACGGAACGAGGAAAAAGAATTACGTCATAAATTAAAAAGGGGAAACCTCATGAAGACTAGAACGGTCGGGTATTGGAGAAAACAAGCCCTCCAAACCCACCGAAACCACCTAACGAGACAATTTGTTTTATACCTCCATACACGCTATCGATGTAACAACTTCTTCCCTCGAGCTATTTCCAATAACTGTCCGTACATCTTCTCGGATACGGCACGGCACTTCTCCCTCCTCGCCCACGCATGTTTACTACTTTGGGCGCCCAGGAAGAACTCCTCCCATCCGATTAACGGTTCCCGTCATGCCTTTGCGATCCCACTCACCAAATTATACCTTCCCATTCCCTTTCACATCCCTTTCCCTCACCCCTCCCCTCCAATGTTTTCCTCGATAAATTTTATTCCTTTTCCTTGTCCGCCCGACCATCATATCATATCTCTCTTCTTTATATGAAATGGTGGGATTTAACGCAGAAGGGAGATAGTAGCTTCGATGAAGGGATTAATATAAATTGCTAGGTGAGTTAAGGAGGAATGAAAATATCAGCACATTACTTCCTCGTTAAGTGTTTATTTTTTTTAACTCTCCTACATCCATATCTATACCTGTATCCTGCTTTTGGCCTGTGATATGGGTGCCTAGTAGGATGACCATATCCTGTGTAGTTGAAAACGGGACATGCCCTACACGTTAAACGGGACAAAACGGGACAATTTTTTCATTCTACTTTTCCTTTTGAGGGATGCTTCCAATACTTCATCGCAGACATTATTCGAAAGAATTCTTTGCCACTTGCTTCCTTTTTTTGGCCGTTTTGGAAATATAAATTTTATTGTAATTAGATACTATGAAGAACTGTAAAGCCCAGGGAATTCATAAATTTCAATAGCGTCATATTTGGAAGCTAACATCCTTCACCGATATCTAGAATTACAGCTTTTGTATAAGTTAAAGAAGCCAAAAATCCCTATGATAATCCTCAAATAATTTTTTATTAATTGCTAGATATCTATTTCAATGTATAGTTGAATTTTCTTCGTTTATCATTTTTCTTTTTACTATAATCAAGAAATTATACTTTGAGAATAAAACTTTCAAAATTTCCCTCTCGAATTTCTAAACTTTATTTTTGAGAGAGGTGATTTCTTCGGTAAACTTTTCAAAGTTTAAACTAGTCGATTTGTGGTGTGTGCAAAGGTCAACCATTTTGCTGAAAGAGGTTAAATTTAAATATATTAAAAATACGTGATATTTTTTATGTGACCACGCTATATCCTTATCATTACAAGGGTGAGATAGAAATTTAGAATTTAGCCAGCTTGATATATGTAAACGATACGAAGAAATTCAGAAAATAGAGAATTTTGATACACAATATTACGGAACATATTGGACATATACAAACATAATTAATGGTATATATTATATTTATAAAAATATCATGTATAATTTTAATAATAGTAATAAAATTGTTATTTTCAAGCATAATTTTGTGGAATTTGACACACATGATGGAAAAATATTGAAATCTTAGTAAAATCTATTAAAAGTAATTATTAAAAGGAATTGTTCTACGATCTCATTATTTCTCATCATAGTGGTAATATTTTACATTAATAATAATAATTTAATCGATATATTTCGCGACATTTGCGCGTATTTATAAATATAATCCCCATCTGTGGATATACAGGTAGAACACCTGGTGGCTATTCCAGATTCCATCACATTCTTCCCCATTGGGTTCGATTCCGATCTTAGATAACCCCAGCCTCTCTCTGGTGACATAGCTCTGGAGAGAGAGACCTCTTCACGAGGTACAGAAATGATATGAATCGTCGCCTGCGAGAGAGAACAGCTGGCTCTCGATATGGAACGCCCGCGAAACGTACTGGTAACGAGGTCGGGCCAATGTCACCGTGAGAGAGAGAGAAAGATAAAGAAACGGTGACGAAGGCGACAAACTTTTCGAGGCGTGCATGCGACACGTGCGTCTGATTCATCTGTTTCACGCTTACGTCATTCGATCGATCCTCTCTCTCTCCACCTTTCGGAGGACGGAAAAAATAAAATTGCCAAACTCTGTGGAGTGGCTCTCGAAGAAAGATGGAGAGATAGGATGGAGATGAAGAGCAACGGATATAGAGAGAAGGGAAGATAGAACGATAAATGAGGGTTCAAAAGGGACCTTCGTCAGCATTCGCGGAGATGATGGAGGTATTCAGAGTTCGAGATTAGCGTACGTGGGTCGTTATTATGCGATGTGAATCATTCGTTCGTACGTGTCTGTTTATGCTGTAGAAATCACGGAGCGCGGGGTTTGGACTGAGGCTACCTCGTGAATTAATTGCGAGGTATTTCAGAGAGAACGAACCGATTTCGTGAACCTATTATTTTTTAGCACTCGTGATGTTTTTTGTTATGAATCGTTACGCTCGGTTACTTGAAAACTGAGAAATGAAGCTGAGAAAACGGGTCACTCTTTTTGTAATACTCTGAGTTTTTATTACGAAAGAGATATTACGCTATGAACAAAAGATAATCTTCAATGCGCTATGTTCGGTAAAGCGTTGGTTTTGTTACTTTACCTTGAAAAAACTTGTTGAGTAATAACCTCGTTGGGGACAAAATTTTGCTGACGCTACTATATACATCAATCATGGAATTAGCCTCAACTACACAATATCATTCATATCTTCAATAAAATCTTTTCTATGAAAACATTTTTTTCATCAGAAACATCCGTACATGTTTTCTTACATATCCTTAGATTTCATTGTCTTTTATTTATCTCATTTAACATGTTCAACCATCTTTTTCCAATCATTCTTAATCATTTTAATCTCAATAAATGATCTTAATAAATAATTATTAATCATTTTTGTAGAAATAAGCTGAAACATAAGTTCTTCTCCGACGAAAACTGTTCATTTAATACGAATTCAATTCGAATTACAACATAAACAAGACAACAATGAAGAAAATATGGCTATGCAAACTAATCCAAACTCGCTCTGGGATATATGTGCGTACGATACAAAATTACATTGATACCAAACATAAGCAGAGAAAAATAAAAGCTATAGACTAATTGCTGTGCCAGATCTATTCAATCGTAAAATTAAGTTATAAACATATCTTCCACATATTTAAGTTTCTGGGTTAACTCATGGAATTAAAAAACATAATTGACACGAACTAGCGCAACTTTGTGGTAAGAATAAGCAAAATAATTTTGAAAAATCAAAACTTGGTAGGTTTAGCAAAAGGTTTCAGTCCAACGGTTAGGACAACGGGTCGACAACTTAAGTTAAGCCTTAGGAGATATTTTTCCAAATTGTAGATCTAAAGAATCAGTAGGTCACAAAATTCCACACGCAACGAAATAGCCGCACCTTGAATTCCATCCACTAATTCAGAATTTCAGTCGCACAAATGCACAGCCGAAAACAACCAAAATTGTACGCAAGCCAAGTAGAGGGAGTCGCGCGAGACCCATCGCCAACGAAGGGCACGAACCGTCTTCGGGGAAAGATTTATGCCGAAAAAACGGGAGGGATGACGCAGTAAAAAGGTGATAAAAAGGAGAAGAAAGGGGAAAAACTCTGGAGAATACGGAAGCAAACTGTACGAGGAGAAGTGAATACGGGGTATAAAAACGACGAAGATGAAATCGGAAAGGAAGAGTGAGATAAAACGGAAATCCGCCGGGGGAGAATAGAGTTCGATTGGAAGATGCTGGAAAGGAAGAGAGATTTGAGGACGAAATCGTAAAAGAGGGAAAAGGGACGGAATGGGATGATTTGGAATGGAGGCTGGATAAAATGCCACGCACGCCCGCAGTATTCAGGTAAAGGTCCCGAACGCCCGGTGCATATGATGCAGTCTTAATAGACTTAAATGGGACAGCGGTGACTTGTGTGCGGACACAAATGCGAGGATCGAACTGGGTCTCGGACTCATAGAACTAAGGGATTTAATTTTCTTCCTCCGCTAACGAATGCACGTGTATATTCTGACGCTGTCGCACAATGCATACAAATATCACTCGGCTGAATGCAAAGCCGTGTCTATTTGATAACTTGATTAGTTGAATCTTATTACTCAACTACCTTGCGAGGCGATTGTAAGACCTTGTTTAATAGTGTCAACTAATATTGAGTATTGTATCTTATTTAATAACATTGACTGTTTTATGTGTGGTGATAATATTCATAATGTTTGTGAATTTAATTCAAGTTTATCAATGGGAAAGCAACTCAGAAATTGTTACGAAACTCTAAAAATTTAATTGCAGAAAGAAAAGAGATAAAAAATTCAAGTAAGTAATCTGAGTAAAGACTGGATTTTGGGAGATAACCATTTCAAATTAAAAACATTATGCAATAACTATTCATCAGAATTAGCTTATAATAACAAATAATGTCCTAACCTTAAAAGCAGACTAAATCTGTTAATATATATTATTGACCTTTCGAATTTCTAATTAACATCCCCAACATGGAAATTTGCTTTCAAGGTTTGGAGGTATTTAACTGGATTTTCCCTAAGAATACGGTGCTCCAAATTCCATCAAAGAACGAGCTTACAAACTCTAGGAATTGAGATTTCGTTCAAACTTGGAAATCGTGCCGTTGGATTTCAACCTATTTTCAATTAATCCTAAATTCGACGCTTGAATTCGTGTGAATGACTTAGCTGTAGGTAACAGAAAATGTTATCATTCAAGGAATTTAACTGCTTTATGCTATATGCTTTAATAACGTTATCTACATATAAGCAGTATAACAGAAAGCATTCTACCATGAATTTCACTAAACTCAGTATAAATGCAAAATAATCACGCATCAGACGGAACTTTCAACTCAGAAAATATTTCAGATTCCTGCGCATATAATTAAATAGGAAAACACGGGTTTCCATCGAATGCGAAACGAAAAAAAAACAAAGTAATTCTTTCTTTGAGAACGAGTACAACGATATTACTTTACGGTGCACTGCCTTATATTTATAGGTCGCAGAAAATTTTAATTAGTAATGCACGATGGTTTCGAAGTACTTAGGAGTGACGCTAAGAATCGAGGACGACAGCGTTAGCGATGTGAAACATTCACTTCTGTGCAACGTCGCGAAACCTTCGTAGAATGTGGAACGACTTCGCACCAACATCCAACCGACCGTTTAAACACACTTCTAGTCATGCATGTTTAAAGAGTATTCTGTGCCACCTCTTACCGCTAGCAGTACATGAGACGGATTCGTATTAGGAAGGAATCGAGAAAAATACGTCAGAAACAGAATATGAGAGGACGTCTGCAGATAGGCTGGCCGTGCGTCCCGTTTTGAGATACAGAACGGCAATCTCTGAGCTGGAAAAGGGCCAAAGTACGAGAGAAAGATGAAAATTACAAGAAGATCGAGCTCCATAAACTACAGTGAGAACATCTCCGCAGATCTTGAACTGATTATCTAAACCTCCGAACGCCACTTACATTGATTCACATCACGCCGCCTCATTCTGTCGACACCCAGAGCGGGATTTCGAATAAAATTTTATGAAGCGTGACTGAGATAGTGAATCTGGTGAAGAAGACCGTTTTTGCAAGGTTAAAAAGGCATAGAAAAGCTATCCACGGAGTACGTTCAAAGGAATACAATAATGTATAAATGTCTGCTATGGTTGAGAAGGCAACGATTCTTGTCAGGGAATTGGTATATCAGCTGCGGAGAAAGCAGTTTATGGGTTATCAGGATTACAAGAAATTGGGGGAGAGAGGCAATCTCCTAAAGTCCTAGCAATGAAAAAGGAATCGGTGATAGGATACCGATATGTTATGAACGCCTCCAACGATGATAATTTAAACCGAGAAACAATATAAATAATAACCCTGCCTAATACCAAGAACTAACAGAATCTGATAGTGATATGGCCTAGTAGGTAGAGCAATACAGTAATATCCAGGAGTTACGCGATTGACAGGTAAAAATCGCTTATTTCAAATTCGCGAAAGTAGAGGTGCATCTTCGCATATAAATATGTTAAATTTTACTTAATTAGGACCAAGTACTAAAAAAAACTTGAGTAGAAAAATATTTAATAAAAAAGTATAGTTATTCATACAAATCTACGAGCATATAAAATATAAAAGAGTCACATAAAACTAAGATATATCGATGTCGATGGCTTCATAAAATCTAACATACACGTCTCATGACACTATTTTCCTGGCAGAATTTCTTCGTAGTAAGGTAATAAATTTTTATTCCTTTCTTTAATGCGTTCTTCGTTGGATACTATGTTTTTTTTATATTTGTAAACTTTTTTCAATTGAGCTTCTGGTAAGCTTGCAATTGCCATGCCTGAGGGACGAAGTGGGAGTGAAAAATCTAAAACCGTGTGAGTCATGTAAATCAAGGTAAAATAAATTTCGGTGTTACTTTATACAAAATATTATTCTGAAACGAAGCCTTTCAAAATATCCAGAGAGTTATCACATTGATTTATTGAGCAAATAATATTTTTGTAACTGATATGGCGTTACAAATTAATAATTAACACTGACATAGCTTAAACGATTCCAGGCAGAATCGTTTGAAAATTGAAGTTATGAAGCTAGTTAAAATTGCCACAAGGCGGCATTGTAAATTAAAGTAGTACTTGATCTTTTTGCGCGAGAAAAGAGTTTTAATTCTCCTGCAAAGCTAAGTGAAGTGGCGATCTAATTTCCTTTGTCATGTCTAAATGAAGAAGAATTTAAATTTAATTAATTTTCATCTATTTACACATATAGATGAAATTAAGATTAAATGGTATTGCACGGACGATTAGTATGAATTTAAATGGAAAGTTGCGTAAAATGTGTAAAGAATTTGAGATTGTTGTAAGTCAAATAAAGATAAACTATCATTTAATCAGAATTAAATGAACGCTGATGAGATTACATAAGTATTTATGAAACCTTCTCCTAAAAAATGTGCGACCTGAGGTCCATCTTACGATATAATGCTCCTCTGAGGGGAAGGAACCTTAAAGGAAGTCGTAAAAATATAATTATATAAGAAATCGACCATCGCAGAAATGAGCGAGAAATGTTTAAATGAGATGTACAAGGGAAATGTTACGAGTGAAGATTTTCCCGCGCTCCTTCATGAGGGGTACACGATACATACATTCAAGCTATTTGGGCGATGATAAATGAAATGTTACATGATACAGAATCTTTCTTTGTTTCCGACGCTGGAAGCCAATGGAATTCCTATTCACACAATAACCGGGAGAGAAACAGTCGATCAGACGAAAAACAGAAATCTCCACGGAAAAGGAATTTCCTCTTGCACCAGAAAGGATTCCTTAGGAATTTTTTTATTAAAGAAACCCGAGGCAACGGCAGATCTCCCACCGAACATTGCTTCTTCCCCTCTTTCGCCCTATACCCCCACCACTCTCTCACATACCGTTACATTCTCCCACACGATATCAACATCTCCCTCTGACACCTCACTCTTAACTGCACGCCTCTTCTCTTTACACCGCTTTACAACTCTCGGTCATATCCCTCGTTATTCATTCTTGTTATGAGCAAGACACACAATATACATTTAATTATAATGAATGAACCTGAAGATGTTACAAGTGGGACGGTACTTAGGTCGTAATGATTTCTTAAATACGGAGTATAATAAACTGTTCTTTTTCTTTCAGAGTCTTATAATGGTTATAATTTCAGCAATAATAGAAGATGTGAGAAATGGCAAACATGATAAGTATAGGTATACGTGTTCAAAGATGTACAATGAAACCTCATCTAATACAATCAGCTACAATACAATCTAATACAATCAGCTGACAAGTATCCCAGCTGACGAAGATTCAACGCTGTTTCTTATGTCTCAACTTACGAATAAAAACGCAGCAAAGTAATGTTCCGGAGAATGCTCGCGTATGTATGCGTGCATAAGAAATTCAGAAAACCAGCAGACAAAATGATTACTGCCTATTTGGGAAGAAATAGTGAAAACCTTCAGAGTGTTAATTTTAGGTTCTGAGTACTTATGGGAAGTGACGTTTCGTCAGAATAAGGCGATTTGGAACATCTTAAGTACATGTAATATTGAAATTAGAGGAAAATGACGAATTTTTGCATCATGATAAAGCAATATATCACGCATCTACATGAAAAAGAATAGCAGACAGCATAATTAATATTCATGTATTGAAAATTATTATGTTTGATATTAAACGTTTTTTTCTATGCACCTAATATGATCTTTCCAGCTAACTATTAAACTTCCAATTTATTATGAAAATCCAATTGATGAGGAATAATGGTAGATATTAGCTTAAGGCTCCTCGTCATACCACGGGCAAGGGGTGACGAACATATGGCATACGTATGCAAAGAGGCAATTCTTTTGACAGAACTTTGATAGTGTTACCTAGCTATCATTCTTCATTCAAAACATTTAAGCTCAATTATATATGTGATTACCGTTAATTTGTAATTTATTCCCTCAAAAGTAAAAACTTTAGCCTATCATATATCTGATTAAAGAGGTAGTAAGCCGTGCCTCATTGCTTAGCACAGTATTGGCACGATTAGGTGATCCTTTATTTACCGAATATGGCTCTATTCCGACGGTTAGTTTACTATCCCCACCTAGGCAAATCGCTTGCTTTGCCAACCATCGTTATGGGGATCGATCCCCTATGGATCCGCCAAAGTAATACATCTAACACTTCCTCCGTACTTTGTCATCACCAATGCACGCCCTCTTCCTTCGTTTCACCATTCCCAAACGGCCCCTTCAACTCTTTGAGAAGTTTTCCATTTAAAATTCCCATTGCCACTCACTTAGCCCCTATGCATTTCGTGCACCTTATCCTTTAACCTTTACCACATCCTATTCCCGACCACCTCTGCTTTCACGTACTCCTTTCCTCTTTTCCTCGAAGCCTCTTTCATTTCTCTTTCAACCTCATAATCGCTCTCCGTACGAGAACCTGCGAAAGCCGACTCAGCCCCCGCCCTTCCACTTAAATGCCGCCTCAGACCCCTAAAACACACTCAAATCCCTTGAGAAAAACTTCCACACACGCTTCTTTTGGGAGGAAAAGCGAGGTCCCTGAAAATTCGCCCTTTACTACGCCAAGTGAGTTCCTTTCCCCTCGTCATCTTCCGGTAAATGCTCTCGTACTCCATCGATTATTCCACTAGCCCATATGCAACGTGTATGCGGAGGGGTGTGGGCAGGGCGGAATGTTATTGATGCGGAGACCTGTCATCGAACTTCCGAATCTGCGGGAGCAAATTCTCGACGGTAAATAGAAACGAAAATAATGTTATATGTTGACCGTGATGGAACGAAACGCTGACTAGAGAGGCGAAAAGGATTCTGTATAATAGTTCCCTTGCGCCCTTAAGGGAAATATTAAAGAAATTATACCGGTTAGAAGAAGCAGAGATAAGCTATCGTAATTAACTAAACGTTGCACCAAAAGTTTTACCTTCAAATTGTACTGAAATTTATCTACATGTATCTGAACTGTGGGGTATAAGAATCAAAGAAGAGAAACGACTTTGGTTCACAAAAAAAGCATCCGCAAAATACGGCCTGCAGACCGCATTCGGTCCGATAGAATTCCCCCCTGCGACCCGCAATATTTATAAGAAATCATTCCATTTGCAAAAATTAGTGACTTTTTCAAAGTTGAGAAAGAAGACAATGTTTGGAGGACGTTTTTATCCCCAATTAAATTCAAAATTAAATTATCCACTAAATGTTGATTTTGAAACAGATTCGTCTGATGAAATTGGGTATGATTTATTTCAGTATCAGAGATTATCAAGATAATCATGAAATAAGAAGCGACTACAATTATTAGAGCTGTTACCTACACAACTTACATGACTATATCTAATAAAAAATGGAAAAATACTGAAAGACTCCTCGGTTCCTGATAAGACGATGTTGAATATTTCATCTAGTGTGAGGGGTAACAATCATTAAATTTGAAGGACTTATTTCAATAGTATAACTCATAGAGAAAGTATTTCTGGAGTTATCCGAAGTTCACCTCACATTAAATGTATTTCCAAAGAAAATTTTTCCTCGCATTGGTGGATGAAATGAATCCACGAAAATGACGTCAGAATTTGAGTAAAATGTCAAAATTACGCCATCATCCCCACCTCCCCTCAGTATAGATACGTCGAGATTGTAAATCAATCATTCCTTCCCACTGATTGCTGCATCTACCGAAGCGATTTCTGGAATCTCTCTATGAATCACTAGGATTTCGCTCCGTCACTCAGGAAGAGAGCTCTTCGGAAAAAGCCATCAACTTCATCCCTCGGAGACCGTCGGGGGGGTAAGTGTTAAAATATTGCGAGGTCTTCGGGAAAATAAAGTAAAAAAGAAAAGCGGTTCCCATTTGACTGATTAATGAGGTCACTAAAACGGCCGCCCAATTCGACCAAGACGGCATTAATTTTTCGAGCGTCCACCGGGTGCGATTTTTTCCGAACGCTGCAGCAGGCGTCTTTCTCATCTCGTCCACTTCATCTCGAGAGCGCATGCGCGGTGGAGGAGTGTGCCCCGCGGGCAAAGGCATGCATAAAACACGGGGCTTGTGCTGTCCGGGTGGCGGTGGTCAAAGGCGGTACGAGCTAAGGCGGCCGAGTCTATAGGTTTTTGAGGTTTTTACTCTCGCTCTTCAGAGGGCCAAGAATAATTTTACACTCCTCGTCGCTCGGAATATTTTTTTCATTTCTGAGATCGCTAAATATCCCGAGGGGATGGTTATTTTTGAAGGCGATAAGTCCGTGCTGTTCGGAGAGGGTGGAAATTTGTTTTTAAAGGTCGGAATGAGTTAGGTTGCACGTAGAATTTGCGGTAATAGTAGAAAAAATTTAATCTGCATTTATATTTCTGTCTAACACTGAAATATAACGTTAAGAGATCGCTTTAAACACGACTACTGTTATTGTTGATGGCGATACGTCTATGCTGTTCAGGGAGGACAGAAATTTGTTCTAAAATGTCGGAAATTTTAGCATCACAGGTAGACAAAATTTAATCTCAATTTATATTACTTACACTAAAAGATAAACGTCGAAATATCGACCATATCGATCTATATTTTTACGACCCATCGAATTGTTTATTTAGATCCAAAATTTAATCTCAAGCCTCAGACCTTGCATACACTTAGAAAATAAAACTTCGGCGTAACAGCTAATATAAGCACCACATTTAATTTCTAATTACGGTTTTAAAATATTTTAAAGTCGTAAGATAAGAGAAAAGTCATGGAGAAGTCCTTTTTCTTAACAATAGAGGAAAACAATCCAATGATATTTAAACGTCACGATTTTAACTATGTGACTGTACTGCGTACACTGAAGATACTATGCAATATATTGATACAATCGACTGCCATTCCTCACAATCAGTACCACCTAATAGTTTTCTGAAAAGTATACCGACAGTTAATATCTTTTCGTACGTGGACTCCCACAGGCCATTATAACTGTTGAATTTAATATTCTGATGATTTACCCCGTGCCTATGAAAGAATTATAACTTTATTTTATAACAGACCTAGATTAAAGCTATTTTAATCTACTTAGTATTTATTATAAAATGAATTCAATTAAATAGAAGATAATCAAATTCAAGTTGAATCAATTATATACTTGGATTCTCTAATGAAGGGCTAAAGTGTGTGTTATAAGATTCCATAATTCTTTCTCCCCATCCGCAAAATGCATCTAATTCTTTAAGGTATAGGATAAATCAGAATGTAGGAAATTATGTCTTGCAATGACGTCTTTACGATACCTTTCCTCTTTTATATTTTCCTCGAGTTCCTTGCGGTAGCTTTATGTTCTCAGGAGTACTATTTTTATATTTCTGTTTCCAGTTTGAATAAAAGCTGGAATATTGTGTTTGTAAACTGTGATCTTAAAACTATGAATGCTCCTAGTCTAGAGTCAAGCAATCCAGCCTTGACATATTTTTCGAGGGCAATTTACTTTTCTTACATTCTTCGCTTTTTCTTGCTCGTTAGTCATGTGTGTACTGCTCTAACTTTCGTTTCTCTGTGATTATTTTTACTTGATATAAAATTTATTGAAGTTGATGTATTGTTTTTAATCTAATTAACGATTCATTTAATCGATTTTGCATTTTATATTTTGAATCTCTTTTTAATTATTTCATTTGTATATACTTTTCAATGTTCAATATTGTCTGGCATGGAAACTTTCCCACACTCCTGTACTCTTTTCTCTTTTTTGCTGGTAAGGTTTTCCTTTTCAAGTTGAAGAAAAAGTTACTTTCAGGCTTATTATTTAACTATTATTATCGGTAGGTTTTGAAAGTTTTTCCTTACCCCTTCTCATGATTTTTTCCTGTAATGGAATTGTTTTCCTAATTACTTGACTTATTTTTTTTATCCACACAGTAGGCTCTCTCTTCTAGGGACTTTGTGTTATTTTATTACCTTATATCCATATTTCCTTCTTAATTATCAAATAGTTAGATGTAAGAGGAAACTCATAGTCTCAATTTCAATTGTCAAGGAGACTCATAGTCTCTCAATAAATTCGTATTCTATTCTTTCAAATAACAAGCATTGATTATTATAACCGTGGGAGAATAAACCATTATAATTAAGGTTTTATTTATTCCCTCATCTCATTCTCATGAATATGGACGTAATGAAAATTAGTAATTACATCCCTCATCCTTCCATGAAGAAATACAGCGATCTTACTTCTAAAGCAGGATAAATCCTTTGCCGCGGAAAAAAATCCCTGGAAATTCAACGCGCGCGTAAAGTAGGCTACAAAACTTCATACTGTAGCTCAACCGATTAAAAATCCTTTTATTCATAATTACATTACGAAAGAAGGCGAAACACTTTGACCCAGTTTCGTTTCAGGAAGAAATACGCGAAAATCAGTACATTTTTTTGCGCACCGTACCGTTGGAACTCCAACTGTACTCTTTCAGAATGAATTTATGCGATTCGAGGAAATAAATTCAGAGATGTGTGGAAAAAGTGAGTATAACGCCCGAAAGATCACCCCCTTGCTTCGGATGAGAAGATACGTTTTGATACGGGTGATGGACGTTATTAAGAGCTTTGTTTTTTTAAACTACCGAGGAATTAGTACGTGAGAATGGATCAATGGGGAACAACACGCTGGGAGTCCGTGCAGGTAGACCTTAACTCTTTGGCTGGATCCGTTTTCCACGGAGGGAAGCGGAGTCGTTTCGGGCAAATGAAGATTTATACGCGTTCCATTTTATCATTCGCATCTCCGAGATTTAGAAGAGCGGGAAAAAACGAAAGGTGAGAGGTCTCCCGGAGAGAAAAACCAAAAAAATCGGAAAATTAAGTGGGACGCGTTGCAGCAAAAATTGCGAATATTTATGTCAGTCGGCCAGTTGTGAAACTTGCGTTTTATGCATCGGAGTGCTTCGTTCCTACGCCTATCAAGTCACATTTTTTTTTCTAGCAAGCGGGATCTATTCGGTTGAATTCTCTTCCTTTTTCGTAGCTTCGTCGACCGTGAAAATGTTTAAAAATTTCCACTGGATTCGTTTCGAAACAATAGCTCCAACTTCACAATTACTGTTATAATTATTTATATTTAATTTATTTATACGTGATGCACTGCAATTAAGTTAACAGTCAGATGGCAGCATAGATAT
Source organism: Pachydiplax longipennis (assembly GCA_036926295.1). NCBI lineage: Eukaryota > Metazoa > Arthropoda > Insecta > Odonata > Libellulidae > Pachydiplax > Pachydiplax longipennis. The sequence continues at coordinate 34,598,529 of JAVFKF010000004.1, read as the reverse complement.
TCTTAATTACTTATGGATAACTTAATTATTACAGAAATTTGACAAGAAAATAGTGACATTTAAAGACATAAAAAAGAAACGGTGACTGAAGGTATTTCAAAATTGGAAACGATTTAGCTTTCCAAAGTACTATTTCAACGTAAAATTACAAATTAAAAGAAAAAAGGGGTGTACCCTAGATTTATGTTGCGGAATGCTCCCATTGATACCACTCTTTTCATAATTCAATGTCTCACAATTTTCGGAGGGATGATTTCCACCTTTTAGAACCCTATTTAATTTCGCTCCGTTGGGACTGTCATTTGCTCGAAAACTGAATCTGGGACGAGACATAGAGGGTGGAAAACAAGAGAGACAAGAAATTATGAGGAGATTGATTGTGAGGGAGGTAGAATGTGGAATGGAGAGGGTGAAAAAGCGAGGTTGACGGTACGTGCCAAGTAGAGCTCGCGGAAAAATCCCCGCCGCCTTAACGCCGCTCTAATTTTTTCTTAACAGCTGTCTCCCCGCCATCCCTTCCGCTGCACAGCATTCTTTTGTTCGCCCGTATTTTCCTTAGAAAGCGTTCGAAAGCAGTTAGCGCTTCGATTGTTGACAGCCATCGTCGCAGAATGCAGCCCTTTCTGCCATTGCTACATTGAGACCTCGCTCGACACTCGTTAGCAAAAATAAATGAAAAAACACAAACGAATTTCCGCCCGCCGCTTGGGAGCCGAAATGAGAATGGAGATGAATTTCCATTTGCGACTCAGAATGTAACCGCGAGTATGGGCCGTATTTATTTGTTTATATTTTTTTCGGTCGGAGAGAAACCAGAATGGGGTTCCGCGCATATTTTTATTCGGTCATGTATATCCCTTAATTGAGGAACAGCGGCTGTCGGAACCGAGGGCTGAGGAATCTAGAAAGCGCATTATAATCCGAGCGTTCGATGGCGAAACCAAAAAAGAGGGAAGATCATCAACTCTTTGGCGGCGGCTCAAAATCTATAACGCGGACCGAAAGGCATCGCATCGCCGTTAAATATCCGTAAGTTTCAGTTATTGACTTTCTCTTCACCTAAATTTCTCGCATTGTTAAAAGGGATACAATTTTTGTGAACGTAAAGCTATGAAGAAGACTTCGACCTCTTTTTCTTCGTTTTATATTTTTATAATCTCTATTTCCGCTATACGATGCTTTCCGATGAGTATTTGAGTATACGACTCCTTTTAGGCCAAAGTAGAATAGGAAATTGATCGTGATATACCTTCTCGGAAAATAGCATTAACGTACTGAACGTGGTTCATGAGGTAAAGTTAAACTTTTAAACCTTATTTCTGAAATGACGTTTATAGTCTTAACGTCACTTTTGAGATTACTGAGAAGTTTTAAATGTTATTTCTGAAGTAACGATAATGTCCCAAAGGTTATTTCTGAAGAAACGACAATTTTTTTGAGGTTATTTCTCAAATCAAGTTAACATTCTTAATGATATCACTACAAAATTGTTATTGCCCTAAATTATACTTCTACTTTTTCTAGAATACTGATAATAAAAGAGTACATAAATACCTAACAGAAGGTAAGTAAAATTAAATAGATCCAATGTTACTTTGCTGAACTCCATCATACAAAATAATTTATTGGACTAAGAATGTAAAACAACTTTTAATGGGTATTTTTATCTATATTGCAGACTAGAGCAAAATAAATTATCCTTAAGAAATTAAGTGAAACGATGTTCAAACACATCCATGCAGAAATACATTCCACGTTATACTCATTAATGGAACAATTGACCTGGATATTAAATTATTTCTCCTTTTTACCTTGCAAAGCAAGAATTCCTCACCGGCGTGCCGCGTATTTCCCGGAGGTAGCGTATTTTTCAAAGTGGTCACTATGTAAGCCTTTTCTTTTACGAAATATGCTATCGTCCGCTAAAAGATCGTAACGAAAACACTAAAATATCTTGTTGATATCCGAAGTCAGCACGTCATACAAAGTTATTTAAATATATTAGTGTTCTATTACAGAAATATCAACGATTTTACATTACAACTTAGAATTTCAAATACCTTACGTAACAGCACAATTATGAGTAAACCATCTACGCAATCATTAATATACCTACAGCATAGAATATCACATTTTTTCGGTTCATAAAATGCGCCTAATTATGGGGAATACAAAAATAAAACATAAAATAATAATGATAATAAACGAGGAACATAAATAATAAAATTTAGATTTTCTGAATTTTTTATCTTCTTTTTGAATGAAATATTCCACTATTATAGTACAATAGTATGGTATAGCATACTTAACGTGAAGTATTAAACTACACCGAAAAAATGGAACATTTGATGTGAGGAATTTCAATATAAGTTACGTTGTAAATATTTGCAAAATGAACGTCGAATAGGTTCACAGAAGCAATCAAGCATAAAAATTCAAGAAAGGGGAATGAAGTAATACTTGCTTAAGTAACGCCAAATTGGGATAGTGCAAATTTTCAATTCAATACTTCCCCGACATCGTCTCCTGAAACAAAGAGGTAACTATGCAAGAAGCGAGCCTTATCTTAAGTATACATAAGCCTCCTTAACAAGGACTTCTTTGGCGAAGAACTACTGCATGATGCCCCGCTCTCCCTTCGCCCCGTTCTGCATGCGAATGAAGGCATGAATGTTTGAGTGGATTCCTTCCCGAGGGCCATCGAGAAAGTGAAAAGGTCGAAGGACTGGAGAAGCCTTCTCTTGCGAAGAAATGGGGGAATGATTAATTTGTTCGACCTCCCTCGAGGCGGGAGTTAACACCCTTTCTCCCGATATTCAATTCTCTCCTCTCGGATATCCTCCTAACTGTTTTCAAGCATTAGATCCTCTCCTACGGGCTTCTATTTCCCACAGGCTGTCCATACTAGAGATTTCTATATTCGCACCCGAATCATATGTTCGTATCCGACCCGCAACTTTTCCTATGGATATTCGTGAGTCGAAAACACAATAACAACCAGTTAAGACGCCTTTCGGGGGATCAAGAGATATCGGGACACCTTTATAACCGGGTTATGAAATTAGTTGCATTATATCACATTTTTAAAGTATAGTCTGTTTTTCATACAAAGAGTCGTTCTTAGTTTCTTAATTTTGGTCATTTTTAACTCTACAAGAAAGCAGATTTTACCAGATAGACAATTAGGATATAACAACGGATTCCTAACAGCAGTGGTGGGAGAGCATTATGATCTCTCCGAGACTACGCCCAACAGCCCACGAAATTCCTTTTCTGGTTTTTACTATATGTTTACTTCTTATGATTGCGACGAAACAGGTATTGCTAATAGGAATTCTAGTAAATATTTATAATCTTTTATTTTTATTTATCAATTTTATTTTATAACGATATAATTGATAAGTTAGTTAAAAAGGATGCGATAGAATTTTATCACGTTAAAAATATCGACAGCTCTGATAGATATCAGCTGAAACGGGTGGATTTTGACGATAAGAAAAGAAATCTACTGTTTTTTGTATTATTTACCAGTTTCCAAAAATGTACGATTCAGTGGGAGTAATTCTAGATATGAAGCATCTTTAAGAAACACTCCATCGATGACAAAGATGAGACTCAACTGGATTTTAAAGAGACCAATATCAAATCTACCAACCTGAGTACCTTCTGACTTAGATTAAGCGGAAGAACTTTAAGAAACTTAAAAACTGCGAGAGTCTCTAAACGTATTCCAAAGTCGCTCCTAGGTGGTTGCTGCTTTAATCTCCTCCCATCGTCATAAGCTAAGGAACAAGAAATGTTTGCGGTATACGGTGAAAACTCTCTTACACGGAGTTGTCTCTGCGTGGGAAAGCTCTGACAAGAGTTTTCGCTCATAACGAGGCGCAAAATATCTTCCCCTCCACTCTGTGATGGCGATTGGGCTAATCTTCAAACAAGTCTGCAGCGCGTTAAAAAGACTCCGAGCTACGTAACCCACGAATTAACCCGGTTCCTCTCCCTCAATCCGTGAGACGTAAACAACGTCTCACTTCTCTAAAGCGATCCATTAAAAGCAACTTTGTACCAGTTTTGTTACTTAACCGACGATGTTTCCTTTTCGACTGCTGTAGATAAATAGAAACCCCGAGGGATGAAAGGGCGTGGAAAAAATCTTACGGGACTGATACTCGTACCCAGACCTTTCACTTTCGGAGCTATCTCAACCATTAAACCATTTTGGAGAGCGATATTAAGCCTTTTTCTGGAGACTTTGTAGGCATGGCAAGTGTTTGTCTGAGTACTTCATGTCCGTTTGCCCTTTTTGGTTCTCCGAGTTCCTTGCCTTATTCCGTTTACAATTATCTCTCTATTCCGTGATCTGTCAGTGCGACGGCAGGTTATACATGTACATCTACAGTTATACATGTATTTACACCAATATCTCTATACTATACACCAATATCTCTGTACTGTACATGTATTTACACCAGTATCTATATACTGTACGTACATGTATTTAAACCAATATCTATATATCCTGACCTAACCTGCTCGCTTCTCCAATGCTCTGCGGAAAGAATGACCATAAGTTATGATTTAGTTTTATTCCTTGAAGAACTTTGGCGATACCTTGTAGAAAAAGTTACAAAAACGGTGATTAGGATAGGCTCTTAAAATATTTCATATCTATTAAAAAAATTTCGTGGTTGAACACTGGCACTGAAATCTGCAGACAATACAACCACGCCGAAAGAGTCACCTTTAATGTTAAGTCGTCGTCACCTCAATCTGTCTTCACAAGGCAAAGCATCCGCTGAAATCTATCATCTTATTCGCTGGTTTAATATTAGCACATGACCGAGAGCTAAGAATAGCATTCTCCACGAAGAAGTCATTCTCCTTTCCGTCATCCGTGACAAGTGCATTCTTCCTCGGCTATTACCACTCTCCGTGTTTTATATAGCTCGGTTTCTTACCGATCACGACGGTGACAAGATGTCGCCCCCGAGACCGCTGGCGAAGTTGATGTCTTTATTAAATGTTACATGTGAATAGACAGCTCTCTCACACCACCGAGTATCTTATGTCGACTGAGGGAATCAATAACTGAGGAGTTTAGCTGTCGCATGTGATGCGACCTATGTTGCCAATTCCTCGAGTTTACCGGTCAAGTTCACATCCGAGTAGATCCAGCAGAGTTATAACGTATTATTGGTACTGCGTATCAGATAGCATTCATCAATGATTGTAGCATTGTTTATAATGAACGAAATATCATTTTTACCATGTCCTAATACCGCTGTTAACTCAACTTCTTAAGGTAAAAAGTATAAACTTTAAGCTTAAAATCCTACAGAGAGACATCCTTTACTTTAATTTTTGCAAGAAGCCGTATAATTTTTATTGCATCTATGTTATGTGAAAATTTATTTTCTTTCATTCCTATTTTAATCACTGTCCTGTGTGTTTCCGTACTATTAAAGTTTCGAACATTTACATCATTATAACGTCTTCCTGTCGTGTTTTCTTTCTTGTATTTTGCTTCTAAGTTTATTGTGCTATTACTGTACTTATGATTGTTTTAGATTATCTTAGTAGGACGTAGGGTCGCTTTTAAGATTATATTAAGACATGAAATTACTTCATACGATTATTACCAGAAGCAAATCCGCGTACTAAGATTTGAATCTACGATCCTATTTTATGAAAGTATTCAAATCTATGATATATTGGATTATATAATGATACTAATATTTGATATTTGAATTCGAATTTAGAGAGTAGTGCTCGATATACTCTCTATTTCTCTCTAGTAGATAAAGAGTATTCGCCGACTTCGCTGAAAAAATCTAAAGTTGACCAAGTTAATTACACTACCTCTCTTTAAGAGTCCATTATGATTGCGGATATGCAGAAAAAACGCAAGATGCGGAACACATAATTTTACATAAATGCATCACTATTAGCAGCGTTATAGAACAACCTTACATACCTAATATGTAAAACGGAAAAGTTGGAGTTGGAGGAAACGTTAAGTTATAATTCAAGGAGTCGATTCATATGCGAACTCCATCATTCGTTCTCTACTTCAGAAATAAATTGAAGAAGATAGGACTTACCTTGAACGGATTTTCCGATGGAATAAAGGGCCGTGAGATGCGGGAATCGGGAACTGGTGGCCCTCAGAAACCTCGTCAACGCGTCGTAGTTGTGGTAAGAGAAGTCCAGATCGAACGTTGAAACTGGCGACGCCTCATCCGATTGAGGCCGGTTGTACGAGTCCAACGTATACGACGGCCTGTAACTGGGGAATTCACCATTAATGATGAGAGTCATTTATTAACCGAGGATTTCTAGCAACTTCTAGTATCGGAATATGTATGAATTTTTTAAAATAAATTTCCAATAAATCATTAATAACAGCTCAAAATTATAAGCAGCTCAAACTGACCTCGTTCTGATGAAAAATGATTAAAATTTCAACTGTAAAATTGCTCCAGAGTACTCCAGTTAAAAAAGTCTGTTCCTCTGACATAAGAAAGCAGTGCTCCCAACTTTTTAATCTAGCTGTCTACACATATATAGAAGTCAGCAAGATTACAAACTCATAGAAATTTAAATATTCTAAACCCCTATCATTAGTTTCAAAGTAGAGTGACCGAAAATCCAAAAATATTCAAATATAACAACGATATTTTAATATTTATTTCCAGGAATTTCTCTTAAGTCTTCCCTTTTTAAAAACATGTATCAAAGACAACTTCCATGGGTATTTTAATTCTTAACTTTACTATTTCTAAAAAGAACTGTGTAATAATAAAAGCGACAAGAAAGATCAAATAAGTTGAACATATTCGTATCTGATTTAATTAAGAATGTAAACATAGATACAACAGAAACGTCCTCTTGTTATAATGAAAATGCCAGGATATGGATATTGAAGAAATAGTTAGTCGACAATGGAAGTAATTATGTAGATAATATGGAGCGAAAAGAACTCTATGCCAAGAGAATAATGAGAGGTGAAACTTAAGCGTCTTGCATATTCGGAGAGCTTTATAGCAATGTAAACAATGCTTTGGAGATAGATAATAGACAAGAGTCCTTTTGAAGGAAGAAAGAAAGGTTGGCGGTACTCTAGAAGAGAGAAGTCTTTTGCCTGAGGTTAGTGACGTGAAAAGATTGCATATTTCCCTTATATAGTCGAGCGTAGAATAGAAAGCTGAAGAAAAGCTCTGTATTATAAATTTTAATGGTAAATCTTGAACTAGCGAAATACTAAATCGTCTCGAATATATTCTTGAATAATCTTATGTCACTCTTTTCCCTCTATTTATGCTACTAATAATTTTCACATTTTTCTACTCTGTATGAAATGAATTGAGTTTTATTTTCCGAAAGCTTTTATGATAGTTAATTTTTATTATTTGACCCTGAATAGGCAAGGTTAAGTCCAAGTGGGCCTATCTTCAAACTAACCTCGTTATTTTTACATGAGTAATTATTATAAAAAGAAAATATAAAGAATAGAATGTTTGGTTTGTAAGAAAAAATATCGACAAGTGAAGGTTGATAGAGAAGAAACACACGTTGCGTAAAATCATTTGCACAAGGAGGTGGATTAAAAAACCGGAAAAACTCGGAAATTTTTCAAAATTAAAGATGAAAACATGCTACCAATGAGGTTTGTCACAAGTATCAGACGACACGATTGTGATTCCGTTAGATGATGAGTTTATTAGTAAAATTAGTGGAAACTGACGTGAATGGCGCCTGAAATGAAGAGGGGAGAAATAGTGCATGGCACTGATAGAATGAACGCTATTATGAGAAAATCTTCAATAAAATTGATTGAATAATATTTTTACAAGTTTCAAGCCTTTGTAATGTGGGCGTGGCATAGTAAGGGAAAGATTAATTGGGATGACAGAATAGTGCACGATGAAGTGCTAGAGAAGATAGAAAAAGAAAGAGTTGTAAATGACGAAGTAAACAAAGCCAAGACAAATAGCCGAGACATAAATGAGAGATACGAGTAGATTTCCTAAGAATGTTGATGGAGGTGGAATGTACGGAGAGACAGAGAAGAAAAAGAAAAAAGATTTTAGATGATGCTAAGAGCATGTGAAATTTTGAATCCGACTTAATTAAGAATATAAATAGAACGTAATGAATGTAAAAAATAAAGGATGTTAAGTATGCATTTTAAGGAACAAGAACCAATCATGAGGTAGAATACTCTGTAAGCTCTGGATTTTCTGTTTCTGGAATATGATCATCGCACTACATAACTCCATTCCGGTTTCCGAGGAAAAGTTCGAAAACTTTCATATGAACAACTGCATTTTAGTTTGAGAAAAACGCAAATCAATGTAAAAATAAACGGACCAGCTACCCTCGTCGGAATATCTGTAATTCCATTGAAAATGAGATGAAAACGGAAAATTCAGTCCAATCTGAAATTAAGGAAATAAAACGGATTATCTCACGCGGTTCCAGATTAAAATCTCTCTGCTGTTTGTAATGAAAAAACTTTATCGGAAAACTTATAAAGATTAATGAAACGAGCCAACTGCAGAAGAATAAAACGGAAGTTGAACAGGAGGGGATGAAAGGACATCTAAAAGATATTAAATGAGAGAAGTATCGGACACTGAGAAAAAATCGGAAAGGGACCTATAAAAAATCTAAGGGGTGTTTTTTGAAACTTAACGAAAAAAACATAATCGAGCCTAAGCCCTATGGTAATTATAATTTCCAAAGAAAATCAATTGGCCATGAATTATTACGCAAGTTTTTCCCCTCTGGTTATTTATAATCATCTCCCCCTTTAATGGCTTTAATGCAGGAATTTGTACTACTTCTACATAGCTTACCATAGAAACTTCTACATAGCTTACCATTCATATATGAAAATTTAAAAACATTCTGTGCGAATGCGTTATATACTTATGATGTAAAAATGATTAAGTGACATTGGGCCTGAAAAGGAACATTGTAAACTGAGACTTTGAAAACTAGTATTTGTTATGGGATATCTGTGGTGTAAATGTATTAGTCGAGGTGAAAGGGGATTGTTTTATAAATTAAGTAGTGTTGTGGTATAGGTAATCTGATACTACCTGTATGTTATGTTGGAGTATGTATCCATATAAGACTTCTGTTACAAGGGATTGGGGATTGTGTTTAAGTGTTCTTAGACAATGGTTGGGGCTGCCATCTGAATAAATTCAACCTGCAGCATATGATAATAATAAATAATGTATTATAATAGGTATAGATAATGAAAAATGGGATAGAATGGGGAAAATATAATATTCATTCGAGCGCAATTTAAGAGAGAGAGAGAGATCTTACTCAGTGAGTAAATTAAGAGGATATTACCTCAATCCTCATCTTTTATAGTATACCTCAACCTTCTCCAAAGCTGTTTTAATCATGGTGGAAGGATTGAGAAATTAACTGGGCCATTTAGTGAGTGATGTTAATAATGAGATTCGTCCTAGTCACTCACTCTTGAATGTAACGAAAACGGTTTTCACTTACGTAAACATTCTTCGCTTGTAGCTTACTATTCGGTGAGGAAAGCAAGGGAAAAAGACCTCACACCTCATCTTGTTCACTGTACCTCATACCCTTCCAAAAGCTATTTTTACCTAATGGTAGAGGGGTTGAAAACAAAGCTAAGGATACATTTAGTTTACGTTCTGAAGACAGCGTACAGATTACTTGACTTTCATTGAGGATGCTTTCAGTTAACGTGCTGAAGACAGCGGGCCGAGTACTGGAGGTTCATTGGGCTTGTTTCGTAACCTTGTGACTTTCGATGAAATCCTACAATGAACTCACCCTCCAATGGTAGCCGTCCCTCCTCCTTCACCCCCTCCGAATCCTGCTCGGTCCTGGCCAACGTCTTGCGCCGCTCCCGAGGTCATCACCCTCGCGTTCACTTCCTCAGCTGGGCCGTGATCCTCCTTGGCGTCATCCACGAAGACGATCTCCTGAGGCAAGGCGTCAGCGGACAAGAAGTAGGCGAGTGCCACCAAGAAGCACAAGGTGAGGAAGGACTCTGGTTTCATGGTGATGGCCTTCCTGAGGAGGGTAAAAAATGGAATTATAAGCCGCTGAGTGGAGAAGAGCCCTCAGCCGTCATCTCGCTGTCAAGAGATGACCGTGGCGAGGACGTGGGAACATTGTTGCTATGCGGCAGGTTATTCTTTCTAGTTTTTTCGTGCGTCTGGAAAGAAGTTCCGAATGGAAGACCGACTGGAAAATAATACGATTTTATAATGAAGCCGGGGTTGGCCTCGGAAAGTAAGAGAGCGTGGGAATCGCTTCGGGGTGTAGTAATCAGTAGATCGTAAATACTTAAAAATAAGAGCGAGCGACTCATATGGAACTAGACACCCAAAACAGGGAGACATAAAAAAAACTTTTGGATTCATCATAGAAAGGAATAGGACTTTGTTGAAGGCGATTATGAGACTATAATGGCTACTCTTACCCATTCTCATAGAAAAAAGTAAGGATAGAGGAAATGTAGCAATAAAAAACCAAGTCAAGTTCTTAGGAAAAGAATTCCACAAAAACAAAAATTAAAGTAACTAGAATTTTATGTAGTTGTTGAATTATGACAGTTCCTGAATGATTTTCTTTATTTTATTGCTTTTAGTCCTCTTTCGTGTTTCAGTATATGCATAAATGTTTTGGACTACATTTTGACTATACTATTATATACGAAGGTTAAGTTTCTGGTTTGTAGATCTTTTGTAATCAGGAGTAACATGAATACAGAGAGAATACAGAGTAATATGGAAAACACGGAAAAAAGAAACTTGTGTATCGTTAAGTAACAACGAGATGAATTAAACTAACGAGAAAGTCACGACGAGATTATGAGAGCCAAAAAAGAAAGAATCCTTAAGTTTTAAATTTGCAGAGAATAATTTCACTAATGATATACTAAACCTAATGAGAAGCGGTAAACGATTTAAACAATGATGACTATTCTCTAAAGTCTTTAGAAGCCGGTACCTAATGATACCAAAAGTAAAATTTGATGAAAAAGACGCTATACATGAATATACACAACGCTAATGACGGAAAAGACCACGGAACTGAAAATTCAAACTACAAGAAAAAAGTTGTAAGCGTTAAAAGAATTTAAGAATTATGACAGAATATGGAAATTAAGAGAATATCATTTAACGAAGTTAATCATCGAAGATTGAGTATCGAGAGTACCAAATATCATATTTTCCAAAAGTTAAAGAAGAAAAAGTTTTGGCTTATTAGCAGAAAGAATATTCGGTTGAAGGCCTATTATTTATAAATTTTATACATCTTTTTTTGTGTGGTAATACTTTAAAAGTATTTCAGTGAAGGTCGCGTCGATAGCAAAAAATTCAGCTCGATTCAAATAGATTTATTTATTAGTCGCGCACCCATCTCATAAAATAAATACTGTTCTCAGCTTTGTTAATTTACACCATATATTTTCAGCTTCTTATTGAATTGTCCCTTTCACTGTACTATTCCATCCCTGATTGACTGAATTGCAACTCACCACTATGTTGAAAGGTAATAAGAAAATCGATCCCTCCGCTAAATGCTCTTTCTTATAAGAAGTTTTTTTCCAATTTCATAGTTAAATGACATTGATTTTTGAATTTCATGTTTCAAGGCAGACATATCAGATAAAATATATTCACGTGAAAAGAGGGGTGTATAGCTCTAAAAGGATTGAAATTTCACTCGATTCTATTTGAAATTCCTTTCTCTTTTCGTTAAATTCTTAAGGTAACGATAATTTGTGAATCGAAATAAATCTCCCCTGGAATCCGTAGCAGAAACCTGGAGAGGGATACAACCATGAAACCGATGGTGAAGCCCTACTCCCCTTTATCTTTCAACTACTTGATTCATCAGACTCTCATGATGCACAATTCCACTAAATTACATTCCCCGAACTCTGAATAGCAGGTATTTTTGTTTCTCTTATCTTCTCCGGGCGATGCATCAAGTCTCTTGTGCTCTTCTCGCCTTCCGTCTTCGAGAAAATGACTCACCACGGAATTTTCACCTCCTCCAGATCAGTTAATAAATAGCTTGGAAATGTGTCGAGAGACGCCCTGGAGAAATGAATCCGCCACAGCGAAGAAAAATGAAACGAGGAAAATTAGGAGGAGACGATGAAAAAGTGACGATCGAAAAAATGACGGGGGAAGAAAAGAGCAAGTGGAAGCAGAGATAAAAATAAGAGTGTCTCCGAACGGAAATGAAGCGAAGGGTTGGACGACTGAAGAAAGTACGGGTAAGAAAAAAAGTTAGAGAAATGAATAGAGAATAATTGCGGAAGAAATATCAATGAGGGTAGCATGATAATGGAACGGTTAAGAAACGAAAATGGCCAAAGCGGAGAGGAATAAAAAGCCAAAAGATGATAACAAGGAAAATTCTCGAAAGAAAAACAGATAAATAGCAAATCAATAAGCAGCGAAATAAAATGATGAAAATAACGGCGAGTAATAACTAAAGATAAATAACTGATGCTTCATAAATAAATACGTAGTTAACTTTGAGTGTCCTAATTGACTAAGTAATAAGTCAAAGACAAGCCTATTTTAACGTATTTTAGATTCTATAAAAACAGAGTTGACGGCGATTAGGCAATATAAGATGAAACTTTTAATCAACGAGGCTAGGCCCTATTGGGCATTTATGGCACCTAACCTCATAAGTTGTGTCAATAAAAATCAATGAACAAAAAAGAAGAGACAATTTTCTTTTGTGGAAAAAATCTTAACAGCTGATGATCGACAAAGAAAACCTCACGTAATGAGATAAAACCCGCATTGAAGAAGATTTCTTAAAAATCCGCGAAAATACAATATATAAACAAAAAAAAGACACAAACTAAAAATAACGATACAAATAAGAGCAAGCAGAATAACTGAAGAATTTATATAAATGCAGACTGGTAAAATAAACAAAAAACGAACGAAAATCACCGCGAAAGAATTATTGGCGGGAAAACCAACAACGGAGAACAAAAGGACGTCGGATGGCGGGAAAAGCGTCGGAAGGGGAGCAGACAGAATGAAAACGAAGAAATCCGGACGGGGATGCAAATGAGCGTATTGAATGGAAACTTCTGGAAAGAGAGGAGAAAGGGACGGAGAAGGAGGGCAGACATCGCAAGGAGGAGTCTTCGGCGAACGTTCACTCAGTCTCATCCCCAGGGCGACTTGCTATTCCCACAAAAGGAGTCTGCATGGGAAGGGGGAGTACCCGGAGGCCATCGCGAAGGGAGCTACAAAGGGGAAATCCGCCCCAATGCCCCACATCGCCTTATTCCGCCACCGCATTCCAGGAAATGAACGGAACACACGGCTGGCGCACACACAAGACCCGTACACGTGCTGTGGGCCACACAAATGGTCCCTCTTTCTCACAGGGACACTGGGACCGGGAAGATGACGTCAGACGGAAGGTGATCCTGAAAGAGAGGGTGGTAAGCCACCTCTCCCCCGCTGTTGGTATTTGTGTACGTTTTTGCCGCAGACGGAGGGGGGCGGGGCCGTAAATTTGGAGCGGAGGATTGATTCGGGAGGTTCGAATGGGTTCTGGGGGTTGGAGAATCCGCGGATCTCTGGGAGAACTCATTCGCCCCTCCTCTACCCATTTACGGCGGGGTGTCGAAAATCTCAAGGGCGAAATTTATTGTGCGGAAATCGAAACTGGAATGGGTTCTCTGCAGTGGTTTGATTTGGAGTCTTCTTTTCTTTAGGAACGATTTTGGTTTAACGTACTGGAAAAGGTGGACAAAAAATTACGAAGTGATGAAGCAATGGAGATGACGAAATCCCTAAATTTATTTCGTTTTCTAATGGTTTACGATCGCTTCCTCTAGTTAACAATGACAACTTTCATGGGGTCTTGGTTAAGATAGGGATAAAATGTAAAAAAATAAAAGAGATGAACCGATATAAAGAATTCCTGGTTTCCAGGCTCATAAAAATCTCATGACAAGTCTAGCAGTATTTTTATATATTTGTAATATGTTTATATAGTAATAGCAGTATGTTTATATAGTAATATATATTTGTTTATAAACGATACTTTTTACTTCCTCTTCCCCCTTTTTGTTCCTTTCTTGTCTGTTTATAACGCGTATTTGGCTGTTTTTAAATCATTGTTGCAACTTCCTTTTCCCATAATTATTTTTAATGGACCGTTTGCTTGACTGCTCAACTTAACTTTTTCAACTAACCTCTTCTTCAATAAACAGTTTTTTTGTATCCTTTTTTATTTAATATGCCGAGCGTTTTATTCTGTTTGTCACCTGACCTGTAGTTCTGTTACGAAACCATGGTCTTTTTGTTGTAATATTTTTCGTTTGCTAAAGTGCTTTCTAATAACAGAAATAGAAATTCCACTTTTGTTAAACATTTAAAGATTTTTCGCACTCCTCTTTCCTTTTGGATGTTTTCCTGCATTGGAAATACAATTTTCTGCTACCGCAATACCTAACAACCTCTTTACTTCACAGATATTACTCCTTTCTTTTCTTATTTTTAAGATTCTTGTCTCTTTGAAGAAAATACGTCGTTTCCAACCTCAGTGTGTTACATATATTTTTACATAAATTCTTTAAAATGGGCTAAATGTAGGATGGGAATCCTTATCAACTTTATCCAATAGAGCCACTCTAATGCGTTTATTTTATTGATCTGATTGTCATATAAATGAGAACGTTCATATAAGTTCGAAGGATTTTGTAAACGAAAAGGCGTGAGGAATATCGCGATGTTTAAAATAAATTGCTCTTAAAAACTGAAATTTATCTCCTATCCGTGGCGTTAGGACAACGGACATTTATATTCGACTTTACAAAGAACAATCTTAAATGGGTAATAATTCACATTAATCTACCAACAACATGTAAAAATTTCCACCAATTAAATATAATCATTCACACTTCACCCACGACCAGTTTATTTATGCTATCATCAGTTGAAAAAATTAAAAGAACAACGATTTATATGTCTCTTCTGATTAAGGCACAGTATTGCAAGTAATTGTGCTGCATTTCCGGTTAAATCGCGTGCACTCCAAAGAGGATAATTGGACACCCATAAACATTCATTTAATTCAGAAAATGTGAAACTTAGCATTATTCAACGTCACTCAGCCAATAGTCGGGCGAACTCAGTCAG
The DNA here is from genome assembly GCA_036926295.1 of Pachydiplax longipennis. NCBI lineage: Eukaryota > Metazoa > Arthropoda > Insecta > Odonata > Libellulidae > Pachydiplax > Pachydiplax longipennis. The sequence goes on along the minus strand of JAVFKF010000004.1, from coordinate 34,583,329 downwards.
CAATCGAAATATATTCTTACATGTGCGTGGGACCACAGTCACGCATCAACATATAGTCTTAAAGTTACACATTAAACTTCGGAAAATTTACTTCCTAACATGAAAATTTGTACTCAATAAATCATGGGTTAAAGGTACGTTTTATCGATCAAAGCAATTTGCTTGCAATTGATATTTAGGTAGAAATATGAATGGGCGACGGGTCTATAAGTGAATGTAGATAGAATCGGACTCATAGCCAAATAGGTATGCATAATATTTTCAAAATCAATACTAATTGTGGAAAAAAGAAAAAAATTAGGAGACAAAACCTCACAATCTCCTATGTCACAATGTTTGTAACAAAGGTTTATGTTATTGGTTACAAACAATTTTGATACAATTTCTTTTGTTTTGATGTTATTTATTTACCTCAAGGTTTTGCCTCTTAATACTGATTGTGTGTAGAAATTTTGAAATTTCGAACTGAACCTGAAAAATCCAACGATGAATTCATAAGAAAGGTAATAATAAATACTCATACTAGATCATAGATGAAAATTCCATTTTCTTGATAAAACAGAAGTAACAATAATCATCGGTCGAGACAAATTTTTCTACCGACCCATATACGCGTATATAACCCTCAAAAAATTTGATCATGGAAAATCAGAAAGAAAAAGTGACCTAGAAATTACTATTATGTACTCGTGATGGAATATGGCGTAGAAGAGGATGCATCTCTGGTAAAGTTTGAGAAGGCCGAAGTGAAAAATGGGCGATCGCACGAGTTATTGCAGAAAGCAAGGGAAAAAGGCACGAAGGAAGGGTTGGAATGGGAACGGTAGGAATTTGCGATGTACTTGAGCACGTACTGTGCGGCAATGAAGTGGAGGCGAGCGCTGTGGTGCCTCAAACCCCTCTTAAGGAGCCTAATCCCTGCGCACCCTTCATTCTCCAATATTACTCCGTTTCTCAAAATCTCCCTCCTGCGACGCATAATCTCGTGCTCCCAAAGCTCTCGCTTTTTCATACTTCCACGCCCTCGAGCCAATATTGCGGAGAGAAGTTCTCCTATTCACATTAAAGTGGTTCGATTACAACCTTTAATATATTTTTCGAATTTTGCGATGAATGTGGAGGATTGAGGATGGAAAAGCGACATGATTGACAGGGAAGATCCAAAGCATATACCGACCCGATGATCCGTTTGTCAGGCTCTCCATTTATTTATACATGTACTTTTAAGAAAATACGTTATGGTTCGTTATTTGTTCGTCTATTCTTATATTTTAATTAAATAATTATTTGTGATGATTTTTTAATATTCTATCATGCTTTTTTATTGGTAAGAAATAGTATAAATCGTTATACATAAGCCAATCATTTTAATAGTCAAATCCATATGATAATAATATCATTAACTATTTCCACTAAAATTGAAAATTTAATTAAATTGATTTATTAATAGAGAATAAAGTTACCATAAAAATAAGCAATTTTTATGCATATGATCGATTGATCTGTTATGCATTTTACGAGAGATTAATTCAAGAACTCAACTAAGAAAACCCCTGATAAGTATCATTTTCAAGAATGTTTAACTGCATCTGTAAACAATAGATGATATCTTAAGATAAATCATACTGTGCATTTTGACATTATTTACATATATGTGCTATTTGATATACGAGTATATTAGGGGATGAACGAAGGAAGAAATCCGAAACAAATAAATGTAAAAAAAGATGTGGGAACATTGTAGTTAATGAATGAGAGGTTTAAAAATCGCGTATGAAACAGTATTTGTCGGGGTTCTAATTCTTAAAACATCTAATGATCACATGATATATAATTTTTAGCTACCCCAAGAAAGGTTCGTGGCCTTCAAAAAAAATCGTGAACTTTAATTACGACGGTCTTCTATCCAATGGAAAATAAAAAAGATAACTTCACATAAAAAATTAATGCGGTTGTGACTTGACGAAAATAACAATACAGCTAGTAATCAAACGAAAATTCAATAACATTGTCCATAATAGCTTTTTGTTGGTATGAATAGTAGCGATTCTATCTCATGTTCCCTTCTTCAGCCTTTTGTACAGCGGCCCCAGATGTTTCGACATTTGCGAAAAGGTTCCATCAATCAATACGTCACGCTTATCCACCCAATATTACATCCCTCCTCGTTTTCCAATTTTCTCAAAGAGGTGTATTCATCTGCCATTCTAATCACATTCTCTGTCACCCATTAAACCACAAAAACGTTTTATCATGATTGAAATGACCGTAATATGGAAATTTTTCTTTTTTTTAATTTTGAGTTCTCTTTACAATTTGAGTCTCTCCCCTTTGGAAATGGAAGTTTACATCCCACTTTATCCTCAATAACTGAAGTCTAGAGAGAGTCATAATGGTCAAAAACGTTGATTTATTAAATTCACTATTGACTGAAAGTGTTAAATTATTCAGCGGTATTCCTGAGGTGATAAGGGAAATAGGACATATATTTTAGAGTGGTTGTGGGCAATTATTAAAGATGCATTATAATGCTATGATGATAGTCTGTTTATTTTTTCTCCTTTTATAGCAACTTTACGTGTGACGTCTAATGTGCACTTAAGTATTTGTAATCTATTCATCATATTTTGTACCGCATAAAGAATAAAATTTATGTGTATGATAGTTATCAACTATCTTTTTTAATAAAATCTACGGAGGCGGCCGAGATATTGTGGAAATTTAACTTCATAATGATATAAAAGGATGTATACTTTTTACTTCATTATATCTTTTTTAAAGTGAGATCCTTCTTTGTGTTTAAATTTCTAGTAAGATGATGGTATTCGTTATAATAGAAATATTAATTATTAATAATTAATATTTCTATGATAACGAATAATTAATTAATCAAAGACATAATTAGAATTAAATATCTTGGTGATTCGTTCACATAATGTTTCCACGTGTGATTAAGATTCCTGAATACGAAATCATGCAGATATTTAATATAATTAGGGCTGTATTCCGTGAGAGGCATCCTATCGGGCAACTGACCCGCAACTCTAGTTAAAATTTAACGATCAGTTAGCTCGATCCCGAATAAGCCCACTGCAGCAATACAGGGACTCCAATTCTATTGGACACAAATGGGCGAAGCGACCGAGGTATTCCGGTGCGCCAATTCATTAGAATGCGTTCGGTATAATGCAATAACGTAACTGCCTGCGTAGATAGCACTCGGGCTGTACCAACTGAAAGGGGTGTGTCTTCACTCTGCGGGCATTTCCTGGAAACTCAGTTTTTTAATTCAGCACATTGCATTTAAAAAATAACTGATCTTTTAAATGAAGCGACAGAAATAATGACTATGAATAAAATTTAAATAAGTTTCAAGTCATTTGGCATATATTATCAAGTAAATTAATTTCATTTAATGAGACTTAAATACGATAATCGGAACGGAAAAAATAACCATCTCCGTAATCTGTTCAGATTCTGGTTGAATCTGGTTGAAATCAAGTTTATTGCGACTTAGTACCTTAAGTTTTACTAAATTGCGCATCATGTTCACTTCTCAAAATTAGCGTAAATTTTTTATAAACACTTTACAAAATATCCTCCTAGCGTCTTTTATTCAATGTATATTTATTTGATGCGGTCATTAAAGCAGATCTTACTTTCTTAAAGTAGAAATTAAAGTAATGATTAAGGTCATTTTGTGTTAAAATTTCCTTTGAAGTAGGATAGGTATGCCTCTTATAACCATCTATTTAAAAGATGGCTTTGTTAGGATTCCGCTGTTTAATTTAAGAAAAGATCAAGGTATGGTGAGAGAAATATTATAAAAACTACGAGAGACGTAGATTACACATACTGGATGGGGATAAAACCAGCAGTTACATAACAGTGAAGATTTATGTGCAGGAAACAGAGGTATTTCAGCAGAATAATTCTGTGCACACAAGAATTGTGAAAAAAAACCCTAGCTAGAGATTTCCACCCTTTTATTCTCCTCGGCACAATCCGACTTCATTCCAAATCCGCGGCGAATAACTCTGAGCAAACCGAAAACAATCGACGGTGATAGAGGGACGCCGTGGCATTTCCTACGAAAGGGATAAATTTGCCGAGTACGTGGGTAACACACGCCTTTGTCTACTCCGCATGCATATTTTATCCCGCCCCACATTCGTTGAAAACGTGAATCCCTAATCTCCGGCATCTTTGTCACCAATAGGGATAATCCGAGTCCCGACAGGTTGTAAGACGGACCAATTTGACTGCGGCCCTATCCACTTTACTTTATTAACCGCACCACACCCTATTGAGATTCTCTCCGACGCTCGTGACCCTTTTGGCATCCTTCCGACCCGCACACGTGGAAATTCCTGCTATCTTTACACCGTGGGAAACCGCAGGAATCAAAAGTACAGATAACAGATGAATAATGCACCGACGCAACAGTTTCGCTGAGTTACGTGAGTGGTACATGACGGATTTACTAACTAAAGAGGAATTGGCACGCTAAAAGTGTTTTACTACGATGGCCATCACGTAACGGTTGTAAATTGTTGATGGAAACAATTGGGTTAGTAGAATCCACTGCTTGGGGCTTCGTGGTAGGACTCCATGAAGAACAAGGAAATGACCAAATTTTTACCAATAGCAATATTCTTATCTAACAATCATGGTTTCGATTCATAGTATGTGATTTGAACTGATGATGTCTCCATGAGTCGAAACCAGTGTGATTTGAAGTAAATACTATGTATGGTAAAATTTTGCCATTTCCTTTTACCTGATTGAGTTAAGCTTCATCGTAATGCTTCTTAGCTATACAATGATAATAAAGGACTTAAATCCACGTTTAACTTTGAGGCTTTGAGAGGCACATAACTCGATTTCTGAATTTTATATCAAATATCTTATAATAAGACTACATCAATGATTCAGTAATTCCATTCTCTGGGTCATCAAAGCCTTTGCTTCACTCATTCTCTTTCATCTTTCGAAGAATATCACTCTGATAACAGTCTAAAATTTCTAGGGCTAAAGTTAGGGTATATCTTCTGTTATTTTTAAATATATAAAGTAAATAAAGTCTTAATTTTGGGCAGAATGGAAACCTTCAAGGTCCATTTTTCATTTAGCCGAACGGTTAAATTCAGCCCCCAATTTCAGAAGGGTTATGTGAGGACGAAACTACGTACAAATTGATAATAACCACATAACTATAGTGGAAAATCTATTATTACAGCACAGCAATGACGATGGAAAAGTTCCGTGTGATAGTTATACAGAAGAGCATGGATTTACCAAGAGCAGAAGATATTGTACAGGATTATCGTAATCGATGAAACGTCGGCGGGAATGATGGAACGTAGCGGACCTTTTCCATTCGATTCGAAAAATGCACAAGCGGACAGCTAATGCATCATTGATTGCTTTCCTCAATTAATCCGTATCGAGCCAAGGCATCGATCCGTCAATGGATGCTTTAATCCCGAACCAAATCTGCATACGTGGCGAGAGGGAAATTAAGGTGGTTAATTTGGTTTTGAAATTTTATTTCGGTGGTATTAGTTTTTAATCGGAAAGATTTGAGCAATGCTCAGTGGGGTGATGAATAAAATTTCCTCGGCAAATAATTAAAATAAGGATAGGACGACACCGTAGGGAGTAAAAAAGTCATCAGGGAGCTGCGATTACGAGGTTCTAACGAAGAAATTCAAGCAGCAGAACGGGATTTTAACACGAGCCTGCTGAGATAAATTTTGAAACTTTTCCCTGGCCAATTCCATTTTATAAAGATAGTTTTTATTTCAAGTTTAAGGGTTAAATAAAAAACTATGTACCATTATAAATAAGGTTTCATTGAAAATATAACTAATCAGTGACACAGTGAGGAGGAGTATAAGGGTTCAAATCATTAAGTAATACATAGCCTAGGTCAATGAGAACAACGAAAGTCTGTTGATTTTAAATATAGGTATTAGTTTCCAAAACATTAGGAAAATAGCGAAATTTGATGCAAGCAACCCCAAAGAGAGTAGAGTTCATGTTTGAAAATTTTTTACTATAATCTAAATTTCTGTTCAAAGATATCTAGCATATGAACGACATATTGTACGAGATTATGTATTCGTACATGTTTTCTTTCAGTAAGTAGAAATGTTGCCGAAGAGGACGCGCTGACAAAAGACAACCTCAAATTTTTAAGATTCCCATAGTTGTCCTCAGTAGAGACATTTCTTCCTCCGTGATAAGCTGATTACGGAGGGATTAATCCATCATCGCCTTTAAATGGCAACTACACTTTCTCTATCCCTTTCATCCTTCGGGGGCGTTAAAATGCAATCGATTCACCCCTTGTTATCTGCCGACCATGTGCTCATCTTCAGCCATCCAAAGGAAGAGGAAAAAGAAAAGAGCATCGACGAGCGACAAGTCTCGCGTGCCCACCGTATCGACGACAATGTAGTCCTCATGTGAACTCCTGTGGAAACGGCGGGGAACTGTCACATTAACTCCATCCAATTAGCACTCGAGCGCATCATCTGCAGAGTGGCACAGGTGGCAAAGATATCGACGCCCGCTGCACTTGACGAAAACAGTTCACTTTCTCCGTTCGATGTATCGATCCCCGTGCGAGGAATCGCCCCGCGTTTGGCGTTCTCGTCCCACCGCTCTCACGCGCGATTCCGATGAAATAAGTTGTCTCGAAAATTCCGCAGAGACAGGCAGTCATCCGGAGAAACCGTCGAAGTAAGAGAACCGTCGGATTTGCGGAGGGGGACTTGAGATACAATAGGAAAGAGTTTAATGGCGCATTGTATCGAACGGTCGATCGATCGATTGCAGGAGGGATAAAGTTAGTAAAGAGGATAGAATAATGTCGTCCAAGGATTTGGAAAGGATATACTTGGGGAATACTTGAAGCTGACATCTTTAAAACGACAGCAGTACTGTCGAGGAAAATTCCGTAGAAAAGTTTTACGAGGCACGTTATTTATTATGAATGGCGTTATAAATGAATCAATAATTTGGTGGCATCGTCAACACACGCAAGGGCACCTTATAAACAAAAGAAATATTTACTAGGTTCATTCAAAATATGCAGCATAAAAGAACAAAAATATTGAAAATTTTACAGATGTAGAAGGATCTTAACGGTATGCCTCAATCCTTAAGTAAACGTGTATTGAATATTAAATTCAATTTCACTTTTCTCGGCTACTAAATGTTATAATAAAAAAATTGAAGATACTCCAAAACATTTTGATTCAAAATTCGTATGAAATAAAAGAATTATCTACCATTCGTCATTTTGTTTACTGACGGATGTAAACACTTCCCTTCAGGTTGAGAACCTTTTATAGCAAACTTTATTGATTTCCTTATCCCTCATTCAATTCCTTATCCTCCTTCTCGAGAAACCTCCAAAATATAATGAAAATTTTCATTTTAATTTATTAAACTAAACATTTCTTTAGTAAAATTATAATTTCAGGATACATCTACATATGTACCCTGCAAGCCGCCTTTCGGCGTGTAGCAGGGGGTGTAAGCACCATGACTCTATTTTCCTAGTTGATTATTTTCGTGTATTGTTCTCGCATAAGTAGTTGATGCATTTCTCTGGAAATATAACCGTTAAAAGACCTATATTATTTGAATAGTGGCACTTTGAAACATCCATCAAATAAGATAATTTCGCTTATATGGGCCTCATCGGTAATCGAACTCGGTACCGCTTTCGAAAATGCTGCCAACTTCGCTGTATGGGAATACTATATCATTCGAAAAACATAAGTTGGTTAGGATAAATTTTGAAGAACAACATGATGGAATTTTGCATTCATGGCGGGAAAGATTTTAAGATAGACCTTTCCTATTTGAAAGAGATGTAAAATCTCACGAAATAAATCACACGAAAAAGGCGAACGAGTACATCGCACACAAACTTTATATAACACAAAAATATCTTTTATGCATCATTCAAAGAAGCGCGAGCGGTAATGATTCGAGGGAACTAGGCAAGCTGAAAAGATACGGGGAAGGGAAGCGAAAATTGGTATAAATATCAAAAGTCATCTTGGGCAGGAAGCGACAAGACTTTATTTTAAAAACCTGCACCGGCGTGAATGCCGCATGATTAGCAGAGAAAGAGAGAATGGTGAAAAGAGGGAAACGGGCGCCGTGTAAGGATACCCAAAGAGATGCACGGGAGGCGACCGTGAATTTTTTCTCCTTTCCTTGAGGAAAGAGACGGCGCAGGGGAGGGGCGACTTAGATGAGAAATAAAAACGACCTTTATTAAAGGAGAAATTTGAGCTATTGAGTTGTTCTGGTTCCGCACTATCAAGGAGAAGGAAGGAATACAAATGGTACCTAAGAGCTACAACATGAATGTTTGCAAGGAAAGGAATATTTAACTTATTTCCGATATTACTAATGAGATCCCCTGCAAGAAAGTAAGGCGCTGGAAGAGTGAGTTGTCTATAAAATCTACTAAAATAATTTGTATTTCAATGTAAATTATATAAATTTTTCTATAAATTTATATTTCGTAGTGAATTTACGATACATAGGACTTTTACAATAATTCAATTTTTCTAATAATAATTCTATTTTTTTAATTCAATGTGTCATTGCATATCTTTATGTCACATTTTTTCGTTGATGAGTTACACTATTCTTGGTGAAGTGTTTTTCGGAAAAACACTACCTAACATTCGGAATAAATTCTTAGTGATCCAAGGAAGAGCTATTCCAAATTCTGCTGATTAAAGGAAATAGCGGGTGCATTATTTACGCAAACTACAAATGAAATGAAAATAAAAATCATAACTAAGATGCTACTGGAAAGTATTTTGGAAGGTATGGAACCGAAAATCCCCGACGAACAAAGACACATGAAAATGTAGTTTTTACGGTGAAATACTAAAAACACTTGTTTCCTCACCGCAATACTAACCAGATATAAGGGAACAAACGCGAAAAATATTCAGTCACCCAAAAGTGAAAAAAAGCGAAAAATATCCATGCGTGAACTTAAAAATTTTCATCCGCACCCACCAGTATGAATGTCTATTGTTAAACCTGCCACAAACGCTTTTTCTCCCAACAACCACCATTCCCCCTTCACAGATAAAACATTCTCATTCGATATGGCAACATCCGTCGGTCAAAGGCGCTCAAAAATTAACGAGTCACTCTTAAGCGCTGCAAAAAGAACACTTCATTAAAAATACGTTCCATCGCACAATCGATCTCTTTTCGGAAACAAAAGAGTCGTTAGAATGGCGTTACGAGTGATTGCGGTTCGCCTCGTTGGAGCGCCACAAAGTAAATCTTACTCGGCGCGAGTGCATTAAACCGGACGCTTGAAAAATGCCCTTTGATTTCGAAATGCGACCAAATCGAAAAATGGCAGAAATGCACCGCAGACGGTGAAAGATATTGATGCAGATCCCGGAGTGGGGAAATTTCCCCGCATCCCATATGAAACCATTAGGTCGCTCTCGAGCTGCGTGTTTGACTATACGTACAATCCCAGAGATATGCCGATCTGTAGTTGAGTCCACTTTTTTTATTTCGAGCTCCCCAAAAGAGCGTGATTTCCACTCAAACCCTTTTCCCATTGGTAAAGACAAGAGTTTCGGTTAACATCAAAGCATCTTCGTAAGACTGAAAATGAGTCCTGTGAAAGTGATAAAAAGAGTCCTGCTACGATATTTCAATGATTGGAATATTTTTCATTTTTGGTTCAGTATACAGAAAACTTGGAAACGGTACAGTATTATCACAATGGAACTTTATTTGTAGAATTGAAAAGGTAAACAGATATTTGGTACAATATAGAGATCTAAGGTCATATTCCCACATTTGTTCGTATTACGATAGTAAAATAACAGTCGAAAATGAAGATATTGAGGAAAAAATTTAAATTTTTTATATAAAATTAAATTTTAAAGAAAAATTATATCAAGTAAGGTAAGGAATTGGACATAGGAATTTCCCGAAAGGAAAACGGACGTGAAAAAAATGACCAAGACCGAGACTCGAACTCAGACGTTTCACTTGCTGGGATGCTGCTTTCAATAGTCGAGCTATCTTCTAAAACATTCAGATGCTTTAATAATTGGAATTTAATAGTTTTATCCAAAAGTTCCGTTGTGTCAGTAAATGATTCAAAATATGACTTTCCCTCTAAGGTATTTAATCAAATTTTTACACTTGTATTTTTCTTATTTATTAACGTGATAAATTAATTTAGGTTATCGATCTTCTTCAATCATTTAAATTACTGCATTCGCAAATCTTGCGCTGCAATTGTTTTACTTGTATTACGGAATCATGTCTTCTTTGCCTTACATTCCGAATCAGCCACGCCCCTCTACGACTGGACTCAGATTGTCACCTTATGGCTTCTTCCTTTGGTATTGATAAGCGAAGGAGTAAACTAATGAACGTTTCCGCGATTCAACAGCCGGAGATAATTAACTGGCAAAAAGGTAGGCGTCGCGAACCGAACGGGGTTGGAAGAAGTCAAGACGTCCTTTAGAAGGTTACGTTGCAGTGAACAGAGAGTGAAAGAAGCAAGGTCGTGGAGACACAAACGAATGGAAGGAGGAATGACACTGTCCCGGGGAAAGATTCTCAACGGGATTCCCCGCTCCTCTTCAGCCATCTCGATCCGCTCCCTCATTTCCCATTTCAACCTATTATTATTATGATGCGGAAGTACGAGATTAGATTCTCAAGGCTCATTTTCGTCCGGAGATGCGTTTTTTTAATCTGCCGCCGCCAAGATCTCTCCTATTGTACCCGCCGTGATGAAGATTTCAATGTTAAGTAGGACTTTTTAAGGTCGATTGAATAAAGGGGGTTTATTTTTCTCTTTCTTTGTTAGAAGTCTTTCCCGACTCTTTTTCCTCTGAGATCCGTCTTCCGCCGATCCTTTTTTATGAATCTTTTCAAAATACGAATGCAGGCCAATCATATTTCCCTGAATCTGTACTTCCTCCTTTATACATTTTTGATGATGGTGAGGAATGAAATGTTTCGAGGAATCTCCTTGTCTCCTGTTTATCGGAATAAGAAAAATGGAACTGGTCTTTTTACGTAATTATCTACATCGAGGTCTTTTACATATACAGTTTCTATCATCCCTTCGCCGATATTTTTGTTTCAGCTTTGTGATCTACATATGATGTTATTGGTTTATCGAGTGCTACCTTTCTTCTTTCTTTTTGTAATCTTTTAACAGATACTACTCTGTTTCTTTGAACAAATCTCTCTTTTTCGCAAAACCCAATTCTCTCCCACCAATTTTAGCACTCCTTTGTTTGTTTATCCATCAACCCATTATATCAATTTTCCATCGTTTATTTTTCTACGCTACACTCACATCTCGAAATCCTTCCATCTTTTAATTGCCTTTCTTTCTCAATGTCCAAGTTTCACTACCAAGAACTGAAATATCCAAACCAATGATTTTACAAGTATAGAACACCGATTTAAAGTAATCGTGGATCTACAACATCAAACTCGGATTTTAATCCATGCTTCTCGTCAGAAAATAGTCAAATTTCTGGTACTGCAAAGTCATCGACACCTTCGCACGCCCGCAAATGCTCTGTCACACACCGAAGGGCGTCTTGCATGGTACATATGTAGATGTGGAATGAATCGCTACTAAGTCGTGCAAATATCACAAATATTAGCAAATATCTACAAATATACCCGTAAATAAATAAAAAATCTACCATACTTTCATTAGCAATCCTTTTCCCTCGTTAATCCCCATACATCATCCCTTTGTTGCTTCATATCATTAGATTAGCACCATTTCCCTTTCATCTCCTCCATATATTTCCACCCTGGAGGGCTGAAACAGCCTTCCGATGGATGCCTTTTGTTACCCACTCTCCCTTCCCTCTCTTAACCCTCCTATTTATATCTCTCATTCTCTCTCCGAGTGGAGATGGACCCTGCAAGTCTCCAGACGGAAATTAATTAAACCTCTCGCGAAATACCTCTCTCCTGTTTCGCGGAGTGGAAAACGGAATAGTGTCACCGGGAGATAAAAGTAAGAAGGTCAAGGGTCTGACTCTCGCTCCACCTACCGAAGATGTCTTTCACGAGTGGAAAAAATCGAAAGAACAAAAGAGTTGACAAAAGCGAGGGCTCGTTCCGTAACAGATTCGCGTGCGATTAACTCTCGGTTTTTCGCTTTCTTTATTTGCCTCTCGTCTGATCGAACGGCCCGAGATATATTTTGCGGCGGATGTCGCTTAGCTGCTTTCTCTCTCTCTGAAAGGATTTTCGGAGTGGGAATTCGGCGGATGGAGATTTTTTGGGTCCGCTGATGTCGTAGGAAATGAGGTGGAAGGTGTGGAAATCGGAATGTGAACGAAGTGAAGACGTTTGCCATCGGCTGTTGAAGCTAAAACGTCTTCCTCTGGTTTTAGTTGGTAATGCTATGCGTCTATCGGATGAATTCATATTCTACCGTATCAGCTGGCGATTTGTTCCTTTTTGCTAAAAATTGGATACATTAGAAAGGAAATTTTCGATATTCATACAGCGGAAGTCTTTTTGATTAGTGAAAAAAAATTTATTAGCGAAACGAATATAAAAGGCCTGAAACACATGAAAAAGCATACATTAGCGCTTGTAAAATGTAGTAACAAATAATAATTATTCACAAATAATAAGTAATAAATAATAATTAGTCACAAATGATAATATTTTTAAACCCTGAAATAATTCACAGACACTTCGAAATCTTGCATTGCGCATATATAACTCGATTAAATAACAAAATTAAATTATACGCATGCAGCATTTTATAATGTCTCTCCGAAATTCGCAAAATAAAGTATCTTGATTCCAACCCATGTCTTACGACATCAAAATGTTACCACGATATAGCTTCGACGGTTTTGTTTACCACAAAAAATCAACCATTAAAAACGAAGAAAAACAGTTTATAAAATGTAATATATGTCCTAGACTTAAAGAGTCTTGTAATTTAAGAATGTACACAATGTGAAATATGGGTGGTAGTAGAATACTATGGTATCAAAACTCGCTATGTCTTTAGTTAAATTTACAATCATACGCATGAAAAATTTTGCAGCACATAAAAAACGTGTCGTCATGGAGGGACTGCATGATAATTATTACTGAGTCAGTACTGTCGTTTTCCAGCTGGAAGAACTTTCCAGAATTTCCTGCTATTTTCCTTTTATTCCCCGATACTGCAAGATACATCATATTATAATTTGATGACATGTAAGTATCTTATGAAAATTACAAATTTCATTCGAGCGAACTATTAAATGTATGATTGTTCGCAACTACTCCTTCGTAAATACCATGGCTGAATTCTCGAGTACGTATGTGAGTAATTAATTCGCGAAATGCCCTGCAGTTCCCTCATGCAGCACGACAAAAGACACGGTTGCACAAGGTGAAAAACTGTACGGTGCAAAGAGAGAACAAAAATAAAGATGTTTAGAGGGCAAAGTTCCAAAATGATAAGGTGAGTAATTTGCTTGGAAATGCTGAAAATACAGAATTCTCATTTGGAGGGCACTCGAGAAAAAACACTCCCGAGCATTCGCCACTCCTCCTCTGAAAGCGTAACCTCGGTTGAATTCCAATTTACCTCGTTTCAAATTAAGTTACACCGAGCAGCAGTCATCTCCAGAGAGACTCGCTCGATACATGGGCGCGCGGATTCCTCAAGCTAGGACCTCTTTTGTGTATCCTCTCCTTCTATGTTCTCCATTACTCGAACCTTCATTAATCCTGCCTGTGTCGATCATTATTCGAAATTTCGTACCTTACATATGGCACCAGTGATTTTGATTCATTAAAAATATTGGTAGATGAAAAGGATGTAGTTCTAGGCAAAGCGACTGCAATCGTTTTTCCATCCTGAGGCAACATTAACCCAGTGGTCGCCAACCTTATTTTTATCTGCCGCCCACATTTATTATTGCTGCTCACTGTTATACTTTTATGGACATTATCTCACTAACCTATCAATAACTCAATTTGGCGCTTAAGAAAACAATTTAAATAAATTTATTTTCAAGTTCCCCTATTGACAAACACGAACGTAGAATCCAAGCTCATAAATTTTCTCGTAAGAATACAGGGGGAAACGAATGGTAAGAATATGATAGCCTTTTTGGAATAGGGAGTTTTTTCAAAAATAAATTTCACTCACTTTACGATAAGTTGATGTATAAAATTTAGATACTCATTATCAATCGACAATATCAATATTTTTTAGCCCAAAGTATCACAAGTTCGGATTCGGACAGTTCGGATATACTCTCATAAGAAATGCACCTTAAGTTTATTTTAATCGCTTGCAGACTTTTTGCAGAATTAAATGAAAATAATGGTCCTACGAAATCGGAACATTACCAAAGAAAAATAAATTGAATAAATATTCTTATTTTGGTCGTGAAATGTCGTTTTTTATTCTAAATTAAGATAATTCGGCTGAAAATGACGAAAACTTTGCAACATTTTGCGAATATAAACAACCAGTCTCCCTGACTACTGAGGCGATGGTTGAACTCGACTCTCGTATGAATATGTGAGAAAGGTATGCCCATAACATCATAACTAATCACGTCACATTTTTTAATTCAATTGCGTGTGTGCGGCATTATTTATATGATCGTTGGATTCTGAATAAAATAGGGAAAGATCTAGTCGACATCCCTTTGTTTTCACTCGAAAAATCTTCACTCTGCGTAATTTTAACTCTAGCGAATAAAGAGTTGGTCAAATATTAAAACGATGCACCTTTCCTATAAAATATCTGCTATGCCTGCAATATTCCCTGTTGTTTATACACACTCGAAAATGAGCCCTCTGTACTGAATTCATTCTTTGGTGATCACGGTGAATAGAGAGACTGTATCTCCGAATCATATCGCATCTCCTTAGAGTCTCATTATCAAATGAGTAAGAAGACAAGATCGCTGTTTCAATTCCACCGTAATTGGCGAGCCTTCCCAGTATGGAGACAAAAGAAAACGAAAACAATTCCAGCATCATCATTAGTGGCATAAGAGTCCAACGCCTGACAAAATGACGTGAGAGAGGAGAGGAAGACCTAATTTTATCCAAAGACTGGCGGCTTCGATAGCATTATCGAGTCGATATATATATTGTTCGATTATTGATATTGATGCAACTCTTCCAGAAAACGTGGTTATGGTTGATTTCCCTCTTGTGAATGTATCCCCTTATCGGTAATGCCGTATTAATGCCTGAAACACACATTTAGTCATGAGTCTGGGGAAGTTAATATTAGGAAATTGAAATTGACAGGATTGAGAATTTTGACCCATTTACAAATAAATGCAACCATACACATTGACCAATAACTTGGAGGATTCAAGAGAATTTCAGGGTTCAAATTTAAGCATAGATCGTTTGAATGAATTAAACGTCTAATTATGGAGGATTCGGATTGGCTTGGAAGTAATGAAGTCTGTTACGACATTTTCACAAAAAAAGAAAATACATTGTACTAAGCCTTTAGATTGCATCCCTCAAATTATATCAGACTCTCAGTTCTTGCCGTAATAACAAGTTGCGCCCGTTCTTTCACGATTGACATGGATTTCTAAATAAATATTTAGGATTAAGCTCATAAATAGAAGAGAAAGTACAGTGTACCTTGTGTTTTTACATCATAATAATGCTAAGTGCAATGCAGAAAGGAAATAATAGGCATTAAATCCCGTATGCACTTAGATAAAACTTGACAACCTCTTTGCCAAAGTTCTGCGGATATGGAAAGCCTCGGTATCGACCTGAAGGAACGTCCCGTATATTTATCATTGGAAACGTCTCTTATCCAGAGACTCTCTAACGCGTTTTCCGAAGTCTACACTTCCATTCTCCTCCGACCTTTCTCCTTAGGAAATCTAAAATTCCAAACCCTTGCCTTCCTTTTCCCCCGCTCTCATTTAATATTCCATTCTCTCGTAACACTATGATGCTCCTGACGATCTCTTGCATGGGACGATGACACAAGGAAGCTGCAAACTGCGTGTATGCTAAAGCCTCTCTCCGAGAGATTTCCTTTCTCCTCTGCAGCGAAGATTCCCTCCCTCTCGAATCCGAAATACATTCATTCCTCGTTTAGCGCGGTGTCGGTTAGCCGCGGTGGAATACATTTTGTGAGGGGCGAAACCAAAGGAACTGAACCGTACCAACATACCGGGTTTTGATCATTGGAAGATGGAAATACTTGGCCCATCCACCAAGAGAAATTACCAAAAATAAGTCTCCTATGTGTCTATTATCTTAATTTGATTATGAAAATTATCGAAAAATTCCGCAATTTTCCCTCACCTAATCATAGACATAAGAGATTTTCCGAAATATCTCATTCTTAGAAACAGTAAAATTTAAAACGATTTGAAAATATATTATAAAAGCTACAGAGAAAATATAAAAATACGTCGTATCTCGGTTGTGTTCACTTGTGATAAAGGTAGAATGATTTGATCACTTAATTATCAGTTAAAATAAGGAGGTCATCATGTAATTAAAAGAACCATTAAGTTTGATTTCTTTCTTGAATCATTTCCTTAGAAACCTTTCTTGATTGTGCCATACACTTGTAAAATGTGTAATTATACATAGTTACAGGATGAAATTCTTCTAAATAAATCATGAACATTATGCATCAAATCTATCAGAAGCAGCATATTTTATATGTGAGTAATAAGGTTTTTCTATTGACTGGTTTCCTTTAACAAAGCAGGAGTGCATTAATCCAGTAATTTTAAAAATTCTGATTCCTCTATAATAATGAATATTCAGTGAAAATAATTTTGAACAACTTTTCAAATTATATAATATAGAATTGAGCCTAGAAAGAATTCGATGATAATGAATTTTTCAAACTTTTGAAAGAAAAGGTTACCTAAAACAATAAAATGTTAGACTATTCAATGACATCGAGCTTTACAGGTAATCTTTAAAAAATTTTCAGTCAATTTGATTCCATTAAAACCCTCTGCCCTTTTTCCACTCTTCCCTTTAAACCTCTGCCTCTCTTCAGGTCTTCCAATCCTTCTCCTTAAACTCCTTTCTTCCTGAATTACTTACATCTTTTTTACCCCCCTTTTCAACCTTTCTCCAAAAAAGCTCTCCTTCTTCTCTTCAAAATCCTTTCCATCAAGCAATGCAATAGTAATGAGAGCGCGCGCCCTAAACCGACAACCGTTCTATTCAGCCAACTATACATAGCGAGTCTTTTTTACACCCCCGCCTTCCCTTAGACTCCGTCAGAATAAACACGAGGTCTTGCATCTCCCTCCTCCGATCTTTATTCCCCATCTTTCTCCTCGAGGCCCTCACCCATACCCTTTCCTCGTATGTAGTAAATCTTAACTCCGAGAGTTCATCCGAACTCCTAAATCCTCGTATTTCTCCCGAAAAGAACCGATTTATGATGGACGAAAGGAGATTCGGAGGGAGTCCCACACGTCACAGTTGTGGGCCCTCTCCGTTTTCATCCCCTCTCCTTCCACCCTTTTACTTTTCGATTTAATTCTGTTTCTGTGGGCTCTTCTTTCCCATGTTTTCCTTCCCCTTTCCTGCCTTCGCATGCTGCATTTGTAATCTCTCGCCCGTCAACCTCTCCGTTGACCATTCCTCTTACGGAACAGAGGAGAAAAAAATGATTCCAGCGAATGGAAAAAGCGCTTGCGATCGAAATCCCGAGCAATCGGTGGGAGAAAAGGATTTATTTTTTTTAACGTACACAATAGGCATTTCTGGAAAAGTGGAGAACGAGCATACAGACACGCTGGAGCGGACAAAATGTACAGAGGACCATGCCTGCAAATATGTTCACCGTTTTAAATGCGCTTGAGGAGAGTGGAACTCACATCCGATGCTCATATTCACCCGCTTCTCTCATGCGTCTGGCATTTGAGTAAATTTCGGCACACCTCATACATTTTCATTACGTTGATGTACTTGGGGGTTGACAAATTTTCCGCTTTCGTTAAATGCTCCGATTATGAAGTCGAACGGATCATAATTAAACCTAAATCAGTTAACTTGGTTACTACCTGTCAACAAGTAAAATATGAAATGATTAAAAAACATGAAAAATAAACAAAAAACGTCATTATGAAAACATTATACATCTTGTTCCTTTTCCCGCATTGCTTCATCTATCAAGATAGAGTTTTAGCTGACCATATGTAGGTTTAAGATTGAACAAACTTATATCTCGAAGGATCACTGAATTCTCATAGTATCTTAAGCAGCCCTTGCTTAAGATACTATGAGAATTAGGTGCTGGACATAAATAAAATAGAACAATATGTTAACGCTGTCAATAAGCATTTCATTCTGAGAAAATCTTTGAAATATTTTCTTTAAATGTAAAAAAAGATGGCTGGTCATCAATTACTCTTAATTAACAGCCTAAAATAGAGGCAATAACCTCTTTTTCGAGCTCTTCCTTGAAAAATTTCCCAAAAGCAACGATGACACAGCAAACACACGCGCTTAAATCTAACCCATTCGGAGACTTGAGAAACATTCCATCGATCTGTTTAAACGAGCAAAGTTTTCCCTCGCATCTTTTTCATGGGACGCTTTTCTTCCGTCCCATTGACAAAGCTTATCGAAAAACACGCGGAGAGAACGGAAACCGAGGCAATAAAAGAAAATCCTTTAGCTGTAAATAAAAAAAACTCCACTTCGGAAAAGAATATTTAATTGTTTCGCATCGATCCGAAAGATGACGCAAGAGGCGGAAGATTTCGAGGGTCTGAAACATAGAAAAAATCTCCGATGGGACTCGTACATCCTTTGGAAAGGAAAAGAAGCGGGGGCCAGGATAATAACGGAGTACCTCTCTCCCCGTTCACGACTCGGTACTTCCCAATCCGTCTTCGAATACGCCTCCCCTTTTTGGAACCTCATTCAAAAGGAGGGTTTGTTGTATGGGAGATAATTCGGATTAGCAGGCGAGGGTATGGGGAAAAACGCTGAGTTCCTCTCGCCTGGCGGAGCCATTCATTTCCCCGAGTGCAGCGCCATTGTGTAAGACATCGAGTGAGATGGAGGCACGGGAACGAATAATTCATCCGCGAAATCCGCGATCTCGACCGTTTCGCCTTCGCTCAATTTCCACCGCCGATTGGCAATCAATGAAATGGGGAGGAGGAGCAGCTACTACTAAAAGAGACATTTTTCACGTCGCTCCCCAATTCGGGAGATTCCCGAATTAATTTGATTTTCGCCCGGCTCTGAATGGGGGTAATAAACGGTGATTGATTTAGAGCGGTGCTTTCCAAACTTCTTGGAGATTCCGCCCCATTGGCTCCTTTAAACTGGGTTGGCCATACGTCCTGCATTTCTGTCCCGGCTGCGAAACTTCCGTCCCGTGGTGGATGTCAAAAATATATTTCATCCTGAAGAAAGCTTTCGCCTTCAGCAATAGAATTTAAGGTGATATTTAATGAAGATAAGTAATGGCAATAATCGAATGAAGATAACTTAATGGCAACCGCTTTAGAAACAGTTAAAAGTGCTTTATAAATGAAGTATAACATGCATTTAAAATTTATCAAGTTAATTTTATTCATGTTATGTTATTGTTCTTAAAACCGAATGTTGAGGTAGTAGAAAGAAATTGTCTCTCCCTAAAAGAGCTGTTTTAAGTTATGAACGTTAAATTTCTTAATTCTCGTTATTCTTAATTCTAATGTAGTAAATAGATGTCGTTTTTCTCCAAATGAAACTTGCGAAAGTGCGCATTGACTATGCTAAACTATGCAAAAATTCCACACCTAAAAGCCTGAAATGTGCACGGTTTAATTTTTAAACTATGATTTAATAATGATTTTCAATCTAACTAACCAAACTCTCCTGCCATATTTTTATTTAATTAATTCAATTAACTTTAAGCATAAATTAAATTAATTAACTAAATTAGAATAAAGCATATACGAATATTGAAGGATAAGGATAACTCCTCAAGAACATAGGTTTTAAATGAGTGAAATTTGTGACCGTAAACATGTAAGTTTGCGGCAACTCGGAATGCAAAAGAAGAGGGATATCCTTACCTACATATCATGGTAAGTTTTAATTTCAGGCAAGTAAACTAAATCAAAGGGTCTCATAAGATATGACTTAAGACCTTCGAGTTCTACATCCATTACCGACAATTCGTTCTCTGCGAATATGCTGAATTTGCAATCCAAAATGCTCGACGCCAGACTATGGAGTGGGCATTTTAATCTAAGAAAAGAATTCTCATTGTTTCCATGGGAGAAGACGTTGATTCCCGTTGAGAAGCTAATATTTGCATTTATCTCGATAAAAGTAACATTTTTAAAGCAATTCAATATCTTGTTTCAAGTGTTCGGCACTACAACATTAACCCAGGGAATGTCGTTATCCAATTTTCAAGACTCGATATCAAGTCTTGATAGAATGGTGGTTTATGAATTAAGGTGTTATGAAGTATAAATGTAAAATCTTCTCTATAATATCGGTCAGTGACTCTTTTTTGGAATGAATGGCTGCAAACAGAACAGCTGTTCGTCTGAAAAAGATAATTATATGCTTCACTACGAGACATTTTTATCGTAAAAAATAAAAATTTCAATTCATACTCGCTTAGTATGATAATTTTTTTGCTTCGCTGATGCTGTTAAAATTGGAAACCCTCACGCAATTTCTTCTGAATTAGACCTTTAAAAATTCTCAATGACTTATATCTTAATCATTTCAGGGAGAGGTAAACTTTCGCAATTTATTTTTCCACACCGGCAGCAGTTTATAAGCAACTAAGGCTGAATTCACCGCAAAAATTCTAAATATTCATTTATTAAAAATAAACAAGTATTATCTTTCATGAATATCTGAGCCGTTTGCGAGTTCCCACTTCCACATAACACATCGCTCGCTTGTTTTTATCAGTAAACATTGCCGTTGAAGATAAAACTTTTTCACATTTAGCCACATACTGATTAAAAGTTTTCGCACACCGATTTCTGTGAAACCGAATTCAAATTTATATTTGTTTTCCAAAAAGTTTCTCAATAGTTATAAAAAAAAGTATTTTGACCTTATTTTGGTATTAAATTGTGGATCCTTTCATGAACTTAATGTTACTTTTTTCGCTTATTTACATTTATACTTTGAGAGTTTTTAGGTACTCTACATTCAAAATTAAATTATTAATGGGTCATCTATGTATCAAATGCGAATTCATCCTTTAAACGACTAAATAATGTAACGTCATCAAATCAGTATGAAGAGGCGAAACTTCGTGGAAGGTCAGGAATAAGAACAGAGAATACAGCTTTGTCATTTCCACAGATTTGGTCAAGGGGTAACCGATCTCTAAACGATGTATTTGAAAAATGGTAAACTTATAATTTTCTATTATTTTAGTGTTTTTCCTTGGTAATCGCTTAAATGGCCAATATCGGAACTTTTGCTATTATTTTCTCTTTGGTAGAAATTTTATATAGCTTTTTTCAGATGAGTCTGTTATAATAATTGGATTTTTATGAAAGGGAGCCATTACTCGACCCAGCTTCGATGTAGGGTGGTCTGAAAAGTTTCCGACCCAAGATTTTTCAGAAATCTTCAGGAAATTTTCAGGAATTTTCAGAAAACATGTCGAGAAATGGCGAAATGTCGGAAACTTTTCAGACCACCCATGTATATCGTCTCGAAAAATATAACTTAGCATTTGGTTTCAGCTCTGAGGTCTTTCATTCTCTGTGTGAATGTGCCCCTGTGTCACTGGAGTGTTTGAATAAGG
This sequence comes from Pachydiplax longipennis, assembly GCA_036926295.1. Classification (NCBI taxonomy): domain Eukaryota; kingdom Metazoa; phylum Arthropoda; class Insecta; order Odonata; family Libellulidae; genus Pachydiplax; species Pachydiplax longipennis. The sequence continues at coordinate 34,561,491 of JAVFKF010000004.1, read as the reverse complement.
AATTCATTCGATCAAGTCGATGTTTTTGAGTTAAAATTGTAAGCACTCACCTATCTTCGTTGTGTATCCTATATTTGGTCGTTCTGTAATAGAAAGAAAGAAATAAAATTAGATCATTCGAATGAAGTAAATCACAAATCATGCACAATTATATAACAAAAGTTCTTAATGGTATGCACTTCACTTGGGATCCTATAGCTGCTTGCAGTTTAAAACTATATGTGTTTGCATACTAATTTGATAAAGGAAGTACATCTGAACAAAATAAATATTTTAAGATAGATAATATTTTAAAAAGGTATGCTTTAACCAGATACAAAATATAATGTCACATTGGGTCCCTCGGTTTGAATAATTTCTCTGAGTTCCTGCACTAGCAGTCAAACCGGTTTACATAGAATAAATTATATTCACATGTTTCCGTAGGAAACGAAGCAAAACCTGCACATATCTCTGGACGATAAAAAGTTCGAGAAAGATAAAAACTATTAAAAAATTAAAAGCTACATAAACTTAATTATTATCGTCGGCGTCTTTGATAAAATTTACATGGGCAATATTTAATAGCAAACTGAGAATTAAGCCTTAACTACTTCCGTTCTTGTTTTCGCTCCGTTCCCTTTAAATTGCCAAAGTCTGGTTGTTTCTAATAAATAACTGTTTATGGTTACGGCTCAGTTAAAAAAATTAAACTTCGGGTTTGGCCTTCACTCCGGCAAAAATGGTGGTTATTTTTCTGAGATCGGTATAGTTTTTCATATCTGGTCCATATCCTTATTACTAAAATCTTTATATCTCACTCTCGATCATCCTGAAATTTTTAAAATCTGTTTCAAAGGACTTGCAAAGAAAAATGCTGCGTGGAGCATGGCCAAGTTCAAACAGGTGCAAAGAAGGGAAAAAGAGGGGCACTCAATGACACTGAAGATTCCGCAGAATCTAAAAGAGATAACTGGCAATAGCATAAACCCTAGAGGCATCGGATAGCTCGTTCGGCGGAATGAAACACTTCGGCCGAATCTAGGAAAACCGCATTGGCAACGTAATCGGGGAGACAATCGTTATGCCAAACACGTCAAACCTTTTCGGTCGACACCTCCGCGATTCAATTTGCGGGCGAAATCAAGGCGATTCGGATCGAGCGATAATTTCATAAGGAGAGATTTCGGCTCGTTTTATCCCTCGCTGGAAAGAACTGCCGCTGGATTATGGGGCAGATAATAGAATTGTTTTCATCCGGGGGGAAAGTTTACGATTCTCTCTCTTCTCGGGTAGAACAGAAGGAAGGAGTGGTGCGCGTGACGACGGCTCTGGAGGAATTGTTCCATAATACGACCCTGTTTTTATCTCCTCGGACGTGGATACAGGGTTGAAATCCGGGGCGTAAGTGGGCATTTTATTCACAGCGCTCGGACCATCTATAAACCCGCCAGATATAGTTAAAAATTTTAGTATCCCTCCTTCCCAGATAGCCATTGGAAGCAATGACCGTAACAGTCCGCGCGCTTTTTTCTGACCGACGATAAAAGGTTAAGAGTTTCAAAACAAACGGAATCACGTACCTTTACGGTCGTTTTGAAGCGGGATTTGGAAGGATTATAGACGGCACGGAATGAAGAACTCATCTCTGATTTTTTATCCCGATTTTTGCGTGGCACAGGTAAAAAAGGTACAGATGCAGTTTTGGAGTACATCCTACCCCACATCTCAAACTCAAATTACGAACTTTATCGGTTACGCAATGTGGTTCGTGTCTCAAAACTTTATCTTCTAAAGAGTCTCATGGAAATTTTGTCAATTCATTCCTGGCCCCTTTCCAAAGCGATTCTAGTATCAATAGAATCAAGTAAAATCAACAAGCGAAGAATTCCCGAAATGCTGAAGCATCAATTCAAACAGAGCACAATCGTAAGTCAACAACTAACCGTTCAATCTATCAATATCGCATTAGCGAACCAATGCAATGCGTTACCCATAGACTTAAAAAGTAAATAACCGTTACGACAACCGACGACGGTAACCGTACCGACTACGACAAAGTTGATGGGTTTTTGATAGCCCATGTATTAATTATGTTATTATTATGGTGTTGATCATCCTAACTAGTCGACTTGATACAAATAACAAAAAATGTTATACAGCCCTAAAAAGTATATAAATGTGAATATAATGATTTAAGGAGAAATATAATGGGCAATTTTTTCTCCATGTGGAATTTTGTTTTTTATAAATTTTCTATCTGTATTTTGAATTTTTTATATTCACTTTCGCAGGACTTTATATTTTCCCTGAGATTTTGCGTATTTTTTCTCCCCATTCCATAACGCATTTTTTTTTCTTTTTCTCCATTAAGTAGCAGAGATTATTTCTTAAGCCCTTCTCTTCCATTTTACGATTAATCACTGTAATGTTAGAATGACATAATAGGGCAACTAGAGATACTCACCCCCTGTAACCTTGCCAATGAAGTGTCCATATAACTATTCGCAGCCCACAATTGCGATACACAGGATTTCCTTCTCGCATTAGATGCGTAGGGAAGGAAGAACGGAAAGATAAAAGAGTCCCCCTCCCCTGCAGAAAGACACCAGTCATCACCACCCGCAATAAAAAGAGAAAAGGGTTCGGGGGAAAGAGCTTTACTCGTCTCTTAAAACCAGAGAAGGAAAAGGGGAAGCTGCCTGAAAAATAACTGCCTAAACGAGAGACCGAAATGAATAAATCACGACTCCAAAAAAATAGCAACCCCTTCGGAACTCTTTTGCGGGAAAAAATGACGCACTATAGCCGTCCCTAAGACATCTTCCCCAGTTATGATGTCGCCATGGTTTTGGACGCAGAGGTTGGGAAAACAAGATGACGTCCGTCGCTTTAAATCCGCGCAGAATTCCTTCCTTCATTACAGCTCGCTCGTTTACCCCGCGATTTTTCTCTTCGACTATTTCCATTCTCCATCAGCGACGTCCGAAAGTGGTTTCTAAACGATTCTTTCCCCAAAAATCTTCTTGACCTCAAGGGTATTACCGCTATTTCATCTTCTCTTTTTTTGCCTCGAGATCCTCCCTTTAGAGATGTTTTTTGCTCCTTTCTCATTCTTTGGGAGATTTTCATTTCGATTTGATAGCGCGCCATTTCATTCAATCCGAATTGAAAAATTAAGTTGAAACATGTCATTCGTGAATTTGGGTGATATTGGTTTGTGTCCGTAGTTAGAACATCGCTACATTCTTGTATCCTAAAGGTTAGTTAATGAAGGCTGATAGTAGAATGGATAGCTTACAAAAGCCCCAAATTCACAGGTTGATATGCCGGGTAATCGGATGTATATTAAAGAGTAATTATACTTTAAATATAATAGAGATATTTTAGGTATATCTATGTTATATTACAGGTATATTATATTATAGGATATTTAGGTATATATATGAAGATTAAAAACCAATGAAATTTTATTTTCAGAAGTCCTAAATTGAAGGGAAAACACAATGTATGTCAGGTATTTGCCCAAGGAGGGATAAAGACCACTCCAAAAACCTCTTTCTTACAGAAGACAACACATACGCTGTGTCTATCAAATTCACAAGGCACTATCCAGCCTCATGAACAAAAACACATCATCATTCCACTAAGCAAATTAAAACTCTCTCAATTCCATGCGATTTCTGCCCAGTTCTTACACTCAGCTTTGCCATGAAGATATGGCCCACTTGGGGAGGAAATGGCATATTGCTCAATGGCTAAATTCAAATATTAGTATTTAGCTGCATTAGTTCTTTTAGGGGAGGGTCAAATTTATATCTATGGTATTTTCTACCTCATTAACCATGATACATTATCCTTCTAATAATTGGCTTACTCCATGCTAACTTTCGACTGCTCGCATTGCATAGGCTTCCTAACCTGTAAATGTTTCCTTCTGCATTCTAAGGTTTCCCCGCCATGCTTTCCATGAGTTCTACTACGATTGGAGATCTTATAAAAATTATTCTGAACATGGGGCTCCCGGATAGCCGTGTGGGCAGCGCGTTTGACTTCAATAAAAGCGGTACCGGGTTCAATTCCCTGTGGGAGCCCACGTGCGAAATGACCTCAGCTGTAGAAGCACTTTTCACAATACTACTACTACTATTTTGAATATACCGTGCTGTTGTTTTCAGCAACATGAACTTTATGAGTTCTCAACATATATCAAGTGGGTGTCGGTCCAACGAAAGGATCCCGTGTCACGGTCGCATAATGCTTTGGATTCGAATCTGCCGCTTCCGTTTTGGGCCAGACAGCCCAATGAAACCGTAAAGCACGTCTTACCTTCCATAAAAAATAACGCCTTTCACCACCACATCGTAATGTCAGAGCCAAATCTTCGGCTCCGGTCGTAATTCGGATAATGGCCCTTTGGGATCCACGAAGTATATGACGCGGAATTTAAGACTCCGGGGTTTATTAACCCAATTAGGAAACCAAAATGACTATCCACGAGCCTGGAATTGATGAAAACATTTCTTCGTTTCAGAATGGATAGGAGGAGAGGTGACGGATTGATTGATGAGAAGATTAGAGTCTACTCAAATGATTCGGAAAAAGAGTGCAGATTAATCAGCGGAGCAAGAGGTCGATCGAATGGGAGAACGAAGGCCGTGAAATTAAAGAAAAGCAGCGCAAAAGAGCAATTAGGTCAATTAAAATGATATTGAATATGACTGCGTCGATTTATTCACCTGCCTACATTTACTGTACGTACTTACCAACACCTGAAAATCTGTTTTAACCTAAAAGGCGCAGCGATACTAAAATAGATGAAAGCCATAACGAAAAATTGACCGTGATGGTAATAAGACAGGAAGAAGGAGAAAATATACGTGATGACTGTATTTAACTATATTTTTTGTACAATATTAAAATTCTAAGCCTCGATTCCTTTAATGCATATATTTAATCTCCGGTTCGACCCCAGACGAGGCAAAGTTTCCATAAAGATGTACACAAAGTTCATTTTAATAATTAAAAAGTTCTATTTCGCACGAAATCGTCGAACTTGAATCAAGTTAAAATAGAACGAAAGTTTCATATACTTATCGTCAATCTTAGATTCTGGTTCCAGATTATGAGAACTCTGATTAGATTCCAAATTTTTGTTTTTGAACAATCTTTCCCATTGACTTAAGCTGATCTGAAAGATGTTAGATTCTCTGATTTAGAAATATTATTAACTACAATAATACTGCCTACTTCCATTTTCTCCGTTAAGTATCCCCGGGTGCTTCAGCTAGTGCTAAATATTTTTAAATATTTTATTCCAGAATGCCATGGAAATATATTCAGAAAATATACTGTTACACAAATGACTGGTCGTAAATGCGTATGGCGGAATGGAATATCCTATAAATGGAGACGGAGGGAATTCGACTAAAGCAAGGGATAAGAATCGTAAAAATGTTGTGATGAAAGAGAAAATGAATTTTTCGAGAGTGGCGACAAAACAGAAAATAAAGGAAATGGCCAAAATGTAACGGCGTGGATTAAAGCAGGGTAAACGAGAATAAGGATGGGGTATAAACGTTAAAAAGGTATGGACGGAAGACTTCCGAATCCAACCCAACCTCACGAGATGTTTAAATGAATGAAATTGATTAAAATGCGGCTTTTGTGCGTAAAAGAACAGATAATAAAGCAAATAAATAAGAATTCGAGCTTTATGGTCAAAAACTGGAGAAGCGAAACTTCTTGGTTTATTTCCATCGGCCGTATATAACTATTATAATAGCAAGTAAATAAAAATAATCAATAAATAAAAAATATCTTTTGAGCAGCAGAAAATTTTCCATTGATAATTTTTTTGTCGTTAAGAAAATTGTAAAGAAAGGGTATTCCTAGCAAATTACAAATTGAGAAGTACAAATAACAGTAATACGTATTCTATTATATTCTATATTTCTGAATTTAAACTGATAACTAAATTAGAACAGTCTTCTTTCATTAGAATGCCACTGCATGTGAAGCAAAATTTATACCTGGTTTAAACTTTTTTTAAACTAATTTTCTTTCATAAAAAGTTTATATGTTTTTAAAATGCAAATTTTATGTGTAAAAATAAAATAAATAATACAATAATATGTAGATTAATATGTAATGTAATTACAGTTATTTTTAACCGGGGCATTTTGAATTTTTTAACGAAGAAGAGAAAGATTAAATAATCACCATAAACCACCACAAACTACAGACACATCACGCAATATTCTATAGATAGACAATTTATCTTACAACTCCCCAACTAAGCAACAAAATATTCTCCCTTACATATTCTGTACCGAAATTTTCAATTTGTAGTCCTGATCTATCTTGATAACTAATTACCATCTTGCGATATCAATCTAAATTTTTTTCAAGCCCGACTCATCCATCTTAGACTCATATATCTCCTTGGCCTCAAAAATTCCCCCTTGACCTATGAGGCAGTCAAGACCGTGATAGACGGCGAACAGCCAAACATGTTAAGCGAGAATAAGATAGCAATGGGCAGAAAATGGGATATGTAGATGGAAAGAGGAGGAAGAAAATGGGTCGTAAGGAGAGGAATTGCGTCATTACGGATAATAAGAGAGGAAAGGGGGACCGCAGCAGTCTCTTACCCAGCATCTTTCCCCTTCTCGTCCCAAATACACTTCCCAAACAACTCATCTGAACGTCCTTATGGAAGGTCGCGTCCTTGGAAAGAACTTCCTCTAAACATCCGTCGCGTTCATATTATGAGCTAACATATACCACATTCCATACTGTTCCCATCTGTCGCAAAAGTCACAACTTTATGTGAAGTTTTCCCTGATCTCTCCCACAGATGATCAGGGCTTAGTATCACCAAAATATCTACAAATGCGAATTATATTGTGAGTACATAATATTAATATGCCGTAAGGTCAATTGAGCAGGTAATATATGCTAAATAAATATACAAGTTGAATTTGTTTTGCTCAATGATTGACTTCGAGCTGAATTCCCTCTATCCTTTTTCCACTGTAATTAACTCTTTTACTGCCATCTTTCATAAGATAGTATTTACCTCTACATCTAAATCTACCTAATAAATACCATGCAAGCCCCATTTTGGTCTGTGGCAGAAGATGTACACAACGAAAGATAGAGCTACATTTTTAGCTTTTTATTATTGGGTATCGTCCGTGGAAAGAATGAGTCCCTAAAATGACTTTCTAGCATCCATTTATTTTATTTTATGCTCACTGTAGAATTGGCCGAAGTAACATGCGAAAGGTATCAAGCTTACCGATGAAACAACAGATTACCTGAATAAGAATTGTTTATTTTTCTCTAAACAATATAACATATAAAAATAAGTGGAACGAAAAGAAGTTTGTTGATGTCTCATTGACTAAGTTTGATGTGTATTGCGTGAGGCGGTAAACTCAGGCGCCGGGCACCGTATAGTGTAGCTTCGCCGCTAAAAATCTGAAAGTTAATCTGATTTACACATATCCAAATCAAACTAAGAGAGGAACTACGTCAAATAAAAATCTATCGATACGAAAGTTGTAATCAAAATTAGAAAACCATACTTATGTATCAGTTTAGTTCATGGACGTGATAGAATGTCACTGAGTCATGACTCAAGCTGCGTAATGGCATTGATCTTAGTCACTTCTCATTGAATGTTACGATAACATCATCCAAGGAAACATTGCGCTGCACTTATGTAGACATTTTCCACTTTTGGCATTGCCACTGAGTTAGGAAAACAAAGGAAGCCTTATTCTCTCTCTTCGAAGCTATTAGTAGCTAATAGTGGAGAGAAACATAAATTAAGCTTCGGACAAAGTACATTGCAGGAAAGTATATGACGGGGATAAATGTCATGTATGTATCGCGTAAATTAATATGTTGTGGATTCCCTCGTAATCAACAACTGGAAGGATGATTTTAATTAGGAAATTACATTGATGGAAGAAGTAAGATACCAAAGAACATTTGAGATCTGTATTTTATTTGGTAGGGTACTACCTCATAAAGAATTGCTTCTCCATACACCCACCGTAAAGAAACCCCAATATTCATATACTGCACACGAGGATGTGTTTAAACGCTCGTGCTCATTCTTCAACTATCTTTAATGCCTTCCAGTATTTTTCGGTTCATGAGCCAGGATGGATTTCTTTTGTGTTCCCTTTCCGTTGCTAGGCGCTCTCTTTCAAACACCTCTCCCTTAGATCTCACGCCCCCTCCACTCTGCACATCCCCCTATCTTTAAATCAATCGTATCCTCGGGCGCATTAGAATCCGCGGCTGCATTTGACTGAGATTCCGTCGGAACGAGGTTGATTAGAAGAATCACCTCGCGCTTCAGTGGAGGAAAACTGAAGGTCGCGGAAGACAATGATTCGAATTAGGAACGAGTTTACAAAGACTTACAGAGCTGTGATGAAAAAGTGATGAACCGACAAAGGAACATCCTGAGGTATATTATCGGAAATTATCGAGCGGGCTTTAAAAGTTCCGCATAATGCACGAGGAACTAAGTTGTGTCGCCTAATTAAAACGAGATATTTTTCGTGCGCTGAAGAATATACGGGTGAATATAGGTCATTTTTGAATGGAAAAAGGACGTGAAAGAAATTGACGAGTGGTAGTCCTGAACCCGGATCTTCCGCTCACCGGACGGCAGCTCAAACTAGTGAGTTATCACGCAGAACATTACGCCTAGTATTAAGTGCTCTCTTACTATACGTTTCTTTTTGACCGGGATCGTATAGGTTCTAATGATAAGTCTCGGTCAATTTTTTGTTGTTCGATTTGATTGAAAATGTTGGACAAAAGATACATAAAGTAAGATGCTGAGATTTCAATGAGAGAATTCATTAAACGCAAATTTTCATAAGGTAGTGATGCTTCATACACTTAGAGCGTCTTAAAATCTTTGAAAATAATTCAGTTTTAAAGCAGTGTCTTTGTTTACTCACTTTAGAATTTGATAAATCCCGGTTTTATATTTTTATTATATGGAAACAAAAAATTGTTCCCATAATATTTGTGTCCATCATTTACGGAGAAAAAAGGCGAACAAACGACACTGGGAAAAAAATAAGATAAACTTAAATGTATATAAATGGGATGAAGATAAAAAAGGAACATGGCCCTGTTCCTTAGCTATAGAAAAACGGATGGGGTAGTATGATGCCCTCAATAAGGTTCCGGATTAAACAACTCTGTCAACAACAACAAATCAAGATCAACAACTCACTCATAACGACGCATGATCAATATTGATATTCATCCCGATTTCAGGACCTCAGGTCATAGCCCAGACTCCCTCCCATAGGGAGTATACTGTTTGCGAAGCGATCATCTCTCATAAAATTATGTTTACTGAGCACATTATCAAATTTGGTTCGTTCGGATGTATAATTTTACGATATCTTCACTCTCCTAAACATATCGAACATATGAAAATTAACTATATATATTTATATATTGTAAGCCACAAACATTTTTTAATACACAATATCTGTGCAAACCCATATTCTTATGATATTTGAAGTTTAATTGGAACAGAGGAGATAGAAAAAGTGAATAGGAAATAAAAAATTAACTAAGCAGCAAATCCTGTTAAAGAAAGACGAGAAGCTTATTGATGTAAGGGTAAAACATGGAAAATTAATGTAAAACTTAAAAAAAAACAAGCAGTAAAACAGTCGACGAAATCCTTCAAACTATCTCTGATAGCATTATACTCGAAGAATGAGCTGAACTTGGAAAAAAAGATAGTTATAGTCCATGTTTTTACCCTGATATGATTCAGAAACACAAAGAATCCAACCAAAGATCCCTGATCAAATTTTATAGGGTAGGTAGGTATTCCTGTATTGCGATGACAAATATTTCGAAGCTAACCAGAAAATCTAACTGAAATCGCTAGTGGAGCGAAACATATACAGTTATGATTCTCGCATAAGATGTACTGAAAATGATCGTTACCGTGTCAATCTATTATCCTGTCTCAGATGAGTCCAAATGTATGTATACGGGACAGAGATCAAAATCAACGCGATTAAAGTGATCACGAAATCGTGCATGCGGACTGAAGAATATCCTCGCAACCCCCGCAAAGCATTTCGGAAAGAAGAAAAATACGCCCTCAGCCGAGGATGAGTTACGAATATCGATTTTTTATTTCACAGTTCCGCTTTAGGGAGACAGAGATGAAGTACACAAATGCGAGGCGCGAACGGTTCGCAAGAAAGCACAAAATGCCCTCGTATACGAACACGCGTCGGAAAGGATTCACCACGCATGCGTTATGGAGGTGAGACACAGAATTCGAAAATTGCCTCACGGTTAATCCTATATTTCACTCGCTAAGTATTTTATTAGGTGTAGATAATGAAGATTCTCCATCGTATTCCTGTCTTCTCAAATGTTTCTCCTATCTATTCCAAGTACGACATTATTTTTTTTACCTATAAATCTCAAGTAAGACGGCTAGAATACTAGTACAGTTATCAACCAGTAGAACTCAGAGGGGATACAAATCGAGATTCAAAGAATTTTTGTCTTTTTGTTCTCTAGATAGCCAAGAAGTCAACGCATTTGCCTCTGATGAAAATGGTCCCTGGTTCAATTCCCGGTAGTGGGCTCACGTACGAAGGTACGGTAAATTTTTGAATCCTTTCATTTCATCATAATGGAAGCCTACCACAAAGTCAAGGCCAACATAGTAAATTCTAAATTATTACTTTAATTAAATTGTTATACAAGTATTGTTATTGGGAGGATATTACTTGTTATTGTTATTTATGATATGGATGTTTTAACTTTGTAAATATGAGACTTATCTTGTTTTCTATTTGCATGAGATTATCTGCTCTTGCTTCTGTTATTACTTCTCTTTTGTTAAATTAAATTACTTTACGAGTCCTTTCGACAGGTTACGACCTGACGGAACATCAATATAATGTGTACCAAAATTTAAAATAAATAAACAAAATAAAATTTTTCTATCATTTGATCTCTTCTCGAATGCTGCTGCGCGATTTCGGATCCAAATCTACTAGTCTCGGATTTATGGACGGTCCAACGTGGAGCAGCTCGTTTCGTTAGCGGAGATTTCAGATCTTCCTATAGCGTTACGGCGAAGTATCGGATTCGCTCGAGGTGAGGAGATAGCATCACCGAGGGATCGGTTCAGAACTTTTTGACGAACTAGATGACGTTGTGATATCTGTAAACAACGAGCGCGAACTTCGGAGAAAAAGGACAAAGCGTTTCAAGCATACAATCGCCATTAAAATTATTACTTACTTCTTCCGCGGGATTATAGAAAACCTTTATATTTAAATAGGGATGCTAATGCAGTCATCACGAATGCTTTGATGTGTTAGAGGGTGGCATTATAAATTTTAAAATTTTATTTAAAAAGTAACTTCTATTAACTGAACTCATTGTATGTACTATGGCCAAATAATGCTCGCTGGCATTCTGTTGATTTCGAAAATGAATTGTCTTTTTATAACATCTCTTACATATTGAGAGCTTAGTATATCATTTAAATTATTAGATTGACTATTTCATACAGTTTCACTGGTAATTCCAAGAGACTGAGAGATAAAACGTTCCGTAATTTAAATAGCTAAAATGATTTAATAAAAACGACAAAACAATCTCCCTTGCAAGAAGCAAAACTATGTAAAGTGGAGCTGCTATTTAGAATATTAAACAATATAATACTAAAGAATGATTTATGCAAGAAGGTGATATGACTTATATGCTAATAACAGAAGTCTCGTGAAAAATATCGAAATATAGCAATGGAATGGAAATAAGGGTGATTAAAATTGACTCAAATTTGTGAAATTCCATCCTCTATTTACAAACGTGCAAGAAGATATCTGATAAAATGCATATGTCGATTGGATGAAAGTGATTTTAAAGGTAACCAGTATGTGCTGACGTTTCTGCTATCGAGAGAAACTAGCTGAACTGCAGAAAACTTGCCAACTGCTGATAAAAGCGGCAAAACTTCTCCTAAAAGTTGCCACACTCTGTAACAAAGTAGCTAAAGTGGTAACCCTGTCCCTCCATGCAACTCTTCCCCGCAGCATCTTTTATATTCCTCTTTTCCCTTTATGGTAACATTATCGACGATTTACTCCACTCCCAGTGCCATCCATTCTCTCCTCTTCTCTCTCCAAGCCTCCAAAACGGCATACCGCGGAGTATGATGTAGATGTCCAAAAAATAATGTATGTAAATTTTTCCACTTAACGATCCATCGCCTCATCCAATTCTTCCCCTCCCTATTTCCATATTTCCTCCTTATCTTTCCTTCCATCCCCATTATTCCATCGAGCCCTCTTCCCTTCCTAAGAGATAGGATGGGGAACAGAGACGTTTCAGTCTCAATCTCGCCCAAATATATGGTTCATTAATTCGCGTTTCTTCCTTGCTATACAGTGAAAGTGAATTATTTTCTATGATTGAAGTTCCACCTCAAAGAGAAGATTCCTTGTTTTCGTTTTTTCATTGTCTTATTTCATTATTTTATGCAAAACAACAGCAACAATTTCTTGATCTATTTTTCACAGAACATTTGGATAGAGGAGTGATTATTAATTAACATTTATTTATAGAGGCTCTGTTATAAATTATCCTGGGCTACATAATAATTCTCCCTAACAATCTTCGCATTTAGCGGCAGACGGATTAACCAGCTTGTCCGATAGTTATATGTACAAGGGCCTAACTATGTAAGAAAAAGCGATACAATGCATTTTCATTATGCATAATTTAATTCTCCTAAAATTACTTACAACTTCTGTCGAGAAAATGGAGAGATTGCACCTTCAACAATTCACTGAATTGGCAAAAGAGGATAAGATCTATGTTTCTCTATAGACTTTTTTAAAAATTGCTCTAAATTGTTTTGAAATAATGCTAGAGTCCGCTCTATATATTGTCATCTATGAATGTGGAATTAATACAAGATAAAACGTGCCTTTTTCGATTTCTGTTCCAAAAAAGTTAGAATATATTTACGTAGAATTACTTATGTGCATTCATAAAGTATGTAGATACATGCCGCATTAACCGACCACATTTGTATTCCTGTGGTGGCCGGTTAATGAGGATTATACCGTGATTTATTAATCATATCTGTATTATAAGTTATGAGTCGATAGAATGCTATCTTATTTTTATAAATGTGCGTATGACCTTATTTACACCGGTTAAGTTCGGGTGATGATTTAGTGAAAACGATAAATCAATACTAGAAAAATTCATAATTGTACTTACAAATATTTTTATCGAATGTTTATCAATCCGAACATAATAATCATAATAGTAAGTAGAAATAATTGTTGTTAAATACATGCAAATATATATTTGGCTGGCTGAAGAAATGCAAAAGAGAGTAGAATACGTCTTTTAAAGTTTTTCTAAGTCTCTCATCTAATTTAGATCTCGATTAGTGCTTTTTCAGGAGCTCTAAACGCCCTAGAGTAATTATCACGAGGCATTTCTCTGCTTCTTTATACCAGCTCCGTATCCCTAAATTGGGATCTGTATCTTCATTCCTTTGATACAAAGGGACGTAAGTTAGTTCGCCCGCTTCTCTTGTCTTTTGAGTGTCGGCTGCAGTCCGACTTTTTCCCTTTGATGATAACATAATCCTGGCGTTTTTAGGGAGATTTGGCGAAAAATTTTCCTCCGTTCCTTTCCCCGCGATACGTCGCGTATTTAATTAGTATGAAAAATCTTAATATGGTGGCTCCAGTATGTGACCGATAAGAAAAGTTATTTAATGTGATATTTATTATTAGTATCAGTAGTATTGTTAATTTTCCCTCGACAGCTAAGACTTTTTAGCAAAATCGGCTCCCCGGTAATCGAACCCATACCTGCTTTCACCAAGGTCGAACGCGCTGCCCACTTCGCTATCCGGGATCCCAGGTAATTATTTATTAATTTAATCTATAGTCCATCTGCAGCATGAAGACAAATTATTTACAAAATATTATGAATTCTCAAGATATATTTTTAGCTTTTTGTTTGTTTTGACTATTAATGAAAATTTTGTCCGGGTTATATTTCAAATATATTATTTTGTAATCACTGTCATGAGTTTTGTTCAAGAACAATGGTTTATAAATAGAATAGAATAATCTATTTTTCAAGGCTGTGATTATATGAAAGCTATTGAGACATGGATGACGCTGAATAATGGCATTCATCATAGTCACACATTGAATGTTATTAGTAGGTTTGTTGAATTCCTCTCAAAAGAACTTTTCCACTCATTAACTTAAGTCTCAGTAGGAAAGGAAGAGTAAATACCTCATTTCTCACCTTGTCACCTGTTTTCCTCTCCAGAAAATTTCATAGCTAATAGTGGAGGATCCCAGCAGTTCTCTAACTAAATGCTCTATGAATTTTGCTGAACTTAAGTAGACATTATTACATTCATTTCATTATAACCTTGTAGACAAATGATGGAAAAATACTTGTAAAAGCGACTTCTTTCTTAGCAAGACTCATTCCCTCACCCGAAAATTAGCAACTAATGATGGGTTCAGCCCAAACTCTGAGGGGAATTCTATAAGGATAGTACATACAGTTACTTAACTGCACCTAACAACCCTTTTCTCAACCGATCCCCAAGGATACTTTACCGTCCACATCTTCCTTTCTTTCCGCATATCTCCTTTAGCACGTCCCTTCGACATCCCCTTGTGTACGAGCGTGTTAAGGAGAAGCGCTCTCCGGAGACGCGAATTTGCAGACTTCCCGTCGAAGCGATTTCCTATCCACGTCCAATCAATCGGAGCATCTCGTTCGATGCTATTGAGTCAGTCGGACTATAGAAAGAGAATCATTCCGCACATTTTCAACGGATTAGTATTCTCTGTGCTCCAGTTCGATGGATCGGTTTATCGCGGTTCGTTCCTTGGCCTAGATTCCGCAGCGTGTATCAGAAGAAAAAAGGGAGAAGACGGTGATTAGAGAGCATTCGCATGCATATATCGACTCGGAGTTCACGACTGTCTTGTGAGTGAGGCTGCACAAACAATCAAGGTCGCGGAAGCAAATGTTGCTCACGAACTGGGCGTGTGTTTCGCGAAATATCCTGACCTCCGATACTCTCTGAAGATGTTTTTTTAACTTTTATTTTGAAACAGAAGTAAACTTCCACGATATGATGATCAAAATTTAGAGTTAGAGATCAATAATTAAAAGAACGACTGTTATTTGCGGGGCTTAGAAAAAAATTATATATTTTTCACTAGAAATTCCCTTAACTAGAAAGTCTTCTATAATATCCGAGGATGGCAAAAAGGGGCTTTAACTGGACATTTTTATCATGCATTTTCTTTATCCAGCTGATAAAGTAAATAAAAAACCGAATTTATCTTGACTAGTATATTATATAGCTAGTAATTATTTAACTCTTTAACAACTGACGTAAATGAACTTGAATTGAGTTCGTGTGATTTACTTAAATATACATCATGTCAACTGATTCCTGACCAAATAAATAGCATAGCATGAGTGTATAAATAATTTTGTTCGGCCTTATTCATCCATTTAACCAATAAATATATTTATGACTACTTTGAGGGTTCATTTATAATTGTATATATTTTATACTACTTATATGACATATGATAGTGTTTATACTATAATACCGAATTAATGTTCAATACTTAGGTGGATTGAGAGGATAGGAGAAGGAGATCTCCCCTTCCTTGATTATTTTGCAATGCCAATAATTTGGCTATGGTTCTTGAGTAAAAATCAGATTGTGAAGTTTTCCCTTCATTACTACATATTTACTAGATATATCACAACAAAATGGTATTTTAAAATTCGACAGGGAATAAAACTGTGTTAAACAAAGCACGAAGAGAGCTGCGCCTTAAAAATTCTTTAATTGGCAATTATTATATGAGTAAATTATCTTAAATCACCTCCTTTCACCCAAGTCAATTTCTACATCTGACACTGGCATAATTTAAGATCTCGATTCATTTCAATCATCTAGACTAATGACGTATGTATATATATAGTCCTTGGACTATTACACAACTCTTTACTAAATTCAACAGCAGTGGCTGATTTATGAAAAGAATAAATACCTATAAAATATGGCGCGCTATTAGAGTTTAAGGCCACACCAAAATCTAATCAAAATTATTTCTTAAAAATAAACTGCACACGATAACATCCACTGCATACAATACAAAAGTTCAAAACTGGTTTTCTCACTGATTCGACGATCTGAATAAAAACAAGAACGTGCTTCACCTCCGGAGTTCGAAATATTAATCTCCCAAAGAATCTCGAATGAAACCTGTGTTTTCCGTTTCGTTCATAAAAGCTTTGCACAAAACTTTTCCGTGGCACGAAAACTCTGAAGAAATCTTCAAGTATCGATCACCTCCCTTTTGGCCTCTCTCATTCTTTTCTCCGTCCTTTCCCTTTCTCCCGCCCAAAAATCTCGCCTCCTTTCTCCCCGAGTTAAGTGTTCTGATAAACGGGGCACTGCGGTTTTTAAATAGCCCCCACTTCCTTCTTTTTTGCTTTCGAGGGGTTGAACGATGGAAGGAAACCCATCGAGGACATTGTTCGCTTTAACTTCTCTCCGTTTTGTAAGGACGATTCCCGACACACTTTATGTTTCGTCTCCGAAGATGCAGAAACCTCCATTTGCTCCTTCCACAAGACGTTTTTAATCTCTAATAAAGTCGGCCAAGGTCCGATCCAGTCAAATGGCGCGCGCGGGAAATGTTTTTCGGAGTGTTTGGCGGGTTTGAGATTTGAAGGGGTGGAAAATGCATCTGGAGTCGATGTTTATGGAGGTGAAACGAAATCGACGTCGGGGTATTCTTTTGGGTAATAGTTCGCTCCATGATGTTGTTCGTCTTAAACAGTTCCTAGTATTTTGGATTCTACAATATTTTTCATTTCACTTCACGTTTTGACACCACAATGTCATCTTTAGGTCAAAAATATACGTCATGTTAAAATAAAATAAAAGTAAAATACATGTCACTTAAGGCTAAAAATTTCTTTCACTTTCAATTAAATTTATTAAAGGTTTACTTTAATTTTAGGTTAAAAAAATCTCACACGTTGGACTGCGTGGGAGGGCTAGATGGGGGAAAAGCTTGCTTGATTGTTTTGCTTAATACGAGATATTAAGCTTCTATTGAAGATTTGATTTTATGCTTCTATGTTTTATTTCTTTTGTGAAAATGTGTACGCCTTATAAGATACAGATTTCAAAGTCAATCACATTTCGCTGAAAAGAATAGTCTCGGATTCTTCGGAGAAACTTTCAAGTTCGTTGCAATGTGGGCATTGTCGAAAGAAATTATTGTCAAAATAGAGTTTAAGATAGAAATTCTATTATGATTCCTTATCTTCCGATTCGCCATAATTATCGTGTTCAAAGATTTGTCTTCGCTCATTCTACGTACACCTTTTTCGGCCAATATTTGAGTTATAATAAGGAAAACAATCAGGAAAAAGCACAACATAATCAAGTGGCTCTTAACACATTGTCTGATATTTCCGAATAAAGGATATCTCAGACCGGATGGAACCTCAGATATGATACAGAAGACTTGATTGTTTGGTGTTTTTTCTTATTTATTTTCCTTACTTTATCTCAAAGATTGGCCAAAACATGTCCGACATTTCGGTATGAAAATAAGCAAAGCCTCAGCTTTGAGTGCGAAAACTACGGTGAGTTTGAAGATAAGAAACTCTAGCAGAATACTAAATCATCACATATTCCAAAAGTTTTCCTCAACATTGTCCACTTTGAGACGAACTTGAGAATTTCCCCGAAAATTATGAGACGATCCTTTTCCGTGAAAATCGGTCATGTTTGACGCCACTTATCTTTTAAAAGGTTATGCAGAACAAGAAATGGCACACGGAAACACAAAGTGAAATCATTCCTGAATAAATAAGCGAAATTTTAAGCCCCGCACTAAAAATTCAATTTTGACCTATTTGCCATGTATTTTTGATACTAGCCCACAGTGTAAATTAATTTAAAACATTTTTTTTATTTTGATTAATGAATTGTTTATGGAATTTAACGCTTTGGATCTATTACTTATTTGATAAAATTGGAATAACGGGGTAGTCCCACCGCAAAGGAAAAATAATGCCTTAAGAAATAATGTCAATAGGAAAAATTTATTGTTTCCCTTTAACGATAGACTATAATGTAAATGACTACTTCGGTAATCTGCTAAATATTGAACCTTCAAATTATCTAAAGTTCTAAATTTTGTATATTCGAATACATTAACGAATTCGAATATATATTATATATTAATTTATGTATAATAAGCTGCATTTGCTGTGAATTTTACACTGATAAAAATGGGATACGCCATTCTATTCAGAAACAGCACTAAGCCACTTCCTCTAGTGCGTTCCCTGAGGCAGTCTCTGATATTGAATGTATGTACTTTTCAGTATATCGATGATCTCATATGTGGATACTACATGTTCGAGATATATTTCTCTTTTCTCCACCCTCCTGTCGAAGTATATATCCGGAGAAAGCTACGAAAAGAAAGTCTAAGACAGAGATGAATTTAACCGGATGCTAATATACAAAAAAGAAGATATTTTTTATTTAAATTCCGTATGCGCATCATCTAAAAAGCTAGCAAATCATACGGTATTCCCAATTCTTAAGATTCCCTTCTCTAAGTCATACTGTAAGCAATCGATCGGAAATTAATCACCCGACTTTAATTCCTCCAAATGCTTTCCCCGATGAACGTAAGGAGGGTCCAAAAAGAAGTCGAAGCTTAGCGCCAGAGAAGGAGGAGGAATGGGGCTGAGAAGACTTTAAAAGGAATTAAGTTTAAATATGCACATAATCAGATCGGCTGCTGGAGAAGGTGCTCTCTTTTAAGGGGAAGATTCAAGTAATTAACATTCAAGGCATTTACTGCGAGGAACGATCCGCAAACAGAATTGAAAATGAAACGAAAACGTGGCTGGGTTGGCTAGACGTGCCGTATTCCGCAGTCCATAGTGTGCAGGAAAATTTCCATGTCCCAAAGAAGTATACATAAAAAAAATGGAATCGAAGCTGCATGATTTTAGCTTTGCAATATTAAGGACCAGCACTCATGTAATTTTGGCGAATAATTTCTTTACTTTTAAGTAAGCTCTGGGAATGGTTCTAAAGAATAACCTCTGCAATTTATCACGGGGAAAAGGTGACCAGCAACCAGAAATTTCTGGGTGCATATATTTCAGGGGCTAAAACGTTTGCTCGATCTGCCAACTTCGAAAACTCATATCGCATAATACATGCATTTATCGTGCGTATTTTTTATACGTGACACCGTGTATTGAGGATTCGTGACCGTAATGAGATATTTAATGCAAGTAACATCTCATCCAGTGAATTACGTTTTTTCGAATGCTCTTTCAATAAGGGTTTCAATGATTCTTTCTAAAATATAATACCCTTTTTAATTCTTTAACCCAAGATTGGTTTTTAAACCTTTGGTAACACCTTTTCTAATAAATTTTTGACCCTTAATTTAGGCAACGCGCAACTCAGTTTTGGTGTATTTGTATGCAGTCTTTAATTACGTGTCCCAAAGATAAGTGTGGTCTTCCAATTGATTAAGGTTACCCATCCCTGGACCAACCCAACCAAACGTTTTTTTATATAACATCTAGAAGAACATCAATTGCGAGAACCAACTCTTGGGTGAATATTTTCAGGATTAAAAGTCTTGGGTGTTATGGCTCGGGATAATTCCCTATCTTTGGGTGAACCGACTATAAAGTGAAACTTTTCTTGGAGGAATCCTTGGGAAATCTCTTTTCTAAATAAATAAACAAAGTTTCATGTCTTGCACTAAAAATAATCATTTTTGAGCTGATAATTTTCGATCCTCACCCACTGTGCTAAACATAATAAATAATTGTACATATGCATAGGTTTAATTCGTACACATGTACAAGCTAGGACTGCTTATAGCTTAAACCTCTAATTTTCTTCACTAACGAAATATGCCCCATACGTCTATGGCCCCAGTCCCGATTCATCTCGATCCTTGAGGATCTAAATTTCATAATCTTTGCATCTCCTATACGTTTGAATAAATTCACGAGAAAAAAATGAGAACGAGCTGCAGGATTCGGATGCTCAGTAATGGACATCTTTGATCGCTACTGAGATCATTCGAAACCCACGAAATTTTCATGGAGATGGACATTTTTAAGTGAATCTCCTTAAGAGAAAGGCATTGGAAGAGAGAGAAAGAATGTCGCCGAGGGGAAAAAATGAGAAATCCGCGGTCTGGCCGAAATGTAAATCAAAAGTGGATTGAGGGTTTGCAAATAGAGTTTTGAGGAAGAGGATCAGAGTGGGGAGATGATGAAACTGATGCCGAGAGTGGGGATGGATGAAAGATGTGGAAAGAGTGACAAGCTAGGAGAAGCAAGTTCCGATGGGAGATTGATCCACAAAGAAGCCACGTTTTCTGGATGGAAAAGGAGACGGATGGAAGAAAAACTGTACTGGGAAGAGGAAAAAAGAAGAAGAAACATATTCCGCTCTACAGTGAAGATTTTTATCACCATAGAGCCAGGTTGTTGCAAATTAAAACGTTTACGACTAGGTGAAATGGCTGTCGCTGTCTGGATGGAAAGTGAACTTTATTTCAAACTTTCGTTATCACGTCAAATTCTAGACTACATGAATCCAAAAGTTTGACAAAGAATAGATCTACGTTAAATTTAGCGATTGACTGCATTAAACAGGCTATTTAAAATAAGCTTTTATTAATTTTACGATCACCAAAAGTAAACCACACAGCCAGGATTTCACTGCCTTTCGTCATCAGCAGGGTCGTGCTGACTTATTTTATTCTGTGAAAATTGCACAAATAATTTACTTTAAATAGCCTATTTTCTCCTACGTTATACTTCGATGTTATGGACCGATTAATTTCAAGCGATTCAAAGTCAACATAATTCTATTATTGGAATAGGATTATTTAAAATGCACTTAGTATGAATATTATCATATAATCATGTAAACAGTAAAGCATATATGTAAAATTGTACAGGTCTAAATTTGCCGACAAAAATTCTTTCATCTATCACGTATAATAGCTACTGGTCTGTTTTCCCGTGTATTCATATGAGAACGAAAATAATTCGATTGATATATATTGAAATCGCATCAAAGCTAACCAATATTAATTTCCTATTCATTCGGGACTATAAAGAAAATGGTGATCAGCTTGTGGATTTAATTAAAATATTCAATTAACATGGAAACGTGGCAAATACCGCACCGGAAAAAATCTAAAATGAAAGATATCGGCAGAATCTATAGAATATGACTATTCCACATTTTTATCCCATGTCTCCAAAGAAAATTTAAATCAAGACCATACGCTAGATGCAAATGAAATGAGATCTACGATTGTAAATTAAACACTTGGGAATAGGCGAATAACATATAATATATATGAAGTTAAATCGATAATTTTTCTATTCCGATTTTTGTCTCTTAATTTCTTAACTCTTAGAGCAGAGATGCTCTTCCCATGAATCCTTAAAATAGAAATTTTATAATTCTGTGTGAATGGAGGAAATAGTCAAACATACGATGAAATGATGACTCATTGTAGATTTTCTCATGATGGAAATGCATGAGAAGTATACTACGTTAATTGATCTGTCACCGAAAATACTTCATTGCTAAGGGGCAGTGCGCAAAAAGTACATTCAGTTTTAACTAACTTGTTTTAACTAACTAACTAGTGTATAACTAGCCTTCATTTGGGTACATAATAAAATATCTTACCATCCTCCTCCTTCCTTCATTCAGAATGCTTTCATTCCAACATGCTACGCAATAATTAGTGTTTTTCAGATCTCGATGATGGAAAACATCAGTAACCGAATTACTTCGACTTATCCAAAGTGATTTTCTCCATATTGCATCAGAGACGCAAGATAGCCGCCAAAACACTCAATTCTCCGCTTAGCAACAAACAGACCTCGCCCTTCGTATAAACATTCCCGACGGTGCTCTCTTCAATTACCAAACCTTAGGGGACCACACCCAAGCCAACCCACCAACTATCACCTCGCCCACATACCCTCTGCTTATTTGTCTCCATTGGCCTCTTATGCACACAGCCCACTCGCGAACCATCCGGTCATCTCCAGTAGCCCTAGGGCACTGGACAGGGGCCAAAATACACCCTTTGGCCGAGGGGAGGGGCGATATGAGGGCCCCTTGCCAATCCCACACCTCGGAAGTCCACTCCCTGGCTAAATACTGTCCCATCCCAAAGGGAAATGGCGTATCCTCGAGGGATCACAGATAGTGGCAAACAAATCCCATCTCATCCCGAGAGATCCTCTGGCAGTATTTTTCGCCGTAGATCCTCTCTCTTTCTTTCTCTCGCAGAATGGAGCGCGAGTTAGATGGTAATAGAGCTCTTGTAGATAAGGCAGTGTCTACCCAACTATTTTATCCCATGGCAGAATGTGGGTTGAGAATTTGTTTCGTTGCGCGCCAACGAAATTTAATGTGATGATTTTGTTGAACATTAAGTAATTTTCAAGTTGGATGGTAAATTTTAGAATCATAATCATAGTAAAATTCTTATTTTCAAATTTTTTTCATTCTTATTTTCAAATTTTTGTCACTCTCTATCACCTCAACATTTGTAAAGGTTGAATTAGCTCAGCAAACGTATGATCAGCCGAATACCCGAAAATGTTTTACTTAATAGTGAATATTCATTCTGTATAAATTTATTAATAGCAACTGTTTCCCAAACGAATAATCAATAATGGTGCAAAACTGTTGAAATTCGCAAGCATCAGCAGTTCTTAGAAATTTTTCACATTTGCAAAAATTGATGGCGCATAAACTTTTTCAAACACTCATAGTTTCACATCGAAATCACCATCAAAATTTTCGTGGAACACTTATCGCCCCTCGCGGTAGAAGATAATGCACACGGTTTGGGATACCCTGAGATGCGATGATCTTGAAAGTGCGAAAGTAACTATACATTAACAAACACCGCGTTTGTATAAAAAATCACACGCACATGATGCATTCTACGGTATTGTGTGTATACACTTACATTATTCTTATTATCGAGTTACAAATATGGTACGAAAATGTTATTAAAATTATTTTTCTTCGGGAAAAATTTTTAATAAATTTCAAAAAAATTGCATTATTGAAATTAGTATTACAATATCGTCCGCAAGATATAAAACTCGATTCATTCCTGATAACAGTTCCACAGAAACATGAACTCGTAGAGAAATATTTTTGAATCGATGCCAAGAAGATATATATGTTGAAGTTATAAATTCCTCAAGCAAAATTGTGGAAGCTTTTATTCATTTTACGTTAGTTAA
The DNA here is from genome assembly GCA_036926295.1 of Pachydiplax longipennis. NCBI lineage: Eukaryota > Metazoa > Arthropoda > Insecta > Odonata > Libellulidae > Pachydiplax > Pachydiplax longipennis. The sequence continues at coordinate 34,538,037 of JAVFKF010000004.1, read as the reverse complement.
TTAATTATTATTATTTGCGTCTTATTTTCGCCACTACTGATTTCGTCCTCGAAAGGAATCGTCCTCGTCACAGTCAATTTATTAGAGGTTTTACCCACTTTTTTAGAGGTCTGAATTAAATATTTATAAGCATTAAAAAACAAGTTTGCCAGTAAAATATTAACACTCAGGCTGATTGTTAATATGATACTTTTCTTTCGGAAAATTGTATGCATCTATATATTTCAGATATCTTGAAACATTTCGAAATTAGATATCGAGAGAATTCAGTATAATGTTAGTGTTAGGTACAAATTTAGCAAGTACGAGGAAGTGGTTACAAGAGTTATTATCGCTTTGAGGAAAAAAGTAGAATATTACTTCATTGACCAATAACAACAGCTCATAAATTAACAGGAAGATGACTGAATAATTTCTTTAAACCTATATATAAGAGAGACAGCAAATGTTTTAATATCGTCGTCCAAGTCTCAGGCTGACTCTATGCACGAAAAAAGAATAATTTTGTTTCCCAATGTCGTTCATTACGTCGAACAAAGAAAATAGTAATTGTTTCCTCAGGTTAACCAAGCAATTAAATTCGATTCTCCTGCAACATTTCCTGGTTTAAGCAATTGAATGTAGGAGTACGCCACTCAAGTGCGACCCGATGGTTACCGCCGCGGCTTCTTTTGTGGCCGGATGACGCATACGGCCTACCGATTAAAAAAACCTCCCCAACTCTTAAACAACCCCGTGGGTCAGGGGCGTAAGGATGACCCGAAAGCATTACGATCTCATTACATACGAGACTGCGAGAATTCGCCGTATTCCGCGAGGATTTTCATCTGGAGCACATAAGCTCGAACCGGAGAAAATGAGTAAGAGTGCCCTTGCGAGCTTAAGGAGCGCGCGAATCATTGTTATTTCATGAAAAATGCAATGAGGACTTCAGGTGAAAAGTACAAAGCCTCCGGGGTATGCGCCAGCGAGTGAAAACTCCTTCCAAAGCTCACGGACTCCTTCACAAAGAGCACTACTTTGCAATTTACGGACGAATCTCTTCCGAGAAGCACGGAAAAAATAATAATAAAGGATTTCGGATGCGCTCGTAGGTTTTAATAATCCCGGAGCCACCCGGTCACGAGGAGTTCCGAGAAGTGAATATTTTCGCCATTCTTCCAGCGAACTTTTCTGGAACGCTGTGTAGGAATCGTCATGGACGCACGAGGGGGGAGGGAACGAGTTTTATTCCGGAGAGAAACAAATCTGTACGGGGTTCTTATTGCGCCTTGAGAGGAGAGAAAATCTGAAGTCGCGTGTTTGAACTGCCGTAGCTGATAAGTAAGCAAGAGTTCTAGAGAAGTAAGGTTTCGTTCGCTTGCAAAGACGCGTTTTCTTGCACGTGGGAACAGTATCATGATGATGCGAAATAATTGAGAAAGTTTTCAAAATATTTCGGAGAAGGAATTGAAATTAAATGGATCAAATTTTCTGAAAATTTATATGGTAAATTTCTTTGCCACCACGAACCATGCCACTTGATGCACGAAATATATTTCATTTCCTTTTTCGTACAGGATAGAAAAAACGTAATTTTCATTCACTTTGTCTCCTCGTATTCACAGCTATAATAATATGAAAGGGTACGAACAGGGTATCGAACCGAAGAGTGGAGTTACCATTTCAATGAAAAAACGAAAAACAACCGGGATTTACTTGATGATGGGTGCTCTGAATTTCAAAGAATTTTCCTGAGTTTTCAAAAACCTTTCCCTAAATGCATCATAAATTTAAAAATTCAATCAGCATATCAATAACAATTTTTTTCTGGCCAATAAGTAAGTGGAGATCTGGCATATTATATTTAGTATAGCTAAACACACGGCGGAAAACTTGCTAAGAATAGCACCGATAATGAACAACAAAGCATGCGGGTATTCCAGTTTCATGTGTTTCTGCAAACTTAACAAAAACTATTAAATATCTCTAGTGCGTTTTCGCAACGTGAAGCATTAATTGCTACTCAAGAAACTAGGCTTCGTCAAGAGAATAGTCGGTAAGGGCGAAGAAAAGTCCGCGAGCTATGTTGCGCTCGTTAGGCTTCACCTTGATGCATGTAGTGTATGGGACCCTGCAGAAAAGTGTTGTATTCGCTTATAGAAAATTTACAACGAACACCAAAAAGTTTTGTATAATATTTTTACGAAAAATCAGTGAACGATATCTATATGCTTCAGAACCAAGGATCGGAATCTTTAAATGAAAAATATTTAAACTTATCGTAAAATTTAAATTTAAAGATATTTTTATTAGGCTATTTTCAATATGGAGAAGTATACCTAGTAGTTTGTTTCTCACACAATCCATAATTATTTTCTAAAACAGAACTACAAGAATACACTTTTTCCACGGACAATACTAGAAAGTAATCGATTAAGGAAGTAAAGCCATGGTACATGCACCCTCTGTAACACACACAAACGAGGCTTGGTCACGATGTGTTTTCTAATTATAGGAATTTCAACTTTACTTTATCGAAGGCTTCTTAAAGTAGCTCAGATACCAAGTATATGTGCTAAGGATAGATATTAATTTTAACTGCCCCCTTCAATATTATCATTGCGGATTGCTGTTCAACAGTTTGGCACGAATGACCTACGATTTGTGTCCTTAGGAGATAAGAAGAGGCCAAAGTTGAAACGGAAGCAATGCCCTCATATGAAAGAATTCTATCAGAGAAAACGTTCTAGCTATAAATAAATATGGAACAGAACCATAAACGGAATTGGCACATCATCATCGGATGAAAATGAGAGCTTGCTGATTTTTTTCTGCTTTCGGCAAAATGGCCAATATTTGGAGCAAACCCAAAAAGTTATGAAAAATAAATTTTATCGAATGAGAGCATCTTTAGTGTTAGTTTAATTTTCAATCCGATGCTGTATCCCCTATTTTGGGGCATTCATTTTTAAATAGCCTCAATTTTTTTAGCGATATAACAAGATGAATGACATAGTCAAACAGTGACATGTCACATTACGTAATTTAGTATGAACGAACTCGAATATATGACTCCAATATATCTCCTTCAAACTACCATGTTCTGGTGACACCTCGAAATAAAAATTTCCTAAACTGGATACTGTTCCTCGTATTGCTTCATATTTTCCTCAATCAAAGTTTAATTTTCCTATATTATTTATTATTTTCCGTTTTTATTATTTATAATATGGAATGTTATGGAATAAGATTGTAGAAATTTAAATATCCTTTCCCGTTCCACTGTTGAGTGGAGACACTCATATAGTAAGCCACCGCTTCCGTAAACCTCTCTGCTTGCTTCCCTATGTTTTGTCAACTAAATGATGACCCAGATAGAAAGTGAGAATTTGCAGCAGAGCGACTGTGACTTGTCTATTGTAACGCCGGGTCATTGTTCGAAAGACATGCCTCATGGCGGGGCATAAAGGAAAGTGACCCTTAAACAACCGTCATTACAAAGAAGAGTTCTGATTGTCATTCTCAACAAAAAACACATTGTTAAACAAATTTTCATGGAAAAGAGGGGCACAAGTATCGATTGCTTTGGCCATTGTTATTTGACATTTGCAGACTTGGCGTTCATAATGTAACGTATGTACATCAGCAACCCATATCTATGTATATAACTGGCAAATTAATTCTTTTAGAAAGATTTTACATTGTTTCGTTGCGTTCCTTTTAGAATTAAGTCCGAACGTTTGTGTTTTTTTTCTTTTTCTATTTTTCTGCTTTCTAAATTAAGAGTTTCCTCTAACAGTAAGCAATTGATCCTTCGGATTGGAGAGGATCTGTAACGTGATCATGTCTTCTATTGTTAACCTATAGGAGAACGTTTGTCTGACTCCATAGACCAAATTTACCCAAAACCTTCACTTATTATTTGATTATATATATGCTTATATCTTTGGATGTCTTATTTACTATGTCAAGAAGCTTCTTAGCAACCAAATGCAATTCTTGAAAAAACGTGCGTCCTTTCACTGTTCGTTTAGTAATTCACGAATGCAAAGCTTGTTTGCTTAGGTCCATATACTACACGCATATTAATACATCAACATGCAGGAAAAGATTGGAACCAATCCATCGATTGAATGCAGTATGAAAGGCACCGCAACAGATAGCGGTCGGTAGATTTTCAAAGAAATCTTCCCCGTGCATCTAGAAGCTTTATTAAAAACTAAGAGGAGCATCAGAAGCTTCCGGTGTGGATACGATTTAGCAAGAATCGGAGATTGCTTAGGAGATGTCTGTGAAGGATAGTTCTTTTATCTATTATCTGATGGAACGTTTAAAATTAATTTCATGGACAATCGATGGCCTTCTTATCATTTAAATTCATTAATGATCATATTAACATATATGCAAAACTTCTCCAGTTCAAGCATTTACGTTTTTATCTACTGATGGCTACAGACTAACGATATTAAGTACTGCAGAATAGAGTGAATCAAAAAACATTAGTAATGTAATTGAAAGCTTTTTGTTTTTGCGGTTTCTTGCCTCCCTTCCTGTATGAGTGTTTGCCCACATCGGGGTTTTTTCTCCGTAAACTTTCCGGAGAAAATTTTCTCCACAATCCGATCTGTGATGTATTTATCTATATCTACTTTTTATGCATTTCTTTTTATTTTTAATCTATTAGTTTGTGCACTTGTTTGTAACTATATTTTCAGACCAATCATTTTCTATCAATACTAAGCTGTACGGCCTTTGGATCTTTAGTTTTAAGAAGACATAAAAACTTAAAATTAAATTCAAACCAAGACGTCACATAAAGAGCCCAGTAGTCAAGGGGCATTTACAGAACGTGGTCAGCGTGTCGTCCCACTCCGCCTTAAAGAATTCTCTAGACCGCAATGGAAACGCAGTTATTTAATATCACCCATAACTAATGTTATAAATATTAAAAAAGCATACAATTCTATTAAAATTTATTCATTTTATAATACATGTTGAATAGTAATAATAATTTAATTGTAAAATCACTTATTAATTTGATTTACTTTAATACAGATATATCCGCAATATTATAGCCCACACGGAGAATCGAACTCAGAATCTCATTATTTGCGCATATGACGAGGCATGCACATATATACCTATACATGCTTATATGTTCACATTAATCTATAAACTTTTAGTTCATTCATTTATTTCCACTGCGCTCTGTCGTCTAAAATCCCACCAATGGAAACCTCATTAACGTAAGACACTAGAGACTCGTCATAAAAGTAAGTTGTCATTTGCTATAGGAGTCCCAAACCCTTCGTTGGTTACAAGGGGATTAAGCATAACATTACATGCCGGGGCAAGACGTAATGCCTCTCCGAATGCCTTTCGCAGGTATATGGTTTGTATGCTTGGTCCTTCCGAGCCAGCGGGTCGGAATGCCTCCACGCACCCATAACGGGTCCCTCCCCTACCGAATGCGTGACGTTCTTGAACCGCGTGGCAAAGGGTTAGCGACCTTTGTTCATTCATTACTGCCCTCTTAAGCGAGCCACGCGTCGCTTACTGTCGAACAATAGGAACACCTGTAAAAATGGGAAAAGTTTCGAGACCTACGCGAACCTTTTGGAAATGGTAGTGGGTCGGAGTCGGAGATAAGCCGAAGGAAATATCGCATTCTTCCTCCCTCTCCGCTGTGGGGAAATGCCGGGTGGCGAATCTAATGGAAATTCTTCCGAAATCCGAGGCGATTACGAGGTGGTTTATCACGCTTTTCGGGATACGCTTTGTTCGCAGAGTAAAGAAATATGCAATCGAGCCTCGGGGATCGTTGAGATAAAACGCTTCCGGAATGTTGATTGTAGAATTATTGGTAATTATAATCAGCGTATCAAATGGTCTATTCGGTAAGATTCCTACGATCATACCTTGATAGATAGAATATTTTACTTTATTACTTAGTGAAGCATAAAAGATCTTACGTTTCGTGTTCATGACTGTTATAATTTGGAAGTGACTGAGGCACGAGGGACAATTAATGAAATCAACAATTAAAAATAACATCCTTACTGAGTGCTACGAATAATGTTATTCATAGATTTACTGTGGTGCACTGACGTAGACTTTCTCCTTTCATAGAATTGCGGTTACATATAAATTAATATCTTGCAAGGTAGTAAGGGGGATGAAAGCAAGGAACCTCATTCCTCATCTTACTTACTTAGTACACGTCATACCATTTCCGAAGCTTTTGGAAGCTAATAGTCGAGGAGTTGATGTTCAAAAAGGTCTCCGAAGTGTATACTGAAAGACTTTCGGTAATGACATCCTAATTTTAATTACATGAATACTGGTACATGCGCAAATACCCTCCCACAGGCAAATGGAAATATTTATCATATTAATTTATGATTTCTGACGATATTTGGTGGAACTTATTGGTTCTCAATATATGCAATAAGTAGTCGAAAAAATACAATATGACTGCGTCCACAGAATATTCTATGAACGCAGTCATATTGTGTTTTCTTTCAACTGATATTTATCACAATTATAAAACCTCCCTTTTTATGTTGAGTTTGTTTATAGATGATAAATTTATAATGCGATATAGACTGAAAACAATTCAACCTAAACGAAGGGCGGAAAGTACATAGTATTCAGTTGTTTATGTGTATGGACAATAGACATTGCATAATTGGCTTTCAATATAATTTCTCTATTCCCATCATCCCTCGCGAACAGAGGGGGGCAAATATTATCAATCAGAGTCTCTTAAAGGCCCCATCAAGGAGTAGTTCACCTTAGAAGACGATGAATTGTAAAAAAAATTTGGATCCCCTTAACACTAAGGCCCTCAGGTAGTGCCAAATACTTAATCTTCCATTGCTTGCAGGATGTGGAAAATATGATAGTTTCGAAATTCCACCCTAAAAAATATATTCCAGGAAAGTACTAATACATACATAAATTTACCGGCAGATAGAACTCACGATGTCGAACGTAATGATTTCAAAAACCCCAAAAAAGTAACTGAATTATTGAAATAGTATAAGAAGTTCAGCCAGATTATATTGCCATCGCTAGGAGTCCCGCGAATTCCTTTTGGGAAGAAACGAAAAACCGCAGAATGCAGCCAAATCCGGAGCGGTAGAGGGGACTTAATTGAAAAAACTAATCCGATTCCTTTTCCCCTTTTTTTCAGCTAATCGCAAATTATCCTCTTTCCTTCGGTCCTCCCGTTCTCAATTACTCGAGTCATTTTTTTTTCTTCTCAGAGGCAAGAGCGCTCTCTCTCTCTCTCTCTTTCCCTTTTTAATTACCTTTATCAAGCGGCGACTTTGAAAACAGCTGACGGAAGAAAAGCGAATTCTTGTGCCTTCTTGAAGTCTTGAGACACGGAAGAAATCAGTTTTCTGCGACAACTGAAGTTATTTGCATACGTAATAGTGGACTGTGATGCATTCAAACGAAAGAAAAAATAAACAGTGATAGATACTAGACTCCTTAATCTTGTTTGACACCATAGTTGTCAGAAACGCTCTTTCTCACAAGATGTAAACTCTACTTTACTCGTATGACTGAAAAACTTCTTCTTAATAATAAGCAATATTTGGCAGTAAAGATCTTTCTTGATTCATTCCCTTTCTGGTTTATATGGTTGAATACAAACGTCGTAGTATTGAAAATGGCCGATGATGATGATTGGAACTGAATTTTTAGTATGTTACATCCTAAAAGTCATGATATTTCGTCATTAATGGAATTTGGAGATTTTGCTAATGAAAAGCCAAATCGGTTGGTTACTGTGCGTAATTTAGAAAAAATCACCGTGGATAATGTTGTGGTCTCAGATGTAATGGAAAAAGGAAAAAAATTCGGAAAGCTTGGTCGCCCTTGGACCTTGGGTATTCCCTATCTCCCGGATTCATCCAGTGATTTCCGGAATCGGAATATAAACTTTAAAATCTTCCGCCTCCCGGATACAGGTGTTCTTCCCTCGCTTTTACTCAAATACGCTCATCTTTTAGTTTCAGACACCAAGTCATGATTTTTCGTAACTTTCCGCGAATTATTTTCTTTTAGAGATATTTCAGTAGTCTTTGGCGTAATCTCAATCACACTCTTCCTCTCGAAATATTTTGAAGTTTCTTGTAATAATGGCGTTAAAGTTAATTTCTTTTATTTTGTAGCGGAAATCGTATTAATTCGTACGAAATTCCATCTCTGTGTAGACCTTTGTGTTCTAGAGATTTTTATCCCATTCATATCATTCCTTAACGAATAATGCATATTCTCCAGTAGTTATGTTATGCTTTACATAGGCTATGCTTTACATAGTCTCCCGGTATCTCCCGGAATTTACCACTATTAACATCGGTAAACTCTAGGAATCAACTCTCCGGGAGTTGGCGACCCTAATGGGACCGCGGAAGATTATCCTCGGAAGAAAGTGACATGACCATGAGAAAGAAAATTTCTGACTATGAATGATTCGGAATTTCTCCCAGAGAAACCTCTATAAGGACTTTCTCCTCCCCCGCATGCGGATCTGACATGGGACTTTCCAGGATTCGGGACACAGTTGCTCGAGCACCTCTCCAAACCACGTGACTAGCACCAATTACCTCCTTTGAATCATCATGCCCTCATTACTTCGCCCCGGTTTGCTCCTGTTTGCTCAGATTTTTGCGCGCACCGAGTACTAATTTGACATCTTGTAAGCTAAATGGAGACAGAGATAGAGATCTTGGGAATGACTCGAAAATGTTCTACGTAAATGGTTAATTTGTAACCGACCGTTGCGATGGTGTAAAGTGAACTTCCATTTCAGTAATGTAAACTTTCTTTATCTAAAGTAATGCGAAATGAATGCGAATAATATTCGAACTCAGCAGAGGCGCCACGTAGAATGGATATAGATGCAAATCAAAAACTCTTTAATCCTATGTTAGATGAAGAGATTTTAGATGAAGTAGAAATGAAAATGTAATTCAAGTCCGTTTGCATTGATTTAGAAAGGAGTTAAGGTAAGAGTTAAAAATTAATTAAAAATTATTCATCACCCGTTCTTATTTTCAATTTATGCATCCTAAAAGATTCCATGAAATACTCTTTGTAAACCCCGCATTATCAGATGAAATCGAAAGATTAAACGAATCCATAAATCTTCCAACAAGGAAATATCTCACGGAGTAGAGCCTTCGCTCTTACGGTTATATATTCACAAGATCATATTTCCGCAAAAGTTAATTGTGGTGCTTACAGAAGTAAGTTAATGCCGTTAATTTTAACAGCTGAGTTCCTATGCGTCATCATTCTAAGATGGAGATGATCAGATAGCCAAAGGAATTCCCTTATCCTAATTATAATAAATAAGATGAGACCTTAATTTCCTAGGAAATGTCTGACAAGACCGTCACTCGAGCCCGGACCTTCTAATTGCCAGTCAGTCGGTTGCTCTAATCATCAATTTATGTTGCCAGAACAGTAACCAGAACAAGAACAGAAGAGCTTAATGGTAAGGTAATGGTTGGGAGATTAGATTGGGATATCTGGATTAGAGTCTCGATGCTTTCAGACTCTTGTCATGTCCATTTAAGAATTGCCTAGATTCCGCTTTTACGTGCTAAAGACATCTCAAACCATTTTCCAGACGGAAATTTCCTTGATGAAGACTATACGGAGTTTTCGACTACAGCTATTACTCGTTTTTCTATCCAGCCTTTCCAATCATCTGGCCTTCTCAATTGTGCCATTCCCAAGGCTTCAGGAAACGTAAATTTCACTTCTAGCGTGAGGATGCACGATTTAGATATTGTCCACGCGAAGATAGCGGAAGTTTCGAATCACAATCCAGCTTCCTTCTCCTAAAAAACTTAAATACACGAACATAAAAACATTTTAAGGAAACTGTAGCAAATTTAGGTCAGGATGGCTAAAAGAAAAAGAAGCGAAGCCTAGTTTGAAGGTTACAACGACAAAGTTGAGAAGTTTTTTTTTTTTGCTCCGAGAGGTTATCTAAGATTATAGTCGAAAGGCGTCGTGTGAAGGGAAGAAGCGGGACTTGGTCACGTTCAAAGCTGTTGCATCGGCTAACACATCCGATTCGATGTCCGAGATCTCTTTCCAACTTCTCAGCTCTGTTTATCTTTTCTGAATAAAAGGAGACAATCGCCGCATCTGAGTTCCTCCGTTTTGCTCTCAGAATAACAAACGACGACACATTTCCGTGACACAATATACAGATAGGAGGATCTCTCTGGCATACCTTTCTACGCTTTGTTGTTTCTATTTGTTGTTTTATCTATTGCTACAGCTCTAATTCGTCGTATAGTGAGGCTCGAATTACCGTGACTGCTCGACTGTAGACATTTCTGTACAGAAAACGTCAATCCCTTTCAACTCAGACAAAAATTAAGTATGCCATCGGGATTATGAAATGGTACTGTAAGATAATTTCAAATTTCCACACCTCTCTGACACCCTGTAAGTCAGGGGTGCCCAACTTTTCTGTATATAAGATCTACTTTTTATCTTAAAAGTGTGTCGCGATCGACTTATTGTCATAGGCGTAGTCGAAGGGGGAAGAAGGGGTGTGAAATGCATACTATGTTTATTCACTGTGTTTCAGTATAAGGTGCATTCCAGCGAGGTATGGATAGATAAGTAAAATGTATGTTCAAAACTGTTTGTTATTTTTAAATCACTTATTAAGTTTTCGAGAAATAGGCTCCTGAAGAAAATAAATTTCCATACCAAACTTTCGATAGCAGCATTCCGTACATGCGGTACCTAAAAAATTCGATTTTCCGACACTTTTTCGAGATAGATTTTTACTAACTTAAAATGCAATTTAATTTTTTATCAACTGCAATGTATAAGTTTTTGTATGTACTATTTGTTGGTAAATATAAAAAAGTTGTTATAAAAATGCACAGTATGGCTGATAACTTACTGATTACAATATTTCACTTTCTCATTTTTTTTGGGCCAAAAAAATTTATCATGAGAGAATAATATGACTTACTTTCAATTCGTCGCACCACTGTGTTTTGAGACAATTGTAGATCTTGAATTGCAGCAACAATTTCACTCTTGTTCTTAAAATCGTTAAAAAGTGAATCTGACATTTCCAAAAATATTTCCTTTACAAATTCACCGTCGGAAAATGGCTTGCATTTTTTTGCTAAGAGATAGCTTACTTTGTATGATGCAGTAGTTACTGCTAGAGACTTCAACCTTGGCTTTTTAAAAAACGCTTTGTTTATTTGTTAATCGAGTTTTAAGATCCCTAACTTTATGTTTTCTAAGTTCAGGATTTGGTGGATAACCTGTTTGATACTTATTATGTAAAGCTAAAAAATGTCTCTCCAGATTACCCTTCTTAGCAATGGCTACCGAGGTAAGGCATATTAAACAACAGCAAGAGATCGACGATCGACCAAAATGTTCTCGCGATCGACCGGTCGATCGCGATCGACTTGTTGGCCACCCCTGCTGTAAGTCGTATATCGGCGTCATAGTATCGCAAAAGCTAACATTTTGCCCCTAAGAAAGAAAAAGAAATGTAAGGAGGTAAAGAAAATGTATAAATAACTTTTCCCTTCAACTTGTAATACTCCTGATCTTGCTAATCACCTTTTAGTTGTATATAAACACTGCTTTTAGCTAATAAATCTCTATTTTTATTTTAAACACGGAAATAAAATTATTATAAAAACTATATTATTATATCAGTTTCTTACTCACTCACAGGCCATCAATAAAACTTGAAGCCAGTCCACTAGACCACGAAGAGTACTGTGAGCTTACCTGTAATACAAAAAAAAATGAAATTAGAACATGAAGCATTTATACAATGTTATGGATCACTGCATATACTTGAATATATATTATTCAAGTATATGGAATATGTTTATATAATATAATACACATAATATTTAATGTGCGACCACTTTTACAAGAGTATTGCATCATCAGGATTCAAAAATATGCTTAAGTCTTATATCATCGAAGTATGTTGTCATGTATGCATTCCATTGAAGGCATGCTTTTGTATATCGAATTCAATGGATATTCCTAAAATTTTACATCCGACAAGAGTATAGAAATTGTCTAATAATATACTACAATATCGAATCACATGTTAGGTAAATAATCGACAGGTAAAGGCATGTCACTGAATATTCTACGAGCATGTGGCATCTTTCAGTCATGTTCTTCCACTTAACATCAATATCTTAGGCTCAATTAGAACTTTCTTCTTTAAACATAGCGGTATAGATTAATGAGAGCAAGAAAATACCAAACTTTTAAAGCCTCTTACCTACACCTAGTAACGTAAATCTTCTCTCCTCAGTAATGGTCATTCAATAGTAATTATATGAACGTTAATTTAAACAGTTCATAATTAACTTCGATTGAATTATTTAAGATATTTTATTGCCTAATTATGGATCAAAAATATTTATAACTCTCCTCCATTGCTTTCCAAAATACTCAAAAAAGCTGACGAAATATAAATAACAACCGAAACGTCATCTTCCAGTTAAATAGCAGTTGAATATTCTTAAAAAAATTTAACTAAAACTTTAGAAGTAATGCTTAGCGGAGAAGCCATATTTATGCAGGCGAGCTCTTAAGAAACTTTGTCAAGAGAATAGTCGGAAGTAGCGAAGAAAAAGTCCGCGAACGATGTTACTTTGCGCTAGTTAGGCCTCACCTCAAGTATGCATGCAGTGTATGGAACCCTGCTGAAAAGCGTTTTATTTATGAATTAGAAGAGATAAAACAAAAGGCAATACGTTTTGCAAAGTACTGCTAGTACAAATCGATTAGCGTCACTCGAATGCTTCAGAGGGAGGATGGGAATCTTTAGAAGAAAGAAGGTTCAATTAAAGTCAATAAAAATGTAATTAATAAATTTAGATGAAGTACGTTCGCAGAAGATGTAGCCGATTTTATGCGTTCTCTTTGTTACATAGGCCGTTGTGTAACTGCAAAAATATCAGGGAAGTAGATGCTACAACCAATCGATTCAAAAATTCATTTTTCTGAGGATAATACACGAAAATAATCGATTAGAGAAGTAGATTTATGGAGAGCGGACTTCCTACCACACGCCGAAAGACGGCTTGCAGTGTGCATATGCAGATGTAAATGTGGAAGAGAGGGTGCAAAGTTAACGAAGTAGTAGTACCCATACACAAGAGAACGTAGCATCTCTTATTTTAGCCTTGTTCAGAAAAGGAAATTATTCGATGGAATAAACGAAAGTGACGAATTCTTAGGTCATCCCCTTTCCACTCGTTTATCCATCGGGTTTTTCCAAAGAGGATGACGCATAGTTTTGAGTTCATCCTACATCTTCTTTTCATGGAAATTATCCATCCAGACGCCTCTTAATACCTAGAATTAAGATAATGAAACTATAATTTCACCTACTTTATTGTAAGGTATCGAACCGAACCGAACAGAAATATTAAAATTCTTGTACTTGGACCGAAACCGGACATCGATATTTTCTACGTTCCGATAATCGGTTCGAATTCTCATTAAGTAAGAGCAGTCAGTCGCTAGCCATTTACATTTTCATAAAAAAACTCAAGTAAAGTGTCACTGCTACGGTATGTGCTACTTCAAGCGCAAATAAGCACGGGTATGTATGACCACCGCAGCAAAAGATCGCCCCAAATCTCATTAGAAAAGATAAAGTCACTCTTGGGTGCGGTGACTGAAGGGTTTCCGAATGCATAGTCCTGTCAAGGCAGGGGAGACGCTCCCTTTCTTAAGTGGGTCGCCGTTAATTCAACCGTTGAAGTCTCGCACGGTTTACCGACGGCTGTGCTAAGACTAACGGACAATTAACACTTTCAAAGGGCGCTCTCGGAATAGCAAATCCTCCACCTGTGCCGTAGAGGTGAAAAACGCATCCTGCGATCAGGATATAAGCGTTTCCGCTTCTCTTGGAATACGTGCACCACACCGACAACGGCCCCCTCAGTCAATCGAGGATGGTGCGACGGATGTGAAGGAAATATTCAGACTGCAAAACTTCAGAAGAATTCGTGGAAGGAAATGACAAAGCGGAGACGTTCTGGAATGGCACGGCACTCGATTGTTTCCCTCGTTTTTCTGTTTCAAGGACGGAAATAGAAAGTTCGCGAATGATCAGGAACGACGGAATGAATCTTTGGTCGCTTTCCGGGGTGGATGACATCCTGACCATAACATGCGATTGAGGGAGACACTGATGGCTCACTGGTTGCCTTGGAGAAAATAGGTTAAGATTTCCTTTGGGAACTTTGGAAGGGGCAGCTATTGCCTCACAGAAGATATTGTCACGCCTAACGCAGGGCCTGCCCGACATTACAAGGGAACCAGAGGCAAATTTTGGGGGGCGAAGAACTTGATTGGCAAGACTTATACTTTTGCATTGGCAGTTGAAAAGTTTTGGAATCATATCGATTTAAGAAGTCTTAACGGCATGTGTTTTATTTATAGTGGTCTAAAACTAGGCGAAAGAGATACAGAATAATTCGTCTATCATCTTCGAATTCTTGTTAAAACTTCACAGCTGTCAGTTGTCAATGTGTGGTTATATATGTACATACCAGAAGGGATCCCTTTCTTCAACCCTAATAGCAATATAATAAATCCCTTTTAAGCATATTCCAGAATTACCAGAATTTTTTACCAGAATTTTTTTATTGTGATTCTATCAAATAATACTGCTCTATCACTTGTTAGAATGGCTGCAATCTTTAAAACAAATACCGATGAAGGCGCCTAAGACTAAAACATCAAGTTGGAGCGTCACATTATCATTATTCACTTTAAGTTTGCTGATAGAGACCGTATATCTCATTGAAAAGTCATAACGGTGTAGAAGTATGATAATAACTAAACCAAATATATACAGCATATGCGATAATGAATATACGTAGAAATACTAATGATTAAATTTAATGGAACACAACAAAATTTAAAAATAATCATACAGAGGATAAGGTTATTTAATAATGTAACGAAATCGAAATTCGAAGGTGTGAATTCTAAAGAATATAATGCGATGATAAGAGAAAAATACGCATTCTCATGTTAAATTTAATTCACGACCGGTTATACGAGCTTCCTTGTATCATCTGAAGATACAAATACGCTTAGAAAACCGGTCGTACATTAAAAATTACAGGGGAGATTAATGTCTTTTATTATCTGAAATATGTTAAGTAATTACAAGATAATTAGAGACGAAAACCTTCAGTTAATATCAGGAATTTAATTTGAGCATGTTGAAAACCCTTTTATATCTGGTTCGTTATAACTAATTGGAGCGTTAAAATAATTGATAGAATACTCCATGTGACGAATCGAATCCTTCCGATAATGACTTGCATGCGATTAATTTAAAGTCAACCCTAGCGCCGAGACAGACTCGTTACATTCTCATTAGAAGCGACGGCAACGAATTCTCAGCTATGCCGTGGAACTTGCGAGTTTTAACTAACGAATATGAACATCCCAGCCGTTCATCTGTCAGCATTGATTTATTGCACTGAAATGAAAGCTGTCATCCGAGTGTGGATGCACGAATGGCAATCACCGATCACTCAGGCATTACAAAATGACGAATCACATTAAAAATCATCCTTTGAAAAATTCAGCAAACATCATCATCGGTCAGTTTTGCAAGTGTGGTGGATGACTAAATATTAGCTCAAAGTCCCTTTCAAGATTCAAATCTTCTTCCGCGAACTCAAACAAAAGTTTTCCGCTCAAAAGATCTCTTTGAGAGACAAGAAATTCGGTACTGATTTGAAATCTGGCTTGTAATGCTTACTGTGACTGGAAGGCAATAATCCTCTGTCATCATTACCATACTTTCTTATCGATAGGCTAGCTCTGCGAATATCAGAAAATTACCATTTAAAATCGTCGATTAACGCAGGGAATTCTTAGACGATTTTAATCCGAGAATTTATTTCTTGGGGATCATTTAAAGATAAACCATATCTTATAAAAATGTTAATAATTATTGGTGTCTAATATAAATTCAATTTTCCAATATACTAATTTATTATTTGCATACATTTTGAGGTTAATAAAAAAACTTTTAAGCACTCTTGCTCCGAAATCACCCAACACAATGTATTTGATAAAAATTTCCTGCTGATACAGAAGAAAATTAATTTTATACTTTAGAACCTTTAGCTCTTACGTCTTTCCATCTTGAAAATTAATGAAGGGAAAGGGATGAAGCCCGTTCTTTCTCACACAAATTTTCCAAAAAAAATAACACTCTATGATGTCATCACCGTAACCATTATAAAAAATCAAGAGTTTTATACGGCAAAAAAAGCTTGCATTAAATGTTAACGATTTTCAATGAATCCTTTCACTGGTTTTATTAAGGTCGCGGAATGACAAATCGTAATTACCTCTCAGTGCTGCCTAAAAATGCATCGATTTTAATTAAATTTGTTGGAAAAAGTTCAATATATAAATAAATTAGTATCGTGTTTTCATCAAATGGACAAGCGTGAAGCAATAAGGTTCGTTTTTTAATTACTCGATAAGATGGAATGAAACAATGAAAAGCTAGAGTTAAAATCGATAGCGATGGACTTAAATAGATGGTATTCCCACTCTCATAAAATAACGAACGAATGCTCTGTGAAATGAAAATTCCGCTACAAATGCGCGGCCAGAGGCAGGTTTCAGTAGGTTCTATAACACAATGCTTCCAAAGCAGTTAGTCGTATTTGTTCAGTACAATATCTAAGAGTGAAATATTCTTCGAATTTTTTATTTTACATAATTTTTATTTTGAGAGACATTCGTTAATTAAATCAATTTTAAGTTTCGTTTAATTGCAGTTTGTATCGAAATCACAGAAATATTTTACTGCACTTCTTTACTTTTCTTCCTTTTTAACTTAAATTTCGATTGTATTTAAATTAATCAGAAGCTGAAACTGAAACGTATGCATACCATGGAAGACATATAAATCACTGTTGCAATAGACTAATGACTGCAGTCAGCGGTTATATCGTTAAGTGTTCACAGATTCCAATGATAAGAAATCTTGTGTTAAGAGCTTTATTGTTCGAAACACTGATCCAAAAATCTCAAATCAGATAATGAATGACGCGACTTTATCTACTGAACGACAAGCAATCGCGGTATTCATGTCTTGAAGATGATCATGAGTAGTTCCCGTCACACTCATGAATGCTCCACATTAGTCACGAAAATATTTCCGATCGATCACACTTCGCGGAAGGCACGAGCGTCACATATTTGCCATCTTCGGCCCGAAAATAATTTCCGTTCCCCCCTCGACCATCTGGAACACGTTTCCCTCCGCATCCAACAGACGCCTTTACCGTTTCCCCAATCCGTACGAGACTTGGAGGCGTCAACCGCTGCAAAAGTCGCGATTCCTCGCCCACTGTCATCCCATCAATCATGTCTCATAGCTCCGGAACCGCGCTCCACTTGTCTAATGCCCTCATGCCACGCTGCCCAATCAGGTCAATCCTCCGCCGAAAGGAAGCTGGGGTTCCCGCGCAAACGGAACGGGAAGCAACAACAATGTCCTTATGAGCGGAATGATATCGCGTTTAGGCGCCAAACCTCGGGGAGCCGCGTGGGGTTGGTGGGGGAGAGAAGGAAGGTCACAAAGAAAATTTAGGCGCTCCCTTAGATCATACTTATACATTTTTACATTCTCGTGTTGATAATGCAAAGGCGTATGGTTGAAAGAGATTATGATCATCTTTGTTGCAGTCAATCACTGTGGCTTGATTTAGGATCCACATGTAGTAACGTTGGTCTCGGATTCAAAGAGGATCAAACGTTTATCAGATCGCTTTTTTTCGGAGAATAGTTTACATTTCTACCTCCACGAACCTCCTGCATCGTACAGCAGGAATATTAACTCCATCCTCCTTACCTATTGGCTATTTATAATTCGAAAGTTGTTTTTCAAAAGTTGAAGTCCATGAGGGATTCGCTCCAGTTCTGAATATCAACGACAGAAACGTTTTAGAAAATTCATCGGTGCAGTTTTTTGACGACCGCTCTGGTTCGAATAAGTTAAGAGCGCAAACTGAGAGAATCGACGAAAAATTTCAAGGAAACAATCACTATGGAAAAAATTATTTTTAACTGTTATTTCCACAAGATAATCCACAAGATTGAGCTAGCTAGTTAATTACTCTATACCACTGGTAGTAGAGGGGATAATTTTGTGAACATAAAGGTCTCGCTAGTTTATCAGTGGATAATGAGAGAGTAATACTTTTCCAAAGGAAAAGGGACTACAGATAAGAAAGCTGAAAAAGGCATAACTATGGCTACACTGTAGGTCGGTCAATATTCATCCATTGCAACAAAATGGTCAGAAATATAATAAAATTTTACTGAGTAAATTCATGAAAAGCGTTTTGATTTTTATGTTTGGTACAAGTGTTCCTCGAATTTTGACGTAAGCAATGCACTACCAAGCGGTGAAGTTTCCCTTTCCTTGAGACGGATTTCAAACGAAAGTATTTTTTCTCATTCCATACACCGATTGCTGGGAGAGAAGGTCATGAAACGCCAAGGAAATATATTTATAAAAAAAAAATATGTAGAGGGTTTGCTTAAACCCTAGGGCGCTGCTTATACATGTAATTACACACCTGGATTTGATGATGAAAAATCAAATTTCCGCGCTGTACCTCTGACGAATTGATGGATTCCATACCGACATTTCAATTTTTACACCCTGGATATTTTGCTGAATAAAATGTAAATGACATTTATGTATTTTCGACCGTTAGGGGAAAATGCTTTTCCGGACACAATCACATTATGCCAAATCCCAAAATATAATTCGCATTGCAATTCAGCGTGATTGGAGAGAATTTTTACTTTTGAAGCGCTAGCGACCTTTCCATTTGAATTGGTTTTCCATTCATATTCCATCTGGGTCGAGGATTTACTGCTTTTTGCATCCGTCAGACCATCATGTCATAACAGGAGAGAGCGAATTTTCGTGTGCTCATTTATGATTGGGAAAATGACGTGAAGAGGAAAAACGAATCCCATTCTGCCGTCGGAAAATGGGCGCGAAAAGCGTATCGAAAAAATAATGTATTGAAAAATGTGTCAGAGTTTATACTACATCGCCACCCGCAATTCTCTACGTTACTGATGGTCTGGTTACAAATAGTCTTTAGTTCGATTCAGTGTCATGGAAAAGAATATAAGAAAAGAAACGCAGAAAAATATAAGCAAATCTTTCCGAGTTTTTAGCTCGATTTAATCAGTGTAATGGAAAAAATTATAAGACAAGAAACGACGAAAATATTATAAGCAAAATGCAAATCTTTCCTAATAAACTATACAAATAGAACTATACAGAGTAAATTATAAATAACTCTTTTGTTGTGATTTGAACTGTAGACGTCCATCGTAATCTTGTGGAAAAAGAATTTTACATATTCGTGGGAGGTAATAAGTAAAGAGTCTTTTGTGTATTAATGAGAGACGAATAGTGTATAGTAATATGCATACTTCACATTTAGAAACTTTCAAGCAAAATGACGTGATTATGCGAGCGCTATAGTATGATAATTAAAAGATATATGTAGTATTTAAATTAATGTCACAAGAATGTAATGTGGTATATGTAGAATATAGAGTAATAGAGCAAACTTGTGTTGAAATGCGTAAAATAATGTAAGAATGTATAATCATTTTGTTTATGACGAAACATCTGGTCCCTTTAATATTTTTAGTGAAAAATCGTGGATGTATTATGTAAATAAACTACTGGGACTATCAAAGGAATGTTAATGGAAGTACTTGGCATATGAAGTAACACATTTTTACCAATATAAATAACTAAAATATTTAGAAAAATGTTTTCTTTGAGAAAATTTGCGCATAAGTTTCCTATTGGTAATACTATTTAACTCTCAATGAGTGTAAAATTTGGAGAAACAGGCCAAGGAAAATGGTGGAAAACTACAAGAGTAAGCGCAAAGTGAGCAAGTATTAGAATATTCTCCATTAGAATTGATGAAGAATTCCAGTTCCTTAATCTTTGTTAGATAGAGATGTATGCATGTTGTGATGTTTCTTAATGAAATTAACGAAATAAATAATAATCTCAATCCCATCTAAACCCATCATTGCTTCAGAAAGCGAAAACGTAAAATCATTGTCGCATTTATGACTAGAAATCTTCGCCTTTATTAGTGACGGAGAACCGTTTCGACGCCTTTGTTTATTGGAAAACCCTTCTTTCTGAAGTCCGTTTTCTCATCAAAACGGCCTGAAACTCTTCCTCTAAAAACTGCTTCAAAGATTCAGGTCCCTATTATCGACTGGAAGTTTATCTCGGACATCGGCGGGGGTCGTTAGGGCCTCCCAACCCCTAGTTTTCGTCCTCGAAGAAGAAGAATAGGCTAATGCCTTCCCCATCAAAGAAGGGCTGATCCATACCACGATGAGGGATGACACTTTTGTCACCATGGAGAGGGTAATCTCCTTCCAGTCACGTCTCCGATTCCCGCTGTTCTCAGGGAAATCACTGCTATGGAAATGTGCGGCAATAGCCTGTGTGCCCCCTCTGTTCCAATGTGTACAGTCACACTTGGCGAAGAAGGGAAAAAACGGCGCGAAAACAAAGTTCCGAACGGTTGAAGCTTGAAATTGCAATTTAAATTTCTCCTTGATGAATATGGAGCGGAGAGGAATATTCAATAAGGCAGAAACTCGGCTTAAGCCTTCAGAAGTTCAGGAAGTTCGACCTCGTACTTCGTTATACTGCAACGCTTCTGGAGGAATCAAACTCTTATAAAGGTTGAATAAAGCGCTATGTTTAGCCCTGCTGAAGGTTAATTTGCAAACATTTCCTTCGAGAAAAAATGGTGGGGAATTAATCAAAAACGCTATCAAAAGTACAAGAAAGTAAGATTGAGATTTTAGTGGTTGGTTCATCGAATGATTGAGAAAGGGATCCTATTGAGTATTATCTTATTCATTCTATGCTAATGAATTCAAACGAATGAACTATAATTTAAACTAAACGTTATGAAATATTTTCGTTCATATCGACTTCAGATGCGACGTCACAATGAAGTAACAATTGGTTTAAATTTCTATTCTCATTTACATCTCAATGTTTTCGGCGGTGATGATCATTGTGTAACGCAATCTCAGCACTAGATTATTTTCGGTGATGTATGTTTTCATTGTTAACTGTGTTCTTCGTTGTATGTTCCCCTTGTTGTGTCTTATTTCCGACTTGGGATAAGATCTCAGCGTTGATCATAGGTTTCAAATTGGAAGCAACACTCAATTACTATCATTCAGTTAATCCATCTCATATACAGAGTTATTATATGGATATCACGAATACCTCATTGAAAACTATTTTAGCGTACATCTAGTCCTCTCCAACAAGAATCAATGGTTGTGCATTTTTTATTAGTTTGTCTCTCGCAAACGTTATGATTATAGCAGGATCACCTGTCTCAGAAATACTTCTAGAACAACCATATAACGATGGTATCGTACTTCTACAAGAAAAGTTTATTCAGATCTCATTTCGACATAGGTCCTGAAGATGACGATCAATTACCGAAGCTGGTCGTGTACTTCATAAACATTTCCTGTAGAAGAAGTACTATATCCTCATCATTTTTTGCTACTATGGACTTCTAAATCATCAAGGCCACATCGGTTGAGCTTACTTCAGGAACCTTTATTACCACAACAAATCGTTAGTAACGGGTAGGGAGACACTTTCTTCCGCAATTCTTCGAACTTCCCGCATTCCAGAAGACTTAAATGACTCCGGCTCCATCCCTCCAGAAGCGCTCGACATAAATTCCGAAGAATATTTAACGCAGTGTCGGATGATGATGACGAAGTTGATGAACGCAAAAAACTAGCTTCCAAGATCACGGGTGCGTCACCCTCGCACCTCCGAGTGCGTGATGCCATAGCGATCTTGCGCAAGAGATCTGCAGGTATCTCTGCGGAAAAGGGAGTGCCATCCGGAGGGCGACCTCGTTCGAGACAAGAAATCGACGTGACGTTAATGAAGGCAAATGGAGCGATGTGTGCGTTAATGCGAGCGAAATGTCACAATATGGGGCGATGGGGCGGAAAGTGGATTCGCGTACAGTCACGGCCACAATGACAAGGGGGAGTTCTTCAAAAAGCATGCGGAAGCAAAGGTCGCTGGCCCCTAGGTCGATGGCAGTGTTGTTACCACGGTGCCCGAATGTTTACTGCTCTGAATGAGTGTACCTCTGCGTAATGCACCGAAATGAAGGTACATGTCGTTGCTATTATAATTATTCATAATTAGGTCATAGGATACCAAACGGTCCAGTGGTAATAATCGGAGTTTGTTATTATTATTATAAGTTGACTACTGACCAGAACCTGATGGACATAATTTTACTCTTCACGCAAAGATACATATTTATAACGCATAGCAGTGTGAGGAATACTACTCTTTATACCGCACATTATAAGAAAATAGTAATTAAATTGTGAAGTGAAGTCGACAATTAACTACTATTCAATTTCATATGGAGTAAAATCTTACTGAAACGATGTTAACTAAGAATAATTTTTAAATTTTCTCAATTTTAGCTGAACAATAAAGAAATTGCTGAAGAAAATTAGCTTTAAAAATCTCTAGGCATACAACTAATACTTACGTTGTAACTATTTCTAGAACTAGAATTAATCAGTCAGCATTTTCGATAGAGACTTTTTGGTATCCATATTCATGCTGTCTACAACAAAATCAAAAGCCAGAACTAATCTATATTAATAGCCCCCTATTTAATCTATATCCCCCTTACCCGTAGATCTATCTTTCTTGAACAGGAAGGAATGACTGATTTTAGCGTTCATATTCAGATCACTCATATGCATGTATTCTTGCAATGTTTTAAGACAACAAGAATAAATTATCCCCTTCAAGCGTATTTTATTCGATTGCTATTATATTAAGCACTAATTATTTAATACATTGGGATTATTATATAACTATATAGTAGATGATTCAAGCGCTATTTGATGGAGCTTTTCATGATTAAGTACAAATTTTAAAAATTGACCGTCCACAAACAAATAAGAAAAAACACGAGCAGTATCGAGGATGCTATCGCATCTTCCGACCTTGAAATCTTTCGAGTTTTCAGTTAATGTATTTTTCTGTAAATGGAGACAGTTTTATCTATTCAAATTTAAATGTTTTTTCGGTTTTATTTATATTTTTTCATACTTTAAGACATCCTAAAGATCTTGTCAGAGTTATAAAATATTCACCTAACTTAACCTTATTCTCTCTTCAAATTAACTTGTTCCAGTTCTGACGGTGAACGACGTGAATGATGTCTTATTCTAAATATGCAATCAACTAAACAAGTGCCCGAAGCATCTGGTGCAAAATCCTATGCGTAAATAACCTCTATGGAGCCATAAATCTAGACCCATAAGGGATTAAAATCTCCACCTCGACATGCATCCTGACCGTATATCCCCATCCATGTACCATGACTGGTACAAATGACCTAAGCCTATGATGAATATGCACTCATACGATGCGACACCGTGACGATCAGTTAGTTGCTTCTGAGTTAGGAGTTCAAAAGAGGAGAACTCGTACAGCATTAGTTGAACTCTGCTCGCCGTTCTCTCTTGATTGCGTTTTACTTTAGCAAAGAAAATAAAAGAGGAAGCCATATGCAATAACCTCTCGTCGTTCCTCAGTTGAGAGCTGGTTTTCCCGCAGATATAGCTTCCGTCGAGACTATCCTCGAAGATGAATGGAACTTCGTACTTAATTGCCGCTCGAAACGAGGAAGTCGGTGTGCTTCAGAAGGGCATATAAAAGTGAATATCCATGCGGTAAACTTGATCATTAAAGAACACATTTCTTCCTCTCTTTGCAGGGATTTCCAAGCTATGACGAAAGATGGTCAGCCAATGATAACAACTTTGTTGGGAATAATATTTTGAAGAAATAGCGATAGCGAGATAGTAAAAGCTGCCATTAGAGGGGTATTTAAGATTAATAAAATGAGGAATATCGAATGAAAGTTCTAACAAACTTTGCGTTGAAATACTCAACGTCGAAATGTATAATGTGGGATTCGGAAGAGAAATAGTCTAATAGTAAGAACGTACCCTTGTTACTAATTCATCGTTATGAAAATAATTCAGTGGGTCTTAACTCACTAAGCTGCTAGCATTTCTTGAACCCCCAAATGTATTCCTTCGGCCCTCATCAAGATATCTTTATTTTTGTTTAAATATAAAGAATGAAAATTGCAATTTTTCCGAACTCCGAAAACATACGGTTAATTAAACGCAAGAAACGCACCAAACACATAATAAATAGTACCTCAATTGGCCAGAACAACGTCCCGGCGAGAGAAATCAAGCCCCAGCTACCTCAGAATTCCCTCTTGGTTCTCCTCTGTAGTTAATTAAGGTTTATCGTTCTTAGGTTGCAACTTATGCAGATTGTGACTCATTTGTAGACACTTGAATGTAGTTAAAAACACGTGATACTTTGCTTTAAAGTTAAAAGAACGAATCTCCATACAAACAAAACAAATTAGGTTTTACTCTATGGTTTCTGAAGCCACCATCAATTTCTCGTATACCCTGAAAAAGCTTCTATGATCTAACTTTTTAACATTGATTATAATAAACACCCAAAAAATGGATCCGTAGACTGTCAAATCTAATTCGAAAGAGATAGAGTCTGCAATTGAGGGAGAAATCGTCTCGTGGCGCCCACGCGATTGAATCCGGCACTAATCATGGCGGTAAAAAGGGAACGCACCTGAAACACATCCCGACATCGACAGGGGAACGCAGTTTCCCAACCGATTCGTAATTCGCGGATCGCTCTCCAAATCGAATCGATCACGGGTCCTTTTTTTCCTTCAGCAACGCTAATTCGAATGTGCGTTCTGATTATTTCAACCGCTCGCCACGCTTCGCTTTTATGCCAAAGGAACGAACTGGCAACAGGGCTCTGCAATGGATGGATGAACATTTCCAAACGCGACCTCCCAACTAATTCAAAAACGCATTTCTCCAATCCCTCCCGTTTCTGTAAAATACGCAAGGAACGGAGTCATCGAAAACGCTTATCGATTCTCGAAGACCGTCTCTCCCTTAATTAATCGAGACGCATTGGTGCCCCGGCGTGTCTCTTAATGGAATCTCTTGCGGTATGTCCCAGACATGAGGCGAATCGTCGCTGCGGGGGTCACCATGCGTTTATTAGCATCCTCAAGACCGCATGGGATAAGGTACCTTGCTCCGAAGACCGTACAGATGGATTATGGACCAATTCGTGAGTGCTTAGGGAACATGTCATAACAGATCGAACCCATCTTAGACACAAACTGAGACGGACGTAACTGGGTTGATTCACAATTAACCGCCGTTGATCTAGCCGGTACTTTTCCGTTACAGTCAGCGCTAGTTCCTGAAACCATGTAAGCTACTAATTAATTTTTCTTATCATAAAAATGCCTATTCTTTGAACTAATTATTTTCACAGCTATGATAGTCTTGAATCTTAAACGAAGACAACTGTCTAATTATGGGAACAAGGCTATCAAGAAAACGACACCAATAAAATTTTAAAGAGTAACTACAACTAGAAACTCAAAAAAAGCTTCCAAATCCATATTTTCAAAACAGTGCAAAAAGATTCTGCAAATTAACCTGGATAATCCTCCCTCAGGAGTCATGTCAGTCAAAATAAGTTGCATCAATTTGATTTTTTTGCAGAATAGAAGAATAGAAAAGTCGCCGTGAAGTAACTATGATAGGTAACTATGAACGCCAAGTTTATCTAAAAGCAAAATTAACGCAATTAACTTAAAGTAAAAGATAAAAGTATACGATAAATATTGCAGGGCACAATAAATATTCACGTTATAAACATCAACAACATGCACATTCTTCCGAAGTAAATTCAGTTTATAGCATCTTGTGAGAATGTTCCCAAATCAATCTGGAGTGTGTGCTCGGCAGAAAGACAGGTTAATCGTATGGGAGGAAAGGTAAGATGAAGCGTAACAAACAGAGGATGTGTACATTTCTTCAAGGATGTAATGATAATCAATATTTACTTTCAAATGTCAGTTCCGAAGCATATTTGCCCTTCCATTTAATATGGACGCTCCACTCTCCTTGAGGTAATCCCGCTCCTTTTGAATAATTCAACCATAATTGTTGGATGAAATCCATCAACGTTGGAAGAAATCCATAAGTCAGTTCATACGGATTAAATGAATGAAATTCCATCGATTTACAGAAATTCAGCGGACTCGGAAAAATAGTTTTAGATGATATTTTAGCCATTCTACTGGAACTCTCTAATTCTATAAAATACGGAATGAAGTTCTGATGTATTTGATCGAATATGACAAAGGTTTGAAATAAGGTGAAATCTTTTCGATATTTCCACCAGCTTAGATATACTATACTGCGGGCAACATTTCGATGGCTGACTGTCATGCCGTTACTAGAGCGTTGAAAACTAAGTCCACAGTGATTCCACGCAACTGAATATTCAGGAAAACACGAGATCCGAGCATGATTAACTAGGACGTATCGGAAAAATCGTCAAGATAGAACTTTTTTACTATGCCACTCCAGTTGGTAATGATCGCGGACCCGTGAGAAAGACACAAAACTATACAAGGAAATTATCGCTGGGTATGGTCCAGTACTTCGCTCCGAAAAGGATTAGAAATGACTAAAGACTTTTGAGAAGCTGGGTAACAATTGACACCTTACAATCCTGTGCTTGCAAGGTATACGGCCGGCCAATTTCACCAATCAGAGGCCATAGGCCTTATGGCCACTTTCAAGCCCCACCAAGATATTATTCGCCTTTTAATAACAAAAATTTGACTTTTAATTGACAAAAAGTCCTTTCCTGGCTACCCAATGGCGAGGCCCTCAGCTTGCTCTTAATAGTAAATGTGTCCCGGTATGCGGATGTGTGAAAGTAAAGATCGAGGGGGCATTTTGAAACGGTCTATATAAACAATTCATTAACCCAAGTGATTTCTTGCAAGCACATCTTGATAAAGAGAGTGCTCTTAATTTGCATTCCGGTACAGGATAGAGGAAAACATTTTTTTCACATCTTTCTCAATCATGTTCATGACTGTGTTAAGGTGTAAACAACTTCGATGTTGCTGAGTAAGGCTATTTATCCTTTTCACTCCTTATCGAACGTTATGAAAATGTATTCATAGGGTCACTGCGCTGCACTTACGAGGACGTTTTCTACTCACAGCATCATGTTTAAGAGAAGAAAACAAGTACCTAGTGCACCTCATCCCCTTTCCAGTGCTGGAAGGGTTCAGGCTCAACCGGCCTTCAACAAAATACCCAGTTAGTCCATGCTTCAGAAGGCTAAAAGTATAAACAGCCCTTGGTTCCAAGCAACTTAATTAGGTTCCTACAATAATAGGTAATTAGCCACACTAAAACCTTGACAGTGACCACAAAACCATTTCTTTCAATAGAGCGGTCGCGTTGAATGAGTCTATAGATGGGAAACCATAATTGAAGCATTATTTAAGTTAAAGCTCCCTTTTAATTGAGTCGTTCATCATTGCGGTGTGAAGAAACCGTGACCACGTGCTACCTTCTTGGATGACCGCAGTAGGCAAGGTCATACCACGCGAGAAAGGTCAATTGCAGCACACGCCAAAGCAGATAATGTACATACTATATGTAGGTACACGACCTCAGCAACACGGCGCTAAGCCATTAGCGTTTTCATAGTCCTCCAATTTACTGCAAGTGGGCGACTACGAAGCAGATGTTGAGGTGTGAACGGGTGGGGGAATTTCTTTTTTATTGCCTGGTCAGGTAAAATAATTAGGATCGATCCACTATGCAGACCGCTTACAGACTACGGAGAGGGTAATAGGGAATCTGGGTTTTAATAATGCGGTGAATAAAAATAATTTCTAGGTGGAATTTAAGGTCGCGCCATTCCCGTGCTTAAGCACTGGTGAATATAAATGTACGCGGAAGAATGAGATAATCGATTACAGCGTTCGGAAGTACCATTAATTAGCAGCCATATTAATTACGTTAATCATGCATACATTTTCCCAACGATATAAATAATATTTTCAGTAAATCCATAATAGGGAAATATTCGAAGTCTATCTCTGGCACTGGGAGTTATCTTAGAAAAATACGGAATTATTTCTCGTTTAATTGATATAATAATCCGATCGTTACTAAATAAATTCATGATACATCAGAATACGTGTAATCATAGTCGACATTCTGGTATTCGGGCTTTCGAATTTATTTATCAAATTTATTGTTCCATATATTTACCGAGTTACAAATCTGTAACGATTGTTTCCTGATCAATAATTTAAATCATTTCATATACAATGCGAGGAATAGTGTCATATCCTGAGGACCATAAATACCATGGTAAAATTATGAAATTAAACAAATATTTGATGAAACATGGTACCGCTATTGACAGCACAACTAGAGAGGTGTCAAAAATGATTAATAACCCATTCTTTAATGAGAGATATGAGTATTTCCGTTGTCATAAAGAGTAATTTATTTCGACGCTTCAACGCAAAATTAATGTGAACGTTCAGACGGATGTGATGAATCGATTTTTGAAGCGATAAGAGGAAAAAGAAAAGGTTTTTCCCCGTCTATGTGATCTAATAGTTATTCACAATATCCATATATATATAGTAATTTTACAAAGGAATATTAAGATGCTAACTGAACAAGTGTTCCATTGGATGACGATGAATTCTAGAAATTATGTCTGCTGTAATGTTTCTACAAGGATCAATACTCTAATTTTTGTTTAGATAAACTATACAGAGATGTATTACAGAGAGGTATACCAACGCAACAAAAGAAAACTAATTGTTCCGCAATTAATGACTAGGCCCACCATACGTCCAAGGTTTACCGTCCTGGTTCTCGCGCATAGTTCCAGTTAATGCTTCTCTTGTCCCGATTCAAGCGAAAATATTGGAGGAAGAATATAAGTAAGATATTACATTGTAATATACGGATATTCTGATGATGGAAGTCATATAAACGCAAATATTAAGGACGTACAAACGCTACACACTCGTAGCTAAATAATGCAAAAATAAAATCCGTTCCATTTGAGGTAAAATAATCTACAGAAGATCTTATTCGGCTTGAACAGCGAAAAAAGCACCGTTTGTTTGTAAGGCGATGTAAAAAAATCCTACATTGTACCAATCCAAGAACATTCTTTTAAATGCGCGAGCGCGAAATCTATATATTTCTCTGTTTCCAGGAAGGAAGAGAAGTCGAAGAAACAAATAGGGACAAATGGAGCAGAGAGTAATGCGGTCGCGCGCGCTCCACCTTCCGATACGGAGATCGCAGATCCGAGTCATCGCAAGGAAAGATAAAGGCGTGCAGACGGTGACTTTTAGCTTCGAAAGGATGTTCACTCCACAACGGGATAAAACACTTTTAAATGGCAGGGAGGCGTGTCAGACGACTTTCACGCGCAGGGCAAAATCGAGGGCGCAATAACTCACGCGTGCCCGAAACGCAAAATGATTTGGAAATTCGCATATCTTGCGCTGACGAAATTAACTATTCTGGGTGCCGTAATTGGTGGAAGGAGCATGGGGAGGTATCGAGAGTTACATCATTAAAAGAGGCTTTACAGAATAATAGAAATTATGAGGTCATGATAACTAGATCACATTAATTAGACTATAATAATTGGATCATGTTAATTAGATTAACATAATAATTAGATAAAAGTACTAGCATAATAATAACTAGATAATGGAATTTAGATAACCGATCACCTTCTGGATTCTTTTGTTTGAGGGTAAAATGATCGTTTTTTATCATTAAGAAATAAATATGTTATTTTTCTGACCACTGTATCTAACAATTTTTCAGCAAAGATATCAATTTTCTATCTTTTCTGTATGCGTTTTTCTGTGTGCAAAATCTAAAAATTTCCTCAGTAAACCTCCATAAGCATCAGCTTTTTCCACACAAACTGTAATCAATTCAATACAAAAACATATGTTCAATCTTATTTCGGTGAATGCTTGGCAGTATTTTTGAAAATAGTATCAAGAAATTTATTCCATCATGTGCGACTTATTCTGACCATCATTTAGGTGACTTCATTTCATGATAAGATGTAATTCCATCAAAATTAGACAATAAGAATTACATGGTAATCACATAAAGATAATAAGATGAAACATGAAAAGTAAATAGTATTCAGTTGAAAGAAAGTATAAGTGATGGCTTAGAGATTCGGATAAGAGCGAGCTGTATTTGTCAAAGGGGTGGACATCTTTTTGTGCGTGACGAAACTGTTCAAACTGTTCTGCAAAAGTGTTTTCGCAGAAAATTTCAACACTGTTTACTCATCATCAGCAGAATGATTCTCTTAAATGTCCGAGCAACTTCCTCTTTCTGACAATCATCCAAGAATTCCACTTAAATTTTCCGTCACCTCTTCTGGCCTCGTGGAAATATTTCAGCATTGACAAGCAAGAGCTTGCGTCCCTCGAATAAATAGATAATTATCATCACATTACAGCACTAAATTTATCCTCAATGTTAACCATATACAAGCTACTTGTACTTAGTGAATGAGAGTTGCTAATCATACTATGTTACCTTAAACTCTAAGAAGCTACCCTAAGAAGATTTATCTTTCCACTTATTTTTTCGCAAACGTATGCTGCCAAAATATCTCTTACAGGATAATTTCGTAAAATAAAGCTTTTCCTTCCCTTCAATACAATTTGCAAGTGAAAGACGAATGAAATTTT
Organism: Pachydiplax longipennis; assembly: GCA_036926295.1. Classification (NCBI taxonomy): domain Eukaryota; kingdom Metazoa; phylum Arthropoda; class Insecta; order Odonata; family Libellulidae; genus Pachydiplax; species Pachydiplax longipennis. The sequence continues at coordinate 34,507,153 of JAVFKF010000004.1, read as the reverse complement.
CAAATAAGAGAAAAGTAAACAATAATTTTACCATGGAAAAGAGCTTCCACCATTTCAAGCCCGAACTTATCGAGTTTAAATAATTTCAATAACAGAGAGTATAGATTTAGAACTATTCCTGCGTATCATAAGGTGGATTTCTTGTACTCTTTCATCAGAATTTGTGTTATATCATTATGAAATTTCAAGATGGTTTAAGGCTTTAGATAATTCTTGGTTTGATGTTAGTAGCGCTTAAATAAACGATAAGTTGGTTGATGATTACCGTTTGTTAGTTGTTTGGTTACTGCTCATAGAAGGAGAGAAATGGATTGAAAATTGTTAACGTTAATTCTCTTGAGAATCTTTTTTTCAAACGGCGAGTATATAAGATTGGCTACACATTAAAACACGAGGTTTCTGAAATTCTGGAATTCATGCTCAAATCTAGCTGAAACAGTCGTGTTAAGGTACTACAAAGTCACTACATAAGAGAGTATTGAGATTATTAAAATTTCCGTCGGTGATGAATCATTTACTTGCTATCACTAGTTAAGACACAGAGGAACCATGTTGGTATGAGCAAGCTACGAAAAATCCCAAAAAATCACCTATACTCTTTTCCTTGTAAAGCTAAGTACACTTGTGAGCAGATAACAGCCATGTCTCACAACGGAACGTACTTTAAAAAAACTGATTTTTCCGAAAATAAGTCGAAAAACCGCATCGGAAATTCCAAAGGAGAAATGGACATGAAAAAAGTCTGACTCCAAACCGGATCTCCTAATCACCAGTAGTTTGCTTTGACTTCAATTGATCTGGCAAGTTGGCTAAATGATTTGAGCAAGCGACCGGTAATTGGGAGACCCGACTTCGAACCCCAATCCTGTTTAACTATCTCATATCAGTTTCTCCTAGGAAATTTCCCTAAGTGCACGCCTTTATTCGCAAAGTCACCTTGAAACCTCTTCCATGGAAATCTTAAAACTTGGAGGAAAGGTAACGACTCGAACTTTAAAATTGCTGCTAATCAAACAAGGAACTTGGGATTCAGCAAACATTCACGTCTATCTGATTGAGATCTCCCGGCAAAATTACTTTGTAATCTCCGAAAAACATCTCAAGGAAGAGAAGCACTCGAATCTGACGTAGTCACAGAGGAGAGCGTCTCTCTGCAAAATTCGTGTAAATCATTCCGAAGCTGCGTAATATTTCATAGGCAATTTCCTGCCTTTTAGAATGCGATATTCCTACGAGATCAAATGAATCTGCCATAGGAAACCTGTTTTATCGCTTCTCAAAAAATACTGCTGTCGAATCGAAACAAGGAGGAATCATATAATTCTGAAAACTTTGCACAATATCTGGATTCTAGAATATCAATATGTAGATCTTTTGATGTATTACTTGGAAAATGTGTGACTAATAAATCGTAGACACATGACTTGTGGTTACGTGACAAGTCGATCTGAAACTTATAACCGCTTTTAAGACGTGACTATCCTAATGAATACCTCAAATACTCAAATCATATAATCTATACAATATAAAAATTACGAGTTTTAGAACAAAATTAATGTTGATCAACATATAAAATTTAATATTAGAATTCGTTGGGGTACACTATGATTACCATACGATGCTAAGATGCAGCTACCCTTACGATAAATTAATTATATGTTTTAATTTGCTAAAAGCCGAAGGCGTCGATGCGCCATGAGAGGGAGACTATTATTATTATCATTGCTAAATTTACAATTCTATCCAAACAAACTTTCCTGCGGTATAAAACAAAAGGAGACATACTCGTATAGAGATGGGTAGACCTTCCAGAATGAATACGTACTTCTTAGGATATTTGTTCTTTACCGATCCCAAATAATGCTGATGAAGATGAGGAACTAACGCCACACTCGTCTACTAGTCAAATATCTATGTGTTTGTTTACTTGTAAAAATAAGTTATAGCTTTTGATTCCTAAGATAGAGAAACATGTGAATACACTATAGGGTATCAAAATTGCGACACAAGGGATTTATCGCTAACACAAATACTTATTTCTGGTCTTTCTTTCCGCGGAGTACTAGAAGGTAATAGGGTAGATTTGGTACAAATGTTTATGTTAATACACCCCTGCAATTGGCGGCTGGCGGAATATAAATCTAAATACTTAGATCCTCCTTCCCAGTTAAAGTCAAGAATTTGGCTTGCGTTTGCGGAATTCTTATCTTCAAAAATCAGAAAGGAAATTTTGAATTCGTGAAATGCGTGTTATTTAAAGAACGCATAAATTCTCCATAATTGATATTCTGTCTCAATTATAACCTTTGTTCTTTTCACAATATAAAATCTGTTTAGGTCCACGAACGACATGAATGAATAAATATCCCAGAAAGGAATACATTATAAGAGCGCATAAGAAACAATGTAAGTACCTCAGGCGCTAATACACTCCTGAATTAGTTAAAAATTTATTTCCTGACTAGCGCAAACTTAATCTTCAATTGCAAGTCTTCCGGCCTAGACGCCCAGCTGTCGTCGAGACGGGGAAACCGAAAGAGCTGAGGACGCGACCACGTCGAATTGGGTTGCCCGTCAAAAAAGGTTTCCTTCCCGTTAGACGCCGAAACCGCAGCGAGAGGCGTTGCTTCTTTCCGAGAGGCTGAGTGCAGACGTGGGCTGGGAACCGCTCAGATGCATCAGGGATGACTGCTACGGAAATTCTCCCTCAAGAAACAAGCGTGTTTTCGCCCTATTTTTCCATGGGTATTACGTTTGGAGATGCATTTCCACGGCAGCTTGTGCTGAGCTGTGGTTTCATGTTAGATTGAAAGCCTTACTATTAACGTCTGTGAGAGGGAACCTAGCGACTGTTCACGTTGTTCAAAAATGGATACGTTCGTCCCTAGGACCTTGGAGGACGTCTTACCGACAAGTCTTCGCATATTTATTTAGAAAACGTTGCAATTTGGACAATGGATGAGGTGGCAATGGTATAAAAATGACTTTAGTTGGTTTCGATCTCGATAATTCCCAAACTCTACAGTTCTTTATTTAGCCCTTCTATAGGCATACACTTAAACCACTACACCAACGGTAACTTTCTTTATTACTTATATTTAACTTATCACTGCTTTTCAAAAAATATATTACCTTCTAATACTAATGAATATAAAAGCGCATGGCTAAGTTTTGGTATCATTAATCTATTTACAGAATAGATTTGACATATCCACAAGCCCTTAGAGAAGTCCTTTTTTCTTTCAAGCCGATTTTCCCTTACTAATCGGTGTATAAAATTTAGATACCTACTCATTTCCCAGTTCATTCAGTTTCATTATTCAAATAATTCGACAGACAACCAGTTATTATTTAACTATACACTTTCTATTCCAATAATAGAATTGCATTTACTAATTCTTGACTTATCTGATAATAGTGAGAATAAAATGGACGGAAAAAACGCCAAAAACTGATCATATCGCTCATGTGATATAAGATTTAAAACTTAAAAGTTAAGTAATTACATTTGCAAGTCGAAGGTGATGAGGTCAAAGAAAATATTTATTTGTCAGCTCCTATATGGATTTAATTTAGATTTAGATTTAGATTTAGATTTGTACCCCGCAAGCCGCCAGTGGCGTATGGCAGGGGGTGTAATGACACCATCTTAGTATTCTAATCGACCCTATTAGCTTCTCTAATAGCTCGCGGGAAGAACGACCAGAAATAACTATCTGTCCTTGCTATTTCCTCCTTATAACGCTTGGTTGATGCCTCTCGGAGATCACGCTCACTACTAACCGGAATCAAAGTTTCATTCACCTCGTCCCTAAATTCGGAACCGAGGAACTTTTCGAAAAGTTTCCTTCGGTAATCGTTTCTTCTCTCCTGAAGTGAATTCCAACCGAGGGATTCTATCATGGACGTAACGCTACTGTCGAACCTGAAATCTCCTGTAACGAAACGAGCTGCTCTACGTTGGGCCATTTCTAAGTCTGAGACCAAACCTACCTCGTGTGGATCCCAAATCGCGCAGCAATATTCGAGATTAGGTCGAATGAGTGAAAAATAAGCTATTTCTTTTACTCTTGATGAGCATCCCTTCAGCGTTCTACCTGTTAGTCTCTGTATTTTGTTCGCCTTACCTATTACATCTCGAATGTGTTCTTTAAAAGATAAACTACTACTGAACGTGACTCCTAGATATTTATTATGACGCACGAATTCTAAGGGATGTCCTGAAATTTTGTACAGTGCGGGAATAACGTTTGTAGAACGCGTGAAACTCATAGCAACGCATTTCTTAAGATTCAGATCAAGCTGCCAATCCTTACACCACCCTGCTATAACGTCCAAGTCATTCTGTAGTATATGTATATCATTTTCTGACGAAATCTCTCTGTATATGAGGGTATCATCGGCGAACAATCTAACTTTGCTCTTTACTTTATCCGCTAGGTCGTTAATGTATATGAGGAATAAAATCGGCCCTAGGACACTTCCCTGCGGAACACCTGATGTGATACTAATTTCGTTGGATAATATTCCGTCTAACGCAACTCTCTGAGATCTGTTTTCTAGAAATGATTTTGTCCACCTGACCACCTTTCCGTCAATCGCGTAGGAACTTAACTTTTGTATAAGCTTTACATGGGACACCGTGTCGAAGGCTTTCTTAAAATCTAGAAAAATTGCGTCTGATCTAACTCCCTTATCTGCTGCCTTAGATACGTCATTCATAAATAGGGCTAACTGGGTATCGCAAGACCTACCCTTACGGAATCCATACCGTATAGGAGCTGACAACTGATGAGCTGATAGAGATGTGGGAGTAAAACTTTACTGAAGAATCTGACACTTCAGATTCGGTTCCACCAGAAAAGCACCATAGGAAACTTCAAAGAGGTCCACATCTCAATTGAAAAGGTTCAAGGATCTTAGAAAACGTCAAATCCAAAGAAGAATCTGTTATGTTAAAGAGTAGCTACAAAGTAAGGAAACAAAAATACTATCAGCTAGCTACGAAGAAATTTGTTAAAAGAAGTCAACAAGTCCTCAGACGGTTTTGTTAGATATTATAGATATCAGACAACGACCTTGAAATAAAAACGTTATACGTTACTCATCAATTTACATATAAAGAACCAAATTTGTTAACGCATTTTCTCTAAACTATTGCTTTTATTAGTCCTTGGTCCCAATTTAAGACATTTCAGAGTATCTGCAAAGCTGCACCCCGATTACGTGATTTTCGTCTATCTCACATCTAACTTCAGGATATTATTGTCTTTGTAAAATTTAAAACAGATAAAAACTTGTACAGTGGCGTCGTTTGTTAGCTTAATAAAACTTTTTTCAAAATGACTCCAACCTTTGGCCTTGCATACGCCCTTAAAGATGAACAAGAACCTTCATATAACGCTCAAAAAACAGATATTTTGCCAACAGTTCCTTCCAGTCTGAATTTGGCTTCAGACCCCCATATGCTCACACCGTTGAAATATGGACTGCGTGACCGAATGAAAGTCTCAAGGAGCCAAATCCGGACTTTATGGTAGTTGTGAAGGGAATTGTTAGCCAAATTTTCCCTTTTACGAGCGAAGTCTGAAATCTCTTGCTCATCGCTGAAATTCGCAGCCAATAGTCATCCCTGTATGTTTTTGCAAGCGTATTATATACCACAAAATACTGTGCTGCATTATGTCGCCGTATTTCTGAGAGACTACAATTTTATGTAAAAACCGGAACTGCAGATATAAATTTTTTCATACCTTTTTCACTTTCACTTTGACACATTTTTTATCGCCTAAATTCTCCAACATGGTATCATATATCTATAGCTAAAAATCCTTTGATACATGAATGGCCAACTCCACCATCGCAAAAGGTCAAATATTTGCTCTAGCAACGCGCTCTGATTCCTTAACGAAACCGAGAAGGTAAGTCAGATTTTCAAGAACAATTCCCTTTCTGCGAAAAAAAAACATCTCAAAGACCGATAAAATTAGAAGTAAATTTTATTGAGATATAACGACATAGGAGATTATTAGAAAATGCAAAAATACTGTCGATAACTTTTTAAGGATCGACTTGTCTTACAAAATACGGTGTAATGCTTGACTTAACAAGTTTTAATTGAAGTTACATTAAGGGTACGGAAAATTTATATTTCCTTTATGTTATCTCAGACTTATTAAAGGTTCATTGTTCATATTATTGTACATCATAATATGAAAGCTACGGAGGGATGAGTATGCTGAATGATGACATATATTTAGGTAACTCCTCATTTCATAAAATAGAAAGTATTACTCTCAGGGTCATAGGCCTCATTCCCTCTCCAGTGCATACAGATGAAGCATTTTAAAGTATTTATATAATCGTAAGTATTTTAGCATAGTATACAGTAAAACCATGATTCCTCACGCCTTGTGAAGCATACCTTTACTGATCAACCACATACGAAACGTACCAAAACGACACAATTATTATTAACAACAAAAATGCTAGTGAGGGACGACAGCGGATGTAGTCTCGCCTCAAATTTACTGTCTCTCTCCTTTCAAATTTACTGTCGGAGAACGTTACTCGGCTGACATTTTTCTAATTCCATAATTCCAGTTCTCGTAAGCTCCTCGAAAACCGTCCCCAGTAAAAAAAATATAAGCCACGACGTCCCTGCGTTCCAAACCCTATTTACCTCACGTTACCACGGTGATCTCCTTTATCTCGACAGAGGACTAGGGTGCACTGTCCCACATCCCTCGGAAAAATTTATCTCGGAAAGGAAACGCCACTCCTTTTTTCGCCGGAGAAAAATATTTCGGAATCTTACGGGGGGTCTTAACCGCTTATTTCATCCAGCGACACGGACCGAAATGTGGACAAGGGAAATAATATATGGCATCGATGTGAAAGCCGCTCTAGGAAAAAAATTATATTTCCGGAAGTTTGTTCTTTTATTCCGTCCGAAAATCCTTTGAAGGATTAACGGCCGCCGAAGTAGGGGCCCCTAGGGAAAGGGTACTAGAGTTCTTCCGCTCTTTCACAGAGGCCTGAAAATCTCTCTTCGATCCGGAGAGTGATTAAAGGCAATACAACTTCGCATGGATTGCGCGTGGCACGGATCCAAGTCCTTTCGCTGCCTAGGAACGCAATGTCACGGGGAAATGATAACAAACGGGATGGAGGGACGTGACTATAGGAATCAAGGTGCGGGAATAATTTCTTCGTGTAGAATCCGGACGGTGCTGCAAGGGGACAAGAATCGCTTAGCCTTTTATCCTTTTCTTGCTGTAGGTAGACCAACTTTCTTGATACAGTTCGGCAGTTAAGGTCTTTCAGTGTTTCGTATATTTTCCCCTAATGTTTGATTACTGTATTCTAAAAAGTGAAGTTCGCCTGGAATCAATTCAAGCTAACACTTAATATATCACATGTCTTTCTCAGTTAAAATATTTAATATTATAATTTTCTGATTTAAGGAAAGTTCATAGAATAAAGTAATAAACTAATCTAATCATAGAAACTATTAATCTCTCCCATTCTTGGAATTATTTTTTTCCCTCTCCACCACAACGGTTCACTTTACTTTGCAAGAGTACGCACCATTTACTCCGGTGCACATAGCCGAGGGCCGTAGGATACCTAAGTGGGTAGTGCGGTCGCCTTTGGTGAAAGCGGTGGGTTCGAATTTATAGTGTCCAATAGAGTGAATTGAACTTAGTTGTCAAAGTCTGTTGAAAACACTACTATAACACTGGAGAAAATGTTTGAAAAATATCTAATTGGGACAAATCTGAAGGTATTAGATACGAGTGCATTTTTATACTTTATCGGAAAATTGGTATTCGATATCCAAACTAATCAACTGATTCAAATTTTCGCTTTCTAAGCAAAAAAACTAGGTAAGCTTATATTTCAAATAATTGAGATTTTACATAAGCCTAACGAACTTTATTTTTTATAACGTATTTTATAACTGATGAAGTGATATAGTGATGCGGAATCGAAGTTCGAAACCGGCGATACGTAGATAATTATCGGCTGCCGCAGAGACCGCTGCGCATGGAATAAAACTACTGTTATTCATGGCGTGAGATGGGAAATGAATATTCATTCCAAATTGCACCTAAAAATGGAATTGTTATTGCGAGCGAATGCGCTCAACTGATGCAAAAAACAAGCGTCATGCACTTGTTTACAAAATAAAGGAGATACAGTTGCATTGCAGCAATAGGGTTTTCCAACAGTCTGGAGATATCGAAGAAGAATACTCACAGAGCTTCACTAACTTAAGCCTGCAAGAGATAGTATACCATATTTCATAAATGTACGGCATTTTACATGTCAAAATGACAACCGAGTCCAATATCTTGCCCATGATACTTCTTTTAAAACAAAACGCCTCGAGTTATGTTTGAAGCCGCGGTACGGCATAAAAGAATTCAGACAGCATTGAACATAAATTAGATTCAAGACCATCGCAATACTTTTTAGCGAGAAGAAACTTTGATTCGCGATACGGACCGGCGCTTTTTTTACTGTCGATCCAGCAAACTTCTACAATATATCCTAGAAACAATCTTTTAGACAAAGAATGTCTTCGTGATGTTGCATGCAATCACGTATGCTTGCCAGGAGAAATCTTTATCTCTCTATCATTTAGTGCATTGTTTTACGTATGCGCTCTGCAGATGATCGGCTACTTTTAATCCTACAAATCGTTCCCGATCTGACACCGAGTCATCCAGAAGACCTTCAATGAGAAACGCGCCACCGATTTTATCGCTGGCATACCTGGTTACACTTGAAATAGACCAACTGGAAACAAAAGTCATGCAAGATCGAGACATGCATCAGAATGACGACTCACTTTAGATTCGAATCGAAGCTTTATTTTCAGAAAATGGATTCTTGAATATGACATGATTAAACGGATTCTTTGAAAATACCTCGGTGTCCTCGCAAAAGCTTTAAAAGATTAATTAATCCTCCCCTACGGTGGAAGGGTGGCTAAAGATACTATAGGGTGGTACTGGCAATCCTCAACCCCCCAGGTTTCATCCTACGGGAAATCGGGAGGGGACCGATGGAATTTCGACTCTCAAAATATCTCGTGATGAATCTTTCTTCGAGTATGCGCTAAGTATTTAGCGTGACTCGTAACGGAATGTCGCTCCGAAGACCGTGCAGTCACATCGGAAGATCACTGTTATTTACAGTCACATATATAATTACTTTCATTCGAGTTAAGCTCCGGGTATAGTTATGGGTTGGAAAAGTATTGGAAATAGTTTTTATTTCGACGACCTGGGGAAGAATCTTCATGCATTCCTTCGTGGTATTTTGAGAATTTGCGATGAGTCGGAGAATCTCTCTTCTCGTTAAAACGACAACGTGTAGAACTATTATCAATCACAGAATTAGCAACTCCATGGAGAACCTTGGTTTCTGATTACTTTTAAAATGTCACATAATCACTTTTCAACACTGCCCTTATAATGATCGGAACTGGTCATCGCTCATAGAACGCTAGCCTCCTAAAACCAACCGTAGCGACTCTCCCAAAACCCTCTTTATTAGCGAAAGGGCGTATTTTAAACTTTCAGAACCAGATAAAATAACGCTGTTCTTGAGATTGAGTTCCACAAGATTTTCAACTAGCCCGTCGAAATGATGGAAGTTCGAGAAAAAATGTAAAACAAATATTCTCGTTCAATAGGAATATATTGATGAAATTTTGGAGAGGATTTTCTCAACTTCTTAGTATTTAGTTCGAATAGTATTCTTAGTATTAGTTCTTCGTATTAGTTCCAAAAACAGAAAAATACGAGAAATGATCGTGTTCATTCGATTTTGACAACTACTAAGAAATTCACGAATGAAATTTCAAGAAAAATGTGTTACGACATATTCCAGGAAGGGATATTTTGCGTTAATATAACCTTAAGGCGAGGATAGATGTAAACGGAATTAATAAAACTGTCTAACAAGAGAGTGAATAGTACTAAAAGGTGAGAGGGACATTATTGAACTAGTTGCATGAGGTAGATGAGATACTGAAGAGGAGGTGTACATAGATTAAAGAATACTAGGGAATATGTAAGAATAAGTACGGTGATCAGAGTTGCCAATTAATTTTTGAAAATGACACCTTGAAAAGTAGCTGAAATGTCACTAAATCTAGAAAAAATATCGACTTGAAATATATGGCTTGAATCCGCTTCTGAAATATATGAAAGCCAAGATACTAAATGACTTAAATACTTAATATTGTCTTTAATGAACTAAAACTGATTCTTTCATTTATTTATAAGTCAAACTCGCTACATTACGAGTTCGTAAATGAGAGTCTATGTACTTTTTGAACCACAGTATGATAAATAGAGGGCAAGATATCGAAAGAGGGAACAGAAAAATAAGTCGCTAAAAGAAGGAAGAACTCCCTCGATCTACCAAAAAAATCACTAAATCGGGAACTGTGATAGCGATATCTGATGCGGAAAATCTATTCAAAGTATGCAGCATTTGAATAAACAAGGAAATTCATGCGCTTACCCAGGTACAGCCCCGGTATATGTGAGTTATATGAATACATACATGTATCTAATATATTAACCCTCAGAAACGGAAGCAAAGAGTGACACAATAGAAGCCACAATAAATTCCACCGATGCGACAAGAGACCCATCAAAATCCGACACACGGACAAAGTGTCGGAATCCATTGATGCTAAGGTTTCTATGGCGATGTTTATCCGTTCATTATTACGGGTTGGCCTTGGTTAGGGACACGGCGATCGCGCTGCGTAACAAGCGCGAAACATTGCGCTCAGCGGCGCTAACGAGAAACGTGGGGAGAATAACCTAATTCAAGGGACTTATAACCCTTTACGCGTGCAAAACACATTATAAAAGTACCGTTCGGAACGAAATGCCTACCCATGCTCGATTCTAGCAATTACGCTCGATTCTTGCGCTAAGCAGTTAACTTAATTAACGCTGGTAACTATTGTTAAATAACACTATGGTGCCCAAGAATCAGGAATCGTTGTTATAAGTATTCTGATAAAAATTCCTAATTTTACTTTTTAGTAGGTCTAAACTCTGAACCCCAATAAGATAAATATGTCGTAATGAACTAGTAATTTACTCAATTACCGTAGCACCTGCTTGTGGTTTTCATACCACTGCCAAGAGTACCGAATTCGCATTGCCGGAAAACACGTTCCTCGAATTATTTCAGTGAGGAGAGAATCTTTCGTTACATACCGTTAGGTTCAATATACGACGCGTAAAACTCTTTCAAAAGTATATTAAGTTTGTGGGCTCTTTTACATTTACCGATCAAATGTGGAAAATGTAATCAGGATTTTTAAAAAAAGACATGGGAAGTTGGGAAGTCAGCTGGTGAATTTTCATCCTTGAGCTCCTATGTAAACATTTCAGGAAACATCTAACATTGATAAGCTTCAAAGTATTTAAACTTGAGAACCTCAAAATCACTCTCACAACTTTTGTGAATAAACCGATTTTATCTGCAAATTCCTTCCTTGTCAACATGTATTCACGAGGTCAACCGCAAGCGCGTTTAACCCTAGCAATTCGTAGTAAAACCGCTCCTGTATCCGATCCCTTTTCACTAAATTTCTCAGTCCAATTTGACTTCTCCAACTGTCAACACATCGACTATCAACGAGGGAAGTAAACAAAAATAAATACGAAGGTATAAGGCTTCTACGGATGTAAATTCACCAAAGTGACTGGAAAACTTAAGAAATATAACGTGAGTCAAAAAGAATAGTCTCCATTTTAAAACCGCTGTCAAACTTGCCAAAGGTGTAACACATCTTTATCGAATTGAAATAAAACTTCATCGAGTTGATTTACTATATAGAATGAATAACTTCTAGTTAAGTCTACGAATAATAAACATCTGAAAATTCTCCGCGCACGTCATGATACTGGAGCGATACTAAAACTAACTTAAAGCAACCCCGGAGAAAACGGGCCCGTTTACGTAATTTTGAAAAAATGTCCCGCAGGAACGAGCGCTTAACTCCGGCCACCTTCCTCGGGGGAGGCGCACTATAAATAATGCGCGAGAGGTATTCTAAAACGAGGGTTTTTCCACTCACCTTCGTCTCCCACCGTCACTCCTCTGGTTTACCACTCTCTCTCACTCTTCCGGGAACTGTCCTAATGCTACGCTCTCCGAAGCTACAAGCAGACTGAGGATCACGCCGCCTTACATCCTCTCTGACCTGCCTTCCCTCCCCTCCTGGAGGGGGGAGCCACTGGCCGAGATCCGATCCGACGCCGAGTTTTTCAACCGGTGGATCGCGGACCGAAAGCGGTTCTCGTCGATGTTTTCGAAAAGTGCCTCTCGCGCCACAATGAGCCGGAGTTTTTCACGGGGATGTTGGCGTACGCAAGGAGCAAGTTCTATCTCGAGTACGGACGATTATGTTGCTCGCCCACAGTTCTAATTGTGCTCTGATCTTAAGATCAAGTGACGAGGACTATTACCGCAGTGCATTTTGTGCCTGAACAGTACTGATTCGTATCAAAGCTTTAATTTATTTATTTTGTATTACTTTGATTATTATTATTGTTGTGATTATTTATATTATAATTATTGTGTATAGTATTTATTTAATTTGCAGCAAAATAATGTTACGTGGAAAAAATGCCCCGTAAACGAAAATTTCATCGCGAAAAATTATTATTAATACATTGATTGAAGATAGACTATATGTCTGGTGGTAACATCTAAAGTAGTCTTATAAACTAATAAGATGACACAATACTATATCCAATACTGCGGTATACATAATACAACGCTATTCATAATTACAGAAGATATATCTACACTCTACAATAATAAAATATTATGAAATAAATACTTTGTTGCTACAAAATTGAAACATATACAAAAATATTGCAACAAAGTAGAAACCTACCTACAACTATATATTATTTCAATCCTAACAGGTGCAAGTCATTGATATTTACATAGCGCTAACTTACTAAATACAAAGTTCAGACGCCAGAATATTGTTTGCTGTTTTGTACATACATACGTTTTCTTAACTAAACATCCCTTGCCAAGGAAGAATAGACTTGAAAAGAGTTCCGATGGGACCGGAATCGAACCCGGGTCGATTTCCGGTGCCATCTCGTGCAAAGTCACCTTAACACATTCCTTATTTTAAACAACCCTTATTGATCATACAAGATTTAAAGGGTTCCTGGTAGACCTTCACGGCTACCGTAGCGATCCCGAGAACAAGTCCCCTTCGTACCTGACCCTACCAGGCAATCCCCTTCTTCACCTGCACCTCGTCAACGACAAGCTCACTCATACATACATGTACATAATGTATCCAAAAACACCTTAAGATTTTTAGGGAAGGACTCCAACACTCCCTCAGACAAATATTATCGTAATAAATATTGTAAAAAATATACTAAAAAACTGCTTTGAAAATAAAATATTTGTTGCATATATTCTCGTGAAAACATAAGGATGTAGCGAAACCTCTGAGGCGAGAACGTCGGTAGCGAATCGTCGGAAGTGGGAAGGTTTTCAACCGTCAGTTGTAAATCTTCCCACATCCGACCAGAACGTGGGTATTTTGATCAGATATTCTTGTCAACATTAATATCAGTATTCATGCTTTACACTCTTAGTTTTGTTCTGTCTTACTGCACTTTTTTCTTCAATACCGTTTAAGGAGAGAATCTATAACCTGTCCAAGGAGGATACTTGTTAACAAAGGATGTATTTGACACAATTTCATGAAATCTCCTCCAATAAACTTCTTAAGTGCCAGTTTATCATGATAGATACAGAAGATGCATGATGGTCGCGGAAAAAATTCTGATTTATACTCTCGTCAGGTCCTATGCAAATTGCTAATACTGCATAGTCAATCCCCCATGCATACGCCGCTGAACCACGTACCATAATTTTTTAGCATATTTAATCAATTCTTATATTCTCTGAATTTTTTACTATCCTAATTTTTTATATATCCAAGTGTATTCATTTCTGCCCTATCTTAATCCCTCATCTTCACAGGTGCTTTTTGGCCATTCACCACCTTTTAATAAAAAAACTTATTCTTTTTCCTCTTGTAATTTGAACGCGTGGTAATTTTCATTTAATTGTTGACATTTTACACTATATTTTGTATGTTTGTTAATATGTTTTGTAAGACATTTTGTGATTTCTTCATACATGTTTTCATTTTTCTTGCTTTCTGTCTACTACATTATTCAATTGTTTAGCAACGGGTGAACCTAATATGGGACAATCACGCCTTAGTTTGGCCCGAAAGAAAGATGAATTCATGTACATATTTATGCTTCGTACAATGCCATCAAATAAAATTGTCGGTCTCAGATCGAACTCTCATTGAGGAAGATGGTACCGCAATACTCGGAAGAAAATGTCCCATGATATCACAACAGATTTCCCCGCAGCAATTCTACGATCGGTAAATTTAGGTAATTTAGGCAGTCTCGGCGGTGTAGCAGTTAAGGCGCTCGCAGAGAGGTTCGGTCCCCAGCTACGGCAATTCACCTACCGGCATTTTTTCGGGGGCACAGGTCGACTCAGCCAGTATAAATGTGTACCAGAGGTAAAATATCTGCTTAATCATTGGTGGTGCAATACAGTGGTGCTGACCAAACTATCTTAATTTCACATCGTTGGATTTAGTTTTAATATTAAAGTTCATCTTAAGCGAAAACAAATTCGTTTATAAAGCCTACAAAAAAAACGATTTACTGTAAGAATAAGATTCCCCACAGAGAAGCAAGCATAAAAAGTATCGACTGTTTGCGGAGTTCATTCACTACTTGCTTCAAATTTAGAGTCAAAACATATATTTACCACTAAATTTTAATTTATATTCCTTTGAAGTATGAAAAAAACCTTTGAAGGAAGAAAAACGGTTCAGACTGCACAGAGACGAAGAGAATATACTATGAAGATAAGATAAAGTTCCCATTCAGAAATGGATGTAGGGTGATGAGTTCCATTCACCGTTAGTTGAAAATACAGAAAGCTGTGAAGAGGGAATGAGGCACACTAGGAGCAGATCTATAAACTTGCCAATGGGGGAAATACTTCAAAAGAGGGGGAATTTAAGACAATTACATTATTAATCTCATCACACCTCACCTCCAATCAACTTTAAAATTTAGCACTTCCAGGTAACTATTTCATCATCAAACGTCAAAAATTGTCCATAAAGTTGCTAATTACTTTGAAAATATACAGATATCATCGGTTTGTGTTTAGATTTAGATATTTACTCCGCGAGTGGCGTATGGCAGGAGGAAGAATTCCAACTTGAAAATCTGTTGAACTAATCAGACATAGCACAATAAAGCGCTAAATTTGTAAAGGAAAAAAACGACTTAGGAGAGGGAGGAAAACGTGATATTTTGACATCAAAAAATCTTTTCTAAGCGAAGTAATTTTTTCACCTGAAAAGTTCGAGAAGATAAGGGACACTGTACTAAAGTTATAAGTATTTCTTCATAAGTCATTCACTTCCAGATTTATGAAAATATCAGATCAACTACATAAAGTATAAGAAAGCCTTGCAGGAAATAAAATTCATAAAAGTCTCCGATGCGAATTCTGTACCGAATTACATAAGGCGGCGATATTCATTGGTCGAATAGACAATTCGGTCACAGTAAAGTCTGAAAAAGGAAAGGTTTTCTAGACGATGGAAGATTTAGCGACATGCGAACAAAAATTATACTGGTGACATTTTTAACGGTCAAATAACAGTTAGCTCAAAATAGGTTTCGCTACAGTTCTTCAAAAGCAAACATGTGTTTCGAATACTGATAGAGAAACTCCACTCCCACAACCCTACCAGATTCTATTCAATAATTTACCTGGTTGACTGTCGCACTGTTATTTCACCGAAGAAAACGCCGGCCGCCATCTTTCCATTTCGTATACAAAACAAATTCAGTGCCTACATTGTAAATACTACCTTCATTTCAAAGCGTGTTTTTACGCGTCTTAGTTACATTTCATAAAACAATTTTTAAAGATCAAAGTGGAATACATCTTCGACAAGTTTAAATAACTTTTTTGAGAGGTCACTTTCAAATCCGGCCATCTTGAATTTACATTTATTTATATATACCGCGTAAGGTAAGTTCTCATTTGCTTGCCTCAGAACAATCACCTGGGAGGGGTATCTACCAAGTCCTATCTAAGAAGGTGATGCATAGGACCTTCCATCTAGCGGAACAACCTTGAACTGACAAGCTCATTGAATTATTCATTCACAGATTTACATGACGATCCTTTTGAATGGATGCTATCCCTTGAAACTGCTTCTCACGGATCGTAAACGGACCGGGTAGGACTAAATATCTAAACAATATCTTTCGACTTTGTTCCAAGAATGTAACATATAACGATAATTTACATACAAAATGTTTCATTAACTTCTTTCTCAGGCTGGCTCATAGCTGAGAGAGTGGAAAGGAAACTGAGATATGAGAGATGCTGAATAATTTCATTCGTTTAGTATATTCCGTATCGAATGCCGTAATAGTTTATTAATTTCCATTCCTTATAATTAATTATATAGGTATAAATTTTAATTAATTTCAATTAATCAATTAATTGTTTCTCTCAATCTGAGTTATTGGATAGCTGATTAAAATTCCGAGGATCATCTTAATTATATAGTATAATATATAGTATAATATATAGTATAATATATAGTATAATATATAGTATAATATATAGTATAATATATATTATATAATAATATATATTATTTACGATTTTTAATTATTCAACTTTAATTAGTTTAGTAATAAATAGCACGCAAACACATGGACGTAAAATCAAATCTCTTGTCGCAATAAAAATATTGACACTTTCCTTGGTAAACATACATCGGATCTATGTGCACCCAATCTTATGTGTGCACTAAGTACATTCTTCTTCTGTTGTGAATTACCAATGATCGATCATGCCGTACAGAGTGTACTATTCTCTTATTTGGACGACTGCTTCTGACTTTAACATTCAACTTCCTCAGACCCCAATTTATTTATATTCTCAGGTATCGTCATTAGCCCTTTCAAAACTTAAAATTAGAAAATATACCTTCCTCACATAGAGTTTAAACTGGAATCACCTTCATTCTTCCATAATATTATGTAGGATTAATACTGAACTTATGATACAATCTCTATTTTTTTCCCTCCGTGTGCCTTCCCATCCGAATAAATTAAACTTTTTATTTTATTGCCCTACATCTCGATTCTACATTACTAAATTATCCTCCTTTACCGCATCTGTGAATTAGTATAGCATCTCCTTCTTCAATCAATTTCCATCATTTGATTCAATTAGACTTATATTATTCAAATGTAATTTTAGTTAATATTGTGCATGGGAATTTTTCTTTTCATTTTATTGATATCTAATTTTAAAATTTTCTTTCATTTATTTTTATAATCGGTTGACTTTTATATCAACATATTAGGCCCTCCTGTTAATCCAATGTAAAGGTCCTTTGTTGTTTATGGAGTAATTGAAATGGATTTATATTGAAATAAATAAAAATTGGTGGCTTTTGTTATATATATGAAGATGAGAGAAAAAGGTGACTGGGAGTTTTTAGTATAGATTAGAAATTTACCGGAATAAAAATTTCGGTATGTGGAAACCGCAGAATCGTTCTAGAAAACATAATTTTGATTTAAAAGTCAACCGATATTTTAACCTGATCTACAAAAGAAATCCGCGCTTGCTAGCACAAGTAAAAGTACACACCTGAATTTAAAAAATCCCCAGAATGTTCCTGAATATACACCTGAATAAAGAATTCCCCGAAAATATGACTTAACCCGAAAAGAAAACTTAGCATGATTTTACTGGATGTAATTAACCTAAACCTTGGATGAGATCTTTGTCTAGAGGAACGTATCAAATTATGAACTAATATATGTACGAGGGTTATCTGAAAAGTTTCCGACCCCGGATTTTTCAGAAATCTTCAGAAATTTTTCAGAATACATGTTGAGAAATGGCGAAATGTCGGAAACTTTTCAGACCACCCATGTATAAATAAATATAAATCAAATTACTGTCATTGGTGCATATAATAAACCATAATCAAAAGCAAAATATTACACTTCGCTTTAATAGCATATAGAAAAACAAGTGACTCTTTTCACATATTGAATACCCCTTAAGATCCTAGTGCCAGTAAAATAAGACCCCTGAAAATACTAAGCACTAAGGCGTCTTAAAAAGCAAAAATGTATGTACCATCCGAGCTGTCTTTCGGAGAAACACGGCAGTAACGACTCTATCAATTGAAAAATAATGGACACTGAATCTCGATTACCTGCGATGACCCACGTAGGATATAGAGCTCGATTCATTTTCTCTGAACGACAAGATTGCAGTGAAGATGTGAGTGATTTATGACACCCCTCTCCATTCCGGTTTCCTGAATTTTGTTGACGTTTCCCTGGAGTTCAATTAAACTAATACCGTGGCGTCAGTCGCGAAATTTCCCGGCGCTGATTTTCGAAGGGATATTTTGCGACAGATTTTAATGACCCCGCCCTCTCAATTAAGATAATTTTGGGTCGAAACGTTTCCGAGTTTTTGGGGGCGTAAAAATTATACGGGAAATGGGAAAGTTGCATCTCATTCCCACGTGTGGATACGGTTGGAGTCGGAATGAGTTTAACATCATAATTTTAATTTGGACCATATTGTGTTCGAAGTGACTTAATTCATCGTTAAAGTTTTTGCAAATTCAAGAAATTGGTGGCAGTTGGTTTTCTAGGGATCCGTAACACCTACTGCAAAACCTGCCCGCTTGTTTCAGATAATGCATAGAAATATAATATAAGTAATAACTTTTATATAATAGCTAATAACCTTAATAATAGTTAACTTTATAGTGGGGCCGAGATTATGACCGTACAGTCTCCTCTTGCCTCTAACCAATTGATATTTTCAGAAAGTAAGCTAGAGAAAAGTTTAGCTATAAAAAAGAGCTATACGAAGATACTACTCGGTAGATAACATGAATCTAAGTCAAAGACTAAGGAAAAAGCCCCCGCAGTAGGAGAACACACACAAGATAGAAGAAGTGAAAAATCAGCGAAACCTAATGATAGGTATATCGAATTTAAATTTAAAGTAAAAAAATTCCTGAAAACCGGAAAGAAAACAGCCGAAAAACGCGGATAAACAGCTAATAAAGGTGTCGTAATATTTACACCCCAGCAATCAAGGACTTTGAAATCTCGTTCATAAAAACAACATTAAGATATCGAACTGGAACGGTACCGAAAGCTGACTCAGAAAATAATTTTATTTTTGTAGCAGTGAATACCAGAACCAAACCTAAAACAACGAAATCCTTAAATAGGAACCAACAAAACCATACCGAAACCAAAAAACCATATGAATTCCGTTCCGATTTTTAGGCCCAAAAGCCCATTTTACTGAAGTGTAATTAGACAAAGGGTTAACCGGGCCTTACTGTACATGTGTAACGACAACTTGCAACGAACTATTACCAAATCCTATTCTAAAATTAAATATGATATACACGGAAAAACTTGAAATAATAAACAAATTTTTAGATGGATATGATATTACAATGGTCGGAGGGAAAAAGACTGTTAGAACAGGTTCGCCATTGGCAAGGGCGGAATCAAGATCAATATTTCGTTTTTTCTTTGAATCGGAGCAAAAAAATATTTCGATGGTTCGATGCCCTGTCTCCACGAGCCGAAATTTTTGGCCCGAGTCCGACCAGATTGATTCATAAGTGAATCCGAGCTCATATAATTTATAACAATTGGCGATCCAAAACTCGGCCCGAACTAGAAAAAATATCTCTGTAAACATGTCCAACACTTGCAGCTTAACAATAAAAATGCAATTATTTTGGTCCACGTTTACCTTTTTTGTAAATAAATTTGACGGAGCAAACAGATTTTAAATAACGAATATTTTTCCCATTTAAAAGTGTCGTCCATACACAGATCTTCTCTGTTATCAGTTATGATAGTGGCCCATAATTACATTCCAGCATATAAACTGTAGATGGAGGTATGTACGGTGAAATACTAAAAAAATATTTAAAGAACTCAGTAGAACCCATCTTAAATTACTTCATAATTCACGCTGCAAAAATTCACCTGAAGATATTTGCATAGAGGAGAATATTTTGAAGTGAGATTCGGATAAACTTCATATAGAGATATTTCCATCACTTGATTAAAGCAAAAATTTTTAAAAAATCCTCTAGGGAAAAGAATAATTATTCCTCTGATAAATCTTTTTTGGTATCACCAAATTTAAAAAAAGTTCATTTTTGGATGATGCCTGAATAATGGAATAGTCAATTGGTCACGTAATTACGATAGTGGAGGTATAGAGGACGTGCGTCCATGTAGCTGCTTTTCATGTCATGATGATGGCCTGCACTATCACCAGCCGTCGACTCTGCGTCAGGTACTTCTATCGCTTGGACGCAATAATTGATGCCTGAAACGATTATTCAAATCAGAGAAATGTCAAATGACAATGAGAACGGTGGAGGCTTACCGAGAGATGCAGGGCGCTACTGTCCTGCTCTTTATAACAGATACACGACCCACATATCATTTTATCATCGTGTGGGGAGACAACTGGAATTTCCCCAATCATAGCATTTGATGGCACTCGTAATTTCGGACATGCTGCAAATCGTTTAATTTTGAATGTTGCAATAGTTTGAAATTAGTATATAAATTATGTTAAGGGAAAATACTCTTGCTCCTTAAATTTTCCTTCCTATTTATAAGTCCTATACATTATTTATGTTATTATTAATTTCTCTGAGGACCGAAAATGACGATAAAAGAGAATCTTTAGCCACAATCTCGCCTTAATAACGACATTACACTAATACACATGTATTGCACACTTCCATGTCTCTGATTTTCATTTGCAGCTTTTGCAGAAAAAAGAGCTACTGATTGGTACATGTATCTATAAGGTTTAAAGCAACGAACATACCCGAATACTAGTCTCGAGAGAATCCATCTCACTCAAAGGTGGTTATCTCCTTTTAAGTTCGGTAGAATTTTTGTTACATGATGGAGAACCAATATTTTATCTAACAAAGAAAAACTATCCCAGCCGTAGAGACAATCATTAAAACTTTCATTAAACTGTAGAAGGAGCTGTAGAAAATCATGTAAGTTACAAAACACGTCGTCGAACGAGTATCAACCTTTTGGGGCCATGACCCCTCGTGAATAAGACAATATATTCTTGACCTTAATCGGTACTCTGCAATCGGCACGCAATGACCAAACACTTATTACCGAAGCCATCCTCAACCTATTTAAAACTTTCCTTCTCAACGCATGTGACTCTTTCACTCAGGAGGAAGACGTCAGGAAATCACGGCGAGGAGGGAAAAAATCCGGTCATACGTTAACTACTCCTCTCCCCCTTCTTAGCCTCAGGCGCCTTATTTTGAGAGAGCAGAGGAAAACACTCGTGGACGAGGAAAAAAAAGCCGAGCGATAAGAGAGAAAGAAGCAGACCTTTTAGAAAAAACGGAAAGGAGATAAAAATTCGGTCGCAATTCTATGAATGACGACCGCGCTTTATTTTTTTCAGAAGGCACAAAGTTTTCGAGCGTAGGAGGCCGTGCCGTATTGGACAATGCGGTTATTTCGGGAAGAATGGGAACGAGGTGTTTTTAAAAAAAAGCGGAGGTAAAAAGAATTGCCTTGCCACGGGAAAAGGTTTAATGACGACTAAAGAATTTCGGTCTGGGAGGTCAGACGGTTCCGCAAATGGATTTGTCGCCAGTCTGAACAACTATACCCTTTCCCCTACCATTGCGTCCTGGAAGACGTGAATTCTCTGACGCTCTTCACTGTTTCGAGAGCCACCATTCTAGCATTTGTCTGAACTAACGGCTTCTTCTGTCTGTGCCAAAATCATTGAAATCATATTCGTTATCCGACAAACTTATACAAGTGTTTACTATATTATTCTCAAGAAAAAAAAAACAAGAATATATCGCTCCACCAAAACGGATAACACAGCATGAAAAAGGTTTTGTATTTGTGTCGATGAGATGAGATTCCTAATGATGAGGTAGCCTCGAAACCGGCCTCCTGGGTTGTTCCGAGGGTATAATCAATTACACAGTCTTTTCAACAAAAGTATAAATAAGTAGCAGTTAATGGAGTTAATTAGTTACGAGGCTATTTTCTTCAAATATCGATCCCCAAATCTCAATTATTTTGCAAATTTAAGTTAAACAAGATTTCAAGGTGCCTAGATAGTCAATCCGGAATATGCGAGATATATGCTAGATTTGTCAAAGATTAACAGACTAAAAGATAATATATAATCTAAATTTATTTTATCAATAAACACTATTCTTATAAATACATTAACTAAAATTAGTTCCACGGGCACATGAGAGTTTTTCTAAGAACTCCACTAGATGTTTATGCATCTTCATATACAATAGCAATGTGAGACTCATGAATGGCGACCAATGACTCTTTCACTTATACTCTCTCCTAGATGACTCTCCTGAAAGCAGATAAAATTCGGAAATTCGACTTCCCCATACTCCTCATCTACGTCACGCCACACACACCCTCTCCTACGAGAAACAGTTTAGAACCCTACACTCCACCCTTTTCTTTATATTCTGCATTCACCCCCTGAGGATGACAGCATAGCTGTCGAAGATGATTTCTAGAAAGTCGAAATCGTGGGGCTTGCGTTTCCATTCAAGAAACTGTTCCGACGTTCACCGACCCTTCGGTTATCGGAGAGTTTTTCGAACCTCTTACAGCTTACAATGTCGATAGCAGAAGCAGAAGATTAGGGAATAGATGTCGTAATCACTCATTACAATTCTTGAAGAGAATTATTCCCCCATAGTAATGCATACTTCAATCAATGGGGGTGAATGATGAGCGAAGGCTACGAGTGAAAGTGTTTTCAGCAGATATCGCTAAATTTTCCAAATTTTTCAAATACGTGAGGAGAATGATAAATAAATTATTCACATTTGGTACAATTCTCGCGACTTATCACGATGTGGGTTATCTAAAACCGGGACTATCCCTCCTAATCCGGGTCTATTGACTGCTTTGAACTAATTAAACCAAATCAAAAGCAATGGTACTTAGGCTAACGGGAGGCTGTCCATGGATTATACTGATAATGAAATTTCGCTGTTTCCGGTTAACAAACGTGGAGGATGTGGAGAGACAAATGTGTATGCATCAGCAGGTAAGTGTTAGTTTTCTTTGATAGCATTTACCAGTATCTTTGGTCTTTGGAAACGCATAAGAAAAACCTTTTGGGCGTACGAAGGTTTTAGTAGTATTATGTTTAAAATGCTCCAACATCAGAGGTCATTTCGCATACATGGGCCCCACTGGCAATCGAATCCGGCACCACTCTCATAATGGCACTATCCACTTTGCTAACTGAGGCCCCTATGATGATTTCCAGCCAACAAGTATGATAACTTATTAATATAGTTCATGAAATGATGCAGTTCTATCAGCATTTTAAGAAGCGATTGCACGGTGGAAGAATTCTTTAGTAATAACGCTCATTGCCAAATTTTAAGCTGATTGGCGGATTTTGTTGCATAACCTTGTTTTAATTTTTCCTTCGTACTCCAGATCAGACGACCTCTTCCTGAATTCCGCGCATCAGAGTGCCATAATATTTCGTACGGTATACCAATAGGACATGAGGCAGCTTAGCATGGGCCGCAATAAATTGGTACGTGAATGGACCGCAGATGAGAGCATTTAATAGTCGTTTCTGGCCACAGGTTAACCGTGGCAAACGCAATCGCAGGGGAAAGAAAGGATTAAATATCATGTCGTGTATCTACAAGTGAATCATACAAAGAATAAGGAACTTCTTTCCTACAGAGAGCACCTGATCATATGGACAGTATTTAGAGTCACTGTAATCAGAACTCATTTTTTTCTTTAAATCGCCGGTGACTATTATACGATCATAATTGTTACGTAGATTCGATGATTCTACGTCAATATGTGCCTAATATTTGGTGGTCGGCAGATGAGGCTAAGAAGGACCTTTTTATTATCAATAACTTCTCCAATAAACAGAGATTCAGGTTCATCTTGCAAAAGTTTGGTTCGCTCTGAGAGATAATTTTATAAGGATAATGGCCTCGTGCAAAGATACCAACGCCTCCACCACTGTTGAAGATTGAATCGCTATGCTGAGCCACGTCTCGCTACCTGCGATAGAATGCACGCCAGATACAGGAATAATAGAATTAAGTACGTCGAGATGAGGAGAGAGGCATTGTGAATCAAGGTGAATGAACTCAGAATTATTCTGGTTAGGTAGAAATTTTTTTCAAGATATCCTTTGTTGATGAATGGAAGGACCCTATTAGAAGAGATAGCTTCACTTGTAAATCTTCAGTGTTAAGCAGAATGATGAGGTGCAACTTTAGGATCGCGTGAGAGCTCGAACACTGGTGCCTCTGCGTTGAAAGCGGACCTCCTGAGGTGCAAAGGGACGAAAGCTGGGACATTAGGGTCCAGCTGAATGGGCGAATGGAAAGGAGAGAGTTGGAATGCCCCGGGTGGGCTAGTCAGAATGGTTGAAGAAAAAGGATGATTGCGACTTAATGAATTCTCAGTATCCACCAAAGAAGAACATATGAAATCGCACTGTCATTAAATAGCGATTACTAATATTCTTGACTATTCAGAAGGATCACATGTATACAATAATAGTCGTACATTCTTCATAAATAAAAATTTTGTTCTGTATTTTTGACGGCGAAAGTGAGTATTTCTCATAAATCCTCTGTAGGCTTACTATCATTTTAAATCGAATGGATAATTGTTGTTTACCTTTTGGTATAGGATAAGGGGATACGTATTCTTCATTTACTTTTGCCTTAGACTCGCTCGTAGCTTCAATAAAATGCCTACTCAGCTATGAATGATGCTGTTTGATGTTACTCATATTGGTCACTTATTCAATGCTATGCTAGCGAATATCTGAATGTAGAAGGAAATTTTCCAAAATGAGAACCTCTAATTAGCGGATTTATTTCGGCCAGGATAAGAAAATAAATATATATGAAATAAAACCATTACTAGGAGAGATCGAGACTGAACCCTTAGGGTTATATGGAGGAAGTTACTTGCTAGTCACATTCTTGCCTAAATAAAGACTTTTATATATTTATTGAGTGAAAACATCAAGGGAAATAAACCAGTACCATTGCAAACGCATCTCAAGTAAAGATAATTATTTGAAAAGACTTATGTTTAGAAAAAATATGAGACCTTGTACCGAAAAAAATCCTAAGGAAATTTTAATAACTGTTTACAGTGATAAAACACCCTAAAAGAAAGGAATGAAGAAAGACTTGCACAAACATATTAATTGTGGTAGCTAAATTACTCTATTGGATAAAATATAAACAGTAGAAATTAGAAGCAGTAAAAATGCAATAAATACATGAAAAGACATGATAATAATACGTCGATAGTGGAGACCTTCAGTGCTAGGAATATATCTGTCTAGGAATACTTCTATTTATTGTATGAAGTAATTTTTAAATTTTTAAATAAATAGTAAAAATGATGAATATTTAACGAAATTTAAATAATTTGATTTGTCTCCTTCTATAGTGAATATTTAAATAAAAAATATATTCCTACAATTCAGCATGCATTCTATTTTTCATTTGCTCTTCGTGGAATTTCAGCTCTTCTCAATAAAAGTAAATTTAAGAATGTCAACGTGTGCCTCTGAGAATTCAAAACGCACGCGTAGAATGTTATCCTCGGGTGCTTTCATGAAGGAAGTGCAATAAAGCAGTAGGAAGCATAACCTAGATCAGACTATTGTGCACGCCACGAGAGTTAATAGCTCATTGCGAAAATCCTACTGCTCCTCCCGTTTTTAGTGTGGTTATGTGACTAAGAGAGCAAAGAAACACGCTAAACACCTAAGGGATAATTACTACCTTCTGTTAAGCGAATCCTTCTATCATGGACATAAAATAAAGTGGTTTATAATATAAAATATCATATGGACAAATTTGGCGCCTGAGGGATTCAGGAAATAACTGCCGTAAAATCTCCTCAGGAAGGCAGCTTAGCTACATTACTTATAAAATAATTGGGGTATAATAGAAAAATAAATTCATGATAAAATGGGTTCCCTAAATATTATTATAATGTTTTTTATCAAATCTGGATAATGTTTTAAAAATTGAAGATAAAATTGCCAAAGAAATGTTAACAAAATAATTAACGAGAACAAAAGTAATTTCCTAAAACATCAGCAAATTTATAATAGGACTCAACAAATAAAAATGCTTCGTTGATAAATCAAACAAATAGTAGTATAGAAATATAATCAAAGAATGAAATACTATCAATTTTAATAGTAATAAACTCAGGATAACGATAAGATAATAATCTACATAGACGTATAAATGGAAGTGCGTTATGTATGTACATGGGTAGTTTGAAAAGTTTCCGACATTTCGCCATTTGTCGACATATATTCTGAAAAATTCTGATGATTTCTGAAAAATCTGGGGTCGGAAATTTTTCAGACCACCCTCGTTTACATGTGTGTCTGATGGTTCCAGCGTAACTCTGAGGCACCTGAAACAATTTCAACCAAAGATGGTAGACGTATGACACGTCACAATCTGGAGAAAAATACTGCAAGGGAAAGACATCCTTAGCATCCTTGTGTAGATTTAGATTAGTACTCCGCAAGCCGCCAGTGGCATATGGCAGGGGGATGTGTAGGATGGTGAAACATTCTAAATTATAAGCAAGCATAGCGATTCATGTAAACGTATGACATAGCAGAGGTACAATATAAGATGTAAAATATTTTCCAGAAGTCATTATTCCGTTTTGACATGAAAAGAAACCCAGGGCTCCCAAGTAGTCAAATGGGTAGCGCGTTCGCTTTTGGTGAAACCAGTCCATGTGAAAAGTCATCTAAGCTGTTTCATTATACTGTTACATGATGAACATGACGAATCGATTTTATTTTCAAGGCCAGGATTTTATTCATTTTAATTATTCAATCCCCTCAGCTCACTGGACGTAGAAGGTAGCAAAGATCACATTCAACTATACATCAGTCATAAAATAAAAGAATAAGCCGAGACTCGAACCTGGAACCTTTGCGTCCGTGGGAAAATCACGTTCCTTAAGGAATGTTTTAGGATTTTCGATTACAGGGAAATGTAGCTTTATATATTCGCATAGTAAGTGAAACGAAGAACCCACTATCAGAGATGGATTAGGCCCATTGGATGCAAGCTGAGGGCCTCACCGTTATGAGGCCCCAAAAAAGGACGTTCAGGATATTATGATATTTAAATTGCGGGAACGGAATTACAGCCATTTTGGAGTTTTTCTTTAACAAACCGATTTACAGAATGACATTCATACGTTCGTTTGTGGTGATCAAGATGACAAAGAAATATTACGTGGAGGAAGGGGATTGATTTAGAGGGACAGGATTTTAACGCAAAATTGATTTTTAAGGTAGTGTGTTTGTGTGATTCTTAAGTTATATATTAAGTCATCTACATTTAAAAAGAAAATTGAAATTAAGACCCGTCATTCATGACGCGGGAGTTTATCAGGAACAGTAGGTTAATACGAAAACGGATATGGATTTCCGACGCATTACACGTTTTATTTTCACAGTTTGATATAAATGGATCCATGGACAATCAGAGAAACAATTAACTGAGTGAAAGAGTGTTTTCAAACGCCTCCGTTCCCATTTAAGGTTTTATCTTCTCAGCTTATCGGGAAAGCATTTAAAAAATGTCAAATATTGCAGCAATCCATTCCTTACGGGAGAATTTCGCACCAACCTGGCGTCGAACTCAAGGTCATTTTGTAACATTTCTTCCTTTGGTACCATAGAACACCACTTCATCTACCAACCCCGTGATTTTGATTGTTCTATCGCAGCGAGAACGGCCTCAAAAGAATTTTGAGCAATTCGCGCAAAAGACCGCTTGGGGTCGAACTCAGGACGCTTTCGTGAGAGAATATTGCATATTAATATCAGATAAGTCGAATTCTGACCCGTCAAAAATTAATATTAGATAAGTGCCATTCTCACTTATTCCAAAGTTTCGATTCAATATCTTATCGGGAAGGTCCTAAAATAAGATTTCGTTATCCCCGTTTGAAATCTATGGTAGAATCGAAATGACGCTCTGACATCGAACCAAGGACCAAGGATGAACTGCGTGAAAGAATGTTTCCAAACGCCTCTGTTACCATTCCGGGTTTTATCTTCCCAGCTTATCAGGAAGGCATTTAAAAAAATGTCAAAAAATTGCAGCAATGCATTTCTTACGCCTGGCGTCGAACTCACGGTCATTTGGTAACATTTCTACCATTGGTACTATAGAAGACTACCTCACCTCCAACCTTCGAGATTTTGGTTCCTTTATCTTACCGATAAGTGCCTCAAAAAAAATTTTCAAAAATCCATTCCATTCATTCTTATGGGAAAATTTCAATTTTTGGGACATTCTGGTATCGAACACATGATAGTTAGCGTCGTAGTCTGAATTATGCTTATATCTATATGCAAAAGCTAGTGCGTCGTTAGAATTTCACGTCGATGGCACTTGTGGAACATGCTTAGAATTCGTATCCCCTATAGATGTATAGGTATATCCGGAGAAGTAGCCATATATAATAGATGTTTGAAGCGATTATTGAATCCGAGCTCATGCATTTTCCCGTCATAAAAAGTAATGGGGTAACTGAAAGCCTTTTAATATTTTGTTTGCCGCCATATTTGTTGTGGAACCAATTAAGTTTTCCGTAATTAACTTGATACCTACGCTTGAGATTGTTTAATTGTTACTTATTTACATGTTTAATTACTCGATTGTTGAGTCCGTACAGACGCTTTCATTCTGCTGAAGGTAGTTGACATGTTAAGTGACTTAGTGCGAAGCGGCTATGTTCATCGATTTTGAATTTTATTACAAGATTATCTGCGATCAGTCTGATTCTGCTGAAGATAGTTGAGGCGACTGTTGTAAGTACCAATAAGCGTGGAGCGGCTGTGCTCTTTGCTATTTTTTAAGATTTTTACTTTTGATTGAGTAAATCTACATCTATATATGTAACCTGCGAGCTGCCTTTCGGCGCGGGGTAGGGGGTGCACGTACCATTACCGTATATATATCAGTAAATATTGAGTATTTCAGTGGTATATTGAGTAAACTATAACTTAATTCCATGTCTCCTTTGTTATCTTGGCGATCAATTCTTTTCCTGGAAGTCAAGTGAGTCGCAATGGTACTTAAAAATTTCTATTTCACGTTGAAAACAACGGGCATATAAGCTATTCCATTAATCGAAAAACATGAGAGAGACTGATGACGAAGAAATATTACGTTGAGGAAGGGGAATATTTTGTGGGAAAAAAATTTAACGCAAACTTGATTTTATAGTAGAGATTTCAAAGCAGTGCGTTTGTGTGATTCTCGCGAACTACGTTATCTTCAATGGAATGTCACCAAACAACTCCGTATGGGTGTGAAATTCTCATATTCAAAATAATTTGCGGCGATTTTAAGTAATTTTTTGAAGGCTTACCGATTACATGGAAACGTGGGACCAGGCATGTGAACAAAATTTATATATGCCTTCGATTTACGCGGTTCAGCGTTTCCATAATGATCCTTGCTTCAGTGCCAGAGCTACATTTTGCATTCTATCATACGTTTTAATTCCAATAGACATCTACCAGATTGTTTTAATTTTGTTTTAAATATGGAGGAATAATGTAATGTACATCGCATTATGAACTCCGCTTCTCACGTTGAGGTATCAACAAATGCAAACACACACATACGAAGGGGGTAAATGAACATTATTTCTTTGGATTGTGTGTGTTTTTCGTTTCATAGTTATACTCCACACATTCTGCCGGAAATTTATTTTTCTCTTGCGGAAGAATAAACGAATATATACGCATGTACGAATCACCTTAGGTTCGAATTAATTATATTTATTAATAGTAATGTTTACATTTAAATTAATAATCAATTAATTTATTTGCAAAAAGATATTTTGTTTTCGTTTATATAATTCTTTTGATTAGTTTGAAAAATTTTGTATATATATTTACTTTCACATCCTTCTGAAGAATTTTTTGTAGAAGCACATGCGCGCTGTGCGAAAATTTTTAACTAGAAAAGAGTACGCCTCTCTTCGTTGTTTTTATATTCATAGACTGTTTTCATATGATTATCATGATCTTGAATTTAGCTACCATGGATAACATGCAAAGTATTACAACAATTTGAAAGTCATTGTGAAGTATTTCAAGTAATTGAGCACATTATGAGAATTAATACTCAGGGTGTCGTTTGAAGTGTTTTTCCTTGTGTTAAACTTCAAAGCCCTTCCCAAATAGTATTAACGATCGACAAAAGAGCGGAATAAATTTCCTGTTGAAGGCTAATATTTGAATGGTTTAAAAACAATTTTGTGAAATCGACAATGGTTAGCTATCATGCAGCGTTTGAATAGAAGTCCTGATTAAGTCTTATACTGGAAGCTGTCCGCTTCCTAATCGAATCTGGACCAGGGAACTTTAATCACTCTTCTTTAAGAAATGAACGGGATACACTGAATTTTCTTCGATACTCTTCTCTATTCTTTTTCTGCACTAGAAACGTAGAGGAGACGCTCCCGTAACATGCAATGATATATATATAAAGTGTTCTACCTTTCGGTAGGTTCATGTGCCCCCACATTCCCTATTTAATTCTCTCTCCTTCAATTCCCGATAACTTATCCCATCCCTTAATTCGTCTAATAACTTCTGTCTTTGTCTTCCCCTCTGTCTTTTCCCTAGCATTCTTCCCTCGATCGCTTTCTTTAACAATCCCTCCCCTCTCAATATTTGACCCACCCATTTCTTTTGTCTATTTTTAATTACTTCAATCATTACTCTTTTCTCCCCGACCATCTCTAGAACCTCCTCGTTCGTTTTTCTGTCGACCCAACTAACTTTCTCCATTCTACGCCATACCCACATCTCAAAAGCCTCCAGTCTTTTGACATCCTCTTTTCTTAACGTCCACGTTTCACACCCATACAACACTGCACTCCAAACCAAGGATTTTACCAATCTCTTCCTGATTCCTTTCTCAAGTCCCTTTGTCATTAGTTCCCTTCGTTTCATAAAAGCTTCTTTTGCTAATGCTATCCTTTTTCTAATTTCTGTCGAACATCTTCCATCCTTAGAAAGAAGGCTGCCCAAGTATGGAAATTGATCTACTTGCTCTAGTTTTTCCCCATCCACCCTTATTGTTAACTTAGCTTTCGTTCCCTTTGAAAACCTCATAATCTTAGTCTTTCTTACATTGATTTTCATCCCAAACTCCTTTGCTTTATCATTTAGTGCATTTACTAGGCTTTGCAAACCCTTTTCCGAATCGCACACAATAGCTTTATCGTCTGCATATCTAACCGACTTCACTAGTTCCCCACCAACCTTTATTCCCTTATCTATTTCATCCCAAGCTTCTTTGATCATTTCTTCTGCATATAAGTTAAAAAGAGATGGTGATAAAGGACAACCTTGTCTTACTCCCCTTCCTAACTCTGCCCATTCCGATTCCCCATTAGCAACTCTTACTCTTGCGGTCTGATTTAAATACAAATTTTGCACTAAACGCCGATCTTTCCAATCTAACCCAACTTTCTTTAGTATCACCATCAGTTTTGGCCATTGAACTCTATCGAAGGCCTTTTCAAAATCAACAAAACATGCACAAACGTCCCTTTTAAATTCTAAGCTTCGTTCTACGAGAACCCTCATGACCCCAATTGCGTCCCTCGTCCCTTTCCCTCTTTGAAAACCGAATTGATCATTCCCTATGAATTCCTTAGCTTTTCCCTCGATTCTTCTATTCAAGACCCTAAGAATAACTTTTGCCGCATGAGATATTAAGCTAATTGTTCGATAGTCCCGGCATTCTAAGGCATTATTCTTTTTCTGTAACGGAATCAGGATAGACTTGGTAAAATCCTCTGGCCACTTTCCTTCGTCGTAAATTTTCCTACATAAATTATAGAATTGTTTTTTACCCTTTCCCCCAAGATTCTTCAGAAATTCTACAGGAATCTCGTCCACACCCGTTGCTTTCTTCCCTTTCATGTCCCGCAATGCCCTATCAAGTTCACTATCTAGTATATTCGGACCAAGATCATCTTCCTCTACTTCTTGTATGCCCTCAATCTTTATGTGGGTAGGCTTCATGTCTTTCGAATACAATTCTTCTACATACTCTTTCCATCGTCCCCTTATGCTAGCTGGTTCCCTTAATACGTTTCCCTTGTTATCCCTAATAGTGGCCATTTTATTACTAATTTTATTCCCCGTTAATTGTTTTACTTTTCTGTATAATAGGTCGACCCTCCCACTTTCAGCCATCTTCTCTATTTCGTTACACTGGCCCTTCCACCACGATTCTCTTGCTTTATTTGTTACCCTCCTCAGTTCGTTGTTTAGGGCCCTGTACATTCTACGCCCGTGTTCTGTGTTAACACTTTTCCATTTCCTTCTTTCCTCCATTTTCTTTATCATTTCAACCGTCACCCATGGTTTCCTGATTTTGCTTTGGTTGACCCTCCCAATGGTTTTTTGGGCACTATCTTTGATGCAGATTTTGATCTTTTCCCATCCTTCATCTATAGTGAGTTCCCTTTCCTTATCTTCTAGAGCCCTGTTGACTGACTCTTGAAACTCTCTAGCTTTCCTACCCTTGAGGGCTTCTACGTTCCATTTGGGTGCGGTTTTTGCCCTATAAATCTTTTTGAATCTAAGCTCGGTCTTCATCATTACTAAATTATGATCCGAGTCTACATCAGCACCAGGATAACTTTGCGAGTTTTTGACACTATTTCTAAACCTCTTCCTTACCAGAATATAGTCGATTTGGTACCTATCCATGTCCCCCGGCTTTTTCCATGTGTACCTCCTTCTATTATGGTGTTGAAAAAGAGTGTTGGTGATACAGAGGTTATTCCTTATGCAAAAATCTACCAGTTTTTGTCCTCTGTCGTTTCTTTTTCCTAGTCCGAACTCTCCCACTTCGTCCCCATCTTTGCCCTGCCCAACCACAGCATTCCAGTCCCCCATTACAATAAGGTTTTTATTGCCCTTCACCCTTCCAATTACCTCTTCTATTTGTTCATAAACTAAATCTACTTCACTCTCAGTGTAATCGCTAGTAGGGAGGTACACTTGCACTATCACAGTGTTTACTGGCTCTGCCTTGATTTCTACTGACATTACTCGGTCGCTTATCAGTTCGGTGGCTATCACAGCATTTCCTGCTCCCTTGTCCAACACTACAGCAACCCCTCTCTGGCTATTATTTCCTCCACTGAATATAACCCTCACATCATCGCTCCAAAAATCTCCCCCATCCTTCCACCGTACTTCGCATAGCCCCAGAATGTTAATGTTGGACCTCTTCATTTCTAACTTTACGTTTTCTAACTTCCCTTTCCTAAGCATCGTCCTAACGTTCAAGGTCCCTACTCTGGTTTCCTTGGTCATCTTCTTCTTCTCTTGTGTCGTTGGGTAAGGGTTTCGTGGAATGACGACCGGGGTGGCCTTACCACCATCCCTGCCGGGCACGACACTCTCCCTAGTGGGCTGAGTCCCGTTTTTGCCAGGGACAATATACTTATTGTGGCACATCATATTCATGGGATAGATAGTCGAGGTGGTTTCCCCTTGCCTTCCTCAACAGTGTTTTTAACGTGACACCATCACTCATATAGGCCGCCCCACTGGGGTACAGACGCCTTTGCAGCCGCCTCACTGAGGTACAGACGCTGCGTGGACTACCTTTCGTCTGGCCCCTACCTATTGACCTTTCTGGCATGAGTGACCCTACCAGGAACAAAGTTCCAGCCAGTATAGCTCTCTAGGTCATAGGAACACGCAAGCCCCTTCACCACGTCAAGGTGTAGTCCTTAGAAGGGGACATGCAATGATATCTATCGAAATTTGTATGGGTTCGGCAACAGACCATATATCTCACTTAAGATATATCTTCTCAAGGAATGGAGTTGAACTCGACAATATTTTCTTGCAACAATTTTCAAATAATTGATTATCGTATCCTGGTATGATGACAGCTTTCAAGTTTCCGAAATAATACGAAGTTTTTCTCCAGCAGATTTAAACCCCATTGGATTTAAATAATTTCTAATTAGTAATGTACAGTGTTAGTGGAATGGGAGTAATAGGAAACAGTTGCATTGGAATCTATCAGTTAAGGTTTCCTTGGAACCTATTTGGGTCTTTAAAGCTCATTTACCTTCTCCATTCGTATAAAGGCAACTTAAATCATATTATGAATAACATTAAATGAATACAAATAAAATCCTGATTCATTTTCATAGAATGAAAGCTTAAATGCATACCTATATGCAAACGGAGGAAGGGTCGGAGGGTCTTGACCCCCTACATTTTTCATCTGAAATCTTTGGAGAGGATAATTTCACTTCTACACAAATAGCATTACTAATTAAATCCTACATCTATTTTCCCCGTTGAGAATCAGCGGGAAATTCCGCTAGTAGAGTATAAGTTCATTTGAAATGAATGAACATATTTATAAGTCTTACAAGATATAGAGAGTAAAAATTACTTCTTTCTCTTTTGATTGATTCTTTTGGTTGATTTATTTCACCACTCGATATCTCAAGGAAATAAGACATATTCTATCTATTTATTTCTTTTTCAATTATTTTCTCTTGTCCTAACCTAGGGTTATCTTAATTTTTGCTTCATAGCTGTATTATATTACCTCTGTATTTTTATACAGTTTTTTTGTCCCTTTCTATGTGGGTTTTTTCCCGCAATGTTGGTGCTTTCTTTGCAAACCTCAAGTTGCAAATATTTTAGTAATTTAATAAACCAAAGTAATCTTTCTTTATGCTCTTAATTCATATTTGTAAATATTAATACGGCATTCGAGGTTAGTTGACAGTGAGGCCTCATGGGCCTGAAAGGTAATTAAACTAATAGAAGAGGAGTTATAATAACTATATATAATTACCTATTATTATGTATATATATTATCTATTCATATATATATGGATACCCTCTTGGAAAGATAGATAGATATATCTATATATCTATCTCGTCAATTAATGGCATACTTAGCTATCCATTAGCCGAGAAAAGAGCCCCGGAACTCAGCGTTGGTAGGCTATCATAGTAACTATTCCTCTACCGAAGTCATTTCACATTCGTACTTCATTTGGACCAAGAAAACCTGATCACCGTATCCATGCGCCCAACGGTTCCATTTAAATAAGGCACAATTGCGTTTTCAGCTCCCCCTCGAAAAGTGACGTTTGACAAAATTAATTCGGCGAGCATCGCAGCACAAAAACAAACGAGGATGGAGTGAGGCAAAGGGGTGGGGAGATGTGTGGTCACCATCCGCATTCATCGACCCGCACAGCTGATCGGATCGCTACTGTTCAAAATAAAACTCCATTCCTGTTCATAATTAGCCTCTCACGTCGATGAAAAAAACTCGTCTCGACTCTTTTTGTTCGTCGCGAGTAATCGCTGGAGAACAATAATCCTCTCCCCTCGTCCTAAAAAATAAAATATGAGGGGGATAATGAATAGGTTCCAGTGAGCCGGTGATGGCGCTGACGAACTTAATTCAATTTTTCGCTGCCTTTTATATCCCTCCTGAGAGGGATTCGAAAGAAAATCTCATTCTCCCTAAGTACTCGCGAATTCTCTTTTCAATTAATCCTGAGCGAGGGATACTTTAGTTGAGATGGAGTGATCTAAATTCAGCTAACAGAGCGTTGAAATCGCATACTTTAATGGCTTAACGCGTTAGTGGAGCGGCATTGAAATGGATTTAGAGACGGTGGATAAGTTTTGTGGAATGGAATTGGAGTAAATTTAAGATAGCGAGCAAGGCTGTGAGGCTTTGAGGATCATTATGAATATTAATTCGCCTACATGTTGCAACTGAAAATTACTCTGAATGCAGTTAAAGTGAGTAAAATTAAAAATTTAAGGGGACTTCGAGAATAATACTGATAATTATTGCATTTACATGTGATAAATAAATGAGAGAAAGAGTACTTATAAATAGGCAGTTTGAATATTTGGATTTCAAATACTGACTCTAAAGTAGGAAAACCTATTCTGTAAGAATGGAAATCAACAGAAGCTTGGAAATAAAGACAAAGAAATAAATGTATTCTATGGGAAGGATACTGTAGCTCCATAGACAAATATCAGAAGAAAGTAAAATAAAAATTATATTTTTAAAACGTAACCTACGCTTGTAATTTTATGGAATATCACGAAGACCCTTACTCTTCCATTTTAATTTACGCATGAAAGAATACAAAATAGGGCAGATGTCACGCCGATATTTAACATCAACGATCTATAATTGTGGAAATAGAGATGATATGGAAACAACAATGTATGAAAGACGGTTTTTGAACTAAAGAAATTTGTAAACGAGCGGCGATGAGGACAATGAGTGATTATGAGAAATTTTCCCATTGAATAGCGAAGTGTATGATTTCAGGCTATTAGAGAAGCCAATAGGGTAGACTAGACATTAATGATGGTGTCACTACACCCCCTGCCATACGCCATCGGTGGCTCGCGGGGTATGAATATAAACCAAAATAATTCACCCCATTCCCATTCATATCTGCAAGTGTATTCCACTTTATCGCGAAATGAATAGTGTAATCAAGACTGTGTAGAAATAGTCCAAATTGAACGCAGCTTTAATTACCAGGTGAAAATGAATAGTAAACACGCGATATCGCAGTCGGATCGTGAAGCTCCCAATAGCGTCGGAACCTCGCTGCCATCAACAACATCCACCATCCCTACCATCGAAGAACGCCTTCCTACTCCACCAGCGCGAGAAACACATGAAAGAACGAAACGTCGATAACGTGAAAGACGACCGAATCCAGCAGGTCCGAACAGGTACCATCACGCGGCCATTCAAGGGAACATGTACACACTTCGCCAACCACCGGAGGAGAGGGGGGGTTCTAGTGAATGAACCTTCCTCACCTACCATCGATGACGCGGCTGTCTGCCAGGAAAGCGGGAAGCGGCACCACGCTCCTCTCCTGGAACAGCATCACAGCTCAACGGATTCCTTTACAGCGTTGAGGACGAGGACGCAACCTCACGGACTCCATGCCCTCCGATGGTCCATGGCTGTAACCCAGCTGAGGGAGATGCGACCCCCTCTTGTGCCCAGTGCATCAACTACTCCGAGCCCGTCTCTCTCGCGGGACCGGGACTCTAACGGAGGATCCTCCGCGCAGGCTCACGCACTCCGTTCCTCCC
Source organism: Pachydiplax longipennis (assembly GCA_036926295.1). Classification (NCBI taxonomy): domain Eukaryota; kingdom Metazoa; phylum Arthropoda; class Insecta; order Odonata; family Libellulidae; genus Pachydiplax; species Pachydiplax longipennis. The sequence goes on along the minus strand of JAVFKF010000004.1, from coordinate 34,469,635 downwards.
CACCGACCCCAGCAAAGAATGGTACCCAGCACCCCTCTCCGTTCACCCTCCGTAGCTGGATCGAATTCGCTCTCCTCTTTCTCCCTCATCCGAGCTTCTCTTCTTGTGTTTCCTCTCTCCACTTAGACACCTGGTCCTTTCCCAGTTGTGTTCCACCATCTCCCTTCCCTCTCTCTCTCTCTCTTTCTCTTTGTTTCTTTCGCTACCTTCGCTCCCTCTCCACTCCTTTCTCTTTCCCTCGGTCCCTCTCTCATTCCCCCTTTATTTATCTCACCTCTGTGCCCAGGGCCTTACAGAGATTAGCCCGGGACTGGGCCTGTGACACCGTTGCTCATCTGGAGAGGTTCAGTATTTTCGATAGCTAATTAGGTAAAATTTTGAATGTACACCTAACCCACGATCAAAGTTTTATTCGTAAATAAATCTTACGTTCTGCGTTCAGTTTTTAAATTACACTAATAAATCAATTGATACATTACGCAAAAGCTGTACTTTATTTAAAGGGAAAATATCAAACATCTTCAACCAAACTCTCATTGTCCATGATTTCCATCAAATAATTTTATGTAATTAAACAAGTAGGAATGCATTGGAAGAATATTGTATCCTCTTTAATTTAAAAGATATCGCATGGCCGTTGTAAATTATAGTAGATGTTTCAATATACATAGGCCTCGATTTGTAAGGCAGGATCCGCAAAATTGTCGTGCCAATCAAATTTTTATACGAAGAAGGTTAATTCCCTCAAAATTTTGAAAATGCTGAGTAATATTAAGTTTTATATCTACCAATACTTTAACTTGATTAGAGCGGCCAACAGATTGCGGCAATACTTTGTTTTGCACGATGATAAAGTGTATATTCGAGCAGTTCAATTAACTTATATTGTTGCTGATTTTATGCATCTAATTTTTAAGTCTTTTATTGATTTGTAATCCCAGTATATAAATTAATTAAATAGTAACCTCTTGTGGGAGAAAATGGCAGCGACTGTGAAGATGATATTACGAAATATTTCTAGGTTTCTTTGGATTGTTATATTTGTAGGTTTGAACACTGTAAAGGTCCAACCAAACTTTTTATGTTAAAATATTCACAACACCTGCTTTTAATTTTTCACATCTCCAACTTGTGCTCAATCATTACTTTTGTTTTTATTCCTTAAAAATGATTATCCCAACTTTTTTTAATCATACAGAGCACTTTACTTATTTAGCAGCATTTATAACATATTTATTACGAAATTCGAAATAGTGTGGCATCTAAGCAATAGATGTGAAGCTGTCTATGAAATTGCCAAAATTTCACGTTTTTCTTTCTAGCTCGGAAGAGCACTTTTCATGATGGGAGACTGAATATTTTACGAGGGCTCGATAAAAGTAATCCGCAAGGGATTTATGCAACTATTTCCTCTCCATGGGATATCTCGTATTTGTCTAAAATCTATGCCTCTGTCAGTCGATGGCAGATGGTCTTCTAAATTTAAATAACTTCGAGTTTCATAGCCTGAATCTTTTAGTATCTTTTTGCAAGGATTGGATTTATTGACTGAAATCACTACTGTCCTTGTATTTAGAAAAAACGAACTGATATATTCCTCCTAATAAGGAAAATTTACTCAGTTATCTCAACGATATCATTGCCTTGACAGAAGACAGGATTCACGTGCATAATCTAAATGAATGGCACCTGTCTTTGGATTTGTCGAAGGTCAACTTGAAAGCCATTTTGATAAATTACTTAATACGAAAAATTTCGTATTTCACTCTGCAGGCTTTGAAGATTATATGGAAAGCACAAGAAGAATTTACATTTACATTAGAAGAATCTTTGGATGCATATTGTGATTGGAACAGAAGTAGCAATAATTGCTGATTCTTAGTAATAGCGTTGTTACTTTTCCTCCGAGAGATTCACCAAATACTGCATGAGAAACAACAGAGAAGAGAAATGGACTACGAGACAACATCTACTTGAAGCTTCTGGTTCCTCATATTCAACTTTGACTAATGAAAGATTGTGTTGAGCAATGAAAAAGGAAGGAGAAGGGATCTAGTATCCAAGGAAAATTTTTCCACGACTTAGTGTTGCCAGTACTTAGTATTTATCGTGAAAGGTTTCCGTGAAAAGCGTGTGGAGAGTAAGCGTATACATGGTCCGTTGAAATTGAGTATTTTTCATAAATAAATAAACCGTATCATAAATATATTAGTGGATAATCTTGTGAAAAATTTAATGAATTTTAGATCTCGACTATCCATTTGCTTCATTCACCCCTGAACCTCTTGCAGAACTTGAGTTAAATCGGTGAAAAAATTTATTGGCCTGTTTTATTATTATTTTTAGTTGCAACTGCCCGATCTATGAGTGTAAAAATTAAAACGCTGCGAACAAAAAATGTTCCTACAAAACGCAAATATATAATTCATAGTGTGAAAACATCACAACACTCTATGTCTCAGACTTTTAAATGTATACATACCTTATAATTTATATTTTATTATAATATATAATTTTTATATTCCCAACTATTTTTCATTTCTTATACTCTAACATTCTCGTTCCATGTTACCCCTAAGTATTTAATGATGTCTCCGTTCCATCGGTCCTTTGGTCTTCTAAGCCTCTCATGGTGTCGATCGAGAAGTGCTAATGTCCAACGGTTGTCGTTTCTTCTTACCACATGTACTCCCTTTTCCATTACGTTTACTTTATTTTATCAGTGATGTTTCACTCTTGTTACTATTCTTCCTATGGATTGTGTTATCAATCTCTTCCTGTGACTCCCAAAACACAAAGTTCCATACTTCTTTGCATTGTCTGAAGACGCTGGATTATTACTGAGTTTAATACCCAAGTGTCACTTCCATTGGTCAAGACATAAATCGCATTGTCATGTTTATGTATCCAAATTGAAAAAGTGAGCCCTATTCTAGGGTTATTTTCATGGCACCCTATTAAGCAGAGTATCATCAGTAATATTTCCTCCTTTTTCGCTTTATGTAGTACCTCGAATTGTCATGTATGTGTAACCAAATTGAAAAAGTGAGCATATTATATCCTAATCTAGAGTAATTCTCTGTAGTGCCCTATTAAGAAGAGTAGCAACAGTAATATTTCCTCCTTATTCGCTTTACGTATCTCGCTCCTTTATTCAACCGACTGCTTTCCGTTCATTACTTTCGCGTTTCCCCTCCCCAGTCGCTGCCTTCATTCAGCGAGTCGACGCAGGTCCCATGCGCAAAAAAAACGGTTCTCTCTGGATTCGTTACGGCTGAGGGCCATTGTCCAACAGTTGCCTGGAGGCAATTAAACAGCTCTCGTCGTATCGACAGATGACGCTTTTGTATCTGAGAAAAGGCAGTCTACCTCGCTACGTTAATAAGCTATCCAATAAGACGACTTGCATTCCCCATCATTCCGATGCCACCGTTGTGCCCACAGTGGTACCTTTACTGAAATATACAGTGGTGTAAACAAAAATCCGATATTTCGCTGCGATGTCTATGCTGAAAGCCAGTGAGTAAGAGTTCTCTCTTGCGACTTTATCATTCCTTGAATTTGAGTTGATTAATAAATGAACGAGGATGTGTGAAAAATGATGAAAGGCGAATCGGTACTAATTTAAAGATGGAAAACTCAGAGGTACTTATACTTTGTTTTCAGCCTCAGTGATGACTTCAGATGAGAATAAAATCGAATATAACCTAACCGATGAACTATTTATATCAGCAAATGAATTCGTTTTTCAGAACGATTTAGATGATGCACCATTTGATTGCATGAAATACCCCACTCAGGTGCGGTTTGATGGTATTTCATGTGGCCTAATGTTTCTGATATTGCATGTATTATACGGCAGAAACATATTACAAGAGTAGTAGTATTGTTAATAGTGCTTCGGAAGCGTGGGTCATTCCGCAAGGTGGCTCCTACCGGGAATCGAACCCGGGACCGCTTTCGCCGCCGTCGAACGCGCTGTCCAAATGACCATCCGGGAGCCCCACATATTCGAAGAATACATAGTGAAAGGTTCAAAAGCTAGATGTCCATGTAACCGATAAAAATGAAAATAAGTGTATTCCTTATACAAATTTATCTGAACGAACTTGCTTTGAACCCAGAAAAGTTGTGAGTGAACTTCTTTTCTTGTCTTGGAAAACACGCACGCAAAGTTTGACATTAATCAAGCAAGTGGTGCGAACTCGAACCTGAGAAAATGCAGAAAAAAATCCACAGCATTTCTGCTTTGTATGTATGTACATTGAGAGATATATATCCTATGTCTTTGACTTCCGTCAGAAATACATAGAAGGTATCTCTCAACAAAATTTTCACGCATTTTTCGGACGAGATAGATGTATGGAATTTATTTAGGGATTCATTAGAGGGAAACCGACCTAACGCATGTAGATATTTTTATGACAAAATTATTCATGTTTCGACTCTAGATGAGTCGAAAAATTCTCTCAAATGAAATCCAGATGATTTTCATAGTGATCGATTGCAGATTTTCTTTCTTCTGCAGAATTAAATTAGAATTAATGGTCCAACGAAATCAAGTTTAGTAAAAAGGGAAATTGAATCAATATTCTTATATCGGTTGTGGGGTTATTTTGTATTCGAAACTGCGACTGCAAAGGCAAACAAAAAATTATACAATTTAACGATTAAAACACCCTCCCTATGACGACAAAGGCAATGGTTGAATTCAAGCTAATGCATTTTCCCAAAAGAATATTCGAAGACTTGGTACTCCTATAGAATGAATGGCAAAAAACGATGGCTTTGAAAATGAGGAAATTCTTTGTGATTGCGATATTTGCAAGGTAATGTGGGAACACGTGAAAAGAATTTCTCGCCATTTATCCACTTCGTTGATTGTCATCCCTTCGAGACTGAAGCTCCCCGATTGCCAATAAGGTTTAACCCCGAATCAATTCAAGATAACATAAATTATATCTTATTTCTGGAAAAACTTGACCAGAAAACTTGTTCAGGCCCCAAAATTGGAAGTACTAGTTCTTCGCAGATAGTTAAAGCTACATTATAAGAACAAGTGAATTGATAAAATTTGAATATATACGGATTTGGCTCTTGCAATTCTTATCGAAAAGTCGGTTTATTTATCGACGTTGTAAATTTTCGCGAAATCTTATTTCAGATTCACCTTCACAAAGTTTCGAAGAATGCTATGATATTAGTCGGTGCAAACCTACGTTTGTTTGTACTACTTTACTCTCGTAAAAATATACATAAGTACAACAAGCTAGGGAAATACTTCGAACTTTCTGTATTTCCCTTTAAATTATTGAACCTTTTCGACACGCAGAAGGCGGTTTGCAGAGTATTAATGTAGACGTAGATATAAAATTATTCTAAGAAAATTTATAACAGTAATGTAGCTGTTTTATTACCAATAAAATAAAGCCTTACCTAACTTTAGAATTAAAATTACTATGCTGATTCAAATAGATGTTGTAATGGCTTAAGCAACTGGAAGAGATATCACGGTTGATATAAAAGAAAGTTTAGCGCATATCCTATCCTAACAAACCCCAGGTCTACATAAGCCTAACCTGCATATACATGTATTTCATCTTTTAGGACTGTAGAACATTTTACTTGACCGTTAGAATCTTCGATCATGTAGGACAATAAAATGGGATTATTTTATCATAATGTGACTCTCACACTAGCTCTTGAATGCAATAAAGACGTAAAGAAATATAAGAATGGGCATTTTCGGTACATGTGACCCTCTTAAACACGTTGATTCTCAACCCCTGAAGAATGTCAACAAATCTGCTTCCAAGCATCTCACTAATTAAATTCTCGGGAAGGGGCAGTAAAGATTACGACAACGGTTAGATAAAACTAGAGTGTAAAGATTCACGTGAACCCTCTTTGTATCTCTCAGTGGTGACTTTATTGTGATGTCATCATACCATGTGCACATCCCTTTGGGTTTAGGAAAAGACAAGGAAATACTGTCCGCTTCGATCTTACAATATCTGATTATGAATTGATAACTCTGTATATTATAATTAATGCTGAAGAAACCCCTTCGAGAACAGATGTATTCAGTGTATTTCACTGAACCTTTTAATAAACGTTTCCCACTCAGTAAGGACGAAGCAACAACTCATGTTTTGAAGATCTTAGATATATTTAAAGAATTTCATTATAAAAAATTATTGCAAGTCTCAAATATTTTTTAAATATCGAAGCGAGCATATTTCTGCGAAATTCACTTCAAATATGTCCTCAAGAGCAGAGTATTAAGAAACAGTTCAAGTTTGGACCAATACTTTATGAAGTTATGACGCGAAGTATACCCACAACTTAGAATACTTTGCATTTATACATATAATCGATATGGTTCAGCATTAATTGGTAGAGGGTAATAGAGTAAGAGAGAAAATAATTTGTAATTTCCACATCTTCAGGTGAAGATGACTTGGCTTGGATGATATCAATTGAATAAATATAAATGTAGACGAGTCAGTTTTATTTCTCGAGGTCAGTCTTATACATAACTTGAACTAAAGCACACATATCCGAAAATCTGCTGTAAAGTAATTAAAAAGCTCGGTTTTAAAATGAGCATTGTCGATGGACACGATGAAATGGTTAGAGAGCGACGTTATTTCGCTTTGATAAAGCCCCATCTGGAAAATGCGGCAAGTACATGTGATCTCGTGGACGAAACGTGTACATCCCGCGAGCTCGAGAAAGTGCACCGCAAGACCTTTTGTTGAATTATTCTATGAAAAAGCAAACAGAAAATGCTCTCAGACTACAGATGGGAAATCGCGAAAGAAAGGATAATAAGAGCTAGGCTGCCACTACTCGATGGATTCGGAGAGGAAAGATCGCGGAAGACTCAATGGTAATATATGATCTTCTGCTTTTTACAATAGCCGATAGAGTGAGCGCAACGTATAAAGAAATAGATGCTAAGGATATGCGTTTCAAGGATTCGTTTTTTACGCAAAACGCATATGATAACAACAAGCTAAAGAAGTAAAGATAATTAACGCAGCTGAAAATAAATTGAGCTTTTAATTTAATTTGACCGAAAAGATAGCGAAGTCATAATCAACTGCAATAAAAAATACTCTCCTAAGGTCGGCGTTTCAGGTCATTATCATAAAATTCTGAGTTTGTGAAGTATCTCTCAGATTTACTTACCTTAGGTCTGACAAGTTAATTGAATGATAATCAACTTAAGAAAATTACATAGGATATCATGCCAATGCTTTATTTAGATTATTGTTTAAATTTTCTGCATATATGCAGTGTTTAAGTTTATCTCTTTTACTAACTTTTCTTTAATCTAATTTAATTCTTTAACTTTCCTTAACCAACTCCTTAGCTTTAGTTAAGGAAAGATTAGCAATACCAGTTTACATGGGCTAAATTTCCGTTGCCATGGTATCGATACAACACATGAAAAACAAGAATTGGGAATAAAAATGAATAAGAATAAAAATAAATAAAGAGAATCTACTTGCTGAGTACTTTTACCGGGCCTTCGCAAGATAGTGGAGGTTCATTGTGAAAATAATGTGATTTGATAGTGTGTTCGGGCGAGAGTTTTCCTATGTATTTGGTTATTCATGAAAATCTGACATACTTTTTGCTATGCTGCGGTTTGTTTTTGGTGATTTGTTAATGGATGCTGGTGTACAGTAGTTTTAGATTTAGATGAGTTGTGCTTTGATAACTGCGTATAAAGTAATGCGATGTTTACGACATACGATAACGATAAATAGAGATATATTGGTATTGATGATAATGATTTTAATGCCTGTTCCATTATTCAAAGAGGTTGCAAAGCAAGTGATAGAAGAGTTGTGAGAGTACTCATCTGATGAAAGGTCTAAAACCCAAATAAACCTATAATTCATTAATTTCTCACTTGTTAATGCAAAATACCAGATAACTATGTTTCGTGGAGAATTTTTTCATAAATATTTGCATTCAGTGCATAAAAGCTAACGCTAACTTAATTATGTCAATGTTACCGAACCCTTGCTAGCGAGCGTAATTAACGTCCGATGGCAAAAGAACTTGTAATTTTAAATTTCCCTGAATCACAATTATAAAATGTAGTTGATGTGAATATTTCAGCATCAGTTATTATCTTATTCCCAAAGCTAAGACAGTTACGATTAATGGAGATGACTATCGCCTTCTACCTCTTGAAATTAGATTTAGTAGTAAACTAGAAGTAGATTAATTCAAAGAGTTTAATGTCTTGACCTTAAGACAGTTATATGTATAAAATGTGGTTAAAATGCAAAGAGGAAAATACACTCCATTGAAAACAAACCAATATACATATGCCACTAGAGAGAAAACCTAAAAACGCAGCATTACCTTATTGCAAAAAAGTAGAACACAGTTAAAGTTCTCCTATTTGGTAATTCAGATCTACAATTTATGCCCAAGAATAATAAAAGACTAGTTGGATAAAAGAAATAATCTTACTAATAAAGATAAGGTTATTATTCAAAGCTGGGTATAGGAACGTATCTTTTTTGAAAACCCAATAAAAAGGTTCTATAGAATGAATGTTATACCTCATTTCTAAAGCCTTATGTATATACCTTTAGATTATAAATACCTTCTAGATTAAAATTATTGTTTCATGTTTAAATTATATATTTATCTTCTTCGTGTTCATATTCAAACTATATGTAAATCACAAGACAACAATGCAAAAGTATAAACCAATGTTATGTAAGAACTGTTCTTTGTTATTTAGTTTTTGTAATGTATTTCTTATGCAATCATTGAATTTAAATTTTAACATTAGATAGTCGGATAAGATCTAATTATGTAATCTTTTGGCTATCTCAAGCATTATACATACTGTTTTATGTTTATTTTATCTATATTTTTGCGAATGGTATTTTTGTATATGATGATTGATTGAATATTGAAATTTAAATGATGGTGAAGAACAATTTATCAAATTCTTCGCAATGCTGTCGTATCCAGAACTTCAAGAAAACGTTTTACTAATATGCAAATCTTCAAGTGTAGAACTACTCTAGAGTACTGCAAAGATATAAACGGAAACCCAAGAGTGTTGAAAAATGTGCATAGTTATTCCATAGGAGGTCAATCGATAGATGATGGTCATCTTATGATCGCGTATTTCGTAACTGCAAGTAAAATGAAATCATTTTAATAACTGTCTAGCGCCCAGTACAAGAAGATTCACAATTTTCCCAATTACATATCTTTCCCTATTTTCTTCTCATTCTCAAGAACTCATCAAATTAATCCCTCTCAAAACTTTCTCAAAAATAATTCTGCAAAAATCCAGTAATGTTATCATCTAGACATGCCCATTTATGTATTTTAACCTATCTGATCCTTTTATTTACGTTTAATTTTAAATTTTATTCTTAATCGTTTTCCATTGATTTTATACTAAATCCTTAATTATATTTTATGATCGGCCTAAATCTTCTTTATTTATCTAATCACTTTGATGCAAATTCATTCATAGCCTAAAATTATTCATAGGTCGATATGATGCGACGCATGATTGATTTCTGATTTACACGTTACTTTTAAGCCCAGTAAATCTAATCTTTGTCCTTTTAACGTTTCTTCGTAGTTGGAGGAATGAGAGCAAGGAAATGGTAGGGGAAGAAAGATAAGATACAAACTATTCTGCATTCCCTTCCGAGCACCGCCAGCGTCTCAATTAGAAGCGAATTCAGTCTCGCAGCCAATCCAACTTCGATGGCCGTTCTCATCGTCCTCTCTTCGAAGGCGTTTTTCGAAATTTTTTGAGAGGAAATTGGTAGACGATTTTGCGAATACGAATGTTTCAAGACTATATTCCAATGAAGATCCTTAAACCGAGGAGAAGCACTCTCAAGCTACTAATCACGGGGCTCCTCTTCAGCACCTTTGCCTCCTTGATGATCATCCACCTTAGTCAGCATCGACGACCGATTGATTTGCTAAGATTCAATTTAATTTTCGGAAGAGGAAGTGGGGAACAAATTGTGCTGTACAATTCTGCCGAAGGGATAAGGCTAGATGAGTACGATTATTCCATGAAATACAAGGTAAGCGTTAGTAAACCTCGATGACTAAAGGTTTCTAATTATTTTTCTAATTGTCATAATTTTCTGATACTATCTAATGAGTCTCTGATGCTGATTAATCTCCAATAATCATCAGCCTTAAATTCATCATTGAAATATTAACGAAGTAGATTTAAAATAAATACCAGCATCTACAAATTTAAAGTCCTTTACGGTATACGTGTATAACTATAACAGACGTAGTACACTATAAAGACATAGTGAGAAAGTATATATAAACTATATCTTCGTAATCGCTGTGTTTGTCTCGACATAAGTAATTCAAAAAACCTATCCTTAAATACTATTTGCATAGTGTCCATCCGTCCCCCTCTAATTCAGTAACGGTTTGATATAGAGATTCGAGACAAAATGCATTTTATTCCTACTAGTTCTAAACCCAAAGGTTTAGATTTATACTCCGCGAGCCGCCAGTGGCGTATGGCAGGGGAAAAAACTTATCATACTTTAATCACTATTTTCTCCGAACTCATCAAATTAATTTCTGTCTTTCTAAAATCTACCTCTGCAATACATCAGTTAAGTTATCATATAGAAAAATAGTCCATTCGTGTATTTCAACTGTTTCTTTTGTTTACTTTTTCATTTTAAACTGTTTTACATTATGTGATTGTATACTTAACCATTATTCATACTTCATTATCGATATCAGTCTTCCTAATTTGTCCCATCCCTTAAAGTAAATTTATTTATACATCTATGAGTATTCTTAAGTCGATGTTCGCATCACTAGATTTTTTGTTCATTTATATATTGCTTTTACGCTCTGCAAACACTGTCCTTATGATCCCATAGGTAATCCCGTTCGCTTTCGTGGGTCCTGAGTGGTCTTCGACTGCTAATACGTCTGTCTGTATCGCCACGCATACTTCCATGAAAAGGATTCACTCCTTGGCAGAGTTCCTGCTGTCGTGGAGGGCTGCAGCTTCAGTGGCATTGTTCGTTTCTGGTCCAGATGTCCAAATCATCGAATTCTTTCTTGGATACCTTCAGTTTTGTTACCCAGAGGCACTTCTCCGGGCATCGATCCATCTGATCCACTCAGTTGAAAGGTTTGTTGTTTTTTTACGTCATTTTTGTTGATAGTAGATGAGTAACTCATCTAATTTTGCGTTTTCACTGTTATTATTAAGCTGTCACCGTTGAGTCCCACATTACCAAGGCGGATCGTTATTTTTGTCACAAATCTTTGTAATCGTAAACTGCATGGATGGTGAGGTAATTGCGGTGAGAAGGTAGGGCCAACGATTGAACTGCTGAAGTGAGATGAACTTGATACTGAAGACAAATTATTAAATGGTCTTCTCTCCTATTCAGTTTCTCTATTTCTTCGATCAATGAGGGTTCCTGATAACTGTTTCATTTAATGTTTTAGTCGTTTTAATTCTAGATTTTTATGATTTAATAATGACGGAGTGTACTGATGGCAGGGTATCGAAGCGGAACCGAACCGAATACCAAAACAGAACCAAAACCCGAAACCGAAAACCGTTATTTATTCCATTACAAATTATCATTCGCTGCAACGCACATTTTTACTTAAGCGTAGTTGGAGGAATGTTTATTAAAGGTGTGACTAAGACCTGCAACTAATCATATCTAGGTTTTATTGAATGCAGTGTTAATGAAAAGCAGTGAGGAGAAATAACAAATTTCCAGAACATGATATGAAAATTGTCAGATGAGAAATTAACGGTTTGACCGTTTTGATATTTGGTTTTCCATTGAACCGGGGAAAAATCCGGAGCGAAAAATATTAAGGTTTGATGCCCTGGATAAAGCTATGTGAATGCCCACCTTTTGAATTGATTTGTCTAAAAACAATACTTTCTGAACAAATGGAGTAAAACCTGGTGAAGGCACTATTCTAAGGACCGAATGAAAACTGTGTGAGAAGCGAAAAAAGCATTGTATAATAGGAATAGCATTATGGCGTTCAGATATCTGCCGGTTCTTCGTTCGCTTGGATATTTCAGATAATCCTTTGTGAGGTACTCTTTCTCAATAACTACGTGAATGTCGAAATTCTAAGTACAAACATTTCACTTGATTAGATAAGATTTAAGAAGATTTCAATTTTGATTAGATTTCAAATTCATTATTAATATGACTAGGATCCCAAGTTTGACTCTTGTTTGGGCGGTTAATCTTGTGCGAAGAAAATGAAGATATCGCGAAGCAAAATCTCTGTTCCACTGTAAAAGCCGATAGTACCTCGGAGATGGATATCGTATTGTCTTAGGGCAGAACGCTAAATCAAAAGGTCGTTCGGCGATGTTTCCTTTCGTCTCAATCTCATGCTGTAAACATACCGAATAAACCACAGTTAAAATGCTGTGTTTGGTGGGTTGGTGACTGATGACTCGGCTGGATGACTAATGAGAGGTTAAATAATAATGACTCGCACAGGAATATTCTCCAATATCGCCATTTAGAGGCAGACGAAAAGAGCAATCGAGTAACTTACTTCCGTTTCGTTCAAGAACAGAGCTCCATTTCGTATGCACTGTTCTCTTTTTAAGAGCTCTTTATCGCGATAAAAACTCTCCCTCCTATCCTTCAGAGTCTATATCCGGTATACAACGCAGTACGAAGTAATATATTCCCTTAACCAAGTCTCAGTTCCTGATATGATATTCGCGCATATACTTCTCGTAAAATTAAGGAATTCCGCCTGTTTAATTACTTGCGATTCTGTAATTCACTACTATCATTTTTAAAACTCGTACCTCGCTCTTTTCATTGGTGGTTCTTATCGAGCTAAACTTCATTGTTTTAAAAGTCAATTATTCCTTCATTCCACGATCGCAAATCGCTCTGTTTTGCAGCCTAAGCTTACTCATGTCCTCTTGCCTATCGCTGTGGTTATTTAGCTCGTTTTTTAACTCGATTTTCTTGTTTAATTTAGATTTTGTCGAAATTAGAAAACACCCATACTCCTAGGCAATCTACGCGCAACTATTCCGACACGTTGGTGTACAGAGTCAGCTAATTTGGAATATACTGCTCTAATTTGTATTCCGTATGATATGCGTGGGTGATTTTCTCTAACTATAATTTTTCATCATATTCCTAGCATTTGTACTTCCAGATTATTTATACTTCCAGAAATTTATACTAGCAGATTTTCTGTGAAATGGGTTGTTCTTATCTACGAAAAGTATACGCGATTTGGATACACTAATCCATAAAGAAAAATTTTACATTTCGCCTGTCAATTAATTAAAAAGGCGAGAAAGAGAATAGCGAAAAACCGATGAACTTAAACTATTTATGCATTATCGATTTCATTTTTAGTAATAGCAAATAAACAGTGGAAACTAACAATTAGTAAAGGGGCTAATTCCCTCTTATCTGCCATATGATAATTAGTCGTAACTATTTAGATTATATTCGTAACCGTTCTCCTATTGTAATTCTTCTATTGTAAAGGTTATTGTCCTTCTAAATTTTAAGAACTCAAAATTGTTTTTCTCTGTCTCAGACCTCCGTTGGAGTCTTCTTCACCGGATAGAAATGAATATGACTGCAGGGTTGATCCCGAAAAACTTATAAATGATTTATTGTCAGCCGCTGAGATGAGTCCGGGCGGGAAAAATGAAACAGAATTTATTTATCCCCAGGCAAGTAAGAAACTTTAATGAGTAAGTATGAACCGCCTAGATGTCGGTTTCCATTCCAAATTGTTCCAAAAATCAAGAAAATCTGGCAGCATATGTATTTTGATGAAAGAAACTAATATACGATACACACCACGCGGCTCTTTTAATACAAAAGGGGTTCGCTTCCTTCGCCCTGTACTAAAAATCCTTTAGTCTCAGTTTTTACGAACGACAGCTGGTTACTTGATTTACAAAAGTGTCAAAACACTAGCATTTCATGTCATTTTGCTGAGTTAATTTTCAAGGGAAAGGAATTCAAATTTATCAAATTTAAAAATAAGAGGAAATAGAATGGGGATTCCCGGGTGCGTAACAGCGCAGCTAAAGTTAGGAGAATACACAAGGGTTAAGCTCGACGCGGTAGACAACTGTACGGTAAGGACATCGAAAAAGGACACTCCTCAAATATTTTCAGTAATGTCATTTCTTTGAAATTTTCTCTGGATATAGATTTACTATATAATCAATATATGTGACGCAAACCTTTTCAGAACATCCTTCGGAACACTGCCATAAGGATGTGTCCCACGGAATGGATAATGACCGTGGATGTCGATATGATGCCTCAGCCTTCGCTTCATCCACGGCTACAGAAATTTTTGGCTCTAAAGGAAAACAACAACTGCAGTGACTGTGCCTTCGTGTTGCCAACTTACGAGGTGAAATTACCCAACGACTCGACGACGTCACTGGGAATGGTGAAGAGATTGCCGGGTACCAAAGAGGACCTACTTGGTTTGATCAAAAGTGAAGCGGCAAGACCATTTCATATCGCCATATTCATGGTGAGTCGACTAAGCTGCCTTACCTCCGGTTTTTTTATTAATTATTTTTTAATATTTTTTTAAATTGTTTTATTATTAATTAAAAATTAATTATTTTTTATTTAGTAACATGCAACTTTTGAGATTCTTCAATCTTCACCATGTTAAAATATTGAAAATCTCTACTTTATAGCATCCTTGGGATAATTTTCAATTCCCAAGCTATATTCCGAGAGTTAATTATACAGTTATATTCACGAAAAACCCTTAAAGGTCAACATTTGTCGTATATGTATAACTATAACTACCAACAAGTAAGAAATTATGTTTGTTTAAAGATAAAATATTTCGTTGGACTGATTTCTGCCAAAGGATTTTAATAAATTCGAGTCAACAGAGAGAATGATTTGATAAGAATACAAAAATGAATCAGTTTTGACAGATTATGCATCAGTCTAATACTATTCCTCATGAGCAACGCTCGGTCCCTATATAGACAACGAATAAAATATCACGCTGTACGTTGTATGCAAATCTCTCCTACAATAATTCCGGCTTTTCAAATTTTAAGTTTCCTTCAATAGTCCTAATTGTGATTTTGCATTTTCCTTCAGAAAAATCAGGCAGCATCAAAGCTGTCGGATTGGGAAAAGCTGCCACCGACACCAAACGATGACATCCATGTTGCCTACGCAGTCAATTACTCATTTTGGTACGAACCCGTTTTTGTGGCTAAACGGGGATTTCCACTTTACGAAGAGAGATTCCTAGGCTTTGGGATGACGAGAAACACGCAGGTAAGAAGTACTAAAGTAATTTTTACTAAGTAGTATTTTTCAGATTTACTCAATAGTCTCGGCCGTGATGTGGTGGAAATAACTAATTGAAAGCTGATGTTTACTTCTCCACATAATGTTTTATTTGCGAACTACCGGTTTCGGTGTTTAACCATCATAAGGTTCAAACAGACTGAATCCTCAAAACGGCGAGGCTTACAAAGTAATTTGGTTAATTATAGACAGATACACAATGTAGAAGAGGAAATTAGCGTACAACAATAACAATCAATTTAGGAGGGGGAGTGGGAGGGGAAATTCACTGGTGACTATGGGATGGGGGAGAGGGCGGATTCCAAGATGGGGGAGGGAGATACAAAAAGATACTCGTTAGTAAGGAAACAATTGGGGTAGGAGAGGTGGGAGAACTAGTCTGTTCGAACCTGATGATGGTTATACACCGAAACCGGTAGTTCGCAAATAAAACATTATGTGGAAAAGTAAACATCAGCTTTCAAATTTTTCAGATTTGTTCACAAACTTGAGGTTTTCATGTTCACACACGAAGTACTGAAATTGTTAGGTATTCAAACCATGATATTGCTCCCGATCGAAGTTTGTGTCATGATTACTAAACCTTTCACAAAGGGTTAAAGAGATATTCCTTAAAAGGCTTACATCCGAGTCCATCTGTCTCATGTGATCCATGAATTAAGAATTCAAAACTATTCATTCAAAATATGTTTTCGATTTACTAAGAAATTATTCTTCTCGTATTAGCAATGATTTTTAGATACATCAAATTTAAATAATAGCTTTCATTATGTGATTAGTATATCTTATCTTGTGATATATATCAGTATTTCATATCTTATCATATATTATGTGATCAGTACATCATAGATGTAGATGCATTATTATACTCCAAAGATTATTATTACAATTCCTGAAAGCATATAGATTCAAGGATTATTGTTGACCTCTCTACAGGTATTAAAAAAGGAAAAAAGTAAATTCGACTAAATTAAAGTTTATTCAAGGCTATGTAAACGGATAATATATGATTTCATATCTCGTAAACATCTTTAGTGAAAGAAACAACTGGCGAGGTTCATTATGTCCAAAAATAACCAAATAAAATAATTATTCAAGAAGATAAAATCCAGGAATCTTAAATACCCTCCCCTATGAAATCGTTAAATAAATCCACAGCAAGCATTTCTAAACATTACGTTTTTGGTAATCAAATACATATTTTACAAATAGCTCCGCTGCAGCAGGAGCTAAGTATGACTAGTATTTAAAACACATTTCTATTCATTCATGCCCGAATTTTAAACTAAATGCTTAAAGTTCTCACTAATATCCATTAGAAGTAGAATCAATTCGGGGCGTCTTGCTGCATAAAAAATGACCGTGGGTTATTATACGTATTATATACATTCATAAGAGCAGATTATAATTGTACGGTAAAATATCATCGGATGGACATGCATGATAAATGATAGAGAAAATAATTAAATTCCTCTAAATCCACCAGGACATAAGGTGACCTGCACCTTCACTCTCGTTCCATTTTTTGCACTCTGTTGAGAAATTAAAGTAGACATCCCAATTGGTGGTCTAGTGAATGAAGTCTGTCATCATTCCTGCATCTGAATTTCAGGCTTATGAAATGTTTCTCTCCGGCTACAAATTCAAACTCCTCGACAACGTATTCCTGACACACTGGGGTTTACAGGGGATAAAGGATAGACCAGAGTGGAGAAACAAGCAGACTAATGCGAATTACAATCTCTTCAAGAAGTGGCTTCTCGAAAAGACGATCAGATACGACGCAGATCCTTTGGATATGATCAAAAAAATCAACGTTGATCAAAGTAATAGGAAATTCAAGGTAACAATAAATAACACAACGGTAACAATAAATAACACAACGGATAAAAAGAAAGAATTGAAGAACTCTTAGCAATGTATTTCCACCTAGAGCTCGAACCAACTTTTTTGGTCTGAATGGCATAGGTTGGATGAATCGAAATTAAAATTGAAATCGATTTAATTATCCCTGCGTTGCTAACATAGCTTCGCGCCATTCACCTGTGTTAGTGTGTTTTCTCTAAAATTTTTATTGCAGTCAAACATCGATTCCATGCAGCAATCTTAAAATCCGTTCTTTTTACAAATCGGAAGGATACTTCCGTATGACTCTTCGGAATATATCGCGAATCCTATCTATCTCTCCCAAACGTATCCTTCCATCTCCTTGTAAATGCTTCTCGATGACAGACTATTCTTCGAGAGCTGGGAAAGCAAGGATCTAGCAACAGATTCAGACTAGAGGAGACTAAATACTTGCTTTCGGAACGTAGATCCGTTTCAGAAGTGATATTATTTTTGGGATTTCGATAATTTTGTCGATCTCTTATTACCGTTAAAGGGAATATGTCGAAGCAAAGTCGAAGTTTCATAGGGCCAAATAGATTCCTATAAAGATTTGCAGGTTGTAGTCAGTCTACCTCACTACATTTGAATGATGAAGGGTCATTCAAAAAGATTATATCTCTTCAAATATTTTCGCTTTAATAACGAAAATCTATTTTTTTAATTGTCAATAAATTACATAGATGTAGTTATTCTTGTTGTAATTTAAAATTTTAGCATGTTATATGTGTTGTAATTTCAGTTATGTGTCACAATATGGTGCGGAGTATAGAGTGAGATTCTGACATTTTTGTATGTCAATGATTGTATTACAGTGTTGTATGAAACCAAATAAATTATTTATCATAAAATTTTCTTATTAATACAAATTACTTATACACTTTGTGTTTTTGGTTCACCATCCCCTAAATCGTAAACCAAATGTTTCCTCAATAAAATACGTTCTTATTTCTACAGACCCTGCATCCTTTTTGATTGATATTATGAATTAATGTTGATTCTTCGAAATTCGACGGATATTTTTATTATTTGTTTTAAACCGAGCACATATTTTAACTTTACATACTATATTTCGACAAGATTTCTCTTTTTCCAAGTGGTTTATAAAGCTTAAGTAGTGAAATTCGAGCACAATTCTAGGAAGAGTACTGGCTATTGGTCTGCTCAGAGTTGGTTTAAGAGACAGGAGGTCCGTGGGCCACGGATAGGAAGGACACGGTGTATTTTAGTGACAGCAGTCATACTATGAAACCTCCATCTACAAGACAAGGGTTTCTAAAATGTATGTACTTTCTGAGTGATCTATTTCCGTGAGAACGTCAATGCATTCAAGCTGTAGTAATTGTACAATATTTAAAAGAAATCTAATCATGTGTCTTTTAGTTTACTTCAATTTTCACAAAAGATAAAAGTAATATTTATATGAAGAGAATGGACATTCATTACCATGCTGAAAGACATGCATTATTTTTATTTCACATTTCCTTGCAGAGGAAAAGTTATGACTGTTTCATTGTGTTTTCGCAATTTCTTAGAAAGTTTTTCGTTTAGTATCTTCTCTGATGCTGTTTTCCCAGAATGTGCAAAATGATAACTTAGCAAGGAAATATTTCATCCGATATCTTACTCTTTATTCTGTGAATATCCTGTTCATAATCGTAAGATATGTATACAGTACGAAGTAGAGTCAATTCTGAATAAATTGTTGCTTTACACTTAAAAGCATTCCTTTTACTGGAAATATAATTTAAATATGGAATTATAAATCACATGGAATTTAACTTAAAGCTGAAATTTCTCTGTCTCTGATACTGTGCACGCACATCCCTTGAGAAGAAGTTTGTGGAAATACAAGTGTGATCTCATTAACTCTTCCCTGCTGATACCCGTGCTTCCATGAACAACCTGTGGAAGTCTTTTACGGTCGCTTTCGATGACTTTAATTAAATGTTTATGTTGCCATCTTATGTTTATTCTTTGAATGTTTCAAATGTACTAATGCTATTTTTGAAATGTAAGTGTCATTTTGGAATAAAATTACATTCTATGTAACTTTTTTACTTATTGTAACCACAGAGATATGCATGTATACTTTGCTGCGATTCTAAAATATTGGACTCATCTTCGGTAATGGAAGACTTAGCTCCATATTAAAGTCCAAGCTGAAGACTGCCTCTTACAAAACTATTCCAACTAACGAATTACTCTTTCCATGTTTATCAGGTACCTTTCTCAGAGAAAAACTGAGTTTTTGTATCGATATTCAAAGTTCGTAATTTGGTTCAAACGGACTATTGCATGAGGGACATGCAACCTCCTTAAGCTGACCATACGTCCCGCTTTTGACAGAACAGTCCCGTTTTCAGTAGAGATAAAGTAATCATCGTTCTAATCTATCTATCTCCTATGCCACTATCTTCCGTATATGCAAAGCGAAAATTCTGTGGGTTTGTATGCTTGGATGTTTGTATGTATGTTTGTTTTACATTGGAGTCCACATTGTATGTACGATTCGCGTCAAACTGTATACTTGTCCTCTGAGAACAGGAAGGTAATACTGTTACTAGTATATTAGGTAATTTTGCTATCTTCGAAGCAAAATCACTAAGATAGATATCCATAAAGTAAACTTTTTTTATCGGCTGCAGACATTGAGTTATCAGTTAAAATTCGATAAGTACGTAATCGCAATGCCTTGGCTAATCTCACGTGTATTTTCGTCGGACACTAAAATATGCAGGATATTGTATTTAGAGAGGAATATTTCCTCCCTGGAAATATGAACACATTAGTCTCACATTTATATCATATCAGACAATCATATTCGACATCATTATTCAGACAAATTCGGAAACAATAAAGTGTGGAAAGAAATAACGTATCTCAATATATATTTTATGGTAAAGCTAAAATCATTTTAAATCGATTTTATCGAATTTTATGAGTTGGTAGTCACCAACTAATAGCTGGCAGCATCTTAATCCATTCTATTGCCTTTGAACCATTTTCATTTTACAACTTTGAATCTACCTTAATATACTAAGTGTAAATTTTTCATTCATAATGGGAAGAAATTAAAATTTGACCGGATTTTCTCTCGATCCCAGCTCTTGAACTAAATGCATGGTAAAAGTGCCGCTTATAACGTTCTGTTGTCATTTATAACGCGGATTTTTCAAAACTGTAACTGATTCTCCGCCTCATTCGATACATCGAAAATTGTTTACCTCATCCTTCCCTAATTGTCCATCTGGTAGAAATCTTCATTGTGAAGTAAAAAATTGCCAAAATTAACTAACAGAAGAAGACGCTCTCTCTGTCCAAAAAGCAGACTATTCTTTAAAAAATGACAAGATGGGTAGATGGACACTTGTTGGCTAGGTTAGGTCAATGCAGGTCTCTCTTCCACCCCACTTCGCCTGTCATTATAATATATACAAATATTGAGATAAACAAAGGAGTACTGTGTGGAAACAGATCTAATAAAGAAAATTTTAAAAAGAAAAATCAAATTGCACGGTTTTAAAGCGCAAAAATGGCAAGTTTAAAAGATACGAATGATCACAAATAGAATAAAATTCGAGATAACTACTTTGGAGATAACAATAAGAAGATAAATTAATCTAAAGAGCATGGTTAAATCCCATAAAATTGTTTGCTATCTTGTTGTTTTAAATTGTTGTTAGGTAACATCGGAAACATACGGATAAAAGTACTAAAGTGATAAACCAATTATAGTTGATCAATAACTAATGGAAATTTATAGGAATATGCAAGAATTTTTTATAAGTAGAAGAAGAGTTGAAAAAACCAGGATTTCAAGCTGAAACTATTGAAAGACATTAGGATTCCAAATTGAAAATAATAGCCGAAAATTATATTAAACTGAGAACCAAAACTGTGTTAACCTTTAACTAATTCGAGGCCCCCTACCTCGCCTTAATACAGAGTTAATGGATTCATTCGTTCGAGACCGTACTCCTGAAATGAATGAAATGATGAAAGATCTATGTTTGTTTTATGAATTGCACCTGCGTTAAGAGGCATTCGCAAGGTTACAAATGTTTTTTGCTGATGCAGCTAGAGTAGCATGTTTTCTTAAGTACGAAGCGTCACAGTTAGGTCAGTTGCAGGCAATAAGAGCTATGTTCGCGCCCTCTAAGAAAACGGAGCGTCTCTTGAAAGGTGCTAATAATACCGGATACTATTCCAGGTTAGTATATTATCTTAGCGAGTCGTAATCCTTAAATTTAATTTCTACATATCTGTGATCGGTGGCCAACACTTTTCTCCCTTCACACTCCATCAAAACCTATCAATGACATTCCATTTTAAAGAGAAAGTATTTGATTCCGTCTAAAAATGTACCGACAAGTGATAACTGCAGTATTCGGTCAAAAAATCGAGTTAAAATTTGAATTTGATTATGGAGTTTTGTTACTCGATGTGTAGACGTTGGTATCTAACGATACAAACGAGGTATATTGACACTGACACTAATACAAAATATGAAAGTGTGTTTTTTGAATGTTTAAATGTTTGTGTATTCGTTTGAAGTGATTGGAATGTTTTCCTGAAATTTATTTGGGTAAGGAAATAGAGTATCAGTGTCCGTCTAGAAAAATTTTGCATAGGGCAACTAGTCTAGTGGATTCACGGCGAATTCAAGACTATAAGATTTCAATACTGCAGAAAAATTATCTAGAATAACTCATTTTCCTTTGGTAATAAATGTATCCTTAACATCATGACACGATGTTCTTCATGATACGGACTGAAATTATCAGAGCTTGAGAGGCTTAATTCTTTGAAAATTTTCAACAATATATCAAGACTTTCTAAGTTTCTATTCATAGCCTTATTAATTTGCGGCAGAAAATGATGGATTGCTAATCGAATATGCAATGTAAATCACGTCTTTTTTTTAGAGAGATATTTTGAGTTTGGTTTTTATGTATACGTATAACTAACGTACAAAAAGAGAACTTATGGTAGAGAAATATAAGTTGGGTTCTAAAAACTCATACATTTCGCACAAATTTTTGAAATCACAACAGATCCTAGAGATACTATCACAATCATTCAAATTACTTGTCATCAGTCCTTCACCTTTAACAGAAAACTATAATAATAATATAATAATTTATCCTTTAATATTCCTTCGACATCTTTAGCCACGGACCTGTCTGAACGTCTTCCTTGCCAAGTCTTTACCCAAGAATTGAAAACGAATTTTCTTTCTAACGCTTGGTGAATTTTTCTCTATTCCTTTACTAGATCATCATTGGAGAAGGCAGTTCAAGAAAGAAGTAGCCCATTCAGGTGGCTTGTTAGAGGAGGATACTTGACTATTCTAATATGCACAGTGTACATTGTATATTGTACACTGATTTTGTTGCCTTTCCCAACTTCACACTTAACGCTTACGTATTTTTGGGCATCACTTGGAAGAGAGACCGTAGTTCCAGAAAAGAACTGTGAACCTTTGAGGAATACCTTAAGCCTCGAAAATAAATTGGAATTCTACAATTATACGATGCAATGCAAGGTAGGTGAATTGGATAACTTCGCCAAAGTAAATTAACCAAAACTAAAGCATTTCCCCGTCATTGTGCATTTTTTCAGAATAATATTTTGGTTCCGTTCAAGTTTGACATTTGCGAGATTTTCGCAGGATCTAAGTTTGACTGCTGAATGTTACATTAAATCCTTAATAATAAACTGGCACTAATTGAAGAGCCAAAGAGCTTGCAATTAACCAATCTTATGAGTATCATTTCGTGATGATGAAGTAAAATTTCTTAAATAATTAGGTATTTTTTATGCTCTGGTAATTTCGCACGTAGGCTCCCACCGGTAACCGAACTCGGCAAGGCTTTCACCAAATTCGAACTCGCAGTCTGCATAGCTATCCGGGAGCCCCGAATACCTGAAGTACGTGGACCATAAGGTCATTTTTATTCAAAAACAAAATGAATTAAAATTAGCGTCTTTTGTCCTCGCATTTGGGAAATTTTTACAAGAACCGTAAATTTGAAAATCAGGCTTTAGGTAACCGATTTGGTTTCCAGAATGAACTCTACAAAAGCCGGTTAACCTGTTAGACACGGGGAAAGGGTTAAGGGTGATTTTCACGAGATGGCGTGCACCCAGCAAAAATCCCAAAGAAGAAAAGACTTGAAAATAAGTCCGACTCTATTCTTCCTTGGGACTGTTAGACACGGTTTCGATTAATCGATTAAAACAGACTCGTATGATCTACCCGTCTGCTTAACATAGAATTTCTGCTTCTCTCGACTTTATTATATTGCACCCTATGTTTCCACTTTTTAATGAAATGAAATGAACTTCCTGTGGATCCAACAGGTCATACCATTCGCTTACGTTGGCTCGGAATGGTCAACAGCTTCCAACGATACTGTTTGTCTCGCCATACACTCTTCATTGAGCAGATTGCACTCGTTGGTAGAGTCCTTGCTCTCGTGGAAAGGTGCAGCATCAGTGGCTCTGTTCACCCCTGGACCGGAGGTCCAAAAGGTCCGCTTCTTCCTGGAGTATCTTCAACGTTGCTACCCGGAGGCAGTGAAGCATGTTTCATTTCACCTTGTTTATCCAGTTTATTGGTCTGTATGCTGTAGAAGTTACGCTTTTGAATAACTTTAAGTATCCCTTTTACACTTGGTTTGTGGCAAAATGTGCCATACGTTTAGGAGATATGATATATACGACAAATGACGGGAATGCAATCAGTTTAGAGAAAAGTGACTCTATTAAACCGTCAAAACTAACGTAGTCCCCTATGTACTACTTGCAATTCGCTCTCAATGAAGGCAAGAGATATGATTGGAGAAAATAACGGCAATGCAATTCCCCAGAGATAAAGGTGGGAAACAATTGAGCAACAACATCAAGTACGCAATCCCTGTTTGTGCATAATAAATGAGTGAATTATTTATATCATTTTGACCACTTTTGGGAGCACAAATAAGTTTTAAGGCATTAATAGAAATGTTGTGTATACACTATTTCATATACTCGTCCACCTTTGATTGTATATATATATACATTCCGAATTTAAAACGATCAATGTGTCTCCTAAATCTGAAACCGTTTGTCTTTTTTGAAGCTTCTATGGAGAAGAAACTCACAAGAAGTGTTTAGTTTTTTCATCTAAATACTCATTATCTTGCTCAATGTCTTTAATAATGTGTTTAGTACGCTTCTCCATGTATGTTACGGTAAATTTTAACCCAAATTGAATACAGAAGAATACATTCCTGAGCGAATGGGGTAGAAGGAAGGTCCAGAGAGATTCAAGGTTCAAATCCAGAGTTGAACGAATCCTTACAGTGTTATGGTTGTTTTTATCAGTAAAACAACCAGTCAACCTGTTAACCTTTGTATTAAAATTTAAAGTATTCTTATGATATCACAGGTTGTTTGCGTGTATACTATTTGACATGAACTCAATCCTAAGCAAAAATGTTACAAAAAATATCAGCGACAATCTTTCGTCGCAGTATTTTCTTATAGAAACTGACGCATTAAACGTCTTATACCAATTCTAGGCCTCCAACGAAGGCTTCGTTTGTACATTCGAATACCTATGACTGCTCAGCTGACCCTAAATTAATCGTCAACAAATTGATTGGTGCTGCTGGAATACTGAGATTCGAAGAAATGAAGAAGGAATTACTCTATCCTCAAGTGAGTGACATAGAAATTATATTTCCTCTTGAATAAATACTTTCACCTTTTAACTCAAGGGACTCCCACCAAATCTTTTTCCAATTTGCAAAATTACTGGTATTAGCACCAGAAAATCAGACCTCTACAATTCAACCCCGCTTAATTTCACAAAATTCATAGCAAATGATACCAATCCACTTATTTAATGTATACTGGCAAATGTGCAACCAGAAATTTTCAAGAAATCGACATGAAAAAGGTAATCAGCAGAAATTAGATTGTGCGTGACTACTTTACATTTTTGTAATCGCATAAACTATTTCCAAGCTCAGGTATGGGATATATCTTTCCATTGGAAGACCACATTTGGCATTCCGTCTTAGAAGACAGCTTGTCAAACCATCGGACCAATCTTGCGTTGCGTGCTACCTACACTCAAATCGTTCTCAAATCAAAATTTGGCACGAGAAAACGATTTCATTCACAAAGAAAACTTGAAAATAACATTCTCCGCTTTATATTTTGCTTGAGTCAAGACAAAAATACTATTTAAATAGCAGAATATGTTTCAGTAGATGATAAAAGGCAGGAGTAACATTCAAGAAGGCGACGTGATCTGAAGACCGCAGGTTTCCCATCTCTGTTCTAGATTGTTCGACATTGTACTTAAGTCCTCTTTAAACGATGTCACAAGAATGTTTGGAATTCTTAGCCCTCATCTATTCTGAAGTACATTAAGGTATCCAAGTCTTATGCTATCTTAAATATATTACAAACGATAGTATTTTACGATACCAAATTCTAATATCTAGATTATTAATAGATATACTATATGATTAATAAACATCTTATTTTCTTAGTTTTGTATGGATCCACCGACATGAATTTTCAACTTAATATGAGAATATCGTCGTTGTTGGAATTTTATTACGTTTTGCTCTCGTCATGGATTTACTATGTAATCAATATATGTTACGCAAACCTTTTCAGAACATCCTTCGGAACACTGCCATAAGAATGTGTCCCACGGAATGGATAATGACCGTGGATGTTGATATGATGCCTCAGCCTTCGCTTCATCCACGGCTACAGAAATTTTTGGCTCTAAAGGAAAACAACAACTGCAGTGACTGTGCCTTCGTGTTGCCAACTTACGAGGTGAAATTACCCAACGACTCGACGACGTCATTGGGGATGGTGAAGAGATTGCCGGGTACCAAAGAGGACCTACTTGGTTTGATCAAAAATGGTGCGGCAAGACCGTTTCATATCGCCGTATTTCGAGTGAGTCGACTGAGCTGCCTTACCTCCGGTTTTTTATTAATTATTTTTTTATATTTTTTAAATTGCTTTATTATTAATTAAAAATTAATTATCTTTTTATTTAGTAACATGCAACTTTTGAGATTCTTCAATCTTCACCATGTTAAAATATTGAAAATCTCTGCTTTATAGCATCCTTGGGATAATTTTCAATTCCCAAGCTATATTCCGAGAGTGAATTATACAGTTATATTCACGAAAAACCCTTAAAGGTCAACATTTGTCGTATATGTATAACTAAAAACTACCAATATAAAGTTTCATATAAAGATTTTCGAAGTGAGTCGGCTCAACTATTACATAGCTTAGTTTGAGTTCCTAAATCTCAGATCGAGAGAGAGAATGATTTGAAAAGAAAAGCAAAACCCATGGACCTCCTTTAGTCCTTTTAGTTTAAAGTTGATAGAGTGAAACCTGATTAAGACGCTCCCGCTTAGTACCCGGTTTTTTCATGTTCTCGGTCCTATTCATTTGAAAAATATTGTATGGATATAGATACCGTTTAAGACGCTCTGCAACCCGCTTTAGGCGCGAATTTTCCCCGTCTCCGCATGCACATTGTCTGTGTCGCCGTCCTCTCGCCTCTCCTTGTCTATAAAAGTATTAAAAGCGAATTTCTCCTTTTGAATGACCAATTTTATAAAAATAAAATGAGTATATCGCGAAACAGAGCTATCTACTATACATCCCACCGCAGGAACCAAGTCGAACTAATAGTTAGAATGAGATATTCTCGATCACTTTTTCTCACCGAAGAAAGTTATTAAAAGGTCGCTTTCGATGCTTCCTTCAGACACAATCTTAAGCAGTAAACATAAAAAACCAGAAAAGAAGTGTTTCATGGGATGTTGAGAGTAGCCTCGGAGGGATCGTGATGCTCTCTCACCATTGCTGTTAAAAAAATTGTTATTCTTCCCTAATTGTCTATCTGGTAAAATCTGCTTCATAGAATAATGAAAAAAGAGCAAAATTGAATAGCTAAGACGATCACTTTTTGCAAACAGAAGGCAATTCGTCAAAATTTGATGTAATAAAACCAGCATTACACAACACGGTTATATTGTGCGTCACAATAAATATCTAGGAGTCACGTCTAGCAGTAGTTTATCTTTTAAAGAACACATTCGAGATGTAATAGGTAAGGCGAATAAAATGCAGAGACTAACAGGTAGAACGTTGAAGGGATGCTCATCAACAGTAAAAGAAATAGCCTATTTTTCCCTCATTCGACCTAATCTCGAATATTGCTGCGCGATTTGGGATCCACACGAGGTAGGTTTGGTCTCGGATTTAGAAATGGCCCAACGTAGAGCAGCTCGTTCTGTTACAGGAGATTTCAGGTTCGACAGTAGCGTTACGTCTATGATAGAATCCCTCGGTTGGAATTCGCTTCAGAAGAGAAGAAACGATTACCGAAGGAAACTTTTCGAAAATTTCCTCGGTTCCGAACTTAGGGACGAGGTGAATGAAATTTTGATTCCGGTAAGTAATGAGCGCGATCTCCGAGAGGCATCAGCAAAGTGTTATAAGGAGGAAATCGCGAGGACAGATAGTTATTTTTGGTAGTTCTTCCCGCGAGCTATAAGAGAAGTTAATAGGGTCGATTAGAAAACAATGATGGTGTCATTACACCCCCTGCCATACGCCACTGGCGGCTTGCGGGGTACTTATCTAAATCTAAAAATCTAAATCTATAACGCTATTCCACTCAAGACCCGATTTTTGCTTGATCCCTCGGAAAGCCTTAACCGGATTTTCTGAGGTTTTGAATTTGCTGTCAAGGCTTTCACTGCAGGTCCTTGCATGGTATCATCTTCCGGTGCACGGAGCGCAATCATACGGCTAAAAATATGAGTCATATCGCCCCACTGGATTCAATCACATCCCCTGAAGATGCTACCAGTAATGCCGGTGTAACATCAAAACTTAAGCTGTATGATTGCGCTGCGCACATCCGAAGATAGCGTGTAGTTTTGAATGCGCATCGAAACCTGTGGTCATTCGTTTTGGACCCATCGAGAATCGAAAACGAGATCGTTACGTGCTCGTTATCTACTTTGCTGTCGATGATCGTGATTCTTGCATTTTCTTTCAGAAAAATCAGGCAGTGTCAAGGTTGTCAAAATGGGAAAAACTGCCACCGACACCAACCGATGACATCCATGTTGCCTACGCAGTCAATTACTCATTTTGGTACGAACCCGTTTTTGTGGCTAAACGGGGATTTCCACTTTACGACGAGAGATTCCTTGGCTTTGGGATGACAAGAAACACGCAGGTCAGAAATACTACAGTTATATAATTTCAGATTTACTGAAATCTTTAGATATTCAAACTATGATATTATGTCCTCATTATATATTTGTCTCCACGATGATCAGTAAACTCAAAAGTTCCTTGGTCCTTCAAGCGAGTTACAGTACGGTTTAGTTGCTATACATATTCGGTAAATAAGACAGCTTTCAGGCAAAAATATCATTCGAAGGGCGTACTACATACATAAGATACTATCATGTAGAAAAATGTAAACTCTTTCTCAAGCTTCACAAAATATTTTCAGTGAATATCATTTCTATCTTACACGTTTTATACTGGAAAATAAAATTACATTCTCCTCGAGATGGTCCATTGAATTTGTCATTCCTTTCGCTCCTGAATTTCAGGCTTATGAAATGTTTCTCTCCGGCTACCAATTCAAACTCCTCGACAACGCATTCCTGACACACTGGGGTTTTCAAGAGGTGAAGAGTAGATCAGCGTGGAGAAAGGAGCAGACTAAAGAGAATTACTTTCTCTTCAAGGAGTGGCTTCTCGAAAAAACGATCAGATACGACGCAGATCCTTTTAATTTGGTCAAAACTTTGCTCCATGGTCAAAAAGAAAGGATATTTAAGGTAACGATGGATAAAAGGAAATGATTGAAGAACTCACAGCAATGTATTTCTTTCTAGAGCTCGACCCAACTTTTTTTGATCCTAATAGCATCGGTTGGATGAATGGAAACCGATTTCATTTTTCCTCGGTTGTGAATATAGCTTCGCGCCCTTCACCTGTGTTACTACGTGTGTGAAAACCGATTTTCTCTCAAATTTTCGTTGCAGCATAACATCGATTCCAAACAGAAAGTTCAAAATACAATATTTTTACAAAGCAGTCGAATACATATGCATTTCTCTTCGGAATAAATCGGGAATCCTATTTTTCTCTCCCAAACGTACCCTTCCATCTCCATTTAATGCTTCTCGGTGTGAGGCTAATTTTTGATAGTGAGCATATTCTGTTTCTCCATTGGAATAAATACAGACGAGAAAATTTAAAAGTAACTACTTTTTATTGGAACTTAGATCCGTTTCAGAAGTGATATCAGTTTTGGGAGTTCCATATATTTGTCAATCTCTTATTACGGCTTGGGGAGAAGTTTCGGTGTGTTTTACCTCGAGTGGGCCAAATAGATTTCTAGAAAGACTTTAAGGGCTGTAGATAATTCAATTAAAATTGAAGGAATACAGGGTCATTTAAATGATTATTCCAATTTTTAAAAGTTGCATTCGAATAAGGAAAAACTTTTAAAAGATTCAACTATTCATTTCAAGATGGCAATTATTCAGTAATAATACTAATAACTAATAATTCAGTAGACAATAATTGATTAAAAAATTCTTTTTTTATATATTGTGTCAGCAATGGAATGAGGTTCTGAAATCGCATATGTTGTAACGACATTTACAATGTTCTAATTAACCAAAATATGTCTTGATAAATAGTGCTATTTAATGGATTTTATTTTACTTTGCTAAAAAAGTAAGGAATGAAAAATGTATGCCTATAAGTTTTGTATTAAAAATCATTCTCTCGAACGCTACTTGGGCACACTTACAAATGTTTCTCCACCCCAATATATTAAACCAAATGTTGTATAAAATTTTACTTAATAAAATACGGTATTCTCAATAATATTGTATTATCATTATTTTATTTAAGCTATGAAATCATGACGATTCATCGAATTGCTAATGTTAAATGACGTACTATAATCTTTCATTAAGATTATATTCATGTTATATTCATTGCTCT
The DNA here is from genome assembly GCA_036926295.1 of Pachydiplax longipennis. Classification (NCBI taxonomy): domain Eukaryota; kingdom Metazoa; phylum Arthropoda; class Insecta; order Odonata; family Libellulidae; genus Pachydiplax; species Pachydiplax longipennis. The sequence continues at coordinate 34,439,270 of JAVFKF010000004.1, read as the reverse complement.
TATCCAGATTATGTTGGTGACTGAGATTTCTCATTTCATAAATGTCCTTCACACTGATGTGAATTACAAAATCGAATCTTTCGAATACAATACAATGGAATAGAGAATACTACCCTCTTTCTTACGCTGAAAAGGAACCCAGAATAAGTGATTAATCTCATCAGCATCTCCTCATTCACCAAAACGTTCTGAGAGACATTATGTTATGATAAATCATGCTTTAAAATACGTGATAAGTCAACATAAATTCAAATCGACCTTGGAAAAACAAGGTCTAGCGTACAAATAAATAAATAAATTACGTTTCTATTTCAGGCAAATTGTGAATTTAAAGAAAAAGTTAAAACCTAACAGTTGAAGGAACTGAGAAAACGATGATGTAAAAGCAGATCTTGTTTATTGGCCAAGAGTATGTTTGAAATTGCACCTCATCAATCAAAATCTTTTAACCCATACGGTTGTTTCTAAAATTATAGATGAAAAGCTATCCCGTGCTGGTCGATATTGTTTATATCAGTTTAAACAATACAAAAACTGTATACTAATCACATTTTCACGACTAATTTCACCTTATATCATTAATTGTTAAGTAATAATGCAATAATTTTATTGCCGATTCAAAATAAGTTCACATGAAAACTACCCTAAATGTTTCTTCTTCCTCGGATCTTACTAGATCTGTCCTTGTACATAGAACAGCATCTTGCCCGTAATATTATTAAGCGGTAACTAAAATGACTATCTACAAATAAATTCTCACCAGTTCCTTTTTCAATTCCAAGAAATAAGGAACTAAATGGGAGAAATGAGATCTGTGGCCTATTTTAAATTCTCCAAACAATCTTAGAAATTTTGTTTTCTGATATCTCTTAGAAGAGTCGAGAAAACCAGTGAAATAATATTCCTTAATGAAAAAGGCGACTACGTTGTATTTCTCTCTCACTAGATTTGTGAGAATAATTAAATTTAAATAATTAAATTAAAAAATTAAAATTAATACCGGTAAAATAACTAAGTATAATTTATTTTCAACCATGGTTATGGAGTTTCACAAAGTTAGGGCTTCCTCGATTGATTAAAAATACCGGTAGCTTGAAATTTACGCAAGGACAGATGATTTCACATTCGGACGACCAATTTAAACAAGTTCCACCGACCAAAGGAAAGAATGTTTGCCTCTCCAATAAATATTTTGAGGTATAGAAATCGCTTCGAGAATGGAATATTTGAATGCTATCCGTGTACAGGTTACTGCAGACCGATGCAAAGTATTCGCAGAGGTTGCGGAGGCCTTTCGTGCTGAGACGGCGAAATCCGTCACTTTATTAGCGTTCAAGTGATCACTTCAGTTGCTGCTTTTGAGAGCAATGAACAAATCGTCGGAAGAGGAGGAGAATCTTTTGAAACGCCCTTATAAGACTGGAAGCTATGTCAGGTTAGCAATAAACTTAGTGATCTTTAGTTAAAACGTAAGAATTTTTTGCTACGGAAAGATCGCCTGGAAAATTTGTTCTCAATCTCTTAAGAAAAAAGTTATCGCTGAAACTGATCAGTTAACGAAATTATGCTAATAAATGTAGCTTTTCTTCTATCGTTATGTATCTACGCAGGTTTTCCCTATCAATCTTAGTCGACCTCGCGATTACCACTTTACTTTCCCAACTTTTCCGAAAATTCTTCTCACTGATTTTTCCTTTTATATTTTTCTTCATATATTTCATAGTATTACTTTTGTAGTCACCGCGCTTTCTGCTATAACTCCGTAAGTTTATATGCTCCACCATGAGGTGATTTTAAATTGACTGTTAGGCCGGGTGGTATTATGATCAATAAAGTTACAGTTTTCATTATAAATAAGATACGGTTAAAATCACATTGAAAGATAAGTTTCAAACCATGTCCGCTTAAACAGTTTCGATTCTTACGAATTATTCACTTTCCTTGTAATAAGTGATATTGATAATCATGATTTAAAGTATTTCAGTCTTGGTTGAGCAATAGTTTCTGTTATTTGAGAATGTCTAAACTGATGGTAAAGTATAATTAACAAAATCATCTCCAATTAATCATCTAAAACCGGCTATATCCCTTCTATGTTACATCGGTTCACATTAAGACAAAGGTAAGGAAAGCATGAACAGGCATGCCGGGAAGAAAAGAGCCGAAGGCAAGAGGAATACAACTAAGAAACGAAATCCAAACTTCAATATAATTTTATATTAAAATCTAAATCAGCATTCATCAAGTGCTTCTTATTTTCTTTAGAATCCAAACCAGTATTGCGATTACAAATTAATTGGAAGTCTTTTTCTGATATGTTATTTGTATACTAAACAATACATTTGGCGACGCTAGAAATACGGAATCTCCCTGGTTTTAAAATGTGACAAATGTTCTCTGAAACGAGTTCGAAACTTTCTTTGCCTGATGTACTTTAGACCATAACGTGAGAATATGATTTCATATATTCCAGAATTGTGTAACATAGGCTCTTTTGTCCTTAGCAGATCATTATAGATTATTTTAACTGGATTGGTCACAAAAACAAACATATTTCTTTTGATTGAAAATTTTATCTAATAATTGCGCTATTCCCTTGTTAAAACGCTGTAGAGTTTTGTACTCATGTAGTAGATGTCTGAACTTGTGTCTTCCATAACTAAAATGTCTTTTTTAAGAGAAAATTGGAAAGTAAGGGGTACAGCGATTTGTTTTTGTCTCTTTCTTTGTTAAAGCTTGTGCTATTATTGAAACAAGTGTATGATGACAATAACTATAGTAGAACAGTGCATCTGTGACCGTTACAGATAACTCACTACCAAACTAAACTAGCCAGACCTTTATTTTTGAGAAAATAATTTAATGAAGTATTTAACTGACTATACTAGGCATTCTCAGGCCGTGTTTGGTTGATAGAGTTGGTTCATCGTTTTGTTGGACTCTGTTGCAGTGATTTTAACTGAGATATCGGCAAGCCGTGACTAAAACAGTAATGTGTCTCTTTCAGCAAAATAATCTATCTAATCCCTTCTTTCTAGCTTAACATTTCCGTGACTGAATTCCCTTGTCATCGGCAGAAATGAAATATTTTCTCCTTTGTTGTATCAATAGCCTCCATATTCTTTATAGGAATTCATTCGAAAGAAGAAGAAAGCGTTTCAGTCGGCTACTGGTAGTGCTGTGGTTGGGTTCTCCATTATGCATGCTATGCATATTCATTTACCAATACTCAAATTTACCCTTGGCGCAGAAATCAGCTTTATGGTTACCAAGAAATGAGTCCATGGCCTCAAGAGAAATTATTAAACCACTGAGAGATACTTTGAACCTTGAAAATAAATTCGCCATCTACGATTCCACGATGAAATATAAGGTAAGGATAACCTATAAAATTGGGCAATCTCGCAAACATTAGCTATGAAATTTGTTGTGAGCCATTTCATCTGGTCAGTAAGGTCAAATATTTCTTACCATTGTGCCGCAGCATTCTGGTTTGAAAAATACAACCGTTGGAAAACTCTTGGTGAGCCGTGTGATTTTTTAAACCAGAAAAGGTTCGTTTGCATGCAGTGAATCCGCTTAACTTTTAAGAGATATTCTCTTGTCGGTTGGAAATTCGCAACAATATTAATTGTACGTTTTAACAGAATGGTGTGTCTCGAACTGATGCGATTACACAAATTTGATGGATATTAACTCCTAAAGAAACATTTTACCAAGGAAACGAATTAAAATTACAATAAAAGTTTCCTAGTCTACCAATTACCAATATCGTTAACATGAAGAGCTGCAGAAAGTGTTTTTTTTTTTCAAAGGAGCGAGAAACCTAAGAATGTCACTGCAGGAACTTCTCTTTTAAATACATTTTACAGTTACCATAAGCTGAAGAAGCTTTCAACCGTAACAGAGTTACATTTTTGAAATAAAAAGATTCGTCTTATTTGTATTCGATGACAATCTTAAGAACAAAGAGCTGAGTTATTTTCGTATTTAAATCTTAAATAGCACCAGTTTTCTTGTTTCTCGAAGAAATTCTCATGTTCTAACCAGATTCCTTCACCCCTCTTCTTTCTATATCGCTCCTTCATTAATGTTTAAAAAGTTTGGAATGATAATGTGAATTTCATTTGAAATCCAACAGGTCATACCATTCGCTTACGTTGGCTCGGAATGGTCATCAGCTGCTAACAAAAGCGTGTGCATGGCCGTACACTCCTCATTGAGCCGATTACACTCGTTGGTAGAGTCCTTGCTCTCGTGGAGAGCTGCAGCATCAGTGGCTCTGTTCATCCCTGGACCGGAAGTTCAAGTAGTCCGTTTCTTCCTGGAGTATCTTCAACTTTGCTTTCCGGAAGCCGTGAAGCATGTTTCATTTCACTTCGTTTATCCAGTTGAATGGTTTGTCGACTCTAGTGGTTATTAGCATCGATAACTTTAACGCTATTTTAATTGGTGTAAAGCATGCTGCGCTTTACTTTGTATCGAAATCATTTGTGATGTCTTCAAAGCTATCTTTCAACTAATTAACCACATCTCTATAAAAACTACCTCAAGACAGTATTATAATTTTATACCAGATTAAATATAGAATATACAGGTCTTCAAAAGTAAACTTTTTGAGTTCAGTCTGAAGAAATTATCATCTCTTGTTTCTAAATGAGATTTCTCTCAAGTCTATCCTTAAATTATATTATTTTATCGATATGAGCAATGGTTTAGCTATGACAAAGACCGTTGTAAATAATCACAGAACTACCGTGTACTATAAATTACTCTCCATAATGTACCTTCAGCAAATATTTTTATCGTTCCTCTCGTGATTATTTGATGGTACCTGACTGGTTAACTTTCCTAAATCCCTTCCTAGGCCACCAACGGAGGCTTCGTTTCTACATGCGAATACCTATGACTGCGCAGAAGACACTCAAGTAGTCGTCGACGACTTATATCGAGCAGTCGGAAGTCTATTCATAAAAGAAAGGGAGAGTAAAATACTCTATCCTCAGGTAAGAGGGAAACATTTAATTTTATGATGTGGTGACGTAATGCAAAACTGTTGTAAGTGACTCAAAATTTTTACCAATCACAATATCGATAAATGATAAATTGGAGGATGATGTTTGGGTGAAAATAAACGCCATGTTAAATAAAATTACGAGATTCGCAATGGGTAAGAAATTTCTATTGATTGATGGAACAGTTTTCCAACATGGATGAAGTTATTTCTTGTGATGGAAAAAAGAAAATCGGTAGCCATGGAAACCTTTATTTAGTGACGAAAAATGATGAGAATAGTTTTAAAGGTAACATTCGGAAAGATAAAAATCTCATGTCTGGGGTATTTTGTTCATATCCTAAGAAAGATGGATGTTAAAAGATTGGAGGCCATAGAGATCGGGGTCTAACGTAAATTCAATACCATCGGTTCCATTGATAACAAATTTCAAGGCGTTTAAAGATAAGAGGTTTGAAAAACTCTCCAATCGCAGAATTTGCCGGTGACTGTCGGGCCAATTCCTCGTTAGAAGGAAGGAATTACCAACCTTCTGGGGAACACGCAATGCGCATTTCGGCGACTATGCCGCCATCCTCGGGATGAGGGGAAGATAGTATTTACCTACCCCTGTGAATTGTTAAGGATCTGTTTGCGTTAGTATAGGAGTGACGACAAAAATCTTACAATCCTACGATTTGCACGGCAAAAATGCTGTTGTTTGGATGTAACATATAATCTATAAAAAAATACAAAAAAATAAAAAATACCATCTATATTGAAATAAAAGGTCGGTCGCCTAAAGTTCGTTTTAAGTGAGTTTTACTGTAGAATGACCTCACATGAATGCAGCTTACGAGTGCACAGGTTACATTTCCTTTCTTCAAAAATAGATATCTATTTTAATTGAATCGCATGTAGCCATTGATAATTAACGCAGAATTTAATACCTCTTGGTCCATTATTTTTTCAGAACTTCTTGCGCAACATGGCGGCTCGAGCATGCCCATCTGATTGGGTCATGACTCTAGATGTAAACATGTTACCTCAAACTTCGCTCAGTCGGCGGCTGGAGAAATTTTTGAAGAAAAGAAACACCAGAAGATGTGGAAAATGTGCTTTCGTGTTGCCCACCTACGAAGTGAAAATCCCTATAGTGATGACGTCTGCGCCGAGAAAAGTAGAGTTCATTCCGAAAACAAAAGAAGATCTTCTACGACTAATTAAAGAAGACTCTGCCTGGCAATTTCATGAAGAGGAAACTAAGGTGAGTCTTTGAGATTTGAATAAGATGCTCATCAGTTTTCGTTATATTTGCTGAACTTTCTTGCAGACTCTCAATACATCTCTTAAAAAATCAGGAAAGTTTGTACCATACTTTTACTCCGAGGCATCGTATTTTACGGCTCTTAAGACGAGTTGGCATATGACTCGCAACCTTGTTTTTGGGAATATCGACATCTTAGACATTATTATTTGATACTTTTGTGCTATGGTTTCCACCTCTCCAAGAATTTACACATTCTCCCGTAATTCTGCCTATTTGGCAGTCCTTCCAGTGAATAGTTTGAATCTCCAGGAATTTCATTTCTATTATTGTTCTAGCCGAACGAAAATTTAACTGGATAACAATATGAATAAAATAAGTGCTGAACAAAAACGCCAATCACAGCCATTCCTCCCACGCACTGAAACCAGTGGTATTCGGCATAATGCACAAGTGCGCTGGACAAATCATTAACGGTAAACAAACAACAATTTAACTAACAAATTCTGAGCGGAAGTCCTCCCTTTATTAAGTAAAACGTAATTTTTTTCGTTATTAAGATGCTAGCAGACGAAAATATGGACAATAAATAACGCACTGTGAAAATATAACCTGCAATACCCGAAAAGGTTAGATAATCGCCCTCTCATATATTATTTTACATACTAAAAAGTTCGTCCATTTCGCAGAATTTCATGAAAAAAATGTGATAAATATGCCTATTGATATTTAATTATTTTTAAAGAAGACAGTGTTAATGCTTCGGAAGTTGGATTTTTTCAAAATTAATTTTCATATGTTATTTCAATACTCAACGGAAACAACAAATTTTTCCATAAACTCTTCCAAATGTACTGATGATGTCCATATATCGATCTTTCTAATATGCTTATTCTTAAAATCACACGACTGGACAGTATTTTAATGCGACAGTGTTCGAAAATCGCCCCAGTGACTAGTATGATATTCATTCGCAGTAAGAAGCCGCATATTTGCGGCTGTTATAATAAAGTTGGAGTGAATAACTTTATAATACGTACTGCTGATAAATGTAATTTTCGCTTAATACTCACGCAAGTTGTTAAAGCTGATGTGAACAGGCGTTAAATAACTAATAATAATAATACCAACAAATTTTATCTAGCGAAAATGTACGTATAGCTACGTTGCTAAAATTAAATTTTGATTGCCGCAAAAACTTAGTAGAAATAGGAAACACTTTTTTGCCTGTCTAATCAATTTATATACATACCTGTAAGGGTTGTTAATAACCTCTACTGAGACAACACTACGTTCACATATGGAATTCAGTCTTTTTATGTCATAATTTACGGGACGTAATAGATTGTGATAAAACTTATTACTATTATGCTAGACATAATTTTTTTAGTTAATGTAAATTAAGAAACTTGAATATGCTTACCTTTCGAGCAGGGATGTGGTGAGCAAGATTCACTGCTGCTTTACTTTTTCACAAGTTACCGGTTTGTGACCTGTCGCTGGAGTTGAGAAAAGCAATTTTAAACAACATATTGAAGCCTGGTTTTATATTGTACGTTTAATATAGAGTTTATCCATTATCTTTGACTAACCGTATGGTAATCCGCATTCAAGTCTTCCGTGTTATTTACAATTTTGATTGACGTAGTTCACAGATCGTCTTAGTTTTAAATCTTACAATGATGTTTAATCGCAATGCATCATGGTTGTAAACACATCCATCATGCATTGCGGTTTAAACAACATGGCGGTTATTTATTGGCATTAAAATGTGTGGTAGAATAAGAAATAGCGCTCTTACATCAAACCAAAGATTATTAGGGAAACAATTGATAACATATACAAATATATATATATATATATATATATATATATATATATATATATATATATATATATATATATATAACATCTGTTCATCTACTGGGATATACATATCCATGTTCTAGGGAAGGAACAAAAACTATGTCAACAAAATAATGTAGCCGCAATGTATTTTAAAGGAGAGAATTTCGCACCCACCTGTCTCCGAACCCACGATCATTTTGTGATAGTTCCTTGAATATTACTATAAAAGACTGTCTTTTCGGAGCTTCGTAATTTTTAGTTCTCTGTCTAACTGAAAGTGCCTCAAAATTTTTTCGAATATCCGCGCAATGCATCCTTATGTGAAAAATCGGACTTTTAGGGCCCATCGGGACCCAAACCTGGGCCTTTATAATGGCGTGAATAGTTTTCCTAGGGGTTTCTATCTTGTAAGAACACTGTGTAATTTGATTTATATCTCTAAATCAAACCGTTTCTGAAATAAAACGGTGGACGGACGGACGGACACTACTCAAATTATACATATATGATTATATTCATAGATTATAGATAGATTTAAAATAAAGGGAAATCAATTCAATTCTGATTCCTTATCTCAATTTTGTTTCTTTTTCTTGACATTTTGGAACGTCTTCCATACTTTCCAGTTCGTGCTTTTCCGTTTTCAAGTAAAATTTATTACAATTTATTCATTATGTACGTACTTCTAATGGAACCTGGACGCTTCCTAGAAGTTTCCTTCGTTAGTAAAATTATACCATGGAATCTCACAATAATCCGTATATTGAAAACAGCGATGTACACTTGTATAAGTGTTTTTGTTCTACAATGCTTGCGTTTATTCTGTCTTCTCTCATTAAAGAATAAAATTGACATCGCAGAATTAACGCGGAAAATTGCCTTTATATTTGCTTTACTAGCATAACCAAGGAGCCTCTAAATTGGAAATTTGGGAAAAGTTACCACCAGTACCCACGGACGACATCATCGAAGCATATTATGCAAATTACTCGCTGTTCTATGAACCAGCTATCATAGCTAGTCATCACGCTCCACCGTTTGAGGAGCGATTTTTTGGATGTGGAATGTCTCGGGTAAGTAATTCTATCAAACCCTCCTTTTAATCAGTATCCGACTAAATGTGGATGCCTTCTCATTTTTTTTTCTATAAACATTCCACCTCCTGTTAGTCCTAATATTGTGTATTATTTCAAAGTCTCCGGCATTATTTGCTGCTCACCTCATTAGAATCACTCCTATCATGTTTCTAATCTATGAGCTGAAACAGGTTTCTATTTACGGCGTCTACCCCCAAAATTCCTTTTTATCGGGTATCCTAAGACTAAGGGTACAGAACAAAGAGATTAAATTCCTGGAAAACGAAAAATCCGTAACATAACCGAGGCATGTGCATGCAAGTATTTCCATTATTTCAATTTAAAACACTGACTTCAAACTCGGCCATCTTACATTAGAATGCGAGAATTTTCGCATGTATATGTTTAGGGGATCCAAACTAATTTCCAGTGTTCCTGATCAATGAGGCAAGATAAAAATGCAGTTTAAATCTTCGTATTCGTAATTTTATTCCACACGATAGTGGAATTTCGTATAAAGGCGACCTGGTACGAGGCTATCTTCGTAGAAAGAGAAAAACATACATACATACATTTAATTTGGTTCCTTTGAAAGACGCCGCTATTGACGAGAAAAATTTGTCATAGGATCATTCGCTCCTAACAATTTGCTGCAAAGGTTTCGGTATAGAGCATTTTTTTTGCAGGAAATGAGCGAATTTCACTATCCGAAGCAACGAATATTTTAATAAATATTTTTAAAGTAAACATTTTTAAGCAAAATTATTGAAACAGAGTATGCAGCGAAAAATGTATATATTATATTTAGTGGATAACTTGTCCGGAACATTTTTTGCAAATTATTAATCTTAACAAAATTATATATGTAGCAAATCTGCTGCAGAAAACTTTTTGCAAGGAAATATTTTTATAAAGTTTTTTTTTTTGAAGCGAAGTTTTTTATGTATCGAAACCGATAAATATTTCAATACTTAACAAATCTAATATGATAACCAATCCAGGATGTGGGGAAACTTCCTCTTAAGACCAAAGCAGACGTAGCCACCATTCAATATGGCATTATCTCATTTTTAACAAAATCAGGCATTTGCGCTTCAGAGACTTCTATTACACAAAAAGAAAATATAAAACAAAATATGATCCCATTTATTTCACTAAGTGATCCAAAGGGTTTTCCCTATGTATTTACATACAATATCCACCTTAAAATCTTAAATGAAATAAACATACAACCCAAAAACAGTCTTACGGTTTCATTGCTGGCCTTCCAATGAAAAATGTATTCCTTATTCAAATATTGTCAGCAGTATCATTCCTATTCATATTCTTTTTAGTTTCTTCTTTAAGTTCACACCTTGAAAATATCAGCTAGTGGGTGACTGTAATTTATATTATAATGAATATTAAGGAAATTTCATGCACTTAAATAAGGAAGGTACTTTAATGATTATTAACACTTTTTAAAACTAGCAAATGCTTGTATTTTCAGACATATGAGATGTTCCTGGCAGGATATAAATTCAGAGTACTCGACAATGCCTTCTTGACACACTATGCTGTTGTGTACAATGAGGATATCTCCATCTGGAGAACAGAACAATTTATGAAGTATTATGACAAATTCCAAGATTGGGTGCTGGAAATGATCGTAAAATATGACTCAGATCCTCTCCAGTTGCTGACAAAGTATTCCCATTGGTATGATTACAGAAAATTCAAGGTTGTGAAGTCACAGGTTAAAAACCGCTTTCAGACTCAACTATCTTCTGGCTACAGGTTTAAGAATAACATGTCTCCTAAGTTTGGCAATAGATTTCAATAAAAAAAGAACCTATATATTTCCTCTCCATTTAATAGAGAAAGAATACTTTTAAAATTCCAAAATGTAATGCCTAATTTTAAGTATAAATATGAAACATCCATACACTGTTTAAAGTTTATTAATTACTTTAGAGTTTAGATAAATAGCTATTATTGTAGATAATCTCAAAATTATGATAATTAGATCATGAAAATTGAAAATTACCCATAAGAAGTTAGAAGTTCTAAAGGTCAAAGTCATTCAAGTTATTATTTATTCAAGTTTAGTACTACTTGGACTACTGCATAATAATTAAATTACATTCAATTATTGTGGGCTTTAAAAGACAAATTTCATCCTAAGGCAAACAAATTATGCCTTAAGCCAACTATTCAAAGTAAGGTTATGATGAAGATGTAAATGATCATTTCTGTTTGAAATACACAAAATCAAACTGAGGTATTGAAACTCCAAACATTGATGATGGACATATAACATTTATAATGCAGAGGGTGTATAAATTCTAATGTAAAAATGGAAACAAGTAAGAATAGTTTTAGAACATTAATGATTGTGAGTCAAAATATAAGAAAGGCATAAAATAAGTCTCAAAACTTCTTCATTGATGGTGTTGTCATCAGGAAGGAAATTTTAGCACAAGAAAAAATAATTTAGGACTAGAAATAAGATGGAGATATTTATTTCCAAGGTTATCAACCTCAACTAAATGGGCTCCAATGCTTGTTTATAATGAATATATAAGTAAAAAAATAATAAGTATGAGTCAATGTAATTAAATGATAGATATAAAAGTTTTATGAGAGGATTACAGCCAATAAAGAGAATATTGGGCATACAAAAGAATATTGATAATGATTATAAATGTTTGCAAATGGGATGGTTCTCTTTTGAATTCTCATGATAGTCAAGTTTAAATTTCCTTGAACATGAAATCTCTATGCTTAAAACGTTCTACTACCAAATGATTGCATAGCCAATTTTCATGAGACATCTTTGTCACCTCCCCTCCAATGACTGTCATAGTTTACGAAAATGTTTTTGGTTTTTCTTTAAAACATCATACATATTCTTCCACCAGGAAGGTGAAAAACTACTAGTCAAACAAAGAAAGAAAAAGATGGATAGCTTAATTAATGTAAGAAAGATGATTAAGTAATAATACCCAAATATTTTTCTTGAGGTAAAAAAAAGATGATGATTTTAATCAAGGATTCCTCGTAGTAATAAATACAAGATAGAAAACTTCCTTAAATAGTTTTAAGATATTTTCAGTCAAGTTGAATCAGGAAAATGGGGAATAAGGTAAATATTCCTTAAGATTTTGGACAGAAATTCATGTCATAATGATGAATTAAGAAAGGAAAAATTCAACATAGTTTTTGCAGAGAGATTAGAAATAAGGTAGGCATTTAGCATCCATTCACTGAAATGTGAGATTTCATGATAAGTGGGAATGAAAATGTTAGACATAAGTTACACAACACAAATATAATAGTCTATAAACTAAATTATAAAAGAGCTTAAGATTTATTAAAGGGAAAAACAAGACTGCATGATTCACATGATTCAAAAATTAATCAGGTAAGAATAAGAAGTCATACCGATAAAGAAACCATAGATCATGTTAACATACTTTTAATCACCATGTAAAATGAAGCAATATGGTTACATTCAGAACATCTTCAATTTTCCAATATGGAATAAGGTTCTTTATTCTTTTAACTATAAAACAAATCAATCCAAATAAAAAAATTCTGAAAATCCAGCTGAATCTTTTATTAAAACCATTCTTTCTCCTCAGAATTTCTGGCGTCAACTATAACAGTTATTAACATTTGTACATTTTGACAGTTTTTGTACATAATAATAATTGGTATGGAACGAGCTATCAAGACACGTGCCAATCCAACGGAGTCAACATAAAAAAACACACTTCAAGGAAGACAATACACATTCCCCAATTGAATCATTTGACATATTTTCTTTTTTCACTTATAAAAACATTCAGAAAGTGACACTCACAAAGGGAAGAATTTTTGAAAAAAGAGAGAGAATAACTCTCGAAAGATCATGGTGCACCACCATGCCTACCCTTTGGGTAGAAAATGGCATGGTGAGTGGACAGGAGGCACCTTAACCCCTTATGAGGGAGCTGGAAGAAAAATCAAATAATGGGTTCAGCATTCTTCTTCTCTGCTTGCAATATTTAAACTTTTCAGGATTGGCCTTGGGTCACTGAACTGGAGGGGGCCTTGGTGGTGCTCTGGAAGGAGCATTTTTACCATCTCCAGAGGTTACTGCCCTTGTTGCTTCCTCAGGCAGGCGTGAAGGATCAGAAAGGATATCTGTAGCTGTACATAAGTAGCGAAGCGAATTCAGCACCGCTGTAACAGAAAGTCACAACTTTAGATTTTCTTTGATTCTTTCCTTAAGTAAAATCAAGATTAAAAATGTTGGCATGACAGAAGAAAATGGGACAATATTGAAGCTTATACATCCATAAAATTGAATAAAATAAAATCACTATAAGAACTAGAGCAGGCTTCTAAAAATGCTTTGGTACTTTCAGGGATATCTCTACTAAAAGTGAGCTGATGTTTGGTGCTATCTAAAGAATTAATTTTACCTTAAACTAATTTCCCTTACAATGACCCTAATATAGACAAGCTGGACTTTGAAAAATAATGATCTATAGTACTAATAAATATCAGCAAATTAAATATATATGGAAAAGTGGCTCTACTCTACTGTGAGTTATGACAAAATAATGGAAACACTATTAATGGAATGAAAAAATGTAATGTCTGAGCCACCTTTTCCATCAATACCAACTCAGCCTGAATATAGCCAGTCTTGAATTTCAGCAATCCATTTCTGTAAACCTTTACATATACTATTTTCTATGCATTTCTCTGAAGAGGTGAATTCAAATTAAGCTTTTAGGACATTCCACCTACAGCATATCAACATATCCCTAAACTCAATGATTATACTCGTATATTTGTTATAATTTTTCCATTTTAAGTTAATTTCAATGAAGGGAATTAAAAGCTTGCCAGTTAATAAAGAAATGGAAATAGATGGCCACTATTTTTGCTGTGACTCGATGCTCCATGCTTTTATGGAAAGAATGTCATGTTGATGCTTACCTGGTCGCAGATCAACAAGAGAACAATGCTGCTCTACCCAAAGCAAGGTTGTCCTGCAGAGATCCTCTAAACTAGCAGTAGACACAGTAGAGTTGAATGAGATGAGCAGTGGCTCAAACAGAATACTGAACTGTTTGCCACAGACACAGAGGTGGTGAAGGTTTCATACAAAAGATTTTGAAAATCTTAAGAGATAATGCCTACAAAGTAAGCCTTTGAGAAGCAAAAACTCTGCTCTCTTAACATTTGAATGAATAATTACCCCTCTTTAAAGTAATAATCATGGCTGAAGAGGAAGAGGAAGCAAAATTATGTCTTTTAGGGAGCAGGAAGGGAGACCAATCAAAGAAGAGTAGATTAGAATATTATCTGCAAATTTGGAGACACTCGTCTCCTTTGAGTTCCATGAGAAATCAATTTCTGTTGCAACATGTAGTATATTGCTTATTTTCTTTATTAACACTCTATTAGTAATTTGAATTGAAAGCTGACTTAATTAAAAAATGGATGGGAAAAATTAAGACTATATATTTGTAAAAGGATACAATCCAGAATTTCCAATTCTGAAGAGTCCTAATGCGTACAAACTCATCAAACCTCTCCCTCATCTTCCCAGCTCTCTGCCTAGATACTGGGGCACCAGTTGCAGGTAACATAGATTGGCAGTTGCTGCAATAGAAATTGTGAATGAATTTCTTTAATGGATAAGAATTTTAGATTCAAATTTTACTTGAATAGAGAGAATGATAGTATAATACAGTACATAAATACAGCACAACCATTTCAAGAATGGCAAATGAGTATTAATACATTACATCAACCATCCAAAAACATTAGAGATTCAGAGATAGTCTTTATAGCATTTTTAGATGATCAAGAAATTTTAACTTATGCCTTTCTAATAACAATAAAACAGACAAAAGTTCTAATTAAAATCACAAAAAAGTCAGCTCTATAGTATCGTTTAAAAAATGAGTATGAAACTTCAGAAAGGCACAAAAATTTATGGAAACAAAATGAGAAAAAAATCCGGCAAGTCCCAAAAATTTAACATATTAGTTATGTAAATCAGGAAAAGACGTAAAAGCTAACAATATTATATGCTATAAAATGGAATTGGCATATTAATATGTTCCAAACATCTATAATAAAGAAAAAACCTCAAAAAATACAAAAAGTAAGGATATGAAATCACAGTCATGAAAATAGAATGTTTCACTGCATTGGACTCTTGAACAGAAAAACAAATATAAAGAAATGAGAAATAAGGAAGCAAAATTAACTAAAGAGAAAGAAAGAAAGGAAATCACATAGTGGTAGTTATAAAACAAAATATAGATTAAAATCATGTTTTATAGATAGATGAAAAGAATTAACCTAAACTGACTCACAATACTCAAATTTTACAAAAATTGGAGTAAAACAAACCAGACAATCAAAAAACACACAAAAGAATCACACAGAAATATATCCAGAAGTGATAGATCTTTAGATATAAAGGTCATAAATGGCAGGTAGACTAAGAGGAAATTGTTGAGAAAAAGGCTACAATCGATTCTGAATCATTCATTCCAGTATGCTGTTGCATTCTTCATAAAATTTTGATACATTTTGGTTATAGATGATTATTACTATCCATAGCTTTTCTCTTAGATATAAAAATTCTGACCTTATTGCAGCATTCAGTCCTTCAATTTCTTGTCTCAAGCTAGCCATGTCTTCTTTCAACTGCTCCCTCTCTGCCCTCAGCTGGCGTATGTACTCAGCCCCTTTCTGAAGCATTGCAGCTTTGCTTAACTATAGTGTGGTGAATTGGAAAAGTATTACTTCCAAATTTAGTATTTCATTTTAATAGGTTAATAAATTAGATACATGAAGGAAGAACATAAATGTTGGATCAACACATGAAAGTATTAAAGCTAATACATAAAATTAAAAAAGTAGGACTGACAGCAATCAGACAAATGAATTTACCCATATTACCGCAGCAACAAATATTGAAAATAGGTAGTGATTAAGAGATTTAATAACAATGGCCAAATGAGTAGGGGAAATAACAACAAGACATGATCTGAAAGTCAATACCATCCTTTGATCAAACTAGCTGACTGACAGTTTATTTGGAACTTCTAGATTGCATTCAAAATAGGGTCATGGAAGAATGGCTACCCTCTTTTTAATAACTAATGTTCAAATTTAATTCAGGCATAAATAATTTAAAATGTATTACATGCAAGACTTGTTAATTTATTATTTGAAATTAAAAATTTTGATCAGCAACAAACATACTTATTTGCCAGGGTATGATAATCTCTGAGAAGTTAAGTCAACTAACAATAGAAACATGTAGGTAAATCTTATACCTACATCATACAAGTAAATACTTGTCAAGGAAATGAGAAACTTATTGTAATATTGATTTAAATGCTTAACTCACTTTTGAGTTTGGGTTTTGATTTAACTGTGGTATGAGAGAGTGTAGCATATCAAAACCATTCTTAATATTGCATCTCCTCTTCTGCTCAGCATTTATATGGCAGACCCGCCGATGTTCCTGAAAATCATTACAAGAAGTTAAGTAATTTGCAGACAAATTAATTGCTTATTCACAATTTCATGCTCAACCTATTTAGAAAATTTTTAACAAGGAATTCATAATTGAGGATTTTTCACACTAAAATGAATTTTTTGTTCTACTAAAACACCTTATAAACCATGAAAAATATATGACTAGTGCAGCTTTTAGAATCACTTTACCTATTTCAACCTAAAAATAGTGGAAATATATTGATCTCAGACATGTCCTCATGAGCTAAAGCGCCACAAAAATTGATTGACGAAGATTAAGAGTTATAAGTAATTTTGTAAACCTCAATAATTACAGACAATTAGACAAAAAAATTTCAAAATTTCAAAATTTATAATAAAAATTTATGTCTTCACCAGTTTTTAAACAACTTAGCAGCTATTGAAAAATCATACTCTTAGAACTTCATGATGATTTCCATAAAAAATCAAACATGAGTAAGAGTCTAAAATGATGGCATTATCACTACAAAGAAAGTATTTCTAGCTATTGCAATGAGTAATTTCCATGGTATACATTAGTAGAAAAGTCAAGGTTTGTGCCGGTAAAAATAGGCATTAATACAACAGTAATATGGTCTTTATTAGAGAGAAGAATTTTAAGTTTACCCCAATAAGTTTGAATATTTATGGAGATTGAAGTTGTAAGAACAGGAATGGTGTACTATTCAAATTCTACAGTACTTTCTTTTATTACCCTGAGAAAATTACTAAGCTCTCCTGAATTTGGAGAGATTAACTGTTAAGTCACAACATGTTAAGAATTATCATCATCTCAATGGAACCTTAGAGAAGTAGAAATACGGATTTTCCATTAATTCCATTCATCCATTTAAGGATGTACTGTACTGGTTGTAGACTGCAATCAAACTTATAAGCAAACTTATGAAAATAAAACCTTCAGGCTGTGAATATTTGAAAATGGATATACAAGTTCTTTTATGATGAGTTACCACAATGATAGAAAATGTCGAAGATAAGCAATAATAAGGACTTGAATAAAAATTAATCTTTGGTAATTTAGAAAAAATAAGCAAGGATTGGATCAATCTGAATATCTATTCCGTACCTACAAAGAGTGCAAGTAACTGGATGAAGAAGTAGAACAGTACTAATCATGTCTGAACTGAACTGGTTGCCAGATCTCAACTTAATCAGGAATACAGATTAATTTTCTGGACCTCAAGATATATATTTTGTGGACATGGATCAATTCACCAAAACATTTGTAACTCTATTTCTTTTGTAGGAACAAAACTTAGTATAGCACAAAAAACATAGGTGTGACAGAACTTCACCAAAAGGTTATTTGATAGATATAACTATCTCTATTCAAAAATTTTACTGAAAGTACTAATTTATAAACATGACAAAAAAGCAGGAAGAGGCAATTTTAACGAAGCTTAAATTTTCTATCAAAGTAAATAAAAAGTTTAACTTATTTTCAACCCATCATTAGATTATGAATTTTGCTGAAGGTCTTACTTTATACTTCCTTAAGTCTAAAGTCTTAAAGACATTAAGGTCAAGGAATTAGTACAAGATATGCCCAGGATTCTAATGCTTTTAATCAACTTCAATGGAAGGTCTCTATAGCTATATTAAGTGTTCTAGCCAAAATAAATTTTTAGGGAAATAACATTTAGCAAATTGATATCATAACAATTATACAGCTATTAATTAATGATCATTTTCTACTTACTAAATTGGAATTATATTTTGCATTGAAATGGTAAAACTGACACTATTATTAACAAGAGTGTAATTCAATGATATTCACATGATGTGATATCAAATGCTGCAGTGATAAGAATGATTTTCCTCTTTCTCTTGATTTTACAGGTAAAACAAAAGAAAAGGAAGCATGAAATACATATTACCCAAGTCTATTTAAGCTAGATGTAATAATCTCAATTTTTGGGGGATATGTAATTTCTCTCTACTTGGAAATTCAGGATTTCAGGTAATACTGGAATAACTACTCAGCAGTAATACGGCAAAATAGGTAAGAAATAAGGATCATTAACAGCTTAACTCCAGATACTTAAGTAAAAGATAAATTATTTTCAATTTATCTTTAAAATAATTTTATGTATAAATAACTTTAATATATAAAATGATACATGACAATATTTAGGAAAATAATTTAATAAGATCTTCAGCTAAACTATTTTGAGGAGTAGGACTGATGCCCTTAACTTTAAAAATAATGAAAATATGACATAAAGGTTGAGAATTTTTATAAAAGTGTAAAACCTGATTTTAATGGGAGATCTACTCTTTAGAAAAAAAGAGACAACTAAGCTGTTTCCACTAAATGAATGCATCAATATAATCCAGGGCATTGCCTGTACTTAAAAAATGAAATCACCAAAGGACTGCAAAACACTTCAAAACCTCACCATTACTTTGCCATGAGTGAAAGAGTACAAACAAATAGATATATATTATTTGAATTGTCCTAAGACTCATGAATCGGTCTAAATAATAGGAAGTCATCAGTTTAAAACTATAATAATTTAAAATCATACGTATTCTTGTGACATGAAGTCTTAATAATCTCTTCAACTACTTAACCCAACAATGAAGCTATATCACAAAGAGGTTAACATTTAAATTAAGGTGCATAATGCAAAGTTCCAGAAAAATCCATCTCTAGGAATAATTTATACACATCAGAATTAAATATTCCTCAAGAGTCATAAAAAGATTATACGTTTTTTTACAATTCATGAATGGTGACAATATGAAGTGCTCCACAAACTTAATGACAACATTCTTGAATTGGCTCAATGGCATCATCAGAGACAGCTGAGTATCTAACTACTGAGAAGTTAGAAAAATTTGGAAGGTATGAGAGAGAGAGCAAGTTAACCTTGTAATGGACGCGTTCAGTGTCTGTCTTGGGTCGGAATGGCCTTGGAGGCGAAAGGGGACCCCCGGATGAGCCACCCCCCTCTGCCTGTCGCCCAGGGGACGGAGATTGTGCAGGAGATGAGAACCCACTCCCCCTGCGACCCATTTCACCTGGGGGGGAATCAGGACTCTCGGTCATCATCGGACTCGCCACCTGACCCCAGGAGAAGACACGAGGGAGAGGGATTTTATCATTCTACTCTGTCACAATCACAGCTAACCCAGATATTTTTTCACCAAAATCGGAATCACTAATGCACCTGTCTAGGTACCGGCAGGGTTTCGTTCCTGATGACTGTGCTTGTAGAGGGTGCCTCTATCCCGGTAGCCATCGGGATTTGTGTGGTGATGAGTACTGTAGTGGTGGTGGGAGGTCCTAATCGGGTGTGGGTGGGTGGGCGGTGGATGGGCATGGGCAGTATGGGCACTGGGTTTGTGGTTGAGGTAACGGGAGATGGGGTGGCCATGGTGACAGGTTGCTGAACAGTGGGGGAGGGGCCTGGTTGTACAGGGCGCATGGAATTTTGAAGGGGAACCTTGTCATTGTAAGTTCCTGAAACGCAAAAGAAACAAAATTAATTCCATTTCAAAGGCAGGTCAAAATTGATGTGAAAACTGGTTCTCATAGTATTAACCCATTCATTAGAGTCCCTCACAAGTTTAAATCTCTCTAAGAGTGGCAGATATCTATTTCTAGCCAAGTATAATTATAATTAGTAAGAAAAATTACTTTATAAATACAATTTACTATTCCTTCGTAAACTTTTAGCATATTCTATCAACAGCTATTATCAGAATCCATAGTTATTATCAGTCAAGGATCTGGAGACAACATTCTTAGAAACAATAGAGACCACATGGAGTGGTGTAAAATAAAGTTTTTGTAAAATATGATCAAAATATCATAAATGTGCTTTTTTTAAGGAAATATAATAATAGCTTACAAAGTTTTACTTATCTAGATTTAACAAACCGTGAAACTCTTCCATTCCAAAACAAAGCTAAATATATCCAAGCTTTAACCACAGATTTTTCAGGTGGCATTTTATAACTTGTTTTATAATACTATTTGAATAGGATATTTGAAAAATTATTCCACCAAACAAATGAATGAATAAGATAATGCAATTACAATAAGGAATAAAAGGTGAGGAGAAACTAAAATGAGAACACTTACTATTTGTGAGCAAATGAGTGAGTAAGGCACTTGGGTTGATAGTGTGAAGAGATGACTCACTGCCAACAGACACGAGTGGTGGAGGACTTGACTGACTTGTTCCAGGTGAAGAACTGCTGTTTATAGAAGATCCACTTCTCCACCTACTTCTTGGTTTACCATGATACTATAAGAAAAATAACACTGTTAGTAAATAACAGCCAGCCAGTGTGATAGGTCTACAGAACTATCAATAAAGTATTTTATAATAAAGATAACGATTTTTGTCATGATAACATAAACAAGCATAAGAATGTGTTTACTTTATGTAATGTACATAAATATAGAGGAAAGCATGGGCAAACTACTTCACACATAATCTTGCCCAGCTGCCTCATTCACTTTCCAATGCTTTTTGCAGCTAATGGTGTAAGAGTTGAGGATTTAACTAGCCTTCCGGCTGATGACTGTGCAGAGGTAAATATTAGGAAATAGATACATGTACTTAAAAATAAGAAGTCAATTTACAATCATTTTATGGATGTAAACATTCTGAGCTCCACTCTGAAACAGCTCCATTTATACTAGAGTTAACAGAAGAACTTGAATATGGCAAGTAAAAAGTGTACAGCACAGGTAAGAACAATATAATATAACTTATTACAGATTTGATTGTGATTTGAAGTAGTACTTTAATACATACTTATTATATTCTAGGGCATAAAAAACATTGAAATGGACATTAAGATAACAATTTAAGTTATGGCTGCCAAATTCCTATAATGAAAATGAAGAGCAAATAAAAAATTAGCTCATATGAAAGAAAATATATAAAAAGCAAATTTGAATTAGTTTGTAGAACTGTTGAAGACATTCAATGTTCAACTCCATTGCACAAATAAAATCAAAGAAGGAATCTAATGATTACTTCATTAAAATGTGAAAAAGTTAAAATGTTTCCTTAAAAAAACTGTTTGATCTATTCAACTTTAAACAACTTTAGGGTCAACAAAGAATGTCATTTCAGTACTAAAACAATGTGTTATTTATGATTAAATGCCAAGATGGAAAAATATTGATAACCTCAGGAAAAGACAGAAATTTTATATAAAAGACTACTATTCAAAACATACAACCATAATTGCATTATGGTAATCATAACTTTAGCCCCATTTAGAACATATTGTTCTTCAAGAAACATTCCTTCTTTGTATAAAAATAAATTCCAAAAATCAAAATGAGGATACACAATACTCAATTACCTTTGGAACAGCAAAAACTTCCTCCTTTTCCCCAGGCGTGGAAGACCTACGTGTTAGATTTTTCATGTTGGAAGAATTTTCCCCCTGTGTAGGACGTATCACACTATCCGCAACTTCTGGCACACTCAATCCAATCTGCTGAGTAACCAATGCCTCAGAACGCAGGCCCACACTAGACACTGGCAAGTCTGTCCGAGGTATAGAACTAATTGACGATGAACTTTCCACAACATTCCCCACTCCTGATATCATCTCTCCTGAAAAAGATGTGGTTGCCTGACGATAACCAGGAAAGTTATTGGTAGCAGACACCCCTGCATTACCCACAACTCCACTTCTCCGAACTGTCTTCATCTTCAGAACATCCCTAGCTGGACTTTCACTCCTTCCTCCTGGTATCCTCTGATGTGTTTGAGGACCTACTGGTCTGAATTGGACAGCACTGGCGTTGTTACAAGTGGGTTCGATGAAGACTGCAGGCTGCTGAGGTATACAGTTTGTGGCAAAGTTTTCATTTCCATCCACTACACTGATCTCTCCAAATCCACTTATGGTTTCTGAGTTTGTAGCACTGGTTGGATACTGCCTTGGCCTTGCTTCCCCCTCGAGTTGCTGCTGCTGATGCAATTGTGGTTGTTGCTGCTGTTGGGTTTGTTGGGTTTGGTTGGAAGCTGGGGTTGAGGCGATGCCAAGAACATCCAGATCAACAAATTCATCCATGATTGTGGGGTCTGACTGTGGTAGGGTTGTGTTTCGGAATATATCCTCAGTGGTGGATTCTTCTGGGACAGGAGGTAGTTTGGAGTATAGAAGCTCTGTGGATTGATCATAATTGAAACTTATGCAGCATCAATACAGAACTTACAGTACATAAAACAATAATAATCAGCCACTGAACAACACTTGAAACTCTTTGAGCACACTACATGATAGAGAAAATTCAAAAAATTGATCCAATTGTATCTAGTTCATTCCCTTAAATTACTATTCATTTAAAACTTTGGACAAGAAGTCAAGGATCTTAATAGTGCTAATTTACTTTCTGAAGTAACGGGAAACTTATCAGTAATCTCTAATCCAAATCAAAACCTGTTAATTCAGATAATTTTGCAATTTTACAAAAAGAATTTCTTAACCAGTCAATTTTTGTACTGAATTTCTGACTGGTTTAACTAATTAATTTCAGGTTTTACAATGTAAGAATAGTACTGAGTAAATATAACCTATTTACCCCATAGTAAGAATATTTTTTCTCAATTTTTTATTTATTTAATACTCCTATGTTAAATCTAGGATATTAAATATATTAGGAGGTCCCAATCATAGCTGTACCTTGAAGTGGTTCAAGGGTATCCATGAAGTCATCCAGGTTTGGCTGCAGTTGAACAAGACTTGGCTGGATAAAATCTGCAAGGCCAGCTCCACGAGCTATAGAAGACGGGATAGGATGTGAATATAGAGGCTTATTAAAACACCGCATGTAAAAACTATACCTAAGACAGAAAATTTTGACAAAAGTAAAATTAAAAACTGAATAATTTTACATTAATATAAAATTGCTACAGAGAAAATAATAATTGCTGAAACAATCCAGTTATTGAAAAAATTTTGCATACACAAACCATGAGAATGTATAGATTTTTACATACAAAATAAAACCTAAGTTTTTCTCATATTCTGCATGAAATAAACAGCATGAAATAAAGAAAAGAGTACATACAACAAAAGTAATAGTATGAATTTAATATTTGTATTAAGAAATTTTTAGTAGCTCCAAATGCTTGAAAAAGCAAGCAATACTTTTAAAATACAAATTTTAATCAAAATTCATTACTAATGTGAATTTCATTGAAAGAATATTCAAAGACAATTATATATTCCACAGGAAATTTAGGATATGTTAGGAGAATATATTGGGAGATGGTAGAGTATATACAAGAAATGAAATATTTACAAGGGCAAAATGAATTTGTATCTAACGTAAGTTGCCAGTCATGGAAATTGTTGCAACTGTTAATAATTTGTTTTTAATCATCTACTTCAAAGATTGTATTTATCCTCATATTATCTTTATGGTATGGAATATGGTTATTGATAAACTCTGATGAAAAATGTGTAGAAAATGAAGAACTGTAGCTCTATACTATTAAATAGCAAAATATAAAATAATCTTAAACCTAAAATTGGGCAGAAATGTTTTGTTAATAATAAACATTAGATGCATCATAAATTGTCATAATAAATTGTCAACACCAGCTCTAGAAGAAAATGTTCTGTTAATATAAATGAATAACATGATCCATTTTGCAGGAGAAAATTTTCATAACACAAACTTGCTTATTTGATCAAAGAGGTAGTAAAAATATAAGAGTTACAGAACAAACTCAGTCATACTCAAGAAGCAGAGGTATATATAACAAGGACATAAGATGCAACCAAAATTAATTATTTCCAACATTTTAAAAAGTTTAACTTGAATACCATGGATCTTCCTCAGCACTGAAAAGCTATTTTCATCAACTGATTCTGGATTCTTCTATCAAAATTTTTTGCTTAATGTGATGACACAATACAATTTTCTCAGTATCAGAAACAAAATAAATTTAATCAGCAAAAATTCTTCAAAATATAAACACAATATACATGAATCTTTATTCTCAGGCAAGACAAGATTTTCTAATTTAACCCAATCCATTTCAATAAAAATTATTGAAGAACATTTACTCACCAATTTCTCTTGGATTGGGGAAAGCATATGGTTGGTTTGATGTGATAGTTGAGAAAAGAGTATCACTCATGAAATCCATGTAATCTTCATCTACTATCACTGAATTAATGGAATGGACACTGTCATTACTGTGGGGTTGCCAGTCAAACACATCCATCTCAGAGAGCTGTGTAAGGAAAATATGAATAATATCATTTAGTGTACCAATGGATTTCAAAAATTCTTTGCTGAAACCACATTAACTGCTACCCTTCTATTAACTGCCCAAAACACTGTAATGTCATAATTCCATGGTAGACTAACAAGATATGTAAGAAATGGTAAATTACAGAAAAGGATTATGCACTTCTGTACAGTAAGATTCTGAATTCATCTTGTCAACAAATTGTATATCCCACATAAGTCAAAAAAGTCTACAAAACCTCTATGCCAAAACAATACTAAGGAAAGGGAATAAATGCCTCAATTATTATTATTATTATTATACCTTTAGCACAAACAGGTTTTTAACCCACTAAGTTGTGCTATAGTATATGTACAACACACACAACCATTACAATCAGGGAAATCTGATCAGCCGGGATTCAAACCCGGGACTTAGGGTTCTGAGCGACAATGTAGCTAGAACGCTAAACACTCTGCCACCAAGGCCAGTAATTACTAAAAATAACATACTTCTTATAAGGTTATAAAATTTGTCATCTCACCAAAATAAAAAATCTAATAAATATTAACTATTACATGAATATTGAAGATATTTAAATCGAAATTGTTCAGTAGATGTGAATAACAGAAAAGAATCAATAGATTACATTACATTACTATTTTGTCTGTACTAAAGAGTTATCATATTTGGCAACATACTGCGATGCCATCTATATTTTTAGGCATTTGCTGAATCAAAACTATATTATACTGAGCATTTCTTAAATACTAAGTAATACTTCTTCAGATTCAAAACTTTAATCCAAAAAGAAAAAATTTAATCATTTAGTACAATTTCCCTGAGGTATAATCATTACAGGTAAATCTTGGGGAATCTATACAAGGGAATTAATTTCTTCATAATTCAAACTTTCATGCAAGGAGAGCTACATCTGAAGATTTTACTATTAAATTTAATCTTCCATAGATTTTAACTTTCCCATTTATTTTCAAATCTACTATGTATGAAGTAGCAGCTAAGTGAACAAAATATTTACAGCATCAAAAATTGAGTTACTTGAACCATAATAAAAGCCTCATTCTGAATATTTAAAGCTATACCCAACATTTTTTCTGCAAAAACAGATAATTTAAATACAACACAATACTACTTACCACATCTGGAAGTTCCTTGCCCGTCCACCCCATGATTTTGTTTTTATAAAACATTCGCCATTTCTTATACTCTGCTGTTACAGTGGCAAGTTTTCTCTTCCAGTACTTTCCCTCCAATACCACTGCCTGTAAAAGAATAACAATGAATCAGAAAAAAGCTTATGTGAATAAACAAATTTTAGGATATCAAACACTTTAAGAAATTATGATCTCAACATTAAACAGATCAAAAGATATCTTCTTATACACTAGATAGTTACCATTATTATTTTGTAGTTAAATAATACAAAGGTAAAATATTAAATGGAACTAAAATCTGTTTCATCTATGATGAAAATATTTTAGTTGCAATGAAATGCATGAAAGTTTCTGGGATTATGTAAACTCATTTAGAAACAGATGGACTCCTCCACTCCTACTGGTCAAATAAATTTCCCATTAGAGAGTGTTACATAACACTTTCCAAGCTGTGATATTCCCAGCAATTTTATTTTTTTCATATTATAAACTTCTTTCACTCATGGTGTTGGTTTGAGTTTGCTTTCAATAGTTAATCGTTCTTTAGTTAAGTTTGAGCTCGTATTTAAGCTGAGATGGACACCCCCACAATTTCTCTGACCAAGGAAAACTAAACAGAAGAAGGAAACGGGGCACTTGGTGGAGATGTAAGGGAAAAGGAACGTAGGCTAAAACTTGAAACACGGGAAGCCAAAAGAAACTACTTCAGAGTGCAAGCAAAAACCCTGACCCTCTTCAAGTCGAAAATCGGGGGAGAAAATGCGGGGAAGAACTAGTATTTTTCTGTAGAATACCGAATGGCCATATATACTAATATTAATCTCCTTAACCTTAAAAACGAAATAAATAAAGCGAAAATAAATCCCGAAAACGAAGCTGCGCGGATGCAAAAATTTGAGGGAAGGAAAATTTTTGAGAACTAGATCACAAGAAATGAGACTAGATTCCAACGGCGAGTGGATTATAGTAGTAGTTGTATTCTTAAACGTGCTTCAACAGCTGAGGTCTAACAAGTAGGAAATATTGCTCCGGGAATCGAAATTGGGACCGTTTTCACCAAAGGCGAGTGCGTTACCTGTGCCATGTGGATTAATACGTGGAGGAGATAAGTCATGATTGACATAATTCCCTACGGATTACTACTAATATTAATTAAACCCTTCCATTGCTGGAGGTCGTGAATAGCTAGCAAAAGACAAGAATTATTGATAATTATCAAGTTTGTGATCCATCACATTCTTAGTAAATACTTCAGCGTTCTGAATCACAAATGATAAACAGAAAGTGAATTTACTCGCGATTTTCCGCGACTAAGTGCCTCATGCTTAAATCTTCATGATATCCAACCTAATTGCATAAATCAATCTTTGATCTAACAACTTCTTACAGGTAAGCAACAAAACTTTACTGGAAGTAAAAGCAATCGATGATAAAAAAAAGCATTATGATGACATTCGATTCTCTGACATTTAAGGATATGATAATATTTCGATCGCGATCACCATGATATAATACTCGGAACGTACGGTTAGTAAAATAAACATCTTTTCATGGAGCTATAAAATAAAAAAAATAACATTTCTAATTCTAATTTCTCCAAGACCAAATTTCCATGAATTACTCTCACTGTATAATTTCAATTTAAGTAATAGTACACAGGATTAGAAGTGGTCTCGGAAAAAAACATAAATCTCATCTTGAAGTTATGGTGCAACATGCTTCCTTAAAATCAAGAAACGATTAGCGTGTTTAATAACAAGAAATGGGGCTTTTCTGAAATTGATGGGTAACTACAAATGATTTCCTTTATGAAATTAATTCTCACCCTCTATGATCCAAGCACGAACTTCCGCCATCGACCAATCGAAGCGTTTTACGGCGCATTTCCCGTCAAATGGGTCCCACATCAAACCTATCATACTTCGCGAAGTATACGACCGACTACTGAGAAAGGACACGGAAATGTGGCAATAAATTCGATATGAATTTCACGAATAATCTTGCGAGATAGGTCACACATAAAACTGCCACGGCTATACACGACAGGTGATCATCGATTCCACCTGATCAGCAAACACTCGTTCATCCCTATCTCTGCACATACACTTATCAACCCGCATATCCACATACAACACACCCAGCGAAACAACACAGAAGCCGAGATATTTTCTCCAGAGCTCCTTCCATTCGCTTATGATACAATTTTCATCTATTTAGAACAACCATTCGTCCCCATCCTGGTAATAGCTTTAAAGGGATTACGACAGCTTTGTTTTAATTCAGGTTGACTCCGCTGCACCGATAAGTGACAACAATAAAAATTAAATATAAATTACATTAGTACCTATCCAATAAAATATAATGTTACGGATTCCTTATTTAATTTCTTCCGTTAGAGCCAGAATTAAATCAAGGAGATATGGTATGACTTCGTAAAAAGTTATAAAAGTAACAATTTATGTATTTTAATACTACATATAGGTAAACATGAGTCCAATAGAAGAAAATATACTCGCAGTAATATACTGCAATAAACAAAAACTATTGTGGTATACAAGTTAAATAACCCTATGTTAGTGATTTCACCAGTATATTTATGAGGGAATCAATCAAGATTTACCATAATAGCAGAGGATGTTAAATTCTTAAGTAATCGCTGACATAATGACAACACCGCTAAGTATGATGGGAATGATCCTCTAGGAGTTATAGACTGGATATTTACGGAGTTCAATTCTTCAACATGAATTTGAATGAAAGAAACCGAGTACAGTAGAGAGAGAATTTGATATGAAGCACACGTATAACAGTAAAAAAAGAAAAATTAATTAGGGTAAAATTTGTTCCAACAGTAATTTATATGCTACAAAAGACCATGCAAATAGCCGTTTAATAGCCACATATTACATCCTCTGACGTATAAACGCACTAAAATCAAAAATTATAACTGATTTTTATATATCATTAATACAAATGACTGTTACGTAAACTTTTTAATTATTTTCCTTGTTAAAAAAAGTTTGTTTTCCTGCTATAGTGCAACATCATCAATAGGGAGATTCTCGTAAGGAACGATATGTGAGAATAAAGCTTCGCCTTAGGATATCTTCGATGGAATTTTTTCAGATATATCGGCTTCAAACTATTGACTGATGCCTCTCGGGGGACAACACTTCATCGGATATCTAGGTTTCAACAACGTCGATGAAAACCCTGAAGCTAAAGCCTAGCCGATGTAAAGGATTATCAAAGCAGAAGACATGCGAGTTCTTTCTGAAATCTAACGGAAGAGGTCTAGGTAAGGAGCTAAAGGTATATCTATAAGAGGCATCTCAAAAAAATGCAAGCTACAAATACCCCAAAATACGTAGTGCCAAATATTGAGACTTTAGGTGAACTTCTGATTTAGATGCAGCTATAATTATAGTTCCTAACTCTACGAAATGTTGCAACTGCAATATTCCGATGATATAATAAAACCAATCATTCAAAACAAGTAAAACTGGAAATACGTCAAACTGCATTTTTGCGTGATACAAATAGATGACTTATTTAAGAAATAAATATTTAAATGCAGGTACTTTTCCACACATTATAAGTATACGAATATCTCACAGCCTTCTGACTTCGACCATAACAATACATATTCCCAACAAAAATGTTTTAGATATTTTCACAAAGCATTGTTGAAGTTGAAGTTGAAAAGCATTGTATAAATTAAAATCGGCATGTTTTATACGATTATCATTAAGATTTTATATGACTAATATTGTTTTAGTTTTTTATTGATAATATAGATTTTGCTCGACTATACAGATATGGTTCAATAAGTTTGCCATGATTGTTTTCTCGAATTTAGGGTCGGCTCTTAGACGATGTGAAATATGGGATAGCACAAGGTCTTCTGATACTACATAATCTAATTCTTTTGCATAATTTATAAATAAATCACCCTATAACCAAATACTACAATTATATAATATTGGCCATTAGCATAATTTTGCAATATTTTGGCACTAGAGGAGCACATACAACTATTATATGCTTTACAAATATTTGCTAAGATGCCCCGAGGGAAAACGTTTCCGCTTCCTTTTAGGATGGCTCTGCTTGAAACATTAGAATGCAAATCGTTGATCTGACTTTGGGAGAGCTAAATATAATTTCCCTCTAATATTAATATAAAAATTAAATTAGAAACTTGATTTTAAAGAGAAGATCTCTAGAGTACCAAGCCGAACTCCAAAAAAAATATTTGCATAGTTACGAAAAAATTAACAAAATACGGCATTAAATTCTTTGATATTTGAGATACTGACAATTGTCGTGAACGGCTCAATTCATCATATTCCGTGGAGGAAAAAGAAAATCGAATATTATATAATCGGTAAAATTATTACTTTAGTAATAAAATTAATTAAAAATGAAGAAATAATTCTGAAATTCAACAAAATTTCGAAGATTACATTTAATAAATGACAAAATCAAATCAGCGATTAGCTCATATCTTAAATTGATTCTGGACACAGTACGATTACAAACAACTACGTACGATAAAAAATAGTTAGCGCCTACTAAGATGGTCACGAGCGGAAAGATTTTAGATCTCGAATTGCGATTCTTACTGCAGCTTTTAAAGCCATAAACTCGGTTTAATAAGCGTGAGCCTCTGAAATTTATTAATGCCATTGCATTGCTCTGTTAGAACAGTTTATCAATGAAGACCAAAGATCGTTCAAAATTATGGTGCTGCGTAATAAGAGTCTGAGGGAGCGAGATACCGCATCAGCTTTGATTGGAGCGACAGGAAGACAATCTCGCAGCATCTTTCGTCGAAAAAAAGAATTTCTTTTATATTATTTTCGGGTTCTCACCTCTGGCTTGTTGTGCGTGTCAACGTCAAGAGGAGATGCGAACTGGCAGACGAGGGTGTTCTGCTTCATGATGACTGAAAGAGAAATACATAATTTAATGAGAATACGGGAACAAAGGGGAGCGGACTGTACACCACAATGAGGTGCATTATCATCCACTCACACGCTTGACGTTTTCGTAACCCATTTCAAAATGGATTAAACGAAACGGCAAATTAAGCTCAGGGATGAAAGGGATCAAGTGCTTCAAAGAGAAAATCTACCTCGTAATCAGTCAACCTCGCCTGCGTCTTTTGCAGTGTATTCCTCAAAGTCCCACAGAGACTATGAAAAGGGTCGGACAACGCAAGCATCGCTTACGGCGGCAAGATTCTGGGAATGACGATTCGAGAAAAATTTAGATTCTGGATTCGTAAAATAATATCTTATTTGACGGCCTCGATGGCATAATGATTAGCGTACTACACCCTAAACTCTGAAGTCCCGGGATCGAATCCTGATTAGGACATGGTAGTTAACACGTAACTAGAAATGTTAACTACAAGTGTGATCTCATTACGCTACATATAATTCTTTTTATAACAGAGAAAAGGTTATAATTAATATCCTGATGTACTAATATTGGACAAAAATCAGATTCGGATCAAGACATTCATTGGTCACATCGAATAAAAGAAAAGCACCTTCTCTATTAAGGATCTTATACCGTTTCACCGAAATTATGCACCCTAAGTCTCTGAAATTAAATTTCACATCGATTTTGATCCCTTTCTTCTCATATTGTTCCCGTATCTGGTCCATGTCAACCAATTCTAATATCGCCTCCCCCAAAATCTTTTATCCGTTGGCTAATATTGTAAAATCTCGTGCACCCCTCCTACGGAATTCTCCCACAGCTGAAATATTGAAATACCTTTACTTAAAACGCCTAAGAGAAATCTTAATGAAATCTGATCCTTCACTAATCTAAAACAGAATAAATTCGCATATTTATTCTCCAGAATTAGTTTCGCTATTGTTCTGGAAAACTGGGCTGACTCTCTTTCTCCATGTTCCTACATTTAGATTATCCCTAGCACAAATTTCCATACTATATAGACTACCAAACCTTTTGAACTCCCAAACTCTCTTTATAGAATTTTCAGGCTGGCACTGGACTGTTATAAATGAGTGTTTGTATGAATTTCATGTTAATAATTTCCAACTGAAATAATATTTCGTATATGAGTTAGTTCTCGTTGATTTGTTTTCAGTTCCTGCATTCGTGCATATTTTCTATAAATTTGTTGTGTTTTATTGTTTGGCATTCACTATTAAATGACGTCAGCACTGTAGGAGAATTTATTAAATAAATAAACAAAAGGGGAGGAAAAGATAATAAGAATCAAATTTCAGGATTTCGAAGCGATCCGTAAATACAGCTTTCACAGGATTCATGAACTACAAAAAATTAGAATAACAATTATTACTACCGAGCAATAGACAAATTTTATAGAAACATTCGAAAAGAAAAAATACTGTGGACGCTTTTTCAAATTCCTTAAAAAAGATATCACAATATTTACTCATCCGTCATCTAAAAATACAGAACTTCTTTTAACTTGACCAGTAAAACCACTGGGGCAAAGACAAACTCGATCATAAAATTAAAATTAATCTCGAATTTGATAAGCCCAATTACTTTCGCAATAAAAATTCTCTGCCCCTCCTACATAGTTATCAACATTTCTTGGAAAAGAAAGTTTTATTATCAAATAAATGAAGTGAAAAAGTAATGCGTGAATGAATTCGTCTCCTCTCTTGGAATTATGATATCATACGATTTGAACGTAGATAACACGCAGCTCAAGTGCAGTTTAATGGTTCCTTATGCGGCCGAGAAGTAGATGGATACAATTGAAAAAAGTTTCCCCCACGCCTATCCTAAACTAATAAAGCTATTACACAGAGTATGATCGTTTACTTTCAGGAAAACTTTGAGGGCAAAAGAAGACTGAGAAAATTAAATACAAAAAATTTTGTCATATTAAATTCTCGCTTCTGTTATTCCTGGCAACAACAGCTTCTCGCGTGAAACAATCCGAAAATCTCTTCCATTAATTTCATCAATTTTCACATATTTAATAATCCCTCGGAATAATTAAAACTCTTTGATATTACAATGCTCCCTTTGATATGAAAAACGAGAAAACACAACGAATACAGCGGGGTTATTAAAATTGACGAGATCCTTTATTCGTTTAATACCGTGTAACCTCCTCCACGCTCCAGTAAGCACCTTGACACTTCACATTTCTTTCAGCTTTATTAACGAACAGCACTACAAAACCTTTTGTTTCGACTGAATGCCTCTCATTTTCTGCACATCGATCCAGGGCTCCGTAGCTTGCTGGTGCAGGCACCACCTTCATCTCTACCACATTTCCTTTTGAGTTCGAAGCTTTCCTCTGTTATGTAAACCCTTTTAACGTCGTCCGCTCTGAACAGGGAATCTCCCGCAAACCCTAACGGTTCTATTGTTTACCTAGACGTTGCAGAATCACAGAGCCTTCGAGTGGATGATGATGGAAAAGCGTCGTTCGCTTGGCAAATCAAAAGAAGGAAGGTTGGTAAATCAAAAGGAAGGAAGCCCGACTATGTGAAGGGTGAATAAGAACTCAATTACTGCCGGCGAGATATTTGCGGAGAAAGACGTAAGAACTATGCCGACAAAGGGGAATGATGTAGCCGCGCTCGTAATAATGAAATACTCCTTAGAAAGCACACAGTGATTTAAATTATCTTTATTAACGTACTTTAGGTTATTGATTGGACCAATCATTAATAAAAATAAGCTATAATTAGTTCGATTAAAGACGCCATGAAGATATAGAATTTACACATTGCTAAAACGTAATTTATTGTGAATTCACATCCAAGTCCATTGGATCGAGTTGGTCAACAATCACAAAAATAATTACTAAATATCAGATGCAGAGTACAATGATCCGATCCAAACACGTTATTCACAAATTGAAAATAGTTTCCTTAATTTTCTTGAAGGTTAAACTCGCCGAGTAAATTTTTTACTAACCGAAAGTATTTACACATGCGTAAATATGAAATGAATACACGAGTGCAAGAATATTTGGCAGACTACTCGGTAAAAATTTACAGTTAGAACAGACTAAGATGTGATGTGCCAAAAAGATAGCGCCAGAAGTATAAAGAGTATAGAAGATGTTTCGATTCAAGCTTCAAAACAAGACGTTGAAATTCATCAAAGCTTCCGTTATATGCGTAGATGAAATTTTTATTAATTATTATTAGTTTTCCGACCGTACACCAAAGGAAAAACATCAATGTATAATATACCGAATGTAATGACGCAAGGTATTAGATAATATTAATTGAAAAAATGTCAGCTTATTGAAATCGCAATAAATATTTAAGGCAAATTTTCATCTGAATTTCATAAATAATTTTTCTGTGAATGCTCTATTGTTAAAAATAAACAAATTTAATACCATTAACCTTTTGGAGAGAATAATACGGATTAAGTTAATCGAGCGTTTTTAATGCTAAAACTGATTTCAATGATTTGAGAATAATTTAACCTTCGTCGAATCAATAGAAAATTCTAATTATACAATTTATACGACAACCATGGTTTATTCAGCAGGTGTTCCAACGCTCTGAAATTACTCTCCTCGGTGAAAGATCGGTTACTTCTATTATTAAAGCGTGGTACATTTTTTTCCACTAAATTGGAATAATTTACTGTTCATTGTGACAGTAGCTGATTAAAAGACAACAAGAAAAATGATGCTATTTTTGAAATAATATAAGCGAATACGAATTGATTGATTACATCGTATCAAAACATGCTTCGCCTGAAGGAACTAAAACCATTCCATTGTGATTACTAAATGATCGCTAACTTAAGAAAAACTTCCACTATCACCCCACACGGAAGAAAATCCACATTACTTGCAAGAAACACCAACAACCGCGTCCATCTGAGCGTAATTCCTCACCTAAGAAACAGATTTCAGCATGGATGACGCTTAATTTTACAAATTTGAAAGTCACTTCAAACGAGATACGTAATTGCATCGCTGCCATCTAAATGTGTTTCAGCTTGTCAATAACTATAGCCCAGCTGAGCAGCGCTCCTGCAGTTATATCACTGGAACACACAATTCGTTGGAGCAATTAGATCATCATCTTTGGCAAGCGAAGGTGTTGGCAGTCGCCAAAAAGCACGGGATAAGTCCCGCTGTGGGTGTACGACGCCGTCCCCAAATAACGCATCAGTGTTTAACGGAAGTGACGCTGATTAGATGGACATAAATTAATCATTCCTTTTCCTGAATCTTATTAAAACAGAGATACACAGATGCCGATACACTACCATACGCGACATTCATATTGGACGGTGTGCACAATTTCTCATAATATTAATCAACGAGTTACTGTCACTCACTATCCGTTAAAATGGCTGAATATACTCACACTGCATGTGCCAGCATCTCCATATGACGTTGTTGAGACGTATCTTGTCCTTCCACCTCAATCTTATTCCCTTGAATCGGTTCCATTTTGGAGATGTGAGCTTTTGCCTGAAACGATGAAAAGCATGGCGTTAAATTCGGCTTCGAGATGGAAATAAGCGGTTTCTCACAGAACAGAAAATAGACAACTTGAAAAGAGAACACTTCGTTGAACGAACCGACCACCATGGCAGCTCACATTACAAAATAACACTCAGAATTAAAAACATGCATCCTCACAACACAGCTGTCATTCTTTTTTAATACATACTACAACCCGCATTGAATAGTAGTTTCACACGTCATTACCCACTAAAACACTTACCCACTTACATAACTTTCGATTCTAGATAGGAATTAAAAGTTCTACCAAGGACCAGCAAGAGTGTTTGAAATTCGAAATTGTTTCGAAGGACTTCCGTTGCGCACGGGTTTCATTTGTCGATATGAACATTCTGGCACACGATGCCGTACTAGACGAATTCATACCGTAGTTTGCGGAACCAACGCTCTGAAGCGCCTCGAAAAGCACCTGGAGATGGGCCCACTCCTTCAAGGTGCAGACATAAATACCAACATTGGGTGTTTTGAACCAACGCGGCCTTCAAAGTTCAACAGCTGCCAAAACGTGCACCTTATCATCAAACTAACACATTGAACTGAAGTATTAGATAAACTGATGGGTCAGCGTGTTTACATTCTTAATCTAATGTCATGTTCTGAGCTTTCGGATAAGCGTTGGGAAATAGGGTACCTGTGGTTGTTAGGTATGAAGGCTCTGTGCAAGGGCGGAGATAGAAACTTACAAGGGGGACTATTTTCTACGTATTCATCTTAAGGTAGCAATAATCTTGGTGCTCTCAAACTCCGGTACAAGGCATTAAAAAGTCATCCTATAGCGATTAATTTCGTAGATGCATAGTGATAGATGTGAAAATTCGCTGTCATTTCTTAGTTAAGTTATCCATCATATAAAAGGCAAATCGTGGACCCTAAAAAATCATCGAGAAAGGGGGATCTGAATACGCCAATGGCTAATTGTCATCAGAGGTAAATTTAGAATCCTTCATGACTCAATTTATATATCTATAGTCTTTACCCCTTTACTTATATGGTCGGCTGATGATTACGGAGATGAAAAATAGCGATGGGACTAATTTTGATCTTGGCGTTACTTTCAGGGTCAAGTACTCTCCCTTCCACCCATAAGAAAATTCGGATACCCTCCGGGGGGCCCCTTCCACCGAAGGAGAATCCTCTTCTTATAAGGCTAAGCAGGAGCTACAAAATTTACCAGTCCTCCAAGTGAGAATCTCCAGAGCAAAATATAAAATCGTTCCAAACCTGGTTAATCACATCGAGAAATATTTCTTAATTTCTTCAAGGTTATGTTCTTTTTCTCTAAAGGTCATACATAAAAAAGTTGGGTGAAATAAGCAGCAAATATTACCAAAAAAAGACTTTCGATAACCTCTAAGGCCAAATTTCTTAACACAATCATTCGATCCTCATCGAAATGTCGATCCGTAAATTATGAGATAAATTTTCACATATAAAAACCAATTAAAAGATAGGCAAGATTTCTATCGATCTAAGGAAACAAAATTATACCATCGGAGACAAAGTGAAAACTCCTCAAAACAGGAAGCTCGTTTCCAGGTGGGACTCCTTCACTGGCAATGCACATATCGTATTTAAGTCCCAAGGCAAATGTTTACTAAATTAATATAAATGTCTAACATTTCGATACTTAAAAAGGAAATAGAAAGACCCCCGCTCGGGAAGACAAATGGAGGAGTTACAGCTTTAAGAATGATGAATTGGGAGGAAATGTATCGGTTGAATTAACCTCAGACATAGTCTCTGAGAAAGAGAAGATAATTCAGCAGCATATTCCCTCTTCCTTAGAGAGGGAATATGCTGCACATTAAAAGTACATCAATTACAAAATGATGATAATAAAAGGGCAGGCCATTAAACCAATACTTTAAGTAACGTCGAATTTCGACTCATCAATATCTTTACGAAATGTAGCTGATTAGATACGGAAAAAATAATGATAAAGAAGCGATACCGCTGATAAATATATTGAAGGAAGTTTACTTTATCTCAGGTGCAGATGCTACTCAAACGAAGAATTAAGAGATACATTAGTCGGTCAAGGTGGATAATAATTTCTAAATGTGATATTTACAAAGGGGTTATCGTAAATATGTGAGATTACTCGAGGAGTCTACCCCTGGACACGAGTAATTATACTGAATGACGATATCTAAGGCATTAAATACCACGAAGAACACAATGAAGACATAACATTCCATAATGATACGATATTAGCAATCATTATTGTAAAATAATTATAAGATCTAAGATTTGCGACCACACACTCTCGAACCCTATCAAATATCTCGATACGAATAAGAATCCATTTAAAACTTTAAATATCATTCAAATTGACGTAACAGTTACTTTCAGAGGTAGATTATAACCACATTTAGCATAAACAGTGTGGGCGATGTAACATCATACTATCGAAACTTACGTATAATGAGTACCACAAATAAAGACAGATGCAGCAGCAATAGTTGGGATAACGAAACATCACTGACTACTCCGTACTTTTCGGATCAGAAATGAAATATCGTACGCCGAAACTAAGTCTACGCAATCGCAGGAACATTTTCTGTATAAATATGTAACTTACTCGAGCGATTAACTGAAACAGAAAAAAAAGCTCCGAAAATGACGTAGGTGAGAGGAAAGGTGAATTTCCAACTCTCCGTCAGGATAAAAACGTCTCCTAAGATGCAGAGAAGAGCATTTGAGACTTAAGTTGTCTTGCGATAAGAATCGTTGTCATGAAAGGTCAGAGGTCAAAGAGAAAGAGAATCGAGGGGAATGTTTCCTCAAGAGGTTTGAAAAAGATAAAGCGACATTGGGTAACGCCAGTGCTTCATTAGAACGTAATGGAGAGTAAACATTTTCCGGACACCTATTACCATTCCTCAGGTGTTCCAAAATCAGACATCAGTTCAAGTAAGAAGTCCTCAATGAAGACCGAGTCAGTTTTACAAATAGACTCATGATTTTCCTCATCAGTTCATACACTCATAAACGTAAAATCCTGCAATGATGCTGTCGATAGTAAACAGCACTG
Source organism: Pachydiplax longipennis (assembly GCA_036926295.1). Classification (NCBI taxonomy): domain Eukaryota; kingdom Metazoa; phylum Arthropoda; class Insecta; order Odonata; family Libellulidae; genus Pachydiplax; species Pachydiplax longipennis. Next base: position 34,400,566 of record JAVFKF010000004.1, on the reverse strand, counting down.
AAACTGGTAAATAAGAGCAAATAATATACAAATTATAAAAATCATGTCCTTACATGTAAATTTATTTCAGTTTCCGTAAAAATAAAAAAAGATAAAAGCAATGAGGAAGAAGGAAGTTTACAGGTAAAATATATATCACCATAATCTTTGCCGAAGTAATGATATAATTTTTATCTAACCATGAAAGAAACATGGTACTTTCTAAACGGCCTTATTAGGAAGCCGACTCTCGAGTAAAAGCATAAAAAATGACTTTTTAAAGCCAGCTTTACAATAAATATAAGTCAGAATCGTTAGTGATCATTTACCTATAAGATATCATAAATCTTTTGACTTAGCCGTCCGATTCAATAGAATAAACCAAGCGAAAGACTTAAGGAGTAATCGGTGATGAAAATGTGACGGTTAAATGTTACACTGGACCATTAGCCACAGACTGATAGCCTCTCAACATTTTCTTAAAGCTTTTAAAATTTTACCTTGCAAAATACCTTTACCTTGTTCCAATTTGTGAAATATTTTAACAGGGAAATATTCTCCTAATCTTCATTTCAGCTCAGCCGACTACTCCATAGCCTTTATTATATCCTCCAATTTGCTGGATCTACTGCATCTGTAGCACTGAGATTAAATCAAAACGTGAACATTTAATAGATCGAACTCAACTTAAATATTTCATCAAGAATTTCTGGAATATTTTATTATTCTTTTTGAAAATATAATACTTTTTATGTAATTAAATAACAAGGATCAATTTAACAAATATGCTTCACCCTCACACAAGTACGCCTCCAAAATGGAAGAAACTGATAATTTTCAGACGCCCCTATGACATCCAAACCATAGCTCAAGAGATTATTACACCAATTATTTAACAGTGAAGGCGAAGAGATAAGCAATGTTTACCAATACTTAAGAGCACTGCTTTGAGGACGGTTACCAAACTTGAACCGGTCTTGAAAATATTGAGATAAAAATGATGATATAACGTAGGGATATGTATCCGAACAAAGGAACATCAGAAAGCGTCAAATATTTAAGGACGGTGCTTTTCATCGAAGATGACCGAGCAGAGTCCAGAAAAGACAAACTCCTACGATGGCAACAGAAATCGAGACATTGGGAAGTCAACAACCTCTTTCGTCATATAAACATCAAGAGAAAAATTGATGAATAAAAGATGTAAGGAGAATTATATGGAGAATATTGCTTCACCGCAAGATCAGCGAGTAACTCACAGCCTCACAGCCAATCTCACAATCTCTCGGAAAACTCACATTCAATGACTCCGCCATTATGACTACCTTAGCTTCCATCCGTCTGCAGAAGGTCTCTGGACGGAATAAGGGAGCGACGCGCAGGGATAGTTTCCGGCAACGTTCTGCTGACCTGATCCCGGATCCATCCATGGCACACAATGATTCCTAAGACAGAATTCCGTCCTCATCCTCGGGTCCGCATGCCTCCAAGGAGGATGTCTCTGCTGCGACGCCTGTTGAAATCTCATCATCTGCTGTTGGCACCAATGCTGCGGCGTCCTGCAGAGCCCCTCCTGCATCCTTCGACATCCCAGAACGTCGATCCTCTCCAACCACTGCGCCACCAACTCCACCGTGCTGCCATGGGTTCCTTTGTAGAGCAGTTTTCCGAGGAAAATGTCCAAATTGTCTGGAGGTTTGGACACCTTTCCCTCGTCCTCTTCGTCGTCGAGGTCCTCCCTGTCGCATTCGGCGCAGGCTGGGGTTGAGGCCGTGGCGAGACACCCCCATCTCGGGGGCGGAGGCCATTTTCCGCCATCCTCATCCTTCACTGTCGCCCAGGTACGCGACCATTCGGGAGGGAGCCTATCCTCCATCGCACCGCGGATGTCAAAGGCGTGCAGATCGCGTGCTTCTCCTGATAACTCTCCGAAACTTTCGAAGCCCACCTCTATAAAAGCTGAAGCACGACTGCTCTGGACGTCAGGAACGTGTCGGGAGCACAATCTCACGCAAGTTGAGGACTCGGAGGAGAGAGATATAAGGAAGCCTCGGGGGAAAGCAGGGGTGGGGACGGGTGGAGGTGGGCGGGAGGAAGACACTTGTCACTGGTTCCCCAAAGATAACATCCGAATGGAACATCTCAGCCCGACGATGACCCCACAGCTGTCTCGAGAGTAGGGAAGGGAGGCAATCAAAGACTGTCCCGCCGCTTAATTAAACAGCCCAGATTAAGATCGCTCTCTCGTAAGGCTGCGACCGATGAGATTTCCCATCAGTTCATGACGCTTAATCTTTCGACTTTGCGAATCTTTTCATAAAAATCACAGAAAAACGAATAAGCGAGGTTCTCCCTGTGCGTCTGCAAAAGATTTATAAAACATAACTTCAAACATCGACAGATCCAACGAGTCTTCGCCGCAACGTCGCCAAGTTGATGGTGGTGTGAACTTAACAGTGTAGGACGAATATATAGCTATCGATATGTCCAATAACGGTGACACCCGATAAATAACTCAAAGATAATTGGATGGTAAATATCTTCAAATCATTCAAATAATACTGGGCGTGTGGAAAAAGTTCCGAATTGAAGAATGCAGTCAAGCCAAAAACTTTTGATGCCGCAACGTCTTCATGATCCTCCAAGCTCCCTCATGAATGGGGCACCTCGTAGAATGACGAAACGTTTGTAATAATAATTGATCCTTCCTCAGAGTTGAAATCGAATCACAACACGAAAAGGTTACTACATATTTGCAATCGAAGGAGATTGGCAGAAGAAAAACACAATGAAAACGTCGGAAATTGGAAGGAAGCCGGAAAAAGGGCTGCGATTTGTAGGGAATCGAAGAGGATTCGGAAATTAGACGGGAAATCAGAGCGAGATGAATTGGGAGGGGAGGAAGTACTTTTGTGGAAACGGAAAATCTTCGGTGATAGATAACGAAGGAAAGATATGATCGGAGGTTAAAGGTGGGGGTTTCGGAGAAGTAGTTTATATCCCTCCGCCTAGGACCACCTTTAGCACGAGGCAAACTTGCAATGCCTCTTTGATAACTCAATGCGTCGGTTCGCGAGGAGAATGATCACGTGGGCAGCCTTTCATTGAGAACATGCACCGCGAATGGGAGCTGGGAGAGGGACACCCCGCCCACACATTCATACGACCCATTCCAACTTATCTTACGCAATCTCTCCCGCGAAAGCATCCTGTCGCCCTTTCCCCAGCCGCTCTCATCACAGAGAGATGTTTCGCCAAAAATTTATTAGCGAATATTCAGGGTCGGATAGAAGGTGTGACAAGCATAGCATTTCCGGCCAAGAAACAGTGTTAAGTTTATCCTCTACAGCGGCGCACGTCTTTCAAGGCACAGGTATTACATCAAATTAAGTCGTACTTTCAAAGAAAATAAATTGTATAACGTAATTGTAAAATACAATGTTATATTTTAAGTAAAAATAATAATTTTGAACTATTAATATACTTAATTAAATCAGTTTTAATGGCTTATTTATCACGTTAAAAAAATAATATTTCAGAAAAAGAAAGTGTCTGAAGTATTATCCTCAGTCACTGTTCCGAAATTTTTTGTAAAATTACAAATTCTGGTAAAAGAAAATATATGCTAAATCAGCTAACCACTGGATGTAATTTCTCCAGTACACCGAGTCATTTTCCACCATAAGTTTCTAAGATTCTAAACTGAACTAGGCTTGGGTGGTAGATTCTTCTACTACTGCCGAAGGAATCAGTTTAATCCAAGCTTTACATCGAAACACAATAGTTTGCCGAGAGAGTTTGTAGGTGTGCCGTGTAAAATGTTACAGTAGCGTCAACGAAAAAGGAAGTTCATAAGTTTTTCTGCGCTATGTGAAAAAGTTAATCACGGTAAGCAAATTTCATCAGTTTCATATCATTATTAATTATTCGGTTGGTGAGCTTTTCTAACAGATGTATGGAATAAATAGTTAGGTACTCATAAGTTAAGTAGAAAATTTTCGGGTACCTGCAGGTTTTTCTTTCAATTGAATGAGCAAATTCATTATAGCCTTTGGAAGGGATATATTACCAATATCTTCGCGAATTTGAAAGAGTTATTTTATTATGCTTATGATTCCACATTTAAACATTCAACGAACTTTATGGCTTTATGTTTAACAGACAAGCTAAGATAAAATTAAGTTAGTGTGTCGTAAAGCAAATCCCCAACCCTAGTGTTCCGCGGGGTAAATAGTTTGGCAGACACTGAAATAAATTAATCGATTTCAGATACCGGTACCTTTGCAGCGATTCTTAGATAAGTTACATAAGAGGGAAGATTCGTAATAGTTACTTGTCAGTCTCACCTAAATAAAGTTCTTCTTCGTAAGTATTTATTAGTCAATTACTTATAAAATACGTATTAACTATTACTTACTATTTATTTATAATTTACTTTTTTATTTATAATTCGTTTATTCTTTCACTTTTTAATCATTCACGGCTTCATTTATTACTCAAATATTATTCATTATTTATTACATACTATCGGTATTTTATAGTTTCAACAGCTAAGATGCTATTCCCGTCAGTGCAGTTCGATTTTTCGAATGACGCATATCAGTACATGATAACTCAAGAGTAGGCGTATCCAAAATGCAAGAGAAATATCACTTACGTGAGCAACCGATAATCGATGTTGAAATTTCACTTAATATGCAATCTTTCAGTCACCCGAAAAAAAATTTCAAGTGAGTTTTGACAGATATCAGCGAATGAACTAGAATCCTCTTTTTTCCGTATAAGGTGCTTTTCCTCTAATCAGACGCACTGCGCTATCAATCAAAAAGATCTTATCCACGAATTACGTGTTGAGCCTCTCGTGCGCAATCTTCATTCGTAATGATTGCGACACGTGCCTTTTTTTCGACAGCTGACGAATATACAGCGAGATTGGAATGGGAAGCCGCAAAGTGCTAGGGACGAATAATTAAGATGGGGACGACGGTCTCTCTTAAGGGAGAGGAAATCAATGGGGAAAAAGAAAAACTCAAAAAGCTTTGTAGAAGGCGATCACGAATTCATTATTCAATTTGCTAGTTATGGAATGGCAGTTCCTTAACAAGTTAGTGACAGCTTTCGAACAAGGTCGATTACCTTTAATCACTCAAATACGACGATTGAATTTTTACGGGAATATTTACTGAATGGTTTAATTTAGTAATTCCCACCCTTTCTGGTCTAGGCTCTCCCCTACAGCTCCTGAAGACAGCTAAGTCCATACTAAACTAAAAAAGCTTTCTTTTCCAAAAGGAATGATGGAAAGCTAAAGCCAAAAGAACAAAGTAACATCGATTGTGTATTTAAACCTAAAGTATTTACAAAAAAAGACGAAAAAATTTTTTCCGATTCTTAAATTGAAGAAAAAGGAAAATTTTCAAAATAAATCACAAAGTCAGTAGTGCTAAAAGAATATATTCTAGGGGATTTCAGTTTGCTCAACCATGTTGTTAAATTTCAAATGAACCAATTACAAATTATGAAAGGCCCTATTTATTATATGTAATTATGAAGCCTGTGGATCTCTATTATAGCTATAGACTGCCTATGACAAGAATATAATTAGTTCCAATGTCCCTCGACTCACGAGACTAAATGCAAGGGATCTTGTATAGAACATTTGCCCCTAAGGAAGTCCTCTGATTTAACAATAAAGCTCGGGCACTTCCTCGAGGGTAATGGACTCAAAATAGAGGCGACTCTCCTATCCCTGGAAAGGAAAGGAAGCCATTCTCTCCTATGGAGCTATACCAGCTGATTTTAATAGGAAAAAAAAGACTGCTTCCATCCCTACAGCATCCCGCGAGACCATTCCTATTGAGATCTGCGCAATCATCCACTTAACGCAGTGGCCAATAAAATGAGGAGCTATTCCATCAACCCATTATACCTATTACATATACCATTAGGGGTTGAAAGGTGACTTTGCCCGTGAAGGCGCGCATCTAGGAAAATTCTCTAGGAGAAAATGTTTTTGGCAATCTTTCCTCATTGGCAAAAAACGTCTGCCAAAACGGTATGAATAAATGTTCTGGTAAGAAAGGTTGATATTTAGAGCGGTCGCCCGGAAAAGGAAAACCCGGGTACTACAAGACGTTTTTCATGGATTACAGAAACGAATGTAATGTTGCGCTCTTTATCATGATACGAATCATATTTCTTATATATTTAATAGAAATAAACATAATATAGCAAATCTGGGTTTGATTCGGGATGAGTACGACCCTTTCGTTATCATTGGATCAGAGATAATTGTTTTGATAAGAGGTTTTTGAAGTCGAGGAAGGCAATTAGATTCATATCATTGCATCGGAGATGCAAGGCGACCTGACAGAGAAATTATCAGTACTGCTAATGGTGGCAGGGGGAGGGTTTTAGCTGAAGAAATAAAACTAAGGTAAAAGAAATGGATGGATCAGAAATCTAGGGGATTTACTCGTGAAGAAATCAATGAAGGGAAGGACTCAAAGGGAAAAAGTGAGTGACGACAGAAACTACAGTTGATAAAGTTAGGAGTTAGTTATCAAGAAGTAAAGTTAATTAATTTTGCGGCACACACATTACATATATTATTTATATGCGATACATACATTGCGGAACATCATCTACGTCTATGTACTCCATACATATATACATTTAGATAAGCGAACACACATTACACAACAAGCAGCATCTTCCTACTCCTTCCGTAGCTTATGATTATACATCAATTTAATATAAAATTAACACCAAGGCTTTTATCCGCGACAATGATTCTTCAAGAAGCAACTAATCATGAGTAAAGACACAAAAGAAATACCATCACGTTAAATGGCATCATGCTTATTCACGACCAGATTTATCTTAAGACGCATTAGGCTCGAACTGAGGGCCTTCATAATAAGTGATCTATCAATAATATTCAATAAATAAGATTCCATTAAGTCTGGTGTTGTTATAAATATATTGACACAGGCCAATGCCAGAAGGAAAAGCTTTTGGTTACATTGGTTACATAATTATTACTGACATTCGTAAATGATGTGGTTTTCAAAGCATACATAACAATTCTGAGTAGCTTTTGCATCATTAAAATGTATCGCAATGTAAAAGTTGGCTTTGCTGTTAGATTTTACATATATCTTTGACATAACCGAACTTCGAAGCCCTCCTTTACTTGGTGCAGACTTGATCTTGACACAGACATTTATAAATTAATATTCCTTGGGGAAACGGAAGAAGGAACTCAATTAATATTCCAAATGCGAAATGGAATGGGAATGATAATTGATTTTGAACTTTCTCCACGACCATCTCGAGTTTCCTGAGACCAATTCGCAACTTCTCGGAAACTTTTCGTAAGAAGTCCCACAAGCCCTATTCCAGCAATTATCTTTGAAATAAATTATCTGAATTCATATCCAAATCCAACGAGAAAAAAAACCTTTGCTGGAAAGCGAGGAAATCACATCCGTTGCCTTTCCAAAAGAAAAAAAGAATGAAATAATATGAAGGCTGAGGAGAAAGATCAAGAGATGACGAAGTCTATCTAGATTTACAGACACTCGGTTTTCCGATTATTCACTTAAGAGTAAAATTAAGTATTCCACCGACACCTCCTTCATCTGACAACCATTTCAATTGTTTCTTTCAAATAATTGGTACTGATTAATTCAAAGACTTCGTCTAACATATTTACGTTAAAATTTAGCTATTACTATCAATAAAATTCGCGGGTTCTCCTCACCCCCATTCCGGCAGGTGTTTTCCTGCAGTGGAGATTTTTCCTATGTACATGAGCAAGCTTATTTTAATTTGCACACTGCACAATAGATTTTGTCTTTCTTCATTTTCTCGAGAGAATACAAATTTTCCGAAAATTATTATTAAACCAATTCTTGGCATGACAAATCCTTCCGTAGTCTACGGAACTAAAATAACTACATCTATGCAAAACTTATATGTAATGAACTAATTCAGAGCTCAAAGTTATGCACTTATAATCTCTTACTCAATGAGATAATTTCAATTCTTCAAACGATCATTTCTTAGATTAATAAACTGTTTAAAGATTGACGACAATCAGAAGTTGAGCAAACTGAAATTATAATAAAAGGAAGAGAAGAATTGTATCAAAGGAATAAATATCACTCTCGCACGCAATTCAATGAAATAAATCTTCGACAAAATAAATTATAACATGTATTAGATACTTACAATTTAAAAATTTGTGCATATCTTACGATTTTTTTGAGCGTACGATATTCGAAGAATACGTCATTGGAAGGATTAGTCATTCGAAGAATTGACAGTTTGAAGAATCGGTTTTTGAAAAACTTGTTTTCGAAAATTTTCCTGAAACCCTTTTTTTTATTTTTTACTTTTCTTACTGTCTTTATATCTTTACTACCTAAACTTATCTGCCTACGTTTATCTTTACTATAATCTTAAATGACCTATGCTTACATTTAAGAGGAGACTTATCATCCTCCATCTCACCCTCACAAAGTTCATTTCTATTCTAAGAACAGTATAATACCGGTATGCTGAGAAGGCTAAATATAGTTTCCACTTGATGGGATCACAGCTGAGAGACTTTTCATTATCTTCTGAAAAGAATCACTTTATCAATAATTTCCATTCTCTTCTACGCTGATAAAAAGCGGTCCTGCTAAGCTCAAAAAAAATAATAATAATTCGTGGAAGATTTACTGACTATTTCTTATGCATGGATACCAGAAAACATTAAATTAATTTTAGAATGTCGGTAGAAGATTAAAATAAAATGTATTAAAATATTTTTAATGTTAAATGACTATTCAACCACATTTCGGCAGCAGTAATACAGCTGATAATTTACTAACAGATCAGTGTCGTGAAGTAGTAAATAATAAAATTGTGGCAATTGTCCGGTAGTATAGTCCAGTAGATCACACGTTTCATAATGTTACAGCTATTGTGACGATTCGGAATTGATAATATAGAAAATTTATTGGGGATCGGCATCGTATAATTTTAATCTAATTGTCGTTTCCAATGATTCCTTGAATTTTTATTTATTCAAACTTCTACTTCCAGTATTAATACTGATAAATAGATAAATAGTTACTATTTTCAGTAAAAATAAATTCCAAGGACCTTAATAACGTCTAAACATGATGTTGAATATTAATTTATTTTACTTATTCTTGTGTAATGGCATCTCCAAAATTTCTACTGCATTCGAATGTCTACTAATTCTCGAACTCTCCTTAAAGTAGTGGTATTCATTTCAAAAGTGCTTCGAAGGCTAAAGTTAGTTTGCTCGTATATGCTCCCGCCAGGAATCAAACCCGGGATTGCTTTTACCAAAGTCGAGGGTGCGGCCCAATTGGATATCCGGGTGCCTTTTCTATTCTAAGTCTGTTACTTTTATTTTATTTCAGCTACAAATGAAGTTTTTTTTCATCTCATTTGAAAATTTTCAATTCACACTTTTCGGCATTCGTATGGCACATTTTATAAATGTTCGCTTCTAACCAAAGCTAATTTACCGATCAAAATGACTACAGTTGTGAAATTACATATAATCAAAGGAATTTCAATATTAGAAATTTACAACACTAATTCAGCGGATGGCGACGATAAGGAGGAAACGAAGAGAATCTCAGCTTCATTATGGGAAAATTACGAAAAAAAAGCGGACAAAGTGCGTGGAAGTGCGTGGAATCGAATCAAATATTTAGTAAATTCGATTCGAAGTGATACACCAAGATTCGCACATCACTAATCGTTAATGAAGTATTTGTTTCCCGAATCAACGGTAACTAAAAAAGAATGGACTTTAATCATTGCAGGAATCGTATCGGAATCGGAAATTGACAGATGAATCGGGAATTGTGTAGGAATCGCTAAAAATTTTGCCATCGTCCCATCACTAGTTACACCTAGAAAACATTTCTAGGAATGATGTTTGGCAAAATTTTTAGGCTAGAAAACATTTCTAGGAAATAGGCGATTGGCAAAATTTTTAAGCTAGGAGTGCAAAGTTTCTATAGGAAGGTTAGATAACAGCGGAAAAAAATTACAGATTCATGCGTCAGTTTTTAAGTGGAGCGAGCCGCAGAGGGAGACAGGACTGTGTCCTTATCAAAACTCACGCCTGAGGCTCTATAAGTTACGCCTCTTATGATAAGAGCGATGATTTTTCGGATTCCACGAGGAGTACGTGTGCCTAAAGCATGGTAGAAACATGGGCGGGAACTTTCAGAAAGGAGTACGTGAGAAGGTCTTATCAGGTACACTTATCAGGTAATATTCCACGTACAGCACCCGCGTATTTTTTCTGAAACTTTTTGCAGGTGAAGGGAAGAAACGATTAGTTTTATCTGCTATAAAATGTAAATACACTGTCAACTTATATCAGGGAACGATCAAAATCTCTAAGAACATCAGAAAAAAATTTAGGCCAAATCATTTACGGGTTTAAAGGTTATGTTTCCACCGCTAAAAAGATTTTTTGTACATTCATTTTTTTCTTTAAAATTTCTCGTTTCATTTTTTTCCTTCAAATGAAGCTGACAATATATTTTAACACAGTGTTAAATGTTATACGTGGGATGTTTTATTATGTATAATATAATGTATAATCATACAAAGATTAGACGATACATTCCTAAAATTTATAACTAGATTATACTTCACGCAATGTCAAATATGAGAAAATAAAATAATTGTTAACTCATAGACTTAGAAGGAAAGAAAAATTTTCGGAATAAGTTTGACTTCACTCGAATGTAAATACTTCAAACTACTATTTCGAGATTAAGAGGATGACCAAAACTGTTAATTTATTTTACCCATGTTCACTTTTATTTAACATGAAAGGATCAACTTAGTTGTTGATAATTGGGACTTAAAACTTGCAAAACAATTTTATTCTATTATTTTCGGAATTTCACTGCTGTTTACACATCGCTTAGTTTTAGATGGGAGCTTCCTCGATTGAGGTTTAATGATCTCTATTACAAAACTACGAGATGGAGGCCTCTCTCAAGAATACATACGAAAAAACCCTTTATTGTATATCCAGCGATAGCAAGATATAGTAAACACATTTCGAATAAAAGAATCAACACTGAACCTACATACATCTTAAAGAGTGCAAAGGGTTTTATGCACCAAACATTAAATCACATAGTTTGTAAACAAATTTAGGTTTAATTAAATATTAGAATTAATAATAAGTTAAAATTTTCTCTTTGTAACATACAAAAGATCTTGGTTAAAGAAAATACATTTCAACCGAAATACCCATACGCACTTAGGAATATTCTTGCATAAAACTTGTGTGGTCACGTTCTAAGGATGCACATGACAGTTTCCTCCTTTTTTCTACGACGAATCCATATTTCTAAGAATGCAGAAATTGAGGAGTGGAACAGAGGGTATTTACAGTGGGCATGCTATTAAAAGTACTGTAAGCCAGGTATTCTAAGTACCGTGACTTCCCTCACCTCATCCTTCCATATTCCCTTAACTTCCGTGCATTTCGGCGCATCCGTCGAACGCGACCACTAGCTACCTGGTCTTTTGTCCACAAAAACGAAGTTACAGAACCGTTTTATCTCCTCTTGGGATACCTTCAGCTAGAAACGAATAGCTTTGGATTCCTCTCGCTTTCTAAATTGAATGGGAAAGGAATAAATCTTTCTGGATGAAAGGAAATCCTTACTCCTCATAATTCCTTCCTCAAAGTGCCGAAAGCACGCAAACCCTAGAGTATGAAAGTCAATTTTTCGAACTTATTGATTTTCATAAGAATTTCTCCATGGGCATCTCGAAAAGTCTATTTACATTTTGATGAAACCTCCCACGTTGGAAGTAATGGGATTAAGAAGATAAGGAAAACGTCGAAAAGATATGCGTCAGACTTTCGATGTTGTTCCTTTAGTGACGAGAAAGTTATAAAATCCCATATGGACATGGTTTCTGATAACTATTTATTATAACATTATTTCTATTACTGATACATCAGAATATTATATGTATTATTACGACTTTCCGCCGCAGTTAGGCATAAGTCATGTGGCAACGTAATACCCGACGAAATTCGAAAAAAAATTCAAACAGATTCCGCTCAATGGAAAGGAGAAAATACTCTTTCCCTTTGCCAAGGATTTATGGGCCGGAGGGATTTTAAAGGGACGAAATACATTTGAACAATGTAAACAGCTTTGTATTAAATAAGAAACTTCTTTGCTGAATGCTTTATCCGCTACTGAAATTGACGAAAACATACTTCTGGGCACTAATAGGAGATAGATAGAAAACTATGTCTATTTCTTTGTATTAGATTTTATTTTTCTAGGTGTAAATTAACGGTAAATAATAACTGTGAATGTATGTTTTATATTTTCTCAGAATATCTGTACAGGCTAATAAGGCTACAATAGAGGCCATTCTGGCCTAACCCCACCAAAAGGGTTACATAATAAAAATAGCGATAGTAAAAATGAAGCTCCTACATTCGTAAAAATAAATAATACTTTAAAAACGCAACGCCAAAACTCCATCTAACGAAAGAATGTTTTTTTTTAATTCTAGAAGTCGCCAATGATGAAATTATTATAATAGAGACTATTAGATCGATAATCAATAAAAATGAATTACCACTTTCTAATTAGAGTATCACTCTTCACTTTCCCACAGAATAATACGAAGGTATCGGTAGCTTATTCATATAAATCATCCTCGATTAAAAAGTTTTCACCCTTTAATTACCCTTATGCAAACATGCTTCCAAATACCAACAACTATCCGTGTGTTTGAAGTAATTCATACATGACTGAATACCCGTTTATGTGAAGATGGGATTAATCTTTAGTCTGGAATGGAGTTAACAAAGGAATGTAGCATTGAGCTCTGTATTGCTATGGAGTAAGGTTACTATCCATCGACTACGACCTAAATAACTTACAAATCTATACCTTTCATCGAGGAAAGAATGCAAATACCATGCGAATCATTAGCGTTCTGTATTGTATAGAGAATTGTCGTCTAGACGATGAAGCTGCCATCAGACTATTGGTCAACTTGTAAAGTCATTCATAATGAAATGCGAAGCATCAAAATCTTCATCATCTCCGCAATAAGTTTCCTGTGGACACACAATCCACTGCCGACGTTGTAATTGAACAAGATAATTGAAAATACCAATTAAAAGGCAATATAGTGAGATTAAGAAGAGAGAAGGAAAGGAAGGAGAACGATATGGTATCGGCAGTTGAACTCTTTTAATGACGTTCAAGGTTATAAGCATAAAGCTTAGTTCCTCGCTGTAGTAAACGCACTATCATGTGACAAGGAATATCACTGCCATAAATTAGGCCAGATTCCCTTGAGGAGGATGCGAACGAATATTAAATGAGTAGAAAGTTCTTCCAGTATTACAGGAAAATTGCGAGGCTCGACTCCATAAATGCGTCCGTATAATTCAACCGGTACTATTATGATGTAAACGCTAAAGATTTATGTAAATAAACGCGAAAATCACGCAAGTCCTCTTCGTGGTTAAGCAGCTTTTACTTAAGATTTCCCCTTTCCTGCCCTTGCACTATTCCAGCGTTTAATGACCATTCGTGCATCTTTTCATACGCTGCGTTTCAAAAACGTGATCTTCGGTGTTCCTTGGCGTAGCTCCTTCATGAATACAAAGGAAGAAAATTAACTTTGTTGTGTACGTAGTGTAAGAATCATAGAAAATTAGGCCATTGTCATTAAAGCAAAGATGCGGATCTGCGGCTTTTAGGACGAAAGTGGCCTGTTTAGTCGTTCACTGTGGCCTTTTTATTCACTTTCTGAAACAAATGCCCGTATTTAAATAATTCCATTCCCCAGTCTTGCCAATCTCACCTTTTAAGACCGAAATGGAAATTATTCTCTTTAAGTTTACTCAGTGAATAAATTCATTTTTTCGAGCACTTACATTTTCACGTAAAATATTTGAACATAGGCATCACACTACCCAAAATTGGCCAATCTTATGTAGCCGAATAGTAAATGTGGCTTTCCAATGAAAAAGTTTCCCCACTCCAGTATTAGACGATGCTATTTCATAACTAAAATGAGTCTTCATTCTCCGCAGTTACTTTCAATTCAGATATCCCTTACAATAAGTCCACTGATACCCCTAAAAACCTTGCTGTTTATAAAATCAAAATTTTACAGTGGACCGCAAAGAAATACTAACTATACTAGAAGAAAGAAAATACACACCACAAGTCGAATAAACGGAATAGTAAATAATTTTTTTAAATATATTAACTTCGATAGAGGGTGAACGTGGGCTACAATCATTTTCAATGTTTGTATATTTAACTGTTTAGATATTGCATCTCGAATTTGATTTCAAAATCTGCATCCGTGAATTCAACTTGGAGGGAAATCTGCGAATGAAATTTTCCAGAAATGGAAAAAAAGCAATTATTGACTACTTTTGCCTTCACTTCAAGGAACTTAAATATGTCATTCATCATGAAAAATTCAACATTCAATTCCACGAATATATCTGAAACCATAATGCCCTCTCCAATTTTTTGGAGTGAATGATACGGAAAAAGCTTTTAATCCATCTTTTATCTTATCTTACAGTAAGACATCTTGTAAACCTAGGTACTCTTTCGGCACCTGTTCGCTGATGGAATGTTTAAAATCTTGACAGCAAGTGTTGATAAATATATAATTTCGAATAAATTCGACAAGATCCTCTAACCGAAGAGATAAAACTCATTCTCACTTAAGACGACGATAATTTCCGCATATCGCATACAGGAAACATTCTCTTGCAATTCAGAGATTTCCAATTCGAGAAAGAAATATGTGCCGCAAGATAGCTCAGGGATCTCAATTTCTAAAAGCTCCACGAAATTATAATTTTTAAATAACTGAATTTTAAATTCTGCAAGATATTTCATTAATTTGAGATTGCAACCTCACCTAAATATGTTTAATTGTATCCTCACTTTTTTTCTTACATCTATACAAACTTTAGGCTGTAACTCAAGTATCTAAAACGAGACAATTTAAATTGAAACACTTTATTATGCAAGAGAGACGTGACGTATAAAAGTTGGGATATACAGCATCATTAAAACTAACGACATATTCTTTCATCCTATGATGAAAGGATATCGTATAAAATCAAATATATCTTAATTAGAATAATCACAGAAATTTTATTGATAAGGCCATTGATTCTTCTAAAAAAGTCCATTCTTGAATCCTAATTCTCCTGATATAATACCTACGAAGCGAAAACAACGCCGGCGAAAAGAGCACAAATTGGACCAATGAACGAGGTTTGCCGGCTCAATAAAGAACCCACGTGTTTCCTCCATCGGTCGCTAGATGTCAGCCGCCACCACGAACGTAGAAAAAAGACCTCGCCGGATAGATTCTCCTAAGAAAGACTAACGGGCAGAGGAAGAAAGAGAACCGTGATGAGGAAATAAAGCAAACTGAAGAAGATGGAGAGAAAAAGAAGAAGAGAAGCGGAAACGAGAACATATTGGTTCAATGAAGGCAATCAGAAATACGGAAAAGAAAGGAAGTCCGGATACTGTACTAGGAATACGACGTGGATGGATTAAGATGTATAGCAATGGGAAGTGGGGGAGATATAAATGAAGTGCTTCCAGAATCTCCTGGAACCAGAGCGATGGAAGGATGCAAAGGAGAATAAATAAAAGGGGCAAGATGATAGGCACAAATTAATTTCTCTAGGAAGCATGACGATCCTGTTTGAAGAGATAGGAAGCCTAATGAACGATAAGATAGGCAGATAGACTCAGTGTCGCTAGGCGACATTCCGATAACATACGTAACTCATATTCGTCAGCAATTACGACGATAATCTTCTATAATTAAAAGATACATATTAATGTATATAAATTATAATTTTAATAGCACTTTATATCAACTGATATATGATAGTCAAGATCTATTAAACTAGTTTTCTCGGCGCGTACACAAACTTAACAGATACTGAATCAACAATGAGATACAAAATAATTTAACAGAAAATGAATCATACATAAAAGTAATGAATGGCTAACAAATACAGAGAAGGAGTGAATAACAAATACACTGTACATAAAATAGCATATGATGACCGGCGAAGAAATTGACATCATTGTATCATTGACAATTATTTTCGCCAACAATCACAAAAAATATAATATGAATCTAATGCGCAACGTTCCATTGACGTAGATATTCTTATGAACAATAAGTTTGCAAATATGCAACATGAATTACTAAATCGTGTCACAAGAGCTGCATACAAGATACTCAGCAACTAGTGTTACTAAGTGCGATTACGTAACATATAATCTCTTGCTTATACAGAACATGGACATAACTCGCAATTGAAGAAAACGAAGACAATATTTTTGATTTTACCCTTATTCACGAATGTAAGAGCAAAACATAGATGTTACAGATGAAGACTATGGATAAGAATACGGTGCATAATACCAGGGAGCTAAATGAATTAATATAATTTCATTATGTTTACATGATAATACGTAAATATGAAATAGTGGATTCCCTACATTAAATCAATCGTATTTAAAAATGCTGTTTAATTTTTTTTATGAATTTTGCCCCTCTAAAGTTAATAAACATGATTTTTATCTAAAGCACAAATATACAATAAAAATTACTTAACAATAATAGAATATTGAGTTTCAAATATCTATATATTAATATAAAGCAAAACAATATTTTAAGCTACAAGACATGTGACATTTCCGAAGATGCTTGTTGTTAACGCTTCTGAATTACCGATATCACCAAAGGTATGACTACAGAACGTGGGCAACCATTATTTTCACTATCTGACTGGATTCCAAATTCTGTAAATGTGAATTAAATATAAATGTAAATGAAAATTATTTTAAATAAAACAAAGCCTTATTCCATCTTCCCTTACCTCATGCAATCATCATAAAATTCTAGGATATCTTTTGGCAATTACTCATAACATTCTATAACATAAATTATTCCACATACTACTATTCAACTTGCAATGACTCTCGGTTAGTCACCGCTGACATGTTGCAGTCATTTTTTCGACAAGTTCATTAACAATACTGACTTTCTCGGTGTCAAGGTATAAGTAAGGTGTTGCATTCACAAACAGAAATGAGCGTCAAACGAGTAAACTCAATAACGGTCTATGATAATAACAAATGCCTAAAATATTAATATTCAAAATAAAGCGCATATTTTAGGCTATAAGTAGAGCGATACTAAAACAGTTTCGGAATCACGTGCGACCCTCTTCGACTGAAAACCCGAAGCTATGCTAAAGCATGGCGATCAATAACGAAGGAAAGCATACAAAGTTTGATGACCCTTTTCCCTAAGCATTGCAGGGATTTGCGGGCACAAAAAATGCAAGGTAATTAAAACACTTCATACAACTACCAACAGGTTGAGGTTAAACTACGAATTCGAAAATATATCCTTGATATATCATCCTATAACATCTACCATGCACAAGTCTGAATATGAAGTATTAGAAAGGAGAAATTCCATTATGTTTCCCTCCATTTCAACTTTTTCCCGACTGTTTTTACTTTTGTCTTTTTGAATGTTGAATTAAGTAGGCATTTTTAACAAGAATAGTCGAATCAAATATACATTAATCATAATTAAAATTTTTTCCGAAATTATATATCTAGTCAAATCAGAAATTAAATTTCTTATCTTTATTTTTAATTTTATAAACGACATTTTAAAAGCACGAAAGAAGTCATTCATGATAGGATCGTATTCCGTAGCATTAACTAGCACTTGGCATTTACGTAGTTCAGCATGAAACCTTTTATTAAAAGTAATAGAACAATTCTGATATGTTACTATAATTGATAATAATAAAACGCCTTTATTTAGGTAAACTGACACCTAAATCCTACAACGTTCTTGAGTTTTGGGAAACAAAAGAGATTATTAATGAAAGTTAAAGCAATAAGAAAGGCAACAGATATTAAAAAATTCTAAATCTACATCTTGGAATATATAAACCACAGCAGGAAAAGACTCAACACGAGGGGAGTATGAGAAACTTACTGATGGTTCAAAGAAAACTTATGAAAAAAGTCCAACAAGTATGATAAAATAAACAGAAGATATACAATTTTTTGCATACACGACGAGAAAGGAAAACGAATTTACTTAAAAGAAATAAGATAAAAATATCATAAAACAATTAAAGATTCTCTCATAGCAACAGAACAGTACTGACAGATATTTGCAATGCAACAATTCATACGCGTCACGTCACGCTGGCCGTCACCTAATCGCAATATTGCTGCTGTCAAACTCTCTTTTCTATAGAATATGTGGAACATTCTTTGCCTCTAATAAGTTCCATCATCAAAAGGTTAAGGATTACTAATTTGCAGCAGTCGCTTCCGTTTTTCTTCCAATGGCCATGGCTAAGTTAATTTCTTTCTCCTAAAAAAGCGAAGACAGGACATTTCGGGGAAGAAAGAGAGCGTCACTCAACTGTCCGAGAAGATTGATACCGACGCCACTCTCTCAGCATTACTACCGAAAGATAGGGAACAGGCATCGAGCGATTAGCTTCTTAACGGAGCTCTCTCCGTAATGTGAACTTGGTTTTTCCATGGAAGAGACAAGTTCAACGATTGGATAAGGGATCGTGATATAAATTATAAGCGTAAAAGTTGTGAGTCTGGCGTGAGCGCTGTTACAAAGTGCAGCGTAACTAAAATCGCTTAAAAAGTAGTGCGCTAACCGAGGATGTAAACCAACTTATTTTTTGATTCATAAGTCGATAGTAATAATTTTTATTTTAGATGTGCCATAACTTAAAGCAATGCGCTCTGTAGATTTCATTGGTAGGTTATGTTGTGTGCACAAGTTTTTTTTATATTTGCGAGTATATAGGTACTTATAGTAAGGAATTACTTTTTAATTTTTCTATGGATTCAATGCACTACTTCTATTCATGTAATATTCCGTAGGTTGGCTATCCCTGAAGTTAAAGATATATGAATTGAATGATGACGTGGAACATGAAGTGATAAGAACGCACATGAGCTAACAGCATATCACTTATAGAAAACACTATTACTTCTTGAACAAAGTCAAGAAGGCATTGACTTTAGAAAGCTAAGAACACAGATGCTACTTCCGAAGAAAACATAGGAAACAAATTGATTCAGAAAAGTTTCCTCGACAACGAAAGATATAGGTTTTGGCACTGTCTACAGGGTGCAGACACTGAAAGAAATAGCAGCATATGAGGTGCCAACTCTGTGAAGACAGTTGCAATGAAGGATGGATACTGATTAGCTAGAAAGAGAAGAATCAAGAAAGAACTAAATAAATGAAGAACTTGCTCACTCCAGCGAAATTGAGACAAAAATTTTCTTCTTTAATATTACTGTCCGACAAACTGTTTTACGCCCCACGGTACCCTGGAAGTTGAGAATAAGTTTTACTGCAAACTAACGAAATTTAAATTTGTTACCTGATAAACAAAATGCTATTGGAACATCTTAAGTTAAATTATGGGACGTTAAGGGATTTAATTATAGTTAGCTGCTAATTCTCAAAATTTTCACAGTCGCGAGGTTGTTGAGAACGTATCCCTAGCAAGATTAAGGGAGGATTTTGATAATCACCAAGTGAATCCCCGTTGAGTTTTGTTTAGCTTTTTAATAAAGAAACCGAATTATTCTATCTACACAAATTTTGCCACACAAACGATGAAGCATAGTAGCAAAATTATGTAACAATTATCAAATGTTATGCAATCCTTCGCCATGATAATAGCAATAGAATCTATTAACTTGGCCTCGAATTTGTGGTAGGGCTAAAGCAAAGACTTCTAAAGTAAGGGCTTAATGAAATAATGTTGGTAAAGGTATAAGTGCTTTCTAGTCAAATTTTCATTATAAGAGCATTAGTAACGGAAGGAATTGATAGGGGAAGTAGATATCACGATAAACTTAATGGGTAATTCACGATCTCAAATTAGCTCTCACATTAGATTGGGCGAATTTGCTTCCGATCATTGCGGATATTTAGGTCGTTAGCACCAAGGGGAAGATGTGGAAAGGATGCCATTTAGCTGGGATGCAACTGAGCTCAGCAGAAATCCATTTCAGAATCGTCGCTAAAAACTTGTTTAAAAAGAAAATAACAGAGTGTGAGATTCAAGATTGGATGCATTTGAAAGGTTAGTGTAGCGAAGAAATGAAAAGGTGAATTAAATTGACGGAAAAGCAGAAGTGAAACGGCAGGAGATTGTGAACAGAAAAAGGTTCTGAGCGAAGTTATAAAACTGAGAGAGAGAACGAGTGTGTACAAAGAACGGTTAGGTAAAGAAAGATCTTGAACGTAGGACCCAAGGGAGAAGACAGAGAGGAAGGCAAAGACAAATAAAGTTGTACATACAAACAAAAGAGTTGTGGTTGTTCCAACAGACCAAGTTGAGGTGAGAAAGAAGGGTTGAGATAAAAAGAGAATTATGGGGAACTTATCGTAAGTTAATGTAATCATATATTTATGATTTCAGTCGTAAAGAGTCGTGTAAAATGATGAGTCGTTAAAACGTGCCATGCAAGTACGCCAGATAACACAGATGTGCATAATTTGGTATTTCGTATACATGCGAGAATCGACTACCTGAGCAGCGTTCATTAAAAGAAAACGGCTTTGCTTATCCAGGAAAGAAAACCCACGTACATAAAAACTCAGGCTCAATTGGGACTTTAATGTAATTTTCGTTATTAGATTTCAAATTAACCAACGATAAAGCAAGTTCAATAATCAATGAACTATCAAGAACATATTAACTTTATAAATCACGCAATCCAACTCATTTGTACAGACTGAGGGAGTTATAATAAAACACTACCAATCACTATTTTAACAAGCATAAACTGGAAATAGCTCCAGAATTTCACGAAATCCTCACTTCCTGTATCTCGACACATATATGACTTTTAATTAACTGCACATGCATCATTCGCTCCCCTTTTTATGCCTTGAATCCAGCTTCTGACGCAGTAACCTGGACTAATTCTGCACTCATTCCGTAGATAAATCAGCCTTAAACCCACGCTTCCACTGAATGTATCTACAACAGGTGGCGGACGTTATTTTGAGTGATCCGCTGCGAAGTTCCGCCTGAGTTTTCATGCTTCCCAAGCTTTTAATAGCCATCGATATCACCTTGAAATACTTCCCTCAACAACTTATACAGAAATTACAACCCTAAAAATCAATGACTTCAAAAACTTTCTTCCAATGTTTAGGAAAAGGTATGTGGCAACAGGAACTCCACGAGGGATTCGATCAAATTTTACTATTATTGCTAATTATTATATTACTTTTACTAAGTATTACCTAATGATGGGATAGCTTAATTCTTGAATAAGACACCTCCAGAGATGATTCAACCACACCGATACAGAGACAGACTTCAAGAAATAGTAGTATAAAAAATGAAAGAAAGATATGGAGAATTTACACGTTGAACTCCCAGTTATTCATGGGATATTATCCGTTTTGCGGATTAACCATCATGAATTTTTACTCTTCGTTGATATTCACCTTTGTCTAACTAAGAAATATGAACTTGAAAAACACTGTTATTGCGTCTAACACAAATTGGATTAATATAAGATCTTTCCAATAGAGCAGTGAGAATACAACTATGATGGCATTACCACTGCTAAAGTATCCACGGATGAGTTGAGAGACTTTTACCGAGTCCATGGAACAATAAAAAACAACCGGCTGTGTGCAGAAGTAATGCGTTTATTTACGACAAATATGAGCGTTATCAGAAACATAAGAGAAAGCTTGGATCATCTATGTTTTCTATCTATGTGCATCCTCTCCCAATCATTAGCCCAGATAATCGAGAGTTCACTGTACTCGAAAGGGGGATGTGGTATTAATGGAACTGAACTGGAGAAATCAAAGGATTGCTCCTCTCCTTTTACTTTTAGGTATGCCTACACGAATACTTACATTCGTATAGGCAAATTTATTATATTACTTATCTAAATCAATCATTCACTTCAGTGAGCATAATGGTTTCAACAAGTGAACAAAAACATATAGCCAAAGTTATAGATATAAACGGGTTAACTAGCTATTCGGCAAAAAATGAAATGGTTTACGCAAATGTCTGATCTTTTATGAAAGAGTGGTTCCTATGGCAAAGTTAACAACAGTAATGATAACGATGATTCAAGATACGAAATCAGATCGAGCATTGAGTCCGAAACCAATGAAATATATTTAACTCCATAATTTTAAATCCTAAAGCTTGTACTAACTAACACATAATACTCTTAAAACTTGTCTATAAACGCTTACAGTTCTCGAATAAATTCAAGGGATGAGTTGAGAATGCCCGCCTTTGGCACCATTGAGAGAATCCCATCTCAAGAGATGAAAATGAGACGGAATGACACTGCGAGATTCAAAACAAGGATCTGGTTAACGAGGAATTGATGAATGGAAGACCGTTTTCGAGGAACAGAGGAAATGAGAGGGAATAAAGCGGTAGAATGACAAACGTAATGGAGAATGGAAATGGGTTTAATTAAGGATGACTGATAGCACGACGCTCATCACAGAAGCTAAGATGGATTTCGCATTACATTGGAACCCTATCCATTAGCATTCTGAAATTCTCGATTTTCTCGTAAGACACTGGTCAAACAATACTGTTATCCATACGTTACTTAATAAACGGAGAGAAACATGACAAATTGTAATTTCTTTAGATAAACCACTCGGTGGAAATCAAACACATCTCTACGCATTCGCAATTCTACGAAATATATAATCACTTGTAAATAAATTTATGTGATACATTGTAAGAAAGGGTAATGTAAAATATAAATATCCTGACCATACGTCCCGTTTTGGACGGGACAGTCTAGTTTCACGTCACTCTGTCCCGTCCATATTGTCATAAACTGTATTTTGTCCCGTGAAAGCCTTCGTCACCAATGTTATATTTTTACGAGGGTAGTCTGAAAAGTTTCCGACCCCAGATTTTTCAGAAATCTTCAGAAAATTTTCAGAAAACATGTCGATAAATGGCAAAATGTCGGAAACTTTTCAGACCACCCATGTATGATGTTAAATGGGAAATACAGATGATTAAAATTCCCGGGTAAATAAAAACAGAAAGAGTTTATCTGTCCAATAAAACAGAGATCTAGCAAATAATCATTTATTTTCACACTAACTTTTACTATCATAGGGACTTTTATCATTGAGAAAACTCTACTTCGAAGTTGAGGTGAGATTCCAAAAATGACGGCACATATTACTCTAGTGAAATTTGTCCATTCAAAAATATTGCTTCCGTTGTCAATTAGTCCAACAATAAAGGACCCTTGAGGTAAAGGCCACTGCTAACGATATGAACATTCCTTATTTAAACAAAAATAAAGAAGACTCAAACAAAATTACTAAGAGGATATCATCATCATATCATAGGATTAGACATCATGAAGATGCTTTCTCGATCGAACTATTTTCAAACGTATAAATACTGTTTCCAACACGAAAACACAGGGATTTGATAAAACGCAGCAGATTTTTTAAGGCAAACTATTTATAAACTGTCTCCTTAACTGGAGACGTAGTTTAGCTTGCTTCCCAAACAAATAAAAGACGAATGAATCCGTGCGAAAATAAATGTATTTCCAATGTAGATTAAACTCAGCAGTACATTAACGCAGCTTCCTTTAAACAGCAGACATAAGCCACCAGCCGCGAAGATTACCTTGAGAAATACTGCCATCACTTATGACGCCGCGGGTTACTTGCTTTCACGATAATTAAAAATAATTTTTGATTTCCATTAAATGAACATTACTTTCACAATTCATACTCTGACTGAAACAATTTATCATTTAATTTGCCACAGAAATAAAATCCCGTGAAAATATAAGGGAAAAATCAGCGATAAAATATTCGGCAAAGGAAGATAGCTCGTCAATGGCGTAGTGACAAATGATCTCCAAAACTGATTTTTCTTCCCAAGTGATGAACAGCCTGTCACTTCAATTGATCCATCGATAAACGCTACGACCACTTTTCCTATGTTTACAAACTCTCGTTACTGTTTACACTTCCAAGTGTCCCTCGATGCGGTCGCACGCCAAAATTATAATTGTCCGGTGAAGTAATCGCTTTTAAATCAAGTGTCCGAGTTCTCTGTTTGGCATTACACAATCACAGCTGCTGCTAAGAAGACCGGCGAGACCTATCATTTTCTCACTCTTGGAAGTGTAGATGAGATGTGCTTTAGGGTACAGAAAATATACAACGCTTAAGCAGGAAGATTTAATTCTCGTGCAGCCGTTAAACTGGTTACTCCGCGATAAGTCAATCCGAGAGAACGCGGACTGTTTTGCTATACCACGATGGCTGCACTGTTTCAATTTGAGATCCAATATGTGTGAGGGTAAAAGTAAAGTTGATTTTCTTCAAATTATCTCTTTTCCTAATCTGCTTATTTCAATGCCGAATCCCATATATTATATCCAATCGAACGATCAAATCAACGTACGTAAACTGTGTATGCTTGCTGAAACGGATTGAGTTGTTGCTAATTTTATAAACTAGCAATTATTTAATAAAAATCACATACCAGGCGGATGTTGCCAAGTGATTGTTAGAAGACAAAATGTCATGAATATAAATGCATAGAAGAACCGATTCTCACGGGAGATGAAAATCAAGCTCCTTTATTGTAAAAATACCAATTGAATGTACTTATTAGTAACAAAACGTCAATGTATCGAAAAGACTACTAATTGTAAGAAAAGCATACAGAAATGATGATTACTTTATTCTAGTATATTCCACTGATAATTATTTTACTAAACGATTTAATCAAAATTCCAAGCAACTCTTAATTATACTTCTAGAACTCCCAAGGATGTATGCGCTCATCGTAAAGATATTCTTTTTCATAGACTAGAGGACTGATCGCTTTGATAATATTTTTGGCTGGTCATCGTTAAGGCCCCAAAAATTTTCCCACGGCCTTTTAATGTAGTTTATTGTGAAACTTCATACACACAGATTGTTAAAAGGAACACGTAAGAACGAGTAGAATTGAAAAAAGCAGTATAAAAACATTTTTAGTGTGAGCAATATTATTACTTCATTTTAATATATCTCTTTAAAAACATAAGAAGTTGTGGAAACTATTTCCATCAAATCCCCATATAAAACCACCACGCGGATAGTGACACCAACCGTAACTTAACTAACCGTTACTTAGTGTGCTGCCTGTAATTTAGCTCCTCCAACAAGAGATGTGACAGAGACCGAAATACTTGTACCGAGCCCGACTCGATTCGTTCATAAGTTAACCCAATCCAGACCTGGTCCCAGTTCTAAATGCATTTGCGGCCAGAAATTCGGCTCGAAGCCGACTAACCACTCTATAGCCCGGCTCTAGTCCGCGCAGACCTCTTCTAACAACATCGAGGTCGTAAATACAAGGGACATCGTCTTCAATGACTGAATAAAGACACCTAGATATTGTTTTATTTGTCCTGATAACTGAGAACGAGAAAGAATATAAACGTTCGATGTCGTTCAAAGAAGCGGATGCCGCATTTCACCACAGAAAAGGCCTCTTTTATCTTTGAGACCGCAGGTTTTCACAGCTTGACTAGAGCAATTCGTAAAAAAAATCACCGATGAGTCGACGGGAACTTATTTTAACGCACAATCGCAGGAAATCTGAAAGGGAGCGAGGGATGGGTGTGAAAAGCGGGATGAGGGAAAGGAAGCGTTATATTTGCAGCCCAAAGACGGGGGCCAATAACACCGCTATTTCTGTATCAGCGAGCCCTCTGCCAAGAAACGGAAGAAGTAAATATGCCCCTTCCTCGAGCGGTCACACACCCACTGTCATCGCCCAATCCCATGCGCTCGAAGGGAAACCGGCCTCCTCTTCGCTTCGGAGCGCCCAAAGGCACTTTCGAGTGCTGTGCAGCGCCCACTTGATGAACCAATCGAAGGACAATGCGGACGACGCCTCTTTTTTGTTTCGGATGATAAGAGATCGCCGCTCTCAGATGGCGGGAGGAGATGATTATCGTTACTTTTGATAAAACCTCTTTAAGATATGTAAGCGAATATTCTACCTCTAAATCTACGCTAAAATTCCTTTTCAACGCTCTTTCTCCTAACCGGAGAATGGATAGTTTGTTCACGATTGCTTTTACTAGGGTCTACTTTACTTACTACTTTCTCCAACAGGTAGATCTGTGGTTAGTAAACGGTTGACTCACCTGAAACGATAATAAAAAAAATCAATTATGATAACGATAACGAAACTCCATTAAATATCAGGTATTAAT
This sequence comes from Pachydiplax longipennis, assembly GCA_036926295.1. Classification (NCBI taxonomy): domain Eukaryota; kingdom Metazoa; phylum Arthropoda; class Insecta; order Odonata; family Libellulidae; genus Pachydiplax; species Pachydiplax longipennis. The sequence goes on along the minus strand of JAVFKF010000004.1, from coordinate 34,374,137 downwards.
TATATCATCCCACATTATTAATTTAATAGATACACAACGTAGAATCTCCTGATGTGCCAACGTAAGTTCAGGAGAGTGTTTTTAAAAATTGCTAAATAAATAAGAAATAGTGTTAAAATAGAATAACTACTAAATAACCTCTTCCATTAATGAATACGAAGTTCATTATAGCAAAGTATCACATCTCATGGCATTCCAACATTTACTCCTTCACTATTTAAAAACTGCAAAACTGTAGCATACATCAATGAAACTTCCCTCTTTCACAGCTGCAACAAGCAACTTAAAACATGGCTGCTTACAGAGAAAACAAAACTTAAAAAATCACCAAATCCCTATGTATGTCTAAGGATTCTGAGGCATGAAATTTCCTTACTGTAATTCTTGATTACTAACCATTCGCTTCGCAACATCGAAAAACTTTCATCTGTTTCCCCACTCTCTTTCGACTTGAATCCTATTTATAATCACATACTCGACAAAAGAAGACAGAATGCAGTAGAAATGAACAGACAGTTAATAATCAGCAAGTAAAAGAGATTTAAACGTGGTATTATGAAAAGTAAAAGTGGTATTATGAAAAGTAAAAGTGGTATTATGAAAAGAATAGCTTAAACGGGGAGCTGCTTCGTTATTTTCAATTTAAATCGTATTTCAAAGGATGCAAATAAATGCGAACTGTCCACATTTAATACACATTAATCTACTTGTCAAAAATAGAAGTATCCCTAAATTAATTTAAGTCTGAATGTTTTAATATCATTTAAATCTATGCTTATCCTTTTCGCGTATCAACCATAGTTGATGTTTTCTCCAAAACGTATCGCGGCTAAGTCTAAGAAGTTGACACGCGTGTCTGGTAGTAAATAGAGTTCGGCCTTCAGCAAACTAAATATTACATCAGAGATCTGAGCAACGAAGCTTAAAATAGAATTAAATTTTGGATGGATGACAATAATCAAGAGGAATTGAAAATGAAACCTATTTGGAAGCCAACATACAACTATTGAATAACATCGTCAATTCGCGCTTCTACTGTAACGATTAAATGATATACGAGTATAATACAAGGAGATTTTACAATACATAGGAGATTTTACAAAAAGACAGACTCTGAACGAAGATAAATTTAACAGGATTCCCTCAATTAAATAACCTTGTGATTGAGTAGTTTTATTCCGACAAAAGTACATAGTAAATACATATTTAAGTTTCCTTATTCCCGAGGTCTATAGGAAAATATTGTTTAAAGATTAATTGTGGACCTTAATTCCGAAGAAGAATTCTTTGAATGCGGCACAGTATCTCGAATGAGATATCAATTTTATATTAAAATAAATTACATTCATGATTCAGTTAATTCAGCTAGATCAGCTTCATTTCACGATGAGATCCACTATTTTACCAAAAAGGCATCTTAGTAAGATCACTCAGAGATGAAATACCTTATATCGTCATTTTTATTCTAAATAAACTTAAGGTGTTACGCATGTATTCAACAACTTCTATTACTGGAATATACAACTTATTCATAAAAAAACACTGAAAATAGATAATTGAATTTTTTCCTAGCAATAATAATAGGAAGAGAAACAAGAAGAATATATGGGGAGAGTATACAAGAAGAAAAAGGTAAGGAAGGCTATCTACACAAACAATATACAAATATTTATGTAAAATATCTGTCCTACAATGATACTTAATAAATTTTACGAAATAATACATTGCTCTTAACACATCCTAATAATAAAATAATGGTTATACATATTATTCTAAACATATAAAATTGCAAAATCAAACTATCTCTTCATGGAACTACTTACTGTATTGAGATTTAACTGTTAGGATGATATCTTTACGATTCTTCTACCCTGGGTTCACGTACCCTACTAGTGAGCTATATAAAGAGTAAGGACAGAATGCCAGAAAACAAAATGTAAACGAAAATCGCTGAATCTCCGCCTATAAATAATGTGATAGGAACAGCAAAACTGGCTGCTAATAGCACAAGGAGCAATTATGGGGAGCCTGTGGGATAGGCAACCGCATTTGCACAGCAGTATTGCGGGTTACCGCGTGGATGTAAAAGGGGAAGAAGACCGAGGAATTGAGCCGAGGATCTCAACCACAAATAAGCCGTAGCTTTGCGATTTTGAGTTTTGAACTAAAAGCAATAACGGATTAGGCTGGATGAAAGGAATTTATGGTTGTGTATAAAGCACTGTGCAAATATATCCAGCGATCCTTACCCTGTCTACCGGCGTGTAGCCGGTGGTTTGGAGATACATATTTTGCTAATATTCGAGCGTATATTTTCTCATCTTCGTAGAGGTATTTCAAAAAGAAATCACATTAGATCAGGCATCTAAACAATTTTTGTTATGATATTTCCTAGATACAAATATTATACTACCGTAACCATAATTGCGATAAATAATATATTTCCATATCACTACCCATCTCCGCGATATTTTTCCCTGAGTTGTCACAAGAAGTTTTTTAATTAATTAAATTAACCCGTGAAGCAGCTCATTCGTATTCACGGAGGAAAAAATTACCTCAAAGCACAGTTTGAGAAACAGGTACATTTCGGAGGTACTTTATGTATGTAAAATAAGAATAAGATTTACTTGTTTTAAGGGTATTAAACATGTTTAAGAAAATCCACATTTGAATCGTGATACGATACGTAGCGCTGAAACGTAACTTTTGTCTTTCGCAACTAGATAGGTTTAGTTCGATGGATAAGTTTCTTATTTACTAGATGATATTTCTAAAGTAAATTTAATTCTTTTTTCGGAAGATTACCTAAGAGTAGAAGGAAGGATTAAATTTACTTTAGAAAAATTATGTAGTAAATAAGAAATTTATCCATATTTGATGAATAAAAGACCGGTGTACTGATGTGTTACGATTTCCTGAGATGCTGACATTACCCACTTCACTCCGTCAATCATTTAGCTGAAATATTGATGTTATCCATGAAATTAATTAAAGTTAATGATTAAAGAAATTCGTCTTTACCTGCCTAAATTAATAAAGACTTTCAGGGAATAAAATATAAGGAACGGTCAGGGTCTGCTAAGCAGAACAATTCTTGCTTAACGCTTAGTATCATAGGTACGCTCTCTCCGCATGGATATATATGTATAAAATTAACAACAGTCTTACAGTAAAAAATTTGATCATAGCATTATTTATGATTTGGATTGGAAATGCGTCAATTTAAGGGTTGAGTGAATTTTTAAATAATACAGATTCCAAGGTATCTCTGAAATACCACGTGTATCATATAATAAGAGTCATATCATGTAATAAGAGAATACTTCCCTTTCGACTTTGATCTATTTATTTAGATACTGAATATAATTTCATACCATATGAAGATAAGCAATTATAAAAGAATACGCTGGGGTCAATGCACGAAGCAGCTGCTTACTATAATTTATGAGTAAAATCTAGTTGGCCTTGGCTTTATAGAGTAGTTGTGCCAAGAAATAATTGATTTATATATTTAAGCTCTGAAAAAGTGCCAAAGTAAGGTAGATAACTAGAGAAGAGTTGCAGAATTTGCACTGCTTCATAACATACAGGTAAATTTATTCATCTATAACAAAAATAGCCGTAAAAATCTATGATTGGTTGGAGAAGGCTCGTGATATTAAAAGACAAAAACTAAATGTGTGCTTAAGAAAGAAATGAATCGAGTTCTTAGGATTCTTCTTGTCTGATGAATAGCGAACAGCATAAAGTATGAATCGAAAATATACCTCACAAATAATAAGTGAGTTATCAGCCATTGAAACTGAATATGAGTTACATCTGAACACTTAAACTTCCAGAGCTATTCAGACAGAACTTAAAGTTTGGAATGTGTGGAATTATGAAAGTATGCCGAATAATGACATAATATAATAAAACACATTTGGTTGAAAGATAAAACTAATGAAAGAAAAACTAATACAATGATCGGAAGTATGCAGAAAAAACCGAAGTGTACGATAAAGAAAGAATCTCGACAGATAGATGATATAAAGTGCACTAGAACCGGAAGTTATACAATATATGTATCTATCCTTTGGATACAGTCTTCCTTTTCTATCTTATCTTAACGTCGATTATCTTGCTTAATAAAAACCCGTGTTGAAAACGAGCGCTATCTAATATTAAACTACATAATAGGATTTATAACTTTTCTGGTAGCGAATCAGATAAGGAATGCTTGGGGCTTTCCATCTGGGTTAATTCATGGTAGAATACCATCATCATTTCGGCCATAAAATCTGCCTGCATCCTGAGGGTTGACTCAACTCTTAGGACGGTGAATATAACAGCAACTGATACGTTGGTTTTTTCACTATACCAGTAAGTTACCAGTTAGAAACCCGTGAAGTATCCCTATAACCTACGCAATGTTTAGAATATAAATATAGAAGTTAGACTACGATAACTAAGTCGTATACAAGATGTATACGTATATTATACCGCGTGGACATGTTCTTCGGATGGCAACAGCAGAAAGCCCCTAACAATAGAATTATTGTGAGGGTCCAGTGGATCGGAGCCAGGAAAATTTGAAAAGGTTTAATTTTAAACCGAGACCACGGCAGAGGATAGGGTTGACTCAAATCTCCGATAAGGCACGATTTCCAATCGCAATGGCCACATAAAATAAGAAATTTTCCAGCGACCATAAAAAAATAGCATAAAGATTATTTAAAGGATAAGATGGGAGAGGCTTAAAAAAAATCGACTTTCCGCGATGTTCGGTGGATAGTGTAATAGACGAGTAAAACTTTACTCTGGTGATTTTTAGAGAGATTTAATTAATAATATTAGCTGTTGAGTATGATTCCAATTGACTCATCGAGCAAGAATTTTTGCATAAGAGAATGTACAGCGTTATGCGGTACGTTTGGTCAAGAAATGCAACGATAAATCGGTAGGCATTGCCAAGAAGCATCAAAGGGTGGAAATAGTAAGATGAAAGAAGATCAAACTTCTTATGTTCGCTCAATAAAATCAGAAGTAATAAGCTATTGGATGAAGTAGATTTTATACGACCGTTTTATTACAACGGACAATCTGATACTAAGAGAAAAATCAGAGAAATAGATGCGGGGACTCAATTCATACCTTCCGTGAACGATTTCGCGAATACCGATTTCCGACTAAGGAAACGGATTTCATGTACAGGAAACCCCAATCAAAAAAAAGGAAGAAGCAGAACAGTCCTGCGCAACATGCGGTTCTCTTCGGTTTTGAAAAAAAGTGCTTAATTACAAAAATTGTTCGTTACCTAAAGATTGAATACGAAAGACAAAAAAATAGGCTCCATCAGAGACTTGAGATATTGACTCCTCATTTGATTCCAAATCACATGAAGCTTGTTGCTGAATGACAATGATTTATTACATTAATTTTTATTTTTATTTAAATGTTTCAATAAGTATACTTTTAATTTATTAAATCAGCCTCAATTATCCCAAATTTTTCGTCTGCTTTTTCTCACATACATGCGGCCCCTCCTTTAATAGTTGTGTTATCTGCATTGACCAACAAAAATAACTCTCACGGGAGAAATACTGAACACTAAATTTAATGTGAAGAAATGCATAAACTGAATTCCGAAAGGAATACTCTATAAACTAGGCGAAAAGACTAACTCGGTTCGAAAGCAACCAAATCATGGCAAGCTGAGTTAAAGGAAAACTCTGAAACAGTCCAATGAACTTATCAAACATGTCTTTCTATGACTCTGGGGGGAAATTGACTATCAAAACTGAGAGATAACTATTTTCATAAGCTATCTCAAAAAACACAAAAAGAGAGAGGAGAACAAGAGACCGTATAACGATGAAGTATTTCCACGTGTGATTCATGAACTTCCCTGAAACTTAATAAAAACTGAATATGAATATGGGTATAATTTCTTTGATCTGTAAAAATTACTACTGATGTTGTAATATTCTTTTATTACTTGGACTCTATAAACTATCACACTGTCACCTACAGTTAATTAAGCTGTGTACGATCAATAAATAATAATTATTGTGGTACATCAAACTTCACAAACCGTTCCTTAATCATATGACGAGTCTTTCCTGACGAATAAAATATTTGCGCTTTCTAACTTACTTCTGCAACATTATTAGGAAAACATATTCCAATATTGCGGAGCGTATATTCCCTACCCTTGTATATGAAGCAAGCAGAAGTTCGACCGTTCATAGCTCCTCTTCTCCATAGAAACTAGATCATAGGCTATCGAACAGAAAACTAGGCCACCCGTAAATACTTCAGCTCGAAAATAACTCTTTCCCTAACGCGGATATCTTCATTAAATAACAAACTGTATCTTCTACTGCTTTATCTTCCACTACTTGTCTTTCTAATCATGCTCTGAACCTCTTTAAAGACTCTTTAAAGACCATGAGGACTCTTTACATTGCCTATCTATTAGGAAATGTAACACTGCTCCGCGGGTCTATTCGCCTCATTCTTCTGCAGATTTAATATACTGTAAATATGACTGCTACAGATATACGGAGGGTTTAAATATTTAAGAGTTGTAGAGGAAGGGAGCCACTAAAGAGCTGCCACTTGACGAAATTCATGAATCGGCAAAATTTTCAGAAATAAATATATACGAATTCTGTAAAGCTATGAATGCTGAATAAGATATTGATTACTTCTCCCCTCATTGAATGCCACAAAAAGTGTTATTCACAGACAAACTGTGTAGAACTTACGTATACTTGTTCCGCTTAAAGCATCCTGGCTCGGTGAAGAAAGTAGGCACTAACTTACTCATTCCTCATTTCGCTTAATAAGCCTCACTCCCTCTATATAGCTTCAGATACGCGAGATAAAGAAGACAATTTTTTTTAGAGGATTGAATTTAAAGAGGAATTTTTTTTCTCCGTCGTCCCCGACTTCTGGGGATATCTACCACAGAGTAATCTCTTTGGGTGTTAATTTTTTTCTCGTAGAAATTTACGAGGATCAACAAGTAGATAATTATAATAAAATCCACCGAACTGCGAGTGACTTTGTGGTAATCCATCCCAGGAAGAAAAAAGAGGAAGAACTTTTCACAAAGGAAACTAATTCCGTCTTTAATGTAACTATGCAAATTACACAATTGAGCACATGACATGTTTCGATGTATCGATCTCAAGTAAAAATGATGCTCCATGCATCGAAACATGTCGTGCGCTCAATTATGTGTAATTTGCACAGTTACATTAAAGACGGAATTAGTTTCCTTAGTGAAAAGTTGTTCCTCTTTTTCTTCCAAGTAGATAATTATTTATTTCCACTAACGAAGGGAGAGGTTAGGTTAAGTCAGAGCTGAACCCACTAGAGGCTTATCTTTCTCAATAAAAGTTCGAATAATTAATAGAGGCGATGATAGTATGAATGAGATCACTGGTAAAAGAGTGAGGAGAGCGAGAAGTGGACGTCATCCATAGAGTTTAACAGCTGTGTCGTCAAAGGGAAGGGAAACGAGCGAGTCCCCTTCAAGGAGAGATTGATTGAACAAACAAAAGCGACACGCGGGGAGCACCGACATTCATCCGAGCGGACATCGGCAACAATGCGCGGCGAGGGCAATACTGGAGATCGCGAGATATCGCAACTCTTCGACAGCCACGCAGCGGAATGCGTTTGATTTCCCTCGCAGACATCTGCAACGACGAACAATGATTGACGGTTACTTTATCCCTCATAGAATTATACGCTGTCTCAGCTTGCACTCTGTCAAACCTGTAAAAAATATGTACGTGATAAAGAAGGCTTAACTGGTATCAGCTTCCAACGATCGTATATCTGGATACATACTGTAGAATTTGATTTTTTATTTATGTTTACATTTCCGTTGCTATTACCGCACCGTGATAAATGAACTGTTTTTTTTTTTTGTCTTTTCGCGTAGGATAACGAAAATCTTTTTTCGATAACCTTGGTCTCGATTTAGTTTATAGCTCTAAAAACAAGGAAGCTAAATATGTACGATTGATGCATAGTAATGACAGTCATTTAGATCACACCTCATTGAACGCCATGAAAACTGTTATTCGTATGGCCATTGAGATTCAACCACCTAAACTTTTCCTGCTCACAGCATTATCGCTTAATGAGGTTTGCTGTGGAACGATATCTCAATCCTCATCTTCCTTGTAAGCCTCATTCACTCTCCACAGTTTTCGTTACTTAACGGTGCAAGGATCGAAATTAAATATTCCTTCAAGATATATAATTTAGAAGAAATACTCAGGACGAGGGAGTAAAATGGTTTTAAAAGCACAATAAATTATGAGTTGAAACGTAACACACAGAGAAAATAATTACAGAAACAAACTATGAAGTAATTAATGAGAAAGAAAAGTTCTAAAGATTCGAATTGGAAACCGCTTATAAGGTGGTAAAGGTCAGAATGCAAAATGATTTTTTAACTGAATATTGGACATCGAAGATGAAATTATTATAATTTAGAATTATTAGATATTCCATGGTTTACTTTCCGGAATAAAACATCTAAGAATTGTAATTGTACATCGGTAAGAATTGTATTATTCACGCTTACCGGAGAATTGCACCGTCCAATCGAGAACACGAATGAAACCTTTTGGGGTGGAGGGTAAGGTGTGGGGCAGAAACAAGGGGGCCATAACAAATGCAAGATGATGCCACCCCAGGGAATTAGCAGAACATGAATACAGGGGAGAAAGAGCTGATCGGCTATTCGTACCTCAACTGAACATATCCACAGAATGAGACGAACAAAAATAATTCAAAAGGGATGACTTGGAGCATAACTAAGAATTTCTACAAATAGATTACGATTCAAAGGAATGTAGAGTAATCTAATTTCAATAAATATCTAGTAACGATAGTCAAGGTTAGCGATGGACAACCTTTGCCAAAAAAACGCACAAGAGATATCATGCTTCCGAGCCGCACTTAGGAAACTTTAATAAATAAATAAATGACTTTAAATTCCTAAATTACTTAATGATTTTTCATATATACAATAACTAAAAAAAGCAAAAAATTTCTCGTTAAATTTGACAAAAATAGAGTTTCAACACTTCATTCCAAGAAGAATTAATTGGAGGAAAATTAATATACCTTCAAACTCCTTTTCAATGAACGTGATACTAGCAGCCTACGTTGCTTTCACAGCGAAAGTATTTTGTACATAAAACTTAGTTTCCATCCACCACCATCTATTTAGTTTCCATTTTGCATCCATCAGTTTGTGTGAATGAGTTTATCTGTAAGTACTAGACCAGTAGGCCGCATAAAATATGGTTGAGGATCGCATGTGACCAGCGGGCCACAGGTTGTGATCTAGTTTAGATCAATAGCATCGTGTTGTAGAAGAATGCTTCCCAACGGACGAGCCGCGAATTCATGCCGCATGGAAGTTTTCGGTCTGCCGCATAATATCCGGAAGAATGTACCATATGCTTACCATATGCTACCATATGATTTTACGTTGTGTACGCTCCTTATTTTCTGGGATATGAGATCTATTTGTAGATTTTTTGCAAAAATACAACGAGGAAGAAATTTCGATTCAGCATAGAATATTTTGTAAAGTGGTAGCATAATTGTAAATTGCGAATATTATTAATCATAATTAGAAAGGTCATAGTTTTTATCCACTTATATGGTGAATGCTTAACATGTGGTTAGGAATTGTTGCATACGGTAGCCTTAGATTATTGAACGAACAAACCTTTCGCCGCTTGGGATCTGTGGGTCTCAGATTCCCTTGTTTGCCAGATGGTTGAGAGAGACTTCCTGTTACCTTAGGTTGATGAAAGGGATAGTTTCCGTCGTTCTTTTGGTACTGGATGAAAAAGTATCTTTATAAATGTGACAAAACGAAACCTATGCTGTGAGTGATGCTGAATAATGGAATTTGTCAGATCTCTCCTCATTAAAAGCAATGGCAAAGTACCTCATTCCTCATCTTGTCATCTTCTAAGCGTCATTCCCATTCCAAAGCTTTCGTTAGGCAGATGATCTGATCTTCAAATATGACTCCGGCTGATTACTTTAAAAAGGCAATATGTGCAGAGGCGTATTTGGATAAGGTACCTTAGGAGATGATTGAGGACCAGGTCCCATGGGCGACCTCCATAAAGAGTGTTTAAGCAATATCAGGGTCGCATTAATTCTATAGCATAAATGCCTAGCGTATTCACGAGTTTAGAAAGGAAATTATTTTATGTAATTGGTAAGAAAAAATCACCTAATGCCTATCTTAAACGCAACAAAGAAATTACTCATAGTGTACGTGTTCTAAATTTTCAGTGCCAATATTTATAGGTTCTTTATATTGGGGTATATGTATTTATACTTAAAATAAATTTAAAATATTAAAAAAATCATACTTAAAACTTAATTCAGAATACTTAAAAATCAGCCAACTCTCGCTCATCTCAGCTCATCTCGTCGACTTACGATATTCTTAAAAGCGTTCTTTAAGGATCATCTTTTTCTTTCGATAATCTTAATCGATATATTTTTTTATTAAGTATGTCTTTTCAACAGCGTAACACAATTTTCTAGGCATTTCTTGACATACTATACGTGTATGTTATGTATTTCTATATATTATACAGTACAACAAACCGATATTCATTAATTTCCGACAGTTTGCTGATTTTCCATTTTAGTATAAATTTTATTAATTCTCGTATAACTAAGGGTTCAGTAGAAACATTTCCTTTCGTTTTTAATTCGATAATTTTCTGATGTGGGCCTCATTCCGATATTTTTACCTAGGGCCTCTAGTAGCATAGACCACTGTCTGTATATGAAATTAAATTTAACTGAACATGAAACTTTGACTGAGCTGTCGGTAGAACGAGGATTCGGTGAAACGCGTCTGCCAAGTGTAGTTAGGACCCGACAAAACACAAGGTTTGAGTAAAAAAAATCATACGATAAAAACTGTCTCAGGATCCGACCATTTCCGCTGCTCTGAGAGCGTCCAAAATCGCCCGTGAAAAAGCGATGGGCGTAGAGAGGGCGACGAATACCTCCAAAATTGCCGGGAATGAAAATAGAGACCGCGCGAATTCGCCAGAGGGGAAAATCTGAAAGTCGGCTACAAGGTCGGGCCTTCCTCAAACCTCAAGGTGGCAACATCGGAGGTTGCCGCTCCGACATCTCCCAGTTACTAACCGAAACGGAATGGATCGCTAAAGATATCCTACAAGGCGTCCCAGTTTATTTTCACCGACAAATCTGCTAATTCGCTCATCAAAGCGGATTTATTGACACGCTTCGAAGTGGTTTTTCGCATCGCTCGTAGTTGATACAGATCGCTGTTCCGCGCACATTTCCGTTGGGGTGTTGTGTTGAAGTATTTTCAGGTTAAGGATTTCGCTACCACAGGCAAATCGCTAAATTAATCACATCTCTAATAGCCATTTTATTTGATCCACCCGAATGTAATGCGGTTTCTTATAACTGTCTCGAAAATATCATTTTAATCCCTCAGGAGGGGGAGTGAGTCTTACTAACAAGTTGAGGAGTGAGGTAGATCTCCTTTGTTTTCTACTTGGAGTTGGAGTGTTATGAAAGGAAAAGATACATGTGAGGACAGCGTTTTATATTTTACAGCGTTTTATATTATCACAGCAACAAAGAAGATTGAAAGAAAATAAATGAATGTTGATTTTAATCTATCCTATACTAAAAGACAAAAGTAAAATATTTTATTCATCGAGTTATAATAGAAGGACGTCAGACTTCTAACCATTAAATTTTGCGACTTTAATTTTAATTCCAATTAATTCTTTTCATGACTAAAATGTTGATGGCTATTATACTGAGAGCAAGCACAATCTAAAGTGCAATAGATAATAGCTGCACTGCCCATTTCTCCGAAAAATCGGGTCTCCAAAGAAATTATGTTACATTCAAGTAAAACATAACCTTAAACTTCTTAGCAGCGCATTCAGTCGCTTAGCTCCATTAGAAAGAATAATCCTCGTGGAGATGGAAAGTTTATTTTCAATACTTATTACTAAATAACTTAGAAGCAAAAATATTAGCAACATAATTTTAAGGTTATGATTTTAGGTTTGATGGTGAAGAAACAGACCTTAGCTGAAAATAAATGACACGGAAGAGAGAGTAACCCGAATACACTTTTTAGAGACGGGTTCAACCAATAAGATGCTTCGCGACGCATTATGGGTTTACATCCACATGAAAACGAGTCTGCTTCTTTCCTTCGATAATAAAAATTCGATCGAACGTGGAGAGCACGTGACATTTCAGTGGACCCAGTTAAATAAGACCGGCTAAATATGCATACCAAAACAGGTTACTATAATGTGCCATAAACTAGCGGGTCAATGCTTGGAAAAACCTTCCAGATATTACATCAGAAAAGATAACAAGAAATTTGCGTCTTACGAAGTCTTCTTCGGATTCGATTAGATTTGACGCTTTATATTTCTGTAATTGACTCAACAGCATCATAGATTCATATCATATGCGAGGAAAAGAAGATGGAGAGACTCTCCAACGATGCGGTCGAACAATCGAACAAAGTAAATAAATATGAATATATCGTATGTGAATTTAATCATTCAGTCTACTGATTATACATCTGAAAGCTATAGAAACTTGCCCTAAATATTTCACTCATGAATCGTCCGGACTTCATCCAACAAATATCAAGCAAACAAAGTAGGCTGATCATGATAGAAACTCTGAGGTTAAGCATCCTTAAATAGAGCGACATTTTACAGCAAAAACAAATGACTAGACTTTCGAACTTAATTAGCAACCTATTCCAATCCGTGTTTAGGAAAGTACGACCAGATTTATTATAAAAAAAAACAAGTAAGTATTTATCATGAATATAACGTTTTCTATAAAATTTTATGCATGTTATGCATTATATTATCATATTATGCAAAGCATGTTTACGTAGAAAGATGCGACGTAATATGGCTTCAGTTTCCTTATTTTATTTTCCTAGAATTATTCAGCATTTTTAAAATGAAGGTATTATGCATTCAACAATTCGCTGAAGATTTTTTCTACAGGATTTTTAATAAATAAAATATTCATGGGAAACTGCTAGACTTCATAGGCTATTCTGCATAAATCTGGAATAAATACATGTAAAAAGGAGCATTTACGAGTACACATTTCTATTCATAATACGCTGAAAATATTTTTTCCTCGTTGAAATAATGATGTATGCAGATACATCATTATTTCAACGGTGCAGATACATAATGTATGTCAGTGCACGCCGGATTAACTGGCCAGAGGTTAAGAGGGATTATATTCTCGTTTCAAGTTTCATTGGCAGACAGCTTATTTAGGGATCGTGCTAATTACTCGAGGACTAAGTATTGCACGAAAAAAGTTCGTACTTCGAAAAGTTTTGTAGTGAAGCGGGTCGTAAGTAGAGGCACCAGCATGAATTATGCATGGAAGTGTAATAAGCTTGAAAACTTCCTTCTGTGACATTCCATTAGGCATTCCACTATTATGAGACTCCCACGGGCTTAATCCGACATTCTTACTTCGAAACTTTTTGAAAGATATATCCATAGGCATACTTCTTCTGATAACTTTTGAAGTAAGTTACGAGCTTCCAATAATAATCTTCCATCTATACCATGTCCTAAATTCATATTCCATCACCTTCACTTGTGGAATCGCGCAGCTAGTATGAGAAAGCTTCAAAAACTGACACGATGACGGATCGAATATTTTCTTCCGTCTTCTAATTTCAAGCATCGTTTACTGTAACTAGGCTGACAAGGAAGTAAACAGGAAACTGCTAACACGGAACTCCTCTGTTATTTTCGCGGGGTCAGAAAAACATTGGCGATGCGTGAATAGATTTAGATGTAAGATTCCTATCATGGGTTGGATGGCAAGAAACCTGGAGGAGATTGTGGCAGGAATAATATTTTCTTCGAGAGATACATGAACAGACTTCTTAGGAGACGCAAGAAAACACATCAATTCTATCGATGCAAAGATACTGTACTTTTCGAAAAAACGAAATGAAAAGGTACTATTTAGGAATTACTTTGAATTTTACGGTCCAGACTTTCACTACGTATATTTGCGGAAATTATACCACCATGTGAGGAGTACATAATAATTCTATTGGGATAAAATAGTATAAAACGATTGAGTATTAGTTTAACATGATGTTGACAGAAATTTATCCAAGAGAAAAGACTAAACGTAACAGAACCAATAAAAATACATAGAAAAATTGGAAAATTAAGTTTCAAAAATACTTCAAGTATGCATTACTTTAATAATTAGGTTTTAATCTCAAATATATAAAATTTTCTTTTACTTAAAGGGGCGGATTTACATTAAGCGGCGCTAAATATACTTACTATCTGTCTTAATAGTTTAAAATGGTTTATAAAAATTTGAAAAATTCTGTAAAATACAACAAAAAGGTCATTATTGGGCAAAATTTGGGCTATAAAGTCCTATCTTCCATTTAACCCTTACTAGAACGTAACAGCAAAACAAAATGGATTCAAGAATATAAAGCATAGCGTATATAGATTTTTATTAAGTACGTACGTAATTATGAACAAATAATTAATAAATTACAAAGTTGTTTAATTTATTATGGCTTTCCACAAAGTTACGCCAGATCATATTGATTTCATAAATAATTAATGTATGAATGTATAATGTACATGTGTGTAGAAATTTTTCAGAAACCTCTACAAAAAGTAATCACAGATTTCTCATATACATTGTGCCGAATAATAACTGAATTCTGTTACAGCTAGAGTATATTCCCTTTATTGCCGTTCCAAGAACTGCCCGATTTTATAAAATGTGTAGAAACTTATACAGCTAATTAAAAAAGACGGGAAATATATATTCTTTGCAGTGATGGTAATACTTTAAATAGGAATGTTTTATGATCCACTCCAATAAGAACAATGTAAACTATACATCCGGCAAACAATAGTTGCTGCAAACGACAAATCTATCTTCAAATTTCTGCGATAAAAGAAACCTCCATAAATCAAATTTGAAATCTACACAACCACAATATTAACTTGAATGAATTCGAAACTACTAATGAAGACAAAGGAGTCTACCTGACAATATACAAGCAAAATCAGTACATTGAATCTATTTTTATATGCGGAACCTACTCGTAACTTCGACAACTCCTTCCAAATATATTCGAAAAAGTCGCAATTTCATCTCCCCTCGACAAGTGAAGCAGATCACACGATTGGGAATCGATAACGAAATTAGCTTCAATTACTTAAGCATTAATATTACTCCCTTAATGCGATGAAAAGCAGTCTCGTTGACAGCTCCGATTAGCAAAACTTGAGAAGAGCCATTACATGAATTATTGATGATCGACACCCTTTGCAGGGCAAATTAACCCGCTAAGGCGATTATACGTTTGAGACGCCCTTCTCACAGTCGTTTCGTTCCTAAACATCTTATTTACCCGGACGATGACACCTTCCAACCTATTCTTTTATTGTACTCAATCTGAGATCCACCGTTCAGAGGTTCTCAACTTCTTTCTATCCCTACATTATCCTCTTTTCCAATATGGGAAATGCATTTGTATTTTTCATAACCCTATGAAATTTATTTTCAAATGGACAGTAATATTACCAGAACTTTTTAGTCGATAATTGCACTACACAAGTACGGGTCGCTATATTTAGATACTCTTCACAGAAAAGTACTAAATTCTAAAGAAGTAGTTAGTAATATTAGTAAAAACGAGATTATGTAAAGAAGTTGAGACAAATATTGTTCTAAGAACAATTTGAGGGTGCAAAGTTCATCTTATTACAAGATGATAATGACAATTATCTTCTGGAGTTAACATCACTTATGATGCATAAATTATCATCAACATTTGCTAATTTAGTCTTGGGTGCAAGGGTTCTGGGCCCCCCTATCGAAGCTCAACGTTATAAAACGTATTTCAAGGGTTAAGGCAAATTAATTTAAGGGTTAAATCCATTAGAGAACATAATTGGGGCACAATATTCATAGTCGAAAAGCGCGTTGAGAAATTAATATCTTCCTGTTCATATGAAACTTTGCTAATTTCTTAGCCTAATAGAGGAAAGCACTCAGACCTTCAGAAAAATCAAACTGATGAATGCCTCGTCTCACAGTCGTATGCGATCAAAAATAGCAATTTAGCGCTTCGGTAATCATCCGCTAATAACCTCGGAAAAGACTGCTAAATCGGATACACAAGAAGCGAAAACAACAGCATTTCTAATTGTTATCCACCGCGAAAAAAAAACTCAAACGAATGATAATACGAAAAATACTATTCAGCCATGAAATATTCCATAAAAAGGGATCTTCCGGGTCTATTTTCAATAAGTTGCGAGAATTACAAGAATAGAAAGATATATTATGAATAACTGTAAATAATGCAAAGATAGCGTGGTGTTGAACCGTCGCTTGCCGGTCTTTTGTTTCCAGCAATTATATACGATAATTTGATCGAATAAATACGATCTTCGGATACAAATATCCCATCTAAAGATGTTGCACCACGTGTGTTGTTATAATAAATGACGTTACTTACAGATTCCACCGAATAGTAGATCACTAATTCGTCAACAATTTTGACTCACCTGAAAAGATAAAAGATCAAAATCAATTATTGCATTTGTAAAAACGCATTAAAATACAAAAACATTGAGCGTTTATAACACAAATAATTCTAGATAAAGCTCCGTAGTTCGCCAAAATAAGGTATCTTATGGTATTCCAGCACTTTTTATTTATGATTGGATAAGTTGTACCCGGACTTCAATATTAGACCGCAATCTTTTCAGCTTCACAGGCAGTAAATAAACAAGGATAATTATAAATCAAGGGCTCAGAATCACCAAACGCCCTCACAACAGTCTTCTACCCATCCAGTAGTCTTCGACTCGAATTTCCCTACTCAATGCCATTTCCTTAAATATTTGATGACTAACTACGACCTTTATTTCACCCACTAACTTTTTTCCTTTGTCTTTCCTTCTTCCTTTTCCCTTTCACCTACCTTCAATCACTTACGGAATTCAATTCCCTATAAATGTGGGACAATTTATCCTGCCTTCGAGGAAAAAGGTTGGGACATACTTACACATAAGGGCGAGCACCCAGGAAAAATTCCAAGGAAAAACAGACAAGCAAAAAGTCTGATTGGACCGGGAATCGAATTCAGGATCTTCCTCTATCCGAGAGGATAGAAGAAGATCCTGGATTCGGAAGATCCTCTTCCTCCATCCTCTTTTTCCAATTCCGTTTTCCCTTGGGATTCCCTCCAATTTCTCGAACGAAACTCTTTTCAATTGCATATTGCAACTAAAACCCTCTCGTTAGCCTTCTCTTTGAAACCAATTATTCCGCCTTTTCTACACCAACTCCATATTAAAATTGTCTCGCCATTAACTGTCCTCTATACTTACAGTCCACGATTCATACCAGTGCATATAACAAAGAGCAAACAAATAAAAAAGTATTTAAATTTCTCACACTAAAGGAAATTGTTTGCAGTGTAAGTTAACTTAATTCTTAAGTTAAGTAAGAATATTTTTTTTTGTTTGTTTCATTATGAAAAATCACAAATTAAGGCCGACATTATTTATCATATACAAATCTCCAAAATCCTCATTCAGCAAGTTCTTCCCTGACTGAAAACCTTGTCATAACCTCCGTTACATAAATGAACGTCCACTTATCACCGCTATTCTTCTCATTACCTCATTTGTGCAGCTTTCATCCGTAGAAAGAACTCTACACTAGAAGTGGATATGGTCCACATCTTCCCTATCACATTGATCGTAAACTCACTCTTCCTTCCCTTAGCAAATCTCCAAACTTTGGTAACTCTAACGTTTGTAACCCCTACCGAAGTCCCTAACTTTTTTATTCAGTGCAGTTTCAGAACTATGATTCGCCGTTCAAAGGAATTTCGTCAAGTTCAATGTCATCTCATAATACCGACATCCCGTCTCTCTCCCTCTTTAAAGCCACCGATCTTTGGCATGTGGAAACCAGCAGATTCTCTGCATGAATTATTCATCGACGTACCCTCCAACCAGAAGATGCGACAACAAAAACAACACTTCATCGGAGTTGACTCCTTAAACCCTATTTGCATTCCTCCAGTACCTTAGGCCAAGGAGAACTTCATTATGGATGGAAATCTGAGATCTTCCATCAAACATTTGAAAGCAAGACGTACAAACATCCAGAGGATGATTAAAAGAGTTAGATATCTTAAAGAAAGAGGTCATTCTAGAAAGGAAAGACCTGATAACTTAAGTCACCAAGTGTTTCTTGGACACCAAGCCCGCTTGGAACCCCATGAGGCATTTTACTATTTAATTTTCAATTATATGATGTTTAATTTTATTTTCAATTCATCTTACTCTATTCAAGAATTTGCAGGAAAATTCCTGATTTCTTTGTGAATAAAATAGAGCACTCTACAGTCAAAACTGAGAATATTCATGTTCTGATTAGTATGTTAAATATTGATAGTAGTTTATATGACCTCATAAGTTAGCATTTCTGTCTTTATACTTTCTCCAGGTGTTTCATACGCTCCTTCTCAGTAGATGTTTTCCTTTCTTTAATAATAATCTTTCAGTGACCACTATAACGTAAAAGAGCTTTATTCAATAAAATCACCACATTCCTTTTGCGTTTCTCCTCCAATTAAATTTCATGCATCCCATTCAAACTATTAATAAGACTCAAAGACAAATAAATAGTTTTCAATTTAAATCTATCTGACACATTATCTAAGAGAGAAAACAAAAGAGAAAAAGTAAGGTGTAACAAGGCTGGGCGTTTGCTCTAACCCACGACAGAGCTATTTCTATTTCGATTGCTGTGTCTTTGATTGAATCTGTTGTGTTTCTCTTCTCTTTTTCGTTTCCTTCAGAATTTCAGGCATACGTTGTACCAAGTGCAAATCATAGCTTATAGTATAGCGTTCATCTCTTAAGTCTCTTTGTCACATGGGTTCTCACGGCCTTAACGTTCACCTTTTGAATAAAATAACTTACGCAACTTCTCTTTCGTGCTGTAAGGGTCCGTAGTAAACGCTGATATTAAATAACCATACATAGCTGAGATAAAATTTCAGACAATGATTATATATTTTACTCGCAAATTTAAAACAAGAGTAGCAACAACGAATTTATTCTACATTAAAGTCTTCGTAGCTAGTTAAACCTTATCCTTTTCAATTTAGGCGTGCTATCTAAAATAAATTAATTACACGAAAGAAAATCAAGAAATATTAAAATGTGTGCTGTTTTATTTTGCAGCGTTTTACTTATTTGTGACATCATTTAGTTACATACTCTCTTCCTACGTCACTAAGTTTCAAATCCCAGATCATACGTAAGTGTGACATGTAAAGATCCCACGTGAGTCTTCCAGCTTCCATTCATCCTTTGATTCGACGTCAACTTCGTTTTACACGTGGAATACATCATGTGTCCCATTTATGATGAATACTTTGTTTTAGGAGAGGACAAAATGTATATAAGGATTTCACAGAGAATAATATTGGCACGGTCTATACCGATCACTCAAAAAGATTGAGTGTTTCACTTCATATGAATACCCTCCATTTCCACTGGAACATCAACGAGCTACTCGATGATGATCATGGGCAACTCAACTACACTTACTCAACCGAAATACATCCTGAGACGTACGTTTTCATCTCAGCTTTCGACAGAACGAGGAAATTTTGCCAATTCACGGCTGACCGCTTCCCACGATCACTTCATTTTTTTTTCAGAATAGCTACTTCCAGGATGGAGTCTGAAATGATTCACACTCTTTCGGAATAACATCATGTACCCAATACTTGATCCGTGCCAGCGACTCAGTGCCAGCTACATCCCAGGATTGGATTTCCGCCCACTTGAAAAATTCTCTGAGACATTCTTCCGAAATTTCTGAGGAAACTGGAATAGATAACTGCGTTCTACGAAGGTATATTAGGATGTGGCTTTATTTCTCTTTTTAAAATTCCAGAATTGCTTGTTTTTACGTAATAAGAGCCAAGCTATCTCCGATGCCAGCTACCTCTTTATTGGGCAATAACGGAAATACACCGCTTCTTATATTCATGTGAGCTCTCAGTCTCGAGAACGTTTTTCTTTAGCTGTATCCTTCCCATCATTGATTACTGTTCACCCGTTCAGACAACTGCTGAAAATAGTAATACTCGTATGGTCTCTCAAAAAAAAAAAAAAAAAAAAAAAATTTCTAATACTCTCAATGCTAGATACAGATACAACGATTTAATTTCATTATTATACTTTCGTAAACGAGATTAAAAACCGTTTTCCACCACTATTCTTTCCGTCTTGTTACCATCACTAGTTCATTCATGTATCGCCTTCCCCGTATATGGAACCACCACCAACCATATGGATAGCGTACGCAAGAGGAGGATTAAAAAAAATAAAATCCCTTCCGTATATTCGAAAATAACTAAAGTAATAATAGCTCCTTTTAAAAACCTTGTTTATAATTCTTTAAAATCGGTATAAATAAGATAAATCATAATTAATTTCATTCATGCTCAATATAATTATAAAAAATCAATAAAATCCAACTTCGTAAAGTTAATTTACCTGAAATATGTCTTGTGAATAATTAGAATATGATAAAAATGAACTGTAATGGATTATAAAAATGCGTCGCTTTCTTACAGCTCTTTCCGTGTCTACCTCCTAGGTAATTTTCTAATTCCACCTTTATCATTAAATACGAATTATTACAGTATCACCCACCCTATAAATATTTTTGCGCACGCCACAGCATGTCTCTAACTTTAATTTCTTTTTGTGCATTACTTCCTGATTGTGCTATGTATTAATTTTTCTTGTTGTTTTCGATATATATGTTATTATATCCATTATAATTGCTGTCCTTGGATTTATTTAAACGAATAAATAAAAATTACTAACAACTTACAGAAGACCTATGATACCAGGCGATAAAATTACAATAAAACCCACAGTTACAATAAAATTTAAAGAATGTCTCATATATGTATCAAGATGTATTAAATAATCGGCCGGTAAGATATAATCGGCGAATGATAGAATTCATTACCATTGTTTTGTAAAAACTAAGATTTTTCATGTGAAACATGACAAGTCAACATGTGGCACGGAACTCCTTTTCTAATAAAAATATTTAAAATTGACGTATAAATCACTTGAAAATACATAAACAAAATGGAGATTAGTTGTTCAAGTGATGTTCTCTAACTGAGATATCGATCAAATGAGCGTTGGTGAAAGATAGGATTTCAAGCTGAACATAATTCAGCTACAATTTGTAGCCATTAAGTTCCAACCTGGGAGAAATCTTGAAAATGCAAATAATAGATGAAACTAGAGAGCTTCATGACTTCGCTATCGCTGATAAATTCCGAATCTACAAATTAATCGATTGACATTATCGTAAACTAAGATCTCGGTCAAGTAGGAGTCGCTTCAGTGCCAATCAAACGTATCTATCAAACTTGTTTCTGCCAAGCAGCCATCGGTAAAAGAGCGGTTTCTTTCACGAAGTTGAGTACGCAAGAAAAAAAACTATCGAGGACCACGTCGAAGAAAGACTCTTATATAAGATTACAACTAAAGAAAAGGGGACACGTCGAAATAAGCCCGCGGGAAGCGGCGCTGGGAGATGAGGAGAAAGAGCGGAATGGCCCATCAGCTGGCGGAGCCACCTGGTGGGACCCGCTACTCTACGTCAGCAGTCGGGAAGTGACGCAGTAGGAGGCGCGGCACAGTCACTGCCCGTACACTAGAGGAGAAACGTAGGGGCACCCACTCCTCGGTAACCCTTTCCTCTCCTCCTCTCTATTCCATTGGAAAGAGCACTGAAAGGGAAGTGGGATCAGCTGATGGAGGGAGACTGCCCTTCCTCCTCGATGGCACATGCGCATTGCGTTGCTCCCGGGCATGCAAGCGACCCCTACGAGATGAAAAATGAGGGAAAAGCGTGCGAGCTGCAGGGGGGCGGAGCCCCAACGGGCTCCCTCGTAAAAGATTCCCGGAAATGGAGGACGATTTCAGCGACCTTCTAGAAGGCGTCTCGTTCGGTGCTTGCGTGTTCGTGGGCCTTGGAGGAAGCTCTTTGAATGATGATCCACGACAGGAAGATCGATAGGAAGGAACCAGACAAAAAGCAGACTTGCTGAGCCGGTGTCTTGGCGAGGATTCGAAAGCAGCATCCCTGAGACCGTTAAAGATGATGGTGCCACGTAGATTGTAGATAGGGAGAGAAAAATGTAAAATCATCTACAGCAGTATTGGCTTCAGACGAGGGGTAGATCTGAGGCTTGAACTGACGCTCTCTGAATTGCTGTCTATTACTCTTTGACTATCTATATAACATTTTGGGTAGATGATTGTTGCGTTGTGATAATATTATCGCAACTTCACCGCCTTAAATGTTTACATTATCTATCTACGATTGATTAATTTGCAATTCCATTTTTGTTACATAACTAACAAACTATTGCAGCAATAGTGACTTATCCTTTGTATAACAGTAGGTAATATAAAATGGCTACATTATTGAGCTGGTGCCCTCATAAACACCCTATTTTCGACAATTAGAGAGACATTAACATTTGACGAAAAAAGACGACCATTCCTTAGCCAGAAAAATTTGGTTAGCCGGCATCCGAACCCGGGATCGGGATACATTAATGTTAAAATATACTCAAATGGCAGGAAAATGAAGAACTACATTTCTTAGAGATATCAAAATTCTGGTCGAAAAAAACCAGCATCAAAAGTTTCCAAAATACTAGCGGAGGGGAATAGGCCAAAGAGAGCTTAACATCACAACAGAATCTCCATCGCC
Organism: Pachydiplax longipennis; assembly: GCA_036926295.1. Lineage (NCBI taxonomy): Eukaryota > Metazoa > Arthropoda > Insecta > Odonata > Libellulidae > Pachydiplax > Pachydiplax longipennis. The sequence goes on along the minus strand of JAVFKF010000004.1, from coordinate 34,351,187 downwards.
TAAAAATTACGCAAAAAGAAAACAATTTACATGCACATTTGCGATGTTAGGCGTATGACTTTTTTATGTCCTATTAAATAAGAATAGGTTGAGTAAGAGAAAGAACACCATACTCTCCTGCGGAAAGAAAAGGCGGATGTGTTTCAATCCATAGAAGAATATCGTAATAGGATTTCCCCAAACCAGAAGTCTCGTATCGGATACGAGGCTGCTTAATACTTCTCATACACTCGGACTTCCCTCAGTTCAATGAACTCTTTCGATGCCAATGCGAATTGAATTCTCTCTGGAGACAGTTGTTTCTATAAGTTTCGAAGACCAGAGAAAGGAAACGACGCAAATAATCAGATAACTCCAGCAAACTATTACGGTAGAGCCATCCTTATGCAGTTGGAACTTCCTCGATACGAAAAATTTCTTCGAAGAAATATTTTCTTGAGCCGCGAAGCTATTACTTTTTGCTCGTTCAATTTTAGATTTTGATAATTTAATATCTATCTACATGACTTCTCTGGTAGTATTCGTCAATCCAAGGCGTCCTGCAATCAACGAAATCTTATCTCTACCAACCAAAGTGATTCATAACTCCGTTTTTTCCTTATGAGAGATTTTGAATGTATTATACAATAACTGTAGCAGACGCTGCAAAAGTTAGTACATTAGACCATCAGGTAACTCTCCGAGTTTTGAACAGATATTACATGTACTCAGTCAAAGCCTTGGTGAAGCTACAGACAGCAACTCTGAAGTTAAGTGCTTACCACACGGGTTCCGACATATCGCGATCGATAGAAGCGCCTGCATTTTCGATTCTTTCTTGCACTAAATACGCTCATTCTGAAAACACTCGATGCAGCTATTTACGGAAGCAAAACTGAAGAGACTCTGAATGTATACGTGCTAACTATAACTACCTTTTGCTATTGTTATTGAATAGAGATCCTTGAGGTAATTTGAAACCCTGAAGGTAATTATGAATAAACCATTTATCAAAATGCTTATGATAAAAGATTCACCGAGTATAAGGTATTCATATGAAAATACCAATCAGCAACACTTAAACTCAATACTCAACGTTGAGAAATCAATAATGCTACGCTAACACGAAAAAACTAAGAGAAATTTTCGAGAAAGAGAAAATCAACATACGGACGAAAAGAGAATATCGACAAAGGCAAAGAGAAAGTAATATTATGACACAATTTTTTATTCGAGAATAAGAATAAGTCTCGAATGTCCACATTTAACGTAAACCTTTAATTCAGACGCATGAATAGACAAAGCTTTCTCTTCCATTCCAAAAAAACAACATAAATAAGGCTGGGAAGGGACGGAAAGGGAAAACATTTACAGAGGAATGTATAATATTCTTTGACAATTCCACCGATTTCATCCAGCAGGAACAGTTGACGGAACAATGATCAACAAAATTCCCACACGCCAAACTTAATTAAGCAATTAAACCTTGAGCCTATTTATGACTACGCTGAAAAAACAAGCGCTAAATGCATAGTAATTGTGAGCAAGTATCCAGTAATTGTCTTATGATAAAAATAACCTGGAATTCATATAAACTTAAAGTATTAATATCCTTCTTTGTGTCAAGCATTGAATCCGTTACGACCTTCATCCTTGGTTTTCTTTCTCTTGCGTGGGAGGCCCAGAGATCTTCTGCCCCTCGCTCTCAATTTCTATATTTGTTTCGGTATTCTTTCTCCTTACATTTGTTCTAGGTGCTGTTTTCTTTTATTGATTCATTAAAATCTAAAATGCCATTCCTGTCTCATATATGGATTTTCTTTCCTGTCCATTTTCGTATAGCCAGTTACCCTTCTTTAAAATATCATTTATGATGCTTATAGTCTTTTTTCATCTTACTTTGCAATTATACAGCTCCCACTGCATCATAGTCCACGAGAAAGTGTCATTGTTATACAAAACCTTTAGTGGTATCATTTTACTTTGTTGTTTTTTTTTTAATTTGAATGGTGCCGTTTAGGTAGTTGAATTTAGCGATTTACCTCTGTACATACACGCACTTCATGGATAGCGGTGTTTCAATAAGGTTAAATTTAAAGCAATTTATATCCTGCAGATAACAAACCAAAATTCCGATTTTTCATGTATTTACCAAAATCATTTCCAGCACATAATGAAGAAACCGGAGAAGTCTTTCAAGGAATATCTAAGTAAATTTGCATACAGAATTACTAATTAACAACACACTGTAAGACAGGGTCTTCGGATATCCAAGTGGGCAACGCTTTCGAATTTAGTGATAGCGGTCCCGGGTTCGATTCTCGGTGGGGGCTCACGTCCAAAATGATCTCAGTTGTCGAAGAAATTTTAAATTTACTAATAAAACATTGAATGCAAATAAACGCAGAGCAATTGATTCGGATTAATGCCCTTCTCAAGGAAAATCTTTTTTGCTGACCAATCTCTGTAATGATCATGAGTGGAGCGATTTCTGAGAGGAAGTAACGGTATCCGTGACCGTGACGAAGCATCATGCAAAAGAGCGAATAATGATTTAATGTCCGATGGAGTGATTGCCTCTTCAACGAGACATCTCCGACTGTGAAACATCGGTAGCGATCCATCAATCAGGATGCGTGAGTGAGGGGGACTCGGCATGTCGACAAATTAATGGGAATACAACTCACAAATCTGTAACATGAAAAAATGTTTTCGGAGGTTTCGCGAGTCAAAGCTATGGGAAGATTAAACATGCATTCTTGATTGTGAACAGCACAAAAACAAATGAATGTCTGGAGAGGATATTTTAAGAAACGCAATAAGCGATACCATATATGAAAATAATATGACAACTAATTCACGCAGGGAATAGATAAATCATTCAAGTCTTCATTTCCATAGCGTTAAAAAGTTTTACTACATAAAAAATTAATTCAAAAGTCAGCACTTTGGAGGGCTTCTTAGACGAGCTCACATAATGGCTAATATTTGCCAATGATTTCAAATATAACAAAGAAAATTAATCCCGAAAAAATTAATTCTACAATGCCTCCTATATCAACCAATGGATTAATAAAGGATGTCCCAAAAGTAAATGCCTATTTTTGTGAAATACGATACTTAAAAAATACTCGAATCCATGGATGTTTATCATGTTTACGACATACTAAAAGTGTGCTAAATTTTATTTTCGTGTGCATAGTTTTGTAAAAATTTACTTACTTTTTATTCCTTTTTAGAATCCTTGAGTAATACAGGGAAATGGATCTTTATTGTGATAGCGAAGTAAAATTGAATGAAATAAAAAAAAGATATTTCAAAATTGATTTGAAAAACACGGGTCAACAGACAAAGCGATTCGTAAACTAGTGAATAGCTTCAGAAAGACTGGATCCGTGCATGACGAGGTGATAAGAGGACGACCAAGTATAGACCATAACAAAACTGAATAGTTCGATAATTGCTCCAAATTGAAACTTCGGCTGGGAAGGCCAGCAAGAGACTCGGTATGCCCAAAACAACAACTCAAAGAGTATTGCGTTCAACACTTACGAGAAAGTCTTATCACATTCAATTACTGCATTCCCTTCATGCAGATAATTATCTTATCACTTCTAGCACATTTCTAAAACGATAAAAATTGATGGACTTCAGTGTTTTTATGAAAAAAAAAGTCCGATTTCACAGAAGCAGATGCTTACTTTAGAGACAACCTGTACAGTTCCCGAAATTCATCCGATAAAAAGCTACCAGGTGTTCACATTTATCAATATATTATAATCAGAGGAGTACGTCCCTCCTATCCGTGAATTCAATGATACTAAAGGTGAAAATCTCCGATTGGAAGGACATAAACTGCCAAGCAATCCCTTTAAAAATAACTGTGAGAGAGAATTCTTGCGGGTCTTCTTCCTGAAGGCTTTCAAAGACACTCAAGACAAGCTTAAAAACAATTCAGTTACCCGTGGACTCCGATGAATCATGGAAATGGAATGCTCTTAAACTACAAATGCATAAAAATGCATTACTTGATGTTGCAACCTCGCAAAAATATAACCAGGCCTTTAAGTTTGATTGACTAGTGGGCCAAGAAGTGTTTAACGCAATTAACTTAGAACATATAAATTTAAAAATTATCTTCAATGGGGAAGAGTAGTTTTTCGTCCTAGTCATGTAATTTATTTATTTCGTTTAAGTATCTTTTTGGAATTTTTTTCCTATTCAGCTCCTTTTAGGTAAGAATTTTTCTCTTGAGCATATATTTCGTACCGATTTTAATTATTTAATTTTCTAGGACAATATTTCTAATTTAATTTTCTAGGACAATATTTCTAATTTAATTTTCTAGGACAATATTTCTAATTTAATTTTCTAGGACAACATGTCTTTGGAACATTCGTTTACTTACGTTATTTTCAAAACCTCCTTGAACAAGTTTACCAATTTCAAACCGTCCTACTTAGAGTTTTTATTTCGTAGATAAAAGTCGTATAAAATAGCTAATTCATGGTTTTGATAAATGATTTATTTTCGCATAGAATAATTCGTAAGTTTCGGAAGCGACGAATAATTACAACTCGTTGCAAATTCTTTTTTACCGTTTTACATCAGGTAAGAATGAGACACTCTTCTACATTATAGACAAGGGAGGTTACACATACATTTGCATCTACATGGAGATGGGTATTAATACAGCAATTGGAAGATAAACAGAGTCATATGGCTAACAGCGAGATTCAATAAACCGAGCTAAAAAGCAAACACCAAGCTTTAAGGACTCCGTTGTAAACGAGGTTTCAGTTTCCTCATCGTGATATGGAGAGCAAGCGTACGTTTCAAGGCCCATTCCTGTGTGTATATGTTTCATCATGCCTCAATCAGAGGATGCTTGCTTATAACATGAACTCTCAGAAAGATCCGTAAATAGGAGATGGCGGTACAACAGGAGGTGCATTTTTTAAAGGGAATGGTCGCGTATTACTGTATTCAGAGGAAAATAGTTATAGTGTTATAATGAATTGATTATTTGCCTTACAAAGAAGTTTTGATTCCGTCACTATAACCATTAAGCAGAACAATCATCATTTGAATACACAATTCCAACCATAAATATAAAGTTATACGCCTTTCACCAACCTTTATATTTTATTAGCAGCATTCGCGCCTAATGCAGACTATAGATTGTTTGCGGTCTTCATTGGTGTGTAATGTTTTCATAAAAGAAGTACAATGCCACAAGAGAATAAATTACTTTTACAGTTACTCAATACGTTAAACAGATGGGTAATAACGAATCAAGACGTTTTATTCATATAAATATTTTAAAAAGTTAAACTGACAATAATGTCGTAGCTGTTTAAAAGCATGGAAAGTGTTTTGAAAGACATTTTAAATTATTCCCTATGAAGAATTTGACCTTTGAGGAGTCGTTACGGAAAGCGATAGTCGTTTCTTGGGTTCTAATAATTTCAAAGAATTCCATCCTAAGATTGTCGTTAAATACAGGCAGAGTCAATTATAATTTTGTTTCTTTATATCAATAATAGCACGTTATTCATTCTCCAATCACACTCATGTATAAAAACAGTCAAACAATGTAATAAAAAATTTCGTAAAAATGAAACTCGTACCATTTCAGAGGGAAAATATGCTGTAGATAGCAAAAAAAACTTCTTGATTATTTGACCGCATACTTGAAATTGATAACCTAGAAGGTCTAAGTAAAAAAGAGATAGTTACTCAGATTGAAGAATTTAAACTTATTTCTGAGTTAGTTAAAGAATTACAAGTTCATAGCTCTCTACCGAGTACCGAGAATTCTATTTAGCTGACGCGAAGCAACCGAAAGATTCTTAATCACTGATAGGTCACTCTTTCTTGGACATTAATTTCATCTTGTCAGATCAAAACTTTAAGGATAATTTACAGGTGCTCAAACTTTTTGCTGCGAATCTTCGAGAATCTCCGCACCTTCAAAGAATGATAAATTGCGATATTTCGTGTTCCCCGGCGATATCTGCAAATTAGTTGGGCTAGTAAGATAACATTTTGATTCTCGAAGACTTATTCATAAGATACTGTTACTCATACTCCAGTTCGGTGGAAGCTTCTCGGAAAGCCAACTTTTATCGGGGGATGGGAAGACTTGGATAAACAAACGACTCGATCGTCGCCAATTCCAAGGTCTCATTTTGCAAGGAGTCGAAAAGATAAGAGACCATCCCGTTATCGTGTGGATGATAAGTAACACTTAAAAAGGTGCAAATCTGAGAATCATAAGGTATCGTTTTGAAGCGGTAACGCTTTAACGCCGAAGATATTCTTTGTCGGATTATGAATGACGTGTTTAAATACATATCCCTCCTACATTGAGATTAATTTACGATGTTAAGGGATAAAAGGGTTGTTTCCATGTTTTTTAAATAAAAATTTGAGCTGAGGAAACAGCTTTCAACGTCTAAAATGGAAATGATTTCCTGGATTAAGCACCGTTGAATGCGTTATACAGAAGAAATATCATAAATAGAATAAGGAGTTATGTTCTCGACTACTATTTGCAATACGCGCACTAAGGGCATAAATAAAAAAACATAGGTTGGCATTTTATATCATACCCATTTTATCTCATGATTACAGTTTCGTACGGTAAATTCATCTTTACATGATTTTAGATTTTTATTTTCCAGAATATATCTATTAATAAACGCCATTAATTTATTATTCACGAACCGTTAAATCCTTACCTAGAAACCATCAACAGTATCCGCGCCGTCAATTGCAAGCCCCTACTGAATTCATTGAAATGATGATCAACCATTAGTTAGTAACAAGTTCTATTCATAAATATTGATTCCGCTTTTTATACACAAGAGAAGTGTGTTCATGAACGCTTACGGTAGTCAAAGACGTTTAAAAATAACGTTAAATTCCACAAAACTCGGTTCACTTTAACGTATCATGAGTTACAAATAATAAGAGGCAATCAGGTAAATTTACTTTTAAAATTCTTTTCCTATGGTATTTTGCACGACCTCGCAAGGTAGCTACGTATTTCTATGTTTATTCTGTAACGATCTGGAGTGGGAAACTGCACAATAATGGAATAAGTAAACATCTGAGTAACCAGTTTGAAGGATTTTGGGTTTCGACAAGAAGTAAGAAAGGATGGAAGCAGAATAATTAAGATTGTACCTGATGTGAACGACTTAAGGGAGAGATTGGCAAAAAAGATGTTTGAATGTGGAAAATGAGATGCTGACGTGAGGAGAAGAGCGAGAGGTTTCAATAATAAATAGACATTGATGAAGAGTTGAACGCATGAGTCTGACGTGAAAAACGTTGGCAACCATTGGAGAAGTATTGTTAATGCTTAAGTAGTCGCGTGACATGTGGTTACGTGACTAACCACGTCGGATCATATTGACCTAAAATTTAAAATCGTGACTATCCTAATGAACATCATGAAATGCAAGGTTCATCGAAAATGATTTATGAAATATAAAGAACGACAGGTTAACAGCAAAGTTTTCGTTAACTGATAAGTTGTTTTAGAATAGTATTCGTTGCGATACAGTACGATTGCAATACGATGCAACGATGGCATTGCTCTTACAGCGAATCAATAATTGTTTTAATAGTTATCAAAACAACTATGAAGAGTGGTGAAAGGTAAATTAGAATTTGGGGTGAAACAAGAACAATGTTTTTCAGTAAAAATAATGTCTATTTTTAACACAACACATTGAATATTTTAATTATTATGACGCAAATACTAGTGTCGGGTCAAAACCCGCATACATAGTCATCATTTTTGATACTTAAGAATAGTAGATAGAAATAATAATTAAATATTTTGTTTTCGTACTGATACTCGAAATATGTACAACATTTTTGCTGAAAAATTTTGCTTGGTTCATATCGGTCCGACGCGACTACTTCAAGGGTTAATACAGGAGGTCGTTTGAGAGCAAACTCAAAGAAAAAATTAGTATAAATATATCGACGTAAATATACACTTAATCCTTCAGAAGGGACTGAAAAAGTTAATAATACTTCCACCAAAAAAAATAAAATCTGGCAAATTGGGCAGAAAAACGTCATTCGCAACAACTCCGCCGTTCTCCAAAAGATCTAAAAACCTAAAACTGAAGCGAAATAGGAAGATAGCGAGAAGCTAAAAAAAGGCTCCACGCAAGCAAGACACATCGACAGCCATTCAAATTTCCGCTCATCTAAAACGGGAAGGATGAAGGCTTACCGCACGCATCAATGAACAAAAGGGAGAAAGAGCATTCCTGAGCACAGCCACTGGGCGTAAAGAGGATATCCTCCACAGCGATTCCTCTTTCAAAACAAAGATTATCGATCCAATACCCATTCGATACACGCGAGTAAGCATCCGGAGTAAAATAAAACCTGCGCGATTTGCAATCGACCACCTTTTGGCACACGTCCATCTGCGAATTTTCCCTTCTATAGAAAGGCTACTCTTATTTATATGGTGATGTGTGCGCAAACGAAGGCGATTCGTTCTGGATTCACCTGCGTTGGCCGAAATGAAATTTCTCGTGCATCTATATGCATAAACTGATAACCGCCTTTGTGAGTGTATCATAGGTAGGATGCATAGTTCTCTTTAATTTTTTTTTCCATCCTCGGAGGGCAGGAAAATAACTGCGGGTGCTTAGTTTATGTAGCTGCGCCAATATAAATAAGAGGGAATTTTTATTTGCAATATTTCTTTGTATTCCTTCAATTAAACGACGAAATGAACCAGGTAATCCTACTGTACAATGCATAATACTCAAAATCATTAATTCATTAGTAAAAACTAAAGCTAAAGGATCACAAATGTCAATAAATAGTAGGAGTTCGACAATTTAGCGAGGCACCAATTTGTTACTTAAGAAAATTATTAACGGCATTTGAAAAAATATTGTGCGGCCACAGTCACAACTTATCGATAAGTTAAGTTACATAATATCGCTGCAGCAAATTTAATAATTATATTCAACGATTCTGATGCCACGACAGACGAAAAAGAAAGACCACAATTAAAACAAAGTTTGAGAGGAATGTTGCATTAAGAAACATTAAATGACGCCAAAAACGAGGGTGAGAAAGGAATAATTGGAAAATATAGACAGCGGCCACCGATGCCTCCGGGCAGCTAGGTTTCTATTGTCGGTACTGATCTCGAGCGACATCTCATAACTGAAAACAAACAATGCATTCTAAACCTGTACACCGGAGCCCTACCACGACAGTATCATACTCGGATGGCAGCCCGTTTTGCAACGCGCCGCAAAGAAAGGTGTACCTTGCGGTTTCGAACCCATGACCTTTGGCAGAACGATGCCTCCCCCGCAAACGAAGATAAGAAGAGGGTGGCATCCTATACGAAGGTTTAGTGTAGCACAATTTGTTGCTAAGGGTGACGATCCAACGCCCGCACCTAGACCGCATTGGTTTCCTATTCCCAACACGACCTCCCTTGGCGACGACTCTTCTTTGGCTAAAGTCCCGTCCTTGGCTCAGGAAACCAATCAACTTCACACACAATGAAGAGAAACGAGGCAATAGTTGTGCCGTAGACAGAGGATTTCCTTTCAGAGATGCAGCTGAACATGCTTTTTCCGCTGGTAATTGGGTCTGTTTGAATTAACTACAAGAAGATGTTGTACGCAGAAGACAATGGAAAAGTGGAAGAGCCTTCCACTTAGCCCAGGCTTCCAATTAGAGCAAAAAAGATTAAACCATTATAAATTACCATTAGCGGAAAACTAATGTAAGGGGAGAATCATTTATATAAATAACCTTTCCAGCGTATCTACCCCATGTGCTAGAAATTGATCGAATTTTTTTAAATAGTTAATTACGTTTTTAAGCATCGCATTAACCATCAACTTCCAACTAGAGCCCTGAAATAATATATCTTCGCAGTGATAGAACCAAAATGACACAGCCTCAATAATAAAATATTGGTAAGATGCAAGTAAAAATAGACTAAGAAAGTTTCAAATAATTAAAAAAGAACTTCGAAAACGCTCATTTTAATTTAAAACTTTCAATTTGATGCCTTAAGATCTCCCACCGTTCTCCAACATCGTTGATAAAGTGAATCAGCAACTTTTATTACAAAAGCGATATGAATAAAGTTATTTAATTATCGTTGGAATAAGTAAATATCGCAGTGGTATTACCATAGCCTAAGACGGGAGACTTCCATTAATATCATGAGCGGATATTAATTGCATCAGGTTTTCCATGAAAAAATTTCAAGAAACCTGAAATTACTTTGGTACACCTTCAGAATGAAATAAACCACTCATGAATAAACATGCATTAGGTGAGAGAGAAAATAATATCATGCAGCAACATGAAGTTCCAGATGAAGTATTTATTTAATTTAATCGGGTGAACTCATGCAATATACGTTAATTAATGACTAGAGAGATAGAGGCGCTTGAAGTGAGGGCATAAAGACCTACTCTTGCTGAATGCAATTATACTTTTAACGAAATTAAAAACGGATATTCTTTTAAATGTACTCGAGACTAATTAAGAGATACGCAAAAAAGCTCAATGTGCGCCAGAAATGAAATTTTTAATCAAGGATGAGTAGAACGAATATCGTTCGCAATAATAAAATAGATTTTTTAATTTCAATAATGGGTCCATTAGAAGAGGATTTAGTAGATCGTTAATCGAATTCATTCGCATCCAATTCTGCCACTGCTAACTGGTTTATTAAATTTCTTGTTAAACGATAAAATTTTTAGATTAACAAAGCTCACCACACATGTATAGACAACCCAACTGTCCAGGAATCTTCGAAAATTCCTCGTCTGCTAAAGTTGCTTTGTCCCAGTACAATATTTACATACTCTTACATGAAAAGAGTGCCATACAAAAAAGAATACAACTGATAAGCGAGAGATAAACAAATTTACTATGTAATAACAATAGAAAAATCACATTCTGTCGATGACACACCGAAAAATAAAACTCAATTCATAAGATGGATCGAAGTGTTTCACTGAATTGAAATATTAAATCCGTGATGCAAAAAATAGGAAAACGTCTAAAAAAGATCGTGTAGTAGCAGTCAAGTGAAATCTTCATTAACCCTTGGGGCTAAATCTAAACAATTAAACTCCTATCAAGAAAAGGGGGGAAATCCTGCGATGGATTAAAATATCTTCCGCGGCAGCTCCGCTTAGGCACTCATCAAAACGATAGCAATTTTACAGCCTATCAAATCCGACCTATAAACTCTTTTATTGAGCGAGTATCTTTATGGAAGGGATGAAGGTCAAAATTTATCTGTATGTTGACCTGTATTATAGGAATACATATATAGACATTATCAACCAGCGAGTGTGAGGAAGGCCTGATAATTGTATGATGAAATCGGCATACAAATTTCCTGAGAATAATTCTGCTACTGATATCCACCACGTGTTGATAAGCTACTATCTAGAGTTATGTACTGATTACATGAAAAATTAAATTATTACCGGAAATTAATTTCAAAATTAAAAAAACCAAATAGGATCTTAGCCCTAAAACTCAGGGGATGTAAATTCCTTACCCCAAAATGGAAAACTACCTAATACCTTGATTATTCCACGCAAATAAAGATATTTATAGTAAGTGTAAAAACAATGAAAATCTCCGTACTGAAAGTATAGCAGAAAGTACTAAATCACTACGCCTTTGAATAAGGTACCCCATGAAAGGTGTTAGTGAATTCGTTGCTGAGATGTAAACTGAGATATTAAATTTTAATTAAACGGTTCGTTAAATTGATTTGGTTGGCGGTAAGACGATTGAAGTATATCAGAATTGATCCGATATAGAAACATTTTAAAATAACGGAAAGATAAAATAAATATATGAATTAATATAAGTAATGCTACTAAAAGTCATATATCAAGTGAGTTTCCGCCCACTACCTCACGTCACGTCAGATTACAATATACCCCTGCATATAATCAGGGGTTGACGCTCCTCCACCTCGCCAATAAAAAATGAGTGGAAAAAATTTGATTGCCCTCTTTTTACGTAATTTTTATCATTTCGACTTTTATTCCGAGAAGATCATTTCAAAGCCCTCTTTTTTATTCTTTTTGCGGATATCAAGGTCAACATCTTCCTCGTGGCGGAGTAGTCTTATTACCTAGGGTCGTTCCTGCGAACCCTAGTGAGTAATGGTAAGCAACCTCTCACTAATGAAAAAACATCCTAAGTGCGCCACACAAAGACAAAAACACTCCCCGAAAGCAATGGAAAAGGTGGAAATATTTGAGTGAGCGAGCGTAAATCTCATCAGGAGACTTGGAAAGAGGTTCTCTCCATAGTTTCAGGAATAATGGACCACCTGTAGAGGAAGTTCGAACAACTTTCTTCGTGTTTACTCCACAATTAAATCGCTCTCCTTCCCGGTAGGATTCCAATTCCAAGTTACTACAACAGAGTCGAATTTCATTTAAGGCAGGGTTTCAGAGCGTTTCGCTCAACAGAGGTTTCACCCAGAGTCGATTCATGCAAAAGATAGTTTCTTCAGAGACGATTCCCCCGAAGATAATACACCCAAGGAGTGTACACGCAGCAGTCGGTTCGGTCGATGGGTATTTCACCGGAAAGATACTACACCCATGAGATATTTTACTGAAGAAATATTATATTTACATCTTAAGCCTGCAAACCGCTACTGGCGCATGGCAGGGGGAATCATAGATAGGGGTTATTTTCCCCAGGAGACTTTTCAACGTTTTTTCAAAATGTTATCTTTGCTAGTTAGACAATCACAGTTCATTATAAGACACTCATAATTAATGTCCTTACTTGTCATCATTTTACGACACTATCTTGCTTCAGCTTGACTCGCTTTTCAAATTTAGAGTAATATCTCTTGCATAAAATATCCCTCAGGAATGTATCTCTTGGGTGAACCGATACGTGGGTGAAATATCTCTAGATGATAAGTTTTGGGCGTAATAACTCGTAATATCTTGGGCGTAGTATCTAGATAAAGATTACCCTCAGAATGTTCCAGCAAGAAATCTCAATCATTAAAACAGTCACCAGGAAAGCGGAAGACTGAAGTTTGAATCCCAGTGTTGTCAGATCTTTTTCATGCCCGCTTTTCCTTGGGAAAAAACGAGGTCATAATTCAATGACAGTCATAATGATGAGAGGTATAATTAAAATCTGAGAAAGGGTATGAATAAGGCAGTTCAGAAGAAACCCGTGCAGTAACTCAAGAAGAAAGCAGTGCTTACTGATTGGCCCCGTGAAACTCCGCAATGCGAAGATACCCTCCAGATATTTAGTCCCCCACTGTATCGATCTCAGACCACATATTCTTTCCTTCAAAGGTTCCGCCAGATCCTCATTAAAACACTCCAAATACTTGTATTGGGTCTGTAGAATGCCTTATTCATTAACGCATGGATTTCGCAACGTTAGCCGAAGTACAATGAACGCGGTGACATGGCAAGTCCCTTCTTTCACCATCAGCGAGCAGATGTCCTTCTGTTGTTACGGAGTCGGATGCTGAGCGGTGATACGTATGACGCAAAAACGGCACACGAGACGCAGTAATACGTTATGCCTCCGACGTAAATGGTGTATCTAGTTCCGCCGACCTTGACAAAGGACTGATTGGCGCATTAGACTTCGTATGATCGATCCACAATTAAAAATAATCACGAATCGAGTTTCGAGCAAAAAGAGTTGCGACATTTCAAAGTATCCATATGCATCTTCAGAGACAGTTTGAAGCTCAGCGGAAGCTACGATCAAATAGTATGAGAGGAAACGATCGTACTCGAAGAAGCTATGACTACTACTAGTATTTGCAGCACTTCATATCGGTGGGCTATGCTAGATGGTCATCGGTGATTTTTACTTTCTTCGTCCAAAGGGTAAATGCGACTTGTAATGAAAATCTTGAAAGAGTCTCTCTCATATAACTTTCCAAGATGGAATCAGCGACACGCAGGGCACAATGGGGTTCCTTTTTCGGAAATGAGTTTCTGGCCCAATCATTGTATGCTGGAGCGCGGAAGCTCACTGCTGGATGCTGGGAACGAGGGAAGTTATTTAATGGATGAGGTGACCTTGAGTCTATCTCCAGTGACTGTCAACAGACTCAAGTCCCTCTAGATAGAGACACAATCTTGAGGCCCAAGTCGAGGAAAGAAATTTGCTGGCAAAAAGGAAAGTAATTCAGAATCTTCATTTCTTCCTTCCTTATTTAATATTTTAAGTGCTAGCACAAGAGAAATGATTCCGAGAGACACTATCTTCACTTTATAAATGGTATTCATGCAAAAGAGCCGGACGACAGAAATAACAAAATAAACAGCTTCCAAATACTTGAATAACTGACGAACGAAAAATAAATCGGCAACGATTCCCAGTGCATACACAAAATACAAAATCCTGTGCCGATACTAGAGAAAGAAAATGGTTCTAGAAAATCTTTTTTATAAAAGAGTACCAAAGGTAAACCCCGAGAAGGATGGCCAATTGAGCTAGCTTAGATTATTCTTTATTTAGTTATTAGCTAACCTTTTGGTAATTCAAGAGATCCAAGATATTTTAATAAAAGGGAAATATTTACGCCAATGATTCAGTTTTATTTCAAAGTTTTTCTAAAGTCAAAGATTTATTTCAAATTATTTTAACCCTTGGTTGCTGTGGCAAGGAGTGAGATTCCCATACGTGTTTATAACTTAACTGAGATTATACTGCTGGAGTTTAATGCACATGTATTTCACTGTATTCGGATGAAATCTTGAAGAGAGCGAGAGAAAGCATTTCTTTAAACCTTAGCATCCAACAAGTGTTTTATTCCTAGTGGCGAACGCAATATCTCTCACCACTTTCTCATTCGTCCCATTTTAATGCAACTATAAAATCTTCAGAAACATTTTCGCACTTAATCGATTCAACACAACACAAATCCAATTTACAAGCGCGCAATACTTTTTATTAAAACTCGATATTTTTGTGGAAGTACTTTCTGCGTTTCCAAAAGCTACGAACAAAGTTAAATACATATTTAACTTCTTCATTCTTATCAAAGAAAGGTATGAGATCAAAGAGGTAGGTTAAACATTTTCCACAATATATTCAGCACACGTCGCTTCCAGGAGCGTAATATTTTTCGTTTAGATTTTTGCTACGGTTCAACGAAAAGAAAAATTCGGTTCAGTTACGGTTTTGCTTTCCTCCCAACATCGAACCGGTTCGAAAAGTTTTCTCTGTTGACTTTTGATGTATATCCTTCTTAAAGCTTGTTTCTTATTTCTAGCTTATTTCTAGCTTTTCTTTATTAGCATTACATTATACTAAATTTAAGAATAAAAAGTATTAGTTATTTGCAATTTAACTTACAAATGTTTAGTAAACGTTTCTACAATTACGTGCAAGCAAAATGCGCATTGTTGGGAACTGAAAATCGGACGAGTTTGGTTTCAGTCAAGATCTGAATCAAGATTCGGTCGATTCAAGAATTCCAATCTTCTCGCTTCGGTTCTGGTTTGGTGTTCTGATCGCATTAAATATCGCTGAAACCGTCTACATGCAAAAGAATACAAAAAATCTTCATTTCACATTTATTAAGACAATGCCTACGCTTGGAAAGAAAAGCACATTTCCGTAAGCAACTTTCAATTACTTGAGGGCTCAAATTCATGTTTACTACTATCTTATCTGACTTTATGAATCTCAATCGCATGGAATAGCTCTTTTACGGCAGCATATCATAAAGGGAGAATATCAGCAAATAACCACCTTCCGTTACGCAAGGTGTTTATCAACACTGAAGGACCGAAAACACTTTTATAAGATACACTTGAAATGGTTTCTACGGAGATTCTGAGGCAAAATTTCAATTCATAGCTCCTTGAACGACTTCCATCTGAGTTTTCACCACAATTTAAGAAAGCCTGAACCAAAAATTCTTTGCATGACTCAATCAAATATTGAGGAATATACAGAGCCACTGAAACATTTGGTATCTGCAACAGAATATGAAGCTGTATTCCAAGAGATGTTAATACTTGAACATCAGAAAGTTGAATATATGTCTCAAAATAAAACAGAACTGAAATATATGGCTGATGATGAAGATGACGTAACAATGATCAAATTCTAAACAATGTTTTAATAACCAACAGTTAATAATAATTGGAATTTTTTAGTTGAATTTATGACAAATGGCTTTTGCATCCTATGTGACGCTATCTCTAATGAATCATACAAGATAATTATAGATGGTCTACTATGGAGATATAATATGTTATATATCAATTAGATAAAAGATTAATGGTCGAGAATGATGACAATAATTTACATTATAATTAAACGGCGTTATTAGAGTCAAATTAACCTCTGATAAGTCACTTCTTAGATCTAACCCTTAATTAATGGTCATTGGAAGGAAAACGTCGAGAATTAAGATAGATCATTCGCTAAAAATACATCACTAGGAACCACTAATTGATGTCAAAAAGGTGAGTGGAAAGAGAAACATATGACAACGAAAACAGCTGTACTGTTGCCATCCTCCACTACTGAAAATTCTAAACTTCTAACCGTAGATTGCACATACATAACCTTGATGATAATGCCGAGTTAACTAGTGTTTAAATAAGCACGAGAAATTTATTCGTACTATGACACTTACGGGTTATCTCATATACTGCCTTAAATTACCGAGTAAATGAATGTTTGTTGCAATAAATATATTACGAGTCAATCGTCCATGCTTTATCCTGAGGTTTACCCCTGAAAGGGAGATATGCATATACCTGATAAGACACAGCTTTGATATGCATAAAAATAGCCTTGTGAACAAAGGTAATTCGTAACTATAATATTTTATTACATTAAACATTTTAAATTCTAGGAAATTAACTAAATTTAGAAATGACGCATAAAATCTTCTTTCAGCCCTCCGTTGGTTTCAGTATTTCAACATGACTAACGGAATTGAATCATTATTGTAATCTCGGTTTAAAATCGCAAACAAATAATTCCCCGAATTTCATTATTACTCTCGTTTATATTTTTCTTTCGTCACTCTCCTTTCCCCTTCCCTAAAACATGACCATTTCTAGTTGGCTTATCTTTAAACGCCAGAAATGGCCGTGTTTATTTTCCATGAGGAAATTTAATTGGAATTGTCATCGCTCCGATGACATCGACGACAAACGGAAGTTATCGAGAAACAAAAACATATGAATAAAAAACCGCGAAAAAATGTTATTGCGGTGAAAAGAAATATCGATCCCATTCTCTCATTGGAATGAAGAGACCGCAAAAATTCAAGCGGTTTAATATTTTTTTTCCAACTCCACTCCGAAGTGAACGTCAGTGAATTAAGTTACCGCTACATTGACTGCCCTCGGGCATCTTTTTGCCCCGATACTTCTTTATTCACAGCAAAAATTCCACATGTTTGTACGTCTAATTGGATTGCGACATTCGTAACCTTTGTTTACTTAGGACTCTCTATACCAGTTTGTTTGCTCTCCAAAAGAAAGCCTCACATTAATCTTGCTTGACAGCAAAATTGCCGAAATAAGAACAACAAAAAATATAGAAAAATAACTTGACTAACTGAAATAGACTTTGAAGAGTATTTCGCAGGCTCTTCATACCATCCTTCTAGCTCTTTTATCTTGTTATTGTTCTTATCTTACGGGAACAAATATCACTTAGAAGTACACAAAACTTTTAATCCGTTATCTAACAAAAATAGATGAGTGTTTCTTTACGAATTCTCGATGAGAATCGGTTGGATGTAAGGAGAAACTAATTAGGATCAATATCATCTTAATAAAGACACATTATTACTACATTTTCGCTCTTAGAGATCTCTATTTACATTCATCAGCCGCTTTTTAATTGCATTTATATTTACATTAATACACTGCAATCTTCCATTAGTCAGGGGGAGTGAAAACACCAAATACCACAATTAGCAATCTGATTCGTACACTATGTTTGGAAAGAGATGCCAGCATAGATATCCTCTCTCATTATAATCTCGCGAAATTTCTGTGACTTTTAGCCTCGAAAATGGCGATGGCTTAGTATGGGAGTACGAAGTCGCGTATTTCATCATCAAAATCATACTCAAAAATTTCTCGAATAGCTTGTGCATATACTTGGTTCTCAATCCTTCAGAGATTCCCAGTCGAGGGTTTTGACCATTGCTAATAAATCGATATCGAACCTATACTCTCTCTTAGAGAAACGAGATGCTTTAACTTGTGCGCGCTCTAGCATAAGGAATCAAACCATTCTCGTGCGGATACCAAACCGCTTCACAGTACTCAATTAACTGACGAAAAAATGAAAATAAGCAACCTTTTTACCCTCGATTCACCACCTCTGAGAACGTGAATACATAGACTAAGAGTCCAATCAGGTGATACTACTACATCCTGTATATTAAAGCATATTGTAGTATTTGTTAACTGTAACCGTTAATTTTTATTGTTTGTATGAACATAAACAGAAAGAGATTTTGAATGCCAAGGATGCGATAATGCCCCCGTATTCTCTTTTTCATGTCGTTATCTTTAAAGAATGCCGTTTCCAACAAAGCAAGCAGAATATACCTATAGAGATACGAATAGAGATAATAAAAGATGCATGAGAGCCCTCACACGAAAAATACCTCCCTCGTCAACGATGTCAACACCGTGCCACTGTTATTAAGTCGTAACAATGACCGTGAAAACAATGACCGATGCCATACTCAGCCTGAGAGCACTAAACACGAATTTTCTCGCTCGGCACTCACACCGGAGCAAAAAGAAATGAAAAGCCACTCCAACGAGTGGAGAACGGACATTTTTTGACATAGAGAGGCCATCAGCCTTGGTCATTACCAGAAGGACTCGTAACTTTGAAAGCGGCGAAAGGTTTGTAAACGATTACGGAGTGCTGACGATATAATCGTAAAAGTTGACAGTTATTTCTTACGTGAAGTAGCGTTGACTGTGTCACTACCTTCTGCCACCATAGAATTATAATTTTTATTATCATTATGCTCGAAAATTAATAATTAGATGATCTTCAACAAAGAATCCTATTAATGCCGCGTACCTGGTATCTATTGTTATTCCATACTTTAACCCTTTAAACTTAAAAAAAAAACTTTTGGTAATAACATAGACTTAAAAAGGAATGGAACTTAGATCGCTGTTAAGATAAAATACTTCGATTGTAAATGGGTTCGAACGATACATGGAAAAGCTTGTAATGAAGATAGTCCATAGAAATAATTATGACCTTCGAATCTTTCCGGATGTTATGATGTTGAAGATAAAAAGAGAAAAGAATCGAAACTAGATTCGTCTGATACAATTTCAATAGAAATAAATTAGGAAAAATGTCAAGTGGGATATCCGTTATTTATCAGTTTAATTAGCAATATTAATGAAGGGTTCACTATTTAGAACTCAATCACGTGTAGAAATTTATTTATCTATACAAAATCAATTAATCTCAGTCCTACTTTGTTTACATCTTTATGAGAATGAATTATTCTGACTACATTGGCAATTTTTAAACGTTGGACTCTGATAAGAAAACATCTTATGATATCAGCAACTGTTTCCAAGAGACAATAAAACAAACACCAACAAAATATAATGAGATAAACGCAGGAAATGATACTCGTAAATATTCAGTAATACAGCAATAATATAAGCAGTGTTTATGAAATAAGTCTGCAAATGATTAATCACATTAAACTGAGGCTCGATTTTTTCAGCTTAATTGGATACAAGCGACTTAATTGGATGAAAGTGGAGATTAGATAAAAGAATTTATGCATATGGCAGTTTTTTAGATAAATTCAAACAGCCATGCGCAAACGATATTTCACTGAAATATTCCTGGATTAGGAAGAGACAGTAGGAAACTAACGCACAGATGAATCTCAGATTTAATCTCATTAGGTCTATTAGGTCTTTATTAAGGCGAGATTGAGACTGAAAAGTCTCTTCTTCCATCTAACCTTTCGTCAATAATATTACATACATAAAAGATATGTGTATGTGAATAGCGAAATAGAGAGGAAAAATTTAGAAGGAGTGGATCAAAAAAAAAACCTAAGGTGATATCTTAGGAAAAAATATCCACTGCAGGAAAACACCCGCAAGGAAGGGGGGTGTGAAAAACCTGCGCAAACCTACTGAAAGTACATGCTAAAAGATATAATAGAAAACTGTGTAAGAATAGAAAATTAGAAAAGCAGTACTATAATGAAATTACAGAAACAATAATAAAATAAAATCAGAAAAAGAAAAAAAAATGAGATGAGGGAAATGAAGAAATTATATGAAAGTACACCCTTATGAATGGTACGTTCCCAACTATAAAGAACGGTGGATAAAAATAAGAAAAAATAGGGATTATTATTTAAAAGAAAGGAGCATGTTCCCGAAAATCATAGCAGATAGCTGTATAATACATTTAACATTAGAACGAAAGTTAATATCTATGACAGAATATGTAAATAAGATACATCGATTATAGGAATAGAAACTTCCGCTTTCACAGAAAATCGCCGACTGTGGACTAATGCACGGAGAAACTAATGTCAAGGAAGAAAATATTTCTTTTAATTACAGTACAATGAACAAACATACGAAGTTTACTAATTTTCCCTTCTTAGAATTGGCCAGTCACATAAATACGATCAACAAATCAAATGGATAAGAAAAAGAGTTTTGGAAAACCGATAACCGTGATAACAAAAATGAGTTTTTAGCTCAATCGACGAGTTATTTTAATTTTTGGATATCTTGTTTCAAAAATATCGGTATGATTAAGAGTATAAAGTGGTATTATCCGAAAAGGTGATAATCGCCAATCTCACCAATGCAGTTGTGCGATAAGGGTGCTCGAAAATAATTTTTTTAATCCAGCAAGATCTCACCTTCCGGGAAAAAGAAATTACGTCAAAATGATGCCTCATTCGGGAAAAGATTCTTCTAGGAACAAAAAATTCTGCTGCCTTTGCTGTTCTCACTATCTCATTGGTCCGCCATCTTTAATCTTAAGGGTAAAGTGCGTGGAGTCCAACGCCCGATAGAGAGCTTTTATCTTACGGAGGTTACTCCTATCATGGAGAGGCGTAAGCTGACAGAATTAATAATAGAGAAAAAAGCCTAGAGAGGAATACTATAGTGCGTCCAGTTTTTTGCCAGCTATGATAGATTGTGTGTGAATGAACTCCAATGGACATTAAATCCGGTTAAGGCGCTTTAAAGGGAAAATAGCGTCTTAGGTGGGATAGAGTTATAACCGGGTAGAGAAATGCCTTACATAATAATTTCGAAGAAGTGCCTGCTTCTCGCACCAAGAGAGCATCTTAGCAACTTAATTTTGGCTGTTTTTCAATGTACAATGAAACAATTTTTATTAGAGAGAGAATTAGGGAAGAATATGGAATTTTATAACAGCAGTGGTGAGAGGGCATCACGATTTCTCCGAGACTACACTCACAAAAAACTGCACTCCTTTCTGGTTTGTTCCATTTAATTTCAATATAAGATAACGACAATTATAAATCTAGCGTGCAGTCCTCAGAAAAAGCGATAAAAAACATCTCTTTCTATCTCACAATCAGAATTCTCAGACATTGTCATAATTCAGATTAGCTCCGACAAAGGGATGGAGATCGCTCTGATTCGCGATATTTTAATATTATTCTCACAAAATTAATGACTCCAAAGAATAAATTCACAGGTAACAATTCCAGAGATGTATACATGATGTAAAAAAATGTTGGCCAATGTCTTCATCGGGTTGCAATGCACAGGGAAAAATCAGCGTCTTAAGCGGGAAGCAGTGGGTATTAAGCGGAATTTTTCCACGAGTTTCATGTGAAAGAGACTGAGACCGGTAGAAAACCGCGCATTAAGCGGGATAGCGTCTTAAACGTATTTTACTGTATTGCAAGAATAGCCTCATTCGAATGACCTCTATGCGGTGTCCCTCGATCCGACGATTAAATTTATGCTTTGCAGATCACAGCAAAAGATATCAAAAAGTTTACAGCTATCACGCTAACTAGATAAACTGGAACGCTGTATAGACAGTTTTTTCCCCTCGGTAAGCAGAAATTCAAATCCTCATAAATCACTATCACGTCCGTAAGTGAGATTTCTTGCTGAGCAAATTCACGGTGAAGGGTGTGAACGTTTAAGTGTTTCAGCACGATGTACACGCTAGAACACGGTGAAAACACGTATAACGAATCACCAGGACACCAAAGGTGAGGCGTACACGGAATTAAGTCCCGGAATATATCGGTTAACCGCTAAGCCCTAGCTGTTATTTTTATTCCTTACTCATCAAGTTAAGGCAATGATAAAGATTAAGATTGCCAACATATGTTCCGCTGCGATCGAATTCGATAGCGACTGTTCAACTGCGATTAACGTCATTAGCTATTTTCTATGACGTAATTATTTATGGTCAAATCTCGAATCGAATTTAGCATTTCCAAAAAACCAGCGGAGCCCCTCCCACAACTTGAGCAGTGCGTTAGTGTGGCGATTATCTATCTTACTTCTGATTATCTAATCTAAGTTAAACTGATGTAGATGAAGCGGTTAGTGCAACTATATCTGCGATTTCCAGATATCAAAAACTTGAATGCACTTTGGGGACTCGTAATAGAAAAATAGTACATAAATTATATCAGATATTTCGAAACTCCTTAAAATTTAGACGTATAATACTAGTAATACAATTACGGGAATACTAATTCCTCACCGCGTTCAGAATCCCGGCTTTGGGCCGTGAAACAGGATTTTGCTTACCTGCAAAGACAAAGAAGAAATATTTTAGAATTCGATAAAACAACCCGCTAATTCAGCACCAACAGAATTGCGGAAAGGTTTCGATTAACTTGATATACATTAACAAATACAAAACATAATACAAGGCCACAACAATAAAAGAAGAACTCGTTTTCATGATTTAACGGCATTTTAAAACAACTACAACTTGACAGCCATTGAAAAGCTTTTAAACGAAAATAACTTATTATAATATAATAAGAATATTCATATAAGAAAATAACTTATTATAATATAAGAATATTATAGATTAAACAAAAAGATACAATTGTGAAAATTTCTCGCCTAAAAAAATTTCATGTTTATTTCACAACGTAGAAATAAGAATTCCACAAAATAACCCACAATAGAAATAATTAGTTATCAAAGAAGTGTACTTGTATTCCTAAGATAAAACCTTTATTTATCAACGTAGATCTCATCAAGATTACATATTTATAACGACAGAACAATATAAAAACAAACAATAATAAGATTAAAAAATAACCTTCGAAGAACAATTTCAATGTAATCATCCGGCGAATTCATTGAAATCCTTTTATTGTTCGATCATCTTCACCGCCAAAAAAATTAAAATCTTGATTTTATTTATATGATTCAGAAAGTGAAGTATTTCATTTCGTTAAAAGCACAAATATTCAGAATTCTAGAATGCAATTCAATATAATACTGAAAGGGCTAACTAGAGTTCACATGGGTAAACACAAGATAACTTTGCGCATTAAATCAAAGTCGATTGAAAATTACAAATATAACACGTTGATCATTAATATATTTTACTTTATATATATTTTTAACTTATTTTACTTTTATTTTATCATTAGTATATTTATTGAATACAGTATGATAAAATATGTATCATAAAATTTGTTGAGTGAATAAAAGATATTTTCTCCCTTAGTGTAATGAGATGACAGCATAATGATAAATCTAATTAACGGAGTGAACCAGTAACGGTAGCAGGAAATTTTATACGGCCTCATACGATCAATATCGACACAAATTAAATGTAAATTCAATGCAAGAAGGTTATTCATCGAAGACAGCACAAGAAATTAATTCACAACGGTGAAGTAGATGCGGAAATTGGATTATTCCTCCTTTTATTTCCGAGCAATCCCGATGAATAAATTTAGCTTTGCTATTAGCCATGAAAAAGATATTAAAAAGTAAAGCTATAAGTTCTTTCGAGTAAAAATTGAACTTGAAAAACAAAAAAAATGCATTCAGAAAAGGACAAAAATACCATTTTCCGCATTTTTTTTTAAAGCTGGAAAGGAATTATTCTTTCTATAAAAGTTTTTGTTCGAGGTAAGATGAGTTGATAAGTTTCAAGACGCCCAAATTAGCGTGTTTCAAAACTTAGTTCGTACACTTCAGAGGAGATAAGTTTATATTTAACACACACAATTACAGGAAGTACATCCAGTTCCATAAAAATAATGTACAAAACGTTTCTTCTCTACAATGTGTGAATGTTCTTGACGCGATACTACGGAGTCAAACTATGCATATACAACGATTGCCTAATAAACGACATAAATCAATAACAATTATCAGCTGGCTTCAGCTGACGATTCCAAAGGTCAGGGACGGAGATATGGAAGACAAACAGAAGATACTTAGGTGCGCATGGAAAATACCGATCCGTATACACTAACGATGCTGTGGAAGCAGCTTCAGCATCAGACATTCAGCCGCCATGGGGCGAAAGAATTTCTGGCCGCCCACCGAATTTTACGCTGATGGTAAGAGTATGAGACCTTTCACAATAATTGATATTTAAACTGGTTTTAATGCTTTCCTGTTATAAACACCTTTTAAAAAATTGTCTCTGTATGCTTCACTCATATGTAAATTTTCCATCTATCGCAAAATAATTATACGTTTGTGAAAGAGGTTTCGTTCGAGGCAAGATGGAACATGGTTTAATCGGTACAATAGGTGACATGAGGATAAACTCATGCGCTAAGACAAACAACAAGAGAGAACTCAAACTTTTTCCATTTCATGCTGCATTAAAATGTTCACTTTGTTGATTCAGTTCACGGCAATTTTTTACAAGCAATTAACAACAGTTTCCCATAAAAATTATAAATTTTGTTTCATTAAAATATGAACTTAAATTAACTAATGAAAATTGATACAAAAATATTTCACTCGAAATGTTGTACGACGAAACCGATGATATGAACCAGAATTCTAATACCGCCTTGGAAATATCGCCTTCTCTCTTACTTCGGAGTCAGTTTGAAGAATACTATTTAACTGATCAGATGGATGCTTAGCAATTTCCGATTCCTCGTTAGGCAGTTCCTTATTATTTCAAATTCATGCATATAAATCGTTATTGTTGCCGATTTAATTGGTTGTGCGGTGAGAGTGTGCTTCTCCTAGCAACAAACAGCATCACTCCGCATCCTCTAATGTACTCCACTAAGGGACTGCCTCACTTGCCCCGCTCTATGGTAATATTTATAGGAGCCCACTTACGGATGCTATAACCGTCAAACAAGGGAAAGATAGAGGATTCCCTAGAAATTGCCAAACCAAAGGAAGCGGGCGCACTGCTAAAAATAAGACTCGGAATCGAAGAGCAGACTAAGAAGAGTTAGAATTACGCGCAAAAGGGCATGATCAAGGTCAAGGAAACATTTGAAAGTTTACTAGACTAACTTGGGAACTGAGGGCCGCTAAACGCACGATTATGTGGAAGAATTCCGAAACTCGGAAGTAGAAAAGCGTCGCCTGAATAACAAAAATGAGCTTAGTATTTTATATCATATTTATTGTAACTCCTTTTATATTATAAGCAAAAATTACGATAGCCCTGTCGTCACCCGTACGCGAAGGATTTATTGAGAAAATTTTCTGAGTTAAATGCACAAAAAGTTAAATAAAATATGTTTAAATCTTTGTCCATATATAGAATACAGATTCAAAAAAAGAAGTTACACCCCCTCTAAAGGCGTTTTCTGAATACCAGTCGTATTAGGTAAAATATTATAAAATAGCGATCGTGTTCTGTGGATACGCGATTTCTGTGCGGACACTGATTCGAAATTAATTAGCGATGAATCAAGAATAAATAATAAATAACATCTTTAGTTTTGGTGAATTTATGAATGTCACATGAAATCTAAATACACTCGTTTAAATCGCTGAATTAAATTCATTACCCGAATAAACAATTAATTGAATTTTTCGTTCTAAGCCCTTTTATATTAATGGTTATTAATTAATTAAATGATGTCTATATAAATTTCATTTAATCATTCATAATTTAGGATTAGGATTATACGTCACGACGTTCAAACTCTTCACAAGAAAAATTTCTTTAAAATTAAAATAGACAAAAACCGTATGTACGCAATGGTAAACTTATTAACCAACGACTTTAACTAACTTTAAACTGCCGTGCTGCTTCATCCGAGTATGCAATGATGGATAGAAATTTGACATGGTACGTTTCCATATAAGAGTTATATTTTTTCAAGAATCTATGTAATCGAATCTGAAATAGATGGAAACTGAGGGGAATAAATGTTACATACCTTCAAAGAGAGCGCGCAAATTCTTACTCGAAATATATTTTTAAATAAATCCAAATCTTATTATCAAAAGACCTTTCGAATATCGGTGATGTGACTTGTACTCGCATCTTTCTAAGCATGGAATGTCAAAATCATTCTATGATATGTAAAAGTTCGGCTGTGTACTCAAGTCAGGACTCTTTTTCGGTGGAAAGAAGATCTGAGAGCCCTGAATATTCAAGAAGATCGATCCATAAAAATACGAATCTCGAATTCTTATGTATGCTTCAGGAATTCCTCTCACGTTCTGAATACTTCAAAGAAAAGACCCTCAGAAAAGGCAGAAAGAAAAACCAGATGCAAAAATTAGCAGCGGAACTAACAACGTCAGAAAGATACCTACATAGTTATCCCGCTTGTTTGACTGCTTGACAAAGAAAGAAAGAACACGTACAAAAATAAATCACACTCAGTAAACAAACGGAAGCTCTCCGAAACAACTGCTAAGGACAACAATATCGCATTGTTTCTAAAACCCCACTCCTGAGACTCCGGAGAAAATCAACTTCCTCACATATTTATTTGTTTCGTTTCCATGGCGAATTACCAGGAACAACAAACAATGAAAGCTAAAAACAACTAAGGGCTAGAGCGCGTGACTTAATTGCGACTGTGCTTAGTTCCGTCTAAATGTAAACAAAATACCGCGCAAATGGCTGCATCAAAAAATTAAAACAAAAAAGTTGGAGAAAAAATTAAACCTAGAGTGAGACGGTAAGCGTTCTACTTTAATGTGACAGCTACCGGGAACATTTTAAAGATGGAAAGAGGTCGTTTCTTCCGCCTACGAAAGAAGAATATTACGGCCGTTTATTTCCGCATTCTTTCCCCTTCACAATCACCTAGGATACCCATTAAGAGCTGCCTGAGATGAAGAGGATCTGTTTCCCATCGAGGGCAAGATTACTCTTATACTCAAGGGGAAGAAAACAGTGTTATTGCTAGTGTTATTACTGACAGCGGAGAAAATGGTAAGGGAGGAAAAAAACGTTTCACTATGACCGGTTTCTTTCACTCATTCATTACATTTCCTATACATCTGCGATATCTACAGACATTAAAAAATAATAGAGCATCCATCAGTTGGAAGCATCACTCAACTAAGTAAAACAACTTTTACGAGTAGATTAGTGATCACAACCATGGCTACGACCAAAATAAATAATCTAAACCTTATTTACAAGAACGAGTATTGTGTCAAAAACCGCGAAATTTTCTTATTAACTGTGATAAAGATATTAAAATTTAATTTCGTTGAAATAGCGGACAATAATTATTTCTTTTACATAATTTTAATTATCATTTGATATTTTTATATATACTTGAAAAACTAATTTTGGTGGTTTTATTTAGGAGAATTGTAGAAATAATATACTGAAAAAATAATAATAATAAATGTGACTTAGTAATGACGAAATAATGAAGTACGTATGCCGTAACAGAAAAATCACTTAATATATTGTTGGCGAGCGTAAAAAATTAACACTTCAAGGACGGTGCAGACAGCAAATTTTCATTTACATCTTTGGGGTACATTCAACGGCAAAATTATCTCACAACACAGTATTAAGAAAACCCTCCGAAGAATATTACTTCCATGCTTGGTGGAATGATTACTGTGAGGAATTCGACAATGAATTTAAAGATTACGATGATGAAAACCAGTAACCATTTATTAATCTGACGGACAACGCTCTTAATAAAACCATACATAATTTAAGCCTGGGTTTTCATCGGGCCTTTACGGCGAAACGGACCGTAAATGGATTATTATTCACCATGGAAATGAGTATAACAAAGATATTCCTATTAATTCGTGTTATTAACCCGCGGGCTTAATACTGCAAAACAAAATAAATACACTCGATTTGTTTTTATCACGGTGACGGAAAATTAATATGGAAAAAGACCTTCAAGGTAATGAATTAGCGAAAACATTGAAATGCATGCTAAATTCATAAAATAAAGCTTTGTATTTATGCCACAAACTACGGATGAAATTGCTCCGGGCATAAACAAAGGAAAAATTAAAAATTCAAAGTAATGTGAAAGGGCTGAGGAAAAAACCCAGTTTAATCCACAGATTACATTTTGGAATAAAAGCAAGGAACCGTAATTAAAACAGGAGATTTTTAATTAATAAATGTCTGCGGATTCTAAAATGACTAACGACATAAAAATAATTAGTGAAATTATTCTGAGCGCATACATAAAATATCCTTTGTTTTACCGTAATATTTCATTCGAATGTTAAAATATGTCATTTGTAAAACAAGTTTTCAATAAAAGAAATAACTGCTATGAATATATAAATCTTTAATACGTAAAAATTTATAATTTTTCCTTCTATTTGTAAGAATGACGAGGTCAACCAAGTCTTTGGTAAGCAAGGGCCTTTAAAACGTAATACATACAAAAAAAATAAGCGAAAATAAAAGCGTCAAAGGCGGTGGTTGTCGCAAAAGTATTCAGAGTGAAACTACAAGGAGTTTCTGCTACAAAACCGTAAAATGACTCATGCAAAAAGTATTTCAAAGGTGTCTCCTGTTTCTTTCACACCCCTTGGATGCAGACTTCTTGACCCTTCCTTGGTGCCTCCAGACCGCGAATTTTCCGGATTTGCCAGTTTTCCCCCAACGCCATGGACCCGTTTCGTCTCCTCCACCCTCGAGAGACGTGAGAGGCGGCGAAAGTGCTACTTTACGGCTCCTTTACTCATGACCCCGCTATACTCCACAGGGAGTCTTTTACAAAAGAACATACACACGAGGTTTCCTTATGCCTATTCGAAAAGAGACGGGTTTATCGGCGTCTGACAAAGGAAATATCATAAATAGCGAGCTCACAAGCGACTTGTAGTTGAAGTACCAGCAGAAACGCATAATTATTGCATGAAGTAGGTAGATAGCAGCTATAATACTACTGGATTACGATACTTAATATATAAGTGTTCTACCAATCGGTAGGTTCATGTGCCTCCACATTCCCTATTTAATCCCCCCTCCTTCAATTCCTGGTAACTCATCCCACCCCTTAAGTCATCCAACGACTTCTTTGTCTTCCCCTCTGTCTTTTCCCTTGCATTCTTCCCTCAATCACTTACTTCAGTAATCCCTCTCCTCTCAATATCTGACCCAACCATTTCTTTTGTCGATTTCTAATTAGTTCAATTATCACCTTCTTTTCTCCTACCATCTCAAGGAACTCTTCGTTCGTTTTTCTATCGACTTATGATACTTTTAAAGAATTTATTTTTTAGTTGCAAGTTTTTGAGATCCTACCACTACAATAATTTCGCAAGATGGGGGCGGATCTGGAAGCTCTCCTGGGGGGAAGGGATCTGGCAAGGGTTAGACAATTTACTTATGAACTCGTCTCCAATTATATACGCTCCAAACAGCACTGTCATCATAAATGTAATAAAAGTGATAGTGCTCGTTATAATAATATAAAATCTGATTTTAGTCCTAGCCTTTCGTCAAAACCTAGACTAGTACCTCAAAGTAAGGATAACGATCGCTCTCTTCGATGTCCCCTAGATCCGCCAATGGTGCAAGATAACACACGACTATGCAATTAATTACATAATTCTTTTTTATGCGTAAACGAAATACAACGCTAATACCATGAATCATACGTGTATACTTATATTTCCCTCTATCGTTACATTGCCCAAGGAATTTAATCTGTTGTTTACTTTCCTGTGTATTTCGTATTCAATTCACACCCTTCATCTATTCGCGGGGGTTTTGATGCTGTACCTACATGTTTTCTTTATTAAATATCTATGTCTTTGGCATCAACCAGAAATGCTTCCTTTATATTCCATTTCAATGATTTACTGCTCATTTATATATAAATTACATTAGAATCTTCTACTGCTTCTGTACTGAAGAAAATGCACAGCCTTAATCTACTGTACTGATGCATGAATGACCCCGAATAATGAGATTCGCTTTGGTATTTCTTTATCGAAAGCAACCTAAAGTGTTATTCAAAGCGAAATTGTACCGTACCTATGTGGAAATTTCACACTTATAGCATCCTGGCTCAGCGAGGCAAACTATCTCACACCCGTAATCTTACGAAGTAAGCCTCATTCCATTTTTGTGGCTAAAGGTTGAGGGTTTGAGGTTCAGATCGGTTTCCGAGATAAACCTCAATCATATGCTATATAGAAATTCTTTTTAACTCTTAAAACGCAACTCTTTGATACTTTACTCTCTTTCTTAATCCATTTCTTTCTTTCTTTAACACAATTTCATAAATTAGACAGATATAAAAGTTTAAAATATCATGATCATAAAGATACGTATACATATCGAATAGATATAGATAAATTGTAGATATTGATATAAAGCAAATATAGATATAAAATAGATATAGAACAGATATAGATTAAAAATAGATACAGATATAAAATAGATATAGATTTTAAATATCATTATCATTTCGTCAATAATAAACCATTATATCCATAGCCACTAAGGAATCTTCCAAAAGAGCACACAAGTTTGTGTAGTAACCAACCATAATCCATCAATCACTCTTACAAATCCCTTCTCTGAAATACGTGAGATAAATTCTCAGTACGGGATGAATAAAAAGAGACGGATGCAACGCGGTTTACCCCATGACGGCATGGAAAGAACGAGGAAGAGGACGTTGAATTAGCGATCAGGAAGGAGGAAGAGCAAGAAGTATGAAAGATAGCGGAGCAATTGAGAGGAGTGAGTCAGCTCATTTCGCGGGGGAAGTGTACGCTTTACGCGCTGCGATCAGAAGAAGAAAAGCCAAAAATATCTAACGCAGTGATTCAGCGCCACCAACTCGCGCACTAAGAATTTCGTTTCGGAAGAATCGATACCAAAACACAAGGACAGAGGAGCTTTCTATCGAATGAATTTCATGGCCTGCCTGGATGAAGGAAACGGGGAAATGTGATTGGGAGAGTACTGAAAACGTTTCCGGGAACGAAACGCGAAAGAAAAATTAGATTCCTCACAAAACGACCATGAATAAGACATTCTTTAAATCATTGATCTTAAACAACAGAAGGATGGAGGAAAACATTCTAACAAGACGTAAAGGTCTTGGCAAAACTCTCGTATGTGCATAAGGACATGGAATATGAAATACATACAGCATTATTAATATGATAAAAGATAATAGACCAGGCGACTTACGCAAATAATTTAATTACCGCGAAACGGAAGTTAAAGTTAATTTTTCATCAGGCGAAGATTCCCTGCCATTTAAAAGAATT
Organism: Pachydiplax longipennis; assembly: GCA_036926295.1. Lineage (NCBI taxonomy): Eukaryota > Metazoa > Arthropoda > Insecta > Odonata > Libellulidae > Pachydiplax > Pachydiplax longipennis. The sequence goes on along the minus strand of JAVFKF010000004.1, from coordinate 34,319,445 downwards.
AGAGAGACACTTCAACTAACGAGAGATTCTGTAAACGAATTTTTCCGCTAAAGAAGATTAATTTTATTTTTTAATGGACTCCTCTCATGCGCGTATACGCGGTCTAGAAAGCTATTTAAAGTTGACTAGAACAAAGATATTTATAACAGATTGAGCATATTAATATTATAAATCATTCTCCATTCATTGCTGATAAATAAAGAGTTTTTCATTTTTGTTATTTTTTCATTTTAGATATTTGTAACTTATGAGATATAATAGCTCGGTTAATACATTAATTTGTCTAATAAATAGCATTGTTACTCGATGAATCAGTTTTAAGCAACATAAATATACATAATACTTTACATTACCATTCAAACACACCTGGACTTCACAAAAATTTCGATAACTTAGATCACAAATAACTCAAAACCCAAAATGACAGTTGGATTTTTTCTTTTTTCACTATGACCGTAGTTACGAATGTGAAACAAAAATTACGAGCTACTCTCGTATTTTGAGTAAAAAACGAAATTTGCTAATGATAATGAAAGTTGCAGAACATGCGTTTACAATTAAACATTTGTAACCAAATGGACGAGTAATTTTTGGAATGCTAATATTGAAATTAAAATTTCCAATTAAAAACAATTCACAAAAAAATATTTAAAGGTAGCTTCCAAATACTAGCTGTGACTAGAGTCATTACAGCAAAAATCTTCTCCCTTCTATTCTTTTTCACTCTAATTAAAAAGGAATGTTGGCAAAATAAATGCAGAAATCTCGAGCTCAGCTCCCATTATGTTAATCTGGAAAAAAGCAACCCCCTGCGCGGATCCGTGTATTAAAACAATGGAGTCTTTAGAATGCTCCACAGTGCAGCGACCTTTTTCATCTCACATGCATCCAAAAGGACCCAAGTGCATCCACATGGATAGAAGTATTCTGTGTCAACCTGAATCCACGCTACGTACGAAAAAAGAACAGGGGTGTAATCTACCCGAGTCTTCCACATTGAGATAGGATACAGTGCCCTAAAAATTCCATTCGTACCATATCCTTCACAATCTAACATTACGAACCCCATTTTTATTCCATGAGACCTCTCTTGCTTTATACGAAACATCTCTTTCTTTGTATTTTAAACATAGAAAAATGAATATCAGTCACGCTATCCCCTCTCAAGGTAGCCATGTTATTTTCTTGAATACTATAGATACTCCTTCAAACTTTCCAAACCTTGTGAAATTTTTCTTTAGACAAAAGGATACATAGTTCAAACATAACAAAGAGATCATTATTTTTTAACAGCGCTTCGATGACTAAGGTCATTTGGCACAATTGGACTCCACCGGGAATCGACCCAGAGCCAGTTTTCACTATAAGCGATCGTGCTACCCACTTTGATTAGTTATTGATATAGATACACAAAATATAACAGAAAAATGAAAATAAGATAGCAATAATACAAGAAAACAGAGGGCGGTTCCCGACATATTCGAATACTACGGATGTATTGGTTGCCTGTATTCCAATTTGCAATTAACTATTGCAACGGTACTAAGGCCTATTCAGACGAACCCCATTCACTTTCGTTACATGTCATCTCCACTACCATAAAAATATTTCGTTAAAATCGGCGGAGCAGCTTTCGTGGTTTCTCCTCGTGAGTACGACCCCCTTACAATGCTACCCTAACGAGTCGTTAAAATATTTAAAAAGTACAGAAACTGGAAAAGGTAACTTTTTCCACAAAATGTATTTTCTCAATCTACAGCGCCACGTTTCGAGGAATGATGGTCATCATTAGGTTAGATCGTGGAAATCGATATACTTCTTCTAAACATCTACAGAAATGCCCAGCTAAGCACCTGACGGCGTGCGTTATGGAAGAATTAATGTATCAATCAATTTAATTGCTACTGAGATATAAGATGAACCTTGCCTAAAAAGTACCATTCAAGGCTTCCTTTTCAATTCTGGGTTTCTATAGCACCTCGAGTAACGCTATGAAGTTTATTGTACAGATTAATTCGATCCAGGCGTGTTCTCTCGTCAATTACTCTTTTACACCGAACATTATACAAATTTTATAGTCTTCATCCTAAAGAAAAGGTGTTCGTTTGGCTCAGGGTCGCAGCCGCACTTATCTAAATACTAAAGCCACAGTCGTAAACTTGACCGAAAACGAAGTCGATAGAGAAAATGGGTCGCCTAGAGCTCTAAATGGAGTTACTTTTGAGCTTCCGCGTCCTTGATTTAGAGACGAGAAAGAAATCGATGTACTTGACGCGTTGACGAAGTCTGAGATACGGCACGGTTACTATAATGGTGCAGTGCAGTTTTGAAATCCGCAATGGGTAGGGGAGTTATAGGAATCTATCTAAATATAATCACCGTATATTCAAATGAGATACCTATGAGTAACCCTAAACTTTTCATATTATATATGTTTCCTAAGCGATTTCTTAACTACGGATTCTGCAGTACGCCACCGTTCTCCATCGATCCCATGCATTGATTAAATGAATGTCAGAAATTTAAAAAATTAATAAATAAATAAAACGCGACTTTTAAACCGATCTCTTTGGTGCAAAGGACTACAACATTTTAATCATTCAACAGTGCTTCATTCCAGTCCCTGGATCATAGTTGTAACGAGAAGATAGAAAGGTAAACACAGACTTAATTGCATAAATATCCCATCAGAGATGAAAATATTCGCATACGTTCATGCTTTAATGTTTTCGGCATAATGTTTCCGAGATTTACTAATGACGCATACAGCGTTCCCAGAAATACTCTTCATTTTTTAATCCAGAGATAAAACCTTGACAACGTCATGTCAACAGGGGGAAAAAAACAGAGACTTCTTCATAATACCATAGATACTTTTATATTTCGACCGGTCTCCAGAATTACTTTCATCATCAGGTTCTCTGTTTGCATCTAAAGATCTTCCTAGCGAAAATGCTTTCTCCACTGTAGACGGAAGAATCATCACCACGGAGATCGATAATGCTTAGTAAATGTAAACATTGCCTTCCTTTCGCTAACGACGCAGTAGAATATAACAACAACAAAGACTGCGCAAGCAAAATTGCGAGTTATTTTTGGAATCGCTTCTTGAGGTTAAATTGAAATTCCGTTTATCAGGATAGGAACTAAAAGAGAATGGAGTCTGAAGCGCGGAAAACACCGTACGAGGTCGACACAGAATAGCGCTCTACGTAATTGTAAAGTTCATCAGATAAAAAGAAAAATAAATTGCGTATTTTATTTAGCATTATAAAGTAATCGATTCCTACATTCTCTCCTACATACTTGTCTATCTAATACTCAGAATCGGCGGTTTTCATTTCTTGGATGTTTATCAATAATGGAATTCCACGATAAAAAATTCTTCAATCCCGGGATACCTGGAATTTCCCGAAATTAATATTTTGAGTCATATGAATGGAAAATTACCGAAATCATCTATTTTAAAAGTTTTAATCGATTTTTCTAACCAGATAAATTTAATATTTTGTTCAAATATCTCGCAAATAAAAACAAGGAAAGAATGGTATTATGATAAAGGATAAAAATCTTTAATACTCTGATATTCAATTATAAAATCTTGTAAAATGATACGTACAAATCTTTTTTTAAATTAATTGCTGAAAAAATGACAGCGACATTCATGTTCCTAAAAATTACAAAACCACGCAAGAATTTACCATTAAAGTCTCTATACACTATGACTACTTTCTTTTGCAGAACACCTAAGAACAAGAAAGTAGGTATAGTTATTTGCATCTGGGAAACATTTAATGGTGCATTTCCTGTAAAATTACAAGAGCAAATTTCATAAAATGAACCTCAAGATGTGACTAACCGGGAATTACCAGCATATTCTTTGCTTTCCGAAAACGGTTCATTTCACATCCTGCATCCCGGGACGACAGGAGATACTTAATATCCTCTTTCAATTTTCAACTATAATTATCGAGGAAGAGCTCTAAATCCCACTCTTTCGGCTACCGTACTTCAATCAATGTCGTCAAACATGCTTGCTGAGAAGATGCCAGCCCCTCAATCCCTTCCATCATCCCTCACTAAATCCTCTACGCGACATCCAAAGCACGTTTCCTTCAAGAGCAAAAGCAACTTTTCCCATATCGTTACATTATAACGGAGCGAATTTATTCCAATACTTAACATCTCATTCAAATTTGAGATGAGCTTCGGCTGATGAAAACGTGATACTTTCCTTCTCCTAACGAAGTAACGTAGGTAGGTAAGAATTACTCAAAGAGTAATATATGCTTCCTCTCGATACAGATATTGCTCAATAGAATCACCTCATCTTTCACAAATTAATATTAAGGTATGGAGCAATATTTTCATTATTTATAATATTTATTAATTTATAACCATTGTTCATCCAGAACAATTTGGAGTAAATTCAAAAAAAAACCAGGAAATAAAATCAAAACCAACAAATAAATACATAAAATATCAAAATACTTCCTCAAAAACTTGCATTCCTTTAAAACTGAAATGGAAGAATAACTTATGACTTTAAGAAATGCAGTTAATGTATCTTTAAAGGATAGTGCATAAAAAATAATTTAGATCGTATGGAGACAAAAGAGTGAAAATTGTTTCGTGTAGTTATTAGGACCGAGGGAATAAACAGGGTAACGACCGATCAATTCAACCCTATCGTAAAGCAAGCGATCGTAAACAAAACGTCATAAAATGCGGGCATACAGTGCTGTTAAAAAAGGTGATAAACGAGTGACCTCAGTCAGAAGAAGAGACGACAAAGTAACCCCTTTTCTCTACAGAAAATAGTTCCAAAGAAGATGATCGACTTCAGTAACATCTTGGAAAGATAGGTTTTCCCTCAGGAACGAAGGAAATTCTTTCAGAAACTCAGGAAGGTTACTTAGACGGGATCCACCTATTTGACCGGCACCCTATTACGATATCGCCACCACGTTTGACCGAAAATTCTGCCTTTAAGCGTATCTTTAAATGATTAATGAAGTATTTTAAAAATAAATATTAATAATAAATATTGGATAAAAAAATAATCAATTTATTTTTTAATATTAATCTGATATTTTAATTTTAAAGTTATTCCCTTGACTTTTCTAAATAATTAAACAATCACAATTTTAATATTAGCTAAAAAGTAATTTAAAAAGTATTTATTTTAAAATTTTATGACGTTTTTAAATCGTTTTAAATGACAATCAATATTGATAAGCAACTATCAGTGAAGTGGTATTTCGTGGAGTTTAATTTTAAAGTAACGGGAGAGTGCGTTGTTCATAAACAGGGATTTCCAGATTTTCGAGGAAAACTCATATTTGAACTCAAATATCACATCAAACTAAACGTCACATTTGTAAATTTCATTTCAAATCGATACTGAGGGAAACAGAGACACGAAACAGTTATTACTTTTTAATTACGAGCTTTCATTACGTATCAATATATCTCGCCAAATAGAGCGTATATGTAATGTAGAATATTAAGTCTGTGCTATCCTCGAATATTTAGCGACGCAACAAGGACCTATGGCACACCAGTTAGTTAAGCACGGCTCTATATATGCAAATTTATACATGGGTATGTAGGTGAAAATGCAAAACTATCCCTATAAATATGGAAATGTGACATCTCTTATTTCAACTTACCTCCTTAAATTAAACGAGAACCAACCATGAAGTACCTTCATGATACATACTAACCTTGACTCTAATTCAAATAATCTTGATTTTCATTAACGTCAGGATTCCTATTCCCGTAAACTTATTACTAACCTAGCACATACTTTCTTCTAAAATTTAATTTACCGCATAGAAATCCTCCCTACATACCTAAATGTCACACTGAAATATACCACGTGCGCCCACTCTCCCTTTTCTATGAATGAACCCCGGTCCTCGTTTCAAGAGCTTCACTCAAATGTATAGGAATATACCCATTTACAATATACGAGTACTTTTGATCGAGATATCTGGGAATTCAAGGTGGTGATTCGGAGATGGAGAGTAGATGGTGGGTAACGACACGAATGAAGGTCACGTGACACGGCAACACGCAATCTCGAGCACAACTATTGAACCGATGGTTTACAAATCGCGTGAGCCTCGATGAACGCCCTCGCATATTTCACGATATGAACCGAATTTCTGCCAGCGAATGAAAGGTATAGGATTCTCGTCAATTTCAGCCTGAACGCATCCCAACTAGTAGAAAAATGACCAATGGTGCAAAAGGGGATACGTGCATTGAACGCTACTGGATGGATGTTTCTGTATATATATACACGAGGTGTGTTCAAAAAGAAAGGTGACTTTTCAAATTTCGCTGGCTACGTCCGTTCGATTTTCGATTTTTTTGTGTCATGTTGGTACACTTGTCCCGAACATCTGTACAAATTTTCAAGTGTATAGCATGTTTAGTTTGTTTTTGACAGATATAAAGGCTAGGTGTGCTCGGCGATTTTCTGCTCTAAAAAAAAATGGATCAAACCAAAAATGGATCCCAACCCCCTCGTATACTGTTCTGTTCCTGTATATTCCTGGATGGTTCAGACGTTTTACAAACGCCTATTTTATCGCGTCGAGAGAGAAATTTGTAAAGAGATTGATCCCTCGGCCTTAGTTTGTTCCAAGTCCCAGGCATAATTGATTACAGCCTTTTATGTTTAAGAGCTTCTAGGAATTCAACTAAACTGCAATATTTCCGAGGCAATCCTTACATAATTTATCTTCATAGGGGGTCCAATGGATAGAAATGGACCCCCTATGAAGATGGAAGCATTGTTTCCGAAATGTACATCGGGATTCTGAAGAACTGGGACCGCTAAACGATTATCCGTTTCCTGGGAATCGCCCTTAGACGGTCGCCGCTTTTCGGCGCTTGGAGAACCTTTATCTCTTACAATTAGTACAAGAATTAGGCAAAAATCCTTCTGTCTATTTTTTCTCCGTAACAAAGTTATCGAAAATAAGTACCCTAAAGTTTCTTCCGATACCACTACAAAATGCATGAAAAATTACTGCTTCCGTGCTCGACCGATGCCGGTTTTTACATCGATAGTAAGCTCTGAAGTTTGAATGAAATATATTCAAAGGATTCTTTGAAAAGAAATTCTAAACAGGCATTTCCTGAGAATGTTGATGAAAATTAGATAAGATTATTCTCATAACCTTTTAGTCAGACTCGTAAATACATATATACCTATTTGAATCTCTACCCTTCGATACGATCCTATGATTTAAGATGCTCTCTCCTTTCCTCTGAATAGCCAACTCTTTTCTTCAAAAACTTTTGTCTTCGTTCCAATTTTCGTCCTTTCCCTGCATTCTGCTTTAACCTATATCCATTAGCAGCACTTACCCTCTCAATGTTCGACCTTTCCATTACCTCTACCCCTGCTTTCTTTCTTAGATCGAAAACATTTCATTTCCTTCATCTCCAGCACTTTCTCATTTCCTTTTCCACCAGCCCATTCGATTGATACATTCCTTCGATTCAGCCCAGCTTTGAAAGACATAAGGATAGCAGAAAGGAATGGAACACAAAAATTACTTCCCTCTTCATAAAAAAGGTCCATAAAACATTAATTTCGTTCGAAAGTGCCAAAGGAAAAACCGGCAACATTGACGACCGAATCCGAAGGACAGATTTAATGGCATCCAAAAATGGTCAAATGGCAACAAAAGACTAGACGGATTAACGGGAAATGCCTACCACGTATTTTTCGCAGCTTCCGCATTAAACTACAAGCATAAGTTCACTCGTCCAAGTGATTAATAATCACCCTACTGTTAGCGAATCCCCTGCTAATCCCCCTATTAATAATAGCAAATATCCGCTTGAATTCAAAAGATGTAGTTTCGAGGATGACGGGCGAGATCGCTGGAGATTTACCGCCGCTGTTCTTTCCCTCTTATCCCGCCACTGGCGACAGTCCATTTCCTTAATGAAGGAGCTCGAAAACGCAGGCCGTGGTGAAAGTAGTCTTTCCAACGCAGAATTCGCTCTTGCGAAGAACTTCCCGAGAATAGCCCCCAGAATCGAGTCGAATTTCGAAATTTCTCATCTTTCGAACTGAAGGGGTAAAAAAAACTGTGATACAAAGGAAGTGAGATTTATCGTTTCCTCTGAAAAAGTGAAACTATAGAGAGATGAAAGTGGAGCAAAACGAGTGAGACTATGCAATAACTCATTAAGTTCCCGAAGTACTATCGACCAGCCCGAGCCGACCACAATTAAAAATTGAAGGAGAAATGCTGCAGCTGATGCTTGACTATTGGAGTAACTGCGACGAATTGGGCTCAGTATTCTATTTTAAACGAAAGATTCCTTAAGGCACGACCTCTTTGGTAAGTCATAATTAGGGAGGAAGTTCGAACAACAGCCCGAAGAAAAGGTTTTTCAAAGTCTTTACAGAATGAATAGTACCTTCATCGAATTTTATAATAAAAATAATATAAAGTGAATTATTTCATAATAATATAACAGGCTATACATAATTTGAGATTATACTCAGTGGAAATAAAATAACTGAATGATTCTGTATTATACCACAATTTATTATATATACCTATTATGGCCCATCAAAATTGTTTTATTACCACGATGTAAGCGTGAATCTTTTAAAGAAAATTGTGATTCAATTAATCTTAAAAACTGAGATGCAGAAAACAAAGAGAACAAAGTATTCAAATTGTATCTACTTAAAGATGATAATATCATGCATCAATACCGTGACAATGAAAACCAAGTAGAGCAGTTCAATATAGGGAGATTTTCATGGAATTATGAGAGACTGCAAGAAATTGGTAAGTGAAGTTCGAGGTAGAAAACAAAAACAACACTAAAAAAAGAATGTGGACTAAAGTGATACAAACTGCTACAGAGAAACAGAAGTCTTCAAGAAACAAAGAATTCCATAAAAGTAAATAAAATACAAATGGTAAAGATAGTACGCTACACAGATGGGTAGGTAGGATGCAAGCACATCAGATCTCCTAGGATCCCTCTATCTGTAACCTAGAAACGGTTGTACACAATCAGGAGAGTACCAAGGTTTCCTGAGCCTTAGGATGGCTTATCGCGGAAATTATATTTTGTTTTCTTTTTTCGTAAAAACCGCAAACATAAAATCGCGGATCGACAGCGTGAAATTACTTTACATCCAATTTAAGAAAGTTGAATATCCAGTACTATGCATACGACGTATTGACTTCAGCTGCAGACCAATAATGAAACGAACAGCAAAAATTTTCTACGTTACGAGTCTCATTTTCTTTGATCATTCTAAACCAATAACAGCGCGACTTTAAATGACTAATCAGCAATTTTGAATTAAAAAAAGCAGATAGCTGACAAAAGAAAGCGGAACTCCGAAGTTCCGCTTCGCCAAACGGATATTGTTGCTTTTGCTGACGCAGGATTATTTCCCCGATCGTGACCCATATATTTGCCACTCGTAGATAACTTATGATCGTGGATGGGGCAAAATCAACAAACCGACAGGCCTTGATCTTTATAACGAAAGCCAAACCAATAATGAAGATTAACGAACGCTGAGGAGGTTAAAGTGGAATTACTTTTTCATTTCCTGCTTCTTGCGTTTGAGATCTTGAAGGCATGCCGTCCAGTCTTTATGTCTTCATTACCAGTGGTTACTTATGCAACGATGAAGCCTTCCTTACTTCAATGACGTTTCTGATGTAAGAAATCAATCGGGTAAAGCTAGTCAGTATGAATGAAATTAAAGTTGTAAAATAGACACGAATATGTAACTAAGTCCAGTACGAGTTCGTTATTGATTAGCGAAATCAGGTAAATAGAACCTAGATTAGGACTAATTGTAAGATATAAAAAACGCAATGGATGCTAAGTATGCTTTATTTTATTGAAGATATTGCTCAGTAACGAAACCGTAGTTGGTTGAATTACAAGAATAATTACGTACATTTTTCAAAATCAATTTCAGCCATCCGAAGAGCATTACAGTAAGTCACCCCTTTTCCCAATACTGAATCTTTTGAAATCATTTGACGACGAATTTTCCACTGGATGATGTAAATAATGTAAACTAACGTTATATTCGGAAGTATAAGCGCCAAGAAAAAGAATGGTCTAGAACTAGCACTGATGACTGATCCCAAAAAGTGGACCTTACAGATGTAATACCAATGACTTATGCATGTCTAATTTTATAAATTAAACATCTATACCTTTGCTTTGATGCTCAAGTCAGAAAATTTAGCTGAGTTTCTTCAATCTATAAACTTACGCTTGTCAACGGCAAGTATAGAAAGAATAATAAAAGAAGTGTACAATGCATAGTGGTTGACAGGGATGCATATATGTAAAAGGACAAATTCAAAAGGAAACTAGTTCCTAATTTATTAAAAACAAAACTCGGCAAAATATTTTATTTCTAATACATCAGGAACTAGTATCCTTTAAGGAAGTGGTTTATTTTCTATTTCTTCCAAAGTTATGGAATACCACAAAGTACTCTACAATCTGTTCATTGTATAATCGTCGTACGTAAAATGATTGAAGAAAAAGTCACTTACAAAAACTTACGGCAAACCTACTTGGGTAACTTTCAAAACCAGAGGAAATGAAAATTTTAGGGGCACATGAGGCCTCTACCTTCAAAAGGACACGGAAGTATAATTCAGAACGTTACAACAGTGGAATCCCCATTCGCCTAACTTCCGGTTTCAAATTATTCAGATTTCGAGGTTGTTTCCACATTTGAATACATTTGCATGGGTGCACGGTAGTATTTCGCATGACGCACAAGGAAATTTAACCGTAAATCACAGCCGAAAATTTCGTTAAGGAAATTTGAAAACACTTTCAAACCTATCAACCGTCGGTACATACTAGAATGAAAACATGAATAAACACGATAATCAGGATACGTAATTGGTAACAATAAAAATAGATTTGGTAACGGATGATCATTTTCCATAATAACAGTCAAGTCCAGTTCACTACGAAGGCATAAAGACCCACCCTAGATGATTAAATACTATGGAGAGTGTGGTACTTCAGCTTCTGAATACGTCAAGAGCACAGTATCATTCAAATCGATGAATACTACAGAAAAAAACACAAAAAATCTTCACGAAATTGCTCTTTAATTTGCCTTCTACGGAGCGGTATTTATCGTATAATATTTTATGGCTTCCCCCTTTAAGTTTTCCGTTCCAGATTCCAGTTCACGTTCACCGGATGGAACAGAGAGAGTGCATTACTGGATAAAAGTGAGATGAAATCGATAAGTTAAGCTCTTTTTGAGTTATTGATTTCAGCCATTTGAAGGGCAGCCCTGATTCGCTAAGTTAAGCTGGAGAAGGAAGCCCATTTTTACAATACCTTTTCCGGCATCGATAACTTTTCTGTAGCTGATTAATTAATCTTATCGCATGAAATTTTATTGCAACGACGTGAAGATATGTTTGAGTACAAATTTAGCAGAGATAAAGAGGTTTAAATATAAACTGACCATGCGCTACGAGCCAAACACACATGAGGGAAATCATGTGACTGAAATACATATTGCTTGCAGAATCGACGGAGAGTATTCAGGAAAAAATCTTAAATTAGATTTTGAATGGTTCAAACTCCTTATTAATACCTAGGCATATACCATAGGACTTCATGATATGGGTAATTCATACTTCGGGTGATACGAAATACGTATACAATAAAATCGGTATCTAATTCGGATCGCAAACCTGTGAACATTATTTTAATTCGCAATTACCTAGCACAACGTGTGTTTACGGATGTTTTCGCCTTTTTGTATTCATTCGCCGACCTATCCTTATAAAAATCAATACTTCATGTGTGACGTGTAAATTATTGCTAATGTTTCTTTACGGAGGGAATACTTTTATTGATTTTTTGGCTTACTATAGAGAAAAATGCATCCCTTGTTTACTTTTGTCTCAATTGGGACTACCATCAGATGAAACTTGGGTATGAGTAATGCTTGGGTATGAGTAATGCTTGGGTATGAATAACAATGTTCACTTTGATCGCCACTAATTTAATTATGCAAAAAAGAAGCTCCTGATGCAAGATTTCCTGTAGCCATAAATTACACTATATGTTACTAAAGTTAACAAGTCGAAGGCTAGTTAAACCCTCATCCCCTCCAGCACTAGCTTCTGAGAAGGAATGAGACAAATGATGAGGGGTGGGGTTTATGAGATTATTACGACTGCTTTCCTTACTCAGCCACATTATTACGAGAGGAAAACGCCCATGTATACGTACCGTGTGAATAGTACTTTACATGTTATTCTATAATATGTAAATTATACACAAGACTGAGATAAAAGTAGATGAGAGATCAATACGTTTCTCTCTTTCAATGATAAATGAAATTTAGTTAACTCGCGACAAAAATTTCGCATATACTACGATCCAATATTCGGAGAATAACAATTTCGATTACACCGATAACGATTTTGCTGCTGTTACAGATGCGGCATCCTTTGGCAAACCTAGCATAAGCTTTTGAGAGCTCTCCGGGGTGGGATGTCGAAAGCAGTTTCCGATAAAAGGATCCAGATAGGAGGAGAGAAATTAACGAGAGTAGAAGATGCACACAGAGATAGGAGAACTTATCAGCCCTGGGCAAGCTCAACCTGGATTTAAGCTCTCGCGGAGGATTACTACGGAATTGTAGCAGGAATTACCACTGACACATCGGTGAAACTAAGGGAAATTAATTAAGGCTCTTAGGTGTCCAAATGGCCCGAACGGTTTCCTGTGTGGAAAGAGAGATAAATTTTCGGTTGCCGAAAGATAGCAATATTGATTCTATTGAACGGTCTCTTTCTACAGAAAATATTGCTTTCGTTATCTTAATGGATGTTATAGGAAAAAATAGTAGCACGTAGCTACTCCAACCATACCTCTGGTAATAACAAAAGAACACAAAACAACAGAGAAACTCACTTATAACAGCTAACGAAGTATAAAAGAGAGGGTCTCATCTGAGGGTAAAGCTCTGTTATGTCTTAAAGGGAGAAAAATATTTTGGCACAAGGAACCCCGACGGCGTTATTCCTATGATATATCCATAAAATTTAACCATCAAAGTAATAAACATGCATTCAGCTCATTTATAATTCATTTTATCAATAATTACATCTTTGGCCGATAACTGACGTATTAACATGTCCCCATGTCCCCTTGTCAGCATTTCATGCCATGCCCATGTCAGCATTTCATGCCATGAATTGGCACCACCTTAGCAGGCAAGTCTTATTTCTAGATATACGACAGCTTTCTGAAAAAGCATCCCTGACCTAATATAAACACAATGAAATAATAGCTAGCAGTCCGCAAGCGGCCCCTCCAACTGTTTAAGAGAATCTTTGTACGTACCGTCAAAATCCCGAATCATTAATCAGATTAAAAATGTGCTCTATTTGCTGCAATATACATAAATACATATATGCTCGAGTCCTCTACCTCTCCGTTGTTTCATACGACCTAGAATTCTCATTTCTCTATACCTAATTCCTTGCTTTTTAAAAACTAACACTTTATCTATATATGAATCGAACCTCCAACAATTTTTGACCTTGCTTGCTATGCCATATGATCCTATATAAAATATTTGCGCCGTTAATTAATTTATTGAATGATATAATATGAATATAATTTTGGAGCTTATGTTTTCAAAATTCCCTTTATCGTACTCATTATTTGGATCGCATGTATGTCAAATTACCTGGTCCTGTAAAGAAACACTGGATAGCGAGTATAGTGTGTGTGCATAGAGCACAGTTATCATACACAATATACAGAATGTTTGTATAACAAATGATACAGGAAAGGTCCTACGCAGGAAAAAGAAGATTTATACGCACTTGACGACGAGGATGACTTCATTCCTAATACGCAACAGATCCTCAGATCCAGATTTTTTATATTCGTGCCAAGCAATACTATTCGCTGAATTAGTACCGCAAAACTATAAATGTAAAGTTAATAGGGTCTTGAGAAGAAGGACCATCGCTTACGAAATCCTTAAAATTTCCTATTTTATAAACCGAATGCAATAACTTGCTCATCACTACCATAAACAAAGGCAGAACGTAAACGACAGTCGGAGCTGGATGAGCTTTCAAAACAAGTGAAAGATGTAACACAGACGAATTCCCGTGAGAAAATCTTAAATGTGGCAGCTGAGGGGATAACAATTCAAAGACGGTCGACTCGCTCATCAAAGCCGGCCTACGTTATTAATTATATACAAGCGTCTTTTCGATGGATTGAAACGAACGACGCCGAAACGATTGTAGCGGAATGCGAAAAGGATTCGAAGTCCACATTGTTTGTGACGGTCATCCTTTGCGTCATAGAGGCAAACTGGATTATCCCAAGGTCGAGGGGGAAAAAGAAATGTGACGGAATGAATGGAACAAACCGCCCGAGAACACCGAAACGAACGACTGTGCTAATGATGCCATTACCCGGCAGCAAAGCGGAATGAAACTGATGGCTCAACGGAACGAGTTACACGGAAAAATGCATTCAATTAGCTCATTCGTACTCTAGAATTCGTGGGAATATTATCAAGTTTCCCTCAGTAGCAGACAAAAAATCACCTTTCGAAGAAAAATGTGGTATATTACTGTTTCAAGATACAGAATATATGATGTATGAACTTGATACCGATCACGAATGTCGGTATGAATTTGTATCGGTATCCTCCACCTGTGTATTCCCTGGAGACGAAATGAGGCTTACTAGGTACGATGGGGAGTAGGGCAGTTTGGTTGCTCGCTTCCCTACCGGAGCCAGAATGATATAATTGGAGTAATATGTACTAAGTTCAGCACAATGACCCTATAAGCACACTGCTCATAAAATTCGAGAGAAGAAACTGAAATATTTATCATGAATCAGCATCGTAGCACATCAACTTTTACATTATAATAACCTTGAACTAGACTTGTAAGACATAGGAAAGAGAATAAAACATGCATGTTACTATATCCTGTGCCAAAAGACAAACTTATTCCATGCATTCAAATTAAATTGCAGAAAATATAATGCTACGTAGTACTACTACTGATAATTGCGCTAAGATCTTGGTCAGGCTCCGAAAGGCGACTGTATTACGAAAAATTATACCAAATGGATGCTGAATGTTTCCAGCAGTTAAACATTAAAATAAAAATCTGTAATTAATCATCGAGATGGCTTTTAATTCTTTAAATACCTCCTTGAGATATACAATCAAACATTTTACCCAAAGATACAAACAGGCTCTTGAGAAACTTGAGAGTGAATATTTGTCATTTTTAATCCGGTTCGCCACAGGTAATGAGGTTAATTGAAATTACTTCAGATTGATGTGCATAGTAATTGGTCATTATTATTCAAGAATTTTCCGATGAGAATACAGCAAGCTTTA
Organism: Pachydiplax longipennis; assembly: GCA_036926295.1. Lineage (NCBI taxonomy): Eukaryota > Metazoa > Arthropoda > Insecta > Odonata > Libellulidae > Pachydiplax > Pachydiplax longipennis. The sequence goes on along the minus strand of JAVFKF010000004.1, from coordinate 34,303,985 downwards.
AACTTTGATTTTTAAAAACTTCGAAACAACAACAACTATCGAGAAGAATATTCCGTAATGCCCTATCCCTTGTGTTACGCCCTAACCACTACGACGTCCACTCTCTTCCTTAACCTCTCCTCCTAACCTCCCAGTGACGTCAGTACTTCTTACTTCAGACGAAGGATCTTAACGATACCCAGCGCGTATGAAGATGGAACTAAGCAAAGGGTAAGCAGATTCACGCAGAAACAAAGGTAAAAACCAATCAACCTTCAAACGGCAAGGAATGAGATATTACGATATTTTAAAAGTAAAAACCAATCAACTGGAATTACAACTTTCACACGGCACATAATGAGACATTACCACATTTGAAAGATATAATTACATGTTAACCCTTCCTAAAATAGGCATGACTCGGAGGTTTTTGTACACATACACAGGGGTGCATATGTATCAAAAATGCTACACCCAACTACGCAAGATAAGAAGAAGTTAACCCTGCTTTACGCCTACTGAGCCAGAATATTATGAATGTAAAACGTCAAACTAAAAGATTAAAAATTTACACTCGATGAATTTATTTGTGACGACTCATCTTCATCGTCTGTGGAAATAAAGTTTTTTTAATCCTTTAGCATTGCTCCCTTCCATAAAGTTGACGTTGACCACATCAGATTTGTTTTGGAAAACGTCAATTACTGTAAGCCCAGCATAATTACCCTATATCACCTCGTAGAGTTCAGTAGAGACCAGAAGTAATGCCATTATTTATAACCCATAACTTGATAACTCTGATATTAATTCGGATTTGAACAAAACTGAGACAAAGGTAAATGAAAGATACCTAACAAAGGAGATAAACGGCATTAATAACAATTCTTTACCCTAAAAATAATATATTATAATAATAAATTATAATTCTAGACTTTCTACTAAAGAATGAAAAAGTGGTATACTGACGGTAAGTTCAAACCTAAAAGTTGTTAAGATTTGGCCCATAGGGCTGCTACTGCTATGGAACAAATGAATGGATATCGAAACCACAGTGAGTGTAATACAGTGTTTTGCTTTGAAGTCTAAAAACATACATGCGTTGAAAAATTTAAGTAAATGGTGTCGTATAACGCAAAGACCTGGAGTTACGAGTGAAAAATTCAGCTAGAATACAACCGCATCGTGAGCAAACGGATCATAAAGAGGATAATGTTCGAAAAGAACCAAAAAGGGAGATAAGAAAAGGCACGGAGAAGAGTTAGAGAAAAGAATGAAGGGGTATTACGAGTCGGGATGAGAAATCGGAAGCAGGAAGAATGGAGGGAAGCAATCTGCGGCATAAGTGGCTCTTTTGAAAAGGCGGAATTGAACCAGCATCCGATTTTTCGTCAGACGCAAAGAAAAGAAAATAGATTACAGACGAGTATGTATAAAGGAAGAGGAGAGGTGAAATATCGAATATCCTGTGACAAAAGGGAATGAAATGTCATGAAAATGTCTCACGGTTGGATGCAATCTAATATATCATACGTCTCTACGACGAGATGATATGAAATACAAAGGTGAAATACAGAATATTCTGTGAGGGTCTTCGTGAAACGTCTTAAAGTTAGGCTGCGTGACATTAACTTTATCACTGAGAGGGATTCCGGGGCATATATCAGCTTGTACAAGAATTTAATACGAAAATGTAGTAAAAGCATCCTTTTTACTTCTGAAGATTCACACCCTTAGAAAATTCATACGTAGAAACTACTTTTCTTCACCGATGCTTTACTAAGTTCTATATTAGCTTCCGGATACTTATATAAAAATTCAATTCAGCAGGTGTGTTGATCTATAGAAAATAAAAGCAGGGTACTGTCTAGAAGTGCGCGGTGGGGACTTCGGAGGCTGGAACTGAAAAATTTTCCATGATAACCAATATTAACAAGTCGCGATAATACATTCACCTGGTTATCGAAAATTCATCCGTAAATTATAACCACGCATCAACTGTAGTTGTAAGCTAATGAATCCCGAGAGGAGAAATTGACTCCTCATGAGAAAATAATATTTAACAAACTAATACCTGCCCAATGTCAGAATCTTTCCAATCCTATGAATTCACTGAGACATTAACTATTGTTTGCTTTAATGCTGGTATTGATACAGTAATCAAGAAATCAGTGCGGATTATATTATTCACCATATGTTCGCTTACCTATCATTCGAAAGAACTATTCTCTTCTAATTTGTTACTACGTTTCATGAAAAATGAATCCATTTAAATAAATGTAATAATTAAAACTCACAGAGATAGAATCAGTAGGGGAACAAAAACCAATATTCTTATTTTTAAATTACAGAAAAACATACGGAACATGGTATTTAAATCAGAAGAAACAATGCATCAAGAAATAAATATTAGCGGAATAATAAATAATAATAATAGTAAAGAATATAAAATTCAAATCCAATACAAAACTTTATTTTGTATGTTATTCAGTGCGCCTTTATAACTATTATCTCAGCATAGAGATGGCCGGTGATGTATATTCCATTATCATCACGAATAATTTCTCATGGAGTACTCACATCCGTAAAGTACGTGGACGGGCACTTAAAAAACTCGGCTTCATTTCGAGAGTTTAGAGGTGTGATGAAATATGCCTTAAGCTCAGAAAGGAATTAGAACAAATTTTAAGTTTTAATACCGCAAGCGATGTTACTTTGCGCTGTTCAACCAACATTAGGAATGCAGCATATAGGAAGATGCAGGCAAGCGCATTCGTGAATACGTAAAGGACCAGCGCAAAATCCATGCACTGTGTTGTGAATTATCATCACAAATCAATAACCATTACCAAAGTTTATTGCTTTCTAACGTATGATGGTAACAGTCAGAAGAAAAGAGATTCAATTTTAGGTTACACTTCCTCAATAAAGTCACAGATAAAACCTTCTAGGAAGATAAAGTAGATATTATGAGACGAACCACTTATTTAAGATCGGATAGATCAAGAGAAAATATGGAAAATGACAATAGTAATTATTATTATTAATGTATAAGGTATATGCTATATAAATGATTATAGTTATAGGAAACAATAGGTTAAAGACAGATAGAGCAAGATGAGAAAAAACAATTATGGCGTATGCAACCCCTGCCATAACCAAAAGTTGGCTTGCAGGATACACGTGTAGATGTAGATATATTATCTAAGACAATAACTGTTTATCTCTAAAGTGGCAAATCGTCATAACTGAAAGGTTAATCGTCTTGCAACCAAAAGAGGTCACGCATCGCCACAGCTGCTTAGCAACCAATAATCTGAATCCTCGGCAGTAATACAAATTATCTAATATCTGCCCTACGTTTGATATCAAGTCGACACATGTATCTCGTTAAAACTTTTTTACGACATAGGACATTTTTTCATTCATTCAAAAAAGCCGCCATGAAAGACCTTGAATCGTTGAATATTCGAGCAAGTATACTTATCTCCGAGTTTTGTTTTTGGTTGAGGTTATCTTTAAGAGAGGAATTTAAGTGAATTAGTATCATCGTGCGCGATGTAATACAATTGGAATGGTGCCAAGTGATCAATCAAAGTGATGGATGGGCGGAGGATAGATATATTCCATTACACGGTAGGATAATATACTAAAAGTGCCCATTCACCGCTATTCGAAAGGAAGAAACAAGCATTTTGGGATTAGTACCCTGAAATGGACCTGCTACGATATCTTGATGAAAGGAATATTTGTGATTTGTCTTTGGCTTACTATTGTAAGAAGGAGAATTTATCTTTCATTCTCTTTTTCCTCAATTTTATACATGTCTGTGGCAATATGAAAGCTAGTGAACTATGAAAGATGCAGAGCAGTTAATTGTATAATAAACTAGATTCAAAATAAGTCATTGCTCAGCATCTGTAGGAACTTGTTCTAACTAACATCTTTCTAGCTCACTGCGGAATGCGAAGGTAGTGCAAAAACAAATTACCTCACTCCTCATCCTTTAACTCGTGAATTAGAATTAGCTATCACCACCGTTCACGGCATCTCTTATTTTATCTCAGCAGCAAAGATATCATGACCGGATCATAGAGCTAATAGAAAGGTAAGAGTATTTTCATTACTGTGGAGTAATTAGAAAATCGGAACAGCTGGAAGTGAACATATCACGCTATGGATGATTCCGATCAAGTATGCGATATTTCTGAAATGAAGAAAGAACACTGTGTAATTAAAATCTTGAAAGCACATAGGGTGATAGCATTCTTGACACATAACATGGGATTCTAGGGATGACAACCTCCCAAGAAAAACTCCAGAAATTTCCTGCTGATGTAAGTAGCGGAATAGCGGTCACCGTGGTTACATATAAATTCCTATTAATAAAGTGTGAAAGATGTCTCGCAGTATTTTCTGTAAAGGAAACTTCTGAGCCTCTCAATTCTCAAAATAAATTCTATTGTAATGCCTCTCTTCCAAAGGATATCCACCACTGCAACTGGCGAGCAAAGACGGTAAGGTTATTGTCGCAAAATATCTGTGCTTAATCGGGACAGTGAACCCCGATTTAAAAATAGTACATTAATTATATCACTTTATACAAAGTTAAAATTCCATCACATTCAACAATGTATCTACCTGGAATGACTCAGTCTTAAAGAATGATTTAATTACCGGTGGAGCGGGGATGAAAGATGTCTCGCAGTATTTTCTGTAAAGGAAACTTCTGAGCCTCTCAATTCTCAAAATAAATTCTATTGTAATGCCTCTCTTCCAAAGGATATCCACCACTGCAACTGGCGAGCAAAGACGGTAAGGTTATTGTCGCAAAATATCTGTGCTTAATCGGGACAGTGAACCCCGATTTAAAAATAGTACATTAATTATATCACTTTATACAAAGTTAAAATTCCATCACATTCAACAATGTATCTACCTGGAATGACTCAGTCTTAAAGAATGATTTAATTACCGGTGGAGCGGGGATGAAAGATGTCTCGCAGTATTTTCTGTAAAGGAAACTTCTGAGCCTCTCAATTCTCAAAATAAATTCTATTGTAATGCCTCTCTTCCAAAGGATATCCACCACTGCAACTGGCGAGCAAAGACGGTAAGGTTATTGTCGCAAAATATCTGTGCTTAATCGGGACAGTGAACCCCGATTTAAAAATAGTACATTAATTATATGACTTTATACAAAGTTAAAATTCCATCACATTCAACAATGTATCTACCTGGAAAATACTCAGTCTTAAAGAATGATTTAATTACCGGTGGAGCGGGGATATTCGTTATTCAGGCAAATGCATCAGTAGTAGTATAAGCTAACAGAAAAATTTGCTGTAATGATAAAACGGAAAAAAATCGAGCATATCGACAAGCCATACATTGAGGAATCGATCGAGTCGAATAAAGTAGCTATGAATCACTCTTTAAATGGGTCCGCAAGGTTCGCATTTCTTTTTCATTAATCAATCAATCTCCTTACACGCTGAAAGCTATTCTTAGTATCGTTGGTAAACAAGAATTTGTATCATTTAGCTTCTCCAATGTAAACAGGCTGAATATAGAAAGACAGAGCGATATGCTTGTACATTTTCCTCAGTTTAAATCAAGAGCAGCAGTGGAATCGCGAATACTGTTTTTGCAAACTTATCCAAAGGCGCAAAAGAATAAAATAAATACATACGTATATATTGAGCAATGAGCTCCCACCATTTCTCTTCCGGATAAAAAATCGAAAGTTGGGATAGGTTTTGTATTTACCACCTACGTTCAGTTTTTCCAGCGTGACAGAAATTCTTCATAACCACCGATCTCTGTATACCAGATGCGGAATAATATATAATGATTTTTATTTCCCTTTCGAGATTTTTAATTAAAAAGGGGTCGTCTCACAAACGAAAGCAAGATCCTCGGCTTTAATTGGATCTAATAATCAAGTTATTTACGGCGTTCACTGCACTAATCGAATTTATGCGAGCATTTTGAACCAACCGATGAAGACATCTAGTATAAGCAACTTCATTAAAATTACTAATTTTACCTCTTAGATATCTCATAGTTTCCAAGCTCAACAACAACTTATGAATACGTATTGTGTTAGCATTCACAATATTACGATCTTTCCGTATGGATTCTTAAAACGTTAATGAACTGAGCTCTTTCATGTTTCATTTTCATTGCAAACATGAGCAATCATTCGAAATTGCTGTTTTTCTTTTGATGCTCCAAAGAAAGAGAATCGTCTTAGAAATTGACTCATATTACATTAGATCAGTGAGAATAAGGCAAGTGAAATGCTTTTACCACTCAGTAATTCTTACCAAGATTTGTTTATTGTCACTTCACTTCAGTGATATTTTCGTACCTCATTAGACTTTCAAGTAAAAGGCGACGATAACAAAGCAGAAATCACTTGTTCTCCACCATCACATAAGTTACACTTGGCCTTGGATTTCTTACGGCCATCCTACAATTTATGCATGTCTTTAAGAACTCTTTTAAGAACAAATATACTAACAACTAGGGAAATGATTTCTCTACAAAAAAACGTAGCTCGTACTTCAAGCTCTTTGTCAAAATGTATTTGAGTCTCATTACTACACTTAATATTCCTTACAGCTGAATCGTAGTCTATCCGCTGGTAATTGGAATTTACGTAATAATTCCTTAACATATTGGCAATCTCGGAGATCATGACTACTTACCATTAAGCACGAGAGGATTCATGGAAATCTGTTAACGACGATCTCAACTGCTAACTACGGTATAGGATAACTCGCCGAACAGAAAACCTGAGACAGACAGCACGGAGAGAAGACTATTTCGCGACAGCTCACTCGGCAAATACTTATACTGTCACGACGAATGACATAATGGAATGATATTTACATTACGTAAGAAGTTGCTTTTCCTTGCAATTCAAATAGATTCATAATGTTCGAAATCTCTGAACGAATGAACTAGTTCGGTAGGGTTAGCTGCTGTGGAGTTACTCTATTAATATTCGTTGCTACCACATAGTCATGCAAGCACAGCGACGACATATCTTTTATTACTACTACTACTATATAATAAATTACTACTTAACTATTTAATAAATTTAGAAAACGCAGTTTTTCTCCCATTAATCGTCTATTCGACCGTCGCCGAACTATCCTTTCAACCGGATTACTGTCGGCGAAATGCCTTTCCTATCAATTTCCAGAATATTTTTTATCAACTTCCAGAATACTATAAAACTTAACCAACCTATTACTCTTGCGAAGAGATCGTCCCGTAGCAACAAGAGGAAACAAGGAGAGGGAAAAGATGGAAGAGGAGAGGAAGAGATAAGGAAAGGGGGGAGGAGATGAGGCGAGTAAGGACGCGGAAGCACACGCGTGCGGTAAAAGGTAAAAACAAAGGGATTCAAAGCCATTAAAGAGGAAAAAATGAGAAAGAATCATTGGGGGAAATGCAGACCATTTGCGATAGCTTACGCTCCATGATAAAGCGGTAGCATATAAACGGAAAAAATGCGATAAATCACTCGAGAATGCTTCCATAATCTTGAAGTAAGCATATTAAGAAAAACAAGGTTAAAACATACGATACTTCACTGACCTCTTGACAATGATAAGGTAAATTACATTTCTTAGAAATTCTTGACACTAATATAAACTAACGTAAAACGTACATGCAAATAAGAGAATTTGCTGGATAAGAAGAATTCAAACTGAATGTTAGAATATAAAAATGTAAAGAATATGTAAATAAGTAAGAACTTAAAAAGACAATATTTAAAAAAGAAGAAAAGGATAAGAAATATTATGGATATAAAACAGAATTGGATTCGTCAGAAATGGACAAGAAGGAAGTCATACAAAGAAATAATAAAAGCTAGACTTAAAGGAAATGTCATTACTTGGAAGTCGCTATTTACTTTAATTAAGATGGAGAACGACACACGCAATAAAAAAGTTATTATTATGAAGAACATTTATAAAGTGGAAAATTAGACGAAATAGAGGGATTCCATTATAGAGCTATAGGCTAACAAGAAAAATCTTTAAAGCAAATCTCAGAATGGTTCATAGCTCATATTTCGATAAAATATTAAAGACAGATGTTAAAATGAGAAGCAGATGGGGGAACATCATGGTTAGAGTGAGAGGATAAGCTCCTCTTCCATATAGAAAATCCTCTCTTTAGTAGCAAATGGAACAGAAAAATTAATTCTGAAATTAGCAGAAAATCTCCGAACGAAAAGAGTTGCTACGTGTGCTACCGGAAAAACCTGCTTGAAGGAAGCAACATAAATACTCGTTTCACGTTTATCATCCCAATTTATTTTCTCTTAATTCTTTCCGAAAGTAAAATCGCGAGTGTATGCTAATTCGTGATTTGCATTCAAAAAAGGCTTCAGAAAAAGTGAAACACAAAAAGTCAGGACAGGCCACAGTATGAAGCCGAATTATAAGCTAGAAATGGGGTACTGAGAAATTAATGAGAATTTAATTAACATCAAAGAATGAAAATAAATGTATATAGCAGAATGAATTCCGTTGAAGGTGTATGGTTAACAGGCTTATGAACCCGAAAAAAAGAATGTTGCACTAATAATTGAACAGACCAATGATCATGGCATATTTTAGGATTATCCGTCTATGTCTGATGAAATAAAGTAATCTAACTGTAAGTTAGAGATGACAAAATAAAGCTAAAACGCACTCCTGAATTTTGTTTTTAATCCGGACTTAGGAAGTCTGGAGATGTAACTTGGCCATCATTGATATCATCAAGGAAGATTGCGTGGATGAGTAATTCGGCAATCTAAACTGATTGAAGATATCTGATGGCTTACAGATTGTAAAAGATAACTGACAAGACGCATTCCAAATGTGAAACAAGAACAGGAAAGAAATTTGAAAATTGACGATAAGGTGGAGATGGGATTATAAAACGCGGAAATCAGAAGGGTTGCAGAAGTAAAAGCTTAATAACCTCGAATACTTGAATAAAATGTACTTTTGATATAATGAACGGTTAAAGCCCAAACGTAAAAATAAGGAACATTCATCTTATTTATGATATCTAGGAGAATTAATTTTGAACTTATTGGTGGTTACAGGTAAAGGATATTTCTATCGGTTTGGATTGGATTATCGTTTCAGCAGGTTCTTCAGTATTTCGGGAATTAGGAAGAAGACGTAGAATTTATCCATTCGGTTGACAAATTTGTAGCCGGAACTAATTACCTTAATCTGCTGAGGTATCATCGCACTATGAAGGTAGAATATAAAAGAGGATAAAAGTACAGCGTTCCCAGAAATTCATCCCGCACAAAATCGGTTACATAAGAACATTCGCAACTGATTCCTTGAACTCATTTTTCCTCAAGAGTCTCCCTGAAGTCTCCAGCACTTAAAGTGGAGAGGTGGTTATGCATCTTTAAAGAAAAATGTTACGACAGAATTCGGAAAAGGGAAAAAATCAACTCCTCTTACTTCGATATGAAAATTTCCACTTTTCAAATATGTAACGGTTGGTTGGTTTATCGATGACGAGAGTTGCAGCGTTGACATTCAATTTGCGCATTGCCCCAGCTTAGATAGTCCGCCGTTGAAATACGTCACAGGAAGGCCAGAGGATGGGGAATCTTCTGAGAAGCAGCAGGAGGAAGTCGCGCTGCTGCTTCTTGGATATGATGAAAAAGGGCTCGTTTTGAATTAACTTAACCCAGAAATTATAGGGAAATTGGGAATAACAACGTAAGGAAGGGAAAGTAGAGGTTCATTGATGCTCTCTGACCTATTACTTAAGAGTTGCATGAAAAATTCAGGCGGTTCGAATGACTGAACGATACGGTGAGCACTCACGATTACGGGTAATGCATGTAATGATAAAAAAGCTGATGACATTAAAGAAATGTGATGAGTGTTATAAAATTATGGTGAGGAGTACTGAATGTGATAAAAAAAGAGAAATAGTTCGAGTAGAATTGGCGGTAAATTACACGTCTTAAATGGAAAAAAAATGATAAACCCCTGCAAAAATTCCGTTTCTAAAAAGGACGTAAGATGGGTATTACCTTCAGAAGCAAACCAAATACTACTAAAAAGAAAGGTATAATAAAAACTCGTGGATGAAGATGACTCTGTATTAAATTAAACAGAACTTTAATATACTCTATTTCCACATGTTATATTGTATTATATGTTTCAGTTTGAAATATGAGGATAAATGGTTCAGTATGATTCATGAGGCTAAATATTTATAAGCAATGACAGCAGGATATTCAACTGATACATAATAATCACGCTCACTTCAAACTATTGGAAGCCAGTCACATCGTGAACCATTTTTCTAACAATTTACAATCATTCAATAATCAACTATAAATTGACTACAGATATCTTTCAAGTACATAAAAAATGCGACGGTTAGAAACTAGGCGGGCCGTAGTCTGAGCATCACTGCTTTATTACTGCAGAGACGATAGTTTCGGTTACCTTCCCTAACTTTCAATCCCAACATAAGCCCCAGAATGTTTTACTTTTCTGTAAAGTCATTACTCCGAAAAGTCTCACTGGTTCCCCCTCCAAGTGTTTGCTTCAGGAAACCCCTCCAGCAGAAGTAATCAAAGGCTCCAGAGAGAGATGTGGATTAATGGACAAGATGAGGAACGAGGTACTTCGCCCTAAACGAGCCAGAATCCTAACAGCGGAAAAGGTTCACAGGAAAACAAGAAAATAAGCCCAAGAAGAATAAAAATCGACACGCGGAAACAGCAGATATAATAAATCAACGTCGACAAAATCGGTGAGTGGAAGAATGAGTCCGTTCACTCGTTCCAGACTTGAGGAACCTGATTTTTCCAACACTTGGCCAAAACCTGAAACAACCGGTATCGGACGAACGCGAGCGGTAAATTGGGACGTCGGATTTTTTTCTCACAATAAATTTTTCTTTTCCGAACTTCGAGATACCCATCACGTCTGTAACGTGTTTACCGTCTCAGCCCATTAACCTCTGCCTTCCAGTTCCACGAACTTAATAACGTCTTCCTCCGTTCGAACACGCAGCAAGCGAAAATGCCTTGAACCTAACTATCTGATTCCTCTGTCGAACACACGTCATTTTAATCTGAACTACGGATGGCGATCGTCACACTGCCCTAAGCCGCAAGGAGAAAACGGCGGGGAATGGACTTACGTCATTCATGCTCCTGGACCTTCCAAATGGGAACGGGGAGACGTGGGGGGGTGAAGGGGTTGGAATGCAAACATCAGAAGAATGCGTAATTGTATACGGCGACCAAGCTTGAGAGGTGAAAATATCATCACACAATACACATAAACTATGCTGCGATTATTTATTTTTGCACTCATTGATATAGTCCCCACAACCACGTCTACATGAATGATATTTTTCGCATTTGCCTTCACTTATAACTTACCCAAAAATATACATTTCATTCACTTTTGTATCAGTCTTGTTCAAGGCTGTATTGAAATGAAAGCTACGGAGAGGAAAGTGATACTGACTGAAGAAATTAATATTGGCCATTCTTTATCTAATGCTATGTAATGTGTCATTCATAGGGTCATTGTACTACAGTTATGTGGACGTTTAGCACTGGTAGCTCTGGCACAGGACTGTTTTCTCATTCTGTCACTCACCCTGTTTTGTAAGCCTCATTCCCTCCCTAAACGCTTTTATGGCAAATGATGGAGAGATACCTCAATTAAAAGCCAGTTCCGGGATGAATAAATTTTGGCAGAAATATTAGTCGTATTATTTATTATTCGGAGAAATTTATTATGTATTACCATAAACATTATGCATAAACGTCTGTTTGGGCGAGATTGAGGCTAAAAGTCATCTCTTCCATTTAACCTATGTAAATCGTAAGTGTATGGTTACATAATCTAAGTAGGATTATTTCGGTTACTGAGCGTACTAAGGTTATGGCTATCACTTCTAATTCCTTCATTTTACATTATTACTTTTCTTTTCCTCATACCATCATCGATATAACTATGATTTTGAACTATCTGTTTTATTTTTACAATAAATTTAGCGATCAAGATACTTCAAGTAGTATTATCGCAGTAGACGGTTCTCACTATGCCAACTTGTTCGAATCAATCCGCACTAATAAATAACGAAAACAACAGAGTATTAATTACTATTAAGAAATAACAATCATTGCATTTTCATATAGAAAGTTTCAATAGTGGAATGCCCAAAAATTAAAATTTCAGCCATAAAAAATATTTAATAATTTTACAAGCGTGTTGATATACACCCAGAAAACTCTGCTTTTATTTATTCGACCATATCTTCACATGGGAAAGCCCGTGTTACACCAGATTTAAATCATACATAAAATTAAATAGTTAATATATCACAGCAGTAACTCAAACTCAAAATGAGACGTTAAATAAATTTTCTGATGAAATTTAAGAAAATAACATTAATCAATAAAAAACTACAGTTCATAAAGCAAGCTACTATGAGGAGTTAGGTTACTGAAGATGATCTTGAAAACTTGGCGAAAGACAACGGTTTGTTTAGATAAAACACAATCGACATGCTACTTGACGAAGAATAGAAATCGAGGGAAGAAAATAGCGTTGAACTTGGTACACAATTTTAGAGATACGTTAACTGTTCATCTTACTAGATAAGTATAGAGATACACTCTTAGAAAACAGCTGACATCACGAGCATTGACTACAGTGACCGAATAGATACTTCAAGAAAATCAGGAAAATATATTACTCCGGTACCCGAGTTCACACGAATATTTTAAGAAAAAGAAGCCATTATTTTCATTTTACACTAAATCATCTACGAAGGCGATAAGATGCATGAGATTTATACAATTATTACGGCAAGGCGCTTGAATTACAGGTTTTAATGCGGTTTCGCAAGTTGGCGGTGAAAGTAATAGCTGCAGGAAAAGCGAGTTCAAAAGCAGCTGGAGCACGCTTCGAGAGCCAACACTTCTTTACGACTACTTTATAATCACTTTGCGCCCGTACTTACAATCTGTACAGGGTATATTTATAATAAATATAAATCAAACCTTATTCCTTAATGAAGTGCGCATTACCACAGTCACCGGGAAAAACGGAAAAATAAACTCAAAAACCCAATTGAATGAAATAAAGAATAACTTGGTAATTTCCACAGAATATATTTCAGGACGACTAGTTTCGGCTGAACGCCAAGTTTATTACCAAGTTATTCTTTATTTCATTCAATGAAATGGCTTTCCACGACATAGGGCCAAAAACGATTGATTACATTCAAAAACCCAAGTTATCTGATGCAAAATCGCCAGCGAAGATCCCTTATTAGGCATAAGATCCTAAAAATGAGTCACGACCATTCAAACTCTATATAAAAATCTAGTTCATAAACTACTCGCAAATCAACCATGAGGTTTTTTATTTTCGAGATTCCACAAAAGAACGCGCAGTTGCCATGCTTTGTGAGGGGCTGGTTTCATATAAAAACGAAAACTTGTATTCAAAAAACAAGATTCCATTATAGGGTGTATCAAAGAGCCTTTTATTATGTAATCTTGTACCTGATTTGTTTATTACATAAGGTGTTTATCCTGTTCTAACCAGTCTCGGTGGAAGAAATTCCTATAAACGAAAAACAGAATGTCCTTAGGCGAAGTAATGTAAACAAACATACGTGTACGCAGTGAAATATAAATAGAATATCTCTCGCACTAGTATGGTGGACTCAAGCCAGAATGTAATCAAGTCTTGAAGCAGTCTTTTACAAAAACTTTCACTTTTTAAAAGAGTTATTTTGTTTCCATTCATGCCAAAATGAGTTCGGAGCGCAAATTCTGGGATTTTTCTAGAAAACCTTCTATAAAATGTAAATTGTGTATTATTTATATATCTAACAATCGCATTATTGAAATTGATACTTGCTGCTACATCCTCATGAATAGAAATTTTTGTCATTGGTAAAGGGTAGAAATATGTATCAGTTATTTATTTTTGACTCCGATTGTCTTTCATCGGTTTATTATTCTGTACGTACATCGACATTTTGCACTTTCTAAGAAATACGGTGATAAGGACAAGGCCACACTACCTTACACCTCATTTTGTAAAGTTAGCATCATTATCTTTTCAGAGCTTTTGGAAGAAAACGGAAGATGCTTTGAGATTCAAACCGACCTCTGAGATAGTACCGACTGAAAAGAAAATAACTTCAACTTAGAGTAAGCAGTTTTAAGGATGTGCAGTTTGTCGAACATGCGTAAATATTTTCTCAACTCAATTAAAAACGAGATCAATCCTATTAAACGAACTCTCGATTATCCGGGCTATTGATTGAGAGAGGATGCAAGGTTAATCCAAACTTTCACTTTAATTCGTTAAAATGTTCCGGATTTCCGGACCGCGGAAAATATCGAAGAAGCATAAAAAAATATGCATCGTTAATCCGCAAAACGGATAATCCTCTCATGGCCAATCGGTGGCCATTGAATTCCCTAGTCTATTTAGCAGCTCTCCAAGAAAAATTTAATACGTTGAAATTCTTTTTAGCTACCAACAACTTTTAGTATCCCAACCTCTCTAAATTGTGCCCTCCGGCAAACGGTGCAGTGATATAAATAAGTTGATAACTTTTCGTGAGGAATATTTTCAGAGCTTAGTTGTAAACGTAATATTTATCCAGGAAACAATACTCAGCCCCACGATTTTCCTTGGACTTAATGAATACAGAACGGTGTTTTCGTGACGATTTTTCATTATCAAAGTCTGAAGGATAAGACGCCCTTAGCCTTCCTTTCCAAATAAAACGGCTTGAATTTCGAAGTTGTCGACTTTCCAGTTCTACTTTCAATCAGCCAAAAGTGAAATTAAGATCTTTTCAACACCTTACATTTAAACACAATTTATTCCCCATAATCTTGCGTCTCGTAAACAACTGTCGTTTTACTGGTCGTTTCCTAAGAATGAGGAAATGTACCACACGAGCACCTGCAACTCCTTCATGCTGAAGAAATAATTCGCGGGAAAATGCGCTCTCATAGGAGGAAATGAAGATCTGGCCAATGAATGAACGGGGAGCACAATTCTACTATGTATCATCACACGGGGTATTACAGAAAAATAAATATGGATTTTAGAGCTCTAAACTGTTCTCCAATGAGTACACCAAAATATGGTTTACGTGCTCAATTAACCCACAAAAACTAAAATAGGGCTCATTACGTTCGTATTTTTTAAAAATAGCAAAGTCAACGCTTAGCTTACAATTTCATTTTGATTAAATTTAGGTTCTTCTATCACGCTTGAGCTGTGTTTTAGGACCAAGGACTAAGGACGAAATGTACAATAGAAAAAATTCCTAAGAATAAAACAGAAAGTTAGGTCACGAAAAATGCATAAGAATTAGGAACCAATCAAGTTAACAAATCTAAGGATGGTAGCAAACTAAGTCTACGTCAATTAGAAATTTTCGTAATAAGACAAAGAAGGAAACTACATTATAAGTGGTAACTTTGACTTAATTCACAATTGGATGAAAATCCAATCCAAAAAGCCTTCGGCTGTTGATCAGAATGACCATTTCCAAATAGTTGAAAACGGGATATTTTCCATCAATAAAACGTGAAAAAATGTCCTCTAACTTCAGTGCAGATGGAAAGAATTCTTGCCCACTTTGTTGATGGAAATTTATTCTTAATAATCAAAATTCTCCGGTTCTTGCGCTGATTAAGCCATAAAGGGCAAGGGATTAATAATTTTTTAAAGATGAAATAGGATTGTTTTTGGAAGCAAATATTTTCACTGTAAATTCAAAATGGAGTTTTGCAAAAGTTGACAATACTTTTGATTAAGAAATTTTCAAAGAGAATTTTTGACTATTTTTTAATTTCAATTTTACTGGATATTTGAACAATTTGTTTATCTGTAAACAAAATTTCAATTTTCTATTTTAAACCACTGAATATCATAAAAAATAATGCGATTTTTAGCGAAGGCCCTAACAGGACAATACATTGGACAGGACAGAAGATCCGGACACGGGACAACTACTGCAAAAACGCGGCGCATAGTCAGCCTACTCATGAGCGAAGTAAACATACGCATCACACAATTGAATTTGAGAAGATACAAAAAAAACGCCCGCATGGGAAAAATAACTAGGTCAAAAATCAACTCTACATAAATCTCGGTCTGAAACAATAAAAATGATTTATCTCGAGCAGAAGAACGGCAACAAAGGAGAGGCTCGATTGCTGTAACAATACGTATCCGTGTCTGAGATAAAAGGAGAGGGAAAGTACGTCACGTAACAAAGGGCCGAGACAAAACAATGAAGTGGAGAAGGGAATGTATTGACGCAGACAGCCGTTATCCCTCCCATTGTATGGGTCGGCATCCTCTATGACGTGAGCTTTATCGAAGAATGAAATACCAAAACTAAGGGAACTTTCGATGACAAATATGAGCCGCCTGCTCTTTTGACTTGTGGCAAAAGTCAAGTTCCATCTAAATGCTGAAGATTTCTTCCAAGTTATACTAACCACGTTATGCATACTAGATTTGCTTAATTAACGGGGTTAAAACATCATCCCCGAAATGTGACTGCGTAGCTGAAAGATCGGGCGCACAGAAAAAGAATGCAAGGATGATGGGAATTTCTAAGACTTTCTGATGGCAAGGGATGCCTTAAAAGATTACATTCCTCGTCTATATGTTTCGGTACTAATATTAAATAATATTATCATATTCTGATAAGTAGCCGGGATTTCGGAAGTGAGTAAAACCGAGAGTTGCCTCAAAACTTTGATATATTTCTAGTGCCTATTAGACACTGGGAATATTTAGTAGCAAACCGTTATGAAAATTTGCGTTTTAAATGATTTCTGTCATTGAAATTTCAATATCTAGAATTAATTTCTATCTCCGAGCTTTCCCCTCAAAACGGGACGAGAGAAAAACTGACCATATGTTAAAGTCGGAAGCAACTCATTTTAGAGGAGAAATTTCCTTTCATAATTTTGTTTCTGTTGTAAGCAAAGGAGAAGAGCCAAAAGATTGGTTCGTAGGCATGACGATGGAATGACTCCAATAAGTCAATGAAACTCTAAAGTAATATATGTTTAACCTGGAAGAATACAATATATACGTATGGTAAAGGAGGAGCACCCAGAAAATGAGTCTTAAAATACCATAATATTCAAGGAGCGGCAAAGATCGGAATGTGAACGTATGTGATTTGGAGCTCAAAGAACGTTTCGGACTCAGGCCCAGTATGGAAAGAGGCACTTATATCATTAACTGGAATCAGTGTATAAGAGAACGAGTCTTGGAAATAAGCCGCTAAAGGCGTCCAGAGGATATTTACCATACTTATAACTCGTTATTCACATAGCTGAAATTATAGTGCCTCGCCAATGGTCACGGTGGTTACCGCGAATTTAGCCTCGCAATTGAAGCTATCACTTTTTTCGCATCGAAAGCCTTTCTAACTTCAAAAGAGATGGAGAATGAAACGTTTCGACCCAGAACTCCGAAGATACTACCGGATTGGTCGTAGGCGGCAATCCGGTAAACTGAAATTTATAATAACGGAAAGGAGGGCCTCCAGAATCTGAACCGGAAATATAAAGGGGATCTCGCCAAGAGATTTCGAGACATAACTGGTTTGCGGGACCTGTTCCGAGATGCTGCTTGGGTAACAGCGATCTAGAGGCCCTAAATTTAGAGATTAAGGGGATTTAAGGAAGTACAGGAGAGAAAGGAAAAAATACCAGGGTGTGGGAAATGGGAAACACCTTAACATTCTCATTCGAAAGATATGGAATTAAAATATACATGAAAAGATGAAAAATTAAATTATTCTCTGTATCCTCTGTATGGGAAGATACTCAAAGTTGATACACAAACGTGGGAATGAGAGATATCGCCACCTCAACTGAAATAGGACAACATACACTCATTGTTGTGATGAGTCATATCAATACGTTCTTCGGAAATGCTAGAAATAAATGTTTGTTTACATTGCCACCCGAGCAAAATGACTCAGTCTTGTTAATTATTCAACTCTCCACAAAAATAAACAATATGGTACATATAAGTTAATAAGCGCTTATAGCCTAGGCCCTTTCCTACCATTTATTCTACGGAGGATATTATACTACCAGAAATAACAATTAAGGTTGAGAATTACGCCGACTTTTGTAAAAGGAAGAATGAAATCATCATTCACATGCACAACTATATATTCACATGCGTGCACGACATTTATATTCATCATAATACGATAGTGATACGCATTGCAAAATACTGGGTCAAAAGGAAATGACGAAGACTATTGGTTACTCATGAACGAAATTTCTTTGAGTACATCATATGAGTAATAAGAAACTAGATACTCTCAAAATTTTAATTAGCGGTACGCATTTCCGCAAATTAACTATATTTCTAACATAAAACAATGATTCACTTAACACATATTTCTAATAAGACAATGATTCACTTAACACACTACCGAGCTCTATTGAATTCTAAGAAGAAGAAAATAATTGAAACCTCAGAATAATTAAATATGAAAGTAAAGAACATAGTGAATATTCTCCGAGATATTTTATATGGAAAAAAGTTTATTCTATGACTGATACAATTCGTAGAACATACAAATGAATGATGTGATGAAAAATTTGAATGAAATTACGAATATTTGTTTCTCGGGAACTACCCAACTACTAAGACTGAAAAAGATCGAAGACTTCCTCCGTGGAATATTCTGAAATTCCTAAATTGACCGAGCACCGTGGCTTTAGATTACTTTCAGTACGTGGAGCGCTGTAACAAAAAGGTCGACGCAGCAAATTAAAGAACAGCCTTCAATCTAAATCTTTTTCTTTTTTTAATGAAACATTTTATTAAGGGAAAGTCTGCGAAGTCAATTCCGTTGTTTACCATCGGTCGGATTCGGTATTGGAACGAGGCAGTAGGTAAACACCTTTCCCACCCACGCCATCCAATGAGACCACTAACACGGGAGACCACACCCACGCGTTGACCTTCCTTTTTCTCCACTCCCGCCTCAGATGACCGCACGCCTTAGGAATTATTCATATGCGTTTAGGATTCAAGAGCGTCTTGAGGCAGGACTTCCTCCATCTTTGATCCGAGAAGGCGGGAGAGTGCTCGCGGATGCCAACCTTCCTTTGTTTCTGCGTAAATATCCACGTGCGACCCCATAAGCGAAGAGTGAAGGTTTATACTCGCCATTTTTCCGTACCGTTTAACCGACATTTCCCTACGATTTATTTCCAGTTCAGACACACGTTTTTCTACTAAAACCGAAAACATGATTCTAGAGAAAACATTTTTTTCCATTTACTAGCAGCAAGATAATATGAAGCATATGACAAAAATGTACACGAATGTTACTAATATTTTAATCATTTTTTCGCCAATTTTAACAGAATTATTTCTTCGCGAAATAATAACAAAGGACGAAACCTAAAAATATTTATCAGAACTCGATCCCGGGACCTTGCCGTTGATAGACAAGTATGCTGACCACTCCGCCACCGACGTACATATTGGTTTCTATAAGATAGTATTAATTTTACCGCTTATAGGTATTAAATTGAATTACCCGAGAAATCCGATATTTTCGAAATAGTACTCCATCTGACATTTTTAACAGAAAAAGTGCTAGTTTATGTACTCGAATTTTTCGTTGCATAATCTCTTTAGAGCATGATACAAATATCTTTTATTTTACTGATAGAACTTCGAAAAATGTGTCACGACTATGGAACATCTTCACATTTTACGACATTTAACTTCAGTCATTATGAAGGTTAAAGATTTTTAATCCGATCCAATCAGACGAGACAGTACAGAGCGACAAACTGGGAAACGGAAGTCTTAATTCGTCGCAAATTTACTCGTGACGATATCCAAGAGAAATTTAAGGTCGTTGCGGATTTCAATCTGCAGGAAATAGTATCCAAAATTAACTTCTCGTCGCAAATTTTCCTCGGTTTTTCCCAGAAAAAAATCATGGAACATCACCCTTTCTTATAACGTCAAAGTAAACTTCAGGTTTAATAAAATACTGAGGATGAGTTTTCAGCACGGGTGCCGCTAAACTGAGTAAGTTTGATATTCAAGCACAACACACTCCAAAACCATCAAAATGTTGTGCTTGACTTAGTAACCATCAGCCGCCAACTAATTATTTTATTTTTTTTTTGATATTCAAATTCAAAAAGTAATGTTTGAAATTAGAATTAGAAACTTATACTCCATACCTCAGTCACAATAGCCTTTTAACAATAACTATTGGTTACAAACATGACTATGTCATGAGAGCTAAATGTCTTAGCGTTAAATCACTTTATCAATTATATCCCCTAAGTTATTTCATGCCACACTTACATCACTCCATACTAATGATATTCACATGCCTACCCCAAACCGTAATCTATGAATGAAATTTATTATCTGAAAAACCAAAACTGGAGAATAAGAATAAGCAAAATAGAAACTGAAATGATAACAACATCAACCGAATCCTAAATTTCAATATTCTTGCTTTCTAGATTTCCGTCAAATTCAATTGAAAGACAGATTTTTGATAATGGAATAAAATTCGCTTGCGTCAAGCGTCCCGCTATGTCAGTCCAGCGCACTTTAGAACACGTTCTCTTATTACACAATACGGACTTAGAGAATCACTATTTTACATCATTCAGTAAAAGGTCACTTATTTCCAACGTGAACTATTGAATAATAATATAAGAGAAAGAGAAATGTAAGAGGCCAAGATTAAGATGCCTCTTCCAATCACATCTTCTACTACAAAATTGATAAAAACGTAAAACAAAGCTCTCACGAGAAGCAGGGATTTCACACCATCCGTTACAGAATCCCCATAACAAAACAGGCAACCGGCTGAATACAAACCAGAAAAGAACAAACAACATCTCAAGGCATCCATTTTGCCGATGGTTTGGAATGTCGTCTTTCTATCAATTGATACGGAATTTTATCGTGCACCAGCTTTGCTCTTTCAATCTACCAAGGTTAACGAGTTTCCCTTGACTCATCCGTACTCTGAAAATGCGCTCGAGACGGTTTCCTGTTGACTTATCCCGTCACGGGACGCTGAGTTTTTCACCAGTACCCTTTCTCAAGGACCGCGTTAACGAGATGAAAGGAAATTCACCGGGTTAGCAGCCCTTAGACGTGAGATATAATTGCAGATGAATCAACGAAGCTTATTCATTTAAGAGATAGAAAGAGAAAAAATGGAATGAAACAATGAGTGTCACTCTGAAGAAGATTCGGTGGTATTCTAAAGAACCCTGACCTACGACAAGTGACGGTTTTAAAGATTTATTACCGACCTAAACGCTTCGAATGAATATCGGGGACATTGCTATAAAAATATTATTTCGGTATTACATATAGGTAAAGGGATGGATATTCCTTAGGTAACTTTATCCCTAAGGAATTTGGTATCTAAAGCCTGAATGCTTATGAAAGTGAAAACCCACGCGGCGAAATGAAGTTTAATAACAGTAAAATCAATTTTGTAATGTAAATTAGCTCATTATTCAACCCTCCCGCGAAAAATTTAAATAATTTTCTGCCTTAAATTCTGATAAGTGAAGCGTAAAAGAAAACCTTGATTGAGATCTGCTTTAACAAGTGAAGCTTTATCGCCATTTTCACTCGAACCCAAAAAAATTGAGAAATTATGGCTTTCCGGTTTTTGTTATTGATTAAAAAATTGTAACTGATTAAAAATAAATCTTTTGCATTAACTAAGTCTTCATATGAGTTAATTTGGACTATCGCTTCATACCCACAAAATGGAAAATAATAGGTAACCATGGAGATTCGTAAATTACATACAAATTAATTGTGGCGAAGATAATTTTTACAGGCTGAAATTCAATCAAGTATCAGTTTCAGTGTTGAGTTTTAATTAAGTTTTCTTCCATCTGATATCGAATCGAATTAATTCATCATTCAATTAGAGTTCCAACTGTCCACTCCCACGGCATGCGGAAAAATTATTCTCAGCTACGGAGAAAGGCAAGATTCTCTATCGCGTCAATGAATTTAGCAAAATAATGTGTTTAGGTATAGAAAATCTGTATTTTACCGAATTGAAGTCTATTACTAAATCTATAAAGCGACTTTTTCGTTCGTTTTACAACAAACACGAACTTACATCAAACCAGTGCAGAATATATGTACTGCAATCACATCGGAGGTGTATGAGAAATGCACATGAGCGTAACAACGTTAGCTTTTCAACCCCTTGAAAATACATTTTATGAAGACCTTGGCATTGATAAATTAACCTATTGCGAATCACAATGCCGTAAAAAAGAATTGATTCAGAAATTAATTTACGAAATTTATGAGGCGAGAATATGGCAATTTATGAATCAGTTTTGGGAATCAATATTACTAGAACATTTTTTTAGGAAAAATAGATACTAATGAGTCTCTTCTTACATTATTTTTTTTGTTTTAGTTTTTAGTTTTATTCTTCGTTTATTCTTCTTACATCCAAACCTTAAGAATTATAGATTCATAAAATTGAGAAGAAATTTCTGAATCAGTAATTTCGAGTAAATTTGCTAACTTATAATACAAAAGAATCAAAAAAATGTAGATTGCAGTTTTAATAGTAGACACCGGGGGGGTCCAAAGTTTTATCTTCAATGGGCCTCAGGCAACTTATTTTAGTTAAACTACAAAATATTTCCAAACTAACGTGTTTCCCTGCTTTATATATTAAATTTCTTTAACATATCAAATTATTAAAACAATTTCTTTTTAATAGCTCTATATCGAAACTATTTTTCCTTCCACTCAACGAATGTGAAACTGGACGAGGGTGTCAGAAAGGTTAAATTTTAAAAACTAAGATAATCTCAGAATTAGTAAAGAGTTTCTGGTAGAGATCTCATGATGTATTATATTTATATTTGCAACTGACTGACCGACATTTAAGTATTTTTACAGTTAAATTTTAGCGAAAAGGTGCAATGACGAAAACAAAGGTACTGCTGATTAAACGAACAACCTTTTAGATATAAATTATTACTGTTGGTAAAATATCGATCTGGCAATTGGGGAAAGCTTTAGGGGAAGTAAATCCAATCTTTTGCTTCTGAGAGCCCATATTCCTCACATTTCTCCGAGTTGTGTATTCCATGCGAGAAAGCAAAGATCCTTTAAATTTGATTTTGTTTCTTTGTGATGTGTGCCTTAGATGAAAATGGTCTCCGGGAGCCCACATGTGCGAAATCACCTAGGCTGTCGAAGCACTTCTAACAAGAATACTTTCGCAATTCCCGGAACCTACATTCATTTGGAAGGATTGGAGGGCCGCATGTCGGGCAATCCTGTAATTCTACAGGGAATACCAGAGAAGGAGCTTAAGGGAGCGATTCAAGCAGGGCGATTTTGACAGAAGAATTCAATCAGGAGGAATAAGACGGCCTCGAAGGAAGGGGAGGATAGAAAGCGAATTCCTGGACGGAGACAAGCAAATCGACCTTTTCAACACAAAGAGAACGCGCGTCGGAATTTTCTGAAAACGGCGCCAGTGGAATTACAAGCGAACGCACTCCCGTAACCGATATTTCACCACCGGGGCTCATACGCGCGCAAAGAGAAAAAATCTGCATAAACGGACCGAGAAATGGAGAAATCGAATGCGTATCGGAGCCGTGGAGGGGCTTAAGGGAAAGTGAAAGAAAGATTCAGGCGTTGGAGGGACTTAAGGAAAGCGAAAGGAAAGAAAGCTGAGGAACCTGTGGAGGCAGTGCTTTCGGTCAATCACCCAATGCTTGGAAGGACGATAATGAATGACCAAGACAATCTCATGTGTGTTGCGAGCCTCCACATGTATCAGGTACATCAATTCTTAACTAAATAAATCTTTGCTGTTTGTAATCGAAAATGGGAAGTGCCAGACGAAATTTACGATCAAAATGATAACATTTAAAATGTAAAATCAAGAATTAAGACGTAATACCTTTTCGGCTGATATTGTCATACCTGACCGATTTCAGCGAATGATTACCACCATTAGGTTATATAGAGATTACATTAATCTTACGTAATCAATTAATTCACAGCATTAGACCAGCGTATTCCAAACCGTGTACCTCGAAAAATTTTATGGTATTACTGATACGACATTTTTGTACCGGTATGTGAGCTGTTGCAATAGATGTATAGATATAAGTAGTTACTCAAAGATTTAAAATGAATTTCTCGAATTTCCGCTGGTTATCGCTCGCTGTGCGAATGCTTCATCACCTTTGTTAAGGGTTCTCAATAGGCGTTATCAATAATATCACGAATGTCAAAATTTTGAGAATGTTCATTTTCCTATGATTATGAATCCAAAATTTTGCGTATACGTATATTGCTGACTGCTAATGAGAATTTTGCTGCTGTGCCACAAAACCAATTCCTAGCAACAGAATTGCCGTGTGCCGTGGAGTAAAATAGTTTGGCAGAAACATTATACAAACGGTAAAAATGGAGAGCAGAATGACGAAGACAGGTAAGTTGTGTTCGTAAAGGGAGAGGAAGACCGAAAAAGCCAGAGCAAAGTGTGAAGAAGATGAACAGATAAGACAGTAGATATCTAAGTATATACATAATTCCTTAAGTCGGTAGGTGAATGCCTCAAAGCTCACACGGTGATAAGATCAAAGAAACCGACAAATTCCGAAAAAAAAACCGTTCTGAGAAGAACCCAATACGTATTTCTACAGCTAACATACTCAAGGAATAAGACGATTATTCTTCTTTTCCTTGATCAGGTCACCACCTGAACTCAGGGGTGGCCATCTAATGTCTTAAGGTGAACTTCAAATCTATATCATGATAACAGCCATGAAAAATTTCGTCTTAGACCATATAATACATAGTTCCAATGTAATTATAGGACAGAGAACAAACAATGAAAAATAAATTAATTAAAAATGAATGAAACCGATGTTGGGAAATGACGCCAACAGCGCTGTGCACAACAGAAAAATATTACGCTCTATTTGCTCAAAAACAATTCCAGTCAAAATAACAAATGTGGATAAGAAGAGAGAGAATTCTAAGCCAGAGATTTTCGTTCGGGAGGAAATGATTGCTGACACATTCAAAAATATGACTCAACGATGAAGACATCAAGAATCGCAAAGCCTCATCGAAATTTCTACTTCTGATTCGCGATTTTTTATAAATGAAAAAGTGAAGATGCGATAAGTTTCCAAAAATAACAATATAATAAATCAGATTACGACATAAAGTACGGCGAAGGATAACATATAAGCAGTGCAAATTTTTTTCAAATGTCCTTTGATTGTAATTGGCATCTTTCTGATAAACGATAAATGCAGCAATAAATGATTCCGCAATTTAAAATCACAGTTAATTTGAGAGCTGAAATTATTTCTGAAGGTTGAAAATACTTCCCGAATTCTATTCTACTTGACTTGACCTTCGTCAGAAAGAAAGGCAACGTCATTCTGAAACTTTTTCAATTCACTAGCCCATTCCACAATTCTTATCCAAAAAAATGATTTAACGGCTCTCGTTTAAATTCAAATAATGCCTTAAGCGTCATTTTAACATCTACAGAGAGTTTTATGCATTCTAGTATCACCATCATCTCCGAAAAACAAAGAGCAAAACCTAGTAACTCCAAAAAAAACAATCCAACTACTAATATTAACGACCTCTGACAATCAGAAGCTCTAATACCATGTTGAGTGAATTGGAGAAACTATAAACCACATTCTTTCAGAAATACCTAGTTCCCTTCGCATCATACTATATTCTTCTACTTCAGCAACATCTAAGATACACCTTAAAAATCATCTCACACGAAAACCTGTCTTTTCACAATTCATCGCTCAGAAAATAACAAAGAATGGCGGTAAAGAAACACCCAAGCGACGGATCTCGTTAAAAGAGAAGATTTTCCGGCAGTATGTTAGCGTCCCACATTTCGACTGAACGTGAACAGCAGGCGAGAAACGCACGGAAGTGCCTTGGAGCAGCACATGAAGTGGGCGCCCAACAGAGAGGGGGAGAAGAATCACACTGCCGTTATACGGAGGAACGGTTCGCCAGCGATTAGAGGCTATGGGAGAGATTCCGCTACCTCACGCAAACCCCCAGATTGATCCGCACATTATAGGGTGTGGACGGATCGAATACAGCCAGCAGAGGTAAAGAATGCTCCGTAAAAGATGGTGAATAGCTCATAAAATGCAATTTTCAAATGATGAAATAAAACCGGGACACAAGTTTGTGGCCAAGCGAGCCCCTTTGTCTCCAGTATTTCATAAAATATTTCCATAACATCTCCTAAGAAGTCACATTGTAATGTTTTCCTTTAATATTTAACTTAACATTCATTTTTCGTAAAAACAATAATCCCCCTCAGTTAGGAAATATCTGCATAGAGACATCATTTGCCGGTGTCTAAATTATAGAAAACATTCATTTCAAATCACATTTCAACTTAGTTTGCGTCACGAACTGTTTGACGACATTATATAAGCAGCAAAATCGTCTTGATCTCGTGTTTACATAAAGATGGAACGAGAAATAGTCTTAGATTATGGATGAAGTAACATTTACAACACTTTATAACATCTTCACACTTTTAAATATCTTAACATTTTCAACATCAACAATTTTCATCATTTAACATAAAATATGTGGCCTGAAGCGCCATACGATGAGTACTTTGGACTCCAAAATACTGTGGCGAAGAATTAAGAATTTACTCTGAATTTTCCTCAAATGCCCCAGATAGGACGCAAACAGATGAAAATTAAACTTCCCCAAGGAGAAAAGTATGAAACTTGAGTAAGTTGGAGTTGGAAACTTAAGTTTGCTTCATTTTAATTGATGCCTAAGAGCAATCAAATAACTTTTTAATATGATACGGAAGATAGGAATTTTAAATAATCCCCAGATAGAAAAAAAGTTCGGCTTCATGTTGCTCGGTTTTAACCATATACTAAACAATATTATGGTGCATGGGAGACAGATAATGAAAACTCCTACTCGATTTTTAAGAGAGCACTGACTGACGAATGGTCTATAATCAATGAGAGGGGAAGTTAAACTGGTTCAGGAGGTCAGCTAAATACAAAGCAGGGCCGGAACTTGACAATGCTTCCTCGAGTATAAATTGAGTACGCGAGCTTGGACTGTAAACACTAATAACGCATTTGAATTAACAATGGCTCATTAGATTTGAAAAGAAACGCAATTGACCCAGTAGATTCATCAACTGAGCATGAGAAAAGAAATCCTTTCAATGTTCCACTATACAATACCGCCGTCTTCAACTAAGTAAAATACAATATCTAGCTCAAAAATATCATTAATAATGCTCTTTCACATTTTCTAAAATACTCCTAAAGTTTATTGATTCGTTTGAACAAATTTCCATATAAAACCGATTGCTCTATCGTACGCTATTGCAGCGAAAATAACATCATCATTATCAAAATTATATATATAACAATAAACCAAAATTTTACGAAATAATTAAAATCAATAGTAGAAACCTTAAATTTGTGGAATTCCGTTATAGGAAGCATGCTGTAATAACTGACAAATAATGTAATAACTAATAAGTTATCACAACATGCTTCGAACTATAATTAAATATATTCGAAAGAATTACGTTTTGCCAATAAGTTAAGTATAAACAAAAAGCTATAACATTCTTGCCCATAGAATCTTAAAAATACTACGTATATACCAATAATTACTATGTAGAATGATCAGAAAATTCTAACTTCAAACACAATTTTTTAATTTGACCGGAACGATAAAGATATAACTACAACTATAAAGTTACCAAATACATCCATCGTCACTTCATCTTCTGGAAAAGACTAAAAATACAGAGGCACTTTTATACATTCTTTTAAAATCCGTAAACAGTCGTCACCACGGAAATATCTAACGACTTCATAAGCATATTAATCCAAAATTATAAAGAATGGCTTGGGTCCAGAAAACACAGGATATGTTAGAACGCAAATCCTCGCACGAGGCATCTTAAATCATCTCACTCCCTACGTTTTTTAATCGCCACTCGCATTGGAATCGGCCTTCCGTTGATAGCTCCCGAAGGCAATTTGCAGCGTGGTCTCCGCGTAAATACAGCAGCGGATCCGAACCGGCTGTGAAGTGGCTCCCAAACCACTCCTCCACTTGTTTACGTTGGAGCACGAGTCATACGCCTCATTGCACTGCGGCAGGCAGGCGTGCTTTTTCCTTGCTCCCAGAAGTTGCGAGCACTCAAGACGTTTTCGCCCGAAAATAAACACGTTTCCTGACGGGGATCCAGTTTAAATGGCAGTGCCTTCTTTAAATTTACGTGAAGGTCGCATCCCATTTGCCGTGGGCAGAATTAGCGCAACAATTACGCCAAAATAACGCCGAGTGTTGATTCATGGATGCTTCTCGTCTATATTTTCCCGAGCTCTCCCTTTTTAAAAAAATTACTCTATTTGCGGAATATATCGACTATGACGGTTTGACGGAGTTTCCATCCTAAATCCCCTTTGATACAATATCATTACTTTCTTATTTTTTAACTTCAGGCGTTTACTTTTTCCGAGATTTTAACCATCATATACGAACAATTAAATTTTCTTTTTAAATTGTAGCTACATAGGATGAAATACTTAAATAAACACATTTAAAGACAGTACTTAAAAACTTTATTTATAGTATTTAAAACAATAACCAAACTGGGATTATTATTATCAATTATTACTGAAATAGAAATGACAAATATGCTTGGAAATTAATTAAGAAGATGCCATCGACGATGGAGAGAATGAACCACAATGGGAGCAAGTTCATTAATTATGAGAATAAATAGTGATTTATACCAACCACAATATCTTAAACCCATCGTTTATACATATATAACAGATATAATAAAACAGATAATATCAGCATCTCACTCTATTATTTGGCATTTCATTGGCAGGCATGTTAATCAATTTTGGCGCACTTTCCACGAAAGAATTTTATCCCTATCCTAGGATAACCATTTTCCCGAATTGTTTTCTTCAAATCAAAATTCTAAAGCGCTAAGAACATCACCAAAGCAGAGAAAATAACATCACACACAAAATTAACATGTACACTAATAAGGTGGATTTCCCTCCAAAAATTACAAGGTAAATAATGGGTCAAAATAATAGCATGAACTTTATAGATGAAAATTGTAGTTTTTGATTAAAACTTCACGAATGCATGACCACAATAATTTCCGATGAGATACCCAGCGACTGCATACCTCCATGTCTTTCATAGATGTGTAAAAACAGCGCTATTTCCAGCATTTCAAAATTCGTTAGAATGGCACGACATTCCTTGCTCTTCAACAGCTGTTAGGCAATTCCTTAGCTATTTTCGCCTTCAACTTCCGCAAAACACGTTTTTTCCAAGCGCAAAGGGAGAGCAAGGTTTCCCGCGACACCCATGAAGTCGATATTTGGCCTTACCAGCTCTCCAACATGGAAAGCGGCCCACAAATAAAACCCTGGCAACGATTATTTACCAGTCATCGTATTTTGCAAACGGATACAGATTAGTTGGATAACTGGCGAACAGATTAGTCTCTGCACCTTCATTGAATCCTTACAAAATGTTTCTGACTATACGATCCCCACTCAATTTTATTCAATTACGAGTAAAAGTTGCTTGCATACTGCAAGCTATCCGTTGAATACAGTATCATACCAAGTACTGCCTCAGTTCAAATTTAAAACTTCGCGCCAAAGACCGCCTGGCGACGAACTAAGAACCCGATCGTGAGAGAAGACAGCAAAATAATATTAGATAAGTGCCATCCTTACTTGTTCCAAAGTTTCGATTCAATATCTTATCGGGAAGGTCCCACGCCTCTGTCACCATTCCGGGTCTTATCTTTCCAGCTTATCGGGAGGCATTTAAAAAGATTTCCGCAATGCATTTCTTATGGAAGAATTTTGCATCCACCTGGCGTCGAACTCACTGTCATTTGGCTACATTTTTTCCATGAGAAGCATAGAAGACTACCTCAACTTCAACCTCCGAAATTTTGGTTACTCTATCTTAACGATAAGTGCCTCAAAATAATTTTCAAAAATCCGCGCAATGCATTCTTATGGGAAAATTGCGATTTTTGGGAATTTCTGGCATCGAACCCATGATAGCTAGCGTCGAAGTCTGCATTATTCTGGCATCTAGAGTGTAGGGCCAGTACGTCGAAAAAATCTGACGTCGATGGCGCTTGTGGAACATGGTCAGAATTCGTATCCCCTATATCTATATATATATATATATCCGGATATACCTATATATATATATATAGGTATATCCGGAGAGTTAGCTATATATAATAGATATCCGGAGAGTTAGCTATATATAATAGATGTCCTCGGAGGTTAGTTTGACTGCAGCTTCTGAGTGAGCAGACATTACGTTAAATGTAATTAAACTAGCGAGCAGAATTTTCACGGCCCACAACCGAGAGAATATTACGAATTAGGGCTTAGTGAGACATATAACAGTTATCATTGCAATGCAGATGAAAAGAATAAAGGTTATCAGCTTGCTATAGACGCGAAATAAAGGAGTTTTTTTTCGATTGTGACCTCACCAGAGATTGTAGTTGATAGTTGTGTAGAAATTAACTTGATTAAAAAACCACAATAACGTAGACAGCCAATAATAGTATTGGATTTACTTTGAGGTGGTATTTAAATAATCAAAATTATACAAAATCCAGCCATACGCAACTGGGGGCACCCATGGTATTAATCTAAATACAATGAAATAATTTTAGTTATTTAAAAGACTCACATACAAAATACCATTTTATAATGAATACCAAAACAATAAAACACAACAAATTTATAGTAAATATGCAGGAGATTGCATAAATTAAGAGTGAATCTTAATTGAATACTCTTCGACGTATTCTTTTTAGTTATGGGTGACAATTTTTCACATCATTAGTGCCACATAAGATATTAGAAGCTTTATTGAATACATAAGCGAAGTTTATCTTGAAATTACGAAATTAAACATGGCCTTTCAGCTGCCGACGTCAGATCCCAGTTCCTTATGGGATTCCATTCCATTGGCTATTTTCGCTCGAAGAATGAAAGGCATGATTATAGGCTAAAACGAGTTCCGATCAATACGAATCTGGGATGAGAAAATGATAACCTTTCTTAGAAATTCATGGGACCATCAATCTCTCAAATGAAATGAAATAATCGCAACGAGAAGAAAAGAAAATATATTACGCAGAAATATTTAATTCAGAATCCAAATATCTCTTGCTATTCCTGATCCGACTTTTCGATTGTCAATGACGAAAGAAATCATTCTCCGTAACCTAAGCTTTCCAGTTGCATAAATCAGCAAGTCAACAACGTTCGTCTTAATATCCATAGTGCTGGTCTTAACTTATTACGAGTATTCCATTACGACCACGGAAGTTGACTACATAAATCTTGATGATGCCATGCATCGAAACACGGGTAGTATGTGAGTTAAAATATTTTGGTGGTGTTTTAAATTTATTTAGTCGACTTCCTTGGTTAAAATTTATCTTCATATTACTAATGATTTCGGACAGAAATGAGAAAAACGACTGAAATAGACGTCGATATTTTTGTCGTTTGGAAAGTCGCCCACTGGGCCAATGACAAATAAATTATGGAAACCATTAGCCGTCTTGGTTGGATATTTTGAACCATTCGAGACAAACTGAAACGAAGTTAACGTACCATTTCCAGTGTAAAGAATGAACAATAAGTTAGACTTTTAAACCCAGCTATTCACTCAGGCTAGTGAAAAAAATATATACATAAAGTCGATAATTTTCTTCTCTGTCTTCTACTGATGCAGATAAATACATACTCAAATTACTACAGCGATCCATCACCAGAACAATGACTCTCTTTCCGAAATTCTCGTTTAACGCCCGCCTCGTAAACATTCGCATACCCCTTACGACTAACATTACCAGAGCTAACAGAGCAAATTCCACTTTGATAACCCTTAAAACTCAGTAAAATGAAAGACAAAACGAAGCCAAAAATGCCGCTCTCAACTACTCTTTCCTTTAACTGAAGGAAAAAGCGTTTTTTTTTAATTTACTAATTACAATACTTTTTAAGAATTTCATGGAGTTTCGTACAGATACTTCCTTATTGCTAAATTTTTCACTTAATTAAATCACTTCCCGAAAATATCTAGAACCATAATTTAGAAAAGTCTCGGAATTTTTTGAGAGGCTAGACCCAAAAATTAATGAAAAGAGCATGGCAGGCCAAATCTAAAGAATGAATATTCATAATTCTTCAAATAGTTTATGCGCTGATTAGCAAGATAAGTGAATTATTTTTTAATGCAGCAACTTATAAATCTAAATACAACAGACTTTCAAGGCAAAAAGTTAAATTGAGTATTATAAGTCTCGTTATGACGGTGTTCTGTATATAGTGTCTAATTTGCCCAGGGATGTATACGAGATCTCTGGTAATAGCTCAAGAGATAACTGCAACGGAAAATGTCGCAAAATCTACGGTGACGAAAGTTCCATAGCTGTATATCTGGTAATTTATCGATGACTTGCTTAGAAGTCAAGGCCAAATTTCTAATTGCATAATATAACTACAATTGAAGAAATGATTGCTCTCGGGGAGAGATAACCAGAAGATAACATTTCTAACATTCGCATTTACTGCTCGACGTGGAATTATCAGTGTACGCTCTAAGACATCGATAAGAAGCAAGTGCCTCTGAATGAATTAATAGCTGCAGTTCTTAATGTCATCCAACAAATCACCTTACTTTATCTCTATCATTAGCGAGGTATATTGCCAGAATTCATTCCCTTCAGGGTAATAAAAAGATAAGGACTGACTTCCAGGAGGAAGCCGAGAGGGAGTCCGCTCAGATTTCAATTACTATGAATGCAGTAGATTACTTAAAGAAGGAATTGTTCAATTCGATATTTTCTCTTGATTTTTTTCACAAACCGACCGAGAATAATGAAGAAATTTCAGCGACTGGTGACATTTAAATTTTCAAATTGAAAAACGCATCAGATTTCTGCGAATCGGAAATTGTCCTTCACATTGAATCTCGAATCAATTGAATCACTTGAATTTGAATCAAGTATAAAAGTCTAAAGAATAAATCTAAATTATTCCTACATATTTCAGCCCATAAATCATATTTCAACCATATTAAACAACCATATTTTATCCCATCGAATAAAAATTCAATTTTGCTTCGAAAATTATTTTCTATAAAATTTGTCAATTCTTGCTTAAATTTGAGATGAAAAATACAAGTTTTACGAAGTACTTGAGTTAATTAGCTCAGCGGTACGAATAAATCGCCATAAGACGCAGTAAATATCACAGCTTTCCTTTCTCAGAAATAGTGGCGGATACATGAAGATAAAGGTGGTAACTACTACCCAGGAAAAAACTCAGAAATTACCTTGACAATCAAAATATTAACGTCTATTAGCCATTTATTTCTGATATAAGATAATAAATAATAAACTCGAGGGCATTGCAGAAGAATTATGTACAGAAAACATCAATGTGAACAAAATACCAGCACAAAAATTCACGATTGCCATTATGCGGGCAAGCATTATCTTTCACGGATTTATCTTTGGCACGTTTCGCTTCTTCACCCTTTATCATTTGAAATCACGGTCTTATTTCGCGGAAATGTGATTTTTTCTTTCGCGGTTAAAGATCTTTACTTTCTTTTCTTAAAAATTTACTCAAATAAAATTGATCGCGCTAATGAAACAACAAAATACATACAGGCTTCTTCAGAAAGTAGAAACAATAGAATGTCAAAACAAGAAACGAACATAACAAACGAGGACAAATACAAGAAGACAAAATACGACCATAAGGTGTAACGGTGAGAGCAGAACGCTGTTGTCAGTCCTTGATACAGAGGTTGATATCATTCCATTCGTAATTGTTCGTGACCGAGACGGCGTAATGGCAAGACGAATTTATCAAAACAACACATGCTGCTGTTATGATTGCGACTGGCAGCGTGTTCGCACACCAGCTACCGATAAAACAATTCTTGAATTCACCATTTACCTCATGACAACTAACAGGCTTTTTTCAAGTACATCCACATCAAAAATTTTTTCAGCATCATACGTGATGAGAATAAAGGTTGTGATTGAAGCTTTTCCTAGTTTATTATGATTTTTCATCAACCTGAATTGACATTCCATTTTATTTCACATTTTTATAGTGTTGATCATTGTGACATAAACAAAACTCGCTCCTACGAGTTAGACAAAAATCTCTCACTTAATTGATTTTAGTATGAAGCTACTATAAATTTTATTTCTTAATTCTTCTCATTCATAAATTAACTCGCAATCTCTTTAGCTATTTTCAGCTCTCGCCAATAGAAAGGAAAATTCATCTTATAGAATTGAATTGAAACTGAACCCTGTCCATCTCATTACCCTAATTATTTCTCTTTCCCAATTTTTCTCGCGCAGTATGTCCAGGATCGTGACCGTCGCGAAAGACGAGGCTTGCCTATTTAGTGATATCTACGGTAACGAAGAAAAACTCGCTCCAAAAATACCTTCGTTAGCGAAAAAACGATTCCAATAGGGTATTTCAAATCAAAAAATACATAAAACATACCCCAAAATACCATTCCATCTTTAACGGTATGAATGAATGAGCTATAAAACATTATTTGTCGTTTCTGATTTAGATTTTAGTATGTTTGTATTCAAGCAAAACCGTTAAAATATTCACTAGCTTTTCCTTATTCGTAAGCTCAGACCAAAAAAGCAGCGAAAAAGTCATTTACAAAAAAATGATAATAAGGTTACTCGTTAGCCGAGGAATCACTACATAGGTTTCTGTCTGCATTAAGTAAAATAACCTTGAAAGCGTTTTGATTACAAAGAATCGATCTACTTCTAATGGGTTCCAAATCCTTTTCTGATCTAATATCGAATCACGAAGCTCTGAGTATCCTTGTAGTAAACACTCATTAAAAAGAAACTTGGGTTTAAGAATAACACTACAACGGGAGTGACAAGCAAAGCAAGGCATAAAGTTCTGGGTAGGGTTATGCTTATAATTCAGCCTCCTCATGACGCAACCAGCTCAACACAAGAAGCCAAAATGGGTGAAAGATTATCTAAGATTACGCAACTGGCAGTGTTGCCGGAACAGATTCTGAGAAATAGGGATGCGATGGGCTTGATTTAAATATATGACCCTTCCCTTTCTTCGGGAACTCCAGCAGAAAAACAAATTTTTTTAACTATAAAAATACCCCGCGCGACAAATCCGCTCTTGAGAAACCTATTCATTATGCGATGAGAAAATTATTACAGACTTTCCTACAAGTAAGAAGTATCAAGTCTTTCGCCTATATATATATACATTTCATAAACAACTCTTCCAAACATTCAAAAGCATTCAGCATAACATCTGCCGCTCTCCTAACATCATTTCTTATATATCCCGACACACTATTTCACCTACATACTAATAATCTCAATTTTACACTTAATTCCTTAGATCAATATCTATTCTTGCACCATCTTTGACTTCTCATATTTTCTTTCTTACCGATTAAATCCATTTGTCATTCGGCACACGACTGAGAAAAAATAATTTGATTTCCTTTGCCTCAATAGTTTTCCCCGTTCGAGGCTGGGATGATATGATAGCTACTGACGTGTGAGCGATGCTGAATAATGGCATTATTTACGGTTACTTATCGAATGCAATGAAAAGTGTTATTCATAGGGTGATTGAGCGGTAAATGTGTGGACGTTTTCTCTCAAAGCATTCTGGCTCATTATGAACGAGAATGTAAATTACTTCCATCCTCATCTTGGCCAGTAACCCTTATACTCGTAGATGCCAATTAAGCTGTTTTATTGCTAGATCTAGCGACTTTTTTTCTATTTCAGCGACATCTTGCACTCCATATATCATGTGATGTTACGTATACTCTCTACGTTCTAGTAATATGTTTGACTTTTACATGAAATAAAAAGGTAGAACGTCTACTTGATAAAAAAATCCTTATTAAAAGTTCTTATTTTCTATTTAATTTATTTATATCTGATCTATTATATAATATTTTGCAAAGTTACTTCAAGTCCTTATAACTAAATACTTTCCGTTAAACTTTTTAATGCGTTAAGCGAATTTCTAGCCACTTTTGGGGTGCATCTAGAGACATTATCGAAAAAAAGATGGCATCACTACATACCGTCTTCAGAATTTTTGACGACTTATTTTGGAGGGTTAAATAACCAGATCGGTATCCTATTTGAATTCTATTCACATAGTTGGTTTACTATAATTAACTCTTACTCCAGGGCACGGCAATGGAGCCATCGCAAACGTCAATTTGAACATTACAAAAACTCCATCTTGAAATTTTTTTCTGAGTAATTTTGTCAATTAATTCGTCAAAGGACCACTGAAGCTTCGGGGTAAGCCCCAGTTACAAATAAGCCAACTCTTATGGTACTTCTGATAACAATTAATGAAAATCGACAGCAACGCAAATCGACAGCTCCACAAATGACAACATTTCAGCTAGTTCCCTCCAAATCAAATATCCAGAAGGAGAATTTAGAAAGAGAAACAGAAGCCAACATTTCCATCGACGACCACGACAGTCGCTGAGGATGGCATCGGCGAGCTATCACATCGAGACATGACCTTGATACCCCAAGAGGTCAATAAATGGGAAGATAAGGAAGGGGAAAATCAGCTTCCCGAGGACGGCCGCAGGTCAACAATTCGATCAAAGGACCTTCGTGAAACGATATTTCAAAGCGGCTGTTGAGAAATTTCCCAAGGAGAAGTCGCATTTTTCCCGCAGAAAATGTCGTAAACGACGTGCTTTTGTAAAGTGGGAAGAATCCGTGTTGAAGTCGAGCACCTGCACATGTTTTCACGTCTGAAAGCAAGTCATTTGATAAATGTAGCGGAAGCGTGACCACTGGAATAGCAACTAGGGAATACGAACCGGTTATGACAGAAACCGGATGATAGGATTTCTCACATGATTTTCATATATTAAAAACCGGGAAATTACCTCGGTTTAACAGTTTTTCATTAGTATAGCAGCGTGTGAATCGGGACTGGATAGTTTTCCATTAAATCAATGAGTACAGCCAAAACTTCAGAAAGACCGTTTTTCCACAATATCCGAATCACGTTCAACTTTATTGTTATCCTTCGATACAATCTTTTAGAAAGAAGACGCTGATGTGAATCCCAACGATGCCAAAAAGTCGGAGTAAACTTGACCTTATTACATAACCTTCGCCAAAAATATCTGCGCGATTTTTTCGAGCTTCCGCAGCTCTTCTGGCTCCAATACGGAACAGAGAAGAACTTCGCTTGAAATTGGAATTTTATTTCCTGTTCGGGGCACATCCATTAAGGAGAGTCCTCAACATCCTACGGTGACTACGCCAAAGAATAAAATAATTAAACACTCAATGATTCATATGAGTATCGCACGGAAATTTAACGAAATTTACCAATTTCAAGCACTTTAAATGGATATCGCTTAATTGGTTTCAAAGTAATGATTCACAAGTAAATAAGGCATTGATGAAAAATGAGAGAACTTTCGAAAAATATACCAGAGGCATTCAAGTAATTTTCGAAATCAAGATTTCCTGCGTCTTGGAATGTTTCAAACTAAAAATGAGACCGAACAATATTTTGTATTGTATTGCGAAACTAAAAACTTGCCAAAAGGGGTACATGCAGAAAAGAAGAGCGATTTAAGCCAACTTCCTTACGAATTCATATCCAATTAACTTGTCATTTTGTCGCGATAAATGTAGTACCTGTTTTGTGATTATGAAAGTAGACTTCTCCACCACGTATTTAAATTCAACCTCCTTAACGTATTGTAGGCAAATTGCTTTTCTGACTGCAAGGTCATCAAACAAGGGACGATCGCCCCTTTTTCGCAGGGATCCGCCAATGACTGTCACCAGTATTTAAGTATGAAAAGGCGGATAACGCGCATGACAGTAAGACGTAACAATAGCTCGTTGTGGATTAAAATGAGCTTATTCCAGAAACTTACAGAACCTCCAAGCTATTAAGTTCTTAAAATACATGTACATACACTTAGATCCGAGACATAATTTAGTGCTCAATTCACACTAAATATATTCATAATTCCTCGAATTTCACGCATATCCTGGTCACAAATGTTACGAGTGTTATCAATAATGATTTAGGTACATCTTGAAATAAACCACGTCTGATACACCTGAAATGCATTTTCGCCTATTCGACATATTCGATCTACGAGAGAGAAAGAGCCAATTCATAATAGGAAACCAAAATGACTCATCCTCGAACGAAATCGAAAACAAACGGTAAGAAATAAGTGGAAATCGATGAAGAAAGCTATGCCTCGAGAGTTGACTTTACTGGAAAAATGATAACCACAGAATGGAATTCTTTCTTGGGAGAACTGATTATTCGTAGCATTCGCAGTACATGAAAATTATATTCTAAAACATGACGTTATTTTCTGAAATTCTTAGAAAATGAACTAGTCACATGTTTATGTTTTAAAAGAAGATAATTTCTGGTGTGAACTGATAGGCGCCGTAGCCCCTGCTATGCACTTGGTTTCCCACCCAACTAAAATACACTGAGATCAGCTACATCATTAAATAACGATCTGCAGTCAGAAGCGGATATTCGGGTGCGTCACGGGAAAATATAAATAATTGGAAGATGATTAATGATTCTGACGTTAGATTACCCCGTCATTAATAACCAATGGCGATTAACTTATTAATTGATCGACCAGTAATGGTATACTAAAATTCCATCGCTAACAAACTTTCGATTCATAAAGATTAAATCAAAATTTCAAGCACATACGAGCACCCGTATATTCCAAAATAAGCAGCCAATAATAACGAATATAAATCAATTAACGAATAACTAAAATACAGAAATAAACATTCTACAATTAACCACTGTAAGCATAGCATTATTTGTTATTCAACTTAGAAGAACATTATCTATGGTTTCCTTTGACCCTGTTTTTCGTAAAAATTGTTTTTCAAAAATAATTCTCTTCCATAGCAATGTTCCTTCCAAATCGCTGCTGAATAATTTTAAATACTTTCTCTCATAAATGCTAACTATACGTCCCATTTTTGTCGGCACAGTCCCGTGTCCCATCTTTCCGTTCCGTCCATATAATAAAATTGTACATTATTCCATTAAAGCCGGCAAAAATTGTGATTATTCATGATATTCAATAGCAAAATACAGAAAAAAATGGGTCTTTTCCAAAAGCTAAATTGAATTCGTTGAGATGAAGTTTTGATGAAATGACGCAGTTTCAACTTTAAAATTTTACTTCATATTTCATTTATGCACAAGTGCTATGGGTATTGAATATCTGGCTACGATAAATTTCTGTAAAAAGAGTGGCTTATAATTCTTTTAAATTATTTATGAATTGCAGTAAGATAGCATTCCTAAAGAAAATTCGTCCCCTTTAATAGATGGAAAATGTCCCATTTCAACTCGATGAGATCTCGTCATCATTCGGGCCAAAACTCTTGTACAGAAGAGCACTCAACAGCTAAAAAAAAAGCTCCCCTTATTGTTACGTTTTACGATTTTAAATGTCAGATAGAGAAACAAAAAAGTTTTCGGTCCACTAATTAACACCTGTGGCGGATGCAAAAGGTCGAGATAATGATTAGTCGAGCAAAAAGCCAAATCTGTAGAGGTAAACTGGAAAAGGTCAAAACTCCTACACTTTTCCCATTCCATAAGCACCGAAAGTGTGTGAGAAGTGAAGTAAATTAGGGTGCATAAAAATGTATCACTACGAAAATTATTCAACTTCAATGACAAATTATAAGAAAACTAAAAATAGACGAATTTAAGATTTTCCTTTAATCGTGAGAGACCATGCCCTAATTTTAC
This sequence comes from Pachydiplax longipennis, assembly GCA_036926295.1. Lineage (NCBI taxonomy): Eukaryota > Metazoa > Arthropoda > Insecta > Odonata > Libellulidae > Pachydiplax > Pachydiplax longipennis. Next base: position 34,263,892 of record JAVFKF010000004.1, on the reverse strand, counting down.
TGATTCGTAATTTTCATTCCTCTTTGTCACAATCCGCCTGCACAGTATTTGAATACATAAATAATTTCTTGATTTGGGCGAGACTTAAGTATGATTATAATTTAATTTTGTTGGTGATACGATATAGTTGGAATGATTGAAAATATGATTTTTATTCGTAACGCAAAATAATTCTAGGATCAGAAGATTCGTTCTTTCATTTCGTATTTAAGGAACTCTAACAGGAATTCTTACGGCAGCAGCTTGCATAACACAGGCAGATATGATGCAAACGGAGCTGCTAGAACCGGTCCGGCTGCAATTTATAAAAAATCTGCCACCGAAGAGATGATTTAGGAATAGAATCGTATACTGGAAATAATATAATTATACGTTGATCAGCAGTTTAGCAAACTGTTTTTATACACGCTATGATCTATCTCGGCTATAGAAAACAAACATTCGATTGCAACCGATTAATAAATAAACATTGCAACAACAACAAAAAAAATAATAAAAAAGGAAGGAGAAACACCCGCATGAAATGAATGGAAACATCTTTTTATCGTTTCCAGACTTCATTACATTTACAAAATTAAGACAGAAAAAAACATCCCGAAGAAATCGAGGAAAATACCAAAAAAGGGAAATGGGACATAGATTTTATTTGGGTCGTTGAATTCTGGTTTGGATTGGGAGAATTAGGATGACATAAAAGGAAAATTTGTGAAATGCCAAGGTTATAAAGTGCCCTTGACACCATCGGGATTGTTAAAGCAGAGTTCAACCATTCTTCCATTAGAATACTTGAGATATATCGGCCAATTTGATGGTAAAGTTAAGAAGATATTAGACTTCTTGAAGAGAAGGAAAAATCTTGTTATTCTGTAGTTTCTTATTGAGATAAACTATTTAAAAATACCAATGTATAGACATGTACGAGGGGTTTCTTGATGAGACTCCCCCATGGGCGAAATAATCTGTTGGCTTGGGGATATATAGTAGTGTGTTTTCACGATCAAGGTAATAAAACATCAAGATATATATCAGTGGCAAGAGATGAAAGGGAAAGAGTTTTAAGGACGAATGCATTTTCAGCAGAGATTAAAAAGAAGCTCTTTTCCTCGAATCCCACGAGATCCATAATCTTCAATACATTTTTAAGCCATCTTTTAGCCATTCCGCTTACATATTTAGCTTTAAATTCTAACATGACTAATATTAATAAAACTCCAAAGTATCATTATGATTATTATCGTTACAGGCTTCGTAATCAATTTAGATATAATCATCATTTTTGACGGGGGATTTCACTAGCATTACATAAGAATGAGAATCTAGCGCTTTTATGCATCTATATATAACCAATTTTTTCATATCCATATAAGTATACTATTTAAAATTTATACAATCTGAACAGAAATAAAATCGCCTTGAATGGGTAAGGTAAGACTTAAAGCAAATTTCAAGCAGCTGAAAGAAGGATTTAGCTCTTTTCAACGGTGAAATACAACAAAATCTCATATACGGCCCTTTAATGGCAGATAAACAGGAAAGCAGACATTTCTGGGGAAATTATCCGAGATATGGAGGAAAAACGTACGTATTTGAATTGCATACTCACAGAGATTCAGACCTTTCGTAATCCGACGAGGACGACGTCAGGCCGTCGCGACGCCCGGATAATCGAAAGAGGAGGAAAATCGATTTTTTCCGAGCTGAGGCATGCTCTCTCATCGTAAGAGGAGTGCAAGTTATGCTTCCAAAAATTAATGGCCGTAAGCGAAATTATGTGACAACGGCAGACATTGAGACCTATAGTTTAGCAATCATTAACTCTAAATGAAAGACCGGTCCTTGGCCCCAATCTTCATGAAAGGAAAAGCAATTCACACACTAAAATTTGACGACATCATTCATATATATGCACGAATTCAATTAGCGTCACACCCCTTGCTAAAAGCTCATATTGTAATACTGCATACTGCGTAAACATTGTGTTATATTCGAACACAGAAACTTCACCTCTACTTTCAGCCAATGTTTACAGTCGATAAAATTACAAAGCAATGGCAAAGAAGGTGAAACGCTTTCTTTCACACTTTCCAAAAAATTAAGAATTCTCAGGTTGGATAGAAAAGATCTCCTTTGCAGAATAGAACCGAAATGAGATATTTACAGGCGTGAAAAAAGACAGTGATGATTTAATTTCAATTTTAGAAAAGATACACGAACAACCCAACCTAAGATAAAAATTCATTTACCAAACTAATTATTTACTAAACTAATCCCAAAATGAAATTATATGAATCGCCTCCTTACTGAAATAGCTTGAAAACATTATGGGAATATAGGAATATTTTGAAGAGAAATCTTGTACGGATGAGCAGTGAGTTCATTGTGAAGCCCAGGTAGTTTCGAAAAAAAAAAAAAAATTTCGCATAAGAGAAATATTTCGCCCAACCTACACTTGACCCTGATCCAGAGAAAGTTGCAATCATTCAGTGTGACTGCTGATGTTACACATCTTTCTTCTTCACATCTTACTACTTCAAGGACTTCTTCACATCTTACTTTCGATTTAACAAAGGTCTGGATGTGATGTAAATTAAACTATGCTCGGAAAATAATGAATGAATCCTCGAATATAAAACAAACATTATCAGTTATTTTTTTCAACAATTTGCTATAGGAAATTTGCTTGAAGTCGAAGCTCATCCATAACAGATTCTAAAAAAACTATTATATAATATTCCTCTTAAACTTGTACAGTATCTTCTTTCAAATAAAACCAGTCCACAGATCTTAAAGTTGAAATACTCCAAAGCTCCCATTTGGTTGCAATCAAAATTATCTCACTTTCTCGGCTCACAGTTGTGTTGCGACTTTGCTTAGCGATAACCCAATGCGTGCAGTCCGATAACCAGGAATGCTAGCACAATCATGCAAATGGAACCCAATTAGAAACCCAATCACTCATTTTGTAACTGATAAGTAAAACTCAAAAGCACGGCAGTATTTTTGCGGTCATTATTTCTTGTTGGGGCAAAATCATGCTAATTTAATGGATACTGCCCTTCACGAATTCTCCATGCACTAGCAGTTCTATCGTCCGTTTGCAAAGGGCCGGATAAGAAGGGGATTCCTTGAATGCCAACCCAGTTTGAGAGGATCCCATTTGAAAAGTTGACTGATATTTTGCAGAGGGAATACAATATATCTATAAAAACATTAGACATTAGATATATTACTTTACTAATTAATACTTTCTTATCACGATGGCAGAGGAAGGGGAAAAGGGGGCCCAAGGCGGAAATTTGCACCCTCTTTGATAGATGGCCGGCCTTACATAAGGTTAATCGCCTATCTCATACTTTACACAAACCGGGAAACATTCCTCATTAAGCTGATGAATTCTTACGCCAAAATCTTTAAATACAGTAAAGGCCATCTTATCTGAATGTCTTCCACTGCGCGCAGAAAACCTTTTGTGTTTACCAAACTCAATGCTGCTAAGAGTAACAAGTGCAGGCAGTTTCAAAAAATAAAATAGGCCAACGGAAAAAAGAACAGGACACTTTTTAAAATTTTAGATATATGACAATCCCCATTAAAATTTTCAGCAAACTAAGCCACTAAAATAAGCTTACTTCTTAATACATACTTCCACTTTGTGTGGAACTAACTACCTAAATACACTAACTTTGTGAGTTAAATTTTAAATAGCTGAGTCAAAGGGCCAACATGAAGAAATCTTCCTGTCTCAACACAACAGATTTCGAATGTATTTGACAGAACTGTGCAATGGTTTCATAATTGTCTATTCTACACGAGTCGTATAAGATTATTATATACTAACGCGATTGGAATGGATGAAAGAAATGGATATAGCTTCAAGATATAATAGTCAACTTCAAACAATAATAAAAATGCGGCTTATGTCAATTCAGTGATTGTTAATACAAACCTGCCTGCTAATTTCAAGCGAATCGCTATACATCTATCTACAAAATAATACCTGTTTTATATTTGAAGACATATGAACAAATTGAATACGAAAACCTTATCTTTTCCAGAATTACTTTCATCTTGCCATAGAAGCTTTTAAATGTATTGCTTTTTAATAAAACTAATGAGTGAATGATGGACGAGAAATTTTGAACCACCTTCGACAATAGCCAAAGCAATTTTGCATGAAGCTTAAAACTGCATTTTACTGATAAATGATGAAAATGAATCGTTGACTACTAGAGGTAATACGGAATTACGAGAAATATCCTCCAGAAACAACCTCTTTTATAAAGAACTGTTCCAATGTATATTAAATTATTGATGAAACAGAAAGATTCAATGAAAATTTGAAATACTACCATGCCGTAGACACGAAAACGAACTCATCAGATATATCTCCAGATTAATTTGTATCGCTAGGAATTCATATAAATTTTTATCGTATCGATTGATCATAAAATCAAAATGACAGCAAACCCTATCATAGCCAAGCCATAAAAAAACCTACCCTTCGTAAATAATGATCGATTAAATTATTAATAATTGATTAAAATTAGAAAAGATCTAAAATTTAATTGAATAAACTAATCACACATTCGTTTACTACGTTGTGAAACTAATGTATCAAAGTGAAAATGAATACACTGGGAAACAAGTTACACTAGATTCGGAGGCAATGCTGCCATCTTCAATGACACTGTGAAAGGCGGCATTAGGTAACTAAATGTAAATGATCTTGATCTGGCTCAATTTGATAAAGTATCACAACCCTATTTCTAATAAGCATGGTTTGATACAGGGCTGATTGGATGAAATATCACAATATCAAAACAATCATTCACTTCATTAAAGTTGTCAATGATTTAAGTCCCATGGTTCCAAGATACCCATGTGTGCAGTGCATTTGACTTTGCTGAAAGGGATCCCGGGTTCGATTTCAGGTGGGAGCGCACGTGAGAAATGACCTCACCTGTCGATAATTTCAACAATATTACTACTGCGATTTGAATCCACAGTAATTAAATTTCTGAAAGTCACAACATAAAACTGCGTTTCCGCACTGTTTCATCTTATCATTAAGATAATTGGTAAACATCACAACTTCCAGGCCCTCCCAATAAGACGAAAAACGCTGTGACATACACTCCTTCCTGACTCTCAATCTTTCATCGTTCGACTAATATAAGTTTCCTTTAAATAAACCAACACGACTGAAATCGCAACCGCAATGTCACGAATAGTGCCCATGCCTTACCCGAAAAGAATGTCTTTACAACGACCCCTCCTTTCAGCCGACATTCAAACGTAGCTTCCACAACACACACATGATGCGATGTTGCCAAATGGAGACTACACCAGTGAATTCTCAAAACAGTAGTGTATTCTAAATAGAACGAGCAACACAGCCGAGTCACTGCTTTAACGAAGGCACATAGTGCCGAAAAGTAGATCATAGAACATAAGTGGGTTCACCTAGGCAGTGGCAGCAATAATTAGATGCTAATTAACGATTTACGAGACCTTAAATGGAATACGACGAGGTTCACCTGATAAACTGGAAATTATTTAACCGATGAAAAACGGATTAGGTAAAATGGGGTGAAAATATCCTTAACGTTAACACATCAATTAAAAAGGACTGACCTGTATGCTAAGGACATACACTGGAACAATTTGGTGAGAGAAGTTTCGATGGTAAGGTGTTGTCCGGACTTTTCTACTTGAGCAACGGCCGACCTAACTTGAATAATTCCAGATGATGTACTTGACACTACACTCATTTTAAGGGCTTCTTCTTCGGGCACTGGTACAGCCAGTTCATCTTCGTCATCTTGTGCTTCGGCCTCAAAATCTGAGACCATAAAATGACCTGAGTGTATAGCTTCTCTTCCAACCTTATTTTTCTGAGACATTTTGTTCGATACATCCGATCCTTGTGTCATGATGGTCACTTTTCTCTACATGAACTCTCCGCAATCCGTGCACACTGTCTTCAAATTTCAATCAGTAACAGACACGCAGATTCCCTCCTGAACCAGGAGTATCACCACGCACAACTAACCCCTCCGCCATGTTACGACTATTAATGACGTCTGCGCTTGGAGCGCTAACTCCACGGACTTCAATCTCCCAAGCATTTGATTCGACCACGCGAACGATGGGGGAGGGAGCCTCCAAGATGGCCGTCAGAACGACCAATGAAATGCTACTTTGCTACAAGCGGGTTTTTTTTCATTGAAATTTTAAATGAATTTCAATTTATCATGCATGAAATTCCACAATTTTTAGGAAAAAGGAAGTATAAGTAGGTCAAAAAACATTTTCACTGATTTTATCGAGAGAAAAGCCAAATGATACATTTTTGGAAGAGTATATGTAAAAATTACCATGCAATATAATGCAAAAAGCACTTAATAGCCAAAGAATCTGCACTCAGACTGATTATCAGCAACCGTCAATTCACAATGTTTATTTAACAGCAGTGAATGCTGAGGAAAAGCATTTGAATCAGCTTGTAAAGATCATGATGATGAATAAAGGCCTTAAGAAAGCACCAAAATAAAACAGCATTAGACCTGTTTCATAAAAAGAAACAAGTTTATCATGCACTATAGTTTCATAAAAAAGATGCAATGCCTTAACAACATACCAATCTGCACATAAAGTTAAGAGGATCATGAGTTTAGAGTATTAATCTATTCCTACCAGATCTTGCTCTTTGGAACAGAGAGCTTTGAAACATTTGTAGGAAAACTAAAAGCAAAAAATGCTGTTTCATAAGAAAGTACCAAGGAAAAATAAAATTAGACCAAATCTGATAAAAAAAGCAAGTTTTTCATGCTCCATGTAATCTTGAGAAATAAAATTCCATTGCCTCATCCCTTTCTGCATTAATTCCATGGTTAACAGCAATATAAATTTGCAATATTTATCCATTAATGCAGCATTATTTCCTTTTAAGCAGAGGGGATTAAAACACAAACATGTGGCATAGCAAAAAAATCCTGTTGATCAACACTTATTAAGTGTATTTAAAACATTTTCCATTACAGTGATCAAAAACTGTAGATTTCATTTCCCTTATCATTTCATCTGCTACATTTATCATAGTCATAGAATCAAGCTGGGTTAAAATAAAACACAGAACAACTATTTATAGCAGCTACAGTAGATGTTTAACTGTAATTAAACACCTCCGTAAGATAACCTGATTTCACCCATGGCATATTAAGCAATGGTATTAATTACACCAATAATTTGCTATTATAAACTTGAGACACTGCTTGTTAAGGATAAAAGATAAATTTAAGTAACAAAAATGTAAATACATGCATACAAATATGCATACTGACAATGGTTGGAATGGTGTCAGCAGAGAATTACGCACTCCTGGAAAGCCTTACTGAGGGCCGATTGAGAAGGCTTGGATGCCCAACAAAGTTACCAGACTGCAGGCACCTACAATAAATTAAGTAAAGGCCTTAATTAAATAATCATGGGAAAGGTACCTTTAATTTATAGAAATAATTTTGATTGCTACACAACATCTATCAAGGTTTGCCCTTTGAAAATTTTTATAAATCCTTACATCTGAGATAAGATGTAAATCAACTTTGAAAATGGCCAAACTCCTTAATTTTATTCCAACAGTTATATTTCCTTCATTTAATAACTTTATCACCATCATATGAGCTATATGAAAAGTATTTAAAATGTTCCATCAGTTTTAATAGTAGCTATTTTGTATTATATTTTACATAATAATTTCAATCCAATCTCAAATTGATGCTAATAGATGATACTTGAACAATTGGTACATGCTATTTTCATAACAATCATTGACTCAATCTTAATCAATCATTATGTAATATCTTACCTTTTCAGGTAAGAGGAGAATTTATGTAAGGTCACCTTAGTGACCTTACATGAGTCCTTTTACTCTCTAGATAAGTATTTAGAATATTTTTATGAAAAGGAAATATAATTTTTATTAAAAAATACCATTTTTATCAACCACATTCTATTCCATTACTTTACTCTATTTTTGTTTACTGTATTCTAAAATATTCTAATATATATAATGTTAAACCTTTCTATATCTGATACTAATGTAGATTATTTAAAGTTATATCTGTAAATATATATTTCTTCCAACGAATCCTCGCAATATAATATGCTTATGGACAATAAAATACTATACTGTACTACATTATTATTTGTAAATTTTGCATGATGATTAAATATATACGTTAATGCCAAAATTATACAAGTTAAACGTTGATTTATCAATGGAAATAGGCTGTACTCCAGTAAGTGGTTATTTGTAGGACATTACACATCACGCGATATTTTCGTAAACGTTAATTATAAATATTAATTTTAAACTTTACTTTGAGCTATATTCCAATAATTTCGTTAAATCACAAATCTTATGTATTAAACATGACATACTGTGTAGAGAAAATATTTACTTTTATGATGCAAAAATATCCTCGATGTTACCCTTACAACCGTTTCTTTAAGAAAGTATGGAATTCACAGTTGAACATTGACGATTAAGCGCCATAACATAGAAAAGAAGAAAGGGAAAGCGGGGAGGGTGTGACGTAACTACGATTTGAACGGTTTCTAAGTAGTGGTGGTCGCCTCCGACCCTCTCCTCCATCGAGCGTTCGGAGATTATTCCCACAACTCTTTCTCCGACGAAAAATTCTTCAACGAGCAAATAGCTGAATGATGATATTCGAATGTTATCCAAGACTCAGAATTGCATTCGGTCCATTTAAATATATTTTCTCGTACTTTTTACTGAAATTCGTGGTATTAAATTGATTAATTAGCTCAACAGTACATAAAATTCCACAAATCCTTAACTTTGAAAAACTGAATGTAAATACAACGGCCCCAATTTCATTAAAACATTTCAGGCTCTTGGTGTATAGAGTTGCTTCATCCATAAGCGAACTTTATTTAAACACATTCTTTTATGAAATAGATAACGCTCTACATTTCTGTCTTTGAATTATAACCATCATAGCAATTATGATGAATGATATATAACTATCTAATTTCTCTGAGTTGCCGAAAAGCAATACTAAGATTTATACAGTGCTCGGCGATACGAAGTGCATATTACCAATCAATAAAGATTCTCTCGTTATGTTTCATAGTACAGATTTTATAAGAAAGTATACAGGTAAAGCAAGATAGTTTTTAGACCATTGGAAACTTATGCTTTGAGAGGTTAAAAGTTAAGTGTCTTTATCATACTATAATAATCGACTCAAAATACTCTTTTACAAAGCTAATGAGGTAAATAACATTTAAATAACGTTGCACCAACGTCATGAAAGGTTAGCGACAGACATCAATTAAAATTTTCTGCTCCATGTGCGCATGAACAGATGAAGCTGAGACTGCGTAAAGTCAGCTCGAAAACATGTGGCGGACTTCGAAAACGTTTCTTCAATAGTCAAATTAATCTTACTCTTATGACACTCCAGTTTCTTTAAAGGAAAGTCTTAAGTATGTTTTATTTGATTGGAATTGGTCTCGGAGATGCGAAAGATATTACGGTTAGAGGTTTAGAAATAGTGAAGAAAGCTGAAAGGGTGTATCTGGAATCATATACATCAATACTATCCGTGGGAAAGGATGAGCTGGTAATATATCATCTTTCCTCAACTTCTCTTATTATAACATGGCAGACACTTAATCTTACACTTTTCTAATAACGTTCAGGAAAAATTTTACGGCCGAGAGCTGATCATCGCTGATCGGGAAATGGTTGAACAAAACAGCGAAGAAATTTTAAGTAATGCAGATGTAAGCGATGTTGCACTCTTGGTGGTTGGTGACCCATTTGGTGCTACAACACATCTTGACTTCATCATTCGTGCAAAGCAGAAAGAAATTCCTTTCCAAGTTGTACATAATGCCTCTATACTAAATGCCATAGGGTGTTGTGGTCTTCAGGTAGTAGAGCAAACGAGTTGCATTTTTTCTTTGATTTCTCCTTCATATTGATTAAAAATTTTATCTCTCAGCTTTATAGTTTTGGCGAAACTGTTTCCATACCATACTGGACAGACACTTGGCAGCCTGACAGCTTTTATGATAAGATATTTGAAAATAGGAAAAGAGGTCTACACACTCTATGCCTTTTAGGTAGGTAGTTTTTTCTCAATGTGTTTTGATCACAAGCTTTTAACGAAAGAAAATTAAGTGTTTCTTGTAGAGTCTAACTTTAATTTATTATTATTCTACTTTAATATAACGTCTTCTTTTGAAAGATATCAAAGTGAAAGAGCCAACACTCGAAAGCTTGATGAAACGAAAGAAAGAGTATGAACCACCTAGATTCATGTCTGTCAGTGAGGCTTCTGATCAGCTGCTGCAAATCCTACAGAAAAAAGCAGAAGATGGTGAACTGGGTATGACTCAATTTTCTTCATTTGTGATTAACTTAGTGATCGGATAATTTTGACTGTTCTTTATTTATCTTATCTTTATTAACTGCAATAGACTTTTAAAAAACTTTCGCTGAGAATGCCCAAAACATTAGGAAACTGAAGCATTTTATTTGTATGTATGTATTTAAGATATCCTAATGACTAGTAGCTGTTGTGGCATTGATTAAAGAACTTCACAAAATTAGTCAAAATTGTCACAAAAATTTTACCTTGTACCTATAATTACCCCTGTTAAGACAATGTTTGCTTGGGGCAGAATTTTCAACTAAATATTGGCAGAAATTCGATGATTAACATTTAAGTTCCACAATCATAATAATGTGCTTTTTATGGCTGACAAAATATTGTTATTTAAAAAAGAGTGTTTTAGGAAATTGTCTTAAATTGCCCCCCCCCCCCCCCCTGCCAGTGTCTAGATCCTCCCCTGTATGCCATTGTTATTCTGTGCATTCATAACTTACCTGTTCTATGCTTGTGAGACCAAGCTGTTGGCATTAAACTGGATCAGTTCCTTTCTTGATGCTCATAATTTGTATTAAAAAACTGTATTTCACTATAATAGATCAAGTCATTTATTATAAAAATCACTTTAGTGTGTATATTTATAAATTTATTTATCCCTCCTATGTCAGTATCTCCCATAAAATGGCATCAGACCAATTAAAAAAAATTAATTTTGCACACTTCCAATGAGATATAAATGTAAAATTTAGGGATTCATTAGAGTTTCAGTGGACAATTACTTATCAATATCTTTTTTACTATAGGCAACCTAGGTTTAATTCCAGGTGATTCAATAATATTCACATACAAAAGGCATGCATAGTAATTTCTTATCATTTAAAGGCTTCATTTCATTTTCAAAGTTAGAAATAATAGCCCAAAAAATTGAGATCATTACCAAAACGACAATAATGACAAATACAATGATTTTATTTGTAAAAGGAGAAGGATAATCTTTGATTATGATGGGCTCCACAGTCTAGTGGGCAGCATGTTCAACTCTGGTGAAAGTGGTAGTAATTAAAAAGTGCTTCAACGACAAATTTAATTTACATATGATCCTCCACTAGGATTTTAGCCCAGGAACTTTTTTGCCACTTGACTATTAGGAAGCACGTTAATGTAGTCCTAAGTTCGATTCCCAATGGAGATCCATATGTTCTAACTTTTAACTTAACTTCTTTTAACATTACTATTTCTACTACTATCTTTGATTATTCAGAAGTATCAGATGTTGGTTTATTCTTCTTATAATTAGTTGAATTTAATTAAATTTTTGTTGATGGAAGAGATTAATATTATGGTAAGATATTTGCATAACTTTGTTATAAATGCTTATTTTAAATCTGTGCTAGGTAACAATGTGTACATGTAAACTGTATAATCAACATTTATGACAAATATTCTATAAAAATTAAACATCATAAATTTACATAGACTAGATTTGTATATAAGCCACAATCCATATTTATTTGTTTACAAAGTATGTTGTAAACCTTAGCTGATGTAATTTGGATTATTAAAACTAGTGTCATTAATGAGAAAATCAATGGTGATCATCCAATTTAGTCCCAGAAAAATGTCTTGTGCAAACATTTGTGTATTTCTTTATATAGGGTCATATTCCAATTTATACAAGTGCCTTTACCTCCTTGTGGTTTCTGGCTTTTGTTATTCATTTTCAGTTTCATTTAAATATAATTTGCCTGCTCAGCAATAAATAATCAAGGAACATGCAGTATTCTCAGTTTATTTACTTACAAGCGCTACTACTGAAAGTATGTGACTTATTTTCAGTTTTATAATCTCTTTGCTTTAGCTTAAAATTCTTTCTAGGATAATGATACCCTCTGTGAAACCAAAAATATTTTTTACTGATCACTTCCAGTTCTTCCTGATACTAGAGAGATGGAATATTTCTCATTTGTCTTTTTGTACAAGATAGAGAAATATGTATCAATCATTTAATTTAGTCTTAGTTTTATCAATGGAAGGCCCTGAGGTAGGAAGTTTTGTTTTGAGTGGCTACAAGTTTAATCTGCTTTTATTTAATTACAGCTTATAATGAAAGCACACTCTGTGTAGGAGTAGCTCGTGTAGGATCTCCAACTCAAAAGATAGTTGCCTGCTCTTTGAAGGAAATGAAAGAAGTTGATTTGGGTAAACCTTTGCATTCCTTGGTGATAACTGGTGGAAAACTTCATCCCTTGGAAGAAGAATATCTTAAAACTTTTACTGCTTATGAAAGTAATGATGAGAATGCTGGCAAATAACTAGGTTGTAAAAAAGGTTATCTTTTTGTTTCATTGCCATCTAAAAATTTGCCGTTCTTTTAATTATTTCGGTATTGTCAATAAAAGTCATTTTTTAAAATTTCATCACTAATTTGAGATTTACCTGTGCTGGGGTGAAATATTGAAGTTTTTATTACAATCCAGATTTTTATAATATGTTCAAATCCAGTTTTATACACACAATGCTTTACAAATATGATGAACTCTCTGCTGTAATAAATGTATTTTTTTTATGTAATCCTTCAATTATCCAGTTTTCATTTTCTCTTAAGAAAATATGATGGAGAAAGGAAGATGATTCAGATTTCAATAATTATCATCACTGACGAATGCACATCCACCTACTAACCAGCCTATCAACTCTGTGCATTATTATTAAATGAAAATATACTAATCTAAGTTTCCAGTTTGCGTTGCCCATTTGTGACTTTGTCATTAGTCTCATGTGCTTGAATTATCCAAATTGTTTTCTCAAATTTTGTTTCCCTTTCAATAAACCTTGCATATACTCCAATGAGTATTTGCATAAAAAAGATTGAACTACTCTCCATAAAATAAAATAATACATCTACAATAACTAATTTTAATTATAAATTTCCAATCTGTAGTGCTTATGTCTAAGAATATTATGATACTTGTAATTATATTACTTTAACCTAAAAGAAGAGTGTTGTAAAATATTCCATTCTTAAACAATAGCACTTTTTATTCAGCAAATGTATAAAAATAATAAGGGTTTTAGAGAGAGGAAGCAAAGAAAGCTGATGACAGTAATGTGTTAACAGTATCAAGTATAAAGCAAATTAATTAAATAGGGTCCCTGCAAGGCACATCAATACATATATTACTCCCACTGTTACAAGAAAAAATAAATGTACATAAACATCAGGATTAACCTTGTCACTTTTTCCTCAAATAATGCAATAATACAAGAGCCCTCACAGTAACACTGCTTTGGGTGATGAGCAAGAACAGATTTATATTTCAGAATGTCTTCAGTATTTTTTATATTTCTTTCTCAATAGCAGCAAGCACCATTTTCCAAGGATGGACAATATTTGATATTATGAGTACCCATGAATATAATATAGGAATAAGATGTGCACTAGGTAGTGGAACGAGCGACAGAAACTAGTACAATCTTAACAGAGCAAGCTGGAAAACTAGATAATCCCTAAAGAATAGGAACACCATTGAGAATTTACACAAAGAAGACAACAACTCAGGTTTAATGTTGTAATTTCAAATAACATAAAGAATTTTTGCAAATGCTTTGTTGGTACAATATGATTTTGCTACTATACCATAGAGAAAAACCTCAGAGGAATTTTATCTTTGTTGCATTTTAACTCTCTGCGTAAATAACTGTATGAGTGAGTCACGCATAAAAGTAGTTAATTTTTCAATGTTCAGTGGAAATGTCTTTCTTTAGACGAATAGATTTTGTGACATAAATCTTATAAAAAATTTTCATTAGGTCTCTCATCATGAAGGAGCTCATTAGTCCACATTAAAGAATTAACTGAGGGGACAATCTCCACCTCTCCTATTAGAACTCATTGAGTGCACCAAGTTGCAGAACATTTCACTTCTGGATTTTCTCTGCCAAAATTAGCTCTTTGCCATATATTTTAACATCATCGCTTTAATTCTTGATTACTGCATCGGTAGTTAATACATCCGTAGAGCTTGCAGAGGTCCCATTGAATTATTTTGCCAAGGCCACTGATGCTCTTATACGTCCTTGTGTAAGTTCTCATATGTGATTAGACATTCAAAAGGATCATTGGTCTACGAAGAGGGGTGGGGGATTAGGGGGATGATTCCCCTCACGAAATTTCGAAAAGGACTACAAAACTGCAATCACCAGATTTAAAAAATCTTATTAACACGTCTTTTCAATGCGTACAAACAAGAAATAGTTATGGTTTATCGTCGTGTTTAAATTACTTAAACAAAGTCAATAAAACACCAAATATTCAAGTAGATTCACTTTAAGTATTTATTTTGAATAATTTTTATTGACTGAAGTGCACTGAATACATTTATATAATGTATGACCGCAACTTTTTCTTATAACTCGCTTTTTGTGTCGAACCTCTTAGATCATTTTCTAATGACGTCATTACTGTTAAATACAAATTCAATTAATATTCATACCTGAAATATCTTTTTCATACGCCACTGAAAAGGATTATAGAAGTCGATCCTTTTGAAATTATGCTAGTGCTGAAAGAAAATATAAGTGCAACAAAATGATAAAACCATGGAGCCGCAACAAAATGGAAAGCTATCGTACTGTTTGGTGATACTCATTTTTTATGATATTACCTGAGATGTTAGTGATGAACTTGCAGATTTTGATGCTGAGGCATGCCCACTTCAAATTTCTGCCGGTCGTAGAACTTTAGAAAAAAAGTAGCCATATACTTGTGATATGGAACTGTTTTCGATAAGAACTTGTTTCGTAAAAATACGTTATCACTCGTTCCATCCGTTGTTACTGTTGAGTAATGGAACAAAGGAACACTTCGGCGTCCCATCACCTTATATTCGCAATTTTTCTTCGAAGTTTCAGTAAGCTCCTGAGGAATTAGTTGGTGAATTTTCGGCAATGCGCGGGTAAGTATTTATTAATTTCTCTCTAACTAAAGGCAGGAATATACTCATTGCTTCGTATAGTTATGAAAAATGACGATGTTTTTTATAACTTATACGTTATAAAATGCCTCTGGTGATTGCTGAAAAAATGACTGTTCGTAGAGAAACATATGCGAAAGATATTGACATGACGGACCCGAACGCAGGTCACCCACTTTTCGGCATCCTACAAATTACACTACCATGTTAAATCGATTCTGTTCTGTCAATAGGATATTTTGTTAGCAAGTCATGTTGATATTTTTCATATCTGTTTCTCCTTAGATTTTTAAACCGCGCTGCAACACGTGCAAAGTTATTCCTTACCCTTATTCTCAATTTCTGCTCATATTCAGAATTAAATGCTTAAAGCATATCCTGTTCAGTTTATTTTAACGCGCGGTAATTAAATATTGCATATAAAAATTAGCACAAATGTTTTCAGACTACTGACAGGAAAATCATGTTAAGATCGCCTTTCTCCCAAGTGAGAAATGACATCTTACTTGATTTTGATGGCGCGTTGAACGCTAAAAAGATATAGAAGCTAGGTGGGATTTATATTTAGCGAGTTTTGATAGAATTCAGTTTTCCAGTATAAAAGATTGAACTCTGAGCATACAGTACATTCATGACGGGAAAGCTGTGAAAACGAGGACGTCTCCAGGCATTAAGAAACTCTCGTAGTGCTCCAGAGCGGACTGTCTTTTTACAGAAATTTCCTAGAAAACATTGTATTAAAAACATGTAAAATCTAATTATTGATTATGTAAATGTAAATTTTATTGAAGAATAATTCTTCAATCGTTTCGTAAATTATCATTTAGAAAAGGCGCATGATCTATGTAATACAGAATCTTGATATGTGTTGTGTTTTTCATTAGTCTTTAAGTACTGGGTAAAGAAAAATGCATCATTGATCTGATACTTTTGTCCCAGTCTTGTTCGTTGCTTGATCAAAACGAAAGCTACAGTGATAAGAGTGATACCGAATAATGGCATACATATTACTCGCTCCTTATCGCTATGAAAAATGTCATTCCTAGGGTCATGGTACACTTATTATGAACTATTATGTATTCCACTTACGGCTCACAAGTCAGTGAAAAAAGCAAAGGATAACTACCACACTCATCATCTTACACCTTACTACTCCGTAGCTTTTAGCAGCTAATGGGGGAGAGGTACCGGAACCAATTAGCCTTCAGAAGGATGAATTTACAGCCAGTTATATATATATGTGTCCGAGTAACTCCTTTTCTGAAAAAGCGAAAGTATCCTTTACTACCTGGGCTTTATGAGATTTTATCAGCTTACTCAGCTCAGAAAAGGAGACAAGGGAAGGTGTGTCGAACCAACCTTTCTGAAAAAATTCTTTTTTGGTATGTACTTCTAGGAGAGAGCGCATGTCGACAACCCATATCATCAGCGGAACATACTCCCTTTTTCTGTTGGTTCAGATGCCAATTTTTGGTAATTCTGAAATTAATCCCTAATAACTAACTTATTGATTGATTGTTAAGTTTGAAATAATGTAAGTCTTTCTCTATGAAAAACAGTTATTGAAGTAATAGATCATGTTGTATTTGGGATATTTAAGGTGTCTAGACTGCTTGAACTTCGTAGCGTTCGTGTGATATAAGTGCGCATGAAAATGAATAAAAAGGATTCTAAAATAAGAGAAACATCCTGATAAATAATACTACTCAACCTCTGATTTTGAAAGGGGCATAGTATGTCTGGTGGAATTCTAGGCAATATATCTTGTGGAAAATTTTGGCTATATCCAGAAAACCAGAGTCTTTTCAGGGAAGTATTTTGTCCTAAAATATTCTTTATGCTCCCTATAATGTTTAGCATGTAGGGTTCTGAACTTTTCACTTAATAGCAGGAAGAGTGCCACTATAATTTGGGCACAGCATTGGTTGCTATCAGGTAGGGTTATAACTATAATCACAAGAGATCTGATTTTTCCATTCATTAATACATACGGAATGAGTCAGAAAATATTTTAATACAAATCTTAAATAATTCTAAATTTGAAATAAATTATTTTCCACTATTTTGACCAACTATTCACCGACATTTAAAATATACCTACGGATTCTATATTTATTTTCCTATATATTTTTTCTGATGTGACACGGCAGTGGGGAGATGATGATAGAAAATGAGACAATGGAAAACGAAAGAGTACCGAGCGGTACCAATTATCATTTTCCCCTCGGCCCCAAGCTTTCTTCAGATACCCTCTCGCCTGCATCTGTGATGTAGACTGATGAAGTCTCTTTTAATCTGAAAAATTATTGTTACAGCACAACTCTAGTCAGAAAGAAGTTTCCAATAAGAAAAAAAAAAACTTTTGAAAGATGCAGACTATTTCAAGTAAGTTATCCTGCTGAGTAGTAAAATTATTTCGGACCTGAAATCCGTGAGAAAATTTCTGCTTTACTGGAGGTGAAAGCTGCATACGCAACATTTGTGAATGATGTCTATCGACATAGACCCGAAGACTTAAGATTTTTATGAAGCAATTTACTTGAGAGATTTACGATGATTGGATTTTGTTCTGCAAAATCGTTAAAGTAAACTTTTTTTATTATAACTGTGAATGCCCAGCGACCAAGCCTAGTCTTGGAACTTCCATTCACAGAAAAGCAACTCACTTTGTCGATTGTGTTATAGTTGTATGAAGTGGAAAAATAGTATTATTAGTTCTGTTATTATTGCTAGCGTAAATACATACATTTAATCCTCAGATAACGTTTAAAGGCAATTTACTGGAAGTAGTACCGTGTTCTGTACTAATAATCTGTGAACTAACTAATTAAATATATATCCTTTTAAGGTAAGATTAATTCTATGTTTAAGGGAGTTACTGCTTTGAAAAAATATTAGAGATAGGATCATGGAATGGGACCAGGAATGGAAATGTTTTAATCCGTTCAGACAACCTTGTAAGAAATTATTCACAACCTGAAATTGTGAAAAGTGCCAAAGAAAATGAAGAAATAGTGACTATAATTTTAATTTCATCAAAGGGTGCGAATTTTTGACACCTGCAGATAGAAGATGAAATGAAAGTAGCAAGAAACACCAAGGAGCAGCGTCAGTAAGAGCTCTGAAACTTTATAGCGAAAGAGGTAGTGAAGTAGATATTGCAGTGATTTAAATACTTCTCATTTAAATCTGAACAAAGCACCATCCTGGTAAAAGCCCGGAACTAAGAAAGAAACTAAGTTAACCGTAATATATAAGAAAGAAAGAGAATAAGGATTTTAAAAGCGTTAGATGACTATTTACCCTTGATCAAGTATCTATGACTTCAATTAAGAGCAACGGTAAGGGAGAAAACTCGATCTTTAAAACAGGAGTTTGAAGGGGGATTGAAGTGGAAGATAGGAATAAAATTATCACAATTTTAATTCTTCTTTTTAAATGGTCGCGTAAGGAAACTAAAAAACCCTGCTGTAGCGCTCGCTCAAAACGGCCGATGCAAGCAAATTTAAAGCAGTCAAAAGTTGCACTTAACATCTGTAATTTTTGCTACTTTAAACAATTTTGTGAAAATTTTTAAGAGCTTTTATGACTATACTTTTAATGATACTTTCGAAACTGATTAACAAATGAGAGAACCAGATCTCAGGGATATCTGTTCGAAAGTTATGAGTTTTCAAAACAATAATAAGCGCGCCAATTTTCGTAAAAAAATGCGAAATTTTAGAAATTAGTAACTTCGCAACTAAAACTTTCACTGAATGCAATTGAGCTGGAATTTTCAAAATAAAGGTTTCTCGGGGATATACGCAAGAATGAAAATTTTCAAGCTAAAGAGGTCGTATCGAGAGATTTTATGTGGAATAGGAATTTCGCGAATGCAACTACATGCATCTTTTACACAAATGTGACATTGTGTAAAGAGAATCAGACTCATTTAAAGCGTCTGTGTTAATCGCATTAGTTGCGCAAGTGATGGGGGACACAGTTCAAAATTTATCTTCGTAAAAACCATTGTGTCTATAATTTTAAAGCCTCTTTTTCCGCATAATGCTACTGATTATTCCCAATATTTTAATGCAGACTGCATAAACAGGGCATCGAACCCGAGCCGAGACCGCAAAGAAAAAATAATAATTTTTGCCGCAGCGAAAACAGAAACCGAACCGAAAAAAAAATCGTTATTCTTGAACCCAAACCGAAATTTATCCGTTCCGATTTTCAGTTTATAACAAATTACATTTTAATTAAGTGTAATTTGAGGAATTTTAATTAAACATTCGACTCGCAACTAAATATTGCTAAGTTTTATTCTTAAATTTAGCGTAAATGACAAAAGCAAGAAATAATCAAACAAACATTCAGAGGTATATAATATTACATTGGTCGAAGCGAAAAAAAATATTCGAACCGATCCGACGATGGCAGATGGAGCGAAAGTGGAATTGAAAGAATATTTGTTTTTCATTGAACCAGAATTTTTAAAAAAATATTACGGTTCGATGCGTAGTATTTCTTGAGACATAGGATAGATATTAATATTTGGAGAACGTCAAAGTTACTCAATTGCCATTTTTCAATAAATTAATGTTATCAAAATCTCCGCTGTTTCTTTACAGGAATTCGAATAAATCGCAATGGAGAGCTGTTGTGGTGATAGCGATCTCCTCTGCTGTCTTGCAAGTCAGCTTCGGCTTCTACCTGAAAGATCAACTAAAAAGAGTCTCAGATGACCGACCAGACCCTACGGATCCCCTTCCACCTTCTCCGTCTCCACTCGGCAATTATACCAAAGCTGCTGTGGCAGCTAATTCATCACCTTGTGCACAAATTGGAAGGTATGAATGCTCCCTTTAATCATTTTCCTGTGCTGGACCAGGGACATATACTTCAGTACCTCAACATTACCAAATGTATAGTAGTAGTATGTTCTCGATGTGAGGGCTATTTTGACCAAGAATCATGAAAAAGTGGGAAGATTCCTGAAAGAATAGGTATCGAATCAAATTTGATCTAGAAAAGCAAATATGCTAACATGTGACTGAATACAAAGATCTCATATCATGTACTGAAAATATTGTTTGGCTAGGCCTAAGCTTTCCACAGGCTATTGAAAAAAGGATTTAAAATTTTAATTTAACTATTTCTAAAAGATATCACCTCCTAATTAAGAGATTTTCATTTAAGATTTTATGAAAAAAATAAAATGAAACCTGATCAAATGTAAGTAATACATTAGAAAAGTATCCTATAGAAGCTAATGCAAACCAAATTTAGAGGGGATCATGCTATCTAGGGTGCAAGATGAAAAACTTATTTAATTATAAATGTAATGAGGTTAAGATTTTGCTACAGGCAAAAGCAATTATTTATTGATTATTCTAAATTTGTCAATTTTGGAGAGTTTTTTTTAAGAATGTATTTAAAAAGAACTATTATGAATCCCCATGCCAAAAATGTTGTCCTTAATGAACAAATCTCAGATATTTTTGCTGTCAGTTCACCACCTTCATCTTACAGTTTTATACTGGCAATATAATTTACCATTTTGGTCATCAGCTATCCTGATTTTGATTCATAGGAATATCATGGAGAATGGAGGCTCCGCAGTTGATGCTGCTCTTGCTGTTGTCATTTGTGAGGGTGTAACATGTCCCCAGAGTATGGGTATTGGAGGAGGATTTTTGATGATGGTTTACAACAGAGAAACTAAGACTGCTGAAGCACTCAATGCAAGAGAAACAGCTCCTGCAGCAGCACGCAAAGACATGTTTGATGGAAATGAAACAATTGCAACCTTTGGTAAGACTGAATTTATTTCATTTAAACTACAACAGAATAAGGTATGGAGCCTTGCGGACAAAAAAATAAATCTGTATTTTCACATAGCTCTAATCTTCAAGAATTGTTGAATTAAATTTACATATAATTGTAGATATCTCATCCTATTATGAATGAAATATGGATTTATGAAATTGGTATGACTTAATAATTATCCATGATCTCAAACCTTTATTCTGAGATCCAGAAATTTATTAGACCCTTACAATCAAATAAACCAAAGTTGATTTAAGGAAGTATATCTCAGCACTTAAATGACTATTACATAATATTTCATGATCCATTGAATTATTTTAGATTGTTAACTTCCTCATCTGATAGCAATTTATTATCAGAATATAAATTGTCATATTTGTAAGTTTCCTGTTATAATTAGTAATCCAAACCTTGTTATGGAAACATAACAAGAATAACTAATCTACAAGTACATTTTCAAATGTTCAAAATTATCACTTCTTTTGATTAGGTGGGTTGTCAGTAGCAGTTCCTGGTGCATTAAGGGGGTACTGGATGGCTCATCAGAAGTATGGGAAACTTCCTTGGAAGGCTTTGTTCGTGCCAACCATAAAATTATGCCTAGAGGGAGTGCCAGTTAATAGATTTCTAGCCAAAGCTATAAGGAATAAAGAAGACTATGTCAGAAACAATCCATCTTTGAAGTGAGGAATTCAAAAGGAGTGGTTCAATGCAAACATTTGAAGATTAAAGACCTAAGATGCAGATAATATTAATATCCATACAGATTTTGTATTAATGTAACTTTCTGAATGAGATATGCACAAAAAGCATTAATTTTCCCTCAATTTTTCCAAGCTTCTCTATTCATAATATAAGGTTATTTTACAATATTTATTTTAAATGAGCAAAACATGATAACTAATATCCAGTTAATTTAGGCTTTAATAACTATATAATCAACAATAACTATATAATATAACCATCTATGTATTCTTTAACGGATTATCAGGCAAACATTTTAAGAACTAGATGTAAGCCAGAAGTAATTATTTTCAGGATCTTCTTTGTTGTATACATGTAACATCATCTGACTAAGAATTATTTTCTCAGTATCTGAAACATCTCATTACAGTGAAATCTTTATAAATCCAACAACTAATGAGCCTTGGAATGAAGGAGATTTATATAAACGACCAGTCCTTGCTGAAACATTGACAGAAATAGCAGAAAAGGGACCTGATGTCCTATATAATGGATCCCTTACAAAAAGTTTTGTGAGGGACATTGCTGAAAATGGAGGCATAATAACAATGGAAGACATGGCAAATTACAGGTAAGAAGTTCATATTCTCAATATATGCTATATCACTTTCTGTAAATCATAGATATTGGGTTATTTTCTACTTTAAGTTCATTGTTTTACATTTTGAATTATTTTGATATAGTTTTTTAAATTTTCTTTAAGACAATTTTCAGAGTAACCTTCTTAAAACTTTTTTTTATAATCAACCTGCTTCATAGAAAAAAATTAATTATATGTGGGTCTATATTCTATTGCTATCAATTTTAAATGAAATAATCTTTACGAATTGAATTACCAAATGTGTGGCTTACTGAGAAGCAGTTGAAATTTGATTTTAAATCCATATTTTAACTTTTTTAAAATTCTAAAAAGAAACACACCGTACCTCCTTGAAACACATAAATTGTCAAAACTAATTTCAGCACTAAACATGCCTCAAATTTACTCTTTCTCTTTTAAAACAATGAATTATCAAGATTTGACTATTCATAGATAGTCAATGCAACTGAGTTAAATATACCTTTCCTTGATTGTCATGTTTACAATATTAGATCAATCTAAATGTATTTCCAACTTTTTCAGAGCCAAATGGCAGAAACCAATTGTTGCAGAATTGGATGATGGAAACCTCACTATGTATTCTGTACCCCCACCTGGAAGTGGAGCACTTCTTGCTTTTGGACTCAATATATTGGATGGCTCTTTTCTAGATAAATCTAAAATAACCATGCTGCAGAGGACTACTGAAACTTTCAAATATATGTATGCTATGAGAACATATTTAGGTGATCCAGATTATGTTGATGTAACAGATGTAAGTAGGCTTTAATCTAGCATCAAATGAAAGATATAAACCAAAAACAGAAAACAACAAGAAAGAGTTATGTTGCTGATTATAATTTGGATATTTTGATGAACAGATACTCTTTATTGATAGCAATATTTTATGATCAGGTCCTGAAGAATCTGACATCTTACAAATACGCTAAAGGGATTCGGGAATTAATATCTGATGACCAGACTTGGCAAGATCCTAAACATTACGGTGGACAGTGGGCTGAGGAGGAAGATCATGGGACAACACATATCTGTGTGGTAGCACCTAATGGAGATGCAGTTTCTTTAACCTCCACCATAAATTTAACGTAATTTAAGCCTTACTCAGGAATGCCTCCAGAGAATTCAGAGTCACAAAAATTTAGACATTGATCATTCATACTAGAATTAGAACCAATACTAATATGGTGGCAAGTTTTCAGAAAAATATTAGTTGTATATTAGGAATAATTTTCATGGTGAAGTAGAATTATTCAATCAATTGTTATTATTGTTTTATGGATTCATCAAGTGTTTTCTTCACCTAATTGAGGATCTCTTTAGTCTTGATGATCCCATTATAGTCATATTCCAGCTGCTTTTTTGCATGTCATAAATAAGACTGCTTGTATTAGAACAAAAATATACATCCCTTTTTTTCTGTAAGAATATTTTTAAATTACCACAGATATTGCAATGAAAAGTAAAAATAATTATGTGTAAATTGTCCACCCATGGTTGATTGGGAGTTCTCAGTATTTTCCAATTTAATTATTTGAAAATGTTGTCTTTATTCCTTTGATCATTGAATCATATAAAAACACAGGGTCCTTGGGTAAACAGAGCCCATGGGCAGCTTGTCCAACCCACAGCACTGCACCAAAGAATTAATGACCCAAAGAGATAGTAACTCTCTCCATTTGAAAAATAAAATGAATTATAATTATATTATACCTTTGATTAACTTTTCCTTGAAAAATATTTTATATTCTATAATGCATTGAGATAGGAAGAAATGCATCTTTGACATGAATTCTTATGATTGTGATAATGAAAATGATTCTAAGAAGATAGTATTATTATTCAATATAATTTTAATTTTTCATCTAGTTTTGGCTCGAAGCTAAGATCAAGGAGAACAGGAATAATTCTAAATGATGAAATGGATGACTTCTCTTCACCAAATATAACAAATGACTTTGGATTCCCGCCATCCCCTGCTAATTTCATAGAGCCAGGCAAACGCCCTCTCTCATCTATGTCACCTGCAATTTTTATTGACAATGCTTCTGGAGATGCTAGACTTGTGATAGGAGGTGAAGGGGGCAGCTCAATTACAACTGCTACAGCTTTTGTGAGTATAATCATATCTTCTTATGCTTGTGATAAAAATAAGTTATTTTCACTCTCGGAATAAGGTTATCGAAGCAAAACATAATTGTAAATATTGAATTTGACTGTGTTTTTTCTTAAATCTTTTTTATTTTAAAGGTTAAATTACCTTATCTACTAAAAAAATGCTTCCAACCACATAAAATACACTTAACCTTGTTTCTACTTAACAAGATGTTGATGATGTTTTTAGTTTGATTAAAGCTTTATGTCACTATACTGATTATGGTATTTTTGGAATTTTTGTATTATTAATCATGATTTTCATAATTCTTGTATGTTTCAAGAAAGAGCAATACTACAATAAACCTTTGTACTCCAAGTTCATAGTTAATATTAACACAGGCAAAGGAGTTATATATTATTAACATCCTCAAGCTCTAGTAAGAAATGTATTTTCAGTACCAACTAACCTAATTTTATAACACTCTATGAAAGTATTATAAAATAAGTGAATGAAAGATATTAACGAATGCCAAACTTTAGAAAAATTCATCTTTTGACACTGTATACTATATACTTTACAAAAACTTCAGATTTGAAGAATGATAATTATTGGATAGATATTTAGTAAACTTTTGTCAAGGAAGAATTAATTTTACTTTAAAATATTTTTCTTTGAGGCATCCATTGGTAACTTGTGGCTCAACAAAAATATTAAAGAAGCAATTGATGCAAGCAGAATTCATCACCAGCTTCTACCCATGAAGATCACTTATGAATATGGGTTGCTTAAGGTTGGTTAATTTGATCAAGTTGTTATGTAAATAAGATTTCTAGTTTAAATATTTTTCTTTAATATTCTCAGGCTTATTCTCTCATGCTTGATTTCCACTTATTAACTTCATTGCAAAAGATGTTACAAATATTTTCAAGGTTAACAACATCAAGCTGTTGTGTTCTTTAAAAACATTTCTAAGAAATTTAATATTGTGGCCAATTTCCCCACAATCAATGTGCAATTTCACAAACCGAGAAAATACTTAGGCGTTATTAGAGAACTATTACTGATGAATGAGATAATTTTTTTAACATAGCTTTGATGTAGCTACAAAAAAGAAAAAATAGCTTCATCATGCAGGTATCAGCAATTGTTAATCCTTTCCTGCAAGGATGAAATCAACATACAACTCTTGGAGAGGTACAATTTTCACAGATCAAGTCAGGGATTGTACTCTATACTAAACTTACAATGATTCCATTTCCAGGATGAAGTTGAGGGGCTGAAAGCTATTGGGCACCACATGGAAAGACTAGACATTGGTGAATCGGTCCTTACAGGAATAGCTAGAAATGGACAGCTATTGCAAGCCAACTCTGATTACCGCAGAGGTGGAGTAACAGATGGGTTTTGAAAACATAGCACTGACAGCTGGGTTTTAAAAATCTTACTATAGAGGGAAAACTAAAATTGGGATTTTGAGTATCTTGTTAAAAGAAAGAAATGAAATAGCAATGCAATAAACGTAATTATTTTTATACTGATAGGAAATTGAGTTCCTAAAAGAATACTGTTCTAAAATATTTATTTCAATTTCATTGAATTATTTTGCCAAATAAATTTTTTTAGTAAAATTTACTTTTGAATCTTATTTCTTGTTAAATTCTCATTTCATGTTATATTGCAGCCTGCCTATGCTGAATAAAGTTAAATAACTCAGTGTAACAATTTTTAAACTATGATAAACCTCTCTAAATTTTAATGTGGATTCTTCATGTTTTATTCTTGTATCTTAGATTGGAATATACTTTTTTACATTTTCATGACAAACTTATTCAAATAATGTAAAAGCAAGATACAACTTTAGCTGTTATTTATAAGCTTATAGTTCCAGAGAAGGTTTATACCAAAATAAAAACCTATTAATTCAGGTTTAACCTTGTGGAATCTTCTATTTAACATAAATGTTATTTTTTGTGAATAAAAATAATATTGATTTGAAAAACCAATAAGTATGAGAAGCCTGAACATTGTGGAAGCATTTTATAAAATAATGAATATAAGTGGAAGCTCTTCATTTAACTATGACACAAACTATTGATAGTCTAAAAAATTGGCAGATTAGAGAAGATTATAAGCAATAGAGATTCAGCCAAAGTAAAAAATAAGAACACAAAGAGTAGACCAATGAAGCACTCTAAGAGAGGAAAAAATTTAGAAAACTTTAGCAAAGAAAATATATGGCACGATTAGGTCCAGAAGACCTTATGTAAATGAGGTGGCACAAAGAGATGAATTCCTTACTGGTTGGTATTGATTTCTAGAATGTTAGACTCCTAATATTTCTAATAAAGTAAAAATTAAAGCTTTGCAAGTATGATATCGATATTTTTAGAGGTAATAAGATTGCTTGTATTAAAAAACCTGTATTAAAGAAAGCCAAACTTCAGAAAGTAAATTTCATTTTCACTGGATACTCGACGATATATCCAGTTTAACTATCTGTTGATTGCTTACACAACGAAGTAAAGCAGCATAAAATAATTCCTAAATATATATTAAATTCCCATTTCATTTCCAAAATATTCCGAGAATGCAGTGAAATGATATGGGAAAGTTTCTTCCTGAATTATCACAGAACATATTGTTTATGAGTGGAGTCATTATTTATACGGAAAATATTAGAGCTTAATTCAAACTCGACCTCAATATATAACCTAAAAATCCTACGATTATGCCCCTTTCTTCGGAATCATATTATTTGCTAGATATTCAATCATTTCAGACGAAAAACAACCAACTAAAACAGTTTATACCAGAATAGTTGAGCTTTACTTTGATAAGAATACTCGATTCTGCTTTCGCTACACCAAGGAAAAATTATTGCACTCAAACCAATTACCGTAGAACCCCATTTCATAAATTAATAACTTGCAGTAAACGTAATATTATAATTCAGCCGCTAAATTAACATATGCCATTCTGCGATACCCGCCCACCCGGTCTCCGCTTGAATGCTTTCGTGATTCATCAAATTCGGCGATCACAACCGAAACTTGACCAAAACAAATCTAAAACCTATTAGAAGAATATGTATAAATATATACATACATCAAAGAATGACAATCTCACTGCTATTTTTAAAAATTTCTTGTTATTTCTGGTCCAATCGATAATATCCATAATTAAACGAAAATGTCAAATAAACATCTTAGTATATACAAGAATACAGGGTCCGGTAAACTTGTGGTGTGGCACTATCGTAATCGAAAGCTCATGTGCATAACTAACCTTGCAGAAGTAAATATAATTGAATAATTTTTATCATTTTGAAATAAATTAAATTCGTTTTAATTTAAAAGATTTTAAACATGACCCAGTATTTCGTATTTTCTATTTACAGGACAATTTTGACCTCCATTTCTGCAGGAGTTGAGGTGGCTTGCATTGTTTTGTTCAATAATTTTCGTATATATCAGCCGATTACATTTATATCTGAAATCATAGATTTTACAAGCAGTTGGAAATCCATATGAGACTTTTCTGCTCATTAGATTATAAATAAGTTTATATTATTGGAAATTTTCAAGATGGGTATGACGTGGAAGTTTTCTTCCCGGCAAAACCAAATGCCTGCATGACTTTAAGATCATTTTCATTTTAAGTAATCGTGATATAAACTAGGCAGCAAATTCTACAAAATGTTTGAAATAACGGAAATGCAAAGTAAGTGTCTCAACTGTTTTCCTAGCCTTATCACATTTTTGATGTGAAATCGGTTAATTAAAATTCATAAGTTATCTTTGTATAAGTTGTTTACTGAAATGTAATGATATTACTTTTTTCCAGAAATTGGTGTAGGTTTAGCAGGATTTGGTGTTGGATTTTTACTTTTAGGAGTCTTACTTCTTTTTGATAAAGGTTTATTAGCCATTGGAAATGTAAGTACATATTCGTATGTTAGATTGCTGTTTATTTATTTAACAATGATTAATTTTATTATTTATGAAATTTAAAAAGATCATTATTCGTTTAATTCATATGTCCTTGACTGCATGATTTCAGATACTATTTATTGCCGGTCTTGCGTGTGTCATCGGTTTAGAGAGAACATTCAGGTTTTTCTTCCAGAAACACAAATTTAAAGGATCTGTGGCCTTTTTTGGTGGAATAGTTGTTGTTTTATGGGGTTGGCCATTTACTGGAATGATTATTGAAACCTATGGTTTTGTGTTGTTATTTAGGTAAGGTCGTTAATTCTTATACTGTTTTATTCATTAATTGACTTACGATTGACTTGGTTTGCATGCGTTTAAATTATCCCAACGAGAAATTTTTCTCAGGTGTATTAAATTAGTACATCTTAGAACTTGAAATTAGAAATGAAAGAACTTCTTCTTCGTAAAGAAAGAAATTTAGAAAAATTACTTTCATGGAACCAATTTTTAGAGATCACAATTATAGAGAATTTTCACCCTTTCTTCATTGTACAGTTGTTTCACTGTGACATATTGTAATCAATATATCTACATATTTCTTTGATATTGCTTTCTACAGTGGATTTTTTCCTGCTGCCATCAACTTCCTTCGGCGAGTTCCAGTTCTGGGGACTTTTTTGAATCTTCCAATTATTGGGGGGGTAAGATTTAAATTATAGAATTTTACTTACGGAATTAGATTTGTAGAATCTTCCAATTTGTAGAATACTCAACCTTGGGTTACCTTTTTCTACCTTACTCATTGTTTTGATTTTCTTGCACTATTTACAGCATTTATTTGCTAGAAGGTAACATAACTCTATTATATTTCTCATTTTCCTGATACAGAAAAGTATAAACTCATAAAACTTGAAAGCCAGTTCAAATCTATGATTATTTATGGAAAAGCCATGTATCAGCTAAAGAACTTGGTTATTCATGATATTATATTTTAATTATTTGCCTTAAATAACATCATAGGTGTATTAGTTCTTATTTTAATTCCTACTTGATATAAAGCGTAGGTAGCAGAATTATAATTATATATCATAACTATAAACCTCAAGTGTGTATATATTAGTAGAAGTCCTTTTATATTTTTGTTATGCCTAATAATTTACTTATGTAAAGAAGTCTACTTTTATATGATACCAAAAGTCAGAGTTCACAGTCCAGTTTATATTGGATTATTTCATCCAAGCAGTTTTAGAACATTTCATAATTGGAAAATTGTTTTCATTTAATTCTTTCAAAATCTTCATGATATGTTACATACCATATTTATTGAAACATATAAAACACTTCACCAAAAATTTATGGCTGGCATTCCATCTGCAGGTTCTATTCATGAACTACTTTGTGATTTCACTTAATTGAATAAATAGAAGATGCTCTTGTACCAAAGATTCACTTTTACCCTTTTTCTTGTTAAATAGGAGCTTGTTTTTACCTATCTTTTCACATTTTATATCTTTTATTCAAATTATGCCTCCTTTTTAAAAGTTACGTAAATACTGTAAGTATTTTTCACTTGAATTTTGTGCTATCTAGGACTTTGGATCTCCAATCCTATTATATTAAATTTAATTTCTCTTAGCTAAATTTCTTTCTGAAATGATGGTACTTGTTTTACACTAATGCATGTTAACAGCAATGAATACAGTTGTTGTTACATTAAGCCTTGCTATATTTTTAATTTTAGATTTACTCCTTAAATATATGAATTTCATACTAACTGGCTAGGTCATTTAGATTTATTATATGTGTCTGCGGGATTTCTGATTAAATTTCATTTTTTCTTTTACAGCTTGTTGATAGACTTGCTGGTGATTCTAACAGAACAATGGTTTGATTGCATTCTACTGAGCCAATAAGAGTGCAAACCTTTTTACCCTAGAAATAATTACGGTTCCTCATAATGAATGTTAATGTGGATGATAGTTTTTGCGGAACATCAGTGTTTCCATTGTGATTTGATGCCAACATGGAACTTACCATTTTCTCACCTGTGCTACAAATTCATCTCACAACATCTGCGTTTCTCATTCCTCAAAATGGTTTTTTTAAGAACATTTAATCATAAACATTGTCTATTTCTGCCATTGTGAATTAAATTTATTCTCTGGCACGGTGAAAGCATTGGTTCTTACCACTAACATGGTTCTCGTGTAAATGTTACACGAGACCATCAACTTCGGATTTTTCTAAAACCTGATCCTATCCACCAAGACATGATCTCTAAAATGTAACCTTAAAAGTGACTTCCTTGGCTAAAAATGTTATTTTTAAACTTGGAGTATTTGTGTGCTTTCCTAAACTTTGTTTAATATATATGACTTTTTGTATGCAGTGAACCATTATACTCTATGTGGAAGTTATCAATTACCTAAGTTATTAATTTTTAGAAAAAATTGTTTTTTATTTAACCCATTTTGTAAGGTATGTATGCTTGCAAGCAACATGCATATGCAAAATTAGAATTACATAAATACTTTTTAAAATTATAACAATTAAGACTATTAGTACTTCATATGGTCATAGGCATATAGGGTCTTTCAACTTGAGAAAATGCACAGCTTGGCGATGCATTTTGATGAATGAATTTATCTTCATTGAAGTTTATCTTATAAAAAGTGGCACTATGTTTTCAATTTATTGGTGCTTATCTATTGATATTTAAGAAAATGATAATTAACGAGTAGTGATTAATAATTAATGAAGTTTTGTTACCTATAGGGATAATTTTGCTATCTATAGGAATAAATAATATTTTTCCTTCATGTTTTATGGGCAGTATACAGTAAAGTCAAAAATAGTGGCTGTGATTGCATTCCTGGTTTGATTTTAAAAGTTGTCTGTTGATCTGAACTGCTGTGATTGGAGTTCCAAAACATTTCAGCTACAAAACATATGCATTTCATATAAAAATAATCATAACTGATAATATTGGTAAATGTTTATGGACTGAAGTATGTATAAGTTTTGATGTGGATGTGATTTTTTATTGTTACAATGATACTTAGTTTAGCTTATCTTCATTAATATAATTCTATAAAACATTAATTGCATGAAACTGAGAATTGCTGATCACTTGTATGCAAGGGTAATTCTTATGCAATTTTCTCGTTTTATCAAACACTTGCAGATATCCCAGAGAAATGATATATTATACAAAAGCATGTTAACATACAACATTGAAATCTGATTTATACAAAAGGTTACATTTGGATTCTATCCTAACATAGTACCCATTGTAAACTCTAACAACTTTTATGCATCTTGCTCATGAAGAAAGAACTTTTTCAGTGAAATATCCTCATGCTTTCCACCAAGTTGAAATTTAAAAATCTGATATTTTGATGGTGCTCAGGACTTGATATTCTGAGTAAATTGGTTGAGTTAGTCATTCTACCCAAAATCTCTTCAAGCCAAAGTATCTTCCTCATTATTGTGTTTTCTGAATGGTACTAGTATGATGGAAAAAATACTCTTTAATATGTTTTGTACTTTTATAATTTTAATAATTTGAGTCAGAGAGCATGCAGTAAAGCACAGGAGTAATGCTTTGCATTCATGAGGTACATGATTGATGGTAAGTATTACTCTCTGTACCTGTTGATGCAAGGAAAATCATTTTTTAAACCTTCCCAATTTATATTACTCTTTTATGTTAAGAAAAAGTTAAATTTATCTTAGTATATTAGCCATTCTGTAAATTCTATGGTTTTATGATTAGCATCAACTCAGCCCTAGTAAACTCAGATTGAGAATAGGCTTTTATAAAATTATTATCATTTCACAACATCTGGGAGAAAGGCAAGATAAAAATGTTATGTAAGTTACTTATGGAAGAGGAATAAAGGTAGTGAAACTTTATGTTGAAAATTTCTCCTGCTTAGTCATGAAATTAGAAAGAGTTTAATCTTCCAATAAGCTGAATTGCTAAATTTCTAAAAAATATTTTTTTGTTTATCCAGTCAATCGGCAAGAATACTCTCAATTTTGAGATTTTCCTGTGTATATCTCACTTCATCATTTGCTTTTATTTCACATCTTGGCTCATTATTTTCACTGAATCAAGATCTCTGACAATTATATTAATTTCCATTTTAATAGGCATCTAACAAGCAAATAATTTCATGATGCAGTTTGTGAATGGAAAGCATTCAGTTTTCAGCAGCTTATTATTAATTCAGTTCAATACTGTTTGAGAAATGGAGATCATGATGAAGAATTATTCATAAGTTTCAACTAGTGCAATAGCCAGAGCAAGAAAAGTATCAAACAGTTCTGAAAATCAGCGTGGTTTTGCCACCACAGGTATAGAAATTTTATAACTTTTTCATATATGAAATAATATTGATAATTACATCTTTATCTTCTTATATTATTGATGAATGAAAAAATCTAAAAGAATTCTCAATATGCATAAATTTAAACTAAGGTTCATGTGATTTAAAAGAAATTTTATATTTAACATAGAGAAAATGGACTTCTTTATCATTATTTTTACTTGTATATTATTTCAAAAATTATGGCACAATAAATTATACTTAAAAAACCAGATTTCTAGCTAAAAAGATAACAATGGAATGATCACTTGCTTTCCAAGCGAATTTCATCATTGAAAACATCAACATATATCAAGGAAAAATCTGGTTGTTTCTTCAATGAAAACTAAAGAAGTTCTCATCTTGCAGAATGAGCATTTTTTTATTAATGTTTTTCTAACTCTTTGAATAGTCTCCCAGAATTCAAAACAAAAAATGCAGTCTTATCTGATGAATCTCATGAACATAAAGTGAAATACCAAAAGCTTTCTTGCTGCACAATGGTTGAGGGATCTATCACTAAGAAAGTAGAGAAAAGAAAGTATTGGCTGTCATAGTAAATGTACATAACTTACCAACAAATATCTAAAGTAAAGGGCCAGCTCACTGATCATAAATGCCTTCTTGAAATAAATTTTAAAT
Source organism: Pachydiplax longipennis (assembly GCA_036926295.1). Classification (NCBI taxonomy): domain Eukaryota; kingdom Metazoa; phylum Arthropoda; class Insecta; order Odonata; family Libellulidae; genus Pachydiplax; species Pachydiplax longipennis. Next base: position 34,230,294 of record JAVFKF010000004.1, on the reverse strand, counting down.
TAAGCATGGCTACTTGTAAACAAAAATTTTATGCACATACATTTCTCTAAAGAAATGTATGTGCATAAAATATTTAAAATAAAAAAGCAATTTTAATTTATGTTAATTAATATAGTAGATAACACGTTCAGAAAAATACTTTTTAAAGTTCTCAGATATTATGTGAATAGTTTTGAGGGATTCCAAGCCTGAGAATCAACCCCTTGTTGTAGTGAGATATTTCATCTTCATATATAAACTTATAACCTTGCACAATTAATTATGCATGAATGAATAAATATCATAAATTCTCATCTTTCTAATCTTAATCTATGTTAAGCAATTATCTCTTTTAATTACTTTCTAAAATATATTTCACTGCAAACAGTCTTGTGGTAATATTTGTTTTGGGGTTGTTTTGCTTCTTTGTGAATTATGATATGTACTTGTGTTACTTGAGGTTATTCATTTGACCTTTCTCTAAATTTTGCAAGGTAATCATGCATGAAATCCATGATCTCCTAATGATTTAAAAACTTTTCTTGGTGACTTTAGTTTTGATGTTTGACTTGATTCATTTGCTTAAAGTTATTTCTGATTCACATTCCAGCTAAAGAAAGCACTGCATTATTTTTTTGGATACAATATGAACAGCAGAGAGAAAATCTCTCTCTTGCAGAAAGAAGGAAGGTTTATTTTACTTTCCTCAGTTTCTAGCTTCATACAAAAAAGGATTCTGTCTGTGACACACCTAAGGATAATTTTAGAGGGAAGAAAATTCTCTGATATCCAATGTGATATGTTTGGCCACTGTACAGTGTAAGGTGTGAGACTACATGAGGTTATGTTGTTTAATGTGTGACAGATGGCAACAATAAAGTCCATGTTATCTGCCAAGATCAAGATGCTGAAGTATGAGCCAAATCCACTAAATAGGAAGCTCTATCCTGAAGGTTTGCCTTATTATTGATGCAGAGGTGAGTTATATTACTGTAAGAAATGTAAGCATTTTGATGCCAGTAAGCTGCTTATGTTTGTCAGGCACTTCATGTATATTTTTTCATTTTTTTCCTCCATTTTCCCATTTGCTCATTTTTCCCCTCTTAAGAACAAGAAAGATTTGTTTCAATCAGCTGATCATGCTGCTATAAAACCGAAGGTTATAATCAGGCTCATCATGTTCATAGAAAATTTGTTATTACAGTCATGGTTGAAATGAATTTAGTCATTTCCATACAGTCAAATGTGTGATGAGTATTAGTTATGAATTAGTAAAACAAGATGGATTCATTAATTAACTTTCCATTTATTATCTAATAGATCTAGTGGTAAACATAACACAAGTTTCACTTTCTGGGGACTGCCTTTTAGAAGAATAACCCCAGTCAGTTTTTCATCCTCTCTCAATTTTTACGAGAGATTCCAATTAAGAAAAAAAGGAAATTCAAACAATTTAACAAGTAAGGATCAAATGACTGGATGTAAGTTACTTGTTAAATCTATGTATACACTGAAGAAGGCTAATAGACACATAATTAAATGAAAATAAGTTTTATAGCAAAAAGTCCTGATTTAACTCCGTTCACAATTTAATATGTTCTAACCTTTTGCTACCAAAATATGGTAACTATCTATCAATAATAATACTTTGGTAAGTGATAACTTGGAACAAGAGTAGAATCTAGTGATTTGGCCTTAACGTTGTGGTGGGTCTCCATTATGAAGAAAGATGTAATAGAAGGGTTCATTTAATCTTTCTTTATAATGGAACAGAAGTGTTAAATTTGATCCAGAAGATAATCATTTCTTCTCTATTTTATTCTAAAGCATGAAAATTATTTCTGTTAAATCAAAAGGGAATATGAATCATCAAAAAGATAGTTCATCAGTACATATTTTGTTCACCCCTGTTATTTTTGAAACAGAATTCCATAACTGTACTACATAAAACTTCACTAAATGAGAAATGTAAATGCTGAGATTAGTAATCATCAAATTTTTAATTATGTATTATATTTCATTTTGACACATTTCTAATTTTCATATTTCAGTACTTTCCGGTGGTTAGTGGATGCTCTAAGGACATCAATGAGTTAAAACAAGCAACTTAAAGTTACAAGCAGCAATTAGTGAAAGGTATGATTTTATATAGAATATTTTCCTAAAATTTTCATATTGAGATAAGGAGTGATTTGTGTGGAAGACTCATTCCAACTGCGACATATATAAATAAAACAATTTTTATTTAAGGAAAGGATTCTGAAATGTTTACAATGAAAGTTACTTTTCGTGATGATATAAATTTCCAGATGGGAATTTCTATCTATATTGTTTTGCCCAAGATGAGCATTGTAGTGGTAGAAAGAACTATATTCATTCAAAAATGTGATGAGCTCAAGGTATCCATAACAGGCATCCTCAGGAGACATACCTTAGTAGTCCCTTGCAAAATTTTTATTAATTTATTTTTATTATTGCCGGCATGTCAGATAAACTTTTTCCATCAAATGAATTAATTATAAAATTATGAATGATACTGCAATTAATATTATGAATGCAATATTATATGAATTAATAATGCTACAAATGTAATTATAAGAAAATTTCCGTAAAAATTTTCTAGATTATCTGGGAAAATGATTTAACAGATAAACAAAAAGTTAATTATGACTTTTTCTTAAATTTTCCATAGAAAGAATATAAAAAAGACAAATTGCAGCAACTTTTGGAAAAGAAGAAAGTCAATATGTCAGTTCTTTATTCTAAGAATTAAATACACATGTTGTCTCATAAGTATCACCAAAATATTTACCATGTCACATGGTAGTTTTAATTTAAAGAGTGATACACATAATTGTGATATAAGAAAATGTTGATCAGAAAAGCATTCATGCACAAAAATCAAAAGTAGAAAACTATTCAAGAATCTATAGCGTTAAATATCTGGTTCAAAGCAAAGATTGAAGTTACTGAGCAATTAAAGTTTTGACAGTCAGAAAATAAATTGAAAGTTTTGTGACAATAAGGAGGTGTACAATATACCTTCATGATATAATCCCCTTTTAAATGCCCTGAATGGAAACTGGATTGAATTCTGCCTTGGAAATATGAATGCAGAAAAATTCTCAATATAAATTAAATTAAATGATTTTCTTTTGTGATCAGATAATAGTGATGTTGAGGGAAATGTTGATCTAAACGATTGATGCTATTCCATTATAAAGTATCATAATATGAAATTAATTATTTGAAACAGACATTTTCGTATTCATTCTAATTCCATAAACCGAACTCACCGTAAGAATATCCTACAAAGCATGGAAAAGGCGGTTCCCTTTTTACTTTCTCAGAGGATAGTGTCAACAGATAACAGGAATTTACAGACATGCCGCGGAAGCATTTCCTCTGTTCTCCTGACGTGAAGCATTCCGGCGTAATCAATGACTAGCCCTACCCATGGCTGAAGCATGCAGATTAATCTCAATATTTACACGAACTCAACATAATTCATACTTTGAGTGGAGATGCTGGTGCGGCACCACTGACTGAATCTTACCTACGAATTCTGAGAAACGGAAAAATTAACCTCGGAATACCGGAAATGCGAACGACTCATTCCACGGATAATCGATGCGCTGAAACGGCAGTAGTTGCGCTTCTCTATTTTTGTGTATTGAATTCGATTCATTCGTAGAAAATAAAATTTAATAATTTAATAACTTTAAAAATTTAAATTTCGGCTTGTAAAAAATCATATCAATGGTAGGAAAGTCAGCATCACTGAATTTACTATAACTTGTGATTTAATGTTCTTTTTTATGTTACTTTATTTTCACACTGTCCTCTATATTCGAGGTGCACAAACTTTTTACTTGGGGGTCGGCGAGTCATAGTTGAGAGTATGAGAGTTTCAAGAAAATATTTTTTTTTTGGAAATTGCTTTAATTTCTCGAAGCATAATGAAAATCTGCTTAACCTTTCTATGAATTGTTTAATTGGATCGAATTAAGAGAAGGTTAGAAAAGTATGATGGGCCATAACATAATTTATAATATTCCTAATCGTTTAAACATAACTTACAAGTTTCGCGCAACAATCATCTTCACGGGCCAGATGAAAGAAGTCGGCGGTCCATAGGTTGTGCACCACTGCTAAAGAACAGACATTCTTGAACATAATACCCCTAGCGCCTACTATTCTTTTAAATTTTTAAGAAAACAGATTTTGAGAGTGAAAGATTTCAGTGAATCATAATTTTATTCGTGAGATTTTTGTACGAGAGTCGGAGACATTTGTTTCTATATATTTCTAATGTTTTTTTAATATCTACGAATCATTACAAATATGCCATACTGACATAAGAAAATCGTAAAATATTACATTTAATTCCAAGTTAAATTGTTTACGTTTAATATTACCCAGCCAAGTAATGTATTTTCTGATTTTTAAGACTATTTTAGCAAATAGAACATGTAATCCGTTAGAATTAATTTACGAGGTGCAGGGATAATTATTCCGCTAATTAAAGGATGTTAGCCAACAGCAGGCTTTAATTCGCAGAAAATTAACAATGAGTTCTTACCGGCGCAGCATAACTCACCGCTCGTTTTAAAGCTTAGACGGAGATCTTCTCGGTCACACTTTGATGAGCTCAGCTGAATGCGGCAATTTATCCTGCGTACCAGGCTGTCCTTCCCGCGAGACCGTGCCCTTCAAAAGAATGAGGGAGACAAACCCACTGCAAGCATCAGTTTTTCATTTTTTTCGACCCGTTCCTTTTCCTAAAGCAAATTAAATAGATAGGAAGAAGAGGAATTAGTTGTGTCAAAACTGGTTTTTCTTTGAGATCGAGTCTCGAGTAAGAGTTCGACTTTTCCTGCTTGGCATACGGAGAAAACGAAAGCTTTTCTCGCGAAGCTAAGAGGAAAGTTGTAACCCCACTCTTTCCTGAGAATGGAAAACGACCTAAAGAACTTTCCGGCGTATGTACCGTAAGATATATCTCGCACTAGCAAGAACCTTTTGACGACCAGACATGGCAGAACAGTTCTTAATTCTGGTGCCAAAATTTTCCCAGGGAACGATCGAAGGTTTCTATTTCGCAAGTACAACGTGATATAGATGCAATGAAAACGAGCGTAATTATCGTTGCCCTGGCTGAGATTCAAAATTACGAACTCTTGAGTGGTGATAGCGCCGTAGAGGGCCACATTCTTCAAGTCCCATTCTTCAACTTTTATCAGTTTAATGCAGAGGACCGATAAAGCTATTTGGAGCAGCGAAAGAAAACGGTTGGATAGGCTAGAGAAGAGATAGGGAACCTGCGTCCTTCAGACCACGTGCGGATTTATCTAGCGTTCAATGCAGCCTTTTTTCGCTTCTGTAAACAAATTCAGGCTTACATTATTTCTCAGCCTTATGTAACTCATGCGAAACTAAAATAGCTGATGCTCGAGTATCTACAAAAATTTTCCTACGGCCTACTTTTTTTTAAGATTTAGATTAGATTTAGATAACGGAATGTTTAAATATAGGTAAAACGATTTAATTTGCTGCCTTTAATTTGGTTTCAAACGCGACCTTGCAAAGGTTAACCACCCCCACCTTGTAAGGCGAAATAATTTTCCTCGATATTCCTTCTTTAATCAGCATGGATCTGATTGCAAAATATTACTCGCTCGCGATAAATGTTTATCTCCAATTTATAAATCAAGTACGGGTCTTGGGAAATATCTGTAAATTATCTTAAGACGATGTGCAAGTTTCAAAGGAGCGCTTAGATCATGCAATGGACGATAAAATGTAGTTTTCCAAAAGCTGCAACGAGCTATTTGAGACATCCTTGAATTTGAATAGGCTGAAAATGAATGCACTTGACTAATAAAATTGTACAGTTTTCGTCTGCTTTAAATAATTGCTGTTTGCCTTTTTAAGCCACGCCCAATCTGTATCACAATGGAAAAGAGAAGTTATGGCCTACTTATATCTGAGTCCGGCAATGCTAATGATCGAAAGCTGCTTTCAAGACATCAAAACATGGAGAAAAGGTTAACGCTTTGCGTAACTATACGGAAGCCGCAGACATGAAAAAAAGATCCTCTATTTGGCAGCAATGCGAGTTGACACCGTGCGTACGTGGTGACTCAACCTAATCAGCTCGAATGTAGAGGAAATATAAATTTGAATTTCCCCTCGAAAAAGAATTACTAAATTGCGGGCAAATTCAAGCTCATTTAATTCTTATTCACTTAATAGATTCACTTAGATATTTAATTCGCCGAGATAATATTCTTTTAGTATAATTTACTTACACAAGAAGATTTCAACATTCATCATTAATTCCTTTACGGAAATTTGTGCTACGTTTCTTTTCTAAAATTATCTCAGTAGAAAAAAACTCCATCTACCCGAATAATTCATATTTCGTGTCAATGAATGATATTTTAGCGAAAAAAAGAGTTCCCTTAAATTAAATCCTTGAATTTTCCAGGACAAATATTCTTAAATGAAGCTATTTTGATGAATTACCTAACTGTTGATTTTAATCAACACTATAAGGTATAAGAACATATGAAATCGTTATACTCCAAAATATCAGATTTTCCATTGTTTCAGAATAATCTAAAGATCTAAATACTATGTTAAATGCATGCTCATCCCTTTGAAAATTCAAGGCTTGATAAATTCCACTGGTTTTGGGAAAATGCAGAGATGTAAGAGAACTAAATGTCAAATGCCCCCGATAAAAAAGTGTCGACATCCTTTCCTGGTAATCTTGATTTTCTGTTGATTAGTGATAGATTAGATATGATTGAACGTTAGATTTGATAATATAAGATGAGGAGGATGATTCTGTGATTCACCAGAAACTTGAATGTAAGTTTTACCAAAGGTCATTTGTAACCGAGGGATAAGTATCTCACTTCTCTTATCAAATCGCTTGCTTGATAAGCTTGCGTAATTGAAATATTTGAAAACAAGGCTCATGTCCCTGTAATAAATATTTGACGTTTATCCAATTGTAACACCCCCTAGCGCACGCCGAAAGGTCCTCGAAAGGGTAAACGTGTACGATGTAGACATTGGAAACTGAGGGAAGTAAATGGGGCAACATTAAATGCAGATATACTCATTTAATTTACAGAACAATACGAAAATTAAAATTACATGAGTAAAGATAGTTATGATCTCGTGTTGTTGAAATTATGAAACAACCGTTGACAAGTGAACAATTTTATGGAAGACATCTAAAAGAGCTTATTCATAAACGGGTGAATATCAAGTTGGAACTTTTTGTTTAAAATCCACATAAATGAGAATAGCTTTGGTTAGATCGAAAACAATTATTTTTAAATGCATCTATTTCCCCGTGAAAATGCTAAGGAAAGGTTTTCAATGCATCCTTATTAATTTTGATCGAGTGAAAGTCACAGAGGTTTCTATAATGAATTGTAAATATTTCGTGGCATATATAAGCAATTTTTCTCAGGGATGCATTCATGGGAAGAATTTTAGCAATCTCTCATCCTCATTAAAAGTTGTACCATTAAAAATGATGAATAATGACCTCCGTTTACTTGTTTTGAATGTTGAAATGAGGGTGAATAATGTTGGTTTTGCGGTCAAATGAAAACATCTTAATGGAAGTAATGGAATGTAATTATTCTGTTCACCTACATTGAAATTTTAGCAGTTAAATTCTTCTCCTTGGAATGATTTCGATACTGAAGTTTGAATATACTAGGCGATACACCCTTTAAATGCGGCTGATTAGTGGTTAAATATGCTACTTTATAGTTTCCTCTTTGGTCTAATTGCTTCCTATTCGACCGAACGTTACATGTGACCTTCCGATGAAAACATACTCCCCACTCCTGCCCTAGTATATATAACACAGGAAGACTGTATGAATGTACTTTCTTGCTTCGTAAATAATAGAAGAGAGAGTGTTAGAAAGAATATTTCGGTTGTGATGGCAAAGCAGAGAATTATCGCGCTTATGTGTGTGAGCCAACGAATTCCCTTCCGGCCCGTAAAGAAGGGCTAACAATAAGCTTCTACCCAAAGCACGCGTACTGAGTGCGTACCTAACAATCATCCATTCAAAAACTTTCTCACGGTGCAAATGAATAACAAAAAAGAATGCGTGCTTGCACAAAAAAGAAGCGCGGACAATTTTAACCCACCTAGACGAACGTTTACTCCAACGATGCGTGTGAAATGATAAAAATAATTTGATAGCAGAGTCTCACGTGAGATTCTTGCGGTGCCACCCTACGAAAGTCGAAAAGTAAACATCGCAGAACAAAGAAATCTAGGGCACAACAATCCGTTGAATGTGGTAGAAGCTACCAATGTTTATCAGGTTAAAGTAAATGTTAGATATCGATTGTTTTCCGAAATACATGCATATATGATTCTATATCTAAGACAACATGCATTAAATAATAAAAAATATTGACAATTGTAAAACTAATGACCCCTAACAATCGTCCCCTTACCTTTGATTCTTTTTCGTCTACGTGAATCACCAGTGTAAATAGAATCAACTGTGACAATGCCGACAGAAAGTGCTACGGTAATCAGAGAATTTCAGGATAGGGTAAAAGACCGCATTTACCCCAATTGCTAGACGCCCTGCGGAGAGGTTAACGCCCCCGTTTTCTAGGTAATTTTAATCGATAATAAATGCAAAATTCTCCGTTGTGCGTGCATTGGTGAGGCGCCAGATATCAGACAAAGCGTGTGACCGAATTAGTTGCTATTTGTGTCCGTCGAAAGATGCCAAAAGGGAGGGTTAAAGCTGCGTCGTTCTCGGCTAGGGTTCTTCGGAGATCACCCCGTTAGCCCACTTGGATGATCCGCTCACATGAAAGAGTTGCCCCAACGAAATCGACTTTCGTGATGCAACTTGAATGGGATTTGGACTACGCGAAAAGGTCGGAATGGACCGAGGCATCTTCCAGACCCGTGGCCCAATAGTAATTTTAGTGGGTATCTACCAAATGGATTTATATTACTAAATTGTGTCCGCGTGCCAGCTTTTTCGAAACGGCTAAGGAAATATATAGGACGTTTTCAGGAATTAAGGAGATGGCGAAGCGGTCGCCCACGCTGGGTTTTCGGATGAAATGTCTACCCTTAATCATTTGTAGCAATATAACCAAGAAAATTATTTTTCGGTTATGACATTTCCTATCATAAAAAATAGGGAAACTCAAAAGTTTCACGACCAACGGTTCATTTGCTGATGAAAAACAATAATGCTAGTTTCTTCAATAGTTTTATAACTGTTACTTATTTTATTTAATATTTTTTTAAACGTTGGTAACTTAACTAACTGGTTGATTGTTATTTACTTACGTTAATTTATACTTATTAGAAAACAAACCAAATCCCATTATGGACTACAACGATATTAAGTTGATTATAGATATTAAACGTTTAAAATAAATAAGTGAATTCCAGGAAATATTTGTGCAGCATTATCTCCGATCTAACCAAATAAATTTTATTCCATACGAAAAGCGTAAAATATTCAAAACATAGATTTGAAATTGTATATCAACCAATAAAACAAATATGAGGAGCTGGAGTTAATTTGCTAAGTGAGGCTCGGCAGTCTATTTTCGGATAATTCAGTACAATATATTCTCTCTTTCACCGCCATTCATGTGTTTCCGAAGTAAAAATATCGGCTGCCAAAAATTAGCGAGACCTTGAGAATACCCCGCGTAAACATCAGATAAATGAATTCCAAATCGAACAAAAATTTTATTCATAAATTTAGAGTGAGAGAAGCTTTGACGTCTGAATTCAGGCTTTCGTAAAATGATTTGAGAGCAGCATATGAAGAATTTGCTTGAACAACGAGGAATGCTTGTGGGCCATTTAGCTTTCTCCTCGAGAAACAGTGCGTCCAAGAAGCATTACAATCTAATAATCTGACATTAGCATAAACATTTACGGGAGAGGCGTGAATTGAGGAAACCTATTTCAAAATGAAGAAGGTTGTCACAGCTGAGGTTACGAGAACTTTCATTTTGTCATCTAGGTCTCAGAAACGACGAGGCAGTACTTTTGCAAGCTGTAAAGAGATGTTAAGGTGTCAAGCTTAAATAGAATTTTCCGCGATGGAGGAATAAACAACGGCTATTACTTTTAAAGACCAAATATCCATTTATTTTTATAGCACATTAATCTACAGAAAATGCCAACGGCGCACTTTTAGCAACGATGATATTTTACATCAAAATCGAATCAATACCAGCTATCACATCTCCGATATGACGTTCTGTGAATATTCGCTCAAGTGCATAGGCGATGATAATCATACTACAGTAATCAACGCGGTTTATCCAATAAGATAACGGTGAATCACCTTATCCTTTCATTGAGTGATGGGAATATGGGGAAAGAGGCTTTAGTTGAATTTCTCAGAACAGAAAATATAATCTCTTTGGATCTGGGTAGGTTCAATTTCTCGTAATCGCCTTCGGATACACATTGTTATATCTTTTATCGGATAGCAGTAACTATTTAAGAAAGACAAGTAAAGTTCATTCTTGATTTAGTGCAGAGGTTTTTCAATGTTTCATTAGAAATAATTGTCTCGGGAAATCGGAAGGGATACCATCAAAAAGAAATTTTCACAAAGATTCTAAATCTTATCGTTGAATTTATTTTTCGATTTGAAATAACGAAAACTTTGATAGAATGCTTACATAACTGTTTTTCGTCAAATATAAGGAGCATATTTATTAAATATCTCAATCATCAAGTTTACGACATTTTTGATCACAAAATGAAAAATTAATAGTAAGAATAACATAGGTTACAATTCTATCTGATGGAAGAAACACGCGATGAAAATCCATGCCTATTAAGGTATTTTATTGACTGAAAGAAATGGGCTTTGTTCTTTGAAATTGCCTGTTATCTTACGGAAATTAATCCTCGACTTCTCGAGGCTCGAACTAGATTTACCTTTTGGCGTTGAATTATGATATATTGGACCAAAACCCGGTGATTTAAAAAAGTAGTGCTATTCCTTAAAATGATATATAACCTCCAGTATATTCATATCCATCCCATACCGACAATTGTAATATCGGAAAGTCTTTCAAATACCTCAGCTTTCACTGTCATATTTCTTTCATAGAAAGATACACCAGAGAAAGGCGGCGCTAGTTGGGACAAGGTTAAAAAAGATCAACTACTGCCACTCGCTCGCTGCAATAAGCAGTAATTTGGTCTCTTTTCAATGGTTGCACAAACTTTGCGAGCAAAATTAAGACTAATTTAACTGCAAAGTAATTTTCTTGTACCGAATATTTGAATGACTTCAAATTACACGGTAAAACCGGGTGATCAATATATATTTAATCTCACAACCCCGGAGCTAGTAATTTAGTAACGAAATTTTACAAGCATGTCGATTCGGAGTGTTACCTCAATACTTATTATCGAGGGCGTTTCTTTCATCTCGAGTTGCATCCTCATCCTCATTGCAAGATACCGAGTTCAAACTATGATGAGCAGACGAACCCAATTAAGAGATATCATTCCACGCCCAGACTGATAACAGCCCTGAAACTATTCTCTTCGCTCCAAGAAACTCAAACATCTATTCTGGCACACTGAAGATATATTGCCTATGATATTGGCGTAAAGCCACATCGATTACCGCATTCTGAGTTCTTATGCATCGACCTCAATACTCAAACCGTAGAATACCGTACAAGTCGGCACTCACTCTACTCTTAGGCAGTTACACGGCGTTCCACTTGCTGAAATTATCGATTACTCCCCCTGACCTTTCGGGTAATTAACATTGACTCATGGGTGATCATCCTCCTATAACCTTCCTTGAACTTATTAGAGTATTTGAATTTAGGTATTCGGTCTTGCAAGGTCGATATTCGGATCATGCGGGGAAAGGTCAACGCGATCCGTTCAAACGCGGTTTGCTCGTAAAGAATTCGTAAAAGAGTGACCCTCAAAAGACATAAAGCTTGAATAGATCATATTGGTTTCTGACAGCATTATTCAATTTTTATGTGGAATAACGAGAACGTTGCTGAAATAGAGTAATCCTCAGAACCAGTTCGTCACGTACTTATCGATAGCATGAATCCATATCGCAGTCTCAGCACGAACTTACTACGCAAGGTTGTCCAACATAAAACTCATTAATGCTTTAAGCCAGACTGTCAACCTTTCTGAAGTTTCATAGATAGATAAAACCCGCTGTCATAAAAATTTTATCGGTGAATTCAATAAGAGTAACTTACCTAATGAAACTGTCGAAAATTTTCTTGTTACGACCAAAAATTTATCTACACTCTAAATAATTTGGGTATATTTTTAACGACAAATGCAGATATTTGCTTATGTGAACATGTTTGCCGGTGCAAGTAATGTACAGCAAATATATGTAGAAGTAGTTCTGGGATAAAAACGAATTGCAAGTACATGATATAATAGCTCTTGCCGGCCCTCATGGTCGGTTCCTTAGGGTCTTCCGGTCAGAAGGCCAAACATCCCAGAAGTAGCTTATGGAGTTTAATTCGATAAATAGGATTCGTTTCATAGGAATTTCGAACATTACTCGGAACCGTGTATCGCTCGCTTAGAAGTTCTGGGTGAGATCCTCTGCCAAGCAAGAAACTTAAATTGGTTTGTAACAAGAAAGCGCATCTCGAGCTAATTTTGAGATTGATTTTCTTAGAAGTTCTCACAGTTCTATTGAATATGACCAAAGTTCACTGATCTTTGCCAAACTGGTCCTAATCGATAATAAAGTTTGGTACATTCTATACTTCTATATACCCTTCTATACTTTCTAAACAAAAAATCCAAAGGAAAACTTTTCACTTGAACGTTGACGATGATGCTTCATTCCATCAACTTCACTTTACTTAATCTCTTTTCGGTTGTTTATAATTATTACTTATAGTTTCTGTTTACACATACTTAATAATAATACTAATACATATTTAATTTCATTTTCAAATTTGATAAGGAGGATTTTGGGTATGAAGGTGGAAGATGAGCATGGTCGAATGAAGTATAGAAGTTGGTTTTTTATGCGAAAAAAGACAACGCGAAAACAATAAACCACGTTGTTCTAGGACCCGATATAACTCAAACCTTACAGATAACTTTCATAAACTAAAAGATAAAACTGTGCTACATCGGTTGTTGTGTAGCAGGTTTTTATCGTAAAAATCGGATAGATCTTCTTGTTAAATAGCAAAAACAAAACATGGGACGTAGAGTTATGAGGCATTATAAGTGGCTCGGACACAATTTACTGTTTGTTTAACTAATCCATTCTCTTCCGGTCTAATGGTATTTAGAGATACTTGACGTAGCATGCACATGAATCATTGGGTCTAAAATAAGAGCCGGGTCGTGTGCCGAATTTATCATCAGCAAAAAATCGCTAGATTCAGAATGTAAATAAAATGGAAAAATCTGAAATCGCTAAACTGACATGCATTTGTCATTGTCTGATCTTGGATCTCGAGTCTTGGATGATATATCTATTGTAAAATGAGTGTTGCATGAATGAAGTTCGTTACACAAAAAGTACAGCTCTAGAGCGCTTTGTAAGTCTCTACCTATCGAAGTGGAAAATGGGAAAATAATTCCTCATTTTTCTATCATAATAATATAAATAATTTTTTTAGGTCGAGATTGAAACTAATAAATATCTTCTAACATCTTAACCGGGGGTGAGGAACGTTTTTTCAATTTGTAAGACACGTTTTGCATTCGGTCTCATAATATACTCCTTCAGTCGCATAGGAAACCATCAGATACATTCAATTTAACATCGAAATTTTACATGAGAACACGAATTCATTCCCGATGTAAAGCGAAAAGGAATGTTTTCCACGATATTTTTCATTTGGTTTCATCATCAAGATTAAGGTTTTATGAAGAAAATAAAATTAATTGAAGAGGAATATTTGTTTCAGGAAATCACTCAAAGGCCGGAATGAAAACCAGAAAAGGCCACATTTGGCCTAAATGCCGCAGGTATCCCTCCTACAACTTAATACTTTGTTATATGAAATTTAAAAAGACATAACTTGAAAAAATGGAACACTAGAAAACTATTTTGTGGGTTTAAAAACATAAGTTTGCTGTTTGGAAAAATCAGCGTAGCGGGAAAACATCCGCAAAACGGCGGGTGCGAAAAACCTGCGAAAACAACAGATAGTCAAGTAACTTTTAAGGAGAAAGCAGGTTAAGACAGATATGAAAGAAAATAAAAACAGTGGAGATACACTTTCACATGGAAAATACAAAAAGAATTCTGTTTGCGTAAAACATTAACGGAAAACGGAACATTATGAAATTCAAATATTTAGGTTTCCAGGTATTTCCCGAAACGGATATTCAAGGCCAATGGTAGCGGAGTCGAGGTAAATGACCTAAAATCCTCTTTGAGAACACTGCGGCAACATCCATCATATAAAATAACGAACCACCTACATTATGGCATCTTGGCCATGAGAGATCGCTTACGCAACTCTATTCTTGTCGCGGTATCCTCGGTAGCTCCAGCATCCAAAATCAGCGCAGTGCCATACTGAGGAAATTATGTCAATCGTTCTAGTGTTTCCTCAACCAATTTAAGACTCGTATGGAATCGGCCGATAGGTATCAGATGGTTATACATGATTCGCAATATGTGGGGATGAACGAAAAATTTAGTTTTCATCGCACGCCTAGGGACCGTCGTCCGCAAATTTTAACTATCCACCTGGTCAAATTCTTAAATCGTTAAACAGGAAGGAGATATGGATTTTAGAAAATGGAAAATTCTTCTCCACACTCTAATTAATTAGATACAGATATAGCATCTCAAATTATATTTAAAATCAGACAATGAAATCTGCTTTACAGAGTGGTAATGTTCAAAGTCGTAGTTCTTATGGATTTCTTGCGTGCGATAAATGCTTCAAGATCCGTTTCCAACTATTTTCTGAAGTTTTTTACATTACCGAATCAATTTTCACCACTCACCAGTGTATTGAGAGAGAAATAAGGAGTTGACGACATACAGGCTATAAAGATAACATAGTGAATTTTACTCGAAATAATGAGTGGAAATTCCAAAAATTCTTTCCCTCACTTCATTTAATTCTCAATCAACCAGTAGCGAATTCGTTCAGAAGTTTCAGTTATATGATCCACATTTAAAAGCGTGAAAGAGACTTTAATATGTTCTGCTGAGTTTTAAGCGATAAGCTATCTATTTTAATCTTCTCCGATGAACGCATGATGGTTCTTCCTTATACAATTTCCTGATCAAAATCTTTCGTTTGCGTAAGACCTCTTTAGATAATACCCAGAGTATTTTTCCCGGAAACGTTGTCAGCTCTTTCTTATGATGGCTTCTAAACACGGTACTGCATGCGACCATGTTCATAAATTACCTTTTATCACCATACTTCGCTCCATTTTCCACCTCCTCTCTCTATATATCTTCCTATTTCTGTTTCCCGATTATGAGTGACAAGTAAGATATTAAATTAATTTCGTATCAGATCCCTCTGAATGTCTTCATCGAGCACTATCGGATGCAATGACAGGCGCAAGAGGATTGACTTATTGAAAATGGAAAAGCTGTCGATGAAATTTAAATTTCAAATTCACTTGAAATAGCTTTTCTAAGAATTCTGGTGCTCGTAGCTAAGGAACTTTCGAACTTCTCCAATGCAAAAATGGAGATAAAGAAGCCATTTTTTTGTTGGGCTTAGCCTTGCGTCGTCTGGTACCTGCAGTGGTTTCGTTCTGATTAAGTTAAGGTCATTTCACTACTTAATAAGAAATCGAATGCAATTCTCAATACTCGAGAAATGAGAAATACTCTATCGCTCGATCAATTTGTTCTTTATTGCTGTAACGAACAATACAGGTTCGAGGCGTACGCAATGGTCATTGGTGGCTGGACGTAGATATACCCTATCCCTGTCCCAATTAATCTATCTATCTATCAACAGTTTTGATAATGATACCGGAACAATTCAAACAGGACTTTAAAAAAACTGTCGAAAATTCTGCTTTATTCTAGAGATCGTTTGTTTGAAATTCCTGTTACCATACTTGGACGAGTGGGATGTCTCTGTCTTCCTCATAGCTGTGAAAAAATCAAATCTGTGAATGACACAAGAAAAGTATGAGTGATTCTTCGTAATGGCATTTATTTTGTTCACTACTTATTAAATACTATAGAAAGTGTTATCACCGAGTGTTGTGGGTCATTGTGCTACACCAACGTGGACTTGCTCCATTTCTAACATTCTGGCTCAGCGAGGAAATCAAGGGCAAAATACCTCACTCCTCAACTCGCCTAATCACCTCAGGTTGCTTTTAGTCAATGATAGAGGGGATGAGGACAAAACAAGCCTTTGACTGTACAGATAGACGATAAATTTATTTATTATGATGTTCCCCTAATTGAAGGGCAAGACCTCTAGGTAAATCTTGGGTTATCAAGCAATCAAAAAAATTATCTGTAGTTTCAGAATTTATAATTTGACACAAGTAATAAAATGACAACTATTAAATTCTTAACAGCGAAATAAAATCTTGCCCACACTCGTGGAAATGTTTGGACCAGCTTCGGTTGCGAGACCATAATGTCCTCCGAGGTCTCACCAAGACAGTGACAGAGAAATCGCGTAATGTAAATGGATACTTATGTATATCAATCGATGTAAGAATAGGATCTAGAACACGCATAGCGTTTAAATTAAATGAGTACAATTGAGAGAAAAATAGCCAGAAAATAATAGAAAGCAATAGTTTAAATAGAATTGTAACTATTTTAATGCGCTAATTAGTTAACTTTGAATATCAGCCCTATTCATCTAACACAATTAAATGGTTGAATGAAATGGCTTTCCACGAAATACGGCCAAAAACGTTTGATTACACAATTATTAGTGAGTAATGTAATGCAATGGATTATTAGGTAAATCACCGAACGAACTCCTGGCAAACTTTCATCCTGAGTAATAATTACTTTCCTCAGTTGGCAATAAAACACGGACGAAACATTAAATAATACGCCGGTAAAACGAATGCCACTCTTGTAACGTATTCTTCATGTACGATATCTCATGTTTAAAGATTTGTTTGCATTACATCATCTTGCTTGAGCCGATTGGTGAGCAAAACACAGCTGACCTCGAGGTTAAAATATGGTTACGCCGGACAAGAATTCTTATCGCGACTCCTACTATCTCAAAATAAAAAGCACAAAACTGCGCAATGTGAAAATTTCTCATTTAAGAGATTTCAGTTCTTGTTAAATGCCAATCGAATTACTTAGAAAATGTAATGATAAATTTAAAAATATATGACTTTTGATATCTATATGCTTTGCAATAATATAACATACGACGGTGACTGTATGCGTGAGATACTGACAGTTTTTATTCTATTGGAGAATCGGAAAAATATGGTAAGATCTCGTAGATCTGAATATTTCGAGTGTTTCTCATTATTTTTTCCCAAAATTCTTATCCAAAAGCGGCTTTTGAAGTGAAGAATATCTATTCATATATCCAACATTTAGCTCCTCAATAATTAGTTCTAAAAAAGTGTAATTTTAAAATGTATAACTATCCTGTTAGTGTGTAAAACAGGGACCATTCAGCATTTTCTTGTAAAAATTAAATGAGAATCAATAAAACTGTTGAGATATTTCCTGGTGTGACGATGATTAAACGATGACGCACCAATCCGCATGATAAGAAATAAAATAAACCTACTTCCATACATAACTCTGTCCTTCACTTAACCCAATTCATAGCTGGGTATTCGATATCAAATACCTACCTTCATGGAAATCAGGCAATCTTCGGAAATGTTTACTAAAGGATATATGTTTTGAAATTGCCATGCCATTGTTTGATATCTCTCCGATCTTCAAATATAGATCGAGACCTATTTCTATCTTACCTCTTTTTCTTTACCATTTCATCAAATTTCACCACTTCAGCTAGAATTCTAAAAAGATTCGATTCTTTTTAGCCATTTTCTGTGCACTTGATATCTGTAAATAAGCCCCCATACTTTTTTCAGTTTTATACAATAGGAGAAAAGTTTCCAAGTTAGCCAGGTGGACTTTTGATAGAGAACAATACTACTTATTCCACAATACTATTATACTGCCTTGAATATCTATGCATAAGAATAATGTCATAAAAAACCCATTGTACCTACTTATCGGGAATGATAAACACTGATAGCTGCGAGTACAAAGTTGAGATTTCTCTCTTTTATGCGACGTTCATTGGTAGATAAGTCACAAGTCCATTCATTTATGCAACATGAACATACGCCTCCTATCCTAGCATGCGCGCATCTGGTAATAACATTGGAATGCACGCATCTTCGTCAGCTATGTTCGAAAAGGAAAGTATTGCGAAACAGACCCAGTTCTCCGTGACAGAGGAACTGTACAGACTCCTGTTAACGGTGATCCAGTTCGTGGCAGTTCCACTCGATTAATGTTAATTGATCCATCAATGAAATGCTTTGCTTGCACGCGATATTTGCTTTCAAAATCATTCCCAACTTAGCCGAACTTTTGAGCGTAGGCCAAAGAACTTATGAGCTGGACGCAAGACTCGAATCTTTCAGAGGCAGGTACTCAAAAGGGATGCACATGTTTCAAGAGTGTTACGAAGCTTCAGTTGGGTAATGTATGGATGCATCGAGAATTGGTGTATCACCGTATCTTGCGGATTAGGCGCGGAACAGAAATTATAACGATAGAGAACAAATATTCCAAGATAGTCGTCCCCAAAACTTTTTCTAGGCTTTGACCTTCGCTCCATTAATTCATCGCCATCGCCTACATATGGCTGCTGTCTACTTTAGGAGCTGCTCTACATAGTCAAACGGGGAGAAGTTCCATCGCGTAGCGTGAAAATATTTGTGATGAGAGCAGTCTTTTAGTGGCGTTTAATGAATTTTATCTCGATAAAATGCCACTTGTAAATTTTGCGATCTGTAGCCTATTTCTTTGGATCAGTAGCATCTTGTAGGCATGATTAAGAGGCACGAAATTTTTTGATAATTATCCTCAATCAAAATTTACTTTTTGGGACATGAAAAATTTTTGGGATAATTCAAATTAAATAATAAATGAACGCTTTTTTCCGCGTTTATCAGATAAGGAATTTAACTGTGAGGAAATAGGCCTTAAAATTCCCTCTTAAATATAGAAATAGGCAAGCGCCTCTTAGCCCCGTTTGAATACGCTACAGCTTGGAGTGCTGATAATATGAACCCATTCTGAGCTGAAGAATAACTTGCAACCAGCACAATATGTGAAATGAAACATTTTAAATGAAATACGAAATTTTCATACACTTCTTTCCAATTACTGACTGTGAGAATTATTCCACGCCTTTCCATTGAATTTAAGCCTTTATGATGGATTGCACAAATATAACTAATTATGTAATAACGCAGATAGCGTAATTAAGGGCTTTTGGGCTTCCATAAATGTGTCAAGTCAGCGAATCTGCCTTTTTCCAACTTATTTTCCGAAAATTTCTATCTGTGCATTTTGAACACTTCTCCATCGCTATGATCAAGTTTCATTCATTGCAACATTAAATAAAAAGGGGTGTGATAATTAGCGTCATAATGTGATCAATATTCACGGATACTGAATGCAATGAACACTTTCCTCAAAATGAACCAAAAAGGGAAATAAAACATCCTTTATAATCTACAAATTTTGCACATGTAATGCAGGGAGAAAAGCGCTCGTGGGATAACCTTTATTCACCGAGTACGACTTTTCGATCGTAAAACTGCATGGGGAATGCAAGCTTTTCCTTTTAACCAAGCAATTGAAAGACTTCGAACCGCTCGCGCGAGGCGCTTTTACCGATCGGCGGAAATAAACCTTCCTTTACGACGGCATTGCGAAACTTGGCCTATATTTCTCTAGCTTCACGCAACGACAAAAGCCGAGCGAAATAATCACTCCGAAGTGAATCGCTCCTCTCACGAATACGCGCCGTATGCTCTACCACCATATCTAATGCAAACATCGAAAAATTTACACCTCCATGATCTTTCGCAGACGTAACTCCTTAGCCCCTTCTGACATCAACCATGTGACCCTCTTCGTCAACAAGTTCGGACGTCACTAGGCCGCGAGGAAAATTTCCGAGACTCCAATCTGGCAGCATAGCATCGGCGGGGAAGTTTCTAATTGCGCATGTGAAGCACTAGCCAAAACCCCGACCCAATGTGCGAAGAAAGTCAAAGCATCACCGCGCTCTCGGTCACGGTAAAGGGTATGCACTGTTCTCGATTTCATCGAAATAATGCCCACGAGGCAATTAAGCGCGGTCGGGCAGTCATGTAAATAGTTTATTTTGACGGCGATTGGTTCGTATTAATCACAGGGAACCTGCATAGAGTTTGTGCAAGCTACGAAAATTTACAATCCTTTCCATCGTTGCCGCAGCGAAAGATTATGCCGTTCAGCAGGACGATCTATTAGTTTCCCATAACGATTACGTGGCTAGTCTTATCAGCTAGATGACGAAATTGAGGGTTTTAATCTATCGTTCACCATAGCCACCGAAAGCAAATAAAATTCTCTATACACCACTCCGAATCAAATGTGCCCTCTTCTGCTGGTCCATGACTAGCAAACTTCTACATCTTGAAACTATTAATTTATATCTGCTATAATAACTTAATCGGGAAGTAAACGAACTTACCTGATTAAATTTCCAAGCACGTAGTAATAAACACTTAACACGAACGAAATCCTGCGGTAGTATTCAATATCGTGTGTTAATTAAAACTAGAACCATCAGACAAACCTGCTTACATTATAGCAATATAATACCAAACAGTTTGCTCTGTTATAAAATTAATTTCGCTGCCAAGTACAAAGTATCATTCCACTTTCATATCTACGGTATCGTTCGTATGACAGCAAATGATCTGCACCAATAGAGCTCAAGGACGCAGCAGGGGTATTATAAGATATACTAGTCCTGAAATCGCCCTTCAAAGATTTACTAGTCAAATTTTTTGTGCTCAGAAATAGACTTAAAACCTTAAGAGATATAAAACCAATCGAATAAAATTAGATCAAACGCGAGCCTACACCATCGACCTTTATTCGAAGCTTTATCATGTTGCAGCGCTTGTGATCGAGCTATCTGCAAGATGAAAAGACGTAACGATCCCCAGTTCGACTCGTAAGAAATGGGTCAGTGACCCAGCATACTGCGGTTAACCTGGGCTGTTATCAAATTGTCCCAGTACCACTTCGCGCTCTAGTGAAGTTATCAGTTTTATAATATTTTATCCACAAAAATATTACCCATCCACCACCGAGTTATCAACTCTTTAGATTTCGTAAAACCGGCGAAATTTGCAACAAGATGTCATTCAGCCAAGTTGCTAACCCATAAATACTCTAACACGCGTCCAATTACGGTAGACAATTAGTTTCAATTTTCATTACCTCCGCTAATAGTACACTAACTGGCAGCCCGCAACATTTCTTTCCCGCATCACGATCCTGAGCAAATCCTCGAGCTATCTGGGCAGCCGTTCAAGAAAAATGAATACATCCCCACGATATATAGGTCACAACAAACAACCCGGTCATCCAATAACAGCGAGACTAGGAAAATCCATAATTGCGACACCGATTATTACGTAAATTAACCAAACAATGCGAGTGCATTGATCGGAAAATAGCACTCGATAGGGAAATGATACAAAGGTTTGAGAAACAAACAAACAGCAATTGGTCTTTCTATTTTTATTGTCTTCGAAGACTTGACAGCAATATATATATACATATACATTATTTAACTCCTACCTTTTTATACGACAACGCTCCCAAACGGAGATGGAATTTTTCGTTACTGAAGAGGTGGATGCGGGAGTGTGGAGGTAGGCAGACGGAGGCCAAACTTTTTTAAACTTGATTTCGGAAGAATCGCAGGGCCTGCTGCAACTCGAGAGGCCGTCGTTCTGGAATCCTCAGGGGGAACGACGAGGTAGATGGAGTTAGGGAGAAAGGACTACGGGTAAGGTTATTGCAGGTGTGGAGGAGGGAGGCGGTACTAACATTGTAACCGTTCTTTCTCCACCATCACCGGCGGAACCCCCCTCCCTCTCCCGGACCCCCACAAATACTATTAGAATGCGCTGACAGGCGAGCGGTGGCGTAGCTGACAAACCTCACACTAATTTTCCACTTCTCACACTCATTCAGTCCTGGAACGGTGGTTAAACCAAGAAGGTTGATGACGAAACAACCGCTAGGAAAAAAAGAAAATACCAAGAAGCGCTTGCCGGACAAATCGCTGGGAGCCAAATTATATTGTGTGCACAAGCCCCGCCCGCTCCTAAAAACGCATTTATCAAAGTAGCGAACTACACGCCAACCGCCTCTTCCCTCCACACCCTTTTTCCACATGATCAATGCACTCCCTTTGATTTTTCAGTCCTCCTCGGCCCGCCTGTGTTTTCAAACTGGTGCTGAGACTTCTCGGCTAGGTGTTCGGCAGGGTGCTAGGTAATATCGAAGGGCGGGTCGGGTGAGGTTGCGGAAGGCTCTCTAGAAAATAAAAGCCTTGATCTCGTCGTAGAGTACGAGCACAAGGGCACCACCGGTTCCTCGGAGGACGTTGGAGAATGCTCCCTTGAAGAAAGCGCCGCCACCTTCTGTTCTGTAGATCTTGCCCCAGCAGTCGACGGTGCTCTTGTACATGACTTCGCCCTTTGATCGTCCGGACTGCATCATCATCCTCCTCCTGACAGTGTCGAATGGGTAGGAGACGATACCGGCAACAGTGGTAACGGTCTGAAAATTAACCCAAAATCAGCAAGTTTCCACTAGAAATGCTGTTATGTCAGCCCCTAACTTGCCCCATCGAGACAAATGGATAAAATATGTACAAAACTCGAAAAGCAAACAGCTATGACCATCAATTTATGTGCAATGAATCCCTGAGAACTAATTATGCCATGACAGTAAACTAATCAAATGGATTCCAATTTTGATAAGTACAGGAATAAAAATTTTCTTTGATGTAAGAACTAGAGATCCTATTTCAAAGCTATAAAAATTACTATGTTAATGCCAAATATTTTCCAATGTATATGAAAAATTTGTAAAGGGGTTATAGCAAATCTGCTCACTAAAACTGAAATGCGTTATCGTTGAACATAATCAGTTGGTGTCAAATAGGAAGGATATCCAATTCTCAAATTCAAAGTGGGAGTAATAAAATATTTGGCTGCAAACGATAAGCAATCTTTTAAAATACAGATGATTTCAAAGGTAATACAAATATTTATGAATGTCTATTGACCAAATTCCTACGAGTTATGCAGTTACGAAGGACTGTTATGCATGCTTGAAAACTAAAATGAATCTTATGTTGAACTATACTGTATACTATAATGCTGAGGCTACAATTTTTTCATTTAAGGAAGTCTTCAAGAAGTAAATTCTTAACTTCATGAATAAACTCACAACAGTCCAAAAAGGTGTCAAAAGATATCTACTAGCCCCTCATGATGATTTTAATGCTTTCGATGTAAGAGGTGATCACCTGAACAAATTAAATTTTTGACAATGATCAAAATGCAACAGTAATGCTTATCCATGATGAGGGTGGCTGCACTTCGAATTAACAAAATATACATCAGCAATTATGTCACTTCCAGTGCCTCTCAGACACCTGTTGACAGATGCACCATTATCTCTACTGCTAAACAATAAGAAACATGAACATATATTTAAAATTAGCAAAATTGCATTTATGTATCTTGCTTTCCATGATTTCTTCTGAATCAAAAGATGAATATGCTATGCAATTCAAATTTAGATTGAGAACTTCAAGTAGATTCAAGATTTAACAATGATCCATATTACTGCTACACTTACTACAAAAACTTGTTATGCTTGAAAAACTAATTAAAATTTATCAAATTTTTTAACTTCTCGATACGAAATAGACTTGTAAAATGTATCATCAATTCACTTCTACAATTATATTGCTACTTAGTCTACCACAGACTTAAAATACAACAGACCTGTGCAATAGCCCAGGAAACAAGGAATGGAGTGGTCTTGGGGTTGGGCAGCATTCCCTTGGCAGTGTCGAAGAAGCCGAAGTAGGCAGCACGGTAGATGATGATACCCTGGACGGACACTCCAAAGCCACGGTATAAACCAATCAGGCCATCAGTCTTGAAGATCTTGGTCAAGCAGTTGCCCAATCCAGTGAATTCACGTTCTCCTCCAGATTTACCGATATCGGCAGCCAACCTAATGGTTAAAATCCAGTAAGTCTTCCGAGATAGGATGAGCCACGCAACACCATGGCGAACATTTTTTTTATCTTGACAATGCGAATGACAGCAGTAAAAAACAAAAAAGCTAATTTTTCAGTCTATCGATTTTTGATAAAATTTTCACAAATAAACAGGTAAATGTATGAACTGAGATCTTTCAAACAAATTGAAGTTAACAGGTCATGATAGTTCAAATTGGTTAAGGGATAGGTAACAATTGCAACAAATCAAAAGTATTTCCGCTATTTGGGCAAAAAATACCTTGTTCGGGCGAAGTCGAGGGGGTAGACGAAGCAGAGGGAAGTTGCACCAGCAGCACCACCAGATGCAAGATTTCCCATGAAATAACGCCAGAATTGGGTGTTCTTGTCTACACCTCCAAGGAAGACCTGCTTGTACTTGTCCTTGAAAGCGAAGTTCAGTGCCTGAGTGGGGAAATATCTGATAACGTTGGCCAAGTTACCTCTCCAGAAGCTGAAAAAACCCTGTTCCTTTGGGATACGGATGAAACAATCGACCATACCTGAAAGAAATAGGCTTCGTGAGCATAATGTAACGAAAAAAATCATTTATCGCCACGTCAAATCAATTAATACAACTTAATTTGAATATTGATATAATACATTTATCTAAATAACTTCGTCTGACTCCGCAACTTTGGTAATACTAAGTTATGCCGCTCTGACTCCACGTTACGACTTTAGCAGAATGACATTTGGTTGAATGTTCAAAGGGATTAGTTCGGGCAACCACGTTTTCGGGTAAATACTAATCGATGGCCTACTTACGCGGAATAATTCATTCGTCGCCTTCGGATTTATAAAAAAATTAACCAAGAAGAAATTTTACGTGGATTGATCCAAAATATTCATTACAAAGTAAACCGGCATTAACCTAGCACAGGTAATTAACGTTTAACACAATCCACGTATGAATGAATCGCTTGCACTACCTAATTAAGTTACCGGGTTCAATGCATCACTTCTATAATACAATGAATAAAAAGTACGTTAATTTATCACATTTTCATGAAGAGCATAGAGAAACAAAGATAAAATTAATCTTTACGACGTCTTAATATTTAATGAGGTATAAGAAATGATTCTTCATGGTATATAGGGACTCAAATCCTTATATATGTTCAAAGAAATAAAGAAAAGTTATTTTAAGAGTAAATTGGTCACACTCGTACGGAACACCCGTTATAATTCTAAATTGCCGAGCAAATATAAAAATCCGAAATCCAACATGGCTGCGCCGGCGCTAGCCACCTCGAAAAACCTTGACCGATTAGGACTGCACCATAGTAACTCAATTTCTAATGTCACATTATCGGAAATATTACTTACCCTTATACTGATTTTCCTTGGAAATTTGTTTGGAGGCATGTTGCACCTGAAGTAGCAGCTTAACGCGCTCAATTGGAGCTACAGCGGTTTTGGAGATGGCGGCTGCTATACCACCGGCGACGAAATCCTTCATAAAGGCAACGGGGTCCGTAAGCGACGACATTTTCGGTTGTGTGATTTAACTTAACGATTCAAACGAGAAGTTGGAAAAACTGGAGCACTTATTTCCCCGGATATAGGCACTGTCTCTCGCACCCGGCGTAGAGACGTCTGCTTCGTCTGAAGGGATCACAGCGAAAGGAGGAAGATTTCTATGGACGGGTGGTGTTCGAAGCTTCCAGCGCGTGACGTGGTACGGTATCGACGAATGCGGAGAGCCCTTCCCCTCCGTTGCCCTCCTACTCGCTCCCTCCAACCGTGGCCCCATTCCAACGCCTTGCAACGTCCCGTGAGTTTCCCCATCCCTGCCTTGGCAGGACTTTCCCCCTCGACTGTCTGCCAATTACGTCACTTCCCTTTGCAAAAGACCGCAAACATCATATTAATACGAATATCTTCTGAATTTCATAAACCTTTATTATAATGTGTTAAGAAAATCTGGTATCCCAGCGATCTTCGTTGTGCATTTTTACCCTTACAGCCGAGAGTGTCTCGTTCATTTTATCACCAATTTTGTTTTACAGGAATATCTTGCTTCTTGATTTCAGTTCATCCACATGGCTGAATATTCCTCTCATTTCAATGGTCCTACCTTTTTGTAAATTTTCTTCCTCTTTAGGAAGTTCAAACTGCCATTCACCATTTTCTATTGTTGTTCATTTTGAACTTTACATGTTGAAAATACTGCCATGAAAAGAGTATTTTAATTGATCAGAAAGCTAGTTTAATTTAGCCTTTGTAATTAAGAAATGAACAATTCATTGAACTGTCTGAAAGTAGGTTAGTCGGCTCTATTTAATTTTAGCAATCCATTTCCATCATTACCCACGTATCCCACTGTTTGTGTTGTAAGACTTCATGCCGGCTCAAAATCGGTTTTAAAATGCATCACAATTGCATTGTGCTGGAGCACGGACTGATATTACGAGATTTATTGGTGCCTGTGTGTTTTAGCATAGCAATAGTTATGCTTTTGAATCAGCTAGTCTTTCCCGGTGTTCTAGTAGGGTAGATCAGTAATTTCAAACTCGTAACGCCTATTCATTTGTAAATGGCATACTTCGATTTGAACATAGAATATGTAGGTAATGTATATCATGTATATTTTAAGGTATTACTGGTAATCTTCAAGCATTCTTAACTTCATCTCTTTGTATCATTACGCGGATGTGCTAATGATGCACGTGTCTACAAAAACTACTATAACAATTATTTTAACCTGCATTGTTGCATAACTTTGACTATATATCAGAGGAATATTTTCGTCACTGATCTAGTAAAGATTGTCACTGTAATCGTCAATAATAGCTAGATTTGTTTCGGTTAACAGAAAAATGGTTTTCAGAAAATTCGCCAAGTGATCGGCTACATCCATAATTTTTAATTTCGGCCACTTCGATTTCATCATGATATTATAAATTCCTGTGCATTTCAGCTTGCTCTCTCTATTAAAACTCGAATATCTTTTTTGTCAGATGTTCTTAGTATTTAAATTGAAAAATTTAACCTAGTGTTTTCCAATAACCCATTGATGAATAGCTTGTTTTGTTCCACTAATTGCAAATTTGTGTAATTTAGAAATAAATATTGGTAGTGGCATTGTTTCATTGAATGTTTAATGTGAATCATGAAAGGGCAAAGAAAGTATCATTCGATTTCATAAAATAACTGCAGTCAGGAACAGTAAGGTTAAGTTTGAGGGATAAGGAAAATTAACCTCTTTTAATGACTTAAATATTAATCATGACCCAGTTAATGTTTTTCATGGAAACGCTTAATTTTGAAATACTATTACGATTTATCAACTCCTATTTATCAATCATTTAATTCAAGCTCATTAAGTAGAGAAGGGAATTATTGTCCATCTTAAACATTTCTGTCTAACCAGTAATTAATTTCCTCTCTTAAGTATTAATTCTCCAAACATGGCTTTATGTAGGCACTGTCAGCACTACTTAGCTTTTAACATGTCTATCTGATTATATTAAAAACAGGTAATGAGATTTTTGCGAAGGAAATTGATTGCCACAGAACTGTGAAGTGCATTTTCTGAATATGTTATCATGTAATGTAGTCCATTTTCCATACTTATCGTTAAACCATCAAATATGATAAATCAGTGGTATGCCTGTGTGGTTAGTTGCATGTTTAGTTCATGAGAAACATCAGAAGCTCTGACACCTATATCTTTTATGATTTTCTTCTCATGAATGCATCTCCAATACTTCGTCAAACCCTTGATTTCTTGAGATTTAGGATTTCAATTAATTCAGATCTGCCTGAATTTTCTTCTTCCCTTTGTTTCACTCCTAACTGTTGATTTACTTCATCGATTACTTATTAACGATTTTTGTATCATGCTAGAGGAAACTGGCCAAGTATATTTAATTGATGTTATTGAAAGATTAGAGGTATGACAGTGATGTCTGATCTTCTAATGAAAATGTAATTTTTTTTCATTTTTTGTAGACATTAGTAAAGGTTTGGAGCCATTGATGTAAACGTTATAATTTAATTCAGTACCGTTTTTATATCATAGCAGAAAACCATGTCTTTATATCCAGCTCTTGTTGAATGTTTTTCCATAAACCCCTTACTAATTTTTCTGACCTTTGAGTAAGCATTTTTGTTTTACACATTTTGTATTAACTATATATAAATATGTTACTTTTCTGTCAGTAATATGAATTTATAACTTAAATAACTGAAATAATTTAATCTTAATTGAGTGTAAGAATTACTAAGCTACTCTTCCTTATCAATGGTTAGCTGGATGGTGAATGTAGGATAATAACTGTAGAACCTCTTTAAACACAGGCTAGAAGCTAATTTTGCATAATTTAAGATTAAATCTGCTATTGATTCTTACTAAAGAAAGAAAATGGCAAGTTAACCATGTGCTGTCTCCCTAGATGAATCAAATCATGTTTTTGCTTCAAAGTTTTACAATTTGTCTATTTCCTTTTATTATTTACAAAGCCATCTTCCCTTACCTTCATTATATGAAATATTATAGGTTGTGTATATGTAAGAAGATAGTATTAGGTGGCTGTCAGAAAATTCTAAAGCAGACAAGCCCTAAGGAATTATCTCAAGAATAGAAGACCATGAATATCCCAAGGAAGAATAGACTTGAAAAAAGTCTATTCTTCCTTGGGAATAGAAGACCATCTAAATAATGTGATAGATTGATTAGCTCTTTCCATGAATAATTTGAAATTAAAGAAAGACCTAAGCAAATGTAATCGAAATGCTGCAATGTAACGTTATTTAAGAGGTGGAATTCCTGTGCAAATTGAGACTGACCAATAAGCTATGGAATAAAGCCTTAGTTATTGATTGATTCAATAATTTCCTTTTTGTTGCATTGAGGTATAGGAAGGATTTAAGATAAAAAATTTAGCTGAGTATCCTATAATTTGTTAGCACCATCCAGAGTTAGTATGATGCCCCTTGCAAGCCTGTTTTCATTCCTTTTAATTGTGACAATTTCAACATTTGTCAATAAAGTAACTCTTTGTAATTATTACATTGATTTCTAAAGCACCAAATTAGTATTTATGAATTATTATGAACTTAATTTAACTCATCAGTTTGACACTCTGCATACCAAGTTGCCCTAGGCCAGAGATAATGAGCCTCTTGTGGCAAGAGTGATGAATAATTCGATGAATATAAAATACTTTCATACCAAACCATAGAGTGAGATGCTGTTATTATCTTCTGTATTATGTCAATGATGAGATTAAGAGGTTGTATTTGATGTAAATAATCATAAATATTGAACAGAATCCACATTAATTTACTCTGTAAATTTAATTTTAAGTGTATAATATGTAACAAGTATAGTGCAGTCAAAATTCTTTGTGCAAAGAAAATTGTTTGCCCCTTTCGGCATTGCCTCAACTGGACTAATCCTTCCTACATAGACAATACCCTTCTGCTACAGGATAAATTTTATGATTATTTGTAGCAAATTACTAGCAAAGTATTCACAATGGTAAAATGAATAGTTTTTGCTGTTCTTGCTAGTGATAAAGCACTCTGAAGGTTCATTTCATGAATGATGGGTAGTCAGTGGTCTTGACCCTCCCGTTTAGGGGCCACCCCTAATTGTTTTCATGGCAGTTTTGGATCCCCTATCTCCCCTTCACAAAGTATCACATAGAACTGCAATACCTCTGTGATAGAGTGTTATAAATAACCTATGTGATTCCTAAACATACTTTTTGAAGGGCTGTCCTTAAACAATTGCTTAAAGGCAATCTATTTACCTTTTAGAAATAAAATGCCAAAATAATTACAAACAACGAAGTAATGATTATTTAATATTATTAAATAACAAGCATTAATTCCTTTCAATTAAATTTTATTTATGGAAAATTCTTCTAATTCAAAACTTAGCACAGAAACCGTGGACAGTACCACAGGTAAGATTGCTTGCATAACAATTGCCATTTTCACAGTATATAGCCATGTCTAAGATATGCTTATCAAATGCTGAAACATTGTGACTTACTTTGCTGAACTGAAAAGCATTGCAATGCATTACATTGTGTCATTACATTTTATCCAACCTTTGTAATTTTTCAGGAGTGAAACAATTTATGTCGCTGGACAATGAGAACAACCCAAACATGATATAGGTGATTATAATAAGTGGAGTGTTTTTCTTTATTATGTCCCTGTATTAAATGTATAAATTTGAAAATAATAAAACTTATACAAGTATCACCTTTTTACTAATTAAAAATTTAGAAACGATTAACTTTTAAGTTCTGTGGTCTACAATCAATCTGCCCGAGAATTAACTCAATTAGTTAACTTAGATTTTGTTAACACACCTATCTTGAACTTCTACAAATGAATATGAACATCCCGTCCAAATGAAAATATACAGGTATATGTGATTTTTGCCATAGACTCAGCTTTTGCAACAATTTTTAAGGAAAATCGAACTGAATATTAAATTTTTCTTAAAGAATTTTAGTAGACCTCAGCTGGTAACGGGTAATTACTTCATTACCGAAACGAATATTCCGTATTACAATAATTCACCTGCAAAAGTTGCGCATAATTACTTGCATGCAGAAGAAGTAATATCTAATTTTGTTTAGTAGAGGGCAGCACAATGCAGGCGACTTTTCCGAGTAATAAGGATCTATTATATGAAAGGCCTCCTCCTACTTTACGTTTTGACCATAAGATGACAGCACCATGCAGGCAGACTTAAGAACCTCTAGCGGGGAAAGACTGAACTCTTTGGCAGCGTTCTCCAGGGCTAAAGGAAACAGGGGGAGGGGGGAAGAAGGCGGAGGAGGGGTGGGTTCCAGAGTGGGAGGGGAAGATTGGTGGGAGAAGAGGGGAGGGAGAAGAGACTGGGGAGCTCAAAGGAGGATGTCAAAGAGTTCAGCCTTTGGCCACTAGAGGTTCCTATGTCTGCCTGCATTGTGCTGACATCTGCAGGGGTAACCTTAAACTTTTACATTAACATTTAACAGTGCGCGGTACTTTTGAAGTATCCCATAAGTATTCTATGCAATAAAAAAGGCAGCAAAACATACGCTGCGATAAATAAAGGAAACTTTCAACTTTGACTTTAAGTAAGCGAACTTTATCGCTGTATGATAAGCATGTTTCATATTTTTGGTAGCTAATGTAAAGTGCTGAATTCTATTTTCATAATATGAGATTTGGTTATTTTTTCCATTACCTTAATGTATTGTGGATTTATGTCTCAATGTAGATATTGGGCTGCCTTTTATTTTCCAAAAAAAATTATATTAACCTCTAGCTGTTCGGAGGACCTACCAGAAGGGGTGTGCATTAACTTCGATTTATTGATAATAATGGTTATTTATTTTTTCAAAAAAAAAAGATTGAATCATGCTTGCGAATTAAAAAGGTCAATATTATGATGAAGACAATTCATAAAAGACTCCTATACTGACATTTTTCGCCTTGAACTTATGGGAGAGTTTATAATGTAAGGAAATCTGTGCCAAAATAAAAGTTTCTCAAAAGTAGTCAACTTGAATTGCAATTCCTTAAAATAATAAAGACTCAGGTTTTACTTTGCTTTATTTAATCACACAAATCATGTAAAAACATTATTATTTTATATCACAAAGCGGTTTTGCAGTTTCTTTGTTTAATTTCAGCAAGTGTTTAATTTCCTTCCATTTAAAATTAATCAAATTAGAAGTCAGGCCTTCACAGAAATAATAATAAATGATTGTTGGTCTACTTTTACCTCTGAATAAAACTTAATTAAATAAAATTTCTATGTCCAATTAATTAACTGTAAAGTTTGATTTGAAAATTAAACTATCAAAAACATCAAATGTAATGGAGAGAAATGAATTTTGTTGGGGTGGAAATAAAAATACAACAATATTAATTCCAAGTTTTGTAAGAGTGACTAATGAACAGGTAACTTTCAATGCTGCACAAAATGATACATGTAGACAATCTTCTTTCCAACACACTGCCAAATAAATTGGACATTGTTTTTATTATCAACATTACAACAATATACAATAATCCAACCTTATGGCACATATAATTTTTACAAAATTTGCTACATCTTAACTTCAACCAAAGCTAATTATTTACATTAGAACAATTTATACCACAATGGGGAATCATTAACATCAAAAGCCCACATTAAGTATTTTTTCTATTCACAGAAAAAATTAACATTAGGCAGATGTTTTATTAGGAAAAGAGTTTCTACAAATCCAAACAAATTTATGATTTTAGATGTTTTTTACTATAGTAAAGAGTAACATTTATGTATGTATAAAAATTGAATAGGCATAATTTCTAGTTTAGAAATTGGAAATTCAATCCTTTCAACATGCCAAATGACGAATGTTTTTAAGACAACATTTACAAAACATTTATTGCCTATAGCTCTCTTGACTACTGGAGATACAGGAGAGTACATCGTCAATGGAAACAAATGACGTACTTGTTTTGATTCTTGAGCTTCAAGCTTTCAAAAATATTATGGTTGTTACAATCTATCATTTGTAACCATACAACTGTTTGAAATTTGAAGATTTTAATGAAATCAATTATGAAATGGAACACAGTTTTAAACAAGAATATTATAACTCATCAAAACATTAAACTACCAAAAGCCTTGGGCTGAGGCTCTTTGTTAGTTCAAGTTAGTGAAATTACAGTACGGTTGTCAGTTTTCACAAGGATATTTTTGGTGGTATTTTAACCAGCCGAAATTCCAGAACCTTGACTAATCTCTGGTATTGAGCTGGCAATGAATGGCTCATCCCAGTGGCCGGCCTGGAATAAAAACAAAGGCAACTATTTATGTCATTAGCCAAAGAGGCATTATATCTTGTGGATGATAGCTCTTGATGTTGGGGAGTCGTTCTTTGTTGGAAAGATTTATGATGAAAGGCTGATAAAACATCAAATAAAATGTTTAAGTGATCACACATTTTATGAGAGGAATTACTTGAAATAAAGTAAGATTAAAATTCATTGAACATTTTTATTCATTTAAGGAAAGTTTAGAATTAATGATTTATTAAAATGTCCTTATGAGATAAGAACATCAAACCAGAGTCATTACAATTTGATAAAATCCTTTTGGGGAAACCAGTAAGTTATTTTCAATTTAAATACTACAGGCTTAAGTTTTCCTTCCCTCTCCTTTGAGAGGAGAAGGAAATTTTGAGAGAAGAAAAATTTGATGAGGCTTAGTTAAAGAAGGAATTGGATGTTTTTGATTATCTTTCAGAGGGATCTGTCTTTGAAAGTAACCAAATAGAACTCTCTATTGGTTGCTTGGTAAGCTTCAAATTTATGAACAAAGTTAAATACTAATTCATATTTGTTGTTGGGTAAGTATGGTTTACCTTCAAAGAGAATGAGCTAAAATAAGATTAAACCCTTTAAAATTATTTATTGATATAATTATTATCGGAAAGTAAGGTATTCAATCAATTACTTGAGATGAACACTTACAGATGGATAAATCTAAATTAAGTTTAACCTTCATATATTCAAACTAATACATAACTCTACCCTTGTTGGGAAAATGACTAACTATATAAGCTATCTAAAAATTTTACAGAACATTAACTAGCAATGACAAGTTGAAGAACTATATCCATTCACCAACTGAATTTGCTAAACCCTAAGCATAGAGCACTCACAAAGAAATTTCTTATGAAATTTAAAACAATCCCTAGCAGATGTAACTTAAAATATCAAAGAGGAGAAAGTAAATTAATGCAGTAAATGCCAATATTTGTGAATGATGTGAATAGTTAATCACTGGGATTCTTATGTTTTTTAATACTTAAAGTTGTCATAGGAACAATGGGATATAGACGAATAAATTAAGAAGGACATTTCTATTCTATATGCATAAGGGAATTTTGCCCTCTAATTACTCACTGAATAGCAGTGTAAGATTTCCCCAATCGTTTCCATGACATTTGTCTTAGTCAATAGTCTTATATGACCCCTTTAGGGTATCATATTCAAAATCCAAAAGGATAATTAAGAGAAGTTTCATAGTTGATTTTAAACAAGCAAATGTGTCTTCAGGAAGGGAGAAATTTATGCACTTCATTACTCATTTTAAAAGTCAATATAGAATGAAATTGGTATTAAAATTTTGTCATAGAAAATTCATAGAGTTCTGCAAGAAAAGTCTGGTTTGTATTAAAAATAATGATGCCTAGATTTGAGGTAAACATGCCAAGTGAGAGAATAAGGGAAAGCAGAAAGAATTGTTAGTAGAGGAGAAAGATATTGAGAGTTTAAAGAAATAATTTTAGTTAATAAAGGACAAGAAACCCAAACCTACCATAAGGAAGAACATATTATACAGAGTTATTAAGAAAGATTCTTATAAAGTTTGCAATAGTTAATAGGATATCTATGATAATTTTTTGATTTATAAGTGCAAGAAGAAATTAGTTATGATCCTTATTTGTAGTGTTGAGTACAGTGTAATTCCATGGCTATTGCTACAGTTTCATCCACTAATTCATGCATCCATATCAATTCAACCACTCAAATGAGAAGAAATTTGAAAAAAGGAATGTTAAGCATATTAATATAAAAAGATATAATATTTGATCGAAAGAAATAGAATGAAAAATATTAAGAGTATAAATAATGAATTATCAGGGACAGGAAACAAATATCGAAATGGACAATTTTTAATTTGATATTCTTTCATAGTTTCTTGTATTATTTAACAGATTTCTCCAAACACTGAATTAAAAATAAAAGATTTTTGTTCCTTTCTTTTTGAGTATGGATATTATCAGGATGACATTACTATGTGAATGATTCACCAAAATGCCTGTAAAAAAAATAGTCCTCAGCTTTATCATAAAAGTTAAGATGTATATAGGGACCATTAAAGATTATTTTATTTCAAGATAGTACTGTACAGAAATCATTCTCTAAAGAGCAGTAATAAAAAATGTGGAATGAATTATAATAATGTAAGATCATTGAAAATTAACTTTTTACAAAGGTCTGATCAAAGCCTTAGCAGCAAATAGATGAAAGGAATACACCAGGCTTGGATTGTATTGCCTTTTTATATTTTAGTTCTGGTATAATAACATTCATAAAAGAAAAATTATAAAAATGAAAGGACTAAGAAAAATTATAATCACTTTCTAATATCCCTCCAAGTTTGATACAGCTTTATCAATTGATATTTGCTTTTATTAGGTTTTATATTAAAAGATGTTTTAAATTCAATTTCAACATTAGAAGAAAAAGCTATAGATGCTCAGAAGTATACTATACATATAATGAAATTTCATCATGACAGTACATCCATTTATATTAAGATAAATTAATGAAGCCAACATGAGTAACTTACTTACAAAGAGCAGTTTCCAAATTATCAACTGCACACACTAATTCTTCAGATTTATCAAGAAATTACGCTAGGATGGGTCCCCAAACAACTGCAAGACAAAATCATGACAGTTTTAACACTTGCAAATTTCTACCACTATCCATTGAAAAAAAATCTTGGGAAAAGATAAATAAATGAACTGAGTGAGAAATTTCTTTCGATTTCATAATTTGAAAATTGCTTTTGTTCCTGAGGGGTATAATTTGTTATACCTTGAGGTAGGTTTAGTTTTGTTTCTCAGCTTGATTTCTGGGGTTGTGTAATGAAATTTTCTCATGTAGCTTAGCACCTAATTATATTTTCCTAAAGGAATGTACTGATGGCAAACAATGATCACTATAATGGGGTGGGTGTAGTACCTGCTAACATTATGAATTACGTGATGTGATTCGTGAACTCATGCAAACTTACCCTCCCATTGTCATAATCTCGTCCTCCTCCTATGGTCAGTCTTGCTTTAGCTTTCATTGCATCTGATAAAGGTATCTGTAGAGAAAATTTGATCAAATAAGGACCAAATGAATACTTGATAATAATATACTGTAATCACATTGTATCATCAGCAAAAGAACTATGAAAGAAGCAATTTTACTTGATTAGCAGCAGGGATCTTCTCAGCCCACGAACCAACTCTGACCTACGAAAGTTTTCAATGTGACCCACAAGCAAATTGGATGTTGTTATTAGAATAAAGTCATGGTGAGTCATTTAACATTCTTACTTTGTTATTTTCGGGCATTTTTGATTCATTTAAATACTTCCTTTATATTTAATTTAAAGTATCTAAATAATTTATTTTGATGTACTTAAATACACATAAATATACTTCCTACTTCACTCATTAATTGTTAAACATGATATATTATACATTTTAAGACATAAAAATCAAGATTCTTTAGATTCTGCCTTGCTCTTTCTGTGAACTGTGACACTTTCTGTGAACTGTGATGTGTGAACACTTCTCAAAACGTCTATAGATCCAGTTTTAAAGTATATTTACTCGTGAGTTGCATGAATTCAATGAACAGGCAAAGCAGCAATCATTTTCTAAACCCTTTAACTTAAGAGAGTACCATTGAAAGTAAGAGCTAAATCAACCATCGAATGTCTGCATTAAATATATTTGTGATCTGATCTGTTTCGATCAATCATTAGTTTATTGTAATATTTGGCAGAAAATAAATTTCCTATAATTTTCACATCTATTACCAAAATAGTAATGACAATAAATTCATTGCCTTCAAATTAAAATGTATGAAAGATAAATTATTTGAAAAGAATTAATTTGTTTCATGTATTAATTCCTTTAAAAAAATTAAGCATTTTCTGATACATACCTTAGCTCTATTTGCTTCTACTTGAGATTTATAGCAGAATTCCAAAAGAGCAACACCCATAGCAAGGATGAGACCTCCAATCAAGATGTAGAAAATTCCGGCTACATTACTCAGCGACAATTCATTTCGAGATGCATCCTACCCATCAAAGAGAAATGTAGAAGCAAATAGTAAATTATGTAGCTCATTAACTCAAATAGACTTATATTTACTTTGAAGATAAAAACTGTACACTCTAAAGTAGCTTTACACACAAAAGTGTAGCACAAAAAAGTAGCTTTACATACAAAACAAACACCTTGTATTGAGGGGGTATGAAACTTAAATTTGGAAATATTTATACCTTATTTATACCCTTATGATTTTTTCTACAATGAAATCTAGAGAGAATTTTCAGACCACACGAAATAGTTGTAATATATTTCCTAATCCAAAAATCAATATTTTATGATTATTAATTCATATCTTTTTATCTGAACAGAATGAAAATAGATATATAATTTTTAAGGCATAAATTTAGCTTTCTTCAAATATTTTACGTTTCCCATTTTATTCTTTTCTTGTACCACTTAATTGACACACCATCAAGATTGCCTGGAGAATATTTCATGATCATGAATGTTAACTACAGCTTTAAAATTTTTCAACAAGAAATGAGAATGTCCTACTTCAAGTTAAAATATTTAATTGATACATGATGCAAAAATTTATTCTCACCTGTTTATCTCCATGCCGGCATTCTGTCCTGTCATACCACCATCGATTTTTTAATTTGGCTAGCTCTCCATTTTCCTTCAGGGATAATACTGCCAAGTTAATTCCATCCCTTGAATAAAAAGATTGAGTTACATAGATAAGAATAAGATTATCTTTTACAAATAAAGAATGGAGACTCCTATCATTATTCAATTATTTTCCTTAATTTTCTTCTTTTTCTGACTTCAGCTTTCAAGATATGTATTTATTTTTCAAGGAGTATTTAAAATTAAGTTAATATTTAGGCATGAGCATCATTGTATGTTCAAAATCTTTAGCAGAAAGATGAGCTTCTTAAGTTGTATTTAAACTAGGTTTTCCTTGTGAAAGGGACTGAACCATGAGAAAACCATGTCTCAAGTGGGAGAGCGTCTTAAAAAAGAACATTTTAAAGGGTTTTACTCTATATGAAATCTGTATTTGTCATCTTCTTTCATGATTAAAAAGCTTGAGAAAAGGGATCAATTTTGGCTGATGGCTTGATCAGTTCTTTTTCTCATGTTTTAAAGTATATCACAAAAATTTGAGATGAGGGTAGGGCTTACCTTAAAGGTGATCCTAGTGGGGTGGCAACTCCAAATCCTTTGGCATCTAGATTTCTCCCAACTTTCATTGTATCGCATGGCTCTCTCTCATTGGTGTAATCATTTTTAGGTGATTCAATCAGCAATGCATATTTGCCTTTTGACTGACGAACTCTTCTTATTCCTTCATCGTACGTCCGGACAAAAACATGCTTTCGAGAGTTCATAAATTCCCACATTTTGCTGTAGAGGGTAATCTGGGATTTCTACAAGGAAGAAAAAAATTATCAAACTTTACTAATGAGTCAAAATCAGTTGGAATAATTTAAATTTAATCAGGAAGATAATGGATGAAAATAGGTAGAAATTATTATTAAGTAGATTATACAATTAAAAATGGAGAAGAGTTGTATTTGATTGATTTTAAATTCTTCTTGGAAAAAGGTAGTAATTTAGCAAAACTTAGTACAACATTTAATGTGAAGTTGAAACAAAAATGTATAATTTTAATAACAATTAAACAACATGAACAACATGAAAATAACATGAAGTTCAAGGTGGTGAATATTCAAATCAGTAACTTTTTATGGATAACTAAAGTTACCTAAAATAAATATATTTCTATCTCCAAACAGCCTGTTTCTTGCTAAGGATCAAAAAGAAATCTGAACTTGAATGAATCACAAAACTATGCACAGCCAGATTTTTTAAACCAAAATGTTTAATTGGAATACAGCAGAAATGTAGTGCTGACAACATTAATTCCATTACATACCATTAAGCCCTAATATAAGCAGCCTTAACCTACTAATTTTTAAGGAAATTCATATAAATGAGAGTCAGTGAAAGAAGATGGGAAAATGATATTAATATTTATATGATATAACTATATTCTCTGCAAAAAATATCTTCAGCATATTTTAATTTGAAAATAAAATGCATTTGCTTAAGGGTGTGATTAAAGGTGATTGCTAATTTCACTTTGAGGGCAACAATGAACAAAAATATTTAAAATTAAAACATAGCATTTGATTTGCATGGCAGTATTGAAGAAAAGCATTTCAATAACCTGATAAAGACATTACAAATATTACAAATTCAGCATGACATGGCTTAAGGTAATCTTAATATAATTTTATACTAAGAAGTTCATAAAGTATACCATACCCACAGTTTTTCTAAGCATGAGACTAATGTTATTGTAAGGATAATACTTACACGGAAGAAATCCCAGGTGGATCCATGGTAAAGAGTGCCATACTGAACTTCTGTTTGTGAAGCTAAGTCCTCAGGAGAGTTAATGGGAGCAACCATTCTTTCAACAGTTAGAAATGCAGCCAAATTGGCTGTATAAGAAGATATGAGAATCAGAGTAAAGAACCACCATACACTCCCAACTATACGACCAGATATAGACCTGCAAACAATACACAGGAAGATTTTAATTCCAGATTGTTTATTTAAAAATGCTGTTTTATTTACCCAGGAGTCTTGCATATTCTCTTCCATTATGCACCTCAAAGATTTTCTTATAGGAGCTCTATAGGTGAATCATTTTAAAAACAATACTTTCTCAACAGTTGGTAGTTTGTATGAGGAGGGAATTAATCAATCTCTCAATATTATTCTGCAGACATCCCATAAGATATCTAAGCGCTACTGTAATTTATTTTAGAAGAAAGCTTCCTCTCCTATTTCAGCATCTGGCAAGGATTTTATGGTGATGGTAAAATCTTTGTTTGCAGTAAATACTAAGAGAATTCATGAAAAGTAACAGAAAATTCTAAATTAATTATGCAAGACTCAAGGGCATCAATAATTTTCATCATTATTTATTATCTGATTAATTTTGATTTAGATGAAATTTAAAATTATATTTAATGCAGGAAATTGATAATTTAATATACATTTAATATGAGAGAATTAATAGTTTCTACATTCTCCCATTTCAGTTGCTTTTATGCCAATTTGTTTTTGTCAGTTTCAAATTATGAAAAATGAAAGATGGACAATGACAATAGTTTTGTAATAACTTTGTGAAGGAAAATTTGTAATATAATCATTCATTTCTATAGAATTCCTAGATACTCTGGTGGCATGTTCTTGGTACATCCATGAAACTCATCACATTATTCAACGTTATTCAGAATTTTTCAAATAGAATGTTTGACGTGATCTGCCATTGCAAAATGAAAGTATGGAATGCAAAAGGTCATAAAATATTTATTTTCAGCTGCAATAGCTGAGTGTATTTTTCCTTTTTTTATTCTGTATCCTTGTGAAAATAATCAAAGAAGTTTTTTAAAATTAAAATACCCTTGCTATCTATATATATTGATTATTCCTCTTTCTCTTTCTTCTTTTGAAGGGGATCAAACAAGGGGAACTGAAAAATTGCATTTCCTTGATGAATCTGCATGGATTTTTGAGGGCCGGTAAGGAAAATAAATAATCTATCAGCGTGCATGGCTAGCAGGCTTAAGAAATTGGATGCTAAAAATGAGCATCATTAATAGACGTAACACATAATCGGATGCAAGCATATGATATGAAAGGAAATGGGATTAGGCTAACTACTTACGAGTGAAACTATGAGTGCAAAGTAATAAAATTGCCCACTTCCATGAAGAAAGTGAGCAAGGCTTTTCAGATTTGCCTCAAGAGACTAACTAATTAGAAAAGTAACGGAAATACCAACTCTTTTGGGAGGGGGAATGCTATCTCTTGAGCATCGTGACCTTATCTGATAATTTTCAGGGTGAGGAGGAAGGGTATGAACAAAAAGGAGGAAGGGAAGGGGGTCTCGCAAGGGTTGCGACTGAAGAATGTCAGAACACCCTTCTCACCTGGGTGAAATATCACAGCCTTGCTGCATGAAGGCACCCAGGGCGAACCACAATGAGTTGAGTACGCTGAAGTCATTCGCAACAGCAGTGCCACCTAGAGTCTCCTCCACTCGCCACTCATACGGCGAGAAGCGGGATACAGTGAACAGCACAATCGACACCCCTACGTACGAGAAGATGACGCATACCCAAATCTCCTTCGACAGTGGGTTGAGGAAGCTGAACACCCCCGGTTTCTGCTTCACCGGTTTCTTGATCATGATGCTGATGCCCAAGGACATGAAAGGTTTACTGAAGTCGATGACCCTCTCTCGCTCTGAGGTGATGGTCATCGAAGCTATGGCGATGTCAGCCTCCTGTTGCGATTCCGGGTATTTTTTTATGGTGTACAGGCAGCGGTTTTGGCATGCAAGGGTCAGGGGAATAAAACGGAGCAAAAAAAGATGCAAAATATTTCGATAAAAGTATTGAAAAATTTATTTACGTTTTATCCAAGCAATTTTTACCCAAACGTGGATGATAAGTGTGTTTTTTCAGTTGAAAAGAAGCAGGGAATCGACCATGCATCCAAAGCAAATTTATCAAGGAAAGGTTAACATGCAAGCATTCATCATGGTGGGCAAAAAAGCATACAGAATAACGTTAGAAAATTAAAGGTTTTGAAAATTTTGAGAGGAGTGCAGGGATATTATAACCGTGACGTTTTGAAGATGAATGCCAAAGCAAATGAGATGCGAAGGGGAGAAAAATGGGGTGGGGTTGGGTTGGGTGGGAGGGAGAAGAGAGAGAAAGAGAGGGCAAACAAGCCTAATCAGAATGTGATCCACTTTTTCTTTCGGGTCAATGGCTCACTGGCATATGCTGACCTCATGCCATTGGTCAAAGAAACACTTGAAAAGGCCACTCCTCCATGCTCAGATTCAATTCAATAGACCCACAAATATTCATTTTACAGCTCCTCTATCTCTGAGGATACAGTATCCTAGCAAGGTGGATATACCTTGGAAAAATGAGGTTCCCCTGCTTGAAGGCACTCCCGAGGGTGAACCACAAACAGTCTCTGAGACAGAGACCTCCAGAGGGTCTTGTGATGAGAAAGGGGCTTGAGTAGTAGATTAAACGTTTTTTCTTCATATGGGTACAAGAGCAAGGTGGGCAAGTACAAGGAAGGGCAGGGGGTGGCGGGGGAATGGATGAGGGCGATGGAGATGGAGAACGTGACGCCAGGATGCATGGGGTTAGAGGAGGAGGTTTGGCACTTGGGAAAGATGCCAGACGCAGAACTGTTACAACCACGAGCGCTGCAGTCGCCGTGGCAATCCAAACTTCCAATGCTAGAGGGCTAAGAAAAGAGAAGGCTCCAGGTGGACGTCGTGCTGGTGCACGAACCATGATGCTGATGCCAAGCTCCATGAAGTGTTCTGAGAAGTCCAGAACACGCTGACGTGCAGCTGTCACAGTCATAGGGGCCACTGCTATATCTGCTTCCTGGTGGTCATTTGATCTTTATGACTCACATAATAGTATCTAACTATGGAATTTCCTTCATACTAGTATCAGAGTAGTAAACTTTTTTGTTTCCAATTTTAGGTTGCATGGTTAGCTCCAAGCTCATCACATTTTGGACAATGACCAATTTAAGTTTATAAATTCATTTAAGCTATCAAAAATAAATTAACTATTGTATTTTACATAATGTCTTAGAAATCAAAAGTTAAAATATCATTGAGAAGTTGTTCTTTAGATTCTGTAATGAATAATATTTTTGAATGATATAGAATTTCAAATTTTAATATGAACTTGTGTTGACAACGACGGTTATAATGTATTATATATTCCAAGGTATGCATAGCATGATATATACTGCTCTGGCTAGCACATATATATATTGATATTTATTTCTCAACTAGATTATAGAGGAACTATGACATTCTTCTAGAAAAATTTATGGTTTATATTTACAGAAACACATTAAGACCTGAAGTGCATGTCGGATGATAAATTATAGGGAGTTTAGCCATTAAAGTAAACACATACCTTTCCTTATTACTTTACTAGTCTTTCTGCTGTAATTTGAAATCTTAAAATTTTAAAATTATGGAAAAGAAACATGAATAAGATTGAAATTAATATTTACATATAAAGACTTATGAAGAAAATAAAGAAGATGAAGAATATAGTTTGAAAAGATCAAAAAGGAATTGATTGTCTCAAATATCAACTATTTACAGTGATTGCAATTACACCATTATTGATTAAAATACTTTAAATACATCTAAACAATGATTATCCAGTTGCTTTAGAAATATGAATTGAATCTCAGAGGTAGAAGACAGTTACATATTATCTGTTCATAGATGACGCATAACCATTCTGAAATATGCAATGTGATAACTTTTATAGAAATTTTGTAAATCAAAAAATTTATTGTCTCATAATACTGTTGAGACTAATTTCTGAACATTGAAATCTGGAACTTAAATACTTTTGTGAAAAGTCACTGACTTTTACTCTCCAATCTCTAATTTAAGCCAATTTTCTAGGAATTAATTATTTTATAATTATTATATAATTAAACTACTAAATGTTACTGTATAATGAAAACTGTACTAAATGCTATCAGATAATTGTTATTAAGAATGAGATACAAAATACAGGGATAATCTTGCTTTACTTTATGGAGAAGGACAGTAACATTGGGTCTTTTTCATCATAATGCTGGAACCCAAGCAAATTCATAAGCATGGTTTTGAAAATTATTGATATTCTTTCATGATAATGACTAAATCGTGCTAAACAAGGAATCAAATTCATATACTTGACAGGATTTTTTCAAAATAAGGGACAATGTATATTATGGTTATAATAATAAAATTATGTAGGCTATAAGTGAATATTATACATTGAAAATTGGAAGTAGGTGCTTTTCTTTAGAGTGAAATCTAAAATATATACATTGTGTAACAAATAAAAT
Organism: Pachydiplax longipennis; assembly: GCA_036926295.1. NCBI lineage: Eukaryota > Metazoa > Arthropoda > Insecta > Odonata > Libellulidae > Pachydiplax > Pachydiplax longipennis. The sequence continues at coordinate 34,186,061 of JAVFKF010000004.1, read as the reverse complement.
AAATTAACAATTTTCTAATACTTGCATAATTTTGGGAAATTATGAAAGTGTTTCTGAATTGAATATGAATTTAGTTATCATTAAATAGAAAAGAAATATTTAGAACTGTAATGAAATATCCAAATATTTAATCAATTACAGATGGTTAAGGTTAGTAATAATTTCAGTGGAATTTTGATGATGGAAATGGATGATGGCTCCCTATTTTATTAATCATATATTGTTATATTTCAGTTTCATATAGTTTTTCTTACTTTAAATCGAATATTACTTTCTCCAGGTTAAAAACTATTTTACTGAGCTACTGGTAAATATGTTTTAATTGAGTGATTATTTTTAGATATTTAAGCAAAAATGATCTGAAGTTTAGATCCATTGGTATTACACAAAAGGAAGTATATAGAATATACACAGGTATGTCACCAATAAAATTGCACTAAATCACACTTTCCCAATGAGCTTGTCACATTGAAAATGTTATTGAAAAATAGGACAATAAACTGAGAGAAAAGAAATTTTTCCAAAAAAATTCATGCTTACTTTTCAGAGATATGTTATGTTAATCTTCAATTGATGAAATGGTTGAAGAGTGACAAAATAATTTTTATTTGGAAATAACACAGTCATCTTTGATAAATCTAAGGTAATGAGCAAAATACATTGAAATTTAATATAATTATCACCTAAGAGATATCTTTCAAACCACTAAAGAGTGACTCAATAAAATAAGGCACCAATATTATATTTAACAATAAAAACATAATAACAGAGAAAATGAAAATAAAACTAATCTTAAATATGATGAAACTAAGAAATATATTTTTTATTATTCAAATTTCAGGGTGAAATACAGCAGACATGGTACCCACTTTCTGTATTTAAAATGTGAATGATTCCAGCAGGAGTAAATTAATTTATAGATACTCAAAAAGGATTTCTAAATAATTTCAATGTCTGCGGATAAAATTCATCCATTTCACTCAAATAATAATATTCAATATCTTTTGATTCTATATTTCAATCAAGTTCTGAAATCTGAAAACTTTTAAATGGATGAAAAACTTCATGCCTGATTTACTCATAGATGACTGGTTTCATCCCTTACAGCATTTAAGTTCTGTTATCAATTCATACTCTTCATTTAACTTTATGCTGTAATCTGAAAATGGCTCAGTTCAGTTATTGTTCTCACCTTTCTGACCAGCTCTCCAACCATTCCATCCCATCCACCTTTTACATCTGGATTTTCTGCTCCATAATTTCCATCTTTGACTATACGCAGTTCATCTGCAATTGCAAATGACAACAAGAATTCAAAATCAATTTTTACATATATGTTACTCATAAATAAATATATTAATATAGTATTACATAAGACTAAATGGATTTTTTCATCAACAAATTCATATATTCTGAAATACTAACCTAAAAAAATATTATCAGATTTTATAACCAAGGAGTAACAAAGATAATTCCAAGAGATTATTTCTTCTAGATTATGGAAACATTACAGCCTAAATTTACAATATGATGAACAATCAGAAGCAAATATATCAACTTACAATTTATGCCCAATTTCTTAGCAATTAGGTCTGCCAGATCTTTGCAATAACCTTCAAATCGATCATTTCCAGTTAAATTTTCTCCAGGCTCTGGTGTCCTCAGCATAATATAAGGTTCCTCCTGTTTTGGGTTACAAGAGAAAAAAGTATGGATTATCAACAACTGGTAAACATCAACTAGAAGACTCTAAAACAGTGGCTCCCATAATTTGGGGCATAATCTATTGGTATGTTATGAATTAACATCACCAGTTAGCAACAAACCAAAGAAAACTTAGCATGTTTTGTATGTGAGTACATTTCTTTTATTTATTTTAGGTCTTTGCTTAAAAAATTAGGACTAAAAATTGACCAGTGTTCACATTATACAAAGTATTAAATGTTGAAAACAAAAAAAATTGACAAACTGCTCTATAATGAACTGTTAGAACATTAAATTCAGAAAGAAAATTTGATAATATTAATCAATTACCCTTGATGATATAAAAAGTGAAGAAAAATCAAAAAAATTACTTGAAAAATAATAAATATCTTTTGAAGTGAAAATGAGTATAAATAACCATTGAGTGACTTTATTCAACTAGAAAGACATATTACACTTAATAGTACTAACCACAATTGTCGTCACAATATAGGTGCGGTTTTTCTCGATATCTACAGTTGGCCTTAGTCTCACATACTTTGCAGCCACAGGCGCTAAACCAGTTTCATCTGACCATTCAGCCACCTGAATAATTGGATAATTCTTTTTAGAATGAAAAAATCTCATTGCTTTTGACGAATGCATCATAATTCATATAAATTTTATACATTCAATGATATTTTTAAATTTCCCTAAATTTGAAAGTGTACATTGTGGATATGTATATCACAAAAGAAATATTTTTGTACTCTTATGCCAAATATCTGAGAGTACTCCATTTTCTAAATAAGAAAGTTCATCTTTTGTATTTCATATATTATGAATGGATGGAATAAAAAATAAAAAGTAAATAGATTCCCTAATCAACTTTGCAAATTAAAATTTAATGCATTTTGCATTGACTAGAGTAACAGGACATAGTATAAATGAATCTAATTTATTCAAACATGCACCATTAAGTGCATTTGCTTTAGAGAATAAAAACTGAAAATTTTAGATGATTAGGGAATAGCAAGTTTGATATAACTTAAAAAATAGGATTTTGAATTTATCACCAGCATGCTTAAATGATTGAAAGAAAATATGATAAAGAGCATAACAAGGAATCCTGAAGTTCATTAACTCCAGGATATAGCCTTTAAAATCTATTGCTAAGAATAAAATTTCTCCTTTAACTTTAAATTTCCCTTTGGAAAATCTGAAGGAATGATAAAGGAAGTATTCTGTTAACTGATGAATGAAATTATTCTGGCTTTCTTTAAGAATGAACTTTCATTCCTACATATATATTTTTAAAAACTGTTAAGGTATCTTAACTTTTAGATACTGAAAAGAATGACCAATAACTTAGTTACCTTAACCATAGCACTGTTGACTGTCATTTCTACCACATGAAGGGTGTAATTTTGTCTGTGACCGTCATCGTCAAACCTTATTTCTCCCGTTAGACCTTCCAGTTCCACCTATGAAGTAAGCATTCATTTTAGTATTTCCTAATGAAACAGAACATATCCATCTTTAAGATTGTTTAAAGATTTCAATGAATTTACAAGGATTCATTCCTCCACAGATTCATACGGCTCAACAGAGATATTGACTACTTATAAAAAAATGAAAGTAATTTATTTCATACAGGGTTAAAACAATATCAACTCTGAACAAATTGCTCATTAAAAAGTATCCCTTCTTGGAATTTTGTAATATGAGTTCCCTGTTACAAATTCACTTTTATTGGTATGTTGAGGGATGAACACACAAATCAAAGGCGATGAATAATAAAGATAAGAGATAAGAGGACTTTACTCTGTCTTCACTTTGTATTTTATTCTTGTAGTATTGTACTCTTGTTGTTCTTCATTCAGTACATAACCATGCATCATCCTTACTCTGCATAATATATTCACTTCATTATTTCTCTTACCTTCCTTATAAATCTTGATATCTTATCTCCATGTTCCCATCCGATTACTCTACCATCCCTTCCATGTGAAATATTGCAGTCAAGTCCTCTGCTTCCATTATTGAAAATCTGCCCTCTTCTGTAATTTCCTCGGAACAGGTCAGGCTTCTTTCGAAGAAGTTTGTGGAAAGCTTCCACCAGAACAAATACTGCATCGTAAACTAGGGCAGCTTGTGCCTAAAAGGAAACCAAAGATTTTAAATGTTATTTATTGATACTAATGAACAGAATGAGGAATACATCTTCCAACTATTTTATCTTAGGTATTCAATGGAACAATTTTCTCGATTTGATAAAAACAACTTCAATCTGAAAATGGCTGCCATAATGAAAAATTTCATTCAGCATAGATACTGATTGTATTTCATAAATTTAAGCAATAGCATGCAAGCGAGTTGATGGAACATGTAACACTTATTAGATACATGTTACATTGAAATCATCCAGTTTTTGTTTTTACTTACAGATATAGTATCTTTTGCTGGTGCTCCTGGGATAGTGTTTGGCTCCCATTTACGCCAAGTGTCAAGAAAATCTCGTACATATCGTTTTGATGTATCGACTATTCTGAAACCTGTGATGTTAATTGCACCATATTCTATGACTTCCGCTTCCCATCTGTCATCCATTATCTAAAACAAGTAAATTTGATTTCATTGAAAATATATTTTCTAAAGTAAATTTCTATTTCATTAAGATTCAACATATATGCTTCTAAATGCAAGTATTATAATTGTTACTTTTAATAAATTATTTAGATATTTTAAGAATAAATGGAATTATATCTCAATAAAGATATTCATATTAAATTTGATGAAAAATATGAAATAGAATGCAAGAATGGCTTTATTCATAATAGGGTACTGACTTTATAACTGATCAGAAATTAGGATTTGTCACAGAAAATAGGAAAGTAGGTTATAAGAAAGTAATTATTAAACAATTTTAGATGTACTTTGATTTCCTTTATGAATTTTTGACACCTTTATAGTTCTTGATGATAAAGATTACAAGAACATTCTGCAGGAGGGAAGGGATATGTAAGAAATTATAGCTGAAAGAATATTTTAATGAATGATAAAATGAAGATGACTGTAACTCACAAGTCCACTGAGCAAATAGTGATAGGTTCTCTTTCCAAGAGTAATGTCTCGAACATGGGTGACTATGATTTCTTTCGCCATTTCTGCTGGGCAGTCCAATACCACATATTTGTGTGACCACCTATGTCAAAGTAAGGAATCTTAATAACATTTTCTTTTTATATCATTATTATGAAGTCATTGCCTAGCAAATAAACAAATGAAAGTCAGATTTTTATGAGATAATTCCTCTTAAAAACCAAATATGGATGTTGATAGTATCCCACTATAATCATCTTGCTTTCTTTTAAGAATTATTTTCCAAAAAATCATTTATAAACCATAATTTCTTATGTTACATCCACACCAGTGTTAATGTATACTTGCTGTATTTCTTAGAGACATAAGGAATTCATTTAGTGTCTGTATGAAATTATCCTCTGAAATTTAAAGACAATATCAAAATATAATTGTCGTAAATATAGAAATTCCTATGTTTTTCCATTATTGCATTCTGAAAACGAGAAATTGAAAAACTGATAAATCTAAACATAGCAGTCAATTTAACAGTCGTTTTCAATACATGAAGGTTATTCATCACTTTTCACTAGACATACATCGGAAAATTAAATATATTATACATTTAAAGATAAAGTTGTAATAAACAGCGAACGACTGAAAGATTCGCTTTAAATACTAAACGTACAGAATCGACATTGCTAGGCTCAAATCACCATTTCAGAGTTAATAATTCCTTCTGTAAACTTTTCAAATTACAAATCAAAGCCAGGTTTTAAAGTCCAAATAAAAACAAATTCAAGCATTTAAATGAACCCGATATATTTCTCATTTAGCAGTTTACGACGCAAATTAATGACCATCGATGATGAATCATTAGTTAGTAGTTAAGTGACCGGTAACGATCACAAAGTTTATTTTAGAGGAAATTTAAATGTGTTTATTTTTACGCCGATGCCGTAGTTTGCAATTTATATCAATTAATTCTCTAATTATTAGCGCGTAATGAAGAATATCAGTCGCGAATGTGAAACCGAAATAGTAATTGGCGGCGAAATGAAATGAAAATGAGCAAATCGAACGTCAGCGTTCATTATGGATTCGCCCGTTCATTAAATCTTCTTCGGAACGATTTGCATTTAAAAGGCACGGAAAGATATCCGTGGCGAACTTTCACTCGAAAAATGGACTTAGTTAAGCGCTGCTGTTTCCGATTAACCGGTTTTTAAAGGGAAGCTCGCGCCGAAACAGAAAACTTTGCAAAAAAAAGCTTCGGCGGCGGCACCGTTTTTAACGCCGCTGAAAGACCTCACAGTAACCTAACTTTTACGACTCCATGCACCTGTTGCTGATTATACTTTGGATAAAAAATGGCGAATTTTTATAAAAGTGATAAGTGAAAGCATCCTCGCCGGATGGGAATGCAAAGAGAAGAATAAAGATTGGACACGAGCGTTTAGAAGACATCAAAGTGCACGGAACTTAATGAAAAAATCCCTTCTTTTTTCTCCTTCGAGATCAAGAACGGGAAGACGTCGTCGGGTAGGATATTTCAACGAAAACTTTTCGGATTGATTTCGCGGGATGGCTTTTACATTTTTCATGCAGTGCTTTAGACTTAAGGCTACGCGGAATCTTATGTTAGGCAAACCATGCAATCCATCAAGGAATTAAGAATCTAGGAATTTTTTATTTTTCACTTCGGAGAGACTAAATGTCGGTCAAAGGGAAAAAAGTCTTCTTCTCGCCGAAGGTGTTCTCATTTTTACCTGCTGAGTTCCTCAAGGCTGTGCAAGAAGTCAATCGCCTCTGATACATTCTGAATTCGTCTAACTGCTTCGACCTGGATAGATTCGTTCCCTGGTTTCAGTGACTGGTAGATCTGCTGCAGGCGCAGAAGACCTATGTTACATGCACGAGGAAATAGTTATTAATATTTATCTTCTATTGTGTTAGTGTTAAATTTTTGAGAAACAAGAAAAAGATTCAAAATGTTAATTGTTCCGTTATTTGTGATTCTTTAGAACTTTTAATGATTTTTATACAAATTTTATATTCACCAGGCTTAATAAAGGAGCTTAAAGTAATAATTAAAAATTTTTAAATGTGATAAAAAAATAGATTAATGTTTTGTTGGCTTTAGTTCGTTAAATTGTAATTACAACAATCGCTGTCAGCATTGATTAATAAATGATTAAGTCAGCGATGGACGAAAGGCGAAATTCCCAACAATGGATAGTTTACGGCAGTCATCTATTTCAGTTTTATAAGCTTCCATGAGGAAAAATTGAAATCTCAGAATCAATCCAATATGTTCCAGCCTAAGTTGGCAGGAAGCCATCGTGTACATTTACACTCGGAGCCGGTTCCAATATAACTTCCACGGATATTACCAAGTGTTTATCATTTACGTTTAAAATATCCATAAAGTCCCGGTCTCCATATGATGGAGACGTCGCAAAGCCGTGTCGAAAAGCGTCGTGACCCAATTCCAAACATAATTTTCCAATTCATCTCCGGAGCAGCGAGGACGTCAACGTAATAAAATATCGCAAACATTGATATAACCTTCTAGCACTACCCCTTTTATCACCGGGCCGAAAAACACTCGGGAAGCATGCATGGCACATAAAGTCCATAAAGCCTTAATGCGAGGAATCTTTGCAAAGACTCGCAGCGTCAAATACGCACGCGGAGGTATATATATTTCCACCGCCTTTGGAATATCCTCCCATTTTTACTGGCACTGAAGGAAATTACGCCGCTGGAGTGTACTTAAATTTACTGCCCGATGCTCATTTTTTTCTCTCTCGCCGGAGAGATGATGCAAGGCGCGAAAAATGGGGGCGAGGAAGGAATCGCCCAAGCGTAAGTAGCGAAATTACGTCGCCCTGGACGATATGGGACGTAAAGGAGGATGAAAGGAGTGTCATATGAGTCGATACTAAATAAAAAGGGAGTGGAGCCAAAGGACATTCGCGGGGGACAATGGAAAAAGACTTCTCCTCCCCACAGTAAACCCAATAAGGCATCCGAGTGAATGGAGCTTTTTTTTCGCCAAAGGAGGAATTTGCCGAAAGAGATGGAGACTCGTGAGAGGAAGATATAAAGGAAGGATTTCTGCGGGGTGCGAGGAGTAAACATAATGGGATTATTCTTCCTTTTTTCTCTCGGCCGAGATCCCCGGACTTTGGTGATCTTTGGCTTCGTGGAGATATTTGATACCGCAAGATCGTCGCCTTCACACTAATCACCTCGAGATGCTCCCATAACGTCTTTATATATTTGATCAAGGGGATTCCGCTTACGTTCGTATTTGGTGAGATGATTCCTGCGATTATCGTCGAAAGCACTTCCAAATATAATGATGGAAATATAATCTCTGAAAATCAAGGGAAGAGTGTTTTATTGTCGAAATGAAACTTTGTGCTTTACGATGCAAACATCTTTTGACATGTCTTCGCCACACCATGAAGAGTTGTTAATTCATATCAATATAAATTATATACATAATTTTAAATTATAATATAAAATTAAATGCATGATAAATGTATATCAGTTAAAATCAAAGGATGTGGTAGAGATGGTACGGAAATCCACATAAAACTAATCAGATGAAAAACTATTCATACGAATGTAGTATACATCTCTTTTTATCTGATTTGTTTGAAGGATAACAAATTATTTTGATTACATATAGTTATAAATTATTTAATACTCAAATTAAATACGTAAAAATGACAGTAAATCCAGAATTAATTCGAATCTCACCTGAATGTTACGGAAATATTTATTAATGCATTATTTAAATAATGTGATTATTTTACTGCTAATTTTTAGATCAAAGTTTCCTTTTATAAAAAATGTAAATTAAGCTAATTTATCAATAATCTTGACATAAATAATAAACGCAATTCGGTTTCGTAGAAAAATTATTTCAATTTAATCTCTGTGTTAACTGTTACTTAAAACCTATACATACCAAAACTATATGCTTTTTCTTACGACAAAAGGATCTAAACCTTTATCAGAAATCATCATTTAAACATTTTAAATCACCAGATTCACATACATTAAATAAAATCATACAATATAAAATTCATTCTTTTCGTCGAAGTTAGTACAGGAATATTGAATTAAAGGAGACATTTCTATCGATCGTAATAAATGATTGATAGACACGAAACAGTTGTTAACCGAGAGAGGTTCGATAATTTATACAACATATTTATGAGGTTATCATTTATTTAACTCGTCTTAAAATCCAGCAGGTTCACAACAGCTAAAGAGTTACAAACCTTACGATGGAGGATACTCAAACTATTTTTCACTGTCAGCAGTGAACGGTAACGATAAGAAAATACAAGAAATATCAGTGCTGACAAATAGTTATATCATACTTCTATCAGTCATATTTGGAGTTAAAATTCTCAAGAAAAATAATTTGAAAAGATAAAACGTGTAAACACTTCCAAATTCTCTCAACATTTAATTTTAGTTCACCAATTTAATAATTCGTCCTAACTTAATATTTATCCGACTGTTATTCTCACCGGAGGCAAAAATTTAGCATGAGATCCATTATTTTAACAGACACTCACTTGACCGACACCCTATTTGAACTACACCGTTTCGAGCGACAATTACTCTGTGATATATAAATTTATGTCAATGGTTTGAAAATTAATTTAAGATTTTGCTGATTATGAAGTAAACCGAGTAGCATACCTTAGCACTTTAATATCATTCACGGAACAATTTTAAACATTAATTTTAAAAAGGTTTATCATGAAAAAATATTACAATTAAACCAACTATCGCAAGTATTCCGATAAATTCGTGAGAAAAAAGCGATGAATTTATACGGAAAATAGAGTAGTATTGACTCATTCAGTAGTCCTGCATACCAATGCAAAAGAGAACGTAACATCTCCAATCATAGTATTGCTCTTTATAATAAGTGGACTAAATCTAGTTACGTATATGCCTCACACCCATATATATCATAAAGCAATTTTAGTCATATTATTGACTTATGTATTGAATATATAAAATATTACTTATATACTCATGCTAACTCTCAAAGCTCCTATTAATTTTTACTTCGTGTGTATTACAAAAACAAAAAAGGAGTACTCATTCAATCGGTGAAAAGTGTTCGGAAAAAAGTGTTGAGCTACTGTGTCGGCCAATTGACCCGCTTAACATTCATCACGGATCGCAGAGGAAAAACACAGTCCTTAGAATTACTTTTCCACCTTTTTACTCCCGTCATAAATAATTATGGGCGAAATAAAAATATGTAAATTGGGGAAATCGGTACTTCGAGCCGTATCCACGTTCAACAATACACCCTTTACTACCGTCTCGTAAACAGCGATATAAAACGGGAAAGCATTGAAGCATGAATCGGGATCTGGCGGGATGGAATTCATACAGTGAAAACTGCGTTCGTTATCATCTTGAAAGAAAGAAGGCAATAAAACTCAGGCCGGAGGTGCGGATTTTAACGATCAAAATTAATCCATCCCGAGACAGGTGAAGCGTTATATTTATAAATAGCCGGGAATAAAACTTCCGGGTTCAAAAGCACCGCTAGAGCTATGTTCTCGCGAAACATGAGTTCTGCGAATAAAATTCCCCTCGAATCGCTTAAAAAAAAAATAGATGGATGGATGGGCGCAAATATGACGAGCCAGAAAGTAATTTTTGTACCCTCGGGAAACGCGATAAAAAACCTTAATGAGGGAATATCTCAGGCGAATCCACATTCGAAGCGCCTGATCGCAAACTCTATCACCGCCGACGACGGCAGAAAAACTCGATAGACTTGCGTGGCCGGAAATTAATACCGAGCCAAAGTACTTTACGTTCAATCTCATTTTCCTCCGCGTCGGAAGCGATATTTTCCCCGAGGCTTCAATTAATCCGCCGCGTTGTGAATTACACGCACCATCAAAGTCAACCTCTGACCTTAACCGATTTCTTGAGCAATCCTTCTTTCACCGTAATTAATGCGAATTAATGGTGTATCGCCGGCCTCTGACATTTATCAAGCCATCCGCGAGGAAACTCGAATCAGAACCGGCGAAAAAATATAATATCGCGGACGGGCTATCGGAATGTGACTTCGCAAACATAATCGAGGATATACTCAATCGGAAACGGATGCGTTTCGAGCCGCGGCTGAAAAGATATTTAACGAGTCGAAATTACCGAATTTAGCGTCGAAATTTATACCGATATTTTGGTTACTTTTTCATCCCCGGCCGGCGCCATCAAAGCAGCCGTTATTGCGCTTTTTTTGGAGCTTTCCGGAGATTTTATCTCCGCCCGTAGACTTTCGGCAATTTTAGATCTGCTCCGAAATTCCCCCTAATAAGGGATTTTATGTGACACTCAATTAAAAACACCGCGCGGGGGATAGATACGGTCGGATTATTAAGAGATGCGCCGAAACAAGCGATTCTCGGATTTACTACCCCATATCCTAAAGCAAACGCTGGAGCGATTCCTTAACTAATTAACGACGTTTTATCTCTTTTAATCTGCCGTATCCTCTCATCTTCCGCGACGCGTCTCAGGAACTTTCGCAATCATTTTCGCGTCGCATATTCGGATAATGATCCCGGGCCGTATTTAAGTATATAAATAAGCCCGAAAACATCTCTCCGCAAACACCCCGGGATAATCCTCTTAGAGAAAAAAACGGGGCCCCTCCCGAAAAAAAATACTTCGACCCATTTCAATTAGGGGCGCGCAAAATTCAAACCGGCGATAATTTCCGCGAATATCTGGATCCCATAAATCGGCGGCGTCGCGTGATTAAGTCATCATGCAGATTAAATCGCAAAAGTCCCCGCCCCCTTATTTCCCCATCGGCGATGGCGATAATAATGGCGGAAAAAAATCCCCCCGCGGCCCCGGAGAACTATTAAAAGGGTTATACTTTTTGTCCCGATAATCTTCGGCCGGCATCTCCGAATAAAAACCCCCATTATCCTTTTCCCGAATAAAAAAAAACCGATCGCCTCTTCGGGAAATTTACGAGATTAATTTCGCGAATTTTCAGCGTCCTCCCGGAACAAAAAAAAGGGAATAAGAGACGGAAAAAAGACGCATCGCGTGCGCGGCCCTCTAGCGACCGTGTTTATGACGAAAAAATTTGCATAACAACGAGCGGTTTACGGTCGAGCGAGAAATCCGATCGCGGGAAAAAGACGAAAAAAAAATCGACGGGAAAAATAGGTACAGAGACGTTATGTGGGGCGGCGGAAGATTGTTGGGGGAAAAAAGAAAGAGGGGAGGGAAGGGTTTTAAGGGGCTTATCTTGCGCCGGAGGGGTGGAGAAGAAGAATAACTCGCGAATCCGCATTGAGGCCCCCCGACGGCTTTCACAATAAGAGTGGATGGACCGCCCATATCGGCATCTCCGCTGCCCAGAGAGTGTGTGGGAAGAAAAGGGGGGGCTATGCAGAGATGGGCAACGATCCCGCCCACCCACCCTTTCTCCGGGGTTTATATGGAACGTGGCGATACCGAAAAAAAGGCGAAAAGATAGCTGCCGAAGTTACCTCGGACGTCGGCGCTATGGAATAGAGGGGCAGTGCCATAAGAGAGAGAGAGAAAGAGAGAGAGAGAGAGGGAGAGAGAGAGAGGAGAAAGAGAATTTCGGGGTTGCGTGTATTGATCCCCCGCGGAGAAGGGAAAGGGAAGTAGGGGAGGCGTAGGGGAGGCGGTAGGGGATGCGACGTTGCCACGACTCCGTCTCCTAACCCTATCGAGTGAAGGAGTCATGAGTGATCGGCAGCAGTCCTCATCCTCCTGGAACCCACTTCCGGCTGCATTTTTGAGTTTCTCCCCCACCTCCCGCCATTCATCCCCCGGTGACTCCTTCCTTTCTAACCCAATTCCTTCCTCCTCATCCACTCCACTGTTAAGGAGCGCCCCCGTCCCGCGGTCACCGACCACTCATCGTCTTACGCCGGTATCCTCTCAGTCTCGTAACCGATTTCCACGCGTGGCCTTCTCCAAAAAGCTCCTCCTTTATCGATTCCGTTTTTTCTCCGCCGAAGACGAGCTGTTAGGAGCGAGATTAATGACGCGTTGGAGGAGGTAAACCACGCGGCGAACAAAGGGCGAATCGTAGGATAATGATAGCGGAGGGTCAGGGCGTGGATTGATTTCGCCTTCCGAGGAAAAAAGAAGGGAAAACTCCGGAGACCGCTTAAAAACGCCTCCGCCGGGACGTCGAAGAGAATTGCGTGAGGTAAATAAATGAAAAAGGAGCCTTCTTCCTCGCCATTTGTTTCTAATTAAATCCCTCCCCCGACCTTCTGCAGGCGAGATTAATCGCCTCTCGGTTTAAGTCGTGTAAGGATTGATTAATAGTGTGTGCTTGGAACCGTTTATCTCCTCGGGATAGCTCGCGCGCCAAAACTCACGTACCTTGGCGTAATTTGTATCGTAAACTTTCGCGCAAAAAGCTGGAGAAGAGGATGGGGATTCTTTCAGGATTCGCTCTCGCGGTGGCGGAGAGATAATTGGATTGAACTTAATTGCGCGCGGGCACTTAGGCTTTCTGTCGATGCCGCTGTTACGGCCGACGCTGGCTTGAGGGGCATAATGAGAAGAATGGATGCATTAACCATCGGGAGCGGAAATGGACAATTTAAACTTGGAGGCGCTTCGGAGAGAGAGAGAGCGCGAGTTTGCGGCTTCTTTTGTCGAATCTGCAGGGATCGAAATTGGGGAATAAACTCGGGTCCGAAGGCGGAAAAAAACCCGGGCTCCATTATTTCGGAAATACTTACCGCTCGACATCCTGTAGTAGGGGGAGACTTTGTTACGAAAACCTCGAGACTAATTCTTCTCTTAATCAGAATAGCGGCGGTATAAAGTTTCTCGTAACCTCCTTTGACGTGCTTCGAAGGTAATCCCGCAGTTTCCCAAAAAAAATATTAATTCGGGCCGAGATACTTGTGAGAAAATCGACTTAATGAAATAGGCATAAACTTGGAGGAATTCCACAATGGAGGGAAACACAAAGCCTTTTCTTAGTCGAGGGGGAGAGGAGAGAAAAAAAAACATCGCCATTATATAACTCGTGAAAAATTCAAAAATGTTACCCGGAGTTCGCAAAAGTTATATTAAAGCGGGCTTTAATTTCTTTTCGCAAATTGAGCGCTGCATTTCCCTTTTTGGAAGAGAGAACTAATTTCACGTGCACTTGCGCGGAAGAACACAAAGTTTCCAACGACCACGCGAGATCCTGAAAAAACATTTTTTATGGAGCACTTTGAAGTTCGGAATGGAAGTTCCTTTTTTTATAAGAGAAACATAATCAGATGAAATTATTTACGCGAAAGGACTACACGCAAACTTGACATAAACCGCCGCATGTTAATGAATACCCCGAAAGGTTTCAATGTTGAGCAAATTTTTTTTTACGCGGTGGTTAATGAATCGTGAAATTAGCGGGATTTGTATCGGGAAGTATGCCTCTCGGTTATTAATGGAAGATCGAATATTCGATTGGTAGCCAGGAAAACAAACAAGGATAATTGGCTTCAGAGGGGAAAAAACCGCACTTCACGCCGTTTGTTGTAGGGCAGAATTTTTAAACAGCACTCGCATATTAGTTGATGACGTGGAACGGGGAAATCATTCCTAAAAGTTCGCGCGTCACCAACGTTCTCGGCGGATTGATACATCACCAGACGAGCAAATAAAGATGATTAATTCCGGGAGCACCGCGAAATGTCATCGAAAGTTACCGCTGTTTGTCACAAAATAGAATTTTTGAATAGTGTTTGTACGCGGGTTGATGGAAGCAAAAAGGGTACGCGGCATTATGTCCGAAAGATCGAACGTCCTAATTCGAAAAAATAATCACCGCTAACACAAATAGAGGCGATTAATACCGGGGAGTCCGCGAGACGTCATCGGACGTCACCGCTGCATGTTTCATAATAGACTTTTTTCACTCCATAATTGTTTCGCGGCGAGAGATATATGACACCGTAAAAGGTAATTAGTGCGAGGCAATACATCGCGATGCTGGAAGATAGTCATCAAATGGCCTGCAGTATCCAATAATCCTCGCTCGGATCCCGCACATACCGGCGTAATCAGAATTTTACTTCCCGTCGAATGCATTACCGTCATAATCATGCAGATAGTCCCGCCGAGCAATCACGACCTCCCCGACCACCGCGGCGGGGAAAATCCGTTTTCCTTCTGTAGCACTAAATGCAAACGCTCCTTGTCAACGCTTCCTGGGGAAAGATCGATCAATCTCTTAAGTACATGGAGGGCTGTGCGTACCCCGAGGGGGGTAACACCGTCGTCCTAGACACAATTTTCATATTAAACAAACTCCGAGAGAGAGAGCGCCGTCGACCTTGTGATGCAAAATAAGCCCCTCATTGCGGGCCCGCCGTGCCTTTGCCTCATTTTCGAATCCCGAGAATCACATCTCCAAAGGTCGCCGCATTAATAACACGGTCGCAGACGTCTTCCCCTCCCATTTTTCCATTTTAATCGAATATGTATAAGGCGCTCTGATTTTCTTCCCGGAGAAGAAATCGGGAATTAAGATCTCCCAAACGAGGAACATTTTTTCTCCCTTCCAGTCCGCCTCTTTTTATACGGAGGATGATCACATTAGGAAGGAACGCGGGTTTGTAGAGAGGACTCTCCCGAAAAAAGTTTTCATCATTTTTTTTTCCTTCCCTTTCGAACGCGGTGCTCCAAACGCCCGAGAAAACCCTCCCGCGAAGGTCAAAGGGGAACCGAATTCGCGAACGAGATCGCAGGATCGCGACCCGCCGCGGGAGGGAAGGAAGAAATAAAAAAAACAATCCCCCGGAATCCTTCAGGAGGATTCCCCGCCGAAAAAAATCGAGTTCTCCTCTTAAAACATCTCCGCCGAATAACAATGCCGAGCATAACGAACTTTTCCCCCGGAACGAAGATAATGCAGCGACAAATTGGAATTCTTGGAAGACCCTCTCGTGAGATGCATCGAAACGACCCGTTTTAAAACGCGGTACCAGCTCCAGAGAGAGAGAGAGAGAGATGGAGAAGCTTCTTCCGAATTAAACTAGCATTGTTGGGAGAGGAATTTCGGCTGAACCGGGGTCGGAGTGGGGGGAAGCGCCCATCGAGAGGAATGCTGAAGGAGGAGGCACGTCCTAAGCCTCGCTCCCGAAGTTAGGGAAGACGAATACAAGACCATGTATCAAATTAAGCGTGAAAACATAGGTAGGACTCTCAATGATATCCGGCCGCTTACGGCAAATGGGGCGGAATACGAGGGAGTCTAGAATACGTCGGATGCGCGGAAGAGGGATGAATAAGGGATAGGAAAAATGCGGGGGAATAGGAAAAAGAGCGTATGGATATAGAGGACGGCGTGGAAACGGAAAGTGGGGTTCAGAGATATCGATTCGTGAGAGTGCGAGGGGGTTCATGCAGAGGTGGGGGAAAGTGGATGGAATAAGATAGATAAGGGGATAAACGGAGGGAAATGGAGGAAGAGGTCAGAGGAGAATACAGAGGCGCGCCCAGGGATGCCCAGCGAGGATAATTGGATAGAGGAAAGGGAATGCGGGCAGAAGAACGGAAGGAGGAAAGGAGATTATGCGAAGAAGGGGTTCACGCAGAGAGAGACACGTGCAAGGAACAAATGAGACGGTGGAAACAAATGAAAGTGAAAATTGATCGCCGAGAAGCACGGGGAAAGTTAAAGTTGAGCTTGGGTGAAGGAGATGTCGAAGAGATGGATGCAGATGTTGTTGGCAAGATGATGAAGAATTTACGGGCGGACTGAAAAAACATCAAGCTCGGGAGAAAAATGGGAGTGAACTTCAAAAGGTGAAACTTTTCGCTTGTTCCCTGGATTTATTTACTTTGAGTATCTCACACAAGAGTCAGAACTAGAAATGAAATCTCAGGAGTTTATACATTTGATTTATTTTTCAAATTTTAAACCGCTTAAGTCAATATCATCGGATATAAGTCAAATAGTGAAAATTGTTGGCATATATTTGTTCGTGAATCCAACGTTTTTCTGCAGCATACTGCTCATTAGAATAGACTAAATTACTCAGACATAGACATTTTGAAATGAATGGATCTATTAATTACTTATCAAAATATAGTAAGAAAGGAAAATACCCGTAAAAGAACAAACCTACGTTTAACCATGGAATTAATAGGTTTCGAACTTAGGGCCACAGTTAAGTTGCGTGGGCTCCACCCCGGGATACCTCTGTTCGCTCAACTTTATGATATGCGAACCCAAGTCGCTGTTTTGGGAGAATGCGGATGATCCTTAAGGTAGAGGTAAACCAGGAAGCAAGTGGCTTAGTGTGGCAAAAGAGATTCTGAACAGACATAGATAGCTCAAAGAATAAAAGAGAAGTACGTGTATGTCTGAAAGAAAAGATGTATGCTAGGATGGAAAATTATACACAAAATTTATTGACTGTGGAAATACGAACTAAAGAACATGTTTATGACTTCAAGATATGGTGTGAGTGATAGTTATGTATTATTGTATTCATACTATACTGATACTGAAAAAATTCACTGCCTCAGATTTAGTTAACTGATAGATAAGCTTATTTTAAATTCAACCTTATGATAGTGTACCATTGAAGATGCCATATGGGGAGAGGCTGTATTTTTATCTCAATCTGGGAATTATCACTATTATTATACCATTTAATCTGAATTCCATGATGGTAAACATACTCATTATGTATTAATATGTTTCCTTTTTATTTATTCACTATGAATGCTCTCCAAAATATAATTAGATAGGACAAGTAACATGGTAGAGCAATAGACGAATAAAAATACTTTTTACTTATTAAAATCCGGTAGTCACAGGACCAGGAAACTGACATGCAAGCATAGTTCCGCCACCGAGGTCGGTATTTTCATAATATTTCCATTAATACATCATAGGTATCATCGTTATAATACTGTTGCATATCTTATTAGGCTGAGTTAGAAGGAGGAAAACTCTAGCCATTTTCAATCCCGCCCAAGAAAGACGTCGACTACTTGCGTCAACTACAACACGTACAGCTTTACTCATTTCCGACTCTTATACCATTCTTCAATTCATTCCTCAAATTCCCCGCATACCTCAGGTTGGGAACGGACCGAGTCCTTTACTAATGAGAATTATCGATTCGGCGGTATTTATTTTCCTAAATTACACGAGGAGGAAACATTAAACACGGACTCGAGAACGCAAAAGGAGGCGGTGGAAGTGGAAAACCTGCAAGCGCGGAAGAGGAATCGAGAAAGTGAAAGGGAAATTTTGAAGATGGGAAGAACGAGCGGAAGGAGCACGAGCGTGATGAAGGAGAAATGAAACGGAATCCGGAGGAAAGAGGGAAAAATTCGCAGCCGCGGGAAAAGGGGGGGAAATGGGGGAGGAGGCGCGACGCGAAATTCAGCCCGAGTTCTGCAGATTTAACGCGAAAATGAGAAGTGCGTGGAAACCGCACCAGAAGACATCCGAAGAAAAGGGGGAAGGAAAACATCGCGGGGGTGGAGAGAGAGGGAATTCAAAAACAGACCGCAGCAAGAATCTCGGAAAGGGATAAATATGCACAAGGAGAGCAACCCTGAGAGGGAGAGAGAGAGAGATAAAGATCAAAGGATTAGAAGTTGGCGAAAGAAACTGAGCTAAGCCGCCGAGTGATTAAGGAGGAGAAAAATTCCCGAAAATTTTCATAATTCCCAGGAGAAGAAATACGGGGTCCCGGCGATTAATTAAAGAATTCGCGGCCGGAATAAAACTCTGCGGACGGGGACTCCCCGTTCCTTTCTTTTTTATTTCAAGGGGAGGAGCGGAGGAACGTTCGGCGAATTTCGATAACGTAACGGCGGCGTAACTTCCAGCCCAATCACCGACCCCGCGATACTCGGCAAACGAAGCAAGAGGTAACCGAATTCGTTTGCATTAAGACTCGGAGACGGCGAAATGACTGCGAGGGAGACAAAAGGGAAGATGGGAGGATTATGAGACGGGGCGGGAATGTGACGGGAAATGGTTAAGAGGGATTGTGCGAGGATATAGCGAAGGAAGGTTTTCAGGGGGAGATTTACATGCATTGGAAGTTGGCTGCTTCTGAGAGTTAAATTAAAGGATAATAGGGTGTTGGGGTTGTCTGGGGGTTTACGGAGCCAAGGTGGGAGAGTGCAGCGATGAAATATAAACGGGAAACGGGAGAGTCAAAGAGAAGTCTGCAAGATTGCAGAATTCTCTCTCTTCTTCTCCGGCAGAGAAAGAAGCGGAGACATGCGACCCAGATGCCACCGCTCCACGGATGGGGAAACAATTGAAAATAATTCTTATTCCATTACTTTCAATTGTTACGCGTTTTTTCTTACTTTTTTTTAGCGCCTTCCCAACTTAAGCGTGAAAAATTGCGGATCGGGGGGGAAAAAACTCGAACATTTTTTCCCGCCGCGCGGAGATAATAATTAGCGAATTAAGTTGAACATTCTCCCGTCGGAGGGCGCAAAAAACGCGACGGGCTAGCGGATTACGGGACCGCGCGGATTTTTTTTTCGGTTCCCATTTTCCGCAGGCCTTTTGTCATTTATTTCGCGGAGGACGTTTTTTTCCCAGCGCCTCCGGCCACGGTTTTCCCCCCCTGGGGCTCGGATTCGATACCGAAGAATGGCATTATCCCGCGCCGTTTCCGTCACGCTCCGTGCCGGAGTTTATAATTAAGACTTTCGTTAATTAATTAAAAATCGTGCTCGGATGCACGGGCGAAGTTTCGGGGGAAAATTTTTCGTGCGTGCTACGCTGGTCGAAAGCGATATATCTCGTTTCTTTCTTCCGGGAATAAAAAAAATAGAGCCAATCCAATTTGCTCCCGTGGAGAAAGAGCACGGGCTCATTTCGGTCACGAAGCGTCGGCGAAATGAGGGAAATTCGAAAGGCTTTTGCCTGGGAATCTCATTTGCCGAAAAGCAGCGGGTCTTTTATTATAATCGCGATGGAAATTACGGCCGGGATTTTCAATCGGGTCCAGGCGGGAATCCTTGGAATTTGCCGCGGAAATTTACCGTGACTGTGATAAAAGACCCGCCTCGAAACATAAGGAAACGCGAGTTGCGCTCCCTATTGTCGGGGAGTTAACAAAGGCCGGCGATAACTGAGTCGTGACTGGGCTGGCCGTATCCCAACAAGTCGAAATCCGTACGATTTCCATCGCGGGAAGTTCTTAGCGCGACTTTCTAGGAATGTTTCGATCATTCAATGCAGATATAATTGGAGCAGACCGTATTGTGGATGGTGATTTCAATGTAAATGGGAAGAAATTTGCAAAACTGTTGACGCCTCGGTCTTGCTCGAATACTTCGATGAATAGATCCAATGTAAGACGATTTAAACATCCTAAAATCTGAAGCTTAAATGTCAAAAGCAGCTTAAACACAATCCATGCTTCCTTTCCGGTAAGAAACAAACGTATTTTTGTTTATACCAGGGGAAAGGAAACTATTTTTATCGGAAGACTGCATTTTACTTAGGACCACGTATGAAAATTATTATTTATTTTACGCCATAATTGAAACCAATGGGCCAATTAAAATTAACCAATTAGATACCACTAAGCTGCACTAAACTCCGAATTTATACGTAAGAAGACAAAGTTATCCATTAACTGAACTAAAAGATTACTTTGCGCATAAATTTTACATGACATCCTGAAAGAATCGGATAAACACAATAAAGAATTTAAGCACTAGAAATATTTTCAAGAAGATAAGAAAAGGTCGCAGTGAAGATCGGAAGAATTCCCGTATATCCTATAAGCTTCAGGTTCCCCACCTCCGATCTGAAGTATTCAATCAAGAACTAATACATCTAACCCTCAATTTTACGTCAATAGATTATTAAGGTTTCACTTTAGTATGATCAAAAAATTGTGGCAATGTATTTTGTGCGATCGCAAAGTTTCGATTTGTAAAGTTATATTAAGAATATATAAACGAAGAATAAAATATACATGAATTGTGTTTGGTACATTGTGTCTATCTCAGGATTCGTAGACTTTCTAGCCGTGATATAATCACGTTGCCCAAGGTGCACTACGAGGAGACTGGTCTCCTTTGCCAGGCCATCCTTAAAAATCTGTCAGTCGACATGTAGTTAAACTATCGAGAAACGCACCCAAACTCAAGAGATCAATGGAAATGGAATTTGGAGTCAGACGGTCAGAAGCAAACATGCTTTAAAATTATGACTATGATATCCCTGGAATAGAACTGACCCGGAAGGAATGGACAGCACTGAATCGGTTCCGCACTGAACACGGCAAATGTGTAGGTTCACTATATATGTGAAGGAAAGCAAAACGGAATGCGATTGTGGAACATCAAGGTAGACGATCCAACATATCAAAAGAAAATGTACTCTACACTGGAACGTAGCTTGATTCCCTGAAGGCATCGCCATCTGCGTTAGAATGGAAGCAGGTAAACATCACTTGGCGTGACTTAAGTTGGTGTGGGACAAATATCATTCGAAGAAATCCTTTGATAGGATAGGATAATAACAACTTTTGACCCAGGAAATTCGAAATTAACCATAAAAACTCGATTATTTGATCAAAAAATAAATAGGCCATATAGAAATATTCAACATAAAAGTATGTGTAATTACTATTGAATCAGAATTACTTCGATTTGGCTTAGAGGATGCTAAGTTTGGCCTTTCATAGAAATCATTCTCGCTCAAAATTAATACTTAATAATACTTATTATTTTAACATTTGCCGAAAATCAAAAGGACTATAAAAGCGAATAAATTTTATTTTGTTGTCTAGCTGTTTCAAAGAATACTTTTTAAGCAAGAATTATTTTTTTTCAAAGAGAAATCTTGAATTACATTAGTCAAACATAGAAGTACTAACGATTCAACAATAACGGTTAATGATTTTACGTTGGGATTTTCTACTAATGCCTACCTATTGCATTTTTGACGAGAAAATTGTGATTCGACGGCTAATTTCAAATTTATTGGATAAAAAATTGTGGCACACTTTTCCTTTCATACATTCTTTCGAAAAGTTACCGTCCCATCATCTGACTTCAGTCACACCAATTGAAGTTTCCTCGTTAAATCTTGACGTAGACATTTATAAGAATTGTTTATTTTATTGTCTAATAGTAATATTCATTTTACTCTTTATCAAGTCTTTCAACTATTAATGTACTTCTTGTGGACAAAAAACATAAAGTTATATGACCATAAACTAACATACACACATACAAACATTATACTTAAAGCTGCATATAAACGATTTTCCTTACGGAAAAGAATAAATAATTAATCTTGAAAACCGCTCTTATATCAATTTCTGATGTCAGCAGAAAATTAAAAATTCCTCATGCGATATTCACGGCAGAAACATGACGTCATTCAGATTAAAAAAGCGGCCTCTAACAGCAGGTGATGAAAGTACAGAGTAAACCGTGACG
Source organism: Pachydiplax longipennis (assembly GCA_036926295.1). Taxonomy (NCBI): domain Eukaryota; kingdom Metazoa; phylum Arthropoda; class Insecta; order Odonata; family Libellulidae; genus Pachydiplax; species Pachydiplax longipennis. The sequence goes on along the minus strand of JAVFKF010000004.1, from coordinate 34,163,777 downwards.
ATCGATTTCGTTCATGTTGTTGGTTTTTCGCATCACTTCCTTGTCCGCTGGCTCTTGGCGTATCACTTATGAATGTTAACCAAAATTTGTTTACCGTCGATTTAAATATCGGGAAAGTTTCCTTGTATTCTGTACACAAATATTGTTCTCTATTCGTGCGGCCCGTTAGCGAAACATATCCGCCTACAAAATCGAGGGCTAGGTGTACCATCGAAATTTTTATAAATTTCAGAAATATTAATTTTAGATCTAAAAAATATTCTTGTCGATATGTATTTAAGGAAAAATTCGAGACCCTTTGTCAGCCTATTCGTGGCTATCCGAAACGGTCGTTTTGCAATGGAAGCATTATCCGAGGAACGGTGGAAAGAAGTAGTTAGCCCCTAAATCTTATTCCACCAGCACGACGTTTCTGCATCGCTGGCTGCATAAGATGCGGGGTCGATGCTAACTACAGCGAGCGCCCGACCTTGCTCTCTCTCTCTCCGAGGAGCTGAAGGAAATTGACTTTACATATATGAAAACGTATAATGCAGGAATTGAGACATCGATATTTGCATATTTATGGCCCGACATTTCCATGCGAAATGTTAAAAACGTTGGTAGCGGAAATGTCACAATGAGAATTGTGTTATTCTTTTTGTATGATTCCTCTATGCGAACAGTGCAGATTTTTCTTACTCGCTGGAGGTGAAACAAAAAAACTTTATGAGTGTAGGTAAAATATTTTGAGTATATTCTTCAACCGTGATTTATTTTGAATACAGGTTGAGCATCCTTAATCCGAGATGCTTGAGACAAAGGATGTTTCAGAATTCGGTATAATTCATATTATGGAATACAACTTTCAGAGTTTTAGAGAACTACTTTTTATTTGCCATAAAAATAGGAATAAAAATACAGCAAGCAAAGAATGAAAACGTTTAATTATTTATCAAACGCGGTAGATGTAAGCTGAATCCTCCAGGGAGGAAGACGAGGCATCTTACTGGCTGGAATTTTTAAATATTTCCTCGTGTCATTTTCCTCCTTCCCGAGGGCTCCTTAAATCCTTTCTTTTACCTTATATTGTAATAGTGTTACGGTTGTCGTTCATATTATCCAAAGATATTAAAAAATAGAGTACTGAGAAATGAGCTGATACCATGCAAGGGATTTCGGAATATTTCGGATATGAGATACTCAACCTCTATTCTTTACATAGCTACAGTGATATGTTTTTCTTAGTTTATCCCTAATATTGCATTTTCTATCCCGATTATATTACACGAAAGTTCACCTGTATGTGTTAAACAAATTATTTTTATTGATATCTAAGATATCTTAGATTAGCTTCTTCATGTAGATATGAGAGTACGTTGTAACAAAGCATTATTTTGCTGAAGCATCACATCTGCATTTACAAATGCTATGATATGACGTAGTCGACAAGTGAAGCGAAAATACGGAAAAGCCATAGCATGAACGAGAGCAATAATAACAGTTCCATCTGTATCTTCATAACCTGCTAAGATATACCACATTTTCTTATATTTTCTAATTTGAATTTCGTCATCAATATCGCTACTGTGTTGTTCCATCTGAGGAATTGTTTCCATTGTTTTTTCAGTTAAAGTTCCTAACTGAAAATAGACCAATTCTTTAAAAGAAAAAAACCAACAGCAATCCATAAAATTTACTTTTCCTACTTATGTTTTCAGTTGAACCGTGCAACCAAAATTTTGACATCATGCAGGGTAAAACTTTGCCTTAAAAATCTGAGGCCAAACTTATCTAACATTTCTATTTTAAGTATATTCCATCCGTGGAACATATTTCTTTTCATTGGTGTATTATTCTCCAAAAAAATGGACAGTATTATTATTACGAATTGTTAAAGGAGCATTTCGTCTCAAAAATTATCACACTGGAAGAAAGACAGAAAAGTAGCGCTATGGAACATAAAAAAAAGATTTTAAAACGAGGGCCTATTTTGATACAATTGAAATAAGGCTTTCGCACCTTTGACGTACTTATATTAAGGCTAAGTATCCTAGAAGGATTCCGACGACGAATAAAATATTTATTAGCGCTACTTTAAAATTCCGTAATAGCTGGCGAGGAATTCGGATAATAATCAGCAGCACTTCCATAATCAGCGAAGAAATGAGAATTTAATTGAGCTACGAGCGCAAGGCTCTGCGCGACCTAAAAAACCGTCTTTTGTAAATTACCTCCTTCTTCGCCTTTGGTAGTGTTACGTAAATAATTTCCCCTCTAAACGATATTTAACTGCGACTACGAGATCCTTCATCCTCGCATACGCTAATTAAAACGGCGCGCGGTAGTTTCTAATCCTTCGGGGAAAATTTCAAAGAGGGAAACGGAGGAACCAAAGGAAAAGAATCCGGGAAAAAATTACTCCGGAGAATTTCCTCCGCGGACTCCAACTCGGCGAAACCAGTTTACGTCTACCATTTCCTCCCTTTTGTTTCTCAAAACTACTTCCCTTTCACATTTCCTCTCCCGTTCCTTTTTTACATCGTCGCGAGCGATAAATCTTACATTTTTACCCTCTCCGGAACATGGTATCTAACCTCGGAATTACCATCCTCCTTTCGCGACCCAAACAATTTTCGAAAGCGCTAGCGATGGCTATGGCGTCGAGGATAGTCACACTGGAGAGCAGATTGCCGATATTGGCCTCCCCTTTTGTAATAAGCTTTCGCGGCGGGGGAAAGAAGCGGAAGACTTCACAGGGAGACGACCCGCGTTCCCATAAAAGCTCTCTTATATCTGCCCGTGCACTTGAGTGACTCACCGTCATGGGAGTCGTACATGTAGATGATCCTTCTCCAGCCGTAGTAGCGCACCACGTCGATGATGGCGCCGTGGTAGTCGGGCCGCATGCTGATGGCATAGTCCAGGAAACCAGATGACGGGGTGAGGACCTGTTTGGAGGAGGGAAGCTGCAACTAGGTTAGACGGATTTGCTCGTGGTTGGAAAAAGAATTTTATGCGTACAATGTGTAAGGTCGGATGCGAAAGTTGCCGGAATTCCGCAGAGGTGCCGATATCGTTTTCTCTTGCGTTTATGACTTTCTATGAACGTTGGCTCATTTAAGCCGTGGTAATGCTAAAAATATGCTTTGCGGTTTCTCTCTGCGTTGTTCGGGAAACTTTTGCATTCGAAAGTTTGCGTATTATTGACTCATCACCATATTTTCACTTGCGTCATGGATCACGTTATTGTTTTTGCATTCAGTTTGGATTAGATTTACATTAATTTGCTACACGAGGCATGAATGCCTCAAAGATATCTCAAGCACAATGAAACATTTAAACTGCATAGTAAAATGTATAGTACGGTTAAAATACATTATATGATGCAAGATATATTACCAAAATTGTAAATATAGAGAAGTACATTAAAAATATGAATGGAGAAATTACAAATATTTTCAGTAAATTCTCATAAGAATAAATCTAACCTTCAATTACACAAAATATTGTAAATGACTGGTAGCGTGTTTAGTAGAAACATGAATTATACTCGCGTACATAGACACATAAGACAAAACGAAAATTTATTGATTACCAAAGTTATTAACACTTTTGGCAGTTATAAAAGCTACTTATTCGAATTATTTTTAAGACTAGTTCGTAGAATTCTATAATATTCCCTTCCGCTTCATAAGACTGTAAGAAAATAAACAAGTTGTCTTCCGCAGAGAGATCAATGCTAATTTTTGTGTCGATTTACAGCCAGCATTTACACAATTTCCAAGATAAATATTCTTCGTTCGAAACAAGCATAACATTTACCATCAGTATTAAGTTAATGATATTTAACATGGAATCTCGTGAGTAGATTTAGTAATCCCCTCAGGGACCACTGAATACAAACTTTTGTCAATCCCTGTACTTCAATTTTCAAATACACCTGTCTATTCATATGAACGATTCTGTTACCAATCGATTTTCGCAATATCCATTTGTTTTTCTATTCCACAGTCAGATTCATAATCGTATGGAATAGCTATTAGTTCATTGATTCAATCGCTACCTGTTCAATTACATGGATCAATGATTCAAATCCAAACTACTATATGATATGCCATGACATTTTACTAATGTCACATCCATTAAATCATAACATTTCCGATGGATAAACTCACAGAAATATCTACTTAGTACTTTGTATTAGGTAAGAGTCGTTCCATCAACATGACCAGGTGACACAATTTAAAATTTGGAATAACAATTTACATACCCCATTGACGTTTTTGCTTCCATAAATTACACATCCTGTTATTACTTCGATTAGAGATTTCGTTCATATCCGGTCATGAAAATAAAGGTGACATTTCTCAACGCAAAGAATGCTGTTATCTGTATGATGTAATGCGCAAAGAATATAGTTATTATAATTTGGATGAATGGTATTTTCTTTTGTGATCTATTATTGCAGATTTCACGACGATGTCGATGGAATTGTTCATATTTAGCAATATCTAATTTTACTTAAATTAATTTTTATTTGATTTCCTCACCATAATCAAGAAACAAGTGATGTGTAACTTAAATATTTCAGAAAATATTTTAATATTATTATTTCACTTCAGTAAAGTTGATTCTATATTTAAATTTACGACGTTCTATATTATGTTTAATTTCATGGAATTTCATTTAATCACCAATGCTCACGGAGCTCAGTGTCGCATTTATTTCCTTTCGTGCTAATAATTCATTACTGGAAGATTCCATCACTAAATTCGTAATATAAATTTCATAAATTATAATCTAATGCGGCGGTCAGCGTTGAATTCACGTAAGTTTTCTCGTTCGTTCATTATTTCATTTGATAACGGTAATTGTATCGCATCAAGCCTTTAATTAGAGGCTCGAAATGCACGTTTTGAATTCAGCTGATACTGTCGATACGTTAATTATATTTCGCTCATAAGCGGGAAGCCTTTTCAAAGCGGATCTCATACCTACAGCTGTGCGTTTGCAGACTTTGAATTCCAGAGTAGTAACTCGCTCAAATGCAACTGCAGGAGTACATTATTTCAAAAACGGTGGCTCACTTCTCCGTTGGCTGCTGGCATTCTTCTCATTTCCTTTATTTCTCTCAGACAAGCCATTACAAGAGTTGGCATACGCAAAAGACATGCCTTCAGTTACCTCAGAAGTGGGATTATGGAGCCATCGTCTAAAGTAAATATCGTTGGGATTCTTTTCCATTCTGGATGAATACTTCCTTACGCTGGGACGCTTCTTTAGGAATTTCAACTAGGCCAAACTACTGCCTTAGTTATTAGGTCAAGTATTTTCACTGTTTCAAAACGTTTCTCGTTCTTAGTTGGGTAGATAAAATTCATATCATTTATACGAGTATGAATTATTTTTAATATTAATAAACTACACCTAAGAAGATTAATGAGCGTGGGGTAAAAGAAAGAGTACTGGAAAATGATACCTAAGATGAATTTAATTACTAAAGCAATACGCAAGGAAAATATGAAATGTATAGAGAAAAAAATGTTGACTCGGTGAATAAAGAACGGAAGGGAAAAGACAGAAATATAAATACTATGAAAGAAAGAATATAAAATGATATATGAGTGTACCTGAAGCGAAGTAAAAGTTATTTCAGCTACGCACAAGTTAAGGAGCACCAGTATTTATGAATCTTCAAAGTTTCTTAACAAAATTATAATTTTTTATTTAAACATATCCTTATTTATTTACAAGTTGAATTTTAGAAAGAAAAGATATGATAAATGCATATTATGAGAGTGTTAATATCTTAATTTTATATTTGAAAAGTTATTTTAATATTAAGCTTATTTTTTCATAATTTGTTTATTTTATTTTGATTTTGGGTTGTATTATTTTGGATTAAATGGATATTATGCGTAGAAACTAATGGAGAAAAATGTTTAGTTACTCGAAATGTATGTTATTTTCCTACTTATAAAAACTTTAATCATTACAATATAAATGATGTTTTATCTTAAAACTAACATCCAGAAGGTGCATAGTCATGGGCACATCCTGACGAGCTGATGATTGGCTCAGGGGGACCTGACTGTGAATAGCACAGTTTCATCATAAGATATCGTTCGTTAAAAACTATTTCTTCTTATATGAAGTATTTTTAAGGCTGATGCTTTTTCCAAATTAATGTTTATTATTGTAATAATATACGATTTTCAATGTTTAAACATTTGAATAAATTAGTTTATAAATTTATGCAGTAGGAAAAGGTACCATGAACAGTGTTTATCTGAAACATCATAGACAAATCAATCTTTCGGAAAATCCAGTGTACTCCGGTAACAAAACCAAAATATGGACATTGACAAATTCAAAAAATAAAGGAGAAATAATAGGAGATGATTTGGAGATACGTTGAAAGTTGAGTCTTAAAGGGGCTAAATACCAACGTCAATGATCCGATAAGAAGATTCCGAGAGAATTGGATAAATTATTAGATCCTAAGTCGCGAATAGCAAAACAAATCGTAGAATATAAAGCGAATGGAAAAAACGCTGAGGGATCAAGAAAGGGATGGCTAAAAAAATTTGAAGGCGTAAGGGTTAAGTAGCTTAATCCACAAAGAGCAGTAGAAGATTTTAGATAGTGAGAGGAGAAGATTTAATACTAATGGGCTAAGGAATTCATATGAAAAACGTGTCTGTAAATATAAGTGACGGCTTTGAAAAACGAAGGCGTTTGAGAAAGGTTTCTTCTCAGCCATTTTTACTTATTTCAATTTTCACTTTAGGTTGAATTAATAAAAACATCACTGTCAGTTTTAATAAAAATCTCTTAAAAACCCATTGAAAAATCAGTCTATTAATCTTATTTTACATATATAAATGAATTATGTCTAATTTGTTTTACAATTTATTGATATCATTTAAATTAATTTTTCCGAGCTTTTCAACAAGAGAAACTAATTTAGTATCTAACCGCGGCACTTCTAGAGAAGTCAAGGCAATTAAAATAATTATTTGATAAAAAACTTATAATCCAGACCGAACGTCATATACTATAGATAAGCCATTTTTTGAATTGAATGATCTTTGACTGGTGAACTTATCAAGCTCCTTTGAATTTATTTGATGCAAGCGACAGACAAAACAGTTAAGTTAAGGGCTTTAAAAATAGGAGAGACGGTGGAAAACATTATTTCGGTATCTTTAGAGGACGGTTTACATTATTCAGAAGAGCCGGAATGAAAGAACTCACGCTGGCTGCCATACTCGCGGAGCGCTTCATAAAAACCAGAAATTCCTGAAAGAGACCCTCACGGATTCAAAAACCATACGATATTTTAACTTTTTTAAAAGAAAACGACATCCGCGACACGAGTAACAACAGGCCCTTCCTTTATTTTTTTTAGAAAAAGCCTTTTTCAAACTATGAATCGCGCAGTTTTAAATTACTCCCCATGTTTTCAAGTCCCATCCCGAAACGGCTTTTCGCAGTCCGCAGTAAAAAGAAAAATTCCGAAAGGTACACTTCCCTCTTTACGTCCTCATTTCCGACAAACCTCCTCATCAAAAAGCTATGACGGACCGAATCTTCCCCTCGCAAATCCCACAATGCGACGGAAATCTTCCCGCGGAATAAATTATCCGAAACGACCGCTTTATTCGCCAAACCTGATGACGGAAAATCGACGCGGATTTACGACCCACCTCCATTATTTTGACGACGGCCCGAGAGAAATAAATTAGCGCCGGATCCCTTAACACGAGTTTTCATTTTGAAGGGAGGCTAACGTGAAAAAATTGCGCCCTTTGATGAGGGTGTTTCATCAACCCATTTACCCCGCGCGAAACAAAAAAATGACGACGCATAAAACTCCGGAGTGGAAAAAAAGAAACGGAGGCCGAAAAACTTCGCCCGGAGCGACGTTAACAATGAAAAGAGATGAGTCCCGATTATGGCGCTGCAGACTTTGACATACGACGGCAAACATTTCTAAAACGCCGCGGAGGTCGGACATCTAAATCGTGCGGGGCGATAAACTCGGCCCCGTTGCTTATTTACATGGGAGGATTACTGCGGAAACAATTGTGGGCCGGCCTGTAATGGAGAGAATAAAGGGAGCCGCAAATGGAGGCAATAAAACCTCATTATGGGGTATAGTCCAATTCGTCGGCATAAAGGGACGTGCAGCTAGTTTTGACGTATGGCTTCCCACGGCGAAAGAAATGAATATATCTCGCCGATGAGGAATGGAAGGGATATTTTCTAATTAAGAAGTGCCGGTAGCGCAAAATCGATCACGCCACGCAAGAGTTTTTGGCCTCCTGGACCTTTTTGGTACTCTTTTTTTCGCGGGTCTTCCATTTGTGTACGCTGTTGTACTCGCAATAATGTTTTTCACGTGACTTAAACATAGAGCATCGAACCAGAAACCAAAAGCAGTTGTTATGTAGATGTGAAAACGCAGCTTGGAAACCTAAGATTTATAACTGCCTAACTTGCAAGGAAACTCCAGATTTTATGTGGATGATATTAATAATAATAATGTCTTAAAGGGCGAATTTTATTCTAATGAGACCATTCTTACAATTAACGTTTTATCAAACACAGAAACTCATGTCCTAACCATGATTCGAACTCGGACCGCTATGCAGCTAAGATAAGACGTTAACGCGCCCTACCAAAGGATTCCCTCACCGCAGAGATCGGAAGTTACGGATAAAGATACAGTAAGATAGAAGGAATATTCTTCTAACCACGTCTTCTAAACATTTGTTGAGGGATTCTCTCGTTAGAACCACACTCACCTGACAGAAACCTCATTTGGAAGATCGTTCGACCATAAGACTGAAACAGTTTTCCTTAGAACGTATTTTATGGTTATTTACGAAATAATTTTAAGTATTTAATTTGTTATGTTTTTGTAAAATTGACTTGAAAATTAATTACAATAATTTTTGGTGAGATATTTGAAAATTGCACTCGTATATAATATATTAAGCATTGAAGATCACTAGAAAATGCAAATTCGGGCTAACTGTTCCTTCAGCAGAGGAAATATTTAAGCTTAATTTTAAATTATCACTGAAGGATAGCAAGACAGACTGAAAAGAAAATATTACATTACTCCTACTTTAACCAGGTACTTTTCGAAAAATTAATTATGTGAATACGTTGTAGTTGATGAAGAAGAGTTAGGACTCTTTCATGAAGACTTAAGGGGCGTTCTAGCTCGTTATTTATAGTGATTTATTCTAAAAAACGAGTATTTCTGTCCAACCTTTTAAGCGGTGTTCTTTGAATACATACGTGGTGAATAGCGTCTTTTCCCAGGCAAGACTGAGATTAAGAAGTAGTCTCCTCATTCATTCAACCAATGTTAATTCATCTTCAAGGTGTACTGATTTAAATAGATGTAGGGTCGTAAAAATTAGAAGGGTTTGCGGATATTAAAAGTCCTCGGTGAAGCTTGAGAAATGGCATTCTCAGCAGGAAGACACCAAGAAGGTGGGTGTGAAAAGCCTGAGCAAACATCCAGATAAAAATACCTACAAGGTGCAGAAGTAAAAATTTCCACTATTAAATGAAGATAAAATAGATAATGCAGGTAAAAGACTATCGTAGAATAATTTTGGATGACCCTATAGAGATAAATGAATATTCAACGCGGAATATGCAGCATATGCAATAATATGGTAATGTGTATTTAAATATGAAAGGTAATGTGCATTTAATTAAGCCAAAATTAGATGTGTTTCAGAGATCCTCATATGGATTCACATAGGCCCCGGTATTTCTGATTAGTTACTATTTCATCCATACAGCGTTAAAATTTGCAAAAGAATTTGTTGGCTGACATGGCTTCCGGCAAATGAGAATAATTTATTTTCTCAGTTTATAAGGTTATTAGTATATTTGTATGGTTTCACTTAATTCTAATTTTCTATATGTTTTTAAAATGCTTAATTTTTTAATTTTGTAATTATAGTCTTTTTTACAATGCATATATTTCTTTATGACGGTTGCCTTGGCACAGATATATATATCTATGTTGATATGTGTAGAAGAAACCTCTCTTCGTGTTTTTTCTATGAAATTGTTTCGTATCTTTTCGTAATTTTTTCTTGGAGAAAGCAATGTTATTATAAGCAAATAAGAATAAGCAAATATTTACATTTTTATACTAAGGAAGAGGAATGGAGCTTTGTAAAATTTATGTATTTCACAGGTATCAGCACAAAAAAAAAAAATCATACGAGAAAATTAAGACACATACGTATGCGTCGCGTAACAGTTTCACTTAATGTAACGACGAAAACGATGGCGAGACTGCTTGAAAAATCTTTAATTTATATTTGAACCGATGCTATCATGCATGGCAACCCTACTTGTGCACAAAGACGGAGAAATCAACAGAGACGCAGATGGAAGCTTGTTAAAATGCCGAGTGTAATGAAATGACGGGAATTGGAATTCGGTTGGAGAGAACGACAAATATCACCCATTAGGTCAACGTATCTGTTCGCTCTAGCACAAAGATACATCTCTCCAAAGGGAAACGGTGAAAGAATATTTGTTTTCCATTTCCATTCCGAAGGCTTCCGATTTCGAATGCCACCCAGAGAGCATGCAAATTTTGCTCTCATTTTCATGGTGAAGTTCTAGTGCGAGATCGAATATTTTCTTCGCGAGCATGGATTTGAATCATACAGATGAGTATATGAGAATTTCTTCCTTTAGCAAAGAATACTTAGAATCAAGATAACTTACATTGATCCGTGACTGAGACATTCCGTGCGAATATAATGTTTACATTAAAGTTTCCTCAGAGCGAAAATTTATATTGCTTTAAAAACTTTCCATGAGTTCCACGTTAACAAGGAAAGAACTTAATGGTATTCTTCATTAAATATTCTTGGTTGTGATGCCATTTTTATTTATTCTATAATGTAACCTGGTGTATTTTATACTTGTATGAGAATATCGTTATCATTGTTATCATTTATACATTTTTAAGGAAATACTCAAAGGGAACAGGAAAGAAAATTTTTATACATTCTCAAAGAATGACGTTCATCTCCCGAAGAAACTTTCTTTCACAATTTTACTGCCTACCCCATCTGAATTCATGAAAACGGTATATACTCGAAGGACTACAGAATGGAGTCTAAATGTCAACCAAAATTGTCCAGCATTTCCCAAAGATCTTAATTAAAAATGACTATTAATCATGAAAATATTAAGTATGAGGATAAAAATAAGATCATTGAAACTCAATCTACGAAGAAAACTAGATGAGACACACGAAAGGTTCAACATTTAAATTGCAGTCATCAATAATGGGTATTAGTGTGGGTATTTATATACTTATCCACAATCAATTTATATACTTATCCACACAATAAGTGTGGGTATTTATATACTTATCCACAATCTCTTTCAGTCAAATGATAAGACAATAATACAGTAAACCCTTACATAGCGCGAAGATATTTTCCATGACTTCGCTGCGTCTTATGACGGCATTATGAGGAATACCGAGTTCCGTTTCTCAATCTCAAAATATATGTATCAACGCGTCATAATATTTTCCTAGAATTCATTTTTCATGCGAACGAAAATATTTTCGTTATCACAAGAAACTTATTTCCTAGTCAAGCATTCATATCAACAATTAAATTGAGAGTTTCATTTCTAAATTTCAAGATAAATATCTGATCGCTGGAATGATGTAGAAAATGATGCCAGGATTCGTAATCTTAATAATTTTAAGGTGTGAAAACTAAAACCATATCCTATTGAAAATATAATCACGTCTTAATAAATCGGATATAAAATAATTATATAAATGTTATAAAGATAATAACGTTATAAAGAAATCCCGTCCGGTGAAATCGTGTAATGTGAGGGTTTACTGCGAACGACACTCCAGGAAAGATGTTGATTATTATTATAAACCTTATTCCGCGTGGATATCACCTAAAAGAAGATATAGGGTAAAACATCTATAGTGTGAAATTCTGATTACTTATCCTTTAGTTTCGTTATCTAACGAATTATTTTCGGAGATTCCCTTCAACAGACCTTTTCTATATCTTAGAATCAAATCTTTCATATTTATATAGAACTAGTCTATTTCCCCCGTCAAAAATGACGGAACTAAATTTAACTTATAATAAATTTAAATGCCGAGATACTATTTCTTAGATATCATTTCGACGGCAAAATTTTCCATGATTTTAAGAACGAAAGCATTTATTGATTGTAATTGAAATAGTACAATCTTAAAGCATCCACGGCATAGAAGGTTATGAACTTTATAAGAACATATCGCTGAATTTCGATTTCCAAAGTTAATAATGCTCTCCTTACCTTGAAATGTCAGCCTTTTTCCCACATACATTCGTACGTTTCTTATAAGCCTATGTTTTCCATATATTCTAATGAGGGTCGAGTTAAACAATCACCTTTGTCGTCAGGGTGATGGGACGTTTATACTACCAAAATTGCAAAAATTGTTTGTCATTTCTGTCCGATTTCTTGTAATGTCTACTCAGAGACAATATTATATGACCAGAATAAGAATCGTTATCTAATTTCCTTTCTTTTAGCACCATTCTTGATTTTGTAGAGTTTAGAAAGAGGAAAAGAATTAAATTAAATGTATCTGTCATGCAGTAGTCTACTCAGCCAGCGTTTTTGTTGAATTATAACCTTAACCTCATTGCATCATCAAAGTACCCGAGTTAATAGTTAGAGTATCAGTTCCCAAAGTTTTCAAAATTTCCAAAGTTTAATCCAAAAGTTTATCCTCAGTGGTTCGAATCCTATTTAAGGAATTTTTTCCAAAAAATTCAGTTTCAGGTTTGCAAAAAAGTTTAGTAAAAAGAAGCTAAGAATTTTCCTTGACTTGCTTGTTTTAAAAAAGCAATTCTTTACTTGGTTACGCCTTGTTTATTTTAATGACGCACAGTTATATAGATACATAGGTATTCATTATAACTTTATAAATTTGGTATATTTTGTACTCTAAAATGAATATAACGTTTACTTAAGTACTCATTTTGTCTTATTTATTCACAGACCACTCTTTGTCGCGGCTTATTTATTCAACAAAGCAATCCCCAATCCCTAATCAATAAATGAATTAATGGGGTACTCATATTTTATTTAATTATCCGTATATCTGCATACGTAACCTTTTTCGGCGTATGGCAGAGGGTTCGAGCACTCTATTTCATTAATAGTCTTAAAAAAATTAATCCTATTAATCCGACTTGCTTTAGCATCTATTTCCCTTTACGCACTACGTCATTTCCGCCTATATACAATTTATTTCTCAATCTACATATTCTAAGAACGTACAAACTCGGATTCAATAATCGCATTGGTCGTCAAGAGGACTGGTTATGTGCAACCGCAAAATCTCGTTAAATATTCGATTTTTTATCAAAATTCTCGCAATTTGAAATCCAAGGCAATAATTCAAGATCAAAATAAGAAGTTTCTGTTTATCTTCTTTCTTTTGCCACTTATCTCAATTTCGTAGCATCATTACTTCTAATTCAATTCTGCAAAAGAAAAAATGCGCAATCGATCAAAATGAACTTTACGTGCATTCTTATGAGAGCGTTTCCGGGGTCCGAAGTCAAACCAAGGATACTTTTGGTAGAAAGATATCGAAATGAGCGAGGTCCCTAATCCTCTAATGAATCTTTAAATTTCATGTTTTTACCTCGTCGGAAAGTTCGTGAAATTAACGTTCCAATATTTTCTCATGTGTTTCTTACGGGAGTTACTGACGTCGGATAAATAAATATATAAACAACAGTGATTATTATAAATGATTCTTATAATATGTAATATTATATATTTAAACCATTATATTACTATTTTATTTGTCTTAATTATTTTAAACCATATGAAATGGATGAAAATGAAGCAATGAATTTCCATAGGCTTTAGCCCCTGTTTTTCAGTTAACCAGCAATGCAGGACGCCTTCGTAACGCAACACACAATTCATGCCAGCATTTGCTTGTTGCCTATATTTTAGGCGCCTATTCGTTGTGGGTGGGAAAGATGTAAGCAGCATTTTAACCAGCAGCTAAAGATATTGTGATCTTCATGCAATCATATTTTATGGAACTTTATAGCAATGAAAGCTCTTAACTCTCGCTCTAATCAAAAGTCTAATATTATTAAACAAAGATTTACTGTCATTTGGCTGCACGTACGTGGCTTTCTCGTTTACAGTCTGGCTCGGTAAGGAAAAAAAGGGCTATTTACCTCGCTCCCGATCTTGTCTAACGAACCTCTACTCTTTTTCAGAAGTTTTGGTAGCTGGTGGTGGTACGGTTGAGGTTATAACCGGTCTTAGGGCTGAGAAAAAAAGGGAATCTTGGACAGGGAAGAGGACGCAAGGTACTATATGTTATAGTCTTATGTGTGAACGAAGGCCTGATATACACCAAAATGCATATCAAGGGGTGTGCTATCTTTGAATATCCTTCATTGATCTGTTATTCAGGGGAAAATGAAACTAAAAGGCACTTCCGCAATGAAACGCATAAAACATAACGTAAGTAGATCATACGTACATTAACTATTTATGATGATTTGGTATTTCAAAGACGTATATGTATTTAGTCATAATCATTCAATATACAATTTTTGCTTTACAGGAGATACATTCACTGCATAACTTGCTATGTTATATTACAGTTGTGATATGTTTATAAATTCATAAGTTGTAAAAATTTTTGTTATCCATGCCCAGGAGTCATAAAGTCATAAAGTGATCGTGGCTAATTAGGCCAGGATAAATAATAGGAACAACTATATGGCAAGAATGTATAGAAGCAATCCCTGGCTATATTTCAACTTTTCATTTCATTCACTTTTAACTGTGGCCGCTGAAATAGCTAGAGGTAATTAACGTAGTGATGGAAATTTTCATCTTCATAGCAGACATTACGTATTTACATGCGATCACACAGGATGTCACCCAATGGACTCCCTGATTAAAAAACTCGGAAACGGATAACGGAAAGGCAGGAAATGGGAGGTATGTTTATTTTGAAAATCTGATACAAAAGTTCAAAATTAGTTCCTAACGTTGCCGACAGGTGGCGCTGTACGTTGCAAACGCAGCACGGCTCCTATAGTACGGAGTGTTGCATACTAGACTTTACGGCATAGCAAACCCTGTCGGCAACACATGGAGATAATTTTGAAGCTTCTGCATCAGATTTGTACGACTTTTAAATTAAACATACCACTCGTTTCATTATTCCACGTGTATTCGTTTCCGAATTATTCCAATTTATAATCACGAATCCCTTTGTGGTACACCCCAGCAAATTCTGTATGCGCGGATGGATCAAATGATCGAGTAGAATCAAAATCAAAGTTTAACTCATTTATTGCAATAGACCTCTAAAAACTTAACTCAAGGTTAACCAAAAAGTACGATTAGATACGGATTTTCACAAATCAGAACCCACCAGAAACATACGGTAGGAAATAATGAAAAAGTAGGAAAATTGGACGAAAATCGTACGCTCTGTTACGAAACGAGGGGTTTTGCATACCTCAAATCCAATGATGATTGTCAGCGGGTCTTCATAAATCCGGAATGATGGACGAGCTAATTATGGTTCACGCGAGAGCATGTCAGAAGCGCAACCACTAATGAAAAGTCAACACCAAATGACGGTGGTTGTGAAAAATATACGTAATAACAGGTCAAAACTAAATAATAATTATCTCGTCCACCGAACACCTCAATCATTCCATTTTCCTCTCACATTCCAAAGCCCAGAATCGCGGAAGGAATGTGATAAAACTTCGTGAAAGTATTTCACTTTCAATCTCTAACGCAGATAGATGAAACTGTATTTAAATTCAGTTATCCACAGCTGTAAAATTGCCCAATAGTATTGCATAATATAATCATAGTAGACGCGTGTGAATTATAAATGAACCCGCGAGAGAATACGCAAAAGCTGCATTCGGAACGTTAAAATAAAGAAGAGCGAAACGCGTTTTCCACTCGTTCATATTTAATCAAATACCCTTTCACCCCGTCCTTTCGCACTTTGATAACCGACGAATTAGCGAAAAAACTGCCAAATTAATTTGTTATTTCATTTATTAATAACGCCCCCTTTGTTTTGACGAACCCAACGGAGCCCGTCACAATGAGCCAAACGAACCGGATGGAAATAATCCGACGCTCCCGTGCATCATTTAATATCCACTCGAAACCGAATTATGATATGCGATATCCAAGTGGATTAACCCGCTAAAAATCCCCATTATCGACGCCGATAAAAACATCCTCGTTGATTTTTGTTCCTCCTCGCAGCAGCAAGATGTACGAGAGTTTGTATCGCTGGCGCACACGAGTAGCTATTGAAAATTTGCGAGCCATATGCACGCGAGCTAAAAAGGAAAAAGCCGGGAGAGCTTGAAGTGCTCTCGAAGCTTCATCACGCTTCGACTAGGTTACTCCGAAAATTTATTTGCGCCGATTCGAATATTTTAGGAGATATTGTGTGCGGGCCCCTAATCGACACGGCGGAAGCTGATTCGCTTTTTTCCTCCCTCGTGAAAAATTCAACGGAACGAAATGTATCGAAATCCCAGTATTTTTCCCCTCGCCGGTGTTATTGGTCCTTTATTTTTTTATCGGAGCATGTACTAGCCCAACCATTCATCACAGTTAGACAAAAATCCCCTCGCAGTACATATCGACCTTTCATATTACAATCGGGAGGTGCAGGTTTTTTTCTCGGAACAATGTTCCTCGTATAAACAGACGAGAGCTTCCGCGACGCAGCAGTTCTATATGATCAATTGATCCGAAAAGTGTACCGAGCTGCACTTTTTTATTTCGGCAGTCGAACGGGAGAGGGGGATTCCGATGAGAGCACGTCGGAATTTCAATGACGACCTTTTATATCGTTTTAATTGCTGCGCGCAAAAATTTCAAATTCATAACATAAATATGGGGGAAAACAGGCTCTCGCTTTTTGCGGCGCTGAATTTACTAGCTGGAAAATAAAAGTTCGCCCTATTGATGCCTCCTCTAGTGCAGCGTCATTATTTGCTGCAAAAGTTGTCTCTCTTGTCGCAGCTCTTACGGGCTATTCATCCGCCTCCCGAATGGGAAGCTTTCCAGCCCTCCTTTTTTTTCTCTACATAACACTACGCTCAAATAATTCTAGCATGCGAGATGTCGTTAGGTAACGTAGTCTCTCGCGGAAAAAGAGGGATATATTCGGAGCGTGCTGTTTTAATAGTCACGAATCCTATGGTTTTGTTCCGTTCGTCCTAATAAAAATGTGATTAGTATTAATCGACGCGCGACTGAACGGATGCGTTTCGAGTATTTCCCGAGTTATCAGAAAAGATTTATGTTATTCCGACTCTTCATCGAAGTCTACAATTCCCGTAAATCGTGTTCAAAAATAGACCGAGGAAGGATAACGATGGTAAAAAACAAGCATCGAAGATTATGATGAATAAACACGTTTCTGATGTTTTATATGTCCGTTTCACATCCGCATTGCCAGCGTGTTAGTGTATTCTGGAGCCATAATTTACCTCAAATCAACGAGGTCATATTCACGCGTTTAGCTTCGCTTTTAATTAATTTATTTGATTAAGACATAACTTTAAAGAAAAATAACAGTAAAAAGCAGAAAATTCGCGTTTACCACCAAAGTCATTCAATTTCAAACTTACTGATGCATCATTCTCCAATATCTGTAACTGAAGATCAGAATGTGATACGTAGTTCGTATTTAAATTACTAATAATGCTAGAAAATGAAACAATCGATTCGTAGTTAATCTTAGTGCGGAAAAAAAGTTGTCTCTAGTTCCTTTTCTGTTGCTATGTATAATTCTTACGGTACGTTTAACGTTCAAACAGTAACTTTTGGTAAACAAACTTTCTATTAATATTTCAAGCTTATTAAACGTTTAAAATCTATCGTTATTTTCTAGACGTACGTTTCAGATGGCGAATATTTTTAATTTTTAAGGATTCATAATAGTTATTTTTTCAGCCATGCAAATTACGGAACACCTTAAATTACAGAATCGAGACAGATAAATTGTTCCTGACTTAAATAAAATATACTGTATTTATTGTAATAATATACATAGCTAGTCCTAAACATTTGTCCAAGCCCGATGGAGGAAGCAGCTGTAAATCATCATTTAATCAGAAAACAAAATAATATTTTGGTTTAAGGAAATGTTTTTCGTTTCAGTCTCTTCAAATTTTTCGCAAACGTTTTTCGTCACGTTACTCGTAAATTTCTTCAGCCACGTTTCCGCGGGGTATCTTTTAAGAAAGTTGAACGGATTTGATTAAATATTACTGATCATAAAACCTCCACGAATGCTGAATCGGGATCTTAACTTGCTTAAATTTTCGATCCTGAGACACTTTAACGAAAAATTCTATTTTTTTTGTAAATGCGATTTTTGAAAGTCGTTCATCATCGTAATACGTGCCGGAAGAAGAAAATTGAACAAAAATAGCGTAACGATACTAAGAAACAAGTATCAAAGATTATGAGGAATAAAGTCGTTTTATACAAGTCTTAGTGCGACATGATGATTTTGACGACGAAATTTTCACGACCTCTGCGACGAGAAATAGGATATATATAGGAAATCACCGACTCCCTCAGTATCGCGGTATGTTTATGACATTCCGACGAATATATCTCTCTCATAAAGGGCCGTATGGCTGGCGAAAGATTTAAGTAGGACAATTTTGACAGGGCATTTCCTTATTTAAAATCGGAACGTAGGATTTTCGGTGTCATATTCATTTTATGTAGGGTAGATTTGAGAGCGATTCCAAATAAATTATGCTCCTGAAAATACGACATAACTGATGATTATAATAAAAATGTTTACATTCTTCGTAAAAGATCATGTAGAAAAACGCGAAAATTCTATTTTAACCCTCCATATCGACAAATGATCTCGAACACTCTTTCGGGTTTCATTTCTACATGTATTATTAATCAAGAGTTACGTTATTCAACGAGTGGGATATTGGATGTTTTATGCAGCATTCCATAGCTTTAGAATATTTTTCCGCACTCATAATCGTTGTTTGGTTTCGCGTGTGTCAGCGGTGATAAATTCCAAATTCAAGCGGAATTAAATTATCAAACATTAATCATTAAATTGAACGCAACAATTTATTCGGAATTTATATATTTATATGTCATACGTGAAATTGACGAGAAACAAACTGCAGCAAAAAACAACATAACGAGGGTTAATTTTCGAAATTTTCAAAACTGATCTGCATCTGGAAATAAAGCGGATAATTCGTCACAATCATATCTCCATGGAAAGAGCTGTTATGAAATAATTCGAGCAAATTGAGTGTGAATATCACAGTGAGACGTATAAGGGGAGGAAAAGGTGGTGTTGGAATGTCAGAGTTATGCAGCTTGACCGATAATTAATTTTAACCCTAAATATTTTCAAATAAAAAAAAACTCTGGTGATGTATTACCAGAGCCATCTGACTCTCATTTTGATATCATGACGCAAATTTGTATCTACTAGCAAAAATTATTTGTTAAAACGCATCTTAAAGCATGAAGTAGTTTGAACTATTGAGCATGCAAGTCAAATGGATCAAAAATCTATATTTTGTACTTTCAAGACATGTGGATAGGCTAAGAAATTATACGTCACATATTGAAAAGCAGTGTGATAGAGAAATGTCTAAGTGTACATTCCTCGTATTGATTACGGTTCACATGTATTATTCATGGATGTGTTACCACGGTACCTCGCGAAGTAAAATGTTCTTTGCTAAAAGTCGTCCGTCAGATGGGACTTCGGAGGCGGACTACCTAGAGGAAAACATGTCGATGATGACCTATATTTGAAAAGATAATCGAAAGTCAAAGCAATGACAGAAGCTAAAGAATTAGAGAAGTTGGAGTTGCGAAAAAAGAAGAGGATAGCGTCGTAAAAGTCCGCTTTTGTCGAGATGGGAAAAAGGAATGTATCATCATTCATTCTGCCATGAAGACATGCAGAAGAAACTAGTAACAACGGCATAAAGACACCATAGTATGATGAAAAGCAATACCACAGCTGTATAACGATGAGTGGTAAAATGAAGAGAGGACAGAGGTTTACTCGCTGAAAGTGTACATTTTATGTCATATGTCAGAGTTGAAAAAAAACAGCGTTAATAAATGAACAAGCAGATAAAAGGAGAAGCGTTGATAAGAATAAAATACGCGAAATAATAAACAAGAAAGTGAGAGATTTAATTGAATATATCACAAAAAATGAAATGTGGCGAGGGAAAAATTGCACCGTAAAAAAGTTAGGAATAATCTCAAAGGATATCCCTTTTGAATCGCTCATAGTTTTTTTCATTTGCGAAATATTACTCAACGAAATACTGGACGATGAATAAAGCTAGTTTTTCAAACAATTTTTGGGTTAAAGAGTTAATTCATGAATATCCGAATGTATAAACTGAAGCATGTTTGAAATTACTCACTCAAGGTACCAGTTTAATAACAGCGGAATAATGAATAATTAAACCGTATGCATAGAATAGGGATTTATGAAAAAGCTGATACGATATGGATAAAATATTATATAACAACGTTCGTAGACACTTTGCATAGACGTATGCAAATACCCAATTATATTTAAGGAAAACCTGACAAAATTGTTATTTAATGTTTGTGCTGTTATTATTCTATGAAACTATTCTATTATTATCTAGAGATAATTCCCATTGGAAAACAATTATCATTTTAGTTTTAGAAGAAAAATCTAATGTGAATATTTAATGTGTAAATACAGTGTACTGGTGAATATTTATTAATACAATTCTCAGTAGAATTTTTACGGAAATCTATGACGCAGAATTAAAAAAAAGTAAGTAGGTAAGGTAAGTATATATGTACTAGATCTTTTTTAATTCTACATTTATGTATAAAGTTTTTACAAAAAAATGAGTTTGTAATTTCATGTAGATCCACGAAATACATTTACGCTCTATGTATATAGATATAACCCCTTTTACTAGATTTTACTCAATACCTCACCAATTATTTGCAGAATATATCCGTATGATAAATTGCGACCAAATGAATTATTATTCTTTATAATATAAATGTAGGACTTCTATTTGAAGTAGCCTCACATAAATCATTATCTCCTAGATCGATCGCATGAAACACACGGGAGATGGTGGATGCATCAACGTTAAAATGTTTGCATTTTTGTTTTTTCAACAATAAAGTGGTTATAAAATAAATTATATTTTCGTATGAGACGATATCTTTCATAGACGAGACGAGAGTCATTAATTATACAAAAGAAAGTTGGTTTGCTGACAACAAAAGTATCTCGGAATTATTTTTAAAATTTTAATTTAAGTTGCACATGAAAATAATGAAAATAATCAGGCGTTCATGGGTTGAAGTAAATGAAACAGCCGATTCTCTTACGGAGAGAATTTCATACCGTGGTTCACCGAGTTCGGGATGCTCTTCACCACGTCGGAATCCAACGGAAGAACCAACCGATCCAAAAAGTACGCGCTTCAGTTTATTAGGACCTTAATAAGAGCGATCAACCCCGTGCATTACGGAAGATCCACTCGCGGAGGCTACGTGACTTATCTTACCCCAGCCTCAAATTCTGGACCCGAGCCCTTTCCGTTCCCCATTTTTTTCCTAGCTGGCAACCTTCTGCCAGAGTAATCACGACTGGATCCTTAAGGAAAAAAAAACGAGTAAACCGAGTCGCGTAGGAAAACCGCACCGGTTTCGGCAATCGCATTAACTAAAAAGCCGTGCCGAAGTGCCACCCGGAAAACTTTCAACTCCTCAAACTCCTGGCGCCGTAAATCTTCGAGCATCGCCTTCCTTCCCGACGATGAACCAACCTGATTGGAGATGACGCGAGTACATCGCTTCTACATTTCGGAAAAACAGCGAAAGGGGAAGTTTTTCCCTAATGTCTTCGTCACAGGGGTGAGACGAATGCTCGGGCAACTTCCCTGTCACGAGGCGTCGTTGATCAAGATCCATTGGATCCGCAACGTGCCTAACCCCTCGGAACGCGGCAACAGGAAATCATTCGCCGGAGCACGGACACCTCCATCCGTATTGCCGCCCAAGATCATTAATTTTCCCCCCATTTTTCCCAAAAATTATTTTCGTGATCTATGGCTCCCCCCTTCAACGTGAGCGAATTTATTCATTTTGGAAGTTCTGCCGGCGGATCCCGTTACGCCGCAAAAGGCCGCTGATTGTCGGGGGAAATCAGAGTTATTTTTTCCTTCCCGTCGGACGTTTTGCAGGGTGGAAATTGGGTAAAAGAGCTGGTTGGGGGTAGGAGGGCCGTCGAGTCGGTGACAGCCTATATAATTCATGACGGAAGGTTGACTCCGACTTAATTAGACCGGGTTTCCGAGATATTCGATCAATGACAATCAAAGTTACATCCGTCCGCGAGGTTCAGAGATGATAAAACAATTAGTGCTACCGGTGGACCTACCCTCTTCTCGCTCTAATTAATGATGCACGAACCTTGCTGGGGGTCTTGGGGAAGTTATTAGGAGAGGTTTGCTGAAAACCTTGGAGAGGAAGGTGTCGTTGTATGAGAATGAGACTCGGACTTAATGAAAAGGAGACAAAGGAGATGAGTGGTTTGGCGCGCGCGAGAAAAAGTTAATGGGGACGGCTGGAAAGCAAAGAAAGTGTTAATACTGGGGAGGAATTGCTCACAAATAGTCGTTGGCTCTTAGATCGAGATTCGCGCTCCAAATTCATCCCAAATGGGGATAGAAATTAATTTTTTTGATTGTGAAATTTTTATGGTTGTATCAATGCTAACAAGTATTTTTAGAAAATTGTTGATTACTAAAATCCACGAGATAGAGTCTGAGGATTGAATCCGATCCTTCTTTCCTGCTATTATATGTTTTCCAAAAAGAGAGGTAGAGTCGTTCTGAATTTTTTGTCATCGTTGATAACCTTATGTAGTGTAACTATGTCGAAATTGAAAATTTCCACTACATATGCTGAATGTTTGTAATTTTTGGACCTATCCTTAAAGAAAGATATTTCAATTGTAATACTAGCTGCAAGTTTGGAGCATATGAAAACGTGCCGTTTGGTTACTAAGTATTTAAACAAAATGTGAGATAAAGAAAGCTATACTTGTATCTCCTTGATATTTCAAATATATAATTGATGCTGTTGATTTAGAGAAACAGAAAATGAAAATATTTTGGCAGGAAAAATCAAAAAGAAGCACAAAAAGCAATGGATAATACGATAATAACAATTGATGAACATAAATATGGATTACATTAATCCAAGAAAACTACAAATATCTGGGATAACGTTGAAAAAAGCTGATTATAACCCAAGAATAGATGACTTTCATGCTCATATATTACAGAAGTTTAGGAGCAGAATTCTACTGCAGTGACTTGTCTCTGCAAATCAAATGTTATGATTTCAAAAGAAAAACCAGGTTTTCCCCGATACATCATGCTCACTCTATGAAGACCGACGACTACACAAAAAGATTGTTTTCTTTCTGAATGAAAAAGTAACTCCTCACACTATCTTGTTTACTTCAGTAAGTTTTTGACGTTTGGGCCTCTGGGTAATGTCATTATAACTTTTGTTTTGACAGTTGCGTGGCAATACGCCATCAGGATTTCTCCATTATTTCCTTCTCTAGAATTCTTTGTATTTCGTCCAAAGTCTCCTGTTATCTGTGACATTTTTCCTCGCATCGCTCTCCTGTGATTACTTTGTGTCATCTTCAGTGGTGAGTTTTCTCTGTTATAATCCATCTTGTCATATACCTTAATCCTGCTCCCTTGTCTTCCTTGCATTTGTAATTGTTTCAGTTAATTTTCAACGAGTTTTGCCTCCATATGTAGAAATAAATCGAATGAAACTTGCTTTAGGTTATAGCGTAGTTTAAATAGCCAAAATATGTATGCCGAATAATTAAATAAATGACTATCAACCACTGAGGT
The DNA here is from genome assembly GCA_036926295.1 of Pachydiplax longipennis. Taxonomy (NCBI): domain Eukaryota; kingdom Metazoa; phylum Arthropoda; class Insecta; order Odonata; family Libellulidae; genus Pachydiplax; species Pachydiplax longipennis. Next base: position 34,139,712 of record JAVFKF010000004.1, on the reverse strand, counting down.
TATGTCCACTTTACTGTGAATTTAGTCAAGTTTCCAAATAAAATATTACCGAAAAAATATTTACAAATCAAAAAAATTCCACTAAGATTTCCATAAAAACATTTCCTCTATAATTCCTATTCCATACCTGAATATGACTACAAACTGTTCGACATGTAATATTTTAATAGAAGTTGTAAAGAAACTTCAATTTTACTTCTGTAACATACTCCATGCTTTATCTATTAAAAGCGAATTGACAGCTTCATTAAAGGTTACATATGTAGAAACCTATTACGTAAACTACTTCAAAATAATGTGAAGGAAGAATAATATTATATGCTACATATGCTGTGAAAAGACTATGTGAGAAAGTATGACAGAACTTGGGAATAATGAAGATTTTTCTACCTTGAACCTCTTATTCCCTTCACCTGATTAAAATTGACGACACTGACAAGTCGAAGTATTTTCGAGGCAAACAGACCTTGAACCATGAACACTTTTTTGTAATTTTCACGGACTGTGCTCTACCCGGAAACGGGGCAAGCCGCAGACCCGAAATTATTATTATTTCCGCAACACTGCTATAATTCTCTACGCCAGGTGACGGTCTGTTACCTAGATACATACATGTGTGTCATATTAAATCAACTTGGTTCAGCGGTTTTCGGGACTCGTGACGGGCCTTCACGATTACCTTAGCGGTCACGGAGAAAACACGACCGCACTTCACCCTGTCAACCAATTTCTTGGTTGTACTAGAAACAGTGGTCACTGCAGTAAGATATCTAAAATAATATTTGTATCCATACAACCTCCAAGCAAGATTGTATCTCCTTTTCGGAGATCTAACACTTAGAGCTTGGAAAGAAATCAAAGTAGTTTATTAAACTCTGATACCTTTCTATCAAGAATATTTTTCGATTTCAGTCCTTACCACCTATTGTAGTGAACCATAAAGAATTACTGCGATATAAATGTATTTCATAGCTATTCTAACTAAAGCAAACCGCCGAAAATGAGGGAACCCTGCCGTTAACCCACGCCTCCGTTTTTCAACTTGATTTAACAAGTTTTTGTCCAATTCACAATTAACTGCAGGGGTAAAAGCGCACAAAATTGTAGGAGAACAATCCCGATGAGTATATTCTCATGATCGTTTTCGTGAGATCCATTTCTCTCGTTATATATTTGGCTTTTTTCCATAATTTTGCCAGAGAAGCTTCCCGGCATGCTCCGAAACCACCCACCTCGATGATAAATTCGGCTCATAAATTCATGAACGCTTTCAAAAAACTCTCAATTAGAGTCGGAGAAAACAATTGAATATTATTTTTCCGCCGGCAGCAGAAATATGGAGAAATTCATGTGCCGGATACCGAATTTATTTAATCAAGTTTTGCGTTGAATTAATTTTCGGAGTTTTATTGGGTCTCGCCGAATGGCATAGTGGGTGGGGCCACGGGGACGCTCGGGGTATAAATTAAAGCGCGGATCTTAAATTCATTTCATGTTACATCGCATAATTCCGCCTATTTCCACGCTGAGAGGTACGAAGGGGCTTCGTGAAAGCTCGCCGAAAAAAGACCGGCGGGCGAACATTTCGAAGCCGAGAGATAGTAAAAGCGAGGACAGTTTTTAAACAATGCTGGGGAAACAACGAATCTCGATGAGGTACATCTCTGTAGTACAGGACGATTCGCCGCCGACCTTTTACCGCCAAGTAGATTTCGCCGGAGGGTACGTTTCTCTGCAGCCGTTTTTCTGCCTGCATTATTTATTATCATTTTATCGATAGATATTGTTATTATTATTCCACTCTTTTGGAAAGGTTAGACCAAAAGGCCTTTCCACAACATAACAGTTATTATACTAAAATATACACCACTGAAGCAAAACGATTGTCTACAAGTTATTTAAATCTAGAAAAAATAAATCAATATAAACAAATGATAGTTATAAAAAGTCTACTATTTATAAAAATATAGTTCTACGTACATAAAATCAATTCGGAGTGTATTTTAGTCATTAGAAATAAATTTATATGTAAAGGAAATTATTTCCAAGATAAAATATGAGAGTATGTGGAAGCAACAAAACAGCTATCAGACAGTGATACTTGAATTGAACAAGGATTAATAATTTCAAAATAATTAAAGGAAATTCTGTCTTCAGAGAGTCCTTCAGTTTTGATATCGTGGAATACTTAAACTAAGAAATACCTTCCTTCAACCCAACTAAAAAATAGATCATTCCGCATTGAAACAGATGCCAGATCCATGGCTTCATCGGAAATTAACCTTCTAGGTTTATCTAGATTCCAGTAGAATGCAAAGAAAAAATTCTACAAGTACTAGTGATATTTTAAAAGCTCGAAAATACGTGTCGGCGAAGTGGCGGTGGAGAAGCGTCAGCGTCGAAACATCCTATTTCCCAAAATTCAAATCCGAGAGACAGTAAAAGGAAACAACGGATCCCGACGAGGTTCATCTCTGAAACGCAACTCCAGGGAAAAACAGGAAGCGATATCAATTTTCATTATTCAAGTCTCGGGGTTTTTATCTCTTATGAAAAGACTCGCGCCTATTTCTTTTAACGCCTTTTTCAAAATTTCATCCTTTTATTTTCGAGTCCTCTCAAAAATAGCCGACATTACTTTTATGGGTGGCTTCGGTCGTTCTTTACCAAAACATAAAACCCAAGTTTTTACGGTGCTCCTTTTTTTCCGAAAACGGCGAGGGAAACTTCTCTTTCGACGTAATGCAAACGCTTTTAATTTTCTTCTCCTTATAATTCGAAGCGGGGGAATGGGGACAGAGTGTTTTCGCAACTATTCCGGGCGTTTTTTTTTGTTCCGAGCTGACCAAGAAGTTGAAATTCCCATCGTACTCCGCACATAATGTTTAAACATATACGAGCCTGAATGCGCACGTATTTACGCACACATTAACTCAATATTTTTCCCCATCCAGTACTCTCCGCGCAAAAGAAAAATATATTTAACCCTAAAAAAACAGCCGAAGAGGACGGAACGTGGTGAAACCGTTCTTATGTAAGTTTTCCTGTTTGTTGGGAAAATAGTTTCCGTTTATTTAGCCAATATTAGCCGAATTGAAAATAAAAACATCCCCGTTTTAACGATGGGATCTCGCCGAATGAATTCGTCAGTTTTTTTTGCGTTGTTTTCTATTCGAGATATCGGGACCGAAATTTGCAGAATCCAACTGCAATGAATATTTACATAGCTTCGACCTTTTTCAAAACCGCAAAAACAGAATGTTAAGTTATCAGCGTGGATCAATTGTACATTACTTACGTAATTCTATTAAAAATCGAGGCAACCTAAAAATTTAGAACAAAGGGAAATAAAGCCAATTATAACCGGTGATTAAACGTAGGAATGATTTTGCTCGTAAAAATTCTGTTTTAATGTAATCGAGGGCGTCCTTAAATTATTCATGCAGTAAACCAAGAGATTTTTAATACAAGGATGCTGTTTTTTAAAAATTAACTTTCAAGGTAGTGCGATTAATGGGCAAGTACACCCCAGTGGTTTGTCAATATCTCTCTGTACTTATATTTTTATGTCCTATTCAGTGTTTTTAATTTCATTAATTCTTCGTAAGTACTTTTCAATTGAATATATCTACTATTAGATTTTAAACGATTGTAATTTCGGATGTTTATTTAGTATATAAAATGCTAATTTTACCGTGATTTCTATTGTTTCCTCTTTCCAAGTTAATTAATGCAATTTGTCCGTTTTTTTTCCTTTTATGTATTTTTTTAAGCACTGATTCCGTGATTTTAATGTTATACACCGGTCTTCTTTATTTCTTTCAGCTTTTATTATCAGCAGGTTTGCGCAGTCTTTTCACAACCTCCTTTTTGTGGGCGTTTTCCTGCAGTGGTTCTTTTTTCCATTATACTACTTAGGGTTTTTTAAACTCATAACTTCTACTTAAGTTTTCCTCTATTTCCATTAACTCATGTATTATTTATGTTTTAATTAGCATCATTGCGGTTGGTTTGATGGATGAAGTGTCCTTTTAGTCTCAATAGAAATATATAATAAAATATATAATATATAAATACATAATAAATAAAGAGTTTTAAAGATATCATGAATTATAAAAATAAACTGATTTCAGAAAATTATTACGTAATGCATATGGATAAATAAAAGAAATCTTTATTCTTTTTTCCTTATATTTATCATAGGCCTTTCCGTGCCAGGTACGGGCCTCTGGGTAACCAAGTGTACAACGCGGTCGACTTCGGTGAAAGTGGTCCCGGTTCGATTACCTATGTATATTACGCTCATTTGGGAAACGACCTGAGCTGTCGAAAAACTGTTAACAATACTTCATGCAAGATGTTATTATCATGTAAAATATTTAGCGTTGCAATGCTATGATATTTTTCAACGTTTGATTTTTTGAATATATTTTGCATTTCGATTCTTTCCCGAATGAATTGTCTAAAATATTCAGAAATTACAATCTATAAGTTTTCCGTGTTTTTACGTATCTTCCTTCTGGGATGATGTTTAGTGCAACGGATATTTTCCTTCTAAAGTTTGTCTACAAGATAATGCTATGTGCTCAACTTCAAAAGTTTTTTTTCGGTTTGAGACTATTTACGCCATTATTAATGTCGATGCAAGTTTGATGCGACATTATGAAGGACGATCTTGATAGAGATTTCTTTCCGTTCCGACATCGCCATAATAATCTCCTTTATTAAGACTTAATCTAGAGGTATTGAGACTGCGTTCATATTCTAATGTTAAGAGAGTTTCAGGTTCCGTTCATTCTAGATAACAAATTATGGGTATTTCCCCGAGCGATGCATCTTCCTGATCAACTCAGCGTAACTACAATGAATGAGCAACCCATATCAAAACGGAAAACTTTCCCCCCCAAAGAGTTTCGAAAGGCAGGTATATCGAGCAAATAAACCCTAAGGATGCGAGCGAGGCCTGATTATTTTAAACGAGAATTTAAAATGGAATGTCCATATCTTGAGGCGGTAACTTTCCTTACAGCTCTCCTCGGTAAAATAACGATTTCCAAGGAGTAATAAAAAGCCCCGCGCATGATACGGGACGAGACTTTTAGAGTTTCCGAGAAAACTTTACGTTCTAGCGGAGTTAAAAAAGAACACTTTAGCTCCGTATGTAACATCTTTCTCCAGTACCCTATTACCAGCGCAGTGCCACACAGTTTTATGATTTAAGATTTTCTCCAAAGTACGCCTTTTTAACGCGACCGTTTGTCTTCATTCAGCCCGCTTATCCATCGGCTGATTCCCATGCAAAACGAAGCCTAAAAATCTATACTTTTGACCCAATTACCGACCTCCGTGGGATTAATAATCACATTCTTCTTTTAAATGGGACCTCCTTCGGAAGAATTTATCGCTCTGACAAATTTGAATACGACTGGAAATCCGCGCCGGAAGTTTCTCGACGTTATCTCATGAGATATTAATGACACCGAAACGAAAGTTCTAGTTTTATTTATAACAATGGTGGCTGATGAACTGCAATTAGGACGGTGCTCCATAATACTACATTTAATTAAACTAACAACAGTAGTGGCCAACTATAAAAAAAGGATGGACAAATTGAAACCAAATATTGGATATCTGTTGACCTTGCGGCTAGCCCATCATCAGCAGAATTTTTCTCATCAAATTATCGGCAAATATCAAGTTCATGAAAGCAACAGTATTTATCGAAGGAAAAATGTTTTGTTTTTCAAGTCCCTTGTTCACAATTTTTTTTTTCAAATATCGACTCTGTTAGCGACCTAATAACTGTAACGCTAGAATTTTTATGTTGATACATTTGTCGTGGTCATATGGTCACAGTTGGAGTTAATGGGTGAACTAATTACCAGAGAAGCAAAGAGGTTGAAAAAAATTGCAAAGTCAAGGTAAAATGTGTATAATGTTTCTCGAAAGGTTCAAAACTGAATATTATTAAAAACAGAGGAAATTCGATAAGTAATGGATGAGGAGATAGTTTTACAGCGTACCCATGATTTTCTGGCTCGTTATTGGTAACCGATATGTATCTAAACTTTTTTTAGTAATGAAAGATGAGATGTCATATTTAAAAAATTGAGTGTTCATGATTCGTTTTATAATTTCAATCTGGACTGATGTAGAAGCTATTAGCAATTTTTACTCATAATTAAATTTATTACCTTACTTCGTGATTCTATTTGTTCAAAATACGATTATTTGCCTTCATCTTTTTTGATTGAAAGATTGTAAAAATTGAACCTTTTTGTGTGTTGAGATTTTCGAAAAATTCCTGTTTCGATTTGTTTCTATTTGCTATTCGTCATGATCCATTACTTTGAATCGCTTGTTACAATTATTACTTTGAATAGAGTGTATTGTAATAAAAACTTTTAATCGCAATCGAGGATTATCGAAGATCGTTAAGAAAAACCCATCAATATCATATTTGGAAGGTTAACTTTGGATTCCGTGTAATCACTGCGGGAGATGAAATTTCAAAAATGAGATTTTCATGAAACGCGAATCGCTCGCAGCATAGAAATCGGAATTAATTACTTGGATTTTCATGAAAAATACATTCGCACAATAATAGGAAAAGCTGAGATATTTCAAAAAATTACCTTTCGAGGACCCCTCAAGCATGCTGTAGGAAATTGATTAATTCAAGAATGCAAATAAGAAAAGGAATGCATGATATGTACTCTTCCAGGAATTAACAGACAAGAGAAATGTTCTGCAAAATGATAACTTTAATCATACTGTGATAGAAGAGTGATATAGGAAAGCGGGTCTCCATATTTTATAGGTTTTAAAGTTTAATTGCATTTTATTAAACGCAGCGTTCGGTATAGAGGAAAATTAATTAATTCGCCAATTTTTACCGAAAATTAAAATCCCAGATTTTCGTTTTTATGTCGACAAAATTAATCCAGAATGCCAAAATTCTGAAAAAAATACACTGCATGTAAACATTCAGTATGAATCAAAAAGGTCTGCCTTAAATTTAAAAACACCAACTGAAGGTATTTTTCGGAAAATTAAGCAAGTTTTTGGAACAGAATGAACCCGACTGGAATTTTACCGGAGAAAAATATACTGCACATACGATGAATTAACCATAAACAAACTATCCAAATTCTTCAAATATTAACATAAATTTCATTTATGTCGGAAATGTCACCCGGTAATGGATGGAGATTTAATGAATTATGAATATTTTCAAGATACTGCGTATTTGCGTTCATATTTTCATTATTTAAGGCTGTACTTAGCCCATATATTTTAGGATTGGTTAACGGCAGTAAATTTTAATTTTAATGAATTTGAATTTTGAACAAAACGCGAAATAATTAATTGTCAAGGTACTACGATGGAATATCTCTGAAATGAATTAAATCAATATCCTAACCATGTATTTTAGGACTGATTAATGGCAGTAGATTTAACTTTTAACTAATATCGTTACACGCTATATGAACTGTTGCCAGAACAGTAGGAACTCCCCAAAAAATACGTCTGCCACCGGACTGCGGGGACTATTATTTTCACTAGAACGCTACAACTTAATGGACCAGAGAGGTTTTGGAATAGCCAGCAAAATGTGATTGCAAGTGAATTTTTTGTATGCATCTGTATTATTTGGAACAAGGTTTTTATGCGCAATTGATTCACGTTACTTCGCTGCTCGATTGATGTCGCCGAACTGTACTTCTATGGACCTGAGTGATGTAATCTCAATAGTATGAACTTGTGAAATACATAGCAAATATGAAACTCTTAACGAGTAATATGTACGGTGTACAACACGTACGATATGCGACACGTATCGTCGCCCTAAAATGTAAATTATACATATATACTATTTACAATATACATTATACATAAAATCAAAATTTTTGAGCTTTACGTCGTGGAAAGCCATCGAAATAGAGAAGAAGACAGCTTTCTAATTTTTCCACAAGATTTTTCTACAATCTTTCTTTTTTTCTCTATACAATATACATTATAACGAGTACGTTATACGTTATATGAAACCCATAATATATAATACTACATAAAACTTTATGCACGACACGCGAACTATGTGTAACAAGGAAGAAGTACATGACACGTAGGCTATATGTAACGCCTACATTTTACCACACACCAAACAACTGTTACGCATTGCGTAACATATTACGTTAGTTGCCTTACTTTATCTATATTTCGCTGGTACCAATGCTATCAATTAAGTTAAACCCTTGAAAGTAAAGTTTGATGATACTGTATTCAGGGGCTAAGTCGCGCAATCTGCGGAGACTTCCAAACGAAAGGGAATAAATCCCCGAATTACGGGATTAATGAAAACCCCTGCGAGACAAAAAAACCTCTCTTTAATTAAGAAAAAGCGGCAAAAGAGAGAGACGGTGAACCCGAAAAACTTCTAGGCGATCAAAATGATCTCCATCCCTCATCCACGCAGCTAAATTGAGTTAGATTTGAGGGGATGAACTGCGACGGGAAACAGAAACCCTTCAGCCGTTTGGGCGGCGGAAAAATTACCGGGATCCTCGGGTAATGAAAGCGGAGAAAGAGAAAAACGAGGAGATTAAGAGAGGGCGCCGGAGAGAAAGGAAGAGTGATAAGAATTATGCCTACCTTCTCTGGGAACCAGGGCGTCACAAACGGCATCTGGAAGGTGTTGGAGTAAGAATGGAGCGTGTCAAAGGAATCCGGGCTGACTGCTCCCAGCATTGCGAAAACCCCTCTGGTGAACTGGTTGCAGACTGGAAAAAGACGAAACAGATGAGTTTCCCGTCCATAGCACACGGCAATTACCCAAGTTTCATTAAGTGGATACCCTCCGCATTTCTCTCGTTATGAAGACTAATAGCTATCATTGACGGGAGATGTTAGCTCTGGACCCCAAAGTCGATTAAGTCTCTACTCCGCCCTTCCATGATGCTCTACGCAGTGCTACGGCTCTAACGGAGCATCAAATCTCCTGTGTTCATTATCCCGTTCGGGAAAAAAGACCAACGGGAAGGACGGCTGCAACTCGCTCACCTGCGATAAATTCCCGCGGGAGGCGTTTTAAATTATTCCGGACTCGCGGCGGGTATTGTTTAAACTGCTAAGGTTCTTAATGGACGTCACGGAAGGGGAATTTGTCCGATATTAACTCGGATTTAATTTCGGGAATCTGCGTTTCGTTTAATTGGCTCTTTTTTGGCGGTTTTGGGGAGCGAAATGGATTGCAGCGGGCCGTACGCGAAAATTTCGGGTCGCTGAAATAATTACATGGGATGGCGCGGGCAGATCCTGAGGATTGTTTCGGAAAAAAAAGGGGACGGCTCAGTGTTTCCTTTCCTTGGATTTCATTTGCGGCTCCAAGTAATGAAATTTCCGCCACCCTTCCGATGTGGGGGAGACGTACAAAAGTGCGGAGAGAAGTTTTTCCGCCCGAATTATATGGGCGCCATTCCCCGGCGAATGGATGAACTTTGCGTTTCAATTCGAAAGTTCGATATGTTTGTTGTAAGAACAGTACGGTTGCGGGATGATTTCGCTAATGCGCGGCCCGGAGTTCGAGGAGGGTTTAATCAGCTAATAGTGCCTCCTCCTCCGCCGACGAGAATTTATTAGACCAGGAATATCAAACTAATTGGTGCAACAAGGCAAACCATTCCGATAGAAAAGTTACAAATGGAACGCATTATTAAAGCTTTTAGGGGAGATTGCCATTAAAAACTTCGCTTTTGTCTCTGGGGCTTCATATTTCATATGCTGCCTATCGGAGCAATTTATGCTCTCTGCGTACGCCGTGGGAGAGGGAAGATGAATTTCGAATACTTGGTAAATGGCAATTACCCGAGGGAGATGCCTGATACCCAAACCGATTTTAACCGCTGTCTTTCGTCGATTCGTTGGCTTTCTGCCGTTGCTTCATTAGAGCCATTCGGTCGAATAGATTTTCAAAATGTTCTGTACTGAGGCTCACTTAGGCGTCAATGATTGCGCTGAGGCCTAATTAGAGGATAATGAATTTTAGCACCCACGATTTCAATAATTAAGAATAAAAGGCCGTGAAAAGAGTTTCCGCAGCATTCAGTAAATGGTCTTATTAGAGAAACTGACATTAATTATGCACTAATTCCACAAAAAATACATCATAAAATGCAACAAAACATTACTGATTTCGGAAAACTATAACTACACAAGAGAATTAATGTGAAAATAAATATTTTATATAGGTACATAATATTTAATTTATGTGTCCATAAAATAAATATACCAACATATTTATATATGTATATTTATTTTATGTATGCTTTGAGTGAAGTGTATTCATATATTGATTTAAAACCATGTATTTTAAACATTTAAAATGATCCAGGGCAATAACAAAAACGTATTTCAAAAATTTCTAAACGATTACAAACTTATTCTTTGGTTTAGAATTTTGAAAAAGTTCCGATAGCCTTCTGTCGATGTACAGACTAGCGTCGAGGAAGTCCACGGGATGTCCAGATTATCGATCTTCTAGGGTGATTGATAGACCGTTTTTAAACGTCTAATTCATTAACAGCCGCTTTCCATTTTCTTTTCTTTAATCCTTGGGCTCAGAAACTTTACAATTCTAACAGTCGAACTATAAATCTAAGTAGTTCGCAGATTAATTGAAGTATCTACCCAATCCTCCAAACATTTAAGTCATGAAAAAATAAAATCCTTGGAAATTACATTGAATGCTATTTTTAAAACAACTTCGCCATTTTGTAATAAATATATTTGACCTGAAGCAGCACTAGAAAACTGCTAATTCCAATTCTCGATTTCCTTGAATACTTTGAATTTTTTCTACTTTTGCTAGAAATATTTTTCAACGATTTCATATGTTTGACTGACGGAAGATAATATGACTCGAATACCCGGGCTCCTTTCGATTGGCAATAATATTTTTTCGGAAGTTTACTTTTTTCTACGAATGGCAGTTTCTGTGATTCATGGCATCACGTAGGCACAAGAAAATCCTATGTTTTACCTGCATTTTACGGGAGTGGCGCAGCACTTTTTCATATGACGAAACAGAAAGCGCGCTGAGAAAGAAAAATTTCTAAATATGACAGCAATTAACCGTATTTTGACGTTTTCGTAGCGTTGAAGATAATTAGCTGCAGTATTTTATTAATTGGGGATTCAAATTGTTCAGAGGCGAAAAGACAGGACAGAAGCCGAGGACCGAATAATGACCTTCCATTTGAGTTCCTAAACAAAATAGCTATATTCATCGCAACATTGGTAGTCAAAAGGATAAAAGAGCATAAGATTGGAAGGATAAAATTTAAAGAAAATTAAAAAGTGATAAAAGTTTTACTCTTTCCTCTTTTACCGTAAATACAATAGAAAAATCTCACAAATCTAGTGGAATAATAGAAATATTTGATGACGTATTACTAATACTGTATTATGCGAATTATATAAATCTAATATAATGAACTTAATACATAAATAAGCATAAAACATTAGAACTAGAATTTGCAAAGCTTTAAATTTAAAATGTCCTCCCTGCGTAGATAATACTCTACTTTTTATTTACCTAATCTATCCTAGATTAGTCGATGCGATTCCATAAAAAACTCATTTGAAAATCATTTTTATCGTTTAAAGGCTTTATTGATTTTGGAAAATAAATTAGAAAGGATTATCGCAAGAAATCGAGACGAGGCTCAAAAGAGAGCAATTTGATGAATAGTTTCTTTTTTGGTCGTGGAATACATTTATCATCGAATTCTCAGAATTTTGAGAATTTTGATGAAATAAACGAAATATTTTAAAGCTTTGAGGCTATAAAAATATAGTCCTCTAGACGGCCAGTGCGATGCTTGAGACCTAGCTCATACATTTTGTCGTTAAAATACCTGGGGCTTGAAACTCATTTAAAAGGTAAAATTAATGACAGACTATATGAAGAATATGCAATGTCAGCGTTTTTCATTTATGCTGACATATCGCTGGATCAAATTTACGCCAATTAGAGTTGTTTTTTAATAAGCACGATTTTTCATATTACAAAGGGGACGGTTATATTGCTTTGTCATGATAAAGAAGTCAAGAATATATGAAATTTCTTTATTTATAAATAGATCCAATAAAAATATAAATTACTTCAGAAAGAAGAGATTTTTAACGAAAAGGAAGAGTACAAAGAAATTTTCTTATGAGTTCAAAGCTACGATGGTAGTGTTTTTTTTACGTCTGTTTTCTTATCGAGGATTTAATTTGATAGATGTTTGTGCATTTTCCGCAGATACATTCGAAAGTGAACCTTTGTCAAAGCGATCTCACAAATGATGAAGTCTCAAAATATGCTTTTGGTTTAGTAATTTTGTCGAATTTAGTATTGTCTTTATTAATTTTCAACCCCTCATTCAGAATAAATGCTACACTAATAAACTATATGATGAAAACAGTGTTTTCTATTGGAATTTCGATGTACTCAAACTTTCGGTATCAAGAGATAATAGCAGTATCACTCCGAACTCCCTGGTTATTTTACCAATTTTTTTAGCATTTTTAACAGATAACTATGATTAAAGGAATTTATATATAGCTTCTTATTTCTTCAGCGTTTTCATGTGAGCGTTTCATGCGTTTAAACAGTGAGAAGATTTAAGGTATGCATTATTATTTGACCCTGTGTGGAATTTCGACGAATCGTTGTATAAAATTGTCAAAATCACATTTTTAAAGAAGGGCCAATGTGAGGAAAATATGTTTAAAAGTATGGAAAATCATTACTCCCATCAGAACAATGGCACACATAATTTATACTAGTTTTTCGGTATTCGCCAACATAGGTTTCGAACAATTTTAAAATTTTATTGACGCTTAGCCTTTGAAATAATTTTCCTCAGCAGTACAAAGATAAAGAATTCATTATATCCTGTATATCGCACGGATTTCCTGTTTCGTTATTCTACATTTTCTAGCGAGGCCATGATCACCCAAGAGACAACAATGGGAATTTTAGTTCCTATTTCACCAGATAGTATTCGAGCACTTGAACAAAGTTACCTCGAGTACTAGAGAGAGGGGAAACAGCTAGAAAATACAATAATCGGATAGGGATATGGAGAAACTACTAACCATGGTGTCTATTGAGAGAAATCGAATCAACCTCATTATGGTAAGTCGTAGAGTAGTTCACTACACGGCAAATGAAACCGCGAAAGGTGCAGAATGCAGGAAATGTTTTGTACGGAATAAAAACGGGTCGCATTACCATCACGCGTAATTCTCAGTGCAAATGCTGCGTTATCTCCCTGAGGAGGAAGACCAAGAGTCAATTTGCATGCAGGATGACGGGATCTCGCGCCGCTAGATTTCATCACATCATAAAGCGTCAGTTTTGAGCAACTTGGTGAGAATTTACATGAGAATCGTCGAAGTTGCAAAGACAATCACGGCGGAAGCGCTAAGCGGCGTCTGTATGCCTTTCGGAGAAAAGAACGCAACTTAAATAAAAGGATTTTTTGTTCCATTATACGCTTTTGTGATATGTCACACCAGATTCTGCATACGGAGCAGTGGTGTCCATGCTTTTGTTAACCATGTGGGTCAGCACTTTCATATGATTTCATAGATTTCATGAAAATTATCATATCTGTTTAATTATTTTCTCAAGTATATGGATCCACTGAAATCAGATCCTGGCACCTATCTAGAGTGTGGAATTTTACCATAATAATTAAATAATAAATATTTTCTACAAAGACATCGCGGGCCATAATTTGATGCGTGTAAAAAATTAAAATTTAATGAAAAGCTTTTGGTTTTTCAATCCTAGGTATTTTAAAAATAGTATGCGAGTATACCTTGAGAGATTCCAATCAAATTTTTATTATTTATATTATATGTATCATACATTATATATTATTATATTCATTATGGATATTCGCGACAAAAAGTTCTTGAAACTTTAGGGAAAAGATAGGTTGGAAGGTCGCACAGAATTGATTAAAGCGCCGTATCGCACTGGAAAATCTTTATGTATTTCATTTAGAATTATGTATTAAATGTTTCGTTTCTTCCTTCTATTATTTTATAGATTTTTTTAATCCTGGCGTTCCTTACTCGGAATACGAGAAACGAATGGACTAGGTGAGGAAGAAGATAATTCTCAGTTCCAATTCCATCTATTAATAATTTCTTCGTAATAGTTCGAGGGCAAACTAACAAGTTGAATGATTATGATGCATGTAGGAAGAGAACGTGCGCTAACATGTTTCGAAATTGACACAATATTCCGGAGAATGTAAATATTTACAAACAATGATCGTGATGAAAATAGATATAGGATACCGTTTATCTACTACTGTAATAGTTGAGGATCTCTTTCGCTGCCAAGTATTGTGCTGAGTGGTAATACACTACGTCATCAAATAGATGTAAGTGAGATCTTTTCGGCATTAATTAAGGAATATTTTACTACCGAATGGCATAGGATACATAGGCTAGAAAGACTAACTAATACAACAGCGTATTTCGAATGAGGACAGTTGAAAGAATCATTTGTTTGATTTATAGAGCGTATTATTATAATATTATTTGGATTCAAGAGCCAATTAAACTGATTTTAAAATTTTAAAGGCGTTTAGCATGCATGTGAATTCTCCGAAAACGGTATGCATACACATTAAAGTCAAAAGGATTATATGCCTGCGATTTTTTATAGAGAGAAATATTATGCACTATGAATTCAGATACGTGGTGAATAATTATCATTGAAAATATCGGTTTGAATTTTGACATAAGGGCTTGACGTGGATGAACAGATGTTTTTGAAGCGAAATTCAGGTGAAAAACAGGGAAGTATGATGTTATATTCTGAATAAAAAAAGGAATCAAACCTGCTTACATTTATAGAGAATAATGAGATTATAATGTATGTATGATTTTGTATTATAAAAATACAATCTGATATGTCCACGCGACTGGGGTAAAAAATAAAATTTTACTTTAATAGCATTATGTATTTGTATATTGAACATATGAGTTTATTTTATATTTCCTTTTAGCTTAATTGTATTAGTTTACTTTTCCGTTTCTCATGTCATGTATTGTACTTCTATTCGTTGAAACAAACTTTCGTATGCAAGGAAGGTATCCTTTATTAAAAATATGTAATATGTAATTTTTGTTTTTATCACAATTCTGATCTATTTTACCACACGCAACATACTGAAACCACGAAACGCTTCTTCCTGGTATAATTTGTTTATTTAATACTTTCTTCTTTTTTCATCTGTGTAATATTTACTGTCTCAAAATTTTTCTTCCCCTCTACTCATGCTTTTCCTTTGATATTCACAGTTTTAAATCTACCAAACTTATTCTTAAAATCTTATTTCTTATTCAATCTCTTGTGTCATCATGAAAAAGTATTTTTAGTGGCGCTTTTGGTAATTCTGTATATTTTTATATTGTAGTACGTTTTACATTTTATTACATCTTAATTGTTAATAACTCGTATTCAACCATACCTATACCATATCATTCTACCTGTAATAAATCAACTTCTTAGTAACAGTTTGAATGTAAAACGGGACTATCATGTCTCTATTATACCCAAAATAACTGTTTTCTTTATGAATGAATGTATGTGCGGATATAAAAGAATAATTAATAATAATACATCTTGCGAGAAATCCCACTATTATTCCATTGCTACATATAAGAGTGATTGGATCCAACTTACTTACGAATGCATACAGAGAATCCTCAGCGCTCATTAGGAAAACTTTATTTTGTGTATTATATTTTACTTCCTCTTTTCGTACTTATTCACAGGCACATTGGATAATTTTTACGGACACTAAGAGGTTAATGAATCCTTGAGATAGGATAATGGGTTTGGTCCCCCTGAATGATACACCAATCTTATGTTACAGTATGTGACATCATAAAAAACTTTTAGTTTAACTAACTATTCTTACAGAATATAATTAAAAGGCTCTAACGGAATTGGGAGCTATATATAATATATCCCATATGAATTTCACATTTCATGTTTCTAATAAGTTATTAATATAAAAATTGAGAGAGTTTTTATCGGGTTCTATTCACAGCAGCAGTTTATTGCTTTCAACGAACAATGCTAATGCTACGAATTTTGTTCATAAATTTTGCGTTGATGGTTAAAATAATTATCAATTCTTTTGTAAGCAAATATTGTACTTATTTTTAAATGTAATCCATTGGACCTATCTTCTCTGCATAAAAAATAAACGTAAGCAATGCAGGTGGTCCTCAAATTGAATTTAAAATTTTTAGTCCCTAAGGTTTATCAAAAATCTGTTGGTTCCATGATTTTTCTTCGCGATCTCGAGCCGTAAAATAAATTTTTACATGATTTTCTTTCTTACGGTTTCAATTGCGATTCGTTTCATGAATAGAATAGTATTCTTCCTAACTCTTGTCTCCGTATGGATTATGTACAGATATGTAGGTTGAAAAATATTAGTATGTTTTCCCGAATAAAAAATATTTCACGCTAATAGTAGATCGTTTCTGATTGAAAAATATATTAGGAAATAAAATCGGACCCGGAACTATTGGACAAATACATAGTTACTAGTTGGGAAACCATACTTATCGGAGTTTGAAAACTTTTCAAATTAGTATTCAGCATAAAAGGAATACAAATGATAACATACATTTACATCCAAAGTTTATGCTCGAGGTTTAAGATCAATGGATCGCTAAAGCAATGAGCTCTCTTTAGGTGTTAGAATAGTTTCGAGGCCCTGTACTTTACCGTAGTTAAGCCAAATTTCCTGGAGCCCTATTGATCGCAGAAAATTCCGAAGACTTTACAGACTTGGAGCCGAGCAAACAGCATCCGTTTAACGCGCATATTTGAAAATAAACAGCGGATTAATTGGGTAGCGTTATGCCTTGATGCGCAGGATTATTCTACTTGCCTGGATCGGCCCCCCTACGTAAGCAGATCCGCAGCCGGAATGCAGCTACGGCATGTCAACCGTTTTACTAGACTAAAGGCGATGTGCCGATCATATTAATTGATCCGCACTTCTCTAGCGCTTTAATTCCATCGATCATGCCCACCATTACGGAACCGTCCATTGTTTTAACCGAAGTGGTTTATAAAACTGCCGTCCCGCGGTCGCGACGGGGATTCGCGCCATTTTCCCAACGACTCCTCCGTTTTATTATATTCCCGCGCCGAGTTTATTCATTCTCTTTGGACTCTCCCCGCCCGTCCCGCACCTTGCCTCTTTTATTGTTCAGAAAGGGGGAAAAGAAGGTGTCTCGAATGTCCCGCGGATAATGGAAAATTCTCGTCCCTGGAATCGATCAAATATAGACGCGGTGGCTCACGGGTTGCCAGCAGACGCGCAGGTTACATTGCAGCCGCACACACACGCCGGGACTCTTGAATTACCCCATTCGATTCGGGGCGTCATCTTCGATTCCGCGGACAAATGAAAATCGAAGGAAAAAAAAAGAGAAACCGACTCGTACAAGTCACTTAAACAGTGAGAGAGAGAGCCTCGCTCGAAAAAGTTTTAAATCGATTTCGCGCCACTGACGTCCTTCGAGATAATAGAAAATAAAAGGAGCGGGGGATTATTTTTTCGACCTTCTTTTATTTCGATCTTTTTTTTCTCTTCTCGATTCGGTCTCGTAAAATAGAGCGCGGCCGCGATTCAAATTTATTTCTCTACGCCGTTACACCGGGATCATCCCTTTTTACTCGGAAGATGGAGGACGGAAAAAAAAGAGTGGGAAGAAGCCGTGTCGGAATTTGTTGCGCCGCGAAAAAAAAGGGTAACAAACAAAAATGGAGGCGAACAAAAACGAAACGGCGCGCGGGCGCGACGTGGCGGCAATAGATCGAATGGGACAGGATGCGCGTGAAAGGAAAGGGGAGGGGAAGGAGTGGACACGTGACCTCAACTCCTTTTCCGGCCATTTCTCAAGCGAAAAACATCCTCTTCTCCTTTTCCCGGACCCTTTTTCCCCTTTCGTCGCATCCGCTTCTCCATTCTCCAGCCTCTCTCACTCTCTCAAGCCCACCTTATTCTTTCCTTCAATGCCTTTCGTTGCAGGGTCATCCTTCATACCGGCGTGAAATATCGCCCATAAATGCTCCGCTCGAGTAATACCTAGGGAGGCATTTCCCAACCCCTTCTCCACCTATCCCATCTCCGTCCTTTTCTTCGGGAGTGCCTTTTGCCTTCCGCCCCCCCGGAATTGAAACCCGCGCCCCCCCGAATCTCTCTGCCGGCGTGAAATCCTTCCCATTCCCGAGGGCATCTCATCGGGACCTCGAATGACGAAGGGAGGAGTGGAAAAAATGAGGCAAAAATTAAATTGAAACGGTCGTCGACGGAAGGAAGATCGCAAGTCGGGTCCCTGGGTGGCGTCACGGTCGAACGGCGCCTTCTCGCTTTCTTTTTTTTATAAGAGGAGTAATTTTTTTCCTTTCTCCCCCCTTTCCTTCCCCCATTCGAGCTCCAAACAAGCGCCACCTTGAGGGCGAAAAAAGAGGGATTCGGACAAATGGGTTTACAATCTTTTCTCCCGACACGATAAGCATGCTTAACTTCGCGAACCCTGACCTTACTGCTCGCGCGGAACGGAACATTTTTTTTCCGCGCCCTGGTAGAGAGGAAGGGGGATTGAAATTTTTTCGCGTAATTTATCGCGGGCGGCGACAAATGCTGATGCGTGGGATCAAGCGTGTAACTCTAAATAACAAATGAAATGGGCTTAGGAAAGGGTTGCGAGCTTAGGCCAACGTGAGGGAATGTGATGAATTGCCGGGAAAATGGGATTCCTTCAACGATAGGAACATTATCGCGCGGGACCCGCATTTAGGCTTCGGTCCTTCACAATGCAGCCATCAGAATTCTCGGCGGGTGAAAGAGAATTCAAATTCGACGGAAGGAAATTCAAATTTAAGGCCGGGCCATTGATGTTTTATCCGCGGTGAATAGAATAAAAATTGATGCGCTTACATTTGAGGTCGGAGAAAAAGGCTCCGCAAATGTAATAATGCCACTGCACTTTATCCGGGGTCGAAGTTTATACGCAAGAAACGACTGCAGTTGCCGAAACTGTATTCCGCCTTCGAATTTGAGACAAAATCCGACGACTTTTTCCTCGAAGACGCGGTACTCTCCATCGGAAGGAGCATATATATCCTAATACAAAGATATCCTCTTCTTCCATCAATGAAGACATCCAAAGGCTATTTGATTTGGGCCGAGGAATATCCTCGACGAATGATTGGTTTTTCCATGGTACTCTGAAGTAAAGCTATCCGGAAAGCGTATAAGTTTATAAAATATTTTCATACGACTCCAAAGAAGATACGTGACCTTCTTGGAGGATAAATAAAACCAGCCGCTCCAGAAGCCGACAAAAATGGAAGGTCAACCTATATTCTGGGTCACCTTTTATGTAAGATGCTCTTCATATATATCCGCTCGGATAAAAAAATGTTTTGCACGTGAAATAGTAACGGGAGGGAAGAATATCATCCCTTTTTTGTATCCTAAACAGTGAGTACTCGCGTTTTTTTTCGCTTATGAAAAAGCATACCTCTCAGGGTTGAGTTTATATGAATTTCCGCGGTAACACATTCGGAGGTGCGCTGGAGTGCTATGGAACTCGAGGGACGGAACGATTAGAGAATAGGGGCGAATTACCGTATCACTTTCGAGAGAGGACGTCGACGTTCTTCCGATTTCCGCTACGGCGGATGCGGCTTTTTCTAAATACGCTTTTCATAATTACGGCGGGGCAAATGAGTATGATTCACTTTCAGCGTGACGTTAAGATGGGGATGGCACGGTACTTGATGATAAAGAGGAACGTAACAGTTCTTTACGTGCTATGCTTCGCAGATCCGATCTTTTTTTTCTGCGACACGTTTCCGCGTTTATTCCTTCCATTCATCGAGGCGCTTATAGGGCAAAAAAGGTGCAAGATGAGTAATGTGAACGCGAAATCCAGAGAGATAACCTTGACTTAGAGCATTATTAGAATTATTTTTCTGGAAATGGACTCGACAGAGGTTGAAAATCTGTAGGAAAGTGATGTGTTTGAAAAATGACTATGAGAAAATATGAATATGTCTTTCAGTAATTTCGGTACTTATATTTGGTTCACTTTCAGTACACTTGATATTGCCAGAAACGGTTCCGTATTTTTTCTATTTACAGATAATTTTTCTGCTCTCATTTTTCAAACGAATGAAATAATATAACATATAATACCAACATGAAAGGTTTTAATTCAAAACACTAAAAGTCAATTATTTACTGGGTGAGTATAGAAATGACTACGCAAAAGTTCTATACTCACCTATTATGGAGTTCCACCAAGTAAAGGCTTCGTCCATCAATTATAAATTATTTCCTGCTTATTTACTTTCATTTATCATTCTAAAAATGTAATTAGAATGTTCTTTAAGCCTTATGACACTTTCTTAGCTAAGTTGGTAGTGCGTTCGCTTTTGCCGACAGCAGTTTCGGATTCGATTCCCGGTGGGAATCCACGTGTGCAAAATTACCTAAGCTGTCGAAACACTTTTGACATACCATACAGCTGTATTCCTTAAACCAGAGTTATTTTGCGGGTATATAACCTACATGGGCCTTTACGGATGTTCAGTGAGTTCATTTTCTGAAACTTATGCACCTATTTAAATAATTTTTTCCCAGTCTCTTTAGTCATGTCAAGTGGAATAAGACGGAAGATATTCTATTTCACAATGGATTCCTTGGGTTTACCAATCAATAGGATTCGTTTTACCTGGTATGGTTTCGATTCTTAACTACTTGAATATAGCCGGTACACCATCCGGTAGCGGTCTGATGATTTCATACGCAGCGCGAAGGTTTTTTTATGTAGGCGAGTGGTACGAGCTTCCTTCCCATGAAAAACGCTCCCCAGTATAGCTCTAAGCGTTACTTCTTCATGCAAATCGATCCAAATTGGTCTTCGGATGCGTGTCCGTCATGAGGCAACAATAGCTTCCACATGATACTTATCGAGTATCGATAATTGTCTCCCAGCGCTACAATTGTTGCATACACGTTGTCATCGTCGCAGAAATGCTGCGATCGCTAAACACTGTTACCTTACGCTGCATCTCTTGCAACACATTTTTAAACCGTTATTCTCTTCGACGAAGGTGCAACAATAGCTGCGTATTCCAAAAGCTCCATTGGTTGGAACTCTCCCAGTCACCATCTTGCATAAAAACAGTTCTTCGTTTAAAATATTTTTTAGTTTACGTCGTCCTTGCCGCATTCCGATATTCAAGTATTGACGCCTCATTGATTGCTGCGCTCTTTGCCTCACTCCCTTGCTGTCTCTCTATCCACCCCTATCTTTATCGCATACATTTTGAGGACATAAATCGCGTGATTCAAATTCCATAAAAAATGCGCAACCTTAATCAACGCTCATGCTAGACGAGGCACTTATCGCTGGAAGAATAAAAGGGAAACTTAGAGAAGGATTTTAAAGGAATTAGGACGGGCAAGATCCCCACGGCACATCGATTCATTTGTTAATACTATTTTATGAGAAGTGTGGAACTCATTCCCTTTGTAATAAGGCTTCCACGGCTTTATGAGGGCTTTTGTACAATTCATTTCTCGGTTCAGTGAAATCAGACATTAGAAGAAGAGACAGAACGCAGAGTAATCTCGAAATATCATAGTAATCTCGTTGGAGGATTCAGATCGTTTCTGCTGCAACCATTTGGGACTCCGTTTTCAAGCTGTTAATTGAATTTTCGGATGTCGCTTTTACAGCGTTTATCTCCGCAGAAATTGTCGTGGAAGATTCGCCGAAACTATAGTGAGATAATTTTCTTCCAATCCTATATTGTATTATGAAATAAAAAGGAAAACATTTTTCATATATTTATATTATAACTCACGACCGATTTTAACGAATCATCTTCGTCATCAGGTATCAAGAATTAAGATCTTTCTCGTTTCACATGATAGAGAATAATCTCATATTTCTTTGAATTTGTTCCTTTGTTATATTTTAACTCGTGAGTGAATAATTATAAACATTTATTTATTCCTTTAGAATTATGTCTGAACTCGAATGGGTTATATGAATGGATATCTAAATGAAAACGTAGGGATATTAAGAATGACACTTGTAGTCCATATGCCTCTGGTATTGAGTTTTCGTGATACATGAGCATTCATTAGAAGAAAGCCAAAGTTGAACTTTTCACCATTGTAGTAGATACATGTTAGTAGTTTTTACATGATTAAACAGGTGCCCTGAAGGCGATAAAGCTCTGTAAACACGTTTGAGGAAATCCTATCAACATCAACCTAAAAACGGGAACTTGTTAAATTTACCTAAAAAACAGGAACAAGAATTGCTCGCCCAAGAAAATTCTCGAAATATCATGATTAAAACTTTACAATTTGGCAGAGTACGATTCTCTTCTTTTGCGAATCCATTCAGAGTTATTTTCTCTTACGATTCATAAGTCAGAATGTAGAATTCGGGTTCTTAAATTTAGTGGGGTGAGTTATTTTAGAAGGTATCCGTTTCGAAGAAAATCGTAATGGTTTAAAATTTTCATGAATCAGTATCGGTTATTTAGAGACAAAATTTACTCTATTGGTAATGGAATCAAGGTTTTCTTATTAATTTTTTGAATTTTCGATATTCTGGGCATAAATTAAAACTTACGTAATTCTTTTGTTATTTATGATTCTGTGTTTTATTACGTCAATTACTCTAGGTAAATCATCTTTTAAGCGGCAAAAGCCATACATCCAGGAAAACGAAATGGTTTCTGAGCAAATACGTAAATAGCTTTTTAACTGGATGCTCGAAAGAAGGTTGGGTAAACTACTTAAATATAAAGTGGTAAGTTCGAATTCCCGCTTGGAAACATTTTATGTTCAAATGCTTAAGCTTAGATCCCTTAGATCTATCGCTACAGTCAGCAGGTTTTCCAGACACCCATTCTCTGCAATTGCTTTCCCGCAACGGAATTTTTTCACACTGCGCTTACGCTCTCCTTGGAATTTTTTGATCCCTCAACTTAATCCTTTCCTATATTTCAACTCGAGAGTTCAACTTCCAGAAAGGCATTTTCCTTCAGACTTGTAATAGAAGTAGTTTTCTCAGCTACATTCATTTAATGAATAGCAGCAATGTGTTTCTGATTTATTTCGTATTATTATGGCTAGATCCTTTTACAGTAGGTTAGACCCGAGTATATCTCTCCTCCACTTAACTCAAACATCAATTTTGCAAAATTTCGCGATAAGTATGATAATGAAAAAATAAAAATGATTAGGTTTGTCGAAAAAATGACGCTACCCATAATTTATAGAGAAAAATCTGGAAAATACCTGTACAAAAGAGGGGCGAAAAACAGCGATAACATATATAAAATACTATAAAATTACTAATTATTGCCAAAATATAACACAGGAATAAATTCTATTTAGAAAAATAAATCCTGAATTAACGAATTGATAATGACTTTCAATAGTCGAGACAATATGCCCATTTAACTTATTTGCGGAATGATCTAGTTACCCTGCTGAGAGCTTATTTCTGTGTTTAATGCATTTTTATTGCGGAATACAACATCTCCCGTCATCAGTTACCACTTAAACGCCGTTTAAATAATCGCCATTCTTAGAGGAGCTTATTTAATTTTTTTAGAAAAATACCCTACAGGTAGCTAAAAAGTATAAGCTTGTCCATTATAAACGATATAAAAACAGAATTTTAAACATCTTCTTTAATAAAAATACAATATGAAAAGTATGTTTCTAAAGAGATATTTTCTAAATAACACCTGAGTTTTCTCATCCGAGTTTCGCCTCGTACGTTGTTTACTTGAGCGCCATAAAAAGCATTTCTCGCAGCTGAGAAGGGCGTCTAAGAGCCCTTACACGCGAAGGGCGACTTTAACGCTTGGCTTACTGGCCACGCGCGAGGTTAAGCCTCCTTTAACCTTATCTGCTCGATCCCGCAACCGACCTTTATCACAAATCCGAATTAATACTCCGCTTCGTGGAAAGATCTCTCGAATCCCAAGGCGAGGCAATCGAGAAATCTCCGCTGCCTCTGCGGGGAAAAATATCCTCAATCATCGCACATGCAGAAGAACCTGGAAAGGAGTTTTTCCCCTTATCTATTTCAGTCCTTTTCGGAGTGGGTTTTTGAGGAAGAAGATTGCTCCATCACCTGAATGTGACTCGAGACACTCTCTCCACCCCGGATCCTTTCAACCCTCAGCATCCAGCATCCCTTTCTCTCGCTCCGAGCCACATTAATCTCCGACGAGTGGAGATTACATAAATTGTTATTTCGTTCCGAGATAATGGCGTATCTTTCCCGCTACGTTGGACGTGTCTTCTTCAAGCTTTTTTTCTCTCTCCTTCCACTGCCCTGCTGCCACGATCTTCGCAGTTTCCCACGCTTAATCCGAGGAGAAGAGGGAAAATAAGACTCTCTCTTCTTATGGGGGAGGTGTTAATGCGACAGAGTTGGATGTCTCCGTGTATATCTCTTTCTCTCGAAGGAAACCGAGCGAAACTAAGTTTTTAAATATAGACCGAGGACGGAAGTGGGTCATAAGAAAAAAACGCGCGGATGAACCTGCAAGACGCCCGAATGAACCTACCGCGGAGAAGAAGATGGACGGGTTTAATATTCTGGAAATATTAAGAGAGAGAGAGAGGAGGTGGAGGGGACATGTGTTAAGTTAAATGGCATAAAGAGTAATATTCAGCCGACGCCAAATACAGCTATGGGCAGTAAATTTTTCGCCGCTGAAACAGTCGAGATGGAGAGAGAGTGTTGGGGAATAATTTTCCCCTGCTTTGTCGTCCGTTTCTTCCACTGTTGGACAACGTGTTAATTCAAAAGGGCAAAATTTTCATTAAAACGCTCTCTCCCCTCCGTTTTAATTCGCCTCCGCGCCGATCGCTTCCGCGATTGAAAAAAAAAATATAAGCGGAAGAGCGCTACTCCGCTGTGAAGTCGGCGACGAACTTCAATTAAAAATCCGAATACTAATTTCGAATTTGAAAAGTGCAGCGGAACTGTTTGAAAAGAGCCGGGGAGAGGAGAAAAAAAAGAATCTTTCCCGTCCGTTTCCCGATGAACCTTTTTATTATTTATATTTTTTATTGCGCCGCGTTTATTACATATTTCTCGTTATTAAAGCGCGCCGATATATATATTAGATTTGTTTCGAAATAATGTGATTAAAATGGACGAGAGAGTTCGGGATGAATCGCAGTGAATTAAGAGCACTCGGGGAGCCCCGGCCGGATGAATGGGCGGACGCAAGAAATTTTCATCTTTTCATTAACGGAGGATATTTGATGAATAACCGTTGTTCGAACTTGAAAAGCGCCGGGAACAAATTTGCGGAATTAAAAAGAGCGCTCGTTTTTTTTGAACAATTCTTAGATTTTTTTAATGTTCATATTTCATCGCCGGAGAGCTTTGACGCGTTAGAATGCACTTTGCGGAAATTCGCGAGCGAATCGAATGGGAAGATTAATCGCGAGGATGAAGGACGCTCCTCATCTCCGTGGCTTCGCAATTAAAAGAATTTCGGCGCGGGAAACTCCGTCCAGAATATCCATAATAGTAATTAATAAAGGAGGCACTGCGAGGAAACATTTTCCTAAGCGATTTCCTGGAGGGTTTTCCCGCTGAAATGCCCGTTGAAGTTCAAAAGGCTCCGAAACGCAAATTATCCCATCACAAGCGGCATGTGTACAGGAAAAAGATGGACCTTAAATTACTCGGTCGGAGAGGATATTTTAGACGGTACTAATTACGTTGTATATTTGCCATAAATTTAGCCCTAAATAACGTTGATTTCCACTAAATACGCGGGCTATTTTTTCCCCGCCGAGGGTTACGTTAAAAACTTTATTGTGAAAAACGATTCCGGGAAAGTCAATTCCAAAGCGCATTCATCACCGAAATTTATTTAAAAGCAGCTGTAATCCTATAGCAGAAAATTTACCTATTTCATCTGTGAGAAATGGAGTAGCCATCTGACGCAATATAAAAGCACGAATGATTTAAAGGCTTCGTATTGGGCCGTAGGTTATATCGCTTGGGCTCTCTCTCTACAGTTTTAACAAAGGATAAAAAAAATCTGATGTGACCGACCTATCACTTCCATTTCAAAGGGACGCGAACGGGGATACGAAAATTATTTTTTTTCCCTCTCCTCTCCCAACACTTTACATATTTCGCGGGATTAAATTAGAAATAATTGACTTGCGTTCCCTCGGGACGGGAATTTTTTAAAGGAAAATAGGGTGTCGTAGTTTTTATCGTCGAATATTGCTTTTGATTAAAATTCGCGTGAGGTTCGCTAGAAAATTCTATACTCCGACGCAGACTTTTAATGAGAAGTTCTTTTGGCGTGAATAAACATTGTTGCACTCGGGCTTTTCCTCACGTTGACTCTAACGAAAATTATGAAGGAGGAGAATTCTTTTTCGTTAATTAATGCGAAGGAAGTGAGCAGTTGTGACGTCATTGGTGCGCAAACGATGGAAACAGAATTTCATTTGCTCAGTTAAATGCCGAAATAGGGCTGTGAAACGAGTGAATGCTTTGAAAATGGAAGAATATTTTCATTGATAAAGGCGATGGAAAGCTTGATACGAATTAACCTCTGAGAACTTTCTCGATACGTAACAAAGGATCGGAAAGATATAATTGATATGTTTGTAGTGTGATTTCTTGTCATTGAAATTTTCAAAAAGGAAACGGATATATTTATTATTATCATTATTATTTAATTATGCTATATCTCCTGCGACAGAAATTTGTGTTTCGGCGAGCTACTCACAACCACCTAACCGTATTTTCTATGATTGCACTGCTTCAAAGAACAAAATTAAAAATGTTCAAAGAGCATTTTCATCCATCGCAATCTGATGGAATTTTACGATCGATATAATCAAAGACAGAGAGTATTTTTTTCCAAATTAGTCCTTTTACCTCGGTATGGTCCAATTCCTTTATTCTCTTACATCTCATTAACTGGAATTTTTATTTGTAGGTTAGATTATCACTAAAACAAGTGACAACATTTTGCATCTGCATATGTTCCACTATGATAGAGTTAACATAAACTTTTGGGACAAGAATATTAACCGAGGGATATCAATGAGAATAATTAATAAAATATAATTTTCTTTATTATCATCACCATCTAATGTCTAACATAGTGTCGCTTTGATCTTAAAAGTTACTTAGTTGAAAATTTCTACGAGACATAAGTTAGTTAGTTGAGACGTAAGTTAACAGAAATTTCTTAAACCATAGATAAATGAGATACATATAATAAGGAAGATAATTTCTGATATTAATACGGTCGTTTATAATTTTTAGTATCGTTATAAAGCTGTGCCAGTACACGCTAGTATCTCCAAATCTTTAGATCTTAAAAAGTAAATTCATAGGCATAATTGTGAAAAATTCAAAAAAATTCATAATTTTAAAAATTAAATTTCTTTGCCAGTTCGCTCAATTTACCCATGATTGCAGTAGTTTTCCTAAATTATTTAGAAGACGCAACTTCCGATGAATTAGAAGTGCACAGAAATTTCTTGAATAATAATGCGTGTTATATCAATAAGACAGTTTCTAGTTATGAACCATGTAATTTTCCTGGTACAACTCATTTGCTAAATGTAGCTCCTGGTAACCTCAGAGGATATCTTAACACTTTTAACAAACGGATCAACCTAACTCTCTCCCAGACTTATCGTCTTGGAAATCTTAATTTGGTTCCGACTGGATTAACTTTTCCGAGAAACATAGCGGCGTTTCGAAACTTCATCGCTTCTCTCCCATACATTGAATTTTCGAAGGTAAGAGTTTCGGATGTATTGCTGGATTTAATTATAAGATAAGCGAAAGATAAACTGATAACCTTCCAACCCAGGATGGGCTAAGTTTTTCCTCGGCTGGCGGTAAAATTAAATTTGAAAGACCGAACTTCCAGAACTATAATTATTAGGCACACTTCTTAATCTTATTTTTTAATTATTAATTTTTTAATTAAAAACAGCAATTGCAAAGCTTGGCGAAACTCAGATGGCGAAGAGTGACATTAGAGGTCCTTTTACAAACCAAAATATCGTAAAGTACTAGTACTTTGCATCAATATTAGAATATAAGTCATACATTAAAGTATGATATGCAAATTTCTTCAAATTAATGCCAAAAAGAGGAGAACTATGATGAACGGTGCACGTTATTTCGATAAAAGAATGATTCCCAAGTTCCAAAGAGATTTACATTCCGTGATAGTGTCGTAGCCTTTTAACTTGCATTTAGCACTACAAATCGTGACTGGATGTTCGTTTACTGTTGATTAATATTTTATTCCATGAAAATTGATGGAAATCAATAAACAATTTTTGTTATTGTAACACAAATGCTGGACAATGATTTACTCCTCTTTTAGTGTAGCTTTTAGTGGTACGTATGATAGTAGCTGAAAACCTATATCCCGAGATAGCAATTCTATCAAACACCCTGAAGCGATTTATTTGCATATGGTAAGGTTTAATTAGCGCATCAGGTAATAATTAACCGTTCACATATATATAATCGGTCCAACATATCCTGAAATTTAATATGAAGTCAGTTTTATAATTTCTTGGACAATTTTTACACCTGTTCCATTGTTTTTCTTTTAGGATTTATTACTGAATTTACGTAATGAAAATAATTATAAATATTCTCCTATATTAATATCTATACCCGGATTGATTTAGTTTATGTACAGGTTTAGTTGGTAATAAACATGTAACATAAAAACATGCATCTAGCATGAAAACTTTGCCTCCTGACTTCTGCCCATTCGCAACTTCTGTTGTATGAATAATACGTTTACCGTCAATTTATTTGCAGAATATCCCTTTCGAAACAGTTTTTTCTTACATTCATAATTAAAGTCAGTTCAATCATAACTTCTTCATTTTTTTCCTTGAAAGGAATATCAATATCTAATAAATACAAGGCTCTTCCTCATTAGGCTTATTGGGGCGCATTGAGGAAATAACGAAAGAGTTTTGCAGTGAAGACGGAAATAATTTGCAGAAACAGAAAGAAAAAAGGTTTTTTCACGAAATGGCAATTTAAACGTGGTCTTAAATCATGGTACATGGAATTTATTTCTAAAAAAACCTCCTTATCATACCATGATGATTACATTATAAAAATCGCTACACCAATCACGATGTCGTATGGACATAATCACATTTTTAGAACATCCACTCATTAAAAATCCGTGATCCGTTACGTTACAATCAGTAAAACTTTGGTTGAATCAGAACATGTTGACAAGTATAATAAATCGGAAAATGTAACGGAACAAGGGAGAGGAAAGACGAGATAGAATTGAGAATGCATTCGGGGAAACGAGACGCAAATCTCGTGATGCATTTTACACGAAAAAATTCGAGCCCGTATCGCTGTGCAACTTCAGGAAAAAGACGTTTTGTATACAAAATCTCTTAGTGCCCAATATGGACTTCCGTTCAATTTTGTTCAATGGCTGAATTGTCAGCTTCCTACGGACACTCGGAGAGCCAGAAAGAGCTGGAGAAGACAATAGATTAGTTCCCATACGACCGCAGTGAAATATGTCGTCGCCGGAAACCAACTTTCTATTGAGCTCGCAGACCTAAGAATACATTCCCAGGCATTGTTTTCCTAACGTTTCCACTCCATAAATTTCCATCTTCCCTCATAAAATGCGGTGATCTCGATAGCGTTTTGTATGAATCGCATCTTACTTTCACCCCATTGTCATCCCCAAGGATTGGGAACAATATGGAAGCCAGCGCGAAAAACCTCGTCCAACGTTTTTCAGAACGTAATCTCTTCTCCGGGAAAGAATGTGACGATTTAAAACTAAAACGCTCCTTTCAAACTGATGACCAATTTTCCGTAGCGTTGAAAAGTGGATATTTACCGTCTTTCTACTCCAAATGAATAGATTGCAGACATGCATCCTGTTCTGAGTTTCGACGGCAGCAGACATAATTGTTATTATGAATTACGTTACGAGTGTATCAACAATCCGGAAACAACGTGAAGGAAAAATAAATTAAATTGTAAAATGTAAATGAATACAGATAAAAACACTCTATGACGATATGGAAATCTTATGGTAAATGATGCATTTTTACCTTCCCAACTGAAAATTTGTTCGTATTTAATTTGAATACATATTTGATTCACATAATTTGGTCTGGGGGCATTACATCGTGCATGCAAGTGCGCCTAGAGACTGAATCCTGGAGTATTGGAAGCCACATGGCTGAAGATAATAGACACCCTGCAAGTGATGGTTACTTTCAGAATATCGAACCGGAACCGAGCCAAAGTACTGTTATTTGATTCTTTCCGATATTCGGTTCAAAGCAATATATTTTAATTTAAACGTAAATAGAAGAAGGTTTACTAAATATGTGTAACATCGACTTCAAACTTATTCTAAAACTTATTATAATGTGATTTGAATGAAAAAAAACTTGAAACAATTAAACAAATTTTCAGAGGTGTAGAATGTTACAACGGTCGACGCTGAAATACCAGTTCGACGTTGTAAGGAGCGAAACCGGAATTGAATCGAAATTTAAGTTAATAGTGGAATTGGAGCGAGCACCGGAACAAGAAATATCAAGGTTCGATGTTCTTGGTTACTTTACATCCGCTAAACAAGGCGTGTCCAAGTATTTTCCTCCTTCAGGCCATGCAATCTCTCAGAAAAAACTCGCGGGCAGCAAACATTCAAAGCAACCATAGTTCGAAATTATCAATAATTTATCCAAATGCGTTAGTTGTATCCCTCGATTACAATTATATGCGATCAATGAAACTAGGAGTTTCATTGATCGCATTCTCGCTTTCTAGGTTGTACTCCCGATATCACATGATTTTTTCACACTACATCATCAAAAGTTAGCATAAAAAATTGAAACCCTCTGACAAGAGCGATATACTGTGCTGAATGGAATTGGTCAAAGGGTCGCTGGGCATAGGACGGAATTGTACTACTAAGTTATACCACGATATAAAGAAGAGCTCTCACGCCACGATATAAAGAAGAGCTCTCACAGGAAATTCATATTTAGTTCGATTTTATCCACAGATAAATTACCTTTTTTGCTAAAATATATTGAAAAAACGATCGTAAGCCTGATTAAGTTAACTTGAAGTTTAATTCATCGATCATAGTAAAAGGCTTCAAATCGACCGGACTTAAATAAGAATTACCTAACTTTATGTAGTAATCAATTACATTCTGGCACCGTTGTCTTCAAGACTGAAGATAAAGTTGAAACAGAAAATAGTCTCACGGCGAAACGTCTAACCGAATCAATGATGGTAAATAGATCACTTACATCACTCTCATAGAATATAGTCCACTGTGAATTTTACGACTAAATGTATCCATCGCGTGACTTGAAAAATAAAACTATCAATCATCGCGCAATATCCAACGTCCTTAATAAATAGAAGATATCATTCTTTTTAAATAAATGTTTGTTCCTAATTCAAAATTTGGAAACGAATGCCTCAAATAATACGGTTGCTTACTTTTGAAAGTTTTTACTTCTGAAAACATATTTGCGCCAAAAAAGAGTTAACTTAAGAATTAATTTCCTTTTCGCCTCAGAACAACGTCGTGTATTTCACGAGCTGGTTCATTATAAACTACAATTTAGTTAGTAGACGCTGTAAAACGATTATTACAAAATTTCCCGATGGAACGGGCGCTAAGTTAGTAACGTCGCAGTAATTTTATTAATGAGCAAGCTTACTACCCTGTATAGACTGCAACGATAATTAATTGTTCATTAGAGATACGCTAATTTTCATAAAGTGGCATTCTGTTCACACATGGATATTTGCATTTGTACAGCAATGCTTCTCATCATTACGAGAAATGGTCTCGTATTCGACGAAAAAACTATGGCACTTATCGCTCTGCGACTCATTAACATATTGCCGCCTAACCGAGATCATCGATAGGAAAATTTCCCCTATTTCGATCATTATTCAAGCCGTCGTATTTCATTACCAGTTCATTTGTAAGTCATCAAGCGATAACTACAACCTTAATATCGCAAAAGAAAGCTGTTGCAAGAGATATTGCACGTCTTTCTTATCCAGATTCTCTTAATCTTCCGGAGTAGGACAAAGTGCCTTCGGTAAAAGTAATGAGTATTTAACGGCGCTTAGAGCGCGAAGGATAAACGGCAGGAATTTGGGACCCTTCGAATGAAAAATGCATTCATGAACTCGAGGAGATGCAGCGCAACGATAGATAAGGAAAGAGACTTCGATTGGCATATGAATTTAGAGAAAGTACGTTTACGGAAGGCGTAATGGGTATTCTGCTGCTACGGACGATTCGGCGAAATAAGAGAAATAGCCGCGAAGACTAATCGTTCCAAAAACTCATTCTTTCCACGAACGGTCCGCGATAGCTCTAAAAAAAAACGAGCTAAGTAGATCGCTTGGTGTTTACACCCACTGCCACTCGCCGATATATAGCTAGCAGAGCGTGAATGTAGATTTGGATGGGCCCAGTTGCGATTCTCCAACGTCCCACGGAATTGTGCTGGACGCATTTTGAAACGGACTTTAACCTACTTCACGCGCATATACTGACCAATGGAAAAATCCCTCGAGAAAAACCCAAAACATGTAGATGGTTGCTCTATATTTGTCGCATATGTTCATGATAGCGTCAAATATCTTTTAAATTTAAATACCGAGAATCTTATAGTCAATCTAAAACAGAAGGTAAACTGATATGAAAACGTATGACAAGACAAAGATTCAAACCTGGATTTTCCAGTTGATAGGTGGCTAGTCTAACCAACTGCGCAACCTTGCAGAATATTCAGACTCTTCAGAACTCTATTCTTATCCGTTTTCCTTGGGATTCTTCCTACGAACTTAACTTACAAAGAAAAGCATCGAAACGGAACCAAAAATTAAGACCAAAAAACTGTCATTTCTGTCTGCCGGAATAAGAAACACAATCCTAACAAAAAAACTTATTCATTCCATTCCCATAATATCTTTTTCGAAATTATAAGTGATAGAAGGTTTATTAAATATGTGTAACTTGCAACTATCTAAGTTTTTTTTCTGGATTTAGTGTGATGTAGTATAAATGAAAAAGCCACAACAAAACAAACTTTGAGTTGGATATACTCGTACTTTTACAATGTTCGGGGAAAAAAAACGGTTAGATGTAGGTAGGAGCGAGACTAGAACTGTACAGATATTAGTTTTTTGCCGCTGAACTAGCGAAAATCGGAACGAAAATCATTACGGTTCGATGCCATGGTGCAAAGTTACCTTATGCCCTCTTCTTAAGTAACCTCATAAGATAATGGTCGAAATTAGTGACACCAAGTATGTAAATATACACAATACGTGTTCGGTAAATTGGAAATTGGAAACAAGCATTCATACAAATCTAAATTCTGCATTTGAAAAATAAATGGAACTCTTTGCGAAAAAAAGTCCTCTTCGATGCAGGACGAAAGCCTATAAGTAAGGTCTGGTATTTGCAGATAAAACAGATCTCGATGAGGAACTAAAAAAAAATTCTACGACTATTATAGTACATCTTTCATTTTCCAGCACGTACCAGCAAAATTCACCCGTCAGAAACGCAGCACCGAATGAAATTAAAATAATTCCGAATGCACATAATTCACGTTCCTCACTTTGAAAAATGTATTTTTGCGACATTAAGCCGTCCAGTTTCTCGGATGATGTATGGGCCAGCGAGCTCTGGGCACAAAAACAACCAAACAAATTGCCGTCGTTATGACGACATTAAAAAAAACTCGTTCGACTACCCGCGGCTTAAACATTCCATTGTACGGATTCGCCGCGGCGATTGAAAACGCCTCGTCGCCTCCGTCCATACCTTTGGAAGCAAAAGCCGTCGAAAAAAATTCGGGAAAACACTCATCTCCTTTCCTCGTAAATAGTCAAAGCTAGAGAGAGGGGCGGTCGCCCGAAAACATTTCAACGTCGTTCCGAAACATTAATCCGTCACACAATCATCGGCTCTGCGATCGAGAAATAAAACAGATGAACCGCGCGGGCCGCTATATAAAGTCCCTCCTGTATATTAAACCCGTACGTCTGAGAAAACGCAAACCTGTTGAGAATGAAAGAGTGTGCGAGGGAGGAGGAGTTACCGCAGTTGCTAACTCAATCTCGCAGCCGCAGTCATGTCATGTAGAGGGACCAGTGAGCGTGCTTTCTGTCGGACCGGCATTTGCTTTCTACACCCCGAAGCTTCCCTTTACCCGATGTTTCTTTTCGAGCCTTTCTCCTTCGCCTTTTTTCCGATATTGTCCTTTCAAGCTGCCATCGCTCTCCTTGCCTCTTCTCTCCCGTCACCCTATACACCTTTCACACTCTTCAGGGGCCTCCTTTTTCCACGTAATGGGGTTTTCCTCCCGCTAAATCCCTCGCCGCATCACTTCTTCGCGGACGCACGTTCACACGAGAGATACTTGCGACATCTGGAGTGGCACGACGGAACTGTCGTCGGAGTCTAGGTTACCTTTCATCTCTGAGATGTTGAATTCGACTCCATCCTTTGACATCGAATGCATGCGCGTGCCCTGTTTCAGCGCGTTTAGTGGCTACAGATCCCTTATCATATCCTTAGCCTAAATTACGATACGCTGATTTATTACGCGTAGTATTAGCGTGTATATCTTAAATCTATATTTACAATTTACTCCTTGGGTAGTATCTCTACCACAACTCAAGGTTTACGGCTCTTATTGTTGTAAATTGTTTAGCATATTCTTAGAAATTAACATCCATCAGATAAAGCGCCACCTATTACTTTCCGAATAGTCCTAAATCAGGCATTATATAGTTTAAAGTCCTTGCGAACGATACCTACACTTTAATCGTTAAAATCACTCGCAGAATATATTTTTAGAAAAAACTTAATAAGAAATAATGGCCACATAAGATCAAGCTGTTATATTACGAAATATTATTGCAAAAAATTTTAACATAATTTAATTTAAATAGCCAAGTGGGTATCGCGTTCACCCTTGGTGGAAGAGCTCCCGAGTTCGATTCCCGGTGACGGCCCATGTGTGCGAAATTACCTCAGTTGTTGAAGCACCAAATATTACTAGTATTCTATACGTTTATCACACTTTTCAACGGTGTCGTTTGGTTATAAAAGCTAGATTTGGAAAAATAAGGCATAGAACTTATTAAAAGAATAACTTATAATAAGAAGCAACAGGAAGGAACTGAAGAGAAAGTTTAACTCTGTTTGGAAAATATTTTAGATTTGAGGAAGTTGTAGATACGGTAAATGAAAGCAAGGTAAGAAAATAAAAGCAGTCTCAATCAGACATTCTTCCCGAAAGGGGCATATTGTGATATTGCTCGCCCCCTAAGGAAACAGCCCCAAAGGAAACAGCATTTGTAACTAAAAGGCAGCAGTAAAGTAAAATTCTAAAAAATATCAGATGCAAGGGAGAAACATAGATTTGTTTCAGTAAGAGGATATGTGATGTATATTGTGGTAGGAAAATTAGCATGAACACTGATTATATGAATCAGTTTCCTCAAATTAAATTCTCTCAAAAACATCAAGGATAGAGGCATTTTAAATCACTACAAAATGATTCTTGAAGATTCATATGGACATCAGTAATTCATATTCAGTTAATACAACACCATATAAACCAATAAAATAACCAATACATGGAAACCAATACATAGAAACAAAACGACATCAAAATAACACAATTCAATTTTTTAAAGCGCTGTCCATACAGTCAAATTACAGACCATAGCCATTATTGAAGGCAATTTTGCAGTCTTTCTCGTCGATTGATTCAAAATACGCGTGAAATAGGTCAGCATAGGATTAATGGCGACCGATAGGTGACTTTTGTCATTGAATTTAGACCGAGAAAATTTTATATTTACATTTTCCTGTAACAAAAAAAATGCGAATCATCGAACCTCACAAAGTAAACACCCTAAAATCCCCAGATGATGTCACGGTGCCATTTAACCGTTTGACGAATAATCCACAATTTTATTGTTTGACTAAAATTTCGAGTGCTGGGGGTTTATATTTTGTTGTCAACAGCATTTCACTCAGGATATACATTTTTCTTTTCACCCCAGCAACGCCTGGAATTTCATGTAGCTTGTTATAAAATTTTACGAGAATTTTGAGCTAGAAATATGCATCTCCGTCGGAAATTATTTTATAACAACTATTAAATTCAATTCAACGAAGTGTCGCATTTTTATCGTGCTTTCATAAAAACTTTCACATTGTGCAAAAGCACAAAATACACTTTCGTAAATGATTACATAGCTGTCGATGAAATATTTGTTTATTCAACAGTGGTTCCGATGATTAAGTTTAAAAAGAAAGGAAATAACGCTTTGTCATTACCTCTCTTAATATTTATTTTTTGGAACCTAAAGCAGAGTTAACAGGGTTAATGGTCATCTTGGTAAAATGGGTAACGGAAAAGTACCCAGCAGCCAATAAATTTTGAAATAAATTATAAGCTAGTGACGTAATCAACCGGAAGGCGTAAGAAATTACAAGAGCAAGATACGCTTTCTGAAGCTTGTCAAAGATAAACAAGAAGGAAATACTTTTCCATTTACATATTTTAGTGAATGAAAGAATAGCGTCTAGCAGTTAGAATAACTATGCATAAAGCCTTTAAAGTCACAGAAATACATTATTAGGGCCCAGATGTGAATCCGGATCAACTCGAAGATAAAGTTACTAGGAAATTTCTATGCTGTGGAAACACAACGTAATTTACTTCATGTCCGAGGAACTAGCCGCTTCGGAAATAGGATAGGACGGACCTACTATACGGAAATTGTATATATGGATTAGATATCTCGTAATACGCCTAATACTTCCTGGCGGATCAACCAGAATATAGCTTTTAAACACTAAATCTCCTTCATTTCTCCTGAAGGCAAAATGACACGGTTGAATTGATGACCGCGGCTTTGAAATGGTGAATTTTCATAAAATTTTTCATTAATCAGTGGGTGTAGTGTTTTGTTTAGATAGACTTATAGGCCCTTAACTGGCGAGGTTAGAACCATATGGACGTCTTTTCCACCTAACATCGTATATTTACAAAGATTAATCAATTATATGTATAAAGAGTGGATAGCTAGAAGAAATCGTAGCGGATTCAGGTTGACAAAGAAAAATACTCACGTTGCGAGAAAACACTCACTGAGAAGGGGAGATAAAAAAGACGACGAAAGTCCAATAAAAATTATAAAGGCAAAATACAATATAATAAAGTCATACTTCAAAAATATAGACGAACAAACAAAACAGAAAAGAGAAATCCAAATGCAAAGAAA
Source organism: Pachydiplax longipennis (assembly GCA_036926295.1). Lineage (NCBI taxonomy): Eukaryota > Metazoa > Arthropoda > Insecta > Odonata > Libellulidae > Pachydiplax > Pachydiplax longipennis. The sequence goes on along the minus strand of JAVFKF010000004.1, from coordinate 34,102,182 downwards.
ATTTTTTGAAAATAGATGAGAAATTACAATCAACATATCATTACAATCCTTAAAATAACAAAGATTCCAACCTGAATTACTATTTTCATTTCAGATATCATGAATATAGAGAAGTCTTACGCAGATAGGGGAAATCTGGTTTTGGTACCTATTTTATTAGGTTTATCAGCTATCTTCCACGAATACATATGCGATATGATAGTCATATAATTGCATGCTGTGGTTCATTGACCTCTTGATTTCGATGGAAATGTTTGTGTTGTTGCAGGAGTCTGATTGATGCATCATTTCAGAAAATTGCGCAACTTAGCAGCATATTTCTCCGTAGAATCACGCTGTTTTCATTTTATCTTTCTCCCATTGGCATGAAATCAAGGGCGAATGCGAGTCACGTTGATGTGTTTTCTTTCATCTACCACTCGTAGAATGAAGCTTTAATGGAGGCTGTCTTATCGGCATTAAGTCAATATTAGTGCTGTCATTTATGCTTATTTATTCGCCCCGAGTGAAGCGAGGAAAGGCGAAAGTTCCATTTGATAAGCGGAGGAAAACATTTGCGTGCATATAGCAATATCTGCAATGTCAGCGTTGCGTTGTTTTCTCGAACTTTGAATTCCTCAATTTAAAACATTGCGAGAGTAGAGTGATCGACGTAGCCTTAAGTTTTCTGTGGTTTAAAATTTAAATTTACTTCTCAAATATACATTATTTCATCACTACTTCATAATATATATCTTCCTTAATATTTTAAATAGATAATTCATAATGAGAGGCAAAAGGTTCACCTTGTTGTAAGGTATCTTATTAGAGAGAGTGCGTTCACGAACTCTTTCAGATTTGCGTTATCATTATTTTCATTAGCTAAAACTTTATACGCCTATATAGATATTAAATCCAAACACGATACTTGAGAGAAAAATAATTTTTGACGTAAAAAATACGTAAAATTCGAGCTAGTTCTCCTAGCATTCCGATTTAAGGCAAGAAAAATTGTTATAAGTGAAATCGTTAGATTGAGAGTTCGTTACGTATGCAAAATTTTCTTAAATAAAGACATTAGAGAAAAAGAACCACGATGTAACCTCAACAACAGCATAGAAAAAAAATGGAAGGTAAAATTATAAAGTACGAGAACGGGCAATACAAACTGTGAACAAAGAATTAGTTGCATTGTTAAAAGTACTTAGACAGCTGACGCGATTTCATATATTTCAATGAGAATCGAACCCGTGCTCGCTTTCACAAATGCGAACGTGCTTCCCCCCTGGCTATTTGGGAGTCGTTGCAAAATCTTTCCTCTGAAAAGATTTAATCTAACAATAAGACGTGCACTACCATTGAGCCCAGCTTCAGCGTTGAAAATCTCAAAAGAACACACTGATTTTAGCAAAGACCAACCGCAACAAACATTCGTAAAGTCGTAAGGAACAAGATCTTCGCCAGAGAGAAAAGGCCTATGGGAGAATCAAGGACAAAAGACCCTAATTTATAAGCTTTAATGTGTTAGTAAATTCCTAGGTAGCACCTTTGCGGGGAACATTAAGAAAAAAGGTTACGTGCCGTAGGTACTGTCGCTTTTAACACTGCGGTATAAAAACTCCAATATCACCTTTTTTAGTGCGTGACAAGCATTTCTCGCGCAGAGATCGGATTATAAAAGACCGACTAGGAACCAGAAAATCTGTTTCGAGACCTCGTTCTTGAGTGAGATGATCCAAGGTATTTAGGTCGGGAAGTTTCCGTCGATTACAAGTTTTCGGAGCGAACGGTTGGGTTCGGATGAGAAGAATGTGCTCAAGGAGCTGCGTGTCCCGCTTTTCCACGTTAATTCAGTTCCGGAAACTGCTCTAACGAAATAGTAAACATTGTAATGGAATCCGCCCGGACTTGGGTCGCGGGGTTTACCGGTTGAGTGTCCAAAAGTTCCGAGATTTTCGCTTGATTTCACCGAAAAGCGGAAGAGTGCCATTACGAGATCACGAAGCTATCCGTGTGAGTTTGGGAACAGATTCTCCTTCTTTTTTTCCGATGGGAACTTAGTAATAAATCTCGAATGGAACTCAAACACCAAGTTAAACGTCTTACTCCTACAGCGATTTCGATGTCCATGCTCCGGGATACCTGGAAAAGTTTCTGAATTTTTTACGCAGCTTCCGGAAAACTATCTCGGCGAAGTTACTTAGCATGATTATACTCTGATCCTTAGTCAAGCTCTCTAGCCGGAGATGTGAGCGCATTTCATCCGAATTTTTAGGTCGGTTGCCGTATGTACGTATGCACCTACTTATATTTGCATGAAATTCTTGAAACTTTGAATTTTATTGAGCGTCTTCCTTTTTGCAGATTTTATGCTAGATATAGTTCTTTGAATAAGCTTAATATGACTTTGTAGGAGGCAAAAAGCATTCTCTTTCAAGACACATTCTAGAACGAAACAGGTGAGCATTCTAATATATTTCGCGTTTCTTGAGAAAGAAAATTAAAATGGGCGCTTATATTTGTGTGATAGGTTGGGTTATGATCCGCTGCTGCTGAGTTAAATATGAAATTTAAAAAAATTAGTTTTTCTTCCGATAATTCGAAAAACTAATTAAAACATTTAAGTATTCGATAAGTATCATCATAAGGACATACGTGAATGCTAAAAATTTTCTGTAAATATTAGACGCTTAAAAACTCAAATATGAAAGAAAGGCATTGAACTTTGCACCCAGAGTCATGCGCTTTGAAACCCATCGATAACTGGAAGTAAAAAATTACAATGGTACGATTGAGAAACGAACCCAGATCTTTCACCTCTCGGAAGTGATTGGTGCCACGATGTGGAGCGTCGCTTCCCTTGCTCATAGAGCATCCCGTTACAGGAAGGAATTATAATGCCATTATAATTTCGTGGTTAGAATATCGGCCTGGGAAATGGGAGTCCCAGGTTCGAGTGTCAGAAGCAGCGACTCTCACTTTTGCCGGGTATTTTAACGAAAATGTTTGTAGTTGCGCAGGAAAAGAAGTAATGAAAAAGGGTAGCGGCGTTCGTGTACATGAGGCTTAGTTTCGCAGCAATAATTAATTGAAAATTTATAATCTGAGTATAGGCAATCCCGAAATACATGCCAGAGCTACCCCAATAAGTAAGGAATGACCCGTCAATCCAAGTCAGTCAAGTCAATATTTTCACTTCTGTTTATCTATGTGCTCGAAAAATCGCTTTGGCCTAATTAAAATGTATTGCCCACCCAGGCTGGTGGGAAGCTAGATGAATCTATGGCGAGTGTGTGTCGCATAGCACGCGAGAGGCTTATTTTGTTACGTGGAACTCTGACGACGCAATCCTCGTTAAACATTCCTCACCCTGAAAATTTAATCCCCAAAGTTAATGAGAATACTGCTAACTAATGATGGTTATTTCGCTGATTACGCCGACTTAAGCCCATCACTTAATGTCGGCATCTCACGAAATTCGACGCTAATGATGGGCACGCATGTCTTTTATTCGATCAAACGTGTGGCTTTCTTTCAACAAAAGCTCCCCCATCCCTACTGTAGAGCATATTCTGCTTTGGCACAGAACACTCTGAAGTGGGGATGGGGAACCCTTTTTCATTCGAAGGCCGCATGCACCACTTGGCCGCATTTGAAACCATCAGGTCGAGTGCCATATTGCCCCCATTCAAATGGTTTCACATCCCGATCGTGCGAAGGAAAACGTATGTAATCCCTAAGTAAACCCAAAAGGATGTTTCCCATTCCATTTTTACTTGATGTAATAAAAACATCGGGAAATTAAGCTATTTTAATACGAGCAATTGTTTCAGAAGTCGGAAAGGTCACATCGAACTCCCGGAAATGACGCACGTGGTCTAAAGGCCGCAGACATTCGACCTCTGCTCTGACCCCCAGGCACAATACACTCCCCTCGATCGGTTTTGTCTATTTGCCGTTAGTCACTGTAATTACCTCAGGAAGGAAACACTCCCCATCTTTTTTTTCTAGTATTTGAAACGTTGTTGGGAGAAATAATATCAATTCGTGATGTATAATTTCAATAATACAAATAAACAATGTTATCAAAACAAAAGAATTCCAAAGCCGTATATAAATAAATTGAGGGCTTCAGGATACTTTTATTTTGATATGTACTAACATCCGTTACCCTTTTCTTTCCAAATAAACAATGATCTATATTTTGAATACACTTACTAATCTATAAACTTATTTATACTCTATCGACGTTCGCTCTCATTCTTTTTAACCTCTTCGCTGAAATAATCTTGTTTAAAATTCATATAGATCTGCACGCCAAGGATTTTAAAATACGTATATAAAATAAAATATGTATAACGAGTATAGAAAATCTTGTTTTTTTTTGTACATTATGTTAGGGTTTTGAATTGTGTAACTTTCCCTAAAATTTAAGATGTGATTCTACTTAGAAAAATCGGAATCATTCCGCATTGAAAATTGCTTGTTGGTTCTAAAAAGTGGAAAATTCGAAAATATCTTAATTAGTTAATTACCCTATAATCAACTAGAGAATGATACTTGGTGGAACTCTATTACAAAGGGTTTTGAAAGATGAGTGATTCCTACCTGAAATAGGGGAGCTTTGCCAAAGGCAAGGTGCCTGCCATTGCCAAAGGGGAATTGTTCATGCCTTGAGTTTGACTAATGTCTACTATACCGCCTTCGGTTGCCTGTGAGTTTAGAACGAACGAGTGAATGGGGAACGATCCCTGGTTAGGGCATGGATCTATTTGAATGCTGAATATAGATTAACTGCTACAAAGGTCTCCTGAGGCTGAAATTCGCAATCAATAAAGGCTTGATTAAAATGAAAACGATAATGAAATTTTAAGTTAAAGATGTTAGATAAATAAATTGTTTTCTATTGGCAAAATGCATTAAATAACTTGGTATTTCAATCAATGACAAAATTATTACTTTGTTGAATACAACTATTTTAATGAAGACTATCTAATGCCAGCATAAGTTTCCTACCCAATCTTCGGCATTGAACAGCACCATGTCTTATCTTATTAACTTCTTGACCACACTTTGAAATTAATGAACTTTTGATTTAATATCACAGCCAAATGGTAAGATGGAAACTTTTCTGTTTATAATCTCGCCTTAATTTCTTCCCCTAGTTTTTAATCTACATCTTAAGAATCCTGTGAGAGAAAATTCAGAATATGCCCTTCAGTAACAAAGATTTTGATAATATTAAATTTTGAAAAGACATAGAACATTCAATCAGGTATTAAATTAAAATAGCATTCAGATATAAATGTTTTGATTGAATTAAGTGATTTGTAAAACGTGCTATTTGATTTTCAACGGGAATTTCCTTCGAAGTTCAAGACATTCACAATAAAATAATTCAATATTTTATCTAAATAATATTATATCGTCAAATGTACACCATTTAATAAAACATCTAAATAAAATAATGACAAAGCTAATAATATTCTTTTCGAATCTCAGAAGATTGAAAAAAATAATCATTAATCGAATGGCTATTATTATGAACTCAGAACATACTCGTTCTCGTATGCCACCAATTCTGAACATAAATTACGTAGAACATATTCCCAGCATCCACAGAATGAAACAACTCCGAAAGATCCAGAATTAGACGGCCATTTTTTGCACCACGCCCAACTTGACATCATGAGAGAAAGTAGGATCTTTCGCTCTTGCATAAGTAACCCGCTCTGCTTTTCATTCCAACTTTTAAGGTTTCTCCTTAGAATCTCATTGAAGGGAAAGCGGAGACTTTGCCGCTTCACTTTCTTCTGCGTCACAAACTTGGAGATTCAACATACGTAAGTTCGTTTATTTTTGTGGGCGGGGAGAGTAATCCACCTAGAGGCAACTGCACCAAATGAGCTGCGAAGGAAATGAGATTCTCCATATTGGGACGCGGCCGCAAAAAGTTTCGGAAGTTTCCATCGCCGGGCTTCCTTAAAATGCCGGAATTTCGCGAAACTATTCAGCTGCCAGGGACTGGACGGTTATAAATTGAAGCTCGCTGAATTTCTCCTTCTTAACCTCGACGAATGAAGAATTGGTTTTCTGAATCGAATGGGATGAAATTCCTCCCCGGCGTAATGAGGAATTGCGAGATTACAAGTTGTTTTGCAGGAAGCCTTAAGCGCATCAGGAATCATATCTCTGGAAAAGTACTCGGATGCTTCGGAAATTGAAAAGTGAGAACGGAAAATTTTCTTGACGAGAAAATGCAATTTTGGATTAGGAGGAGAAATGCAGATCATGATTGCCTCTTTTTCATTTTTGGCGGAAAGAAAATTTCCATCGGCGCTTATATACTGCACCGTCATTCTTGAGGAAAAGTATGAGTTACAAATTTAGATTGTTCATTTGTTATATGGCAAGATGAACTACGTAACTATGAGATTCGCAATGTGCAACTCTATGAATAAACGTATATAAAATCGAACTCAAGGCTCTCAAAATTCTCGTGAAGTATGAAGAAAAGAGCTAGACAAATAGGCTGGGCGGCATTCAAAATAAGTATTAGACGACCGCTTTGGCACCCAGTTCAAAAGGGGAGCTGATTAAAAGATACTTGTTTTACCGTTTGTTTTATGTGCATTAGAAAAGGTTGTCGCCAAAGTAGAAGAGACTGAATACCCAGAACAGAATATTCTTTGAAAAATGTATAAGCCTTTACCGGGACCGGCAAAGAGTTCCTTTGATTCCGTTCCGTGTTTGAGAGAGCCTCAATATACGAGGGTAACTTGTTTATTTTTCTGATGGCAAACAATATATCCGTCAGAAATTTTGTCTTGTGGGATATTTTTCTTTATTTATTAAAAATTACTTTCACATAGTCAGAAGGAGCATAGAATACTCCCGGAAATCCAAGTAAGGTGCTGTTTGCCTTTGGTGAAAACCATTCCGGGTTCGATTTTTGGTGGGGAGCGGTATGTGCTAAGTTACTTTACCCATCTATAAACTTTGAAAAATGCTACCTCAGAGAATGAGGACAAATAGGCATTAGCATCCTTTAGTAGATGACTGGCCATGACCTTTTGAACAAACTGGAATTTGAATCGTGATGAAAGCCCCAGATCTCAGCACCCTAACAGTCAGATTTATTGAGACTGCACCGGAGGGACATTTGCAATTCGACCAAAGTATCTACAGAATCGACAAAAACAGGCTAACAACAAGATAATCTACCGTTGTAATTCCCAGTGGGTATTTATTTATTCAACCGATGAGAGTAATTTTCCTGAAGAAACGTATGGCGGTACCACTCGAAAATTAATTCTCTTTCCGATGAGAGCGATGCAAGAAAGGAGAAACTGGACTGTCCAAGAGACTATTAAATTCTGTCATTACTATCGCTTAAGTTAACCCAAGATCTATTCCGAAATAACTTCTATAAAAAGACGTGAAATGCTCTTTTTTATTGTTAGACCTCTTTTTTAGCATATAAAATATAATTACAGGTTCATGTTAAAAGGAATCGGGACGGCTAAGATAAGAAAAAATATCAATAGAAATCGTTATTCTTAGCATCGAATATTTTTTACAAATAGCGCAATCTTTAGTAAAATATATCGATCTTTTGTTTTTACCGTCCCATCTAACGACCTATACCAGGTACTCATGTCATGACTTATGTGAGTATACTCTTGGAGATTCGATACAAAAAAAAAATTAAAAAATGACTTAAGTAACCGAAATAAATTTTGCATGAATGAAAACGAAGTGGAGATAACAGAAGGTTGCCATATTTAAGCCCATTATATTGTATTATTACTGTATTATAGGAGTGTTTTGCAACGGTAGCTTTGATTATCTTATGGCATTGATTAATTATTCAACTACATTATTAAAGGAATGAATGAGGGAAGTAAGCAGAGTGAATTAGCCAATCTAAACAGCATTCATTTTCTCGGGAAATGTTTCCGTCACTTTGTCGGTTGGGATAGCTAGTTTATGATAATGAATTCTAAGGGAGTGAAGATTAACAGGCTAGAATAAACTAAAGGAGGGTGTACAAGAACCGAACATCATGGGGCATCATAAGAAACGGTTAAGTCTTTGGAACAGTAGTAAACATACACGAATCCGCAAAGAAATGTGAAGGGACAAGAGGTAGGGAAAGGTCAAAGGAACACAAGAAACAAAACGGCGTATTCATGAAGAGATTTTGGGAGAACGCAAAAACGATGAAGCAAACAAGCAAGGTTACAAGGAGAAATACAAAGAAGAAATTCCTTAAAGTGTAAAAGATGTCCGATACGTATTATCGGAACGATGGTCATATTTTTGGGATGAAAATAAAGGACTAGGGTCATTAGTTCAAGAAGGTCACAGAAGTAAAAAAATATCTCAAATATGATCCTAAGATTAATGAGCCATTTCAACATAATCGTTTTATAGTAAAATGAAAGAATACGATTAAAATTAAGGAAACATTTATAAGAAGAATATTTAAAATGAATAATTTTTTCTCTTAAAATAAGTTAAAATATAGATATCTTAATTTCCATATTATTTTAGAGATATTACCTTATAAAATTATTTTGAAGTTTATTGTCGAATCATCTACTGGTCGCAAGTAGCTCAATTGTAACCAGAAAAAATTTAACTGCGTTTCAAGGATCAATGATTGGATTAATACCTTTGGTAGGAATGTATTTCTTAAATTCGAGTTTTTATACATCGTTTTATGTATACAGTTCGCGTTTAAATTAAGCGTTTTATAATCACATCTTAATAAATTACCGCGTGAAGAATATCTTCGCGTGGATAGATTTTTATCACTAGTTTTCTGGGAGTTAATGATATAAAAACCCTCAGTCGGTGGGTCCATTAAATCAACGGATAAGATATCAAAAATAAAAAAAAACACTTAAGAATATAATTTTAGAATAAGGAGGTGTCTCGAGAAAAAGGAAGCCTTCTCACCTTGACTATCGATTCAGATTTGCTTAGCAGAAATTATTATCTTTATTAAAACGATGAAGAACTCAGATAACTTCCAGATTTTCTGAATCTCGCTAGATTCTTTTTCTCATTTACACATACTTTCTTAGATAGGACAAGCTTCTAAAGACCAGTCATATTAACGCACGAGCGCTTACGAAATTCGACTTTATGAAACTCTCGGCTTTATATTTTGTTCTTTACACTCGGCGCAGGAAAGGACTTCTTTCATTTTCCGGATTTTAATACATTAAGCATCTCTTTAACTCTTGAAAAAGTTCCGTGGACGTTTCTTTTATCAAAAATTCCGAGGGATTTAAGTGCATAAAGTGCTTCCTTAAATTTTCAGAGCGGTGGGACTCGGTCTCTTTTTTCCCAAAAAGTAATTCTTTCGGAGGTTTCGAGAAAGTTGTCACTCAATTCGTACGTTTTTTTCGCGCATTAAAACCGGCGCGCGATCCTTTTCCCCCGCGGGGCGTTTTTGATGCGCGTAATTCGGGGTTGAGGCGAACGATTTTTCGAGCCCGACAGTTTCGCGAATCTTATCATCAGTTGCGTGAAACCTGACAGTTCCTCGGAGGAGTCTCCATTTTGGAAATCCCCTCACGAGCCACGACATCCAAATCACGTCCCTCCACTTAAATCCTTGCCTAAAACGTTCTCATCCCTGTTATCTCGTCACCTACATCCTTCCTGCGCCGCCCACATTCGCCGTGTCGCTCCGGAGGAAAACCTCCCCCTCGTCAGTCCGTTCTCCTTTCCTTGCGTCATTCTTTCCCATTTTCAGACTCCCATCTGCCACTCCATCCCCTCACCGCAGGAGAAAACGTTTAATCCTTAAGTAGAGCGCCATGGAGGTTTTCATTTCCCGCGGAGGAAAAAGGGCGGATTCTTTCCTCCCACTTTTTTTCGTCATTTTTAACACATATATTATTTTAGGCAGCGAGCAGTACGTCTTTCCCCGAAATCGAGTCAAAAACGGAAAGAGAGAGAGATTCCTGCGCCCAAATTATTATCGCGAAAATTCTTTTTCCTCTTTTTTCCCCACACGTCCGCAAATCGAATAATAAAGAGGGAGGTGACAAATCACGTGATTCCGGCTCATCAGGATGAAATAAAACGCCCGCGACGGATTAGGCCGGTCCATTTTCGAAATTAATTTTCGCGCAATCTCTGGGATTTTCTTTCCTTTCCTTTTCTCTCGCCAGCGATGGGCTCGGATGGAAAAAACAGCGGAGACCGATTCCCATCCCCGGGACTCAATCGTGGGGAAAAAATCGCTCGCGGAGTATGAAAATAAATCCCGGGGCCGCCTCGACGGTCTAAATAATTCGAAAGAGATGACGCGAATATTTTTATTATTCGCTCCCGCCATTCTTACCGACGGGTGGATAAAGCATTAATGACAAGCAAGCCCGAGCATTAAAAAACAAAGGAACGTGCCGTATGAAAAGGAGAGGCTGTATTTCTGAAGCGGCGCAGAACGTTTTCTGGCTTCATTAATGTGTCTACGACATCAAAGACTTGCTTTTTCCCGCAGCTTCGGAGTCGCACACATCCGCCAACTGGCGAGCAAAGGTTTATGGCTAATGTTTTGGTTAGAGATATATCCAGCGCGTAAAGAATTTTTCTGATCCCATTTGCTGGAGTCGAGGCGGGGCGGTGGCTAGATACGTGGGATTCGTTTTCCAGCGTTCTGAACTCTAATTCCGTTTATATTTTTTTATCAGCTGATTTTGAAAGTTGTAACGGAATATTCTGCTCGCTAGCCACAGAGTTCATTGAGTCATGACGCCGTGAAAAGTTGTAGAAATCAAAAGGAGTCTCTTTTGGTGATGGCGGGAATCGACATCCGTAAGTTTTAACCAGAAATACTAGCGATTTACATCTAAAAAGTCTAGAAAAATTGGAACCTTTTAATCCTAGGTATATTTTTAATATTGCTGAAATGTGAGAGAAACTTAGTCTCAGACATGGGCCAACCAGTTAGAAAATATACATCACTGAACAAAGCTATCCGTTTCCCTGTCTACACTAAAATTATAAAATACGAAAGTTGAACATAAATTATCAATCAATACGTAAATTTATAACTGTCTACTCAATACAAATTTGATGGAAAAATCTGCAAATTTAATCAGGGATTATCATTGTAAACAATGGTGTTATTTAAAACGCATAGTTTACAATATGATTATAGTAAAATTTTCTGAATTTGGAGCTTTCCTTGCCGAAGCTGCCGTTAGACTTACTAACAATGTAAAATTCGAATGTTTTCCACCTTTCATAGTATAGAAATAAATCATGGCGATATTCTATAGTACTTTCAGACCTACCAATAGTCTATTCGAAACCATAATTACTCCTGAAGATGTTTTGCCAAAAAAATCCGTCTTTATTCAATATTAGAAAGATCGGTAATTAGAACAAGTTAAACAAAAAATAAAGGTTGGTAAACATAATACATTAAAATGGTGAAATTAAGAAAGAAAGCTAACTCACCTATAATGGACTGATAGGAAATTAAAATCTCATTATATTTTAAGATTTTGAATTTAAGTTTTTAAGGAAAGGTGGCATTAATACAAAACGGCCGACGCCAGATAAGCCTTGTCTAGGAAAAACTGGAATTATTTCGATAATAAACGCAAAGGGATATAACGCCAAAAAGTTTTGCACCATAAATACATTGTTCTGTTCAATATGCTCTGTGTAGAAAAACAGCGCAGTTTAAAGTTTTACTTCATAGTCTGTAATTTTAATAGAAAATTTTCGCCTTCAGGCTGCTTCCCTCAAGATAAAAGCTGCTTTCTGTAGGAATCACTTTCCGTATTGGATGGTTTAAAACAAAGCTGATTCCCCTGCGAGATAGTGACGGTTAATATCCGGGGACAATGCCTAACGACTAAGCCGTAAGAGATCATAAAGGGAGATACGAATTAATTAGTCCATCTCGCAACGCACTGAGTGACAATCGACTTCCATAATTTTCGTATCTCCCTCGGCTTTCAACTCGAACCAGCCCGATAAAATTGGACCGCCGTAAAACGCAGCCGTATCGCATTCGGTAACGAACCGCATCTTCGCACATCCGAACCTCATAAATATCACATCGGAGCATGTACGTCGCGAAAATAAGAAACGCTCAAAAGTGCAGTAATGGACGGAATAAGGTTTCGAGTGAGTGTGTCGCTCGTCAAAAAGATAGGTCGAGGACAGCTCCCCAACATATTCAGCGCTCTGAGCATAGGAGTGATGAAGAACTCGAGAGCTGAAAAAATAATGGGGGAGGGGCGTATCCCGATCATTTAATTGTCCTCGTCCCGGCCAATCCCCCCATTAATTCCGGCCGAATTTCGACTGCGTCGCCCGCAATCCGAAAGATGAAAAAAATCGATCCCTTTTGTTTATCGCGCTGGATGTTTTCAATCGAATCGAGGGCAAGCCGCTGAAACAAACGCGTACGGAAGATCCGCATCCTTTCTACCGCGCACACACAACACACGCCGCGTTATCTTTCTTTTTCCGCGCCATTAGTAGCGGCTCTTATTCCGAGGCGCAAAAAGGGAAGAAAAGAAGAGATAAAGAGATGCGAGAGATACCGCGCCGTGAAAGGGTTTGAGGGAGAGAAAGGGGAGAGGAGAAGGCTTTATTCGCGGCGGAATGGAGACTTCATATTGCCTCCTTACATTTGGGGGAACTTGGGGATGACGTTAATAGGGTCGAACTTACCAGGAACTCGGGATTGTCGGATCCGCGAATAAAATCGCATCTTTTTCTCGGGCCCTATTTACGCTAAATCCTTGGCTCGGATCGACTTCTACAGTTTCCGTGAAAAAAGTCCTTTTTCTTTCGACTGGAATCGGCTCCGGGTTTGATTTACGCCGATCCCATGGGCGTTCGAGACGATGCATAGGTGGGAGAGGAAAGTTATGATGATCCCAACACTCGAGGTCCAGATAACTCACGGGATGTGTGTACTACTACATACTTTAGCCGGAAAACTAGCACGTGGAGCAGATTTTCTAACGTATGCATCATGGCCGAGATTCGTGGAAATTGAATTCTCGAGAGGCGGAGGAATCATAAATCAAAGAATGGGGATTTCCACTCGACTAACGGTATGAGATACTTTTCTATCGAAAGCGTATCTTAATAAGGAATCGAACACTTGATCCAATGTGCATTGGGCGAACTAAAGTGTTGGACTTAAAATGTGTGAAAATGTATTACAATAATTTCTTGTATTTAATAGAAAAAACATATATCAACATATTCAAATTAGATTAGATATGGTGAAAGTCTACTATCACTCGGATATTGAATTCCTGTTATAAGAAAGACCTTGTTTGTTATGAAAAAGGAAGTTTTAAGAATCAACATCAAGACCTACAGGGATAAGGATAATGGAAACTTTTCTAATTCATTGAATTGAGATACAACAGTTCCTTAGGAATGCATGTATCTACATCCATAATACGTAAGCTCTCAGTAATGCTTTCCGCAAAGACAAGAGAAATTGACTTAAGATTAGCGTATATCAGAGTTGCACAGTCCGTGGCCTGCACGTAGCCCTCAGCTGTTTTTTATGCGCCCGCGGTTTCTCTAGTACTTATGTACAGGGAACTCACTCACTGAGATACCGATGGATGTTACCATTGTACGAAATGATTTTGTGCTCAAAATATTTGCGCTGTAAAAGTATCTTAAGCCATGCAGGTTCTAAGCATCATCTTAGCAGAAAGGAAAAATTAAAATATGTGAATAATAGCCTTATACCAATTTTTCAGTTTTTTTTAAGGTTTAGTTAGAAAAGCTAGTTAAAAATAGTTTTTGTTAAATTTAACCAATTTTTGTTTCCTCAATCACGGTACGTGGCTTTCAATCCAATGAGTTGGTCAGAAATTTAAAGCTATTTAGTACTATTTTACTACTATTTATTTAGTAATTTTTTTCTAGGTGCTTGTTTGGAAATGGCTGTACTACGCTGGTGTAAATGTTTAAATAGGAATTACTGCTATTTATGTTTGCATAGCCAGATTATGAAATTTGTTACATTACATGCAATTATTGTTTTGTTTATAAAAATCCTTGATATATAATTATATGAAGGGTTTTATAAACAAGACGATATAATGACGCTAAGTTTGCCTTTAGTGAAAAGTTTAAATTCCCGGTAGTATCATCAAGTTTTTCAACGAAGAAATCATTTCATCTTAACTGTCAAAGTACTTGTAAAAACTAATTCTACCAACGCTACGAAAGGGCATCTAAGACACTACAGAAATGCTTTCCGAGGAATGACAAGTTTGAAAATATAATTAGAAGTCCTTTACCCGAATTTCATTTAAAAGAATTTGACGCAGCAAGATAAAATTGAATTTCATAAAGATACTCTCAAAGTAATTTAATGAAACTTTAATCATGTACTTTCAACCTTTTTTAGACCGAATTTCGTCGTGTACACGTGAAAAGCATTAAACGCCAAAGCTGGAGTTAGAAATTTGTTTCTCTTCTTAAGAATTTTTGTTTATTTCAGAGGATCTCCTGCAGATTTATCGCGTCAAATTTTTCCTAAAGTAAATTATAACTGCTAAAGTTCTCCCCTTTGAGCTTAATAAAGGAGGATATTAAAGATTTAAGCGTAACGAGTTTCTGAGATGGAAAGTGACAAAGCGGGAATGAATTCTGAGTCCCAATAGTGTCCTTAATGTCAAACAGGATAACTCAAAAGATGAATAAATATCATTTAAAGGCTAACAAACCTTGATGGCTCGAATGTGAAATGAATTATAAAGCAGGGGAGATTGGATGATAAAAATATTAGAATGGATGTAAATATGTTTCTCTGTAATTCACAAAGCATACTGTATTTTGAAAGAAGACCCAGTAACTCTGATTGTGGAAATGAGCGATATAAATACATTATCACGGTTCATATTTTGGTTGATTTTCAGACGTATAGTATTTTTTATGCGATCCGCAACTACATCGGAACTAAAATAATAAAAATTCATGAGTTAGAAAATGCAGTAAATTGTTTAAGAATATAATAGTTTATTCTTCATATGCATAAGTCGTTTCTTAAATTTAAGATTTTACGCTCAGGTGTTGTTTGAGGACTAGAGCTGTTTTAAGGTATGCAAATTAAGAAAGATTGTCGCAAGAAAAGGGAACTAAACGGATGTGTTAAAATACAAGTTGAACTTCCCTTCCCGATCGGAAATAGCGTTATTTTCTATGCATGGGCTGAGATTTAGCCGATAATGTTATATTTTCCTTTCTGATTCTATATCACTAAATCGTCATCTTACTTAGTGTTATTTCGTGGTTATCATTTTGTTTCAAGGAAAGGATTCAAGGAAATATTTTCAAAAAGAGCTGTGCATCTGCGATTACCCAGTGAATAAACAGTGATGAAAATGTGATTGACTGTGAGAATGTGAGGACAATGACTCGATCCCAGTTCTTCAGTAGAAAATCTGAGCTCAAGTTCCAGTCACGTAGGACTTTTTGATATCCGTTTATTCGTTTGGTATAATATGAGTTGTTTTACCCACTATATCATGATTAATTATCAGAAATAAATGAGAAGATGAATGAATGAGTCTGAGGCGAAGGATGTAGGCCTGAGCCGCGATATTAATGGACGATGCTTAAAACACGCCTTAGCGAATGGGAGTAGTGTGGTTAGTTTGAGTATATTCTTACATTGAGATTTATGAAATAATTGATGTTACTTACTCCATTATTCTACGAAATTTCTACAGAACGATCCCAAAGAGAGCAAATTCCGACGCCAGTGGGACTCGAACCCGGGGATCCCACTAGCTGGGAGGGTATTATAACCAAGATATAGTACCATGGCATAATAGCTAGATCCATCTCTAGAACCCGGAAACAGGATTCGAGTCAGAGAAAGTCAAACTTTTCCCTCTCGCGATTCGTTCTCTGACATCAAGTTATTTTTTTATGTAAACGTATCTCTCTTTGTATTAGCAATGCAAAGTGTAATCTATTGTTTCTCGCTTTTAGATATCTCAAGCTGCCTTTTCCCTAAATTTCAGTTCAGTTTTTTATTCCATCTATTGGCCTCACAGGCTTTGTACAACCTCTTGCGGGTGTTTTCCTACTGCGGAGTCTTTATTCCTAAGCACTATTTTGGGTTTTTAAACCCACAAATTAGTTTCTTTTGTGCAATTTTTCGAGCTTTCTCTTTTAGCTGTTATATTACGAAAAGGTAAGAAGATTCATTCTCAATCTCGCCTTAATAAAGATGAATTACTAAGCATGCGTTACGTCCAATCCAAGTACTATTAGTAATGTGAAAACTGCTTCGCTGGCTGAAGTCATTTCGCACTTGGTTTCCCACCGGGAACCGAACCGGGGTTCACTTTCGCCAAACCCGAACGCGTTACCAACTTGCCTATCCCCTTACGCCCGATACCCATTGCTTACTTATATATTCCCATGCCGTTGCACTCCTTCCACAGTTGCTTCACGCCCGTGGCTCGACTTATTTTTCGTCATCTGCGGGGAAAAATTGACCGCAGTCTACCTCAGTGATTCCGCCTCGTAGACGCAAACCTCCTTTGAAACAAAGTGAGGAAAATTATCGATCCCCGGGATAAAACGGGAAAAAGTTCGAGTTACGGAAATTTTCGCGACAAAAAGTCTTCCACTCTCGTGCCCACACGATTAAACACACAAGGGAACGGTCTTAGATAAAGAGAAAGGAGGAAAAGTGAGGCGGAATTTTTCATGCAGAGTCGAGCCCACACGTAGCTTCCTTTTTTTTCTGAAAACATTCAACCCTTTAAAGGGAGAAAGATTGCCAGATAGGGGAGAGAAGGAGATGGGAAAAGAGAAGGAACGTGAGAAAAATGAAAAAAAGGGGGTTTACTGGGAATATAAGTAGGAAGAAAATATGACGAAAAGAATAGGGTCTTTGGGAAGGGGGGAGCACTCGGAGAGATCCACAGAAAGAGATATGAATTCGTATGGAGAGTCCGTAGGGGGAGGGAAAAAGAGGAGGAACCACGGAGGAACCGAGAGAAAGAAAATCAGGGTAAAAAGAGTAGAGGTCCAGATAAAGAAAAGGTCGGAAAAAAGAGAGTGACAGATAAACGGTTTTATTCTAGAGAAATTGAGACTTGAAAGACCCATCTCACCACTAAACCCTTTCCTAATCGTAAAATTGTCTGAGACGTGGACTTAAAGAAAGGGAGATATCAAAAGTCTGGAAGCCTTTGGGGTGTGGCATAGATTATAAAGAGTGAGTCGGCCGGATGATAAAACAAATGAAGAAGTATTATAATATACTACGGGCGGAAAGGATATTGACAAGGGAAATAAAATGAAGCGAGGGCATAGAATGCTAAAGGGAAGGATTTGGGGGAAGTTTGTGAGGCAGGAGACAAAAAAGGAGGCAGAGGGAAAAGTATGAGGATAAAACTGAAGGAGAAATCAGTTACCGGGGGTTACGCGAAATGGCTTTGAAAGAATAAATGTAATATCTAATGGTCTAGAAAAAGGCTGGTCGGGGATTTATCTTCAGTAGGCCGCATTAGCTCTTATGAAGGCTTTGCACGCCGCATATAATGTATATGCTTTGCAATATTTTATTGCTTTGAACCATTAAGAAACCTCACTTTCCTCATCGTAATCCATCAGTATTTTTAGCAAAAATGTAATTCTGTTACTCTAAGATGGAATACAACTAGAAGTGGGGTAATTTCCTATTGTGTTACAAACATTATGGATTGATTATTGTACGAATTTTCAGAAATGAATGAAATAGTAAGCAGCACAGATTTTGCTTGAAAAAGTGTAAAAAACCCCTGGTTCTCATAGGATAGTAGATTATAAGTCTCAATCTCTTCTAAGGAAGATTTTTAGAAAAATATGAAATTGTATTTCAGATCCCTCAAACCAATATTTATGATTGGTAGTTATAGAGGTAATCGGACTATAATGTATGCTCATCACAATTACGACATACAATTTAACCCAATAGGTAAAATGGGTACCATTGGAACGACAACGATTCTTTACGTTTTCGATCTTCTATATGGTGGTCAAGATATATCGTGGACCAATTTAAAGAAATCTAGTATCCAAAACTTGATAACATGCATATCGCTCACGCTATGCCCTTTCGGGGTAAGCACGTTATTTGCCTCGGTTGTTCACAATACTCTTTCTTATCCTAGCATACATCTTCCGCTTCAGACACATTCATGCATCTTTTCATGTGCCCCCTTTTACTTCCATAGCTACGTATATCCCTTCTCTCTAGCATTTCATTAAACACATTCAGCCAGCATTCCCTCGGTTTTCCTCTCCCTTTGGAACCACAAACATGAATGAATTCGCGAAACTGTACCGAATCTTTCCACATTTCAGTTGTCATGTTTTTGTAAACTTGATAAATGCATAAACATGCGTACAGAAAAATGAGGGCATACGTAATTTAAATTTAGATCTTAGTAAATAATTTTTAGAAGTAATAGCAAATGAAACAGTTGAGGTAGAAAATTTGGCGCGCGACTAACCATAATTAGGAACTTAGAAACTCGATAGATGTACTAAATATGCACATTTTAGTGTACAAATAATTTTAATTAGATGTACTTAACATGCATAAGATACAGTTATGCGTACAAGTAATTTTCATACAGAAGTAAATTATAAGAGATAATTTTTGTAGACAACCACATTCTGATTCGTTTGCAGAGAAAATCCTAAATATTTTCGAAGAAACCACCGCATCCAGCTACTTCATAAAAAAGAATGAGTTACAATTTGAGGGAATGAAGCTATGACATTCATTCACGTATAAAAATCCTCCTACGGAGGATACACATGAATAACGTCCCCAGTCGCAAAAATTTACATACAGCCACTGTGTATATTGAAGATAACGAAATTTAGGAGAACGATAGCGCCGTATTTGTTTAAAATCACTTATTCCACCTCGAGATGCGACGGGTGATTATTTTTCGCAACAAAATCCCTCCGGGTGGTACGTCACTCATTGTTATCGTAAGTTTATTCGCCGAGCGCATGAATAAAATTCCGCGTTTCATTTAGGCAAAAAAAAGCGAACGACAAAATTCGGTTGATAAACAAACAGAGGCGCGGGCGAGATGGGGAGGGAGCGATAGAATTTCGTTTTAATCGCGCAGATCCTCGCGGAGAGATAGAGAAACGAGGGAGAAAAAACGAAAATTGGTAATCGCATGAAACGCGAGCGATAAGGGAGAGGAGAAAGAGGCTGACGGATAGCCATAAGACTTTTATTTGACTTGTGCAGTTCTTGACCGTGCGACGAGAGACAAAAGTCAGACAGATGGGGAGCGAGCGGCATTGACACTTTATTGTCCTTCCCAAGCGACACCGGGAGTCAAAGCAAGGGGAAAGCGAGAGGAAAAGACGTGGGAATGGAGAGAGAAGGAAGAGAGAGTTTATTTGAAGAGGGTAAAGGAGACTTCTGAGTCACTCCTTACGTCAAACCCTCTGAAGAGAAAGAAGAGGGGAAGAATGGAGGAGGTGGAGAGAGACTCAAGGAGCACAAAAGCATGACGAAGAGATGCCCAGATAGAGACGTAAATGGGAAAAAGGGTGGATGACGAGGGGGGGTCGGGGCAGCGGGGGGGCAGAGTGAGGAGGGGGGCGTGGCGGGGAGGGGGGAGGGGAAAAGAGGTAGTGGACGCCGCTCTTCATTTTTTCCTCTCTCCCTCGCGATTTGTGATGACCGCGACTTCCCAGAGAGTGCGGGGCCCCCTCTTTTGCGCCCCCGGGGCCCGTCGGAGTGGTGGGTAAAGGGAGAGAGGAGGAATATCTCCAGTGTATAGGGCGAAGCGGGTAACGTTCCTGGGGAAAAGGCCGGCAAGTCGATCGATCTCGGAGTGGTGCGCTTGCGCGCGGGGCCATTGGGATCGGCTCGTGGGAGGTCTCCCTCATTCGCGCATTTTTTCCACTCCCTAACTGGGAGAGAATGGGATGGAGAGCGAGGAAGGAAGGAAGGATACGGGGAGAGATGAGAGCGGACGTCCTCGGGGGAGGATACGCGGATCTTTCGCGAATATCTCTACCTCGCTCGCTCCGGTCATTAGCGAGGGGAGATAAAAGTATTTGATCAAAGGGCAGGTATATGACGCTTCGCAGTCGGTCGGAAGAGCCTGCTCGTTCGCCCCGTGGCTGCGAAAGATATTCGCTTTTTTCCCACTTTTTTTTACCCTCGCGAGAGTGAGTAGAGGGCGTTCGGATACGCGCCCGGCGTAATTTTTTTTTGTTTTCTTTTCGGGGCTTTTTTTTCTTCCCGAGAGAAAAATCGCTTATGTATTCGGATCATCCGCTCGTACGTTTACCAAATATCTCCGCGCCGGAGTGAGTCGTAAAAGACCAAACTTTCGCGTTCGTTAACTTCGTGCGGAGGGTGGAACGCTCCGAATTTTCTTTTTCCCTGTTTCCCTAGGATGCGTCCGATTCGGGGCCGAATCTATGCGCAAATCTTTGACTAGAATTGATCTAATGGGATAATTGAAGACAAAGGGATCATCCCCCGCCTTTGTGTTTACACTGCGCGCCGTTTCTTCTTGTGGGTACACTCTATCTCAAAGCGCAAAAAAACCCTCTTTGATTCGGCGCACAGTGCATTACACGTAGTTCGTCGAAAGCATTCCGCTAGAGGTATTTCAATCTATGTCGCGAACACATGCATTAACGAGTTTAGGGCAATTTTTCCCCGCGGGGAATGGAGTAGATGTTCCTCGCGTCTATCGCTGAAAGAAATATCTCCAACGGACTGAACGAGTTTTAAAAAGCTACATAATTCTGACGGTAAATATTTAAATGACATCGATCTCTCTTCCTCATCACAATACAAGCCCGTGACGTGTGTACATGGAGCTCCTTTGATAATGTAACATGACCTGAAGCGTTACAATGAACGTTTTCCGGCGAAGCCTCTTAATTGGAATAACAGGAATAGAACCTAACGCTCCACTTGTCGATGCTATGGTGTCAAACAGCATACCACCGTCATACGCTTTAATTACAAATTCTTGAAAAACTGCTTTGTAAATAAATCCCTTTTGCTAATTTCTAAAGATACACGTGAATTGGACAAGAGATTAAAAGAGGTCCTTGTCCCAAAGATCATGTTTACGAAAGGGAAATCACTTATCTGCACAAAGATTAAAATTTTAATTATCTTGTATCGAAATTTCATACTAATGTAGGCGAGAAGTTAAAATGTTGGCATATTATTATTTTATTACATGCTTTTGACAGCTAATATCCTTTCGCGCATATGGGGGCCCCCATCAGGAATCGAACCCGGGATAGCTATATCTAAGGGCGAACGCTTTACTCACTCTATCTGAAAAATAAAGTAACATGTTTCTAAGAGAACAAATAAGTCAAATGTTTAATAAAAATATTTTAATAAGGAATTAAATAAAAATATTTTTTGTAAACTTTTTATTTTATATTTGTAAAATATCATGTTTTTAAGTGCTTCATGAAAATCAAATATATAAGTATACAGTACAGCACCGTGGGTTTTAGACTTATACAGCTTTCCTCATGACCTCCACAAGGTTATCATTTTAAAATATTCCGGTGTGAAGAATGTGTAAGTTCCGGTTCTTGCTCACAAGCGTTTCGTGATGGAGAAATAAGGATAAAATTCGCCGAAGGTGAAACCCACGTCATAAAGCATTAGTCTGCAGTTCTCATAATTTTCCGGAAATCGAATCTCCTGCGGCTTATACATTCTTCGGATATCGTACGGACTGAATTTTATACCAAGCTTCCCAAATTTTCCATCCCACGAAATCTGCGATTCAGAGCCATCTGTAGAGGAGCATGGGGCATTGTATAACAAGGAAATGCAGCCATCTTGAAAGAACGTCTAAAAAAAATGCAGATCGCGGATTCAAATGGGATAACGCAATTGAATTCCTATTCGTTTCGCCCGGAAGATATCTTGAACTCGCAACGGAGCAATTGTCCAAAAGACCGGGCTCGGGAGACAGAAATCACGTACCGACAGCTAGGAAAGAGTATTTCGACTTTCGGAGAAAAATGTCCGCATCATCAACGCGAATATTCACAGGTTTGGAGGCGGGAAAGCGGCCTTGAATCAAGTAAGCCGGTGTTTCATTAGAGCCTCCCCTATCCCGGAGCGGAAAAATGCGCGAGTCGCCAGCTTTCCTTCCGAATCAATCCGCGAATAAGGTTTGAATACAGACCATTAGGCACAGCGCAGACATAATGGCCTAGGGTAAAAGAAACGGCGTTTTCAAGACCCGCATACTACACGCACGTACGTGACGACAAGGGCATCGAACTGTTATATTTCTCGTTCCGGTTTTCCCTCCCGTTAAACGAAAATAGCTAATATAAGTTCAGTTCCGGTTTCGCTACTCCTATCCTCAATGTACAACCGGTTAGGACAATTCTTATTTCGATTCGACCATTATAATATTGCATCCTTCTAAAGTATAACATTATCAATTCTAGCTTGTTTCATTTAAACTCAATTTTAGGATAAAACCTAGTTAATTTTACGGGTCGAATTTATATCTTTTTCCAATTACATTTAAGTAAAATTGGGAGGGAGTACACATTTGGATTTTAGATTTATACCCCGCGAGTTGCCAGTGGAGTATGGTAAGGGAGAAAACAATTATCAGTACCTAATCTATCCTATTAGCTTCTTTAATAGCCTGAGGAAAAAACGACCAAAAATAATTATAAGTTTTTTTTTGTGATTTCTTCTTAGTAGCGTTCAGCCGATGCTTCTCGGAGATCGCGTTCGTTCTTTACTGGAACTGAAATCTCACTCACTTCATCTTAAAGTTCTGAACCGATGAATTTTTCCAGAAGCTTCCGTCGACAATCATATCCTTCCAACTGAAGCGAATTCCAACCGAAGGATAATATCATAGCCTCAACGTCACTGTCGAAGCTGAAATCTCCTGTAACGAAACAAGCTGCTCTAACTTGGACCACCTCTAAATCTGACACGAAATCGACTTCACTAACACCACTCATATTGGTTTGGATTCGGGTTCAAAAACGTCTGTATTTTTCGTTTCGTGTTTGTCTTTCACTGCGGCAAAAATAACGGTTCTTTTCGGTTTCGGTTCGGTTCCGGTTCGTTGCCCTGGTGACGGCGCCCCGTGTTTACCCAAAGGATGTGAACGACGCGGGAGTAAATGGCGGACGGTTCGAATTGCTTCGAAAATATTCCCTCGCTTGTTTATTTACGCGCGGTTTTTTTCACCACCTCTGCGGGGACGTTTCCACTCGAAAAATTTGACGGATGCGAAAGATTTTTAGCACGGTAGGCAAGCGGAGTTCTAAAACGTCATCGATACCGGAGGAATATTCAACGGCCCTCGAATTTCGGAATGCCGAATGGAGATGTTATTTTTAGAGGCGAGGGTCCCGGCGAAATTTTTATCACCGTCCTCCTCTACCACACCCTCTCCCTGTATAGAAATATATAAGCCCGCAGCGGAGAAGTTCGAATATTTCATATCGGGCTCGCGAATATTAAAACATCTTCCCGCTCTCTTTGGGGAGATTCGTATCTACACCAGCCTATCCATATTTTATTTTCTACCCGCGGTCGGATTGCATGGGGAGGGAACAGGCTTCTTTCCCCAATTCCTATTTTTTCGAACCCAATTTTCACTTTCATTCTTTCTCCCTCCCTGTCATAAGCGGGCTTCCTGCAGTCTACATTACTGATCCTCTGTTGTCAACGGTAGAATATAGCTAGCTTTTCATATCTATAGTGGGAGCGGAGAACGAGGATTGTATATGTGACTCTAGAGATACTTCCGATGATTCTCACGAATATTTTAGGAAGCTCTAATGAACATTTCGAGAATGTGCTTCTATATTTTCGGCTGTAGTCCATTAACCGATTCTAGCTTGGTTTCTTTTCCTTCACGACGTACGAGTAAATTTTAATTTAATGTTTATATAGAAACTAAATCTTTCAGCGCAGCCATGAACATTCCTGCTATAAAAGTCTCGCTTGAGAATGAATTTACAATTTCGACCATTTTAAGGAGCAGATAATAGATTTATTACACTTAAATAACACATCTGCCGTCATTTTATGATCATGCTATACGTTAATGGATGAATAGTGCTATAGAAATACACCATTCCACAAAACAGAAACAATAATAAATCACAGAAACTCATCTGAATCAAATAGACATTCCACATAATAGATTTGGAAATACTAAAGTAAATAAGGAATCGAAGTGTTTGATCAGCATTTACTTTTTAATGAGCTCTCTAATGGGTTAAATAGATGACAAAATACTAAAAGTAAGTATTTAAAAATATTGCGCTAGATCTTGACGAAAAAGCATTTTATAATACCATGGATTTCTTTGTACCTTACTCTGTAATCTGAACTTCCACATGTAGTAAAGCGAAACAATCTTGTAGTCATCAGAATGGAACTATAAAATGCTTATAAAAGAGACATACAAAGCAATCTATTTGAGTAATCAGAACATCGTGTTTACAACGCATTAGGAAAACAATCGTAATATTGTGTAAATACTAAAATGTAATTTCGGTCAATTTATTGAAGAAAACAAAAATAGGGCTTTCCCCAAAATATGAATGTGTATATGTGAATAGGCTTGTGTCAATGTGTGAGAAAGCGAGATATTTGTCTGCCTTATATCTTCCTAATTGTTTCATATTCACCGCCACGTCATTCAGAAGGTCTCTTATCTCTTATTATGAGTACACTTTATGATTGTTTGATCACTCACAGTGATTGCTTAAGGATTTATTTACCGGAATCTATGATGTATCTAAAATGGAGATCAGTGTATTTAAAGAGATAATTCTTAATCATATCGTTAACCGTTGTTAATGGCTTTTGATAGAGTACGCGAAATTTTGACAAAACTCGTCCTTTTCCGGTACTTTAAAAATATATTTTGCAAGAAACGCTGTCACCTGGATGGCCAATGAGGATGAATTGCTTTTATTGACTTTATATTCATTTTCTCGGAGTTCTCATAAGACTGAATGGGTAGAAGGACCGCTTTTGGATTTCACTGAGATAGATTGTTCATCCTGTTCTTCTACAGTTATACTTCGGGAAATTTTACGAATATAAAATCACATCATACACGCAATTAAAATAACCTTGAAAGTTTGAAAATGTTTTCATCCTCTGAACACTACCCGCATATTTTGGTATTTTATTGAAACATATTAAAAATACATATGCACATATCCATCTCGCTTTTCTCTTTTGCGGTTACGAAATTGATTGCCTCTGACTGTACTTTTATACATACTTGTGAATTCCCTCTTCAAAAATTACGGAGATAAATCTAACTTATGAAAAATGTACTAACTATTATTGCATAATTCTGATCCATTTGAATAATCGGCAATAAAAATAATAGTTTTCCTATAACAGTGCAGTTTTATATACTATAAATGAAATACGATCCAAATTGTTTTCTTATGAAGTTTCTACGACTATATCCCTTGCAAGATTGATACATACCTTCCTCAAAAAAATTGATATGAAAACAATGAGTTTATATGGTTGCTAAAAGAAAGCGCTTTTAATTACATTATTTCCTTTAAGATCATTAAAACGGCAAAATATTCCATGTATTTGGAAACGAAAATATTAATTGAAATTTTACTTGCAAAGTCTAACCATCTGCATTGTAGAAGGTGATATTATTTTTAAATATATATTTTGCTTAAGTTCAATTCCTAAAGTTTAACATCTTGTCGACCATTAAATTTCTGTTCTACTTACTTTCTGTTACTCATGCATTTCATATCGGCCTATCTTTAGTCGTCTTAGTCGTCCGTGAGACCGGTTGTTTATAAGCACAAAATTCTACAAATTTTTCGTCTATCTGTCCGCAGTTTCACAATTCTCGCATTTTCGTATCCAAAACGATATTCTACGACCAAAATAAAAATGTTTATTCTATTTTCTTTCTCTTGGTACTTTTCTTGATTCAGAAGAACGATGATTTCCGATTAAACTCTGCAAAAGAATGAAATTCTGCAATCGTTCAATTCAACATCACAAACATTTTTACAAGAAATTTTCGAGTCGTCCAGAGTCGAACCAACGATACTTTGGGCAATGAGATATTGAAATGTAATAGCTCATTGGACCTATAAAGAATCCGTAAATTACATAATTCTAACTCGTCGAAAAGTACGTGAAATTTATGTTAAAAAATTTCTTCTACGTATTTCTTATGGGAGTTACAGGCACAGGATACATAAATAAATACATATAAGAAAGTAAAGATCCAAACGTTTCCATTATAACCAATCAAAAGAGCTTTCATTTCTTGAGCCTTTCTTCTCCTATTACGTTATCGTATCGTGTGGGCGTGTCAGGTGAAACGCGTGATTAAGCTGAATGGTGTTCTCGCACAGAGTATGTGAAAGAGCTGAAAGAGATAGAGTCAGGGAGATACGCGGGTGATGGATGAACGTATTTCGAAATAGTTCCGAGAGGCCAAAATGAAAGGAGTTATGACCCCCGGTTTGGATGTGTGGAGAGAAAGGGAGGAAAGCGGCCGATTAAATTGACGCGGTAAAATAATAGATTCAGAAGTGAAAGGTGGAATGCCTTGGATGAGATCTTCGGAAATATTAGAAATGGTGGCTCCCTTGGAATACATTCAAATGTCCATGCGGAACTCTAGAGTTAAACATAGAGACCGTTGGGGTGAAAGCGGAAAGTTTATGACGAAGGACGAGAATTCGGGAAGAACCCGGAACAATCGCATGAGCCAGTCATTCTCATGTTTGGAGTTTTAATATAGTTATACTAGAAAAGCTCTTTTCGTGGTAACGACTGACCAAATACTTTATATGCGCTTCGTCTTTATGAATGCAATGAAAAGGAAAAATGCCTTATTGAATGGATAATGGAAATTTGAATGTCTTCTACTTAACCACAGGAAATTTGCTATGAGAGCAAGTTCCGATGCATTACGTTATCATCAGATATTATTTAACTCTTTTTGTTAAGTATAATCAACTTTTCTTGCTCGTTAGTTTATTGATAACCTAATATGGATGTCGAAACCATTCGCCAAATTTTCATATATTTTACGTCATTAATTCAGTGTAAACTTTGATATACAAATTTTGTAAACAAAAAAAAAACAAACCGACCCCCTGTTACTTCGGCCGATCCGATAATGAGAGAAAATAAGAGAAATAGACGTTAGAAAAAGTCGTTTTAAGGACTCATTCTTTCCACGAACAATACGGGATAATAATAGGCTAAAAAGGCAGCTCAGTCGTTCGGTGTTTACACCCCCTGCCACACGCCGAATGGCGGCTTGTAGGGTATTTATGTAGATGTAGATAAATTATTTTTCACTATAAATTAATTATATTAATAACCAAACCATAATCAAACCTATTTTTCTACTTTATGCAATACTTTTTAGTAGGGGTGATCGCGTAAATTGAATGTATAAGTTATATATTCCACCCTTTTGAGGTTTTACTTAATTATTCTGAAAAATACTACGAACAGAACGCTTGAAACTGTGATACTACGAACGTCACTATGTCCCGAACATACATTTCGGGACACCGAGTTATGCGAATAAATCCAGGACAACATCCCAGAAATAGAGCGTCTGGACACCCTAGTTAAACACAGATAGAAGCCTACGAAGGAAAATGGCACATGGCAGAAATAGGAAACGTGTTTTCCTGCAAACAATAGGACGATTGCCATTCACGTGACGTTTGTAGCTCAGGAACGGCAAAGTTGGATGCAAAGTGGTGCTTAAGTACGTCAAGTGAACGAATTCGACTTGTTCTACAGAGTGATCTTGAAACACCCAACCGTCTCGGTCACCGAGTTTCTATCCACGGGCTCAGGTGCAGTTCGGCTTTCGAAGCTGGAAGTTACGCAATCGAATGTCGGAGTGGACTCCGCATGACGTAACTTCCGTTATCTGCTTCGGCATTTTAACCCCGGATCTCAGTTCTCGAAGACAGACAAAGAAGCCTCGTAATGCGACTCCACGAACCACTTGAAAATAGGCGAACGGAAAATACGCACGCGGATTAAACAGGTGAAGTGGAGCAATAAACCGAAATTGGGATATTTCTAGTGCCTATCGACTCGTTGGTATGAGTAATTAAAAGTCGAAACGGGAGGTATGAATTTGTCATAAAATGTATACTCATATAAAGGACGAAACAATGATAAATAAACGCATTAATTTTTACTTACAGTTAGCGTCAAGTCATTAATTAAAAATATTACACGTCAAGAGAGAAATACTCATAAGTTCGCATGATAATTACCTATATACCGGATAGCGTTGTAGGTTTTCCTAATTTTGGAACTCATTACAACTGAAAATTGGGTTAATTTTAATGTAAATTCCAATTAATTGCGTCGCTTGGAAAAAGGTGCTTGAACCCTAGAGTGGATGGTATTAATCGTAAATATAGGAATCGTATAAAAAATATATACAATCATAAATGTGGATTAAAATAATTGTATGCCTGGACATAAAGTAAAATTCAAAAACACGTGGAGACCAAACCTCCCAGTGTATGTATGAAGAATGACAAACAACATTGGGACTCGAAACAACATCTTTCATTTACCGATTCGCGGCTGTTCTAGCCGATTGAGCTGTATAGCTAGAAAGTTTAGACGTGCCTTTTCGAGAGAATTCGTAGACAAGAGGGAAATAAATTCGAGTTCATAAGTGAAAAATCCGAGTTCGAGTCTCGATCCTGTCGGACTTCTTTACGCTCATTTTAGCTTGTCTATTTTCCTAAAGGTACGACTTAACGTATCTTTCACCCTTTCCCTAATATAGAACACTTAATTTCAGCTGCGTAAGAAATTTTTAAGGACATATCCACCAAAGAAGTTGTGTGTGGGAAAAAAGTTAGGTATTTCCATCTATTTCTTAAAAATGGAACGCTGGATCATAGAATTCACTTAATTTATGACTTTATGATCTCTTACTTACGATCGAAGTATAAATAGCATCAACTATTGGACATTTTCGGAAGCACTAGATTTATCTATCAGTTACACTGTGAATGATGAGTTATTTGAATGGTACAGTCTCTCTAAAATTCATGATTTTCATTTGAATTTATGTATTTTAAATTAAAATATGGATATTTTTTGCAGCCCCAACCACACTCGATGCAATATATCAACTGATTCCAACAGTCTGGCGAGAGGGTAAAGAGAACCAGGATGAATTGCGGTTTCCGCGTCATGAACTTCTTCGATCAATCGAATCGGATTCATTCTGGACCGAATTATATTTTACATCAGCTTTCATATGCATAAACCACGGTGGAAACTTGACGTAAAATAACTTATCTATATCATAGCAATATTGACGACCCAAGCTATTTCGACAGACTGAGAGTAGGCTATATAAGAACAGCAAAACAAATAACTAACGGTTTATTTTTCAGAATTGTAACACCTTCAACATGTATTCTACGCAAAGCTATAGTTTATCATCCATTTCTATCGTCTTCATCTCATTATTTAAATCAGGGCAAAGAACCACAACCGAAGCGAAAACAGAGAAACTTTTATTTTTCCCTCAGTGGAAACTGAGCCGAAATGAATAAGTGTAATTCTAGAACCCGAACCGAAAACCTAATCCCTTATTTATATCAAATTCCGGTTACAAAAAACAATCTCAAATAAGTGCAAATGTATGAACCTATAGAGAACACGTATAATAGTGAACTGGGGCTAAACTAAAGATGAATAAATAAATGAATGAAAACTAAAATGGATGCTTTACTTTAAAAATCATATGATCTAGTAAGCTGATAATTATTTCTCTAACTAATGAATTCTTCCGTCAAAATGACGGAAAAATCGATAAAATTCAATAATACATACCTATTATTGCACAAATAAGATCCTTCAAATCCAGAATGCGTGAACTGTTAATCAATAAAAATAAAAATTCATCATATTTATAATGTTAATGTAAAATTATAAGCTAGAGGGTTTGATGGATTCTGAATTATTTCTAACAACATTGCTAATACATCAATTATATGAACATATTTCATGCTATTTATGAAGAGCGTGAAATGAGTTCCTCTAAATTGCTTCCCTACATTTCTCATGAAGAGTATACTGATATCGGATGAATAAGTATTTACCCATCGGTGATTAATACATTAGATATGATCTGTTTCATTCTAAAATTATAATGATATTTAATTAATTTATTGTATGCAAAACATAATAGAAAAAAGGTATGCGTAATAAAATAACCTTTATAAAATTATTTTACTAAGGGTAATTTCGGTAGATTATTTCGATAATCGGAACGAAGAAATCGATTCGAACCGGTTTGACGGAGTACGGAGAGAAACCGGAAACGAATCTAACAGTTTTTATCGGACCGGAGCGATATACGGATCGAGAAATTCTACGACTCTAATGCCGCACAAAGCGATAATTCACCCATCACTTCTTTACCCGCCATCCCATTGTTTATATTTATCGTCACCACGACACAGATATCCCGTTCGCAAGATGGCGGCATTCGGAGATGATTCAATTTTAATTCCGCTCAAACTTGCAAAGGTAAGACGCGATCCGTTTTATCGCCAACCTCGTAAATACAGTCGGCGGCAGAAACCACGTAACCTCCTCTTTACAAGACTCCTGGGCCGTAAATAATCCCGCAGTAAGGAGCAAGAACTTCCGGAAACACTCCTCCATTACCCTCGCTATAATGCAGTACACGGCCGACACTTTTACTCCTCCCCGCGCAATCCATCGTGCAAGAATCCTCCGTTGTAGCGGTTCATATTTTGACGTGCGGGGCACTAAATTACTCCATCAGTGATTCTGTTTCTGCATCGCTTCGACTACGAGATGAGCGCGGTATAGGACCTAACTGAATTGGCACCGGTCCAGGGGAGCGGGGGACTTGATAAACCGCCGCCAGGAAGAACTTTGCCGGGATATGAACTGACCAAAAAACTGGACCGCCCCGGAGGTATGCGTGAACATTTTTCCAGTCTAACGCGGAAGAGATGGCCGTATTCATGGCATAGTTCAGCCAACCGTTTCATTGCTACACGAATTGCCTATTCATGCAGGCGGTTAGCGGGGGTGGGGAAGTCGCCCCGAATATGGCCTCCTTGTTAAGCGAGAAAACGAAACGGTAATGTAATAAACACGACCGACAAGGGGTTATAGAGGCAGCTGCTAGAGGAAACGACGCTGGGCGTAATTTAGCGGGTCGAAATTGTTGCTCAAGAGAATGCTGCACCCGTTCTCGCGGTTAAAAAACAAATGGTGCGGATGACGCAGCGCGAACTTTCTCTCGCGCGTGGTATTCTCGATGTACCGTGTTTATCTTAGCAGTTAAACAGCGGCGAATGCAGATGCTGTGAGAATGGATGGTGGAAGTGATACTTCCCCACGATATATTTACATTGCTTTGTCTCCGATGGAACGGTATGTAACGTACGTGATTCCGTTGCAGAAGAATTCTATACGGAGGAATTTGGCAAAATTCTGTTTTGCTTATCATCCCTGTGGGAAATCGATAGAAAGTTTCAACGCTATCCTTCTCGCTATGGATATCTTACATAAAAATAAACTATTATCTTATAAAATTTTAATGACAACGCATATCTCGGAGTGTTTAAGAACATATCGGTAACGCGCATGGTTTTACGCTGTAAACGTCTTTATTAAATCTCTTTCCTTTCAATTCTTTGTTACTACATATTCGGGAAAAATAATGTACTTCGTTTTGAAGATAACCTTAGATTAAATCGGCTACATTACTATGAATATTTTTTTTAGAAATGTAACTCCCTGTTTCATAAAAATAACACTATAACAAAAATCCTTTGCCATAAACCATCTTCGTTGTACCAAAGCAAATACGCTTCAACAAACAAACATATTTTACGAAAATTTTATACATATGTACAAATACACTTTTTTCAAATACGAAAACCTTGGACTGATAGTTCATTTTATAAAATAAACTTCTGTAAATTAATGGTGGTCTAATCCGACTTAAAATTTACTATAAAGCACTTAGAAAGCAAATATACCGCAGAAAAAAATGTATGCATCATAGCAGATCATGAATTTTTAAATCAGAATAACATTTAAGGTAGACAAGTGAACATAAAGGTTGAAGATTCACTAATTTGAAAAGTAAAATAAACAAATATATAACGTTCGTAATTTAATTTTAATTGAATTTATGTCTGCGCATAATTAATCTTCCTACTTTAAAAAGGAACTCCCGGAAAAGTTCTCCTAAATTTTCTCATGATTGCAATCTTCCTGAAGAGATACTAGACAAGCCGTCACATATTTTTCGCCAGTAAAATATTTTTCTCTATCAAAAAAACCGCCATTTGAAACAACTTAATCAGAATTATTAGCCCCTTTATTTGCTCTAAAGAGCTATTTATAAGCCCCTTGCACGAGAGAGCCAGTATTTATTCGAATAAAACCCCATTTATTCGTGTTCCACATGAAGTAATACAAGCCCAAGGTAGGGAAAATTATTGGAAACAATGCGCCATTCTTGTTACCCAGGGGAAAAAAATACAAACCAGCATGTGGGGAGACACTTTCCCGGAATTGGGGACGTTAAAAACGGGTACATCTATTAAAATCTAAAGGTCGCGGCTTTTTTTCTGGAGTACACCAGTATCTCGTGTACCGCATAATTTCCAGAGGATGCAAAAGAAGCATTCGACAAAAGCGGGAAGCATTAAGGGAGAGGAGAGCGAGAAGGCACAAAAAGAATTAATGCGCAGGCCGCTTGTTTCCTAGATCATCAGCCTCGAAAAATTCCTTTGGCAGGCAGCGTATACGTTACAGCTGGACGGATACATAAAGGCTGAGAAGGGTAACATCGGTGAGGAAAAGAGAGGTTTTGGGATACGGCGATTAAGGGAGCTGAAATATTTACGTCGGGAAACGAGATCACGTTTGGATAGAGTTCGCTGGATAGAAAGGAAGCTTTTGTAGGGGAATATAAGAAAACATGTTACAATAGCTATGATTATTGGCGCAAGGGAAGACGAGATCAACGGGGCAGAAAACCAGCCAACGATGAAAAATCCTCACGAGAAAGATATTAGGGAAAGAATATCAATAAGATAGGGTTTTTTTTTCGGGAGGATGCTCGCAGAATATTCTAGTCGGAGGAATCGCTTGTTGCTGAAAAAGCCCAGCGGAGGAAAAATTCATATCCTGCTCTCGAAGATTTGGTTCCTGAATAAGTATTTACTTTTTTGATATGCCGTGCGTGGGTATACTGGAACCGGAAATTACTGTCCATGGTTTGAGGAAGATTGAGGATTCAGTCTCACGTACTTTACCATTTTCACAAGCATGATGATCAAAGGATTAGGTACTTGAAATAAAGATGTATTTTTAAGAGCTAGATAATATGAACATAGATGTTTTTATATCTGTTATACTTAATGAGCTGCTATAATTATCTGGGTATAGACATAAAAAGTATGGTAAATATAAATCTTAAAATCGGTTCTACTTCCAAAGATTAAATTTGTCAATTACGACCATTATCGATAAATTAACTCAAAAATAAGGTAAATTCACAATATTGAGACTAATTAGCTAACGACTGAGGAGACAACTTTGTATTCGGCAGAAAAAATAGTGTTTTAAACCAATTGCCTAATATTGCATTAGTTTAAAACACAAAGGTGAAATATTACGATGTGAAATTAAAAAAAAGCAAAAGAAAATATTCAGCACCAATAAAATTGTATTAGATTACTTTTATGTTTTTCGCCATATTTCCTTCGCTCTTTCACAACGTATGTTCCTCGATATGTTTCACCAAACATACTGTGAAATCGATTAAATTATGTTTCTCTTATTAATGTTGCATTATAACACAATGTTACAATGCGCTTCAGTGTGTATTAAAGCGCATACTGCAAGTCTAAAATGGGTTGTGACATAAAAACTTATGTTCTAACAAAGAAAAATAAAATGAATGAGAAGCTCACTCCGAGCGAACTATTGATTTATCAATGCCCTTCATTGCAGAAATCAAGAAATTAACGAGCAACCTTAGTTTGTTTTGGAACGAAAAATAAAGTTTTCCGCTCAAGTATATCAATCTTCAAGGTTGATGACGTTTTACCATTAATTTGGCGTGTTTTCTTCGCCCAAGGACATTGAAATATTTGAGCCAAATCGGTATTCGATGAAACGCATTTTTCACTACGTCCGCGCAAAATATCTTGCGAAATGTTTACTCATAGAAAGGGAAGTGATTTAATCAAATCAGCGCTTTCCAGTGGAAAATAAATTGTTGCGGCAATTATAATAAAGCTAAATTTTTCCCATCAATGATGACGGGGTCGATTACGGAAAAATTTATGCCTCTACAGATATTCTTGGAAAAAGTTAATTTAATCGACACAATTGTAATAATTCTTTTTCACCAAAAATTTTAATTATTCCCCTTTCAATGTTTTCTTAGCATGTTTACGATTACCACATATTATAAACGAATATATTAATATATATTATAATATAATATTATAATAAGATATAATTTAAATTATTTTTGCAAATAAAATTCTAATATTTCCCCATTATCATTTATGTATATGGTTCATTATTAGCAATCTGTTCGCATATCATCTGATAGCAGAATATTTCCTAAAACCAAATAATATAATACAAGATTATTTTTTATAAAATAACAGCAATTAAAAATTAAAAAGAATAAATATGTAATTTATAACTTAATTATATAATTTATATTAAATAAATGTATTTAATTAATGTAATAGTCGTTTACGCGTTTGAAAATGATAAAACATTGCAATGAAACATTTATGAACTTTGACAACTATTTGATCTTTATTTAAGTATCTCGGCCATAATAGCAAATAACACCCAATCATCCGTCGCACATTACAGCTACTGAATACCGTAATTATGTAGTCGGATGAAATACCTGCCAACTCAAGTGCCGCGTTTAAAATTACACCACTTTTCTTTGAGCCGTGTAGTAACGAAATCATGACTTAGTTTTCGAAAGGAATTTCCACTCCGCTATTTTCCCCTCCCACAAAAATCCACTGATAAAAGCGCAGTACCTTTCTCTCCATAATGCGATTACGTCCGACACGTAATCGGCTCAACTGCAAGCAGTTGCTCCCGAGAAATAATTCCCGTTAATTCTCCCACTCTTGAAATATGACTGCGAGCAAGTATCTTCAGCCGAACGGAAAGGAGTTAAAGATTAATTTTCCCTTCACGAAACAAATCTACAAATTAAACTCCCTCAAAAACCTTACCAGGGCTGGTTTCGAACGTCAAATTATACAGAAGTTGCGCGCTATAAGTTAGAAAGCGCCTCAAGTTTCACAAGATTAATGCCGATTATTTGGGCTTCCAGCGAGCGACTTCCAAGGGAAGACCGAGAAAAGGGAGTGGGGCGGGGGTGGAAGATTTTTGAGGCATTACATCCCAGGGAACTTCCCGTTATTAAGTTTTTCCCTTTTAACTCCGGGCAAGGCAACACGATCTCGCGGATCCAGATAAGAATAAATTGTTCTCGGCCGCGAAATTAATCAAGACGATCGGTGACGCATGAGTACATAAGGACGCTCGTTCTCTCATCCAATTTTCGCATTTGTTCCCGCTCCCATCGATTTATCGAAATTCCTTAATTACGCTCCCAGTTCATTCTCCGATGACTCCCAATCTCGAGGCCTCAAAAAAAACCGGCATCTCTTCCAACTTTCTTCCCTCACCCGGAGGAAAAAAAAGACATGCGGAGAGACCGGGGGAAGGGGAGCTGTGAAACGATGGGAGCGCAGAAAAAAGGGGTAAAAGGGGAGAGGGGGAGAAAAGTTTGAGCAAAAAATGTGCGATTGGGAGATGAATCACCGACCGAACGAAATGGGATGGAAAAGGGAGTGGGAAAAAAGGTTACTGTTGCAGATAAGACGCGCGGAAAACACAAGATGACCCGAGCACGCTCTTAGATCGGAGAGACAAATGAAACTCGAAAATCGAAAAAGTTGCAGCTCGACGTGCGAAATGCTTGCTAAACTTAAAAGCGGGACGCTAAATGGGACGTTTCGAGGCTCGGATTTCCATTGCGAACTCATTTCGTCTGTAAATGAGATGTCTGGAATCCGGACATTACCAATCATAAGTTGCCATTGAAAAAGTGAAAAAATGAACTCTTTATCAAGACGATATTAGGTCTGTGAGCCTCTCCTTGCAAAACTTCGCATCTCGATATGCAATACCCATGCATTTAGATTAAAAAACACCAAAATAGTTGAATTCGTATAGAAAATTCTACTCAGCTGTAGACTTAGGAATGCTGTAACCCAACTGATGGTGAAACACTCACATAAGAAATGGAAACGCGGAAAAAAAAACTTGGAAGATGGATAGCTCCGAAAACACAGGAGGAAGATGTATAAATCAATTATATTGTGATTCAAAGTTAGAGGATAATGGGTCATATATAATAAAAGTGTTTTGCAATAGATCTCTAAGCCTGCCCCAGGGAAGATTAACAACTTCCGCATAATTTGCGATGGTCATATATATTTTCTACATTGTATAATAGTATGTTCTTGAAACATATACTGATCGATGCAGTATTTTTTATTAGCATCATGCTGTATAATGAGGGAAAAGGAATTTAACGCGGGTAATTTTTTCCAGTTCCGTACAAGGCCATGGTAATACGTGAGCTACCATTAAATGAGGGACGTGGAATGATTACATTCATCTTGGTCTTTCCTTGTTCAGTAAAATGTAAAAAGAAATTTAAGGGGTCACGGTGCAGCATTATCATGGAGTTGTTCCACTTGTAGCATCGATTGGCTCTTTGAGGAAAGCATTGGCAAAGTACCTCACTTCTAATCTTGTCTGGTAAGCCTCATTCTCTATCCTAGGCTTTTTGCGGCTATTGGTGAAAGGGTTAAAGATCCAACCATCCTCAGGGCTGGTGACTATATAGACAGACAGAAGCCTATTTTTGTGATATTTTATTTTTGACAGAAACCAAAGAAAATTTGACTATTAAATTTGAAATTATTGTTCTATTCCTTTGTTAATCTGAATCATCGTTCAAACTCATATTTCTCGATATAAATTATAAACTAATACGTAAGTAAGGGGTGATAACGTGGAGAACCAATCGTAATGGGGTGAGCTGGGAAAATGATACACGCCGGACCATGGACAAACTAATCAGACAGAAACCGGGACAAACAAAGATATTAACATTCACGTTGAAGGCATGAAGGGAAAAATCACACATGATAAAGTGAACTAACAAACCCTATTGGAGTCATTATTACAATGCTCATTAAACAGATTTTACAGAAAAAGGAATACAGAGACGAATTCTTGTAGAGTTACAGTGAACGTTAAATTCAACTCTGAAGAAGACAGAAAAAACAGAATAGAACAGATCAGAAACAGAAGCAGAAAAAACAGATAAGTCAGACTAAATCGCCGTAAGAGTATATAACAATAACAAATAATTACAAACACAAAGCACGATGGTACGAATGGGAATGAGAGAAACTCGTGTTTACAGCCCGGTTATCGTCGGACTTCTATTTCCGTTTATCCTTTGAGTGTTTCCATGGCGTAAATAAACAAGAAAAATATATCTCTCTCTTTATTTAAGCAAAGGTGGTTTTAGCCGCGAGATATCAAGTAATTAAGTATTGCAGGTAGTGATAAATGAAGATTGCTAATGACACGTTGATGTGCTCACATATAGGTACAAATAGATAAATAAACTAGGTCTTAGTTAGGAAGAAACTGAGGGAAAATGTCTATTTTTCCAGCTTACTACGGTATATGAAATAGGTTCCGAAAGAAAACAAAATTAAATAGTCCATATATAAGAACCGAGATGATAGAGATGAACCAAGAAGATATTTGGAATAGTATAGGGATACGAATTCCTCAAGCATGGAAAAAATATACAACGCAGAAAAACACTCATTTACAAACGGGAATTTGAAAACCGTAAGCAATTCTACAGAAAATTCTACAAGCTAAAGCTAAAACATACCAAAGGCGAATTCCACATTATTGCGGAAATAAAACTCACGATACAAGTGAACTAAATAAAAACAGAGAGAAATTTTAAGTCGATACATTCGATGAAAAATTAAAACACAAAAACCTGTGAAGAGATACTCGAGAGAAAGGACAAAGTAAAATGCAGTCTCCTCTAACGCAGATGCATTCTAAAACTTGTAAATTCTAATTTAGAAGCAAGATCACTCGCGAAATATACACCAGAAAATGAATTAATTTATCATGAAGCATTAATTCGAACGAAATACTCACGAAAAAAACACAAAAACGAACGCTTAGGAAGGACATTCGATTACACGAGAAGGCCAATAAAAAATGGAGGAATACTATAAAATTACAGCGGCGGGGGAAAAGCCTTTGATTTTTTCGGGATCAAGAAAAACGTAAAGGAGCTACGGCTCAGCAGAAATCGCCCTCAAAAGCGGGAGGGATCAGAGACGTGGAAAACACCATAAAAGGCCAATAAAACGCGATAAAAAATTCAAATGGAAATAGAAAGAGCGTGACGGACACAGACGCCAATAAAGACGGGCAAAAGCACATAGGGGGCAAGGAAAATAGAGGCTAACGGGGATTGATAGATGGACATCCACGTGATGGGAGGTATTAGTCTAAGAGTTTAGGAGGAAGCCGTGGGGTTTATTTTCGATTCAGAGAAGCGGGCGAGGAAAACGGAGATGGAGGGCAAATAAGAAAAAGGAATAAGGGATCGTGAGAAGAATTAACAGGGAAACGGAAGTGGACTAAAAGGAGAGAGGAGGAGAGTGATGGGAAGGAAAATAAATGCGGAGGAATTCGGGGAGCGAGACGAAAGGTTCGGTTAAAAGATTACGCGGTAAATGAACTTAGCTTCGGGGAAATATCCGGAACGCAAAGGTCGAAGGTGTGGAAGGGAAAGGAATGGCAGGCAAAAAAATTAACGAGACCTTTCCTCGTCGAGAAGTAGATGGCGACTTTCGTTTTCTTTTATACATCCGAAAGAGAAATAACCTTTGTTTTTCACGATGTCTGGCTTGTTTTCCTGTTTTGTGCTCCAAAGGACTCGCATTCATTTCTTACAAAACATCGCACCGTTTCATGCCCTTTGAAATGAGCAAAATGTGGAAACAATAAGGTTCGAGCGAGTTCAGCGGCATTTTTGCGAGCGTCATGCGCAAATAAGACACGGATTCAAATGTGCGTGATACGCGTTTTGTAGTTGCGCTCTTCAAAAGAAATCGCTTTCTTCTTGCTCCTTACTTGTTCCGCTAACAGCTTATTATCAATATCGTTAGGTGGACACTTTTCTGCCCTTTCCGCTACAGCGGTAATAGGAGGTTTGTCGATGCTATGCTCGTCAGAGGTGACTGCGTTTCTTGAGGGAATCAATCTTGTTTTCGTCATTTGTGGCTTTTTTTTTACAAATAGTAATTTTTTTTACAAAGTTTTTTTTACAAATATCTATACTACGAATGATTTCTCAATAAAATTGAGTTTATTTTTTGCGTTTAAACTTAGACCGTACGTAATGATGTAGAATTGGCTGGAATTTGCCCCGTCGAATGTTTTGAACCGGACCGATTTCAATCTGACATCGAAACAAAGACGAAACAGATATGCCAAACTAAATATGGTGATGTTCGGCCATTTTGGTCTTGAAAGAGTTTAGGGATGTGAATTCCTCTAGAATAGAAAAATATGCTGAGCATGAAAACACTCATTAGCGACTACTGGTGATTTGAAACACGGAAGAAATTCAACAGAAAGTAAAGCTAAAGCATGCAAATGCATACAAAAGCAGAAATTCTAGACTGCAATGGAAATAAAACTCATATAATGAGTGAAATACATAAAAAATAGAAAATTTTTAAAAGACGATGTATTCGATGAAAATTTTAAACGCAAAAGACCTAGTCTATCTTCACAAAGATTGTTATATAAATCCCGATCTCAGAAACAAGTATTCTTAAACGAAATAGGCTTTGTATATTGACACCCTTACACTATCATGCGTTAAAATGGCCCTGTTTTAACCTAAACTTCATTTGCGCATTGCATTGCTTGTTACTCTGCTGGCATGCATAAGTAAATGATATACAAGAACTAAGCATTATATTCCGTGTATAGGAATTTTGGCGCAGAAAACTTGCAAGAAAATAGTCCTGAG
This sequence comes from Pachydiplax longipennis, assembly GCA_036926295.1. Classification (NCBI taxonomy): domain Eukaryota; kingdom Metazoa; phylum Arthropoda; class Insecta; order Odonata; family Libellulidae; genus Pachydiplax; species Pachydiplax longipennis. Next base: position 34,061,878 of record JAVFKF010000004.1, on the reverse strand, counting down.
GAAATACATGCATTATCTTAATGAGATAATAGTCGTCTGATTAAAAGAGTGACGTATTTTATGAAATTTCTAATATGTCCCTCCGGACAAAAATCTTGGACAGCCTGGTGTAAGTTTGACAAGATAAGGTGTACGCCTAGGGGATTTCCAAAGGAAAAAAGGATGGATGGAAAATGGATGTAGCTGTACACGATACCGCTCAGTTAGGCGAACCTCTCGCTCTTGCCTAAAAGTCTACCAGAACTTAATGTTCCAGCATGATGGTTCAATCGGTTACATCAGCGATTCGGTAAGTGGTTTGAGTCCCGGTCTTTATAGATTTTTCATGTACGTTTTCTGTTCATGTATTCGTCTAAAGAATGGATGCGTCGGAGGACAATTAAGCTGAGTTAATAGAATAAAGCAAGAAAATGCTGAAGATCAAAGGAAAAGAACGGATTTTAACTGAAGAATTAAAAAAACATCAGGAGAAATGGGTAGCTAAGGTATTGAGGTGGGAGTTAATAAATAAAGTACTTTAAGGAGGAATCCAAGGATGATGATAGAGAGGATGACATACACAAAAGTTGTTGAACGGTGTTTAGGACGGGATTTGATATCAAGAAGTACAGAGGAGGGTAATAGCTTAGGAATTTCATGGCACATGAACCTCTCAAGAAATTGAAGACTAGTTTATGCATTCATGAAGCAAGTTTAAGTTTGATATTCTTATCGCATATTATGATAAGACAAATTGCTTTCAGCTGCAAACCGGCTAAGACGTGAACACATATAATTGTTTCTCTCACTATTGTTAAGTTTAAATTATTCATCATATAATACACAGTAGAGTGCTACGACCAACGGACTTTGGAAGCACTTTCCGTCCTAACTCTTTAATTAGGTTCCATTAAGCAGTATGGTATTTTCTACCTGCGAGAGAAGTTTTCAAGCGGATTTGCGAATAATTTACGGCGTATAAGTCGGATGCTGTACTCTAAATACATTTTACTACTCGTTCATGATGATGATCATGGTATTATATTATAAAAGTATATCTGTGTGAGCGGATTCGGGATGTTATGTGGGGACTTGCTGGGACTGTATAGAGATTTATTTCGATGGCAGTGTGATTAAATTTTAAAGGTGATTAGCGGGATCTTGCTGGCTAATGTAAATAATCCCTTCACCATCTGACATTCGGTCCACTTGAGAAATAATCTTATAAATATACGCGGAGAATTTCTGCCCAAACATAATTTGAGAAGACGATAGTTTTTAATTTATGTATCAACAATTTTTTTCGCCAAAAATTAAAAAATATGAACATTTTTATGAATTTTAATGTTATAATTCTAAATTTCAAGTGTTACCTAAATATATTTTGTATTAAAATTTTATTGGAAATTTATTCAGTACTCAACAAAGCCCCAAAAATGTTATGTTATAATTACATCAATATGAAATATATTATTTTTAGGGACTGATAATCCACTTATTCATATAGGGTAATCAGGTGTAAAGTAATAAATATGCTTTATTAAATAAGTCAAATTATTTTCCGTCCCTTTGAACCGGGAAGTTCACTAGTTTGTATAAATAATATTGTGGATATGTTTAAATAATTTATCGACGAAACGATATGGTATGATGAGTGCAATGTTAATATGAAAAATTAGATAACCTGAACACGTTGGAAAATATATATAAATTGTAAATTATGTCAGCGAAGAAATTTCGGTTTCCATGGTTTTAGCAATGAAATTGTTCGCAATTGGAGATTTTAATAAATTTTTACACATGAATAAAGAAATCGTGGATATATATTATTACTTTAGAGTTTTCGGATAGAAAGCAATCATCGAAGTGAAGTGCTATTATCACTATCGAATTTTTATGTATGTTACCAGTCTCTTTTTCATAGGAAGAGTCTGTGCTTTTGCAAAATAGAAAACTATGGAACAGGAGTGAGCTTTGCATGCATTATTACGATACTTATACAAAGTAGTTTGAAGATAAACCTCATAAACTATCACCAAAAGAAATAGCAATTTTTAAACCCTCCATCATGCACTCATGTAGCCATCTAAACTTCATTCATCTCTCTCGCAAGTACTGAATATATGTTCTTACTGCATAGTAATGTATTTATATGGAAATTCATGGACGCTATATGAGGTAATAAAAACACCGTGATTTTTTGTAACAGATAAATGCGATTTTTTATCATAAAGCAACTGATAAAATTTTATTGTTACAGAAATCTAACGGAAGCGATATATATGCGCTACTGTTCTCCGTCGGAGCGGCATTAGATTTGCGTACCGTGTAGGCTGACATAATTAAAAATGGACATCAATCGGAAACGTACAAATTAGCAATCAGAGAACCTGCATGGTTGAATCGAAATGTCATCACAACCGTAACCCTTTCCCTTTCCAAACTGTCCTCCTCATTTAACTTTAGATTGGGCTTTTAATGCTGTAATCAAGGCGCGGTGTTTTATTTCCAATTTGAAGCCAATTTTTACCTCATCTCGTTTTTGAAATTAGAAACGCACCGCGGGTTAAGAAGTTTCGAAACTTCGACGGGTTCCTTTGATCTCTATTTTCATATAATGACCCTCTTTTGGCGTTATTCGGAGATTCTTCCTAAAATAGCCTCATCACCTAAGGAGCATTAAGATTTCATATAATGGAATGAGAGGATAATTTCGGTGAGATTTACCGACGAGATTCTTCAAAACCGATTCCATACTCGAATGATCTACCATCGGTTTCCCGAAAACAGACATGATCCAACATTTCACCGAATTCTCACCTAATCCTACCTTTCACCGACATCTCTTTTAGCTAACAGTTCCCTTTATTCCGTCATATAAATTTAAAATGTTGGAAATTTCAGAAACCAAGCTTAATGCCGTGCATCATGAGGTGGCTGTATAGATAATACCTACTTCACCTAGATGAGACAGATGACATTCTCTTCTGTGGGTAGCGCTGAGAATCAACGCATAGTTTCCCTAGTTCCAAAATTAATGTTGCAAAAGACTTTCGTACCGATGGAAGCATGGTGAAAGGACTATGTGAAAGTTCCACAGAAGAATATTTTAACGGCGATACCGGTTTCAAATAAGCTTGTTCATAATCAGGCTAAAATAAAAACACAAAACCCCTTATAATTTGTGCATTTACCTCACCTTTAAAACATGCCAACACTTAGCCTGATGACTTTTATGTTTGAAATCGGTCGCAATTTAAATATTTTGCTGTGAAAATTTTGCATAGTAATTTCGCCATGCTTCCTAGAGCGGAGGTCCACCAATTTAAGACAATTGAATTTTTCATACTATATGCAGTGGGAGAGGAGAGTATGGATAGTTCATATGATTTATAATGTGTTTCCGATGATTTCCACTAACGTTTTTACATCTGAGAGCCTATTTACTAATCTTATTCATTGATCCAATCATTCAAACATGATTTCTTCCTAAGAGATGTTCAAATATATTTCCAAAATATATACAGAAACCATACTATTTACCGAAGCAATGAATATTCTTGTTTTTAAACCATGTACTATAATATAAGACTATATAGTTCATATCGACAGTCTTAGTGATCCAAAAACATAAATATAAACTATGAAGCGATAAATCCGAACACTTTTCGACGGAATCGGCATAAAAAGTTATTTTCAATTACTCATAAGCAACTGTTACCAAAATGCCTCTGAAATTTATATTTAGAAACATTACGTTATAATAACAACATAATATCAATCTAAAATTAACTAGATATAAGTTAACTGCAGTTTTAATAATTAACATTCGGAGATAAATCATAAACCGCTCGAAAATATACATATGGAAGATGAGTGGGTGGTCAGACGAGGTCGTCCAAATGGGGTGTCGTTCGAACGAGATGATCCCATTTCGTACGTACCTAATGTACTTTTAACGCATCTCAGCCTAACATACGCCCAAATTTAGATACGGTTGCCACCTATTCTCTCGTGAATTGGTATTCGCAATACTATCCTAGAATGAGACAGCGCGATGGTCCCATTCGGAAAGGCACATCCTGCTCTGCTTCTGTTTATAGGTTTTCCAACGGCTAATTAGAATGCTCAACAGTCCTAACGCTCACAACTCCCAGAAGTGTATGTACGCAAACGAGTGCACAAAAAGAGGTAAATTTTAATGAGAAAATGAACAAACTTACCATCAACAAAATCAGAATGAGCTAAATCGTTAGTGCGAGTGAAGCGTCATGGGCTATAATTTCTCTTTCTTTTTAAAATTTGGTATTATGCATATTTTCATTTACTTTTCCCTATAGTGTCAACTTTAAGATACATAGATACGTCAGTTAACAAAGATTATTCTTTCCGGGCTTTCAATTGTTAACCGAAAAGCGACTTTCAAGTGTGAACAACGAAAAATGAAGAAATTATTTTTCTTGTAGGTGAGAAAGACTTGCATCTGATATGTTCAGGTCATTTTTACTCTAGCCGCATGCGTGAATTTGTCGTCTATTTACTAAAATATTCGTTACTGGTAAGCATATACTTTTGGAAAACGAAACACGTAAGTTCGACGAATAATTCGCTTCCAGGATTACTCTTAATCCGAAGAATTACTGCGTTTGAAACATTTTTACCTGAGCTAAAACGCGCTTAAAATATGAGAAAAACGAGAGATTTATTTTTTATTCACATTATACTTTTCTCTCACCTCTCTATCCTCTTACATTTTAGGGTTTAAATCTTTGCGCTTAGTTGGTGCTATCAGCAGGCTCCCACTGTTTTCACAACCTCTTTCTAGCCGTATTTTTCCGCGGTGGGATTGTTTTCTTAGCCCTGCGCCCTCGGAGGATTTTTAATCCCGCATCTCCAGTCTACGTTATTTTCTTTGCATGAATTGTGATAATCAGATTTTGGCCCCTATTAAAGAAGAAGTTCAGTCTTAGCAATTTTATTAACGCAAACAAATGATATTTATATTTGAAGTGATGATACATTATAAATAATTGGGTCGGACTGTAGAGCATTATGCAGAATTTTGCAATCATATCAGATCACAAATTTCAATGGGATTTCCTTCAAAAGAATTCCATTTAGGTTTGAGCTAAAATTGACGTCAACGTTACAATTTAAGTGTGCATTTCAAACGCACACAATGAGAATAACTGTTTACTCTCAAGCAACTAATTATTTATTTAGCCATTTAAGTTTCCTTTAAGTAGTTGAAATTACCCGGAGAAAAGCGCTGCTGGGGAAAACTTTTAGGCATTGTTTCGTTAGCGCCTCAGGTTAATTTTTAATACTCGAAAATGCTTCTAAGACTACAAGTCGGGTATATTTTCAAACTGCTGCTTTTGCGACTATTTCCTCCATTACGTTTATATGAAAGTCGAGTTCAAAGGGAATTAGTTCATAAGGTTTACGATTTTCAAAATATTTCAAACTATTTTGTTAATGCTTTTGCGATTTCCATCCAAAACTATGTACGACGATAAGATTAAAATTATTCATGCTACTTACTCTCATTCTGCTCATGGACCAAATCGTCCGGCCAACATTTTAAATTTGATTTCGCGAAATAGAAACGGCTGAAAAAAATCGACTTCAGTCTTCGACATACTATTTATACTAAGGTTCAACCCGAGGCGTCTCAGAGTCATCCGCAGAGGTTCCTTAGGGAAAAATTGACCTGTTTTGGAATTTTTGAGCTCGAACACATTATATGCTAGCACCTTCTCAGATTTTCCTGGACTTTTTACCATTGGAACTATGATTATCTCAAACCATATATATCAGGAATATCATTTAGTCTAAATATTCACATAGTTTTAGACAGACGTAACCGTAGACTCTGTTTGGTTTTAGATAGTCATGAGATGTATGTGAATAACTTAGAAATTAGTTTGATCTCCTCTGTCACCGAGCTATTTATGATAGAATTCTCATAAAAGGCGTTGGCGCCAACCAACAGTGGCGTCGTTGAGGCAAAAAACGATAAACAAAAGATTCCCGACCAAAAAAACCACCGTCAGGTTTAAATAGGCATTAAAGCAACGAGCAGATGAGGACGTAAATAAATAAAAAAAATCACACAACAAAAGTGGTGATTTTCTCTCTTTCTCTCTCTCTTTGAAAGAACGTGGCTGGTTCTTAAGACCCCGATTCAGAAAAAAGAGCCAAATCAAGGGCATAAGGCACCTAGGAGAGTTAAAACGGTTTTATACTCAAACGGTATGCGGGATAAAATACCCTTGGGTAAGGGAGTCTTTGAACTGCTGCCAAATCAAGACATCTCCTACGCCGTAATTAAGGTTGGCCCGAGTATTTACCTTTGTTTTGGAAGGAAAAGGGAGGTCAGGAGTCTGCCTAGCTTTTATTTCCGGCCTCATTTTTACTTTTTCTCCGCTTCTTTTCCTCCCGCCTCTCTCTCTCTCTCCTAAACAAAAGAGGGAAAATACAAAGAACCCAACCTTATTTACGATGCGCAAGGAAAGAAGGAGATCTTTACCGAAAAACGGATGTGGCCTGATGTGTTTTGAAAATAAGCGTTTCGAAAGACGTACGTAAGGGAAGTAGGGAACCATATTTATTCGGGGCATGGTTTAGACATCCGAGTTGGCTTTTTTTCCGTAAGGGAAACCCCGCCCCCTTCCATAAACATGCAATTTGAATATATAGGGAGGAGATGGCCTCTGGTTGGAAATCGGAGGAATAACAAAGGCCTGTCGAAAATGTCGTGGATGGAGGAGGCCATCAGTGAGGATTCCGGAATGGGAAATGTGAGGAATATTAGTTTCAGAGAAAGGATATGCCGAAAAACCTCATTTCTTAAAAAAGTATAAAATATATCCTGCTCAAACAGATGTAAAACTTGGGGGAAAGAGGCAGGAGAAATCAAATTTTCGTTAGGAAACTAAAAATGAATTGAATCCTGTCGATTCATTTGCGACGTGGACTTCAAAATCTTGCACAACTTCCATCAAATTGAGCTGCGCCATGGAAAATCTCAGGAACGTAACAAACGTCCTTAAATTATAATTCACACTCAATATATGTGATTCACATCTGAGAAAAATGTGATAAAATAACAAGGAAGGACGTGAAACTAGTTGGAAATCTTAGTACAGAAAAACTACGAATACGTTTGAAAGGAAAGTTCTCATTTCAGTACCAACGGATGGTACTTTATATTTATAGGTTAAAAAAGACTATGTATTTCTAAAACAGAATTTAGATTTGAACGGACAGATATTGAGTCTTGCGAAAGGGGAGATGGTACTTGCCAATGGTGGGCAATCGGAATCAGGGTAGTTATCGGGAAATACTTAATACTCTGGTTTTAATTCAAGCTCCTCGTCAGATCCTAGGCTATCACTACAGTTTCATCAAGAGAAGAGGGCGACCACCCCCTTCGTCTTTCCCCGGATACAGAAAATAATTCGCATATTGAGATTTTTCTGAGCGATAATTTTTCATAAATACTACAATGTTATTAAAATGACGAGCAAAAAGGAACGTTCAAACATAATTTATAATCTTCTTACTATATTATGAGTTATAACCACTTTCATTCCTTCCTATGCAATATTTTAGGGCTTTTATATTAAAATAGTGAAATATAAACCATGAGATAATTAATACAAAGATACTGATGTACAGCAAATGTTGCATTACGTATTTCCTTAATAACCATTATTCGATTTTAAGCTACAGAATGAATTGATCGTCACCTGACTACGTTATAAATACTACAATCTACAAAGAAAACCAATCACTAAATAAAACAATATGAAAGGCAGCAGGGACAATACGAAGAAAATTTTCAGAGTTAAAATATATACTATGGGAGACAAAAATTAAACTTTGGAAATTTCGTAAATCAATATGTTAGAACATGAAGTTTTGAGTATAACAAATGAAATGAAATAGTACCTCATTCCAAGAATTTATTCACTCTAAGACGGCTTTATCTCTGAGAAGGACGAATTTCATTATCTCTATCCCAACTATTTATTAAATAAATCGTTCTGATATCTCTCGAGTGGAAACTAAAAACAGAATTCCTAGAATGCGATGCTAAGAAAAAGAAACATGGGACCTACTTGAGGCTTTTACTATAATACAAGATATCTAATAAAAAAAGACCTTCAGGAGATCTTTCATTACAGCAAAATTTTCAAATATTTTCAAGATATAGTATGAATATTATTACTTTTCGTTCTTTATGTGTTATAAAAACTATTCCTAGGTTACATCTCTTTATGTCATGTTTACCTCAAGATAATTTTAAATATGAGCAATAATAAACAGTGATACAGAAATCTTCAATATTTCATTCTCTTTATTAAGACGATTCAAAAAGGATCTCACGAATCGTAATTCTGAATAATTTTCTAAGAAGAACGAAAATCTATACGCACTAGCCTAGCTTGATTAAATTGCTATATCTTTCCTGTTGTAGTTTCACAAAAAATCTGAATGCTAATTATTTTATACTAAAACAAGCAAATAATATCTAGTGCAATCCATTTCCTATGCTATATAGAATTATTTCTTGATTTTCTGTTAGTATTGCTACGAGTTCTCTTTATACAAAAATGATAACTCGATTTAATAATGCATTTCAATCGTATTCGCTCAAGAATTGCAAAATAAATAAGGCTGTGAGTATGACTACAGAATTTTAATCATTCAATAAATTCATACACGGGAAAACGGAAGCTCAACCTTAAACTCAAATAATACCGAAATTTTATATCCTTTGCGTAGTGAAAAGTACAACTAAATAATATTTTTCAACAGTAGAATTCAGCAAATAAACAAAATATTCCAGTTATTAAAGGTTATTAATTCGTACTGTATTGAACTTTAACAATGTCGACCATTTTCATGATAAAGTCACTGGTATATGAAATTTCTTATGTCGAGACATACGACACGTCTGCTGAGAGACTATATATAGCAGAAAGTTGAATGAACTCGGGTGTTCTTATCCTACAATCATTCCGCTTAACGTAACTTGAAACTCTTTCGATACATTGGTTACCCAAGAACAACTTAATTAATTTTGTTAGTAATTTAACATCATCTTCGGGGATCTCCAAACCCAGGACCACGAAGTAATTGGATTTTTCGCGCAGATATCCTGCAGACTTTGACCCCCACAATCTCCATCCGATTATCATCCCGGACCTTCTATACTCTAATATTGTTAGTTTTTTCAAGAACGATATCCTTTAGAATCCTCTCTCCACGATTTTTTACATGATCCGACGGAAAATAAAACATTCAACTTCTTTACATCCGTCCCCATAAGTAAACTACATCTATATCTATAAGAATCTACTTATATCTTATTTTCCCTTCAATAAGTTAGGGAATGGAGTTGGGTGATCTGGATCCCTTCCATCCACGTTATCGCTCAAATAAAATCGCAAAAAACAAAAGAAAAACACCGAATGAGCCGGCCACAAATTGGACAGGATTGATACCGCGGATGGATATCCGAGAGCGCGTATGCCATCCGCGCATCGTCATTTCCAGGGATATTGAAAATGTAACCGGATCCCCTCCGTAATTTTCTACAGGGGACTTAGTCTCGATTTACGGGGGTTTTAACTCCCATCACCACCGGGCCTCTCGTAAACAGGAAGATGGGGAGGAGAGGCAGGTGTGCTCTCCTCCGTTCCTTTAGGGAAGCCAACTCTATTAAAGCGAAAAAAAACGAGTCCGCCGGGATGAAACGCGACCTCTCGGACGGGGTCATCGCGGAAAAAAAACCAGCAATAAAAGGATTAAGGAGGACTCTGATTAAAATTAAAAAGAAGAAGAGGATAATAGGAAGAAGGAGAGGAGTTGTCCGACAGCGCACGGAATGAAAAAAATAAAACGCTCCACTCGGCCAGCTCCTATCCTCCGGTCCTCTTTTTATTCTATAACGTTTCACTCACTGATACGAGACAGCTTGAAGGCATCCGCCGTGTTGATGACGTCGACGTAAGCCTGGAGCTCGAATCTCCTCCCGGAGGCGTTCTGGTTGTGAGCCTGCACGGCAAAAGCAAAGGCGTTCTTCACTTCATCCTTCCCTTGCTCGAAGATGGCTCCTGCGGAAGAGAAAGGAATGCATTAAGGGAGGTGAAGAGGTCCCTTGTATGGGGCGTCAGCCTCGATTTGAGCCCGGGAAGGGATGAAATTTGACGGAAGGGCGTGAGGAGTTATGACAGTGGCCGTCCCACAGGTACGCTAACCGTGCGGGAAACTCTGATTGCCAATCTCGTTTGCGACGGCAATTTTCCGCTAAACGCCGACTTGGGCGGAAGTTTTGTCGCGGCTCCTAATTAACCGGTTTAATTCGGGGGACGCGTTCCGGAGTTTCGGGAGGCGTGGAGAGGTACGTGGGTCGAGTCGACCTTCGCCAACTCTTTCCACGCGAACCGCTTGTTTCCCGCCGCGTCAATTGAGAGCCTCGTCATTTTGTCTCCGAGAACGGCCTGGCGTTGAAGTGTGTTTACTCTCTTCGCGTAAGTGAGAGAGTGTTGCTTTCGAGCGCAGAACTGAGTTCAGGTTTCAAAGGAGGCGGACGGAATTTTCCGGAACGAGTGAGGAGGCTATTTATGGAATGCATTCACGGCTTACAAAATTATCAAAGCGAAATCCTATTTTCTTTGTTTCTCTCCGAATTCAGTGCGCTGCGACCTCCGTGAAGCGGAAGATTGCGATTTTGGTCGAGTGCCGTTAAGTCGCTAAAGCGGTTTATTAAAGGCTTGATATGGCTTCAGCAAGTATGCATAAGGAAGTAAATTCAAAGTAATTAATACCGAAAAAAGATAGTCAGGATTTTTTCTTTCATTCGTCGCTTATTCCAGAAATTATACTTAGACATAAAAATAAATGCTGTGTCATGCCAATTAAAGTCAGAGACGAGATATTTCAAGATGACCTTTTATCCAAAAATATTAATACGAATTTAGTTGAAGAAGTTCAGTATTAAGTGTCCTCTAAAGCAACTTTTTTCAAAGTTACACATTAATATTCAATTTCTGTATTTATCAGCGTTTTTTACTTATTAATGTGCATTTATATTGTTTTTCTGACGTAAAGCATATTTCCTACCATGATGTTTCCTTATCTGTTAATTATTCCTTCTTTTATATAAATACATCTATTTGTTTCATCTGCGCCTAGTGCATTTGTATTACGAGGGTGGTCTGAAAAGTTTCCGACCCCAAATTTTTCAGAAATCTTCAGAAAATTTTCAGGAAACATGTCGAGAAATGGCGAAATGTCGGAAACTTTTCAGACCACCCATGCATATTTTTTACTTTCAAATGTCTTAACATTCCTTTTCCTTTGAATTTAGTTAACTATCCGTAGGTTTTGCAGGTTTTTCACACCTCCCTCCTTTCGGTTTTTTCTTGGTTTTACTGAGGTTAACTTATTCGTTAAAAGAGAGAAAAAACGTTTTAAAACCACCAAGCAGATTTCTATTGTGTACTTTTTACATTTTATCTCTTTCATATGAGTTAAATTACATACAAGGAAGGGCTAAGTGTAAGGAGAGACTCATTTGTTTCAATTTCCCCCCTCAATTCGTTTATTATTATTATTATTAATCGTTAGATAAATGAGCACCTTTATAATCACTTTGGTGTACCGTTAGAGAAGAATCTGAGGTGGTTGCCCCCTCATCTCACTCATTAACACGACCCTGTCTGTGTCTTTTTTCTAGAAACCATTTAAATATATGTGTATATATAATAATAGTTGAGCCTTGTGTTAGGAATAACGACATTACAGTTCATAAAAGATTAATTAAATTATAAAGCAAAAAAATTATGCTGTCCTTACAATAGCAGTTTGGAATAAGCATAAATTGCATATTAATCAGTAAAGTGTTCCACATATCATTGCGCAGTTTTACATATTAATCAATAAAGTGCATGAATACACTCAGAATGTGGTGAAAATAAATAATTCTGCATTCCTATCCGTTTCGTTTTTAAAGACAATGGAACCCAAATGGAACTCATTCATCTAATGGGATAATTTACGATCTGCTGTCTTCGCAGTAATGGGAAATGGGAAATTACTTAGTTTCCTTATAGAAAAATGGGACCACTTAAATATATTTTCCGTCTCCTACACCATTAATGGAAGTTTATTATTAATAATGCAACTTTGTTTTTTACGGCTTATTTCTGTATGGGTTATTTTATAATCTCACTTTACTGTTTTTGGAGCTATGATGGAAGTGAAACGTGAGTAACGAAGTAACGTTTCCATAACGTAATAAGCGTTAGAATCTTATAGAATGATTTTAATATTATATTTTAATATATATTTTGTATTTAAATATCAAAAGTCAATTTCATCCAAACATATATTTTTAAGTTTCAACTGAGCAGATCTTTTTTCTTTCTAGTACATTTGAAGAAACAAATGAGTTACTCCAATTTTTTTAAAGATTTTTTTCCATGGACAAGGAATATTTAACAACGCTTTCGTTTTTTTCTAATGTTTTAACACATTCAGATCTTTCTTATAGTCATTTATCTTCGAGAATGCTATGGAAAAACATATTTTTACAAGACCACATTTGGGAAATAGGAATAATTGGTTGCCATTTGAAACCATATACTACGTAAGATAATTTAATTGGTGATATAAATTTGGAGAATTTTATAGTTTGATTGTATATAACTATACATTATTGGATATAGAAGAGATGTAAAAGCATCTTATTTACTGAGTTTGCTGCTTATTATCTCCGAAAAATTTGTCTCGTCTTCATTACTAAATAATTTCTAAGAAATTAGAGTTCCAATATTGATGTACATTTAAATATTTTCTACTAGATTAACTTAATTGTGTTTTTCATTTCCATTTTATAGTAAATTCTAAGACAATTATTACAAGATTAGTATAAGGACCATCATGTGATTCTTGATCATATATATTTTATATAAAATCTCCTCTCTTTCTATTATGTTAAAAATATATAGCAGTAATTAAGCCCAGAATATGTAAAATGCTGCATTTATACGCTACTGTGTATTCGATCCGATGACATGACAGATAAGACTTACGGATACGTCTCAAAAAGGAAATGAAAACGGGATGAATCCCAGCCAAGACGCTGCAGCTCCTCGAGAAAGATGAAGCGAGATGATGGAGCGCATATTGAGTACTGATGAAGAAAGAAAACACGATCGATAATCCGTATGAATGGCTGCCAGAAGCGGTGTAAGGTTCACCCATTGCTCCCTTTGCATTGTTAATGAGGAAATTTCTGCAGGTTTAAAGTTGCGCGAAAACATCAAAAGTTTTCTCACGGAACGTAAATGATAACCTTTTCCCCCTCCTCATACCTCTCGCCCAAGTTTTAATGCGTACCGTAAGGACGTGTTAAGGGAAATACAGTTCTCAATCGATCAATGTCACCGGCAAGGGAAACTCGGAGCCCCTGAGCAGTTTACCTCACGCTCTATCTGCATGCAAGGCGGGTTATATAAGATTCAGGATAGAAAGTGAAATTGAGAAAGGGGAAACCGAAAGGAGGTGTTTTTAGGAAGTTAATGGAATTTGTTATTTATTTTCGCTCGCGATCTTCCCTCCATCTCTTTTTATCTACATATTTGATATGTAGTCTATTTGCTTTTCTCTCCCATGGCAAGGAATGTATGAGAATGCTTAAGCGCGCCTTACTTCGTGAGGGTGGTGCGGATGGCTTTATAATCTTTGTAGACGCACTTTGAAAGCAGTTCGTGCGTTTTAAGGTGGCTTTCTATCCAAGAATTCAGGTTAACGCTTCGTTGCAGATGTAAATTCTCAGAAACTAGGCATATGTTACATGCCGTAGTTTCTCTATCTGTAGCAATTAGGAAAACTTGCTAAATTCTAGGCAGGTTATTGCAGATTAATTTGGTTAGCTGTATCGTCAGTGGCAGTGAAATTTTGAGTGAATGAGAAGAGAAATAAATTTTTAAATTCCATTGCATTTAGTAGAGAATCAACAAAGATCAATGCTATTACTTTGGATACAGGTATCATCTTCAGGAATTCATCCAAAAGAGTCGTGTGAGCAGGCTTTTGTCAGTTAGTTAAAGTGATTAAAGAGTTACCAAGATTGGCTCTTAAATTACACTGTATCGTTCTCTACGTTAATCAAGTAAAAGATAAATAAATTGATATTTCCTGTTTTGACTTTGTCAGTCAAGCTACGAAGCTTTCCAATCGTTTCACGAATTCGGCACATTCTCATTTTCCGAAATTCCATGTTCATCCATGTATCTATAATGCCATTTGATATTTGTAGGCTAAAAGAGTGTCAATATAAAAATTTTAGCTTCCAACATCAAAAGCATAGTTTTGATTGAATCTTTGGTTATTCAAATCTCTAAAATACAAAGCATTTTCTTAGGTTTAATATTTGAGGTAGCTCTAGCTTATAGACGTATTCTTTCTTTCAGTGATCCTCAAAAAATGTCGTTTCTCTACGTATTACGATATCATGACCTTTTCCGGACAATGAGCTTAGCTTAAGAGATTGCAAGGTGATTTATAACCTTAAAAGAGCAGAGTAATACTAGCGTGACGTCCCGCTGCAAATATTATTGGAGCATCCTTCCTTCGCTTAGCTAGATGAAGAGCTAAAATGAAGAAAATCGCTTCAGTGTGTTCTACCTCTAATTTGCAACGCACCACGTAAACTGCACGATATTATGTTTCAGCTGAGAAATCAAATTTGTACCTGTTCGACGAAGAGCAAACTGAAGCCTATCGGGAATAGCTGACTCGATTCAATTATGCAACGCCTCCGTAAATACGGCATGTATTTGGATGGATACCAGTGGGTCAAGGAAGCACTATGTGAAATAAGGTGCAGCCTGAAAGCTAGAACATATGGCGTCCCTAAACCCGATATAATCGAATAATGAAATATAGTTTCGATTCCCATTATGGATACCATTCCGTAATATCCTTTCTCAAAAGAAGTCCTAAATTCGAGCATAGCTTCCCAAGCAATTCGTTTCCAAGATTAATCATTTTTGCTCCACTTTCCCGATACGTCACTCGACCATTTGTTTATGCAATAGTCACCAAATATCAAAAATGAAATGTTCTGAAATTAACTTTTTCTCAAAAACGCGTCCATTTGGTTCTCCGATCTTCACTAATTCCATCGTATCCGTGTGTGCAGTATAATAACAAGGAATTATCTCGTTTACGAATCCGTACAGAATAAACTGTACAAAAACTTTTCCTCGGGAACAAAAATTGATTTACAATAACATAGCGCGTACTCCACGAGGCTATTGGAATGGAAATAGCAATTTCGCTTCCTATGAACAAGTTTAGCGTAAACACTCCGGACTCAAAAAACCTAGAATTTTCGAAAACTGCAGTGTATGAATGACATCCAATTTAGGAAAAACGTCCGTGTATTTCCGTTTCGTTTTGTCAATTTACGGGATTTTCGGGTGACACTGAAGAGATTAAAGGGAAAATAAGGATGACTCTCGTAAGTCAAAGGCTTGAATTTTGGTACACATGTTAAGGTACTTTAATCCGTGAGCTTGCGAAGGGAAGACGTTTTCGTGTTTATTTTTAAGGGCACGAAAAACTTGCGCCTAGATTAGTGTTGGGATTACTCTAGGCGACAAAAATGCGAGCTTTAGAGGAGCTGAAGAGGAAAATTTGGTCGTTCCACTCGGAAAACATCTTTGGGCGAGACAAACGCCGCGTACGTTTTAAAATACTCTATTTACGATATGCGAGAAAAGAACAAAATATAATTAATCTCGATGAGCGCTATGAAAATTCTATTCAGAATAAACATGGCTCAGGTGCTCACGGATTATGAGTATTCACGAAACCTTTCATATATCAACGCTCTTTTTCTATACTAATATTTATAAAATATTTAATTAACAACTCTCAGAATTAATGAAACATATGAAGCCAAAAATTAAATATTATCGTGAATATTAATCATTTAAATTTTTGAATCTTTAACGAATATGTTTATTTTGCTATCTGACGAAAAATCGTTAACGTAAATTATCATGACTTTTCCCATTTTAATAAGCGTTCAGCGGTACGAACTGTGAGGAGTCGAATTTGAACTTTGCTATTTGCGGATTGATAACAAACATATGCAGCCTCGATTCGAAGCGCACCTTTTAATTAAAATTTCAATTAAGAATTTCTTTAGAATGGATCTTAATTTTGGATCGTATTTGTCAAAATGAAGAGAGAGAAAATATTTAACAGTTTACGAGGAGTACTCGACGAAATTAAACAGGTTAGCATTGCATTTTTAGCCTATTTGGTTTTTTCAGATTCCATGCATGTTTACAAAGTTTCTCTTAATTAAACATTGTACGTTTTGAAACATGCACGCCATCATAATCCCTTATTTACATCGAAATAAAATAGCGAGATTGCAGCTAAAAACAGAAGCCTGAAACTAGTAAAGGATCGACGACGACTTCAAATGAAATTGATGTACAACACTCCTAAACATGAATTGTGGATTGAATGTTAGGGATGTCATGTAAATTTATATTAGCTCAAAGCTTAAATTATACAAACGTAACCTAAATATGGTACGAGAGCTCCAAAAACTAGTGCGACATAAACTAGAATCTCAATTTACAGTTCGGGGATAACGTTGTACGTGAGCTTTATTTAATTTCGTAACGTTCCACGTTTGATACATTTACTGATGATACTATACGAGTCAATTTACTAATTTGGTCGCAAATCATAATTCGTGCACTGTTAGTCAATTAGCGAAAATCAACTGGACCAAACAATCCAATTCTTTGATTCCTATTTGAAAGGATAAAAGCAACGGAGGAATGACAGTGGAGAGACATCATTTATTTCTTTTACCCACATCTTAGAAAGAGCAGTTCATCCTGATTTTAGTTTGCATTAAAACTTTTCCACTCCGGACTTTCTAGCTACACTAATAGCATTGGGGTCCGAGCCTCCACAGAATTATGGGAAACTTTTAGCTGGAGTTTTTTTAATCATGCTTGATGGCGTGAAAAAATTATGTGGCGAGGAGGAAATTCTCCGCAATTTTTAAAAAAGAATCTGAAAAATTCATGTCAGAGGAAATTTTAGCCTTTTGTCCCGCTTTCTAAATATGTAGAACTATACTACTCTAACCTCTGCATCTCCACTTAAGCTACGTGTTAAAAGGCAACGTTTCTCGAGATGGAAGTTGTATGAACTGAAGTTAACGAGAATCGACCATTTTGTGAAATGGTCTCACTTTTATCTCAAGATTACTAATAAAATATTTATTTGCAAAGAATTTTAATTTTAGTATTACTCCTGGCACTTCGAAAGTACACTTCAGAGAGCTTTGATCAGGGTCCGCCATTCGCACTTCAATAAAAGTTTCCACTCATGCCTATTAGAACCGAAAAAGTAAAAGTTGAAATAAAAATCGTTTTATTGGTAAACTTCAAAAAACTCGCTTCTAAAATAAATTACGATTTAAACCAATTTTCGGTTACTTTGACACTCTTCGTGTCATAAAAAAGATAGCTTGTAGTAAAATTCAGTAGATTCAGTCGATTTTTGATAAATTTCTTTCGATATTTAAGTTCTGTTTACAAATTTATATGTTCGAGTATATATTTATATTTTACCGATTCTTAAACATCAAGAATGTCTAAATGGATGCTATTTGATGTATTTAATGAACAAAGGCTGACAAAGAAACTCTCATCATGAGAACTCGTTAAAGCAACATATCTCAAAAAATTAATTTTTAACAATTGTAATAATTAATGTAATACTAATTTGTCATCATTTTCCGATTACTGTTATCTTCGCAATTGAAATAGACTAGGATTCGTCGCGAAAAACTTTACCTCACTCCTTTCACACTAAGTTAAAGTCTACCTTCGATGAAAAGAAAAAATCCAACGTTAACCAATTTTGTTTGTGGTTGATTCTAATGAAAATAAGTTGTCTGTTGGAAATCGAACGACAATCGTTCAAATTTTATTGACTAACAACTTTTATGAATATCTCATTCATCCGTATTAGTCACACTTTTCAACTTCATCTAGTTAATTTACATTACATTTTATCTATTAGCTTCTTGTTAAACAAATATAAATAGCATAAACTAACAGTTGTAGAAGACGTTAATCGCTTAGCACTTTTATCGCGTGGGACAGAGATTTTGGATAGCTTCTGTGGTATTATCCATTAATGGTTAATGATCATGTTTCTGAAATTCAAAAATGGAATGCATTTGCAAGCTCGACCCGATAAAATATATAAAAAAACTGATATAAACTGTGTTGTAAAGAACCGAAATGTGGTTGTAAAGAACCGAAATGAACTGCGGTTTCTCTTTTATTTATCCCTTCAATCAATCGTATCAGGCTCATTACGGGTTTATAATTAATTGATGTCGTTAAATTTCGAAAACAAAAACCATGGGAAAAACTCAATTAACGGCTAAATGGCAACAACATATTAACATTGAAAACTCAATCTTCTTCGCCGATCTAGATATACTAGGGTATTTATTTAAAAATTAAAGTTTTCAATAGTAGCATTGACAATTTTGGTGAAAAAAGTAGATATTTACTGTAACAGCCACTGCAAAAGTCACTAATCACGCTTTATATTTACTCTCATGGAATATAGGATAGTATTAAAATAATGGAAAGTCATCTAATTATTATATCAACCCTCATGGAGCTGTAGAATGTTGAAAATAAAACTCGTCAACGGAAACAAATCAACCCAACCTTATTTTAAGCGCTTTGAAAAATCAATCTAATCCGTGAATACGGACATGTTCATGCTGGATTTTTTTAGGTTACTTTGATTGATTTTTGCAGGACATTAACCACGGAGTGTTTCCATAGTGGGTACAACTAGTAGCAAAACCATGAGAAACGTCAAATAATATTTGACAATCATGCTAGATGCATCCTAAAAAGTACCTTAAAAAAGCCACTAAACTCAAAGAAACTATGGGTGAATTGAAATGCTTCGCTGAGAGTTTGATGGATTTCCTATTGGATTATCTTTTACGAGTATTATATAAGTTTAGATATTTTACGAATTAAACAGAATTAATTTTAACTTTTTTATCAGGTAACCTAAGATGTTTGGTTGGATGGATGGAGAACGAGGCTTAATTGAAATAGAAATAAAGTCGTTAAATGATGAAAAAAGTCGCTCGATCTATCCACAAAAATCTCTGAAATAGTCAATATGACAAGCATGACCCTGGTATCTAAACATTCACGAATCCAACAAACGTATTCTGGTTTTTGCGATAAAGACTTTAAATAAAATTTGAATTATTAAAGATCTGCGAAGTTATTTCTTTTAAATATTGCTGCTGAAACGCTCAAAACGGCATTTCCCGGGATGGGTTTTATAATTATCATCATTATGTTATCTTATATTTTTTAATTTCTTGTAATCGAACCACGTAAAAGTAGCAACCTCATATTATTCTTATTAAACACGTAATAACCCAAAGACAGTGGAGAACAATATTTTGACAAAGTGAGGCCATACATCAAACAAAGATAGGGAACTGTTATCAGAGCTGATCACTAATTCAACATTGGTGACAATATCTGGAATGCATCCGTATTGAATGTTAAGGTGCTGGTGAAATGGAAATGTCACCGTACAATACTAGTGGCCATAAACTGCCCTACAGATAAGAAAATTCGCTTACTGTCACATACAATGATTATTGATGATGAGTGCTCCACAGGCCAAAATCGTTCTATAGTAAAAATATTAAGATGGTTAAATTGCTATTTCCTTTTAAATAGGAAACTTACTAATTTTAATCGGATAAATAACGATATTAATATGGAGCCGTTCGTATCAGCGTGTGTCCATTTTTGATGCTAAGGTGAGGTTATATTGTACCCCCAGTATCAGTCAAATCAGTTGCATTGCCTGAGTTATCACAGTTGCTATGCTGTTGCTAAGTTTATCTTTATTGAGCTTGCAAAATTGTTTTTATATCTCAATTATTATAATGTTCAATACATTAAACCTTCAATTGAAGTTGGATTTCTGGTATTATTCGCCTTAAATGAAGCAGTGCCTCTTGCTTGCGTTCCCATTCGTTCGGATGACACTCAAATTCCGATCATTATCAAAAATATTCATCCAGTTTCTACTATTTTGTCAAATTGTGTGCTACTCAATATAATGTCTGGGATGTAAAGGCTTCATAATAAATCATTCAATTAATTTTATGGATTCGGTGAGTGGTTCACTCTCAAAAAGATTGAGAATCTATTTGGAACAGATCGTTACGTGTGTAATTACTTATATTATGAATTTTTAACGCGACACAATTTAAATGTAAATGTTCATTTTATCAGATTTTAAAAGATAGATTTAAAAACAACATGTTGAAATTCAATAAATCTAAAAAGTTCAGCAATAATCAACACTGAGTATTTCTTTATGTATCCGATGTCAGTAATACCGTTAAAAATACATGGAATAAATTTTTGGACACTTTTTCACAAACTTCTCAAAGAGATATAAAAATATTGAATTTGAAGATTCATTAAAGGCCCAATTATCTAAGATATTTCGATATTCTTCTATCAAAAGTATCCTTGGCTCGAATTTGGACGACTCGAAAATACCCTCATAAGAAATACACGTAAAGTCCATTTGAATCGAGCGAAGTCTTATTTTTTTTAGGACAATCAAATTAGTAATAATAGTTCTACGAAATCGAGGAGAGAATCAAAAGAAAGCACATTAAATAAAAATTCTTGTTTTGGTCGCCTAATACCGTTTTTGATTCGAAATTACAAGGACTCGGACAAAAATGCGGCAAAATTTGGGTAACTTAGCGGCTATAAAGAACACGTCCTCCTGAAGACAAGGGCGATGTTTGAACTCGATTCTCACGAAAATATATTGAAACGATATGCCCGTATGAAATGTATGGGGAAGAAGAGTCAACATTTCACAGTAAGGAAACTATTAGTAAGCTGTGGAAGTCGAAATTCAGCAAAATAGATTTACAAATATTGATATTCTATGCTTTAGATTGCTTAAAAATTTACGTTGAAAATAGAAGTTCAAATAAAAATGCTTTCATTCTGAAAATAATGGGAAATATTGCCACCATGATTTCTAAGGCAACAATAATAAATAAAATGCTATATTGTTTTACCAATCAGATAAACAAATACTATCTACTTCAATGTTTTTGCGAATGCTATATATCAACTTTACAAGCGATATAATAGTGGTAACTTTCACTAGAGATCAATTCCGATTGTCTTTCATTTACACTATAGAAAACCGCACTGTTATTGGAGAGCAATATTTTTATCGTTGATTATTCTGAAGGATCATTTGAAGAATTTAGATGTATGCCATAATAGTTGTACATTTATTATAAGTTGAATTTAGTTCCATCATTTTTGACGGGGGAATACACTAGCGGTTTGATAATGAATGTCATTTATAGTCTTGGTGGCATCTAACAAAAACAAACTGATAAATTTTTATTCGTGTAATTATTTCGATTTCATTTAAAAACACGCAATTTCTTTATTCTATATAGCGCAAAAGAGAAATGGGTGTACAAGAGAACAGTACCGATATCAAAAATATTAATTCTAGAAATGTATTGGTAAAGCCATGCTAATAGACACTGAACAAGACCACAAGTTATTTTATTTATAGGTCGGAAGGCAGCCAGATATCCTTCTATAGGCGGATGAAGAAACGATTGAACATACATTTACAAAAGAGAAACGGGAAAAATCGCTGAATTCGGGAGGGAATCGACAGATGTATTTAACAAAATGGTGAATAAATAAAAAATCCCTCTTATCCCAACCTCGGATTATGCTATACGATGACATCCATATTGATGAGACGTATTTAAAAACATCTCCTTCCCTCACGGTCACGCGAGATTTTGACAAAAACCGATTTAACTCGATTGCGCAGACTAGAAAGTGTTATCCGGAAACAAGGTCGCGCGATAGAAAAATTTGCTAAACTAACAACGGCGGGTTCGATATGCGCTCAATTTTTAATTTCATGGACGAGGAGAGTAAAAGATTAAAAAATTTCGGACCGCATCCATAAAACATGAGCATCAACCCCTCGAATGCGAAAATAACGCTTGCAATATTTACAGCTGGAGGTATTTTTTTATTTCCGAAATGAACAAATGGAAGTATTCCTCTAAAATAAACAGACGGAGGCTAAGAGGATCGCTTTCAGAGCCCCGGCGGGCAATTTTAATCAACGTGTCCATTTTTATTAGCGATTTCATCTGCGTGTGAAAGTGATGTGATAAGGGCGCTGCTCATCTTGTCATTTTTCATCGGGGCGAATTTCGGCGCTGCAACAAGCGCTCGTTTCACGCATCGGATGCAAAAAAAGAGGTTGCACAATATTTCGCCGGGAAACGTCGATTGGGGTATTGCGGATAAAATGAAAACCGGTAGGGTAGGAAACAGTTATTTTCGGCGCATTAAAAGTTTAAATGGCTGACTTAATTCAAATGCGATTACAACGGATTAAACGGGCCCCGCTCAATCTAGGGTCGGAGGTCGGAATCAGCCGGATGGATGATTTGATTTCGCTCGACAAGGAAATAAGTAGGATATTTTGGGTTCGATTTAAAATCGATGAGGAGAGATGTGGAATGGTGAAATTCGGAGAGCCTTGCGTAGGAGGGGAGATCGTCTCTCTCTGATCCGTACGCAACTCAAAAAATTGGAATGAATATTTATTAAATGCTGACCCAAACTTAATCCAATCGAGCGAATCTCTCGTTTTTTCCTTGTCATCTCAGTCCGAGTAATTGATCGCTTCAAAACCTTAAAAGATAAATCGAGCAAAATGTTTGCTGAGGTCAAAGATGCGAGATAAATATTAATCCGGAATTAGGTTTGGAGGATGCCCGTGCTTACGAACGTAATGCAAAGGCTAAAGACAGAAAGGGAGAGAGATTAACTGAACGCAAAACAAAATTGCCCAGAATTAAACGCATTTTCGTGAAGCTTTGGTAACCAAGCAAAACGACTAGAGAAAAATATATCTTGATGATATATATGATAAAAAATGATAAAAATTTAGTTAGCAACAAGAGTAAAAAGTATGCTTAGAAAGACGTTCTTAAATCCTACAAGCTATTATACTACATTATTAAGATAGTAATGAACTAAGTATTTGTGGTTTCAAGTTAGAATCTGTGTAGATGTGCTCTTTCAGTTAAAGAAGTAAAGGATTGGCAAAGTTACAGCTACATTAAAAGTAAAGAGGGCATGCATTGAAAATAGGTTTACTTGATTTAAAGGATGAGTCAGAATTTTGACGCAAAGAAACAGCAATCAACCGATCACCTCCCCTTAACCATTTTTCCTATACAAAAATGGGACTGACATAAGCTTCGTTGTATCTTAAATAGCAAGTTAGTCATCCATCTTAATACTAATAAATTATAAATGAATTAGTAAAAATTGAAACTAGGTATTTTATTTGGACATGAAATATCTTGTTAAGGCTTAATTTGCAACACATTAATCGAAAAGCTTTATATTTTATGTCCATATGATGATTGTTTTTATAGTAGCTTATTTTGTTTGTTTGCTTAAGTGCGAGGATTAACCAACATGATTTTGCATGCTCATATTATTCCTATAATTGCTGGAAAATGATCATGTGATTCTACAGAAAATTATTGACAAACTTATGGTTTGATGTGGAACGAAGTTTAAGTCAATGTATGATTTCTGGGGCAAAAGCTGTAGTTAGGAAGCACAGTAAAACTCGTCATGTATACAACGAAGTACCCTTTAAAGTGAAGTAAGTTCTCGGTCCCTTAGACTTTCCTATGGTCGTAGATGTTAATTAACCCGCACGTAAGGAGTATAGCTTATACGACATACCCGCTATAGCGAACTATTTTCTGCTTCCTTGGCCAATAATTACCTCTTTCATAACGAATTTCTCGCCACCTCCGTCATCTAACCGCTCCTTCCCGCAGCGTAAGTTGTTCTCACGCATGGCCATCACTTTAGCCTCTCTCACAGCGACTACGTGCGCCACTGCTGCAGATCGGCAAATCCTGCCCTTCAAGTGTTTGATGCAAAGTAAAACTCTTAATTGAGAATTCCTTAATGTTTCCTGATTTTTTATCAATTTTAAAGTATTATTGTGTTAATTAGATTGGAACCGACGAAAATTTTTACAAAATGCATTGAAAGTGTAATCGACCTACGCTACAAAATTACGCACTCTAAAATATGTAACTCTTCGAGCATCTCCGTTGTTCATCTAATTCACACATCAGCCAATAAAAGTCAGAGGGATCCCGGATATCCAAAGATGTGTCGCGTTTGCCTTCGGTGACTGTCTATTACTAAAAAAAAATTAGCAAGGCGCTCTTACACCTGAAGACAAATGTTTCCATCTCTTGTCCATGACGAATCCTTACTCAAGGACTAGAGCGATGTTTTATGAAAGATGTACAACACGCAATAAATTCTATTATACGTGTGTAACCAATATTAGGATGGATAAAAAGGGTTATACAGTGTGACGATGATAAATTGTTAAGGATTAAGTTTAGCGTAAATAGGAAGATTAACGACAAAAAGGCTAATATCCTACGATGTGCACGGGAAATTTGCTGTAGTAGGCATATAATGAAATCTTAATTAAAATAAAAGATCGGTCCTCTAAATTTCGTTTTCAGCATTTATATTCTTTTAATCCTATACAACGAAAAAATATTGTCCTCGGATACCCTTGCGATATCTTATTAATACCCCTACCCGACAGGGCTCTGACCTCGACTCCTTATTTCGACAGATTCAGCATCGATCAATTCCCCAAGACATCAAATTCCGTCACTTTTCACGGGAAAATCCGACGGATCGGCGTAATGCAAAGAAGATCATTACTCGAAACGGAAGAGGAAATCAATATTGTCAGCATCAGACTTCCAGCCTTCAATTGGATTTTTCCCTTGCCTCGGCTTTTCCGAGGTCCATTATGTCACATTTATAAGGGCCCTTCTCTAGACGCCGCAGGGTTCGAAGGCAGGGCGAAAACAATAGGCAAGTTTTATAGCAATCTGTCTTCACTCCCGACCGAACCCGATAATCCCCGCTCGCCTCCGGTCGTTTTAACGGTGTGGCAGCAGCCACCATGCTACATTTGTCGAAAATTCTGGGTAGACGCCTCGTGTCTTTTATGAGATAAGACTCCCTTACAACATGCAAAAAGGGAAGTGTTTGGGTCGAATGAAAAGGAATCTCCAGATGTTCCACCGACATTTTTCCGCGAAAAAACCACTCCGACGAGGAATCTATATATTCGTGAATCATGTCCCCGATTCGTTCTCGGGAGATGTCTATGTTCCACACGTAATTGCCTTTGCAATTCTGTGGAAGGAGGACGGTTCCATGTTCGAACTCCGTGTTCCGTTTTTTCTACATCGATTGGCATTCGGTATCGACCCGAGCAGGGCTTTTTATTCCTTTGAAATGCTCATTGTTACATCTGCGACTATTCTTTTCCTTCGCTTTTTGGGCACAAAAGACAGAGAAGGCAAAGGGCTTGCGAGAGAGGAAAAAATTTGTACGAAGGATCCCACTTTAAGGTCGTTTTTAATGCTCTTTCCCCTACAATGAGTGTCTAAACGTGTTGGGAATTTTCAGGGAGCTCCTGCAGACAGAAAAAAATACGCCTGACCTTTGAGTTCCTTTCCCATTAGAGATGATTCAGGTTTTATTCATGAGAATATCTCATATTTGATTAACCTAAAAGCGCTTACACCTTATGCCGACGCCGGATACGCAACGCTTCCATATAATTGCTTCCTCGATAACTGCTAAAGAAGCCGAATGAGGGACGATCTGCTTTTCTAGGAATGCTCCGAGTATCTCAAGCGTATAAAATTAACCTTTCGAATGAACATAGCGTTTAAATGTTACCATGCAATTTCGTGTAATATCCGCATCGACACCTCAGTTCTCGCGAAATATTAGTGAAGATGAACGCTGCAAATAATTCAATGCGCTTCTCTTGTACTGTGAAGAAAGAATTGCATCTGAAAAGAGCTTTTACATATTTGAATAGCTTTTTCTCCCTTTAGAAGTACTTTTGTGAGGGTCTATACATCTCTTGCAACCTATTTGATTAATCTAAAAGCAACTACTCTACACGCGCAATGCTTCTAGTTAATGGTTTTCTCGATTCGCAACTTGTGTAAGAGGATTGGTCGAAGGAAAGAAAATATTCCTCGCTTGAGATATTTTGAGTACTCGACATGTAAAAATTGACAGCTTTTTAACGGGACCTGACAAGCTCGATTCCCTGTCAATTTACTGTTCCTACTCCGTTCTGTATTCTTGAAGACCTTGAATACCACCATACAATACGTATTCATTCTAAACTTCTTTGCATTAACGCCAACTAATTAACCCAAGTTAACAAGGAAGCTCACTGCCCATCCTCGTTTCAGACAAAGCGAAAACCCACAAAGATATACGAGTACATTTCCCTATGAGAGTAAATATTGAAATATAGATGAGTTGTTATTCCTTTGAAAGGCAAGGACCTGACTTTCCTTTGAGCCCTTGATTCGATTCTGGGGCCAACATCAGACTACCTGACTCGGAAGAAAAGTGCATTCCCGTATTTGGATACAGACATTCCGCAGAGTGAAGAGACAGAAAATTTTACATGAAATATTTACCAATGGATCCCGTCTTCTCGAAAGACGCTTATTGAACATTAATAATTAATATATGTATCATATTCTATCTTACGACTCAAATTGGAATTTAGGATGGCGTTTCATAATTCTGACCTTATTTTGCACTTGACCACGGTCTAAAGGAGGGTTTCCAAGGGGTTTTCCCTTCCCTCTTGGGCGAGTGCCAGCCAGATAATGTGTTCCCCTCTCACTTTCGTAATATTAAGGACACAGTATTCAACTGGGAAATTTATACCACTAAGTGAGAATGATTTCTATGTTTCAAAGTTCATGACCGTTTCTTACAGTTTGTAGTACAGGTTGAGCATCACTAATCCGACGGTTGTTTCGGAGATTTCCGCATTTTAAAATGATTACGCGTGGAGTTACACAGAACTGAGACAAAATCGGAAAAGCACTTTTAATTTTACATAAGTATATGCATCACTTTCTCAAGCAAAGAACGCAGACGTGTCAATCTGCATAAGGAAACTTTAATAATCGCTAAATAAGATAATGACGACCCGGTTTTCGCAGCAATGCTGCATCATTATCGAGTCGTCGTTATCTTATTTAGCGGTTAAGTAAGTTTCATTATGGAGTTTTGCGTCGCTCACTACCACAGAATTAAGCCTGAACTCATTAGTTGAATGCAAACGTATATCTATCTAATGAGGTTGATGGACCAAGGACTGAACCCTCTACGGATTAAGAGGAGATATCGCATTGGATGGACCATTATTACATTTCCTCTAGCATCATTTGCGTCATTCCCGAATTCTTTGTGTTTAAGTCTTTCTTTCATATCTTCTATTTCATACTGTTGCGGCCGACCTTCACATTATTAAGATATACAGTGCTGAAAAGTTAAAGTTACTTATTCGCTTATTGGGAATACTCAAACTTTAATATCTGTAGTAATCTGTAATGAATTTTGAAAGTTTATTGGGGATCTTCAACCTATTAATTAGGGATATTCAACCTGTAACACACTGAAGGGAGGGCTTACAAAGTATAAATTACCAAGTTAATACTAATAAAGATATTAATAAGGTAAAGAAATGATAATGAGGAAGATTGTGGTAAAGAAAATATTTATAAAGGGATCTAATTAGGTTTGCAAACTCTCCCAGATTCGCCGTGAGATTCCTGGCAATGGATAACATTCATTAAAATCTTCCGTTCCCTGTATTGAGATGCTTTTCTCCTAATTTTACTAAACCATACTCATCTTACGATTCTTACCCTAATGTATCGACTATGGTAACTTTTTGTAACTAATTTTTAATTATAGTATTTTTATACTTAAGGTCCTCCTGAGTAATCTAAATTATGTTCCAGCTTCGTCTTGATAGATTCGGAATTTTTTAAGAAGTTTCATGCGTCGATGACGCTCTTAGCTATTTTCTTACTACTCTGCAGAGGGAATCCCGTTTAATTAACTAAATTACATCTCTAGGTATAGCTAGTTTAATTATGAACAAATCGTACATTTATGCGGTTCATTATCGGAGAGTACATATTCTACGGTCGTTGAAGTTATTCTTTGAATAGTCTCCCGGAATCCTGCGGAATTTACTACTCTTGGAATGGATAACTCCCGGAGTGAACTCTTCAGGAGTTGGCACGTCTAGGTTTAATGCGATGTCTTTTCTTCATCTCCAGAGAATTCCATTCTCAGCCTCGCTATCGCATTGGTTAGTGTGTTAGCCCAGCTACGCTGATGTCCCGGATCTAATTCCTGGTTTGAAAATAGTTATCTGATTGCGTTGAGAAATTGTTACATTTAAGAGTGCCCTCATTGTTTTAACATTCACCCAATAAAGACGTTCATCAGCTTCATTGAAGCTGCTTTTCTTTGGTGATGAATAATTTATCTTTGCAATCTTTTCTTGTGCAGTTTAAAATCAAAGATTCTCTGTCTACAGTATTATCTCTTCATATGCTGACATTACTTTTAAAATACTGAGAATACATCCGTGCTTGACATAACCATTTTAATGATCGTGTATGATTTTCTTTGTGTTATTATTATTGTGGTAAAATTCTTTTTTGTTACTGAGGTTTCTCATGCTATGAGGTTTATCCTATCATTTCTGAGATCTATCTATGATGCAGTCTTTTTTACTACGGTGAGAATGATATTTCTATAAGCATGTATGAAACTGTAACTATTTAATGTTTTTGGATAGCCATCCGCACAATTATTGCTCGACCCCTTCTTTTATGTAATGAAATTCTAAAGAATGTTATTGGAAACAGGCTTCAGGTTCGTCGTACCTCGCTAATTGCCTTTAGAATTCTGGAATCCAAATTAATGGCACCCCAAAAATATTTCCCTGAAAAAACCATCTTATCTTCGTCATTATTTTTCATGAAAATCCAATCAGTGGTTATCCCAGGTAATGCTTGTCTTTCATAAACTTTTAATCCGCTATATTGATGGCACTACTTCGGCGATGACGGCAAAAACCGCTTTTCAGGATATCTCGGCATGATTTCCAATTTCCATTAAATTCTAATTAGTCCCCTCGGAAGAAGAGTGAGCGTAAAGATTTTGGGGAAGAACTTCCTTCAGAGATAAACGCTTTTACAAAAAGATGGATCACTTTCTAACCTGTGATATAAAGGGAGCACCGGCAATATATCAGTAAGGCAACGTTAAGTTTCAAAGGTTGCTGGAGAAATTGCGACTTAATTCATAGTGGGTAGAGAAAGTAATTGAGGGACCTGAACGAATTCCTTGAATTTCTTCCATTGAAATATCGACAAATTCTCCGACACTGATCACTAAAGGCTAATAATTAGATTGAGACAAAACTGATGTATTATACATATTAAAATTATTATTAGATAGTATATTATAAAAAGTATTAACATACTTCTTTTAAGTAAATACTGTTACAAGTGTCAAATTTAACAAAGATACGTCCGTTGACGTTTGCATAAATTCGATTCCTTCTTTTTGACGTACTTTAGCATGTAAAATAACTTTGGCAACGGCATGTTATAGCAACGACTAAGCATATATCATTGTCATCGTTTATCGGTAGCCATTTCCATGCTGAAAGCATACTTCTCTCTTCGAAATGATGAAAATAAATGAAGGAAAATCCGTAATTTTGATTCAACTCCCATTAAAGTTGTCATTATCAATAAATACGGTTAAAGCTAGTCCAGTGTGTTCATGCAACCACATATCAACTGACGATCTAATGGCGGGATCCTCATGAAGTAGGGTTTGTTTCCGATTCAGAGAGGGTCCAAATAGATCGGCTCGTTTTGTTAGCGGAGATTTCAGCTTCGACAGCACCGTTTCGGTTACAATAAATCCCCTCGGGTGGGATACGCTCCAGGGAGGAGATCAGAATGCCAAAAAAAAGGCTTTTTAAAAAATTCATCTGAACAGAACTCATCGATGAAGTGGATGTGATTCCGGTTAGTAACGATCGCGAAATCTGAGAGAAAACGACAAATGTTGGAGAGAAATAATTGCTTGGCCGTGTAATTAATTTTGGTCGATTTTCTCTTACAGAAGGCGGCTGATTATTGAGCTGGCTAGGTTTGCTGGTGTTAATCCACCCCATGCCATAAGCCTGTGAAGCACGAACAACGGCCCTCGGGCCAAATCCGGTCCACCTCACATTTAGATTCGATTTGCGAAGAATTTGTTACGTGAATCATACATGAAAATTAATTGATTAAGAATTTTTTACGCTTCAATATTCCCCATAGTGCTTAGCTAGTCCTAGTTTAATGAAAATCAAAAGAATGATTGATAGACAGATCAGGCATAATTGTATAACGACATCTAAGGAGATGTACTAAAATTCAAATACATGAGAGCGACTTATAACGAGCCAAGAGAATTTATACGAAAAGTAGATGGGAAAATAACGATAGCGGAAAGAAATAACAGGATGCTTGAATTTAACAGACCGGAGAAATAAATATCTACGAACAGAATCGAAGACAAGAACATAAAAAGCAGTAATTAGACGTTTAATGGCACACTGCATGGAGACTGAAGCACAAACATGTTAAATCAAACAACGTTACGTACTACAAAATCTGCTAAGAATCGTGGGCAAGACAAGAATAGATAGAATCTCCAATGATAACATCGGAGACCTATGTAAGATACCTCCAAGGACAGAAAGGGCAAATAAAAGGAAAGGAGAGTGGATTGGGCATACATCAGGAATGGAACTACACAAAAATATTCAAGATAGCTACGGAGAGAATGCCAGAAGGAAAGAGAATCATGGGTCGACCACGCAAAAGATGGTCGAACGGACCTTAAATAATAAAACCATAATCAGAAAGGACAGGCAGAAATACCTTCAAAATAGAGGAGCAGTGGGCACAACGAAGTCAAGATATGAAAAAATTTTCGAAATATTATTATTATCATGTTCCTGAAATACACCATATACACGTGATTAACACCCCATCGTCTTCCAAACTAGTGCGTCCCGGCTGATGTGCTGCCGCATATTTGCTAGGTCCACATATTATTCAAAAGTGACATATTTTTAATTTCCCATTATATATATAAAAAGTGTTTCAAAATGTTTTGTCTTAAAAAAAATTCACTATGATAAGGCTAAAATATTTTACTTTGCTGTTGAAGTTCTCCTCTTTTTCTATTTGAAAACAGACCAGAACTAATAAAAACATTGTTTAGAGTATCGCGAAAGTTAAATTTTATATATGTGTGTTTATATATAAATGGAAGACAAAATATTGGGAAACATTGCCCTAAAATATGATAAATCGGAGTAAAAATTTTATGTACTACTTCCGCAAGCAATGGAGATCTTGCAGGGCACATAATTTGAAGATATTAATCTTATTTCCCAATTTCCTGCGCCCTTCTCAGAACATTCTCAATGCCCTACTTAATTCCGTTTAGAAAATGCAGAGATTACCACAAAATAAATTGGCACAGAGGCATAAAATTTATGCTAGTTATCCCACAATCTTACGTACCTTGATGTTTATGTGTCTACCATCATATTCTCACGGAGTATCTCACGGCAAAGCGCTTACAGACGAAACATAAGGATTACGCATTTCGAGGGGCATAAACCACAGTTATTATGTATGATTTTTGTCCCTTTGCCGAGCGGGATCCGCGCTTCGCAGCGCATAAACTGCACCTAAAAGCCTAAAATACTCACGTAAAACCTCCGCGATGAAATTTAAATTATCGTTAGTTATTCCAAGGCGTGCTTAAACATGCGCGCGGGATTATGAAATCTAGTGCACATGGCTCGAGATGAGTATGGCAACGAATTTGAGTGGTTCCAGAGCCGTAAGGGCCCGGAATTAAGCAATGCCTTGAGGTGAATGCCTCAGCATCTTAACTACTTCTTGGGGTTACTCTCTTCTACGCTCGCGGTCTCAACTGCGTAAATCAAGCCGGCTCGTAAACTACGAGTGATAATTCACTTAGAGTCACGGGAGGATTAAGAGCTCATCTCCTGGCTGATTCAAATAAATAATCGGGTTATCTCTTCCGCCCGCACACAAGGGGTCGAGGAAATAAGATTACCGTTTCAACCGGGAAGGAGAAGCAATTTGCCGACACCCTTCGCGGGAGAGTGGGACACTGGGCGAATTGCCGCATCAATGGATCAAATCTGCACCGAGGACGGGCAATCAAAATCTCATAATGTGGCCTGAGTGAGCGATACGTGAATGACAATTTGCAAATATAATGCGGATTTCTGGGGAGGATTTTCTTTTCCTCCCGTATGCTAACGAGACTGGATTGCAAGGGACGAGATAAGTATGAGGTTGGTCCCCTAGGTGTTTGATTAATATAAAATAGAAGCTTAACTATTTATTAAGGGCTTCCATGGCTTTATGATTCTAAGGTGACTAGTTAAAAATATTCGTCGTCGTAGAATGAAAGTACTTAATAAAAATATAAAGTTTCAATTTTTAGGTAGATTAACTCGTGTCTCAACTATCAATCTGATGAGAAGATGCCATCTGCATTCTGCTGCATTCCTTTCAGCTGATTGACCGTTGAGATAAGAGTTTTTCCATCTCAAATATGCAATTAAATATTTCTAATATCTTTCTGAGATGCGAAGTTTTCATTAAAAGGATATTCCAAAATACCCGATAGGATAACTATAACGAAGATTATGAACCATTTGGTCCCAACAGTCCTATAACATTGATTTACTCATAAGCAGCTGAAACCCCCTGCCACACACCGGAAGGCGGCTTGCAGGGTACATATGTAGATGTAGATGTAGAAATACCGGGCGTTTCCAGGATGAAAAACAAAAATTATATCTTATGCTTTTTCAGAGGCTATATAGACTCGTGCATTTATAATCTCAAAAAATAACAAAATATCATTCATTTTGAACGAACTCAGTACCTCAAGCGTGTGCATGTTTCATGTGGATCTAGGGAATTAAGTATTCAGTGAAGTTTGAAAGTAGCCATTGTGTGTTTTTCGATACGTAAACATAATCGAAAAAATGTTCAACGGCTAAATTCCATTATAAAAAAGGTCACCGTTAATTCTCCACGGGCTTATTTGCGATGCAATCTTATGATAACGGCAGAATGTAAACATAAGTTCGACTTTAACAATGGCTTTAATCGTCAAGGGAACGGTGAAATAAAAACGGAAAAACATCGAAAATTTTTTTTCAGGTTTCATAAAATTTTGAGCGATTTCGAGTTGCGAACATGGTTTAGCGACAGAAATAAGAATGATTTATTCATTTTCTATTTGATGAAACTCATCTTCATATCGCATGATCACAGTTACTTATTTATATTTGCTAAAGAAATAAATTCGGTTGGTGATGAAAACGGATTTACACACGCTTTTCGTGGAAGGCCATATGAGCGACCGGGCGCTATATCCAAGACAATTTAGATGAGGAAATATAGCACCCTAGTGATTAGAAAATCTTTTCAGCCACATGACCTCTAGTTTAGAGCTTTAGACGAACATTCATACCCAGAAATGTTCTGGAATTCACGCATAAACAGCACTGAAATATTATTACGAAGATTGTGGACTATGTATTGGCAGCACCGTAATTTCTATGATAATAAACTATGATCGATAAAAATTTTTTCGAAATAGAATATTATGATTATCATTGACAACATTTTGCATGTTCTCCTGCATAATTCCTGCCCATTTCATTTGATAACATATTCATTTTCTTCTCTTTTTCCATCCAAACCAAACCCCACCGCTCACTCATGTGTTATACAATCTTCATAAAATTTTGTTAAATTAAATCTTGTGGTAACGTATACAAGTCTGTTATTATTTGTTTTTTCATTGCACAACCTTATTTCTTAAGGTAATGAGAGTGGATTAGGTTGAGTAACAATTCCTGAACATTGAAAGAACTCCAGAAAATTATCGAACCTATTAAAGTAATTGCCTTCCGCATGCGCCAGTGCCATTCTGTACACAATATCTCAACCCTGAAATTATATCCAAGATAATCTACGAGAAATCCCTCTATTTAGCAACGTAATATTTGTTTTTCGAGTTTGCGAAGAACTTACACAGACTCCCCAGGTTTGCCTTCAAAATCAACTCGCAAGCACTTCACTGCCAAAGCGAGTCAAGTATATTATTTTCTACGTCTGAAATATTACCATAGTTACACCTATATTTTGTATTTGTAAGTAGGAATAATTAACAATCTGCACTTAGATTACGATGCTGTGCATGATTGCTTACGAAGAACATACAACACAAATATATTATGTTCGTAATTTAAATGGAAAAATTATTTATTTATCCCATATTACGTAGGATACAGCGGACTCACTGCAGAAAATTCGCTAGATATGCATTTTCGCTACAAAGCATTTTTGCTACATACCATTTTCACTTTATATCAATATCGCTACATATCATTTTCGACCGCGACTCGCAAAAAGTGCCGTTTCTTGTTACTTTCTTTCAAATATTTTTCACGGTATATTTAGATCTTCATCGGTGCTAAAAAAAATAAATAACATAAATTCATAATTACCTTTAATCATATATAAAAGTCAATCCAATGCGTTGTATATTAAGCTTGCAATAAATATTGAACAGGGTCATATAATTAAAAAAATATATAAATAAAAATAAAAAAATACAATTAGTTTTGTGCAACAATTATGCTCCGTAAACAAAAGGCTTATTGCTAAAAGTTATTGCAAAAGGATATTTTAACAGATTAAACAATTGTTTTAACTACTTGTAATAATTTTTTAAGCAAAATAAATCACAAAAATACAAAAGCGAAGTGAATACAAGCAAAAATGCACTGTAACGAAAAAGTTATGTATATGCTCTGTAACAAATGTAGACTGTAGCGAAAACTTCGTTAGCGAACCGTAAGCGAATTTTCCTAGACCCATTTTACGTTCACAATGAGTTACATCGCATAGGAAGGTATAAAACTACTGCTGAGGCTTTCAAATTTATCTACAAATATGAGGCACTCGAAAAATCGATAGTGTAACTTTTGAGAAAAGAAAAGAGTTTCAAGAAAGTATCGGGCGAATTCCTGAGCGCCCAATGTAGAGACAACCATGCACACAAGAAGTTTCATTCTACTTATTCGGAATCCAATAAATTTTCAATCAAACGGTACATTCTACTGAGAATGTATATAGTTCTAAAAATTTTTATCGGTGAAGCCACGATTAAAAGCTTCAACTCAAGTCCGATAATTTTTTATGTTATATCTCACGATGAATGACGTGCCACTAATACTGCTATGCTGTTCATGTTTTGAAATTGTTAAGTTTATTTCTTGGTAAAGTTTCAGATATTAATAATTTCAATTGTTTCTTATGTTAAATATACGTTTTCTATATCTCTTATTTCATTCGATACAAGGAAATTCCTCGTTTTGCAATATTGTAATAAAGGCTCTTTTCCGTGAAAGAAACAATTAAACTGCGTAGATATTTATTAGCCGTTGAAACAGAGGCTCGGATTTTCTTTAAAATCGCTAAATCTAATGAGCAGTTTTTGTT
This sequence comes from Pachydiplax longipennis, assembly GCA_036926295.1. Lineage (NCBI taxonomy): Eukaryota > Metazoa > Arthropoda > Insecta > Odonata > Libellulidae > Pachydiplax > Pachydiplax longipennis. The sequence goes on along the minus strand of JAVFKF010000004.1, from coordinate 34,026,075 downwards.
CTGGAGCACCAGAATTTTTTCCAACAGTAAGCAAATTCTAAAGGAGGAATTTTATAAAACGTCGGCCGATTCGGCAAATTCTAGCTCTGCAAATAATACTGAATGTGAAAATTGTTTTTTTAGTAAAACTAAAAAAGTTTTCTATTGACCTCCCACTAAAATTAAAACGAAAACAAAGCTTATGAAACTGTTCTCTTGCTGCTTCCTTTCATTGTAGACTTTTTTTTTAGATGGTTATCGTCTTTATTTGTTCGAGGAAACGAAAGGTTCTTTTTCAACGCAGGAAAGGATTTATATTAATATTTTCTCCAAAATTTGGCGTATCAAATTCGGAGAATATGGCTATTCAAAGAAGAAAATAAATTAGGCATCCATTTCTTCGATTCTTTTGAAATCCGAATCTCCTTGCATAGTTTTCTGAACTTATCTGAATAGGTTGATCAGTATATATTGAGAACCATTATGAACGTAAGGTACGATGAGAAAAGGATCTCCTCTGTTTATAATCCTATACGTCATCGGAGCTCAAAAATAAGAGTATTTTCTCCATGAGAATTCTTCAAAATCTCTACGAATGTATCCGCCTCTGACTACGAAAATAGAATGTATTGAGTTAGCGAAAATAAAAACCTTTCTTGGACTAATTATTCTCATCATCCTGGGGGGTCGGCTGAAGATTATGATAATGATTAGTAGGAGGAAAAAATTAGATTTGGCAATTAATTTTGCAGCGGGATGCCTTCCCTGCCGCCAACTCTAATCGGGAAAATTGGGCTCCCACCGGGATCGAATCGGGGACCGATTCCACCAAATGCGGACGTGCAACTAATTAGGATGAGCGGTAAACCTTTGGCCTTTTCATCAATTTTGCAACCTCCATAACTGACCGAATAATTTATCTTATTAACCCCATTTATGCTTATGTATACTAAATCCTATAATATGAAAACTAGTGAAATGAAAACATTGCTAATATAACTTACTCCTTTTCCACATGCTAAGGCCTTTTTTATGAAATTTTCAACAATGCTCCAATTAATTTACAAATCTAGATTGGTGGGTAAATAATGCGAAAATGACGAAAATCTACGTTGGTGTTCCCAATACATGATCATTTGGAAGTATGTAAGTCGCCCTTACGAGTATACTAATAATTCATGCCTCTACCAATGTTACTGCTTCCTGGAACAGGTTCCAAAATCCATTACCATTTCCCTCTATGAAGATGGAAGTGAAGCGAGGCTACCATACCTCCATACATGCATAATAATCACGTTATTCTCTTTCAGGGTAAGCAAGCTAACAGCCTCTTTCGAACGCCGTGCCTTTATACTTTCCCGGCAACCTTCTCATCCTTGCTTCCGACACATCTATACATCATTACATGCGAAGTCTTTTCTTCTTTAGATCCCCTGCGTCCATTTTCTTCGGAATTTCATCGACCACATTAAAACGTCTACTACTCGATCAAGCCCTTTAGAGCTTACATTTCTGATATGATTAAGTTGTCGGTATACCCCGATTATCAGGGGTTTGTTCCGTGACCATCTCTGCCAGCGTTACGATAAGCATTTACGGGACATCCGGAAACTAAAACGGTACTTATGAATGTTATTTTATACAAATATTGCACCTAAAACTCGTTAAACACGATACAGTACTGATAACACATGGATATCGTTTTATTACAGAGAAAATGCGTTTATTAACGAACGAACGGTGAAACGGTATTAGGAGTGACTCGGTTCATATCCTAAATATTAACATGAACAAATATTATGTCTGTATTTTGATGATCTAAGGAGATATCACCCGTTGAATGCTATTCCACAATTCTCCATTTTAATTAAACAAACTTAACCTTTCATTTCTTCCTCCATATTTAAATCTATATACATTTCGAAATAATATTTTTGAATGTTACTATCGACACAAAATCGATGTTGGAAGGCGTTTTTCTTGGAAAAATATAACGAAATAGATAGACTAAGTCTTTAATTATTTATTCTCTCTAGTTAGTTATTTTCGGTACTTTTGTGTATTTATATCTCATAGTATTTTAGCATTATTTTCGGGTATTTGTTTCTATCTTTCCTTTCAGTCAATTCCCATTCAATTCTATAGGAATAGGATAAATGAAAGATCGGACTATTATGTTTTAGTTTCACTTGAAATAAAGAGCTATGTATGTATCGAAAACAAATATTTTCGACCCTTATTGCGACAATGAGTACGCATTTGTCCCGGTTACGTCCCGGATCTCTCGTCCGCAACATTGTAAATGTCCCGGATTCGCATCATTTGTTTCTGGATACCCTAGCTTTGGTCTCTCCACAACTGTAAAGAGTCCAAACCAACGCGACACATTCATTTCGTGCTGGTCACGCAGACTTTCTCTCAGTCCGAATACATTCATTACCCAGTCATTACTGGTTCTGTCTCTCAAAAGTTTTTCTACTCATGCTCCTCCGGTAATCCTTTAACGAGGGTTGGGAATAAAAAAGACCTCATCTTGGGAGAATGATGGGAGCATATATCTCTGGCCGGCAAAAACTTGATCACGAGTAAGAAATTACATTAGGCAGGACGTAAAAATGTCTTTTAGCGAATTTTTTTGCATTCGTCATTAGCAGTATTTTCTCGGCACATTATGAGACCAATTTGAAGATTTTCTTTCCATCCATTCATCATTTCCATCCCCGTGCTTCTTTTCAGACGTGCCTCGTTGAATTAGGGAACTTTTCTAAACGGGGTATTACTAGAATAATAGGATTCCGTTCTATAAGGAAAGGCGAGCAATTAGAGTTTCGCTAATTAATAATGCGAATAAGGTAAGGATTCGGAATAGATTTCTTGCGTAAGGTCTCCGAAAATTAAATTTTAGGGACTTCAATACGTCAATTATCTTAATTAATTTAATGCAATTGAATGTGCAACGTGTGTTGCGCATTATCAACATTATAAAGTACTAAATTTTCCTAAGTTAGTTGTTTGGTCGTAGTTTTTCTTTCTCCAATTTATATATTTTTGAATCTGTTTGTATGTTCTTTGTTTCGTAATTTTTATAAGATGCCTCTAGGTTTTTATTTTATTTTCGCTTCTACTGGGTATTTAATCTTATTTTACGTATTTCGGGGTCTTTTCGCCCATTTTACAATCTGTGAATTTTATTCGGAACAACCGCAATGTGGGTGTTTTCTTTGTCAACCGTAACTGATAAATATTTGTCCCACACTTTGCTATTTATTTTCACCCTACAAATAGTAGAATAAAATAACACGAGGGCTAGCTGGAAGAGTCACACTGTTCTAACCCACATTGTTCTATCCTTCCCAACACGGTCCATCTATCTATCTATAATACCTATTATAATATCTAGAATACTTATTATAATAGGTAATACTATAATAACTACATATACTATTGGTAACTACTATTGGTAATACTAGAATAATATATCTAGAATACCTATAAGAATTTATTAGAATACCTCCTCATAACAGAAAACTATTACTCTGCGAATTATAAATTTTAAAAGTGTACCAAACTATAACATAAAGATAAGACTAAAATAATAAATATTAAAATCATAGTGGAATAAAGAATTTCAATCCTATGGCATTTATAGTTCTTAATAGGATGCCATATGAACTGCGGTTCCTGGAAAATTTTCAACTGTTTGTGGATAAATTGATCAGTGGTTCTACAATATCAATTACTTCAATATGAAAATGCTATATTCAATGAAAATGCTATATTCAATGAAAATATAGATACCTAAGTTCATAATTCTACACTAGGTATCTATCTACTTCTAAACATTAATGAAAACGGTACTTTATATTTTTCAGTAATACTTATGAAATGCAATAACGTAATATTATTCGTATCAATAAAAATTAAATTGTTTCAAACGCCTTTTATTTATTTTCCCCATTGAATGCCTTTTTTGTGGTTTACCAAACTTCATCTCTACATTTTTCTACAGCAGCAATCTTTTTTATATCGAATGTTAAATGATTTAATCCTGAATAGATTGGTATCTTAAGGTCTGTTCCAAGTGTTGACGTCGACCATACTGGTTTTCATAGGTTGTTCATACTATTTTAGAGCAATAAACTAATAGTGCTATTTTAGCACATCTTAATGGGCTTTTGGTGTGATTATGAAGAGCAGTAAAAGCGTGAAACCTCTATTATTATGAGAAGTAATGTAGGTATTAAACAGAACCCTCAAGAAAGAAATGCTAGACCCGTGAAAGGAAATCACCCATCACCTCTTTTGTGCAGAAATCACCTCGTTAGGCGACCATTTTTTCGTGACTTTTGCGGAAGATAAGCTTCACGAGGTCCTAATATGCGACCTTTAATGGGGAACGTGCCAGAAGAATGCTCTTGGGCGAAAATTTAGGAAAATGAAGATTTCACCGAGGACTCTCCCAGATGCAATCGCGATGGGGGCGCTACGTGAGAAAATATCGATGACGGGGAGATAAGACTATTTGAGGAAGGAGTGTTTTTTTCGGCGGATTCAGTTTCATTAGGACCCGAAATTTCGACAAATACAACCAGAGAAGCAGAGTTATAAAAGTAAACTATGACCGACGCGCTGTTTCACGACATCCGTTTCCCGGCAGATATCATCTTGTTCATCTCGTAAAAAGAGCCTCAGAGAGATTTATTTAACTATGAAGGCGTTGACTTTTATTAGCTTTCCATTCTGGGGAAATTATCACATAGTGCCTTGATTGTTTTTGCATATTTTCGCTCGGGATTAAGCTGTAATTGCGACTACAGATGCTAACAACGTATTTGACTATATCTAGATGGTTTTGGGTTATTATCTATAGCCTCATCGCACCTTAAGAAGTCTTGGCGTGGCACATAATTTATGGATATTTCAAATATGAAGTATTCATAAAAATGGCTTAAAATATAATAGAAATAATTAATAAATTATGACATCGTAGCTCCACTACAGGAAGACTAGGTCCTTTTTAGTGTATTACTTTACAATGATTACAATGTACTTATTAAAATAGATTTTAGCTTAAAAGCTATATGTAAGAGAGAATATATGCTATCAATACCAAATTCAATAGCAAAACTTTGTACCATTATAATAATGTTACATAAATATTTTTCAAAATTCTTGATAAGCTGTCAGAACTACGATTGCGAACCCTTGGGCAATGATAATTGAACCGTCATAAACAATATCTTAACAACTTAATAAGAGTGAAACTAATCAAAATTCTGAAGTTAGTTTTACTAAACTATAACTTAAAAACCTCATTGAAACTAAAGTGCATACGGTTAGCATGAGCTCAATTCAAAATAAGGCTATGAATAGTTAGTATTTCTATTTAAAATACATAGAAGTTGGACAATATGTGATCGAAATATGACACCGAAACTGAGCTACAGAATAAATACGTAGATGATAATTTCATGTAAACAACACTTACAGACAACATAAATTCTTCTCACATTTAACATTTAAAATATCTAGATTATCGGAACAAATATGCGACAGATAAAAAGTTATGATGCAGTCCATGAAAATCTGCAGTAATACAGCATCTTTTAATAAAATGCAGAAGGATTCAGCATTGTATTCGCTGTCACACTTAGCATGTAGCCTTGCCAAGCTTATCTTTCCATATTCTCGCAAACGAACGTATTATCTGAATGCATAAAGAAATCGATACAGACAGTTCAATTCAAGTCTGCGAAGCAGCTGCCTTCGGAGAATTTCCACGGAGAAAGTTTAAATAAAGGTTTTAAGCGGCCATGACAGCTTTAGATGCCAATCTCAAATTTTAGGGGCGGCTATGACATTTTAAATCAAGAAATCTCCGTTTACGTTCACAATTTAGCAAGCTCGCGTATCAACTCAACAAAACCACCTCAGCAAGAATGAATAAAGATTTCAATCATAACATTCGACTCCAGACTTGTCGCAAAATCCCACGTTGTTTATTCTTTCGCTGATGGTTCTGCCATCCTTTTTTCCCTTCACCTGCTTCCTCCTTTTCGTCACACACCTATTATTTTAATGAAACACGCGACACCGCGAAGTAAATAACCCTGGTTTCGTGACTCTTCCACGGGTCAATGAAGCATCCGAGGCCGACAAAGGAAAGTGAAAGAGCCACCCGCGTGGTGCGCGCCTGCGGTTAATGGAGATTTTATTAACGCTGGAGCGTGGTTAAGAATTTCGGAACCATTTTCCGGCACGCAAAAACACACGTGTCCCGCTTTCGAAATTTCTGACGCGTGAGGGATAACACGAAATCTTTGGCCGTCCGAGGAACTTTGGAAATAATTGATGATGGCCGTGGGTCGCGTCAACTTTCACGACGCCGGTGAAAGGGACAGTCAACAGCGATGGTAAAAATCTATGAGAGCGGATTATTAACAAGTGAGCCGTGGGGGAAAAAGCGCTTCGATTACGGGGATAATGGATGATCTTGCTGGCATGAAAGCGCGTGGTCCATAAAGCAAAGAACTTGGAGGGTGACGGTTAAATATTGGAATAGCCGATTCGTACGAAGAGGTTACCAGAAAATTACAGCATCATGGTTTGGAAAGTGCGATCGTGAGAAGAATAATAGAACGGGGAAGTAGGGAAATCCTTGGATAAATAAATATTGGAATCGGCCGAGCTGGGGATCCTACACGGAAATGATAGTATTCTGAATGATTGAGAGCCATAAAAGGATAGAAATCTTTCCCTTTTAAAAACAGGGAGAAACCTCGGAAAGAGAAAATGATCCCTTTTGATGGAGAATGGGATTCCTTGGATTATAAAAAATTGGATGGGGTCCATTCTTTCTTGGCTTCAAGACCGACCCATAACGTGAGTTGGACACATCCCATATCGGAAAATTGACCCTCCTTCTTTAGGGGATAATTTCGAAAAGTAGATGTTCCATGCTCCATCAAAGACCCACTTACTTCATTCCGAACCCTATATTTTGGTTTCGGGATAGGGTTTCACGTGTCCCTTAGCAACCCCACCGGTAGCTAGGTGGCGAATAATTAAACTTCGCAAACAAAAACCACCCGAGAAACCCATAAACGTCACGCCAATTTTTCCCGTCAAAGGATGAACGATCTGTGGACTCAGACAATGAGGGGGCACAGGCCGTGGGCGGGGCACGAGGAAATCCACTCCGGCAAGGACCCCTTTCGAATCTAAATGCTATTCGGCCTACGCAGAGGAGAGATTTTGAAGGTGAACTACCGCAGGGAGAATTAAGCATGCTCATGTACTCGCAGTATTTCAACGATTCTTTCAGCCCGTCTGGTCCAGGCGATTTCCGATTTTTTTCAGCCGGATCACGGCTTCATCCGGAATCGAAATTTTATCCTTCTAGAGTTTTATTTAACCTTTCATTCTGACCGGCTCGATATTCTCTTCGTTGAAATTCGCCAATCCATAATTTCTAATCGCGAACTGTATTAAGTTGTAATCAACTCCGGTTGGTTCAGATGTTCCATAATAACATTCGCTACTTCCTATTTTCAGGATAATGTAGATAATCAGTCAACTACAGCTTGACCATATTATGCAGTAGCAAAACATGGTCGATGATAAAGATGGATGAGCAAAAGATGCGAGCATCGAGATGAAATTCATGAAGATGGGCGAGGCGAGTTAAAGTTAAACTAAAGAGAGAAGGCGACAGAGATGAAGTGAATGACTACTACATCAACGTAAAAGATAAAATAAGAGGACACAGGAAGAATTCGAGTCACGCACTACGGATGCGTAACTCTCGATCCCACATACAACTTATGGTATAAGCCGAACGGAAAACGGAACGTAGGCAGATGAGGGAGGGTGGAGGGCAGGGAAACTCAATGACGGAAGCGGCAAACACTTTGGACCATAAAGAGGAAGACGTGTTCGAACGCCGGGAGCATATGCCCGAGTTGTAAGGAGTCACGACTCACCGAGGGGGATCTTGTCCGTGGTAGACGGCGTGGCTTGCAGCGACGTGACCAGGAGAACCACGGCGAGGGCTATCGTGACCGGAGGCGCCGACCCCGGGGGCATCCTGCCCCGGGCGGGTACGTGCCCCATCTCTGTCTCCCGGGCGAGAGGTGCCTAAACACCCCGCCTTCGCTGAGGACGCATCCGTCCCACCGGTGGACCCTCCCCGAAGTAGACTGCGACAGGTGGCGGTGTAACGCGTTGCGGAGTTTTCGTAGGGGTCTCAGAGCGCTGATGTGTACCGCCGCACTCGCCAAGCGACAGCCTCGGAGTGGATGCGATGCTCCATGGGAGAGGAGAGGCGGGGGATGGAGAACGAGGGGGGCGCAACGGGTGAAGAAGAAGGGGGGGGGGGAACTACATCAGCGCCAGAGAGATGGCGCAACAGACAAAGAGGTTTCGGGGAGAGCGCTGAGACACATTTCGGGTTCGATTCTGAAGGCAAATAAAGAGAAGGTGAAATTATTTCACCCTCCAGGGCGTTGGTGTTGTTTTTCCCGGCTTTTTTTTACGGCGCGAGGACGTGACGAAGCGTAACTTCTCGGGCATGGCGAAGAGTGGGAAGGCGCGAGGGTTTTGCGTTTATCTCTTTTTCCTTTGCGAAAGATCCGCGGGTGGATTCGTCTTTTATATTTCTCTCCGTCGGGTGGGGGTGAGTTACGACGGGGTGTTTGCCTTCCCTCTTTGAGGATTTTTCGGGATTTCCCGAGGTTCGTTCCACGCGAAAGGGATGAATTTCTGAGAGAATGGAGACGTTTGACGAAGAAATATATCGGTCCGATTCGATCCGCCGCCGGGTCGAAGGGCTCTCTCGGATAAGTCGGCCCAACCCGTCGCGACTTATCAGCGGAGTTCCTCAAGTCGATCGCCCGCCAAACATATACGTCACGTACTAGGTTTAAACGTCGGGGAATTAACCGGGTGATGGAGAGCCGACGCGGGCGAGCGGACGGGTACAGGGATTCATTAAAATTAGGGGCGTTGGAAGAGTTGGAGAGTGATTTTACTTTGCGTTAGCCGGGGCGCATCTGGAGCGCGGGTCTGGTGTGCATATGGGACCGAGCGATATAAAGGCAGCCTTTGCGAAGTGAAAAATATCGCGGCATATGGCGAGGGGATTTGTCAGGAAATTTTTGCGATGAAACAGCAAGCGGTACTCAGAGACACTTTTCACTTGAATATGAAATCCTGAGCGCAGGACTAAACGATTTCAGGGGAGCGACTTCTCTAAGAGGGAGTGATATAAAGCCCTATCTTGGCCTAGAACTTTAATCCGTGCCTTATCGTGGCTCCGATCCCGAAACCAGACTCCCATTGAGTCCCTAGAAAAAATCTATCCCAATCAACTGGATTGGCCGTAACTTTGTGGAATTTGTCTTGAATTAAAGGGACGTCTCTTCGGATGGATTTCCGTATACAAAGCGATACCCAATTTATTCAGAAGAGTAGTTCGTGAAGCGGAAGATCGCAAAGCGTGGTATTATCGCACGCGGAAAACGATTCACTAAATTCACTGGATTCATTTGACACAAACTGAATGAAATTTTTTCCAATTTTCTATAAAATATTCCAAGAATAATGACACATAAATAAAGTAATTTCCTCGTTTAAAGGAAAAACAGCCGAAAAATTACAGAAGAGAAAAAGTAAACTTGAAAATTCCTTTCCTGACGTCAATGAATATAATTTACGACAAGATAGATTTCCTATTAAGAAAGACATCATGTTTCAGCTGTTTTGTTGATCTTTGTATAATCACAATAATCTCCGTGGTAACAGAGAGGGCTTTAATCAAAACTGAAAACTATAAAACATCAAACGTAATTTGGATCGGATCATCACATTGAAAAATTTCGTTTGGCGTCGCAATTTGCTTAAAAGCTTCAGCGTGAAGGACCCTTTAAATCTAACGGCGATCAAGAGTGGCAGCACGGAAGCGATGAATCGAATGCTGTTGATAGCAACAAAATAATACGCTCTCATTCTTTTCTGATATTCCACTTCAGTATTAGCACTCATTGGACTTCAACTTCAATGAAAAATATGAACGCGCATTTTTCAGATTTCGAAGTCTGTGTTTTCGTAAAGCGATTTTTTATTGAGTGTACTTGTTTTTTTATAAAAATAACGTAGAAAATTTATTCAATAGATTAACGATATTTATATAAATCGCTTTCAAATGTTCTAGCATTCGGAGGAACTCTCAATTCGATGCTAGATTGAAAAATGAACTGACTCTAAGCATAATTCCCTATATTTATCCTCATCATTGGGCGATGGTTAAAGTGAAATTTGCGCTTGGTTTACGGTGTAGCGCAATTATCATCAAGAAAAATTATAATATAACTAGCTTTTAATCCCTTGGACGAAAAAAATATCCAATCCCACCTTGGTGTTCGTAGCGATAAGAAAATGGCATTGTATGAACAATGTATGAAAAAATTGCGAAAAATTATGAAAAAAAATAAAAAATTATGAAAAAAGAGAGAAAATCAAACGATTCCAAAAGTAGAGGCCACTTTGTTGGGTGGTTCTTAAAACCCTATGATAAGAGAAAGGAAGTATAACCATGTATAGGCGTGTGCCTTAAAACCCAAGGTTAACCAAACAGAAGTGGAAAATAACTGAATGATTCTAACTCTCGAGTTTGGTTCGGTATTTTCCACTTCTGTTCATCCTTGAGCACTTCGTAGTATTGGGGAGCTCCCAAGATGCACAACTCCAATGAGAGAATAGAAGCATAAGAAGATAAACGAAGATGGCTACTGGATAGTCAGATGGGTAGCGCGTTCGCCTAGGGAGTAAGTGGTCTCAGGTTCGATTCCACGATGAAATGGAGGACTCATACGTGCGCAATACCCTATTCTGTTCTACTCTATACGAAAACACTATCTAAATCACGTAAATAATAGAGAAATAAAGCCTACAATCTCTAAATCTCGTTCATTTTGCATACAGGTATCGACGATGTCTCTTTTCTGAACCAAATATATATATTTTACCTTTGACCAAGTGACGGGCGGGATTGATGAGAAAAATGTGAATGACATGACACTTGAACGTGACGATATGAAAGTTCAAACTGACACATTCCCGCTACAACTTTTTGATTGATTATGCTTTATTTTCCTCTTCTCCTTCAGGGAAGGGCTACTCGGAGAGCTCAAACTTCCGCGCTAACATAGGTCAAAAGGTACTAAAGTAATGCTGCAACGCGGCGTCATGAATTTTCGAACCAAGGCGCTGCAAATTGCCTTTCCCCGCTAGTTCGGGCAGAGAATCTGTTGTCACTTAGTGGGATGAATCATCATTTAGGGTATAGTTACAAGTTCCGCGGGAAAATCTATAACTTGAAGTAACTGCTACAATAAGCGTATTTCAAAAGATTCTCTGCCCAAAGTTAATACCTTGCAAACATGGAGTTACGAGAGGGACGAAGATTCAAACAACCAACTTAATGTATAAACATCGTGTATATTTCATTTGTAGTTAATTTTTATACTTTCAACCTTTCTGCATCATAGAAGAGTTGGTCTTGAATGAATTTGATAAAACAGTAAGTTTTTCTAGGAGACGAGTACGGTGATATCTAGCGATACAAAGCTTTAAGAATGACGGCCTCGAATATAGCCTTATTTATTTTAATGTTAGCACAAAAGTGTAATCGATAACAAGTAATAATAGAAGCCTAAAACAGAAGTTAAAGAAACTCTTCTAAGAATTTACATCTCTAAAGAACAAAATTAAATCATTTAAAGCTATTTTCATTTAGCTGAGAAAAAATAACGTAAACAGCATGAGGCTTTAGAACGGATCGATAAATAATTTAATGTATTATTTTATTCTACCATAAATTATACGATATTATTTCATTAGACATATCCAAACTAAAAATAAAGAATTTTGCTCGAAATTTTTTAAATGAAGCATGATGGGTTTTCCATAGTACCTTGCAAATTGTATTCTTTAAAATATACATTACCCATTCGATGGAAAATACAACAGATATTTAAGCAAAGTTCTCAATTTTTCATCACAGCTTCCAAATTTATAATTATCGAAATTTTATTTTGAATATGCACTTCAAGATATTGTAAGTATTCTGTCTTAGGAGGTTAAACAAAATCGTTATTTATTCGGAATTGCAAAATCCTGCTGTGTCGACCGCATCAGTATAAAAACATCATAAAAATATTTTATTTTGCGCAGATCAACAAAGCTTGTAAAATTTCAACTAAATTTCTATTTACTCTGCATTATTTTTACAAAAAAAGTGAAATGATAAAACTTTAAAAAAAAACATTTAAAAAGATAAAATTGCAAAATTTAATTTTTATCGTCACTTTAATCAATCATTCGGAAGGAAATTCAGCTTTAGATAAAAATCGTTGTAGTGTTATTTCTGAAATCACGATTAAACAGATCATCAAAGTCGTGACGTGGGGGCTCTCGTGCACCTACCATTTCCAGTAGTAGCAAGATTTAGTGCGGAAAAAACACTTAATTGTCATCACTGTCAAGCTCCGTTGGCCAGCGCGCATCTCAATCCCACGTCCGTATCTCGAGGTCATGAATTATGTTTGTATCACGAAAAGTTGGCATCTAAAGCAGCTAGTGGGTTGGGTTAGAAATGTATATCCATTCATGAACTTTATCTGCCGCTTGTATCGAAAGGGAAAAATTTAGATACGCTGGAGTAACAGTCGAAGAAACTTTCCACAAACAAATCGGAATATTTATCTCCCGTAGAAAGGGTTCCCTGCCAAAAATTCCTGTTATGGTGACGATTGAGATACGGATATCTATTCTTTATTTACTTCAGCTCCAGTATGATGATAGTAGGTTAACAGAAGAAATGGGTGTGGTGCGGCTTGTTAGGCAATTTCGCATTGTCAGTGAAATAACATAATAACTAGCAAAGCACGGTTTACTCGTTCTTGAAACATACAATGCTATGTGAAACCGTGAAGGATTAGAGACATCTGTATGGGCTACAGATATTTAATGCATCGCTACGCAAAGGAATGCGTTTTTTTAGTTACCACGCTAAGATGAAATGATATTACAACATTTGTATATATTTACAATCTGATTCATAGAATTTAATTCATATACCTGGAAGTGTTGACCATACAAGAAAATACTTAAAATAAAAATAGCCGTATAAAATACTCGTAGATAAAATAATAACACCCGTAACAAAATAAAATAAATCCGTAAAATTATTTAATTATACCGTCCTAAGGATATAGCAAGGAACCCTTTAAGGACAACGTTAACGATTTATTTTCCTTAAAGCCTTTTTAGAGGGAATATCTTACTTCCTTCAATTTTATTAATTATAATTTAAATATAAATCACATAATTTGATTTTATTAAATTTTCATTTCCATTTATTTTGTAATCATAAGCGAGTTAAATCATAATCGAGAATGAGTCAAATCAGTCTTTTGTAAACTATATAATATCTTAATATTAACTTCTCTTTTTGACTCACATATACTACTGATATCAATTAAACATATTTTTGAACTCATATAAATACCTCACTACTGTGCTCTATTGAAATCCATGTTGTTTGAATCAGTGAAATGAGAGGCACTACTGTAACGTAATAATCCTGTAATGTAAGGTAATATTACAAAAATTAAACCAGCAAAAAAACTTTAATGCCCATAAGGTTAAGTAATTTCTGTTGGATGCCTTTCATTCTAATTTAATATGATGACTTTAGCTTGTATGGAGTTTCCCGATGTACGCAAGCGTTTGTAAAGCGCTGTATTATTTTCTTGAGCAAAAAATTAAGGAACATTGAAAATTAAGTGCTGCCCGCCGAAAGATTAACAACTCCCCCTACGGCAGCCGAGTAAAAAGTTTGCCCACCTCTGGTTTAGAGTGTCAGAACTCCGAGGAGGAAGTCCGAAAGACCCAAGGAAATAGGTATTTAGAAGTTTTCTGTGTATTAAACTGGGAGACCACCATCAAGTGAAGGTTGGGACAGCGGGAAGAAAGAAAAGCAATTTCTCCTGTTAAAATATTCATAAAGCACTTTCTTCGTGAGCATAGATGACACGGGTTTCAGTAATAATACGGTTAAAATTAGAAAATATTTAATGATTTTAAAATTTGGATCCTTATATTCAGGCCAAAACAGGCCTTCGCGTTTGAGATAAATAAGTTTCTAAGATGGAAAAAGGTGTAGACGTGCACCTAGGAAAAATCCCACAAATTAATAATTGCTCAAGTATATTGAAATATCTTTCAATCATAGTTGCATAACCCGTGGCCCGCAAGCCCCGTGTGGCCCTCAACCATTTTTCATGAGGCCCGCGGCCCTCCGGTGCTTATAGAGGAACTCACTCACAGACAGACCCGAAGCTCATCGCATGGAATGAAATACTGTGCTTAAAATATTTATGCTGTGGAAGCATTGTAAGAAATACAGACCCTAAGTATCGCGTTAGTGGAGATGCTAAAGCATGCATGAAGATCACCTTGCTATCAACTTGTCAAATTCTTTTGGAATTAAGTGATAAAAACTTATCAGAGTTTTGTAAAATTTAATGAAGTTGATTTAAGTTTCCTGAGTACTGAACATATCCGTCAATGTAATAAATAACTCGTATATACGAAATAGTTTACGCATTTATCGATTTAATTTAAATATATAAAAATACCTCGCTCGGCCCCATAACAGGCAAAGACGCCTCTTTTTATCAACCAAAAAAAAGCTTACTTGCCAGAAGCGAGGGATTCGCAAAATATTCAGTTTTATGGGTCATGATTAAATAAACCCACCTCCTGGTTGTTAAAAGTCCTAAATTTCGAATTTTTTCTTCTCTATCGAATTCCTTTAAAATGTCCATTTCCATTATTATGAAATACGGAAGGAGGCTAAAAAGCAGCTAGGTGAGCAGAAATGACGGAAACTATGAAATAATGACATAAGGTGAAACAAAGTACTTGTATAGTGCAATTTACAAGGAGTTTTGCGATACTCTCTAAAATAATTTCCGACAAGAGTTTTGCTATGTACCAGAAAAGGAGGGTGTAACCTCTAATTAATAAACAAGCAAACCAAATTGATGATTTCCAGCCCAAAAAGACAACTTTAAAGTACATTATGAAAGTAAACGAGCTGCAGAATTATACTGCTTTAATAGTAAAATAACTACCAAGAGAAACAAAAGAGAATTGGTAAGCGGAGCTTCCCTAGCAAAAAGGGCCTTCTATGATAGAAAACAATTGTTAACAAGAAAAATACAACCATGGTTGCAAGGAGAAAATTGAAAATAATCTATATGCATCTTCAGTGTGGCTGTGAAACATGGACTTAATTAGCGGAGGAGAAAATTGGAATCAAGTGAGATATGGAGATACAGAAGACTGATGAAGATAAAACGGACAGACGGAGTAACTAAGGAAGAAGTTCTTCGTAGAGGGAATGGAGAGAGGAAAACTTTGGTGAAATGAAGAGGGAAATTAATCGAGTATTCATTGAGGAAAGATAGTCTCCTGGAGACAGCACAGGGATGAGAGGTCGTAAGAAGAAATTATGGTGGAAGACTTAGGTGAAAGATGGGGAACCAGCAGTCCTTACATCACCACCTGAAACTAAAGCAGTCATTCAAATAATTCTTATTCCCAACCTTGTAAACCTTATCAGGGGAAAATGAAATGGAATCATTCTACCTTAATTTTGGACTAAATTCATTTTCCTTCGTACTACTTCGGCACAAAACTTTGAATGTGAGTGATACGCCACTCAGGTGATGCCTGATGGCTTCCCTTGCGATCTAATGATTTCGGACGCGGTCGAATGTTACATGCCGCTTTCCGATGAAAAAAGGTTCCCCGCCTTTAACCTGACCTAGGTTAAATTACAAGACACGAGTGCTAAAGTGATGGATTATGAGGGAATGAAGCGATTGACAGGGAACAAGACGGGTTAGAGAGCTGCACACAGAAGGTGAAAATTTTATCTCTCTTAGTGTTCGCTGATAACTTGAGCGTGTTGAAGACAAATGGATTAGTTATGGACGTGATCGGTAGACGGGAAAGTTTCAGAAACCGTGATTTTCATAAAGTATTTCATTATAAAAAGGTTTTATTTTCGGGGCTTGAATAAAGAATGAATGTATGTTTTTAAAGGGGTCTCTGAAGGAAACAATTTAACACTGTAAATTATATCAACAAAACAACTCAATAAAGATTCAAAATTCCTGATCACTTCTTTTTTGATCTTTAAAAAGCATTTTTCTTTAAAATAATTCTTTAACATCTTCTTTCCATTCCACTGATCACTTCTGTTATGAAAGCTAATGCTATCAATAGGTTTAAGCAGTTTCTTAAACACTTTTACTTATTATTAATATTACGGCGAGGTTAGACCTTAAAGGGCCTTCCGCACACCTAACCTCTGTAGTCCTTATTTCAGTGGTAGGCTCAGTTGTTTCATAATTTAATGGCATCTATCTAACTCAAAACCATACCTATCATATACAATTACCTAAGACCATAAAAATTAGACCAGGAAGATTTGGAATTTGGGAAGAAGTTCCTCATCTGAAGGCTTACGGAAAAAAACCAGCGATGAAGAAAAAGGTTCACACAACGGTTGTTTTTAATGTTTGTATTCTTCCGTGCCTTCCTTTTCCTCAAATTTACTTTGATTTCACTACATCCACAAACCCTTCTTATATTTCGACGTTTTTTCATTCGCGACGAAAATGTTTCCCCTCGAAAAGTATTCCCGAGAATTCTCCTTACTTTACAAGTTAAATTTCGCCATCGCGCCGTCTCTTTTTTTGAATTCGAGAGTATTTCACTCCGCCATTCTAATTCGTTCCGAAAGAACCGCCGATCCACTCAGAAGCACCTCTTAATAACGTGGAAAGAGAAAGAGGACCGTTTTTCCTCCAAAGTTTCCAGCGGCGGAAACATAACTCTGAGAGAAAAACTCTTCGAGGCAAGAAATGGAGAAGTACTCTGGACTTACGCGGCGCGCAAATCATTTACCAGACTACGAGTGAGTGTAGCTACTCTCAGTAAAATACCCCAATGCCTGGCACTCTCAGATCTCCACCGTTACGCCGCTGGGTTTGTATTTTCTTGCAAAAGCGCTCAAAAGTTCTCCGAGCCTCATTGTCGTACATCGTCACGAGCTGTATGGAACTTTCGACGCCCGGTCTCTAAGAGGCGCTGCTGTGTACACAATCTTAGCCACTCCAAAATATCCGGCGCCTCCGCCCGCGCGACCAAAAGCAAGCAGAGTTACTCTGGAGAGCGCGCTTGAAAATCTCTCCGACGAGGGAAAAACAAGGATTTGAAAAACGCTCTAAAATCACTGGGCACAATTAAACCAGTTACTTGACGTGAGAGAGTCGTTGATTTGCGAAAGCAGTCGGGAAGGGATTAAAGGAACTTCATTTGCTTTGTATACTAGTCGTTTTTCTTTCGTGACGGGATGCTCAAATTCAAACAGACCTCATTTATCAAGCTATGATATCTACAAACGTTTCACTGATCCCTATAAAAGAGGCAGAGCAGTACAAGAAAGAGGGCTATATATGATAAAAACTTATGCATTGCGTATGCTTTTTTTAAGCTGTAAACTGAGGATAGCATCAGTAGTAGAGAACGTTAGTGGTATTGGAGATGAGGTGCGATAGAAGAATGTTGAAAATAAATAGTGAGAGACCAGGATTTTAACGAAGAAGTCCTTCCAAGCGCAAATTGAGAAAGAATGAGATGGAAAACATTTAAAGAAGATAAAATTTATCTGGGAACACAAAGACACTATAGTGTCCTCAAGACAATATTGAAACGAAAAATCATAGAGGAAGATCTAAAATAAAGCGTTGGTAAGCGATCAAATTTGGATATCTTCTAGATATAACAGAACTGGATATTTCGGCACTCTATATGGCGATTGACGCTTTTTCTAATTATAACTAAAAATCTGATCAAAATAATAGCAAACTATCATAATATTAAATATACAATAATAGAGAATGATATCGAACACATTCGAGCAAAATAACGGTAGTAAATCCAATTTTAAACGTGTAGCCTACACAAAAGGTTGGCAAACATTTCAGCGATTTTTCAAAATCTATACCAAAGATCAAACTGCTCAATTCTCAAACAAAATATGATATTTATTTTAAAAATTAAATTGGCGGTTCAAACTGATTAAATTTGGAAACATTTTTCTATTGGCGAAACTCGTTAATAAAAGATTGATTTTATTCATTAATGAAACATTTAACAAATGAAAATTTTCGTTGATTTGAATTTAGAGAACTTATCATTATATTTATTAAATTTTCACGGGATTACATCCAAATACAGATGCAGACAAAAATTACCTCAATTAAATTTTTGCATGTTAATCTTGATTTTAGCAAATTTGCAAAAACCTCGTTTGGCGCTGTTAAAATCATGAGTAAATTACTTGATTTATTCATGATTTGGCGTTAAAATTGCAAACGATGAACACGTAAGATACTGCAAAGTAATAAACGTCTTTCTTTAGCTTTGCCGTTTCTCTAGCAAACACCATCTTCGTATACGAATACCAAATTATAACACTATTCAAAATTTAAAATACTTAATTTAATTTAACACATATTTTCTGTCTTTTTGGGGAACTAAATAAACAGTTTTCTACAATGTGTTATTTCCGAAAATAATGACATATTCTACATGAAATAATAAATGCTTAATTCAACCTCAAAATTTACTTGCCGTTGTTCAACTTACTAAAGAAAAAAAGTTCTTATATTGCAAATTTACTGAACACGAAAACCAAAGCGACGTATGCTGTATTGTTTTTCGATTACCGCGGAACTGAAATTAAAAAATAAACCTACCGATTCCACAATTGATTTTCTTTTCAGAAAAAATATCATTATTTTCTGGTTGAAAGTTAATTAAAATTATAATGAGGAACAACCCAAGATAACACCTGTGTGATGCAAATTAAGAAATTTCAGTTATATTAAACCCCTAGGAAATATTTGGATATTAGTATAATTCTTATTTTTATCGTACTGTTAATGGATGTAAATACCTATTTTATCTTCTATCTTACTATTAGGAAAGAAGTTCAAACACGTTATTTTCTTAATATCAAATCAATATTAATTTTTACATTTTATTAATTATACATTGATTCGGGTCTCTCTCAGTAGCAAGAGAACCTTTGATGTGGTTGAAGCTGTCGTGGGTTCGATCCCTTTGGACGTTCAATTTTCCCGATACGGTTTGGTGGCAGCGAGGGCCACAGGCAGTTAAAAACAGTGCAAAACCGAAGGTCATCATCATCGCTAATCATTATCACCATAACCACAAGCCATCCCCAATACTGATGGGTATAAGGCTAAAAAAATAAATTTATATTATTTAACTTACGGTGCAATTTTCCTTAATTAATCAAGGAATATCTAGCAAAGGGATAAAAATTGTTAGCGGATTTCGACTACAAAAGACTTTTTTGGCGCCTGTATTCTTACACAAATTTCATTAAAGTCATAACTTTCCCGTCAAACGCGAAATTCCCCTTTATTCGAACGGCACGGCTAAATTAAATGTCCTCAATTAATTCTTTGCTCTCGCTTGCAAGTAAATGCATATAATTACTGTTTAGGGAACAGGAATGCAAGGCGAGGCGGAATATTGAAGAACAAAGTAAACGTCTCTTTTATTATCAGCGGTAGAGGAATTTTATCCCAATTACCCCTCATTATTTTAATGGGCGAAGCGTTCAATATCCGGTTCTTGTAATGCCTCGTTTACCGCATCCCTACAAATGGCTTTAAAAAAATCGGAAATTGGAACAATTTGCGAATAAAAGAAAAGATGATAAAAACATTGTTTGCGTTCACAGGAGGAGATTCGTCGTTATCTTTTTTTCGACCCACGGGATTATAAACGCGCATGATGAAATGCAATCCAAGTAAAATGTCTATCCTCGTGCGCCGCGAGTTTTGTGTTTGTTAATTAACTCTTTAGCGTCATGGCGTTGTTTTGCTCACGCACTATAAAGAGATTTTTTTTTCGGTTTTTATTAATTAACTCGAATGAGCACAATGGATCGAAATTTAATAAATTTATTCCTAATAGCATGTTTATCTTTAATATGTCTTTGGCAGGTTTAATCATTGCCCGCTGTTTTTCTGTCACCTTTATGAAAGTACTGAGATGAATACAGATATGGCTACTGATAGTTACCCACAACGATAGATTCCTATCTTATACAACAATCATCGTTGCGTATATGTTTATATATACTTATATTGTATAATGCGATTGATGAATCTTTTTAATCCTACAGTCCGCAAAGAAAGAAACATGAAAATGTTTACCTTTTAAGTCAGGATGGGGTGAGCAAATTCACTGCAGGTGGATTGTCCACTATTCACAGCTTTATGACCGGTCACTGGAATAGAGAAAAGAAATTTCAAACTATAATAATATACACACAGCTTTTACATGGCATATTTAAAATATAATTTACCCGTTATTTATCACACTAACAAACCGTTTAGCAATACACATCCAAGTTTTCCGTGGTATTTACAACTTTGAATTATATAGATCACTGTTCAACTTAGCTTCAAAACTGACAATGATGTCTAATCGCATTGCATCATGGTTGTAAACAAACCCATGATGCATTGCAATTAAAGCAATATGGCGGATATGCATCGGCATTAAAATGTATGCTAGAATGCAAAATGCATTCTTGTATCGAAAACAAGGATGGTTAGCGAAACGGTGGAATGGCATATACAGTAAAAGGTAATTATGACTTCTGTTCACCTTCCAAGTGATATATTTCTATATTTTCGGGTAGGGCTGCAAAAAATATTTAAAATCGCCACAATGTATTACAAATTGAGAATTTCGCACCCACGATCATGTTGTGGCAGTTTCTTGATTATTACAGTAGAAGACAGCGTTTTTTATTCGAAATTGCGAGAATTCGGACAAAATTGACGCAGAATTTGAGTAATTTTGCAGGTATAAATAACTCGTCCCCCTGGTAAGGGGTGATTGTTGAACTCGATTCTTATAGGAATATATGGAAAAGATAGGCCCGTATGAAATGTATGGGAAAGAAAATCGTTTCATGGTAAGGAAAGCATTCGTGAAATCAGATGATTTGCGCTTTGAAAATTGAATACAAAAATATTTACAAATAACACAACCTTCTATGAGTAGATACTTTAAAACTGTACGCTATTGGTAAAAATTCAATAGTAAATGCTTTTTTTCTCAAAATCATAGAAATTTATACCGTCGAAATGATTTCGAAGGTAAAAATGTAAATAAAACGCAATATTGTTCCAGCAAGAAATAAATATATACTATCTACATAAATGTTTTTTAGCCGCTGTATATCACCTTAACAAGGGATGTAATAACAGAAACTTTCGGAAAAAAATAATTCGTATAGGATTTACGGTTTTCATTTACAACATATAAAATGGGCTGTCATTTTAGGCTTATCGATATTTTAGTTGTTTTATTAATATACTTTTATAGTATATTGTAGTATACGTTGTGTGAAAAATCAAACTCTTTTTATCATTTCAAGGTTTAGAATGACAAACCAAGTAAACGAGAAATATCCGTATTAAAGTTTTTATATTTTGTTGTTTCAATTTCTACTCTGATAGATATTAAAAATTCAACAGCGATTAATTCTCTCTTTGAATATTCAGGAGGACCAGATAGTTATGCATTTTTTATACGTTTAATTTAGTTCCGTAATTTTTTAAAGGTGTATTTCTCTATTTGGTTAATAACTTTTAACCTGTTAAGTAACCTCTAAGCACCTACCTCGAATTTATGAAGTAAAGCCTCAATAAACGTATTTTTTAAAGCGATTAGTTATTACATGTTTTAGACTAACAAGCAGCACCTTGTTAAACTGTGACGAGATCCTCTTTAACCCATTAGCAAATTTTTATCATATCAGCGAGGGTAATTACAAAATGCATCAAGTATTTAATGTGATGCTACTCGTTTGAAAAGCTAACATAAATATGCTTCACGGTCGCCCACGCCCACAACTAAAAGCTCTCTGGATAATGCATTTTAATTTACGCATGCATTATTTAAATGGGATGGATGTTAGTACATATATGAGAACAATAGTAGCCTATTTACAAAAGGGGAGCTTAGCTGTGAGAGTTACGCATAGTCTTGGATTCAGAAAAGAGTGTAATTTTAACGTTAAAAGCATGGGATTGAAGTTAATGAAAATTACGACCACGCTACGGAAACGTCACGTACGCAAATGCCACGTTTAATTGCGACTTCAACGGAAATTCCAACGTTTCCGCGATAAAGTAGATGATATTCGTGATCAGACTCAGAACGCTTTCGGAATCTTTGAGTAACATTCCAACAAGAAAATGATATTACAAACTTTACAAACTTCACATTGTTTCTGATTTTGCAAACGATACAAGAATGACTCATAACGTGAGCTAAAATATGAAACAAAATTGACTAAACTTTTCAAAATGAAATACATACATTTATCTTAATGTCTTCAGAAATACGTCTACCTCCATTAAATCCTAATTTTCTCATATTTTATCGCCCGACTCTATTTTAAATATTACTGCAGCTTTAAGATTTTGAACGTGACTTAATTTTTCAGATGGTGTTTGCAATATCCAAAGAGATTTTCATCAGATCTACTGCTTTCTTGTTGAAAACTGTCCTTCGATAACTCTCATTCATCTTTTTAAAAGTTCAGAGTTCCAGCTTCCACATTCCATTGTGAATTAAACCTTGTAAAACTATTTTTGCTAAGAGGAGCGAGGACACATTTTGAGGCTTTAAGGGATTTTCGTGGCTTAGGTGGTTAAGAACCACTATCTTGCGGCTCTCCACACATACTTTAGGATTAGAATGAGCGAACGAAAAAATGAGTAGGTAAATTGAGTGATGAAGATTATGGTTAAATAATTTTTCACCTCTTTTATGAGCTGCAGATACCGACAGAATATTCACATTAAGCACTTTCCATCTTATTAATATTTCTGTCGAAACTGTTAGTATTTTTATCTCATTATAAATATTTGCTTTCCGCTTCCTCGACCAGGAATACTGGAGCACAGGAGTTTCGAGGAAAATAATAATAATAAGTATTATTATTATTTAACTCATTTATTGAGGTTAGGCTATTTTAGCCTTGCTTCCACCCAGCATTTAGAGATATCCCATGAAAATATACTAAATTTATTCAAAACTAATATCTACAGATAACTTATATCTAGAAAAATAAAATCTAATAAAACAAAATAAACAAAAGATATAAAATTATCCAATTTGTAAGATCTAACATATACTAGCGATTAGATAAATACAAAGAAACATTTTCAAACTAGATACAATAAATACAATTCACAAAAAGGGGAGTAAACATTGTAATAAAAGATACACATTTTCGACACATAGATCTCTCGTCGGATTAAAAGATTTATATTCTGAGAAGGATAAGAGAAAGAGGTTATACTATTAGATACAACATGTTCATATCTAATGGTTCCAATATATCTAATCTGATAAATGGTACGAGAAAATAATTTAAGGAAAATGAAAATTAAGAGAAGAAATTTTGATGATAGCAGAAATAAAAATCTAGGCAAAAGATTTACAATCGATAATGAATAACCGACCAATAGAAAACCTTGAAAATTTAAGAAAAATAGCGACTTCATATAGTGGTCAATCGGGTTCGAGTTGGTCGTAATTAAATGAAAATAATAAGAAATAAATGCCGCTAAAATAGTAAATATAAATAGTAAGTAGTGATATCATTGAGAAATTTCTACATCAATGACATTCTTATCAAGAATTTTACAAGGATAGGAAGGTTAAAGTGCGTCGTTTTAAATAAATATAACAAAACTTAGTATATATTAATGCATTACGAATAATAGCATAATTCTAAATGTTAGAATATAATTTCTACCTCACTACTTTCAGTGAAAGATGAGACTTTTTATTTCCCAATTTTTCCTAGACGTTTGTATTACATTTTCTTGTACTACTAACTTGTACTACTTGTAATACTTAATAACCCCCACTAAAATTTTCCAGAATAATATTGCCTAAACTGGCTGTACATTTGTCTGGAACTGTTTACTGTAATCTAAATAAGTAAATTAAAACATCTTACGCATAAATATCCTCCCATCAAACGGGACAACTAAATACATTAAAGAACATCCGTCTGTATTATAATTCCGAAACAATAACTCTAGAACGTGGCTTCGAGCGTTGCCTTGACATCGAATTTCGAGCGGAGATTAAAAAAGTAACCGGACTTTTGTGAGGAGAAAACATGGGGAGCAGAAAGCATTCTTGACGTTAAAAGATCTCTTTGAGACCACTTCAATATGAATCGAGTCGAGGGGGAGCGGAAAAGAGCGCGTTAAGGTCAGCGAAAGATCAACAAAGAGACGAAAAAATTGACTAACAATGCGAAGACGAAAGATCAACAATGGGAACGAAACATCAAAGGCGGGAGAACAAACGACGGAAATCACGCCGTTTAAGTCGGCATTATTTATGCCTCTCGATACCCTTTGATCACCCAACGAACGCCACCCTGTTAAACTTCACTCTCCAATTTACCTCGACAGAAGCCTCGCAGTGGGGCGCTGCTGAAAAGATTACACGATGAATGGAAATGAAATGCACGCGAGATGAAATCCTTTAGGGATCCGAACGAGTGGAACCGAACTCGCAAAACTTATGGAATTCGTTCTTTTTTTCGCGGAGGGATTTTTCAGACGGGAAGCTACGACTGAATGGGAGAAATCAGATTTACTTGACATCGGTAAAGGCTGGGACATTTTCGCCCAAGAAAGCCGCTTTTTTCCTTCGATAGATGTCTCATCCGCCGTGACAGACGCCGCGAATATATTTCGGCACCGGAATCGTGCGAAACGTATCTAATTATTGCGGGAGTGAATCGCGTTCGGTAGCTTGCCTCACTTTCTCCCGGGATCCAGTAATGCCGTTCGCGTCGCCTTTTTGGATTTAATGGGTTTCATTGAAGCGATTACCACATGAATTTGCGGATTCCGAACGTGTCAAACTCCTGCTAACGAAGTGTGGCAAATCATAACAGTGTCTGCGCACGCTTCGTAATTCCTTTGACGATGTGAAATATTGCCTCTCTAGGGATTAGCGTAGACGTAGCCTTCAGAAGACAATATGAAAGGATTTTAATTGCCAAATACTTAGGACTATTCAGAATTGCAACAGCCTTAGTCAAAATGGGTACGATTTTCCAAAGATAATCGTATAAAGAAGAAGCTACAAATTTTATTGCTCTATTACTTAAAGAACATTTCCTTCCAAAAGCCGAATCCAATAGCTGAAAGGCCGTTACATATTTTTGAATTTAAGTTTCATAAAAATACAGTCAAGGTACCTATACAAGGTATATATACCAACACGAGAATCCAGATATATTTATGCATAAAGTGTGAGAACTCTCATATTTTACTTATGTGTTAGCTTAAATTATTAAATATTATGTATAATTTGTATTAAAAAGTAACAGATTTATTAATTTATTGCACAAAGTTTACTTATATTGAAGGAATTCTCGCCCCCCAACCGACCACACAACCCAACCCAACGCAGCTAATTGCGAGCTAGCTGACTGATCAAAATTACTGCAATCTGTATAGCAATAACAATAAAATTTAATTACGGTGTGAGCAATTTGATGGTGAGCTATGCTCAGCAACCAAAATCAATTGAAAACTTCTTCCTGTGACTTTATTACCAGTCACTAGGAAAATTTGAAAAATCTCAGTATTCACGTTATCATGGAATAATAATCTTTTTTAATCTAAAAAAAATCCCAAATACTCTTCAAGTAACTTTGAAATTCCTTACAAGTCGCTGCGGTGGAAAGAGTATCGTGGTGATACGGCCGTGGAGAACCATCACGGTCCTAAATGATATTGATAGGAGTCAATTTGAGCTCAGGAGTCGATTGAAAGTTGATAGAAAAACGTAAATTCAAAATTACTATTACATTTCTTATAGGACGAAATTAATATATTACATGTAGCAACAAGGGGTTGAAAGAGAATGATTTTGCCCAGAACTCTATGAAGAAAATGAGCGCTCCAAGTTTACTTATAAAATACTTAACTCATCTGATGGGTCTTCACCCTGCGCTCTAAAAGAATCTCTTCTTCCTTCTACCTAGCTGTGAAGAATTTAACAGATCTTGATAATAAAGTGTAATTGAGGAACAGATATACGAGAGGTTTAAAGCTAAAGTTCAGCGAATTTGTTCCATGTGAGAATGCTTGAATAAAGAGGGGGACATACATACTGATTGATACCGTTTATAATACACACATATACGTATGTGAGAATAGAGACATATTGATATTTTCTTTTTTACTAGCGTTGGTTTGAGTCAAAATAAAGTATTTTATTTATAGACTGTTTTCCAATTAATTATAAAGCCATGTTGGAATTATTGGAAGCAATCGGAAATATTCCTCAACGATAATGAGCTATTTCTAAGCAGAAGAAAGCAGAAAAAGAAGCGTCAACGATAAGTTATCAAATTATATAGTATTTCATTAAATTGTAGAGGAACTTACTTTAAAAGGAGCTTATTCATTATTAAACCAAAGATTCCACATCATCCCACCTAATTGAAACGTTGCCAAAATTTCTCCACCATTAGCGATAGTTAAAGTAATAAATTATGTCCTTATTATGGGAGAAATAGAGACTATATAGTCTCTTCTTACACTTTACCCATTCGGTTACTAAGTGGCGTCTATTTTACTCCTACTTGTTATGAATGAAATCACTCTTTGGGATTTTAAATAAAAATCATTTCGCTTATTATCATTTTCTATATCTTAGAATAGTTGAAAAGTCTTCGAAAAATAGTAGTTCAAACAACTCGAGTAAGTGTTAACTATTATCGTATATTGGTGCTGTTAATGCAAGTGCCATTTGCGCATGTATCAAGATTTTAAAATGGATTCATGTTAAGATATTACTAATATGAATGCACTTCTTTCGGGTGAAAATGAGACTATAAGTACCGTTTCATCATAGACCCAGAGATTGGTTAGGTAAAGTTTGTAAATTATGAAATCACATTTAATTACAGGAGTAGCAAAAACTACGAAAACACCAATTATAATATGTAAAAAAAATTCAAAGTACCGTTTACGGGCGATGAAATTTAAACACCGCAGTATTAAAAATAACAAAAATAAATTGAAATAAAAGGAAAAAGTAATATAGATTAACGAAAATCATACGCTTTGAATATGATTTGAACGTAATGTAATTAATATCATTTGATGAATGAGGATAAAACTATTTAATCGAGTTTTCCCTATTCAATACAGACAAAACCTATGCGCTGAAACTAATTATCGGATGAAATATGCTAGATCAATCAAATTACGTTGTTTTTATTCACGGCAATCATGAATAGCATTAATACGTAGGTTGCACCGCGCAAATAGAGTGATAGCTCAATGTTTACTGGATTACGAGTTAACAAAGAGTTGAAACGTACCACAAGGATTGAAAAGTGCGTTCCCTCAGAAAGTTTCAAATCCAATGCAGCTGCGATCGTAACTTTTTCTAAGTTAGCTTATCGATCAATCCTCATCGACGTCACTTCTAAAATTATTTGATATGCTAAACAGAGGAAATGAAGCGAAACTTATACGATACCAGAAAAGATAAATTTTAATTAAAACACAACCGGATTAGAAGTTATTGAATCCGAAAACGAGTTCATAACTTCATTAATGGTAGCGTACTTTATTTAGTTTCATGGAATTGTGCGAGTTTCATTCCCATTTCTCGATAGATAATGGAAAGATTCCATAAAGAGGGGATTCAAGTATCGTTTTCAGCAATTTCGAAAATTAATACCATGTATAATTATTAACGCAATTACATTTGTTATAAATCATTGAAAATTATTTTATTTCATTCAAATTATTATACTAATTATATATTATTGAAATAATTATGCTGATTATACTTTTAATTTATTTTTTAGCCTAATTCTAAAACACTGAAATTATTCCGTTATAATGAAATATTTAATTATATAAATAATATTTAATAATGCGATACAAAGATTCTTGCTTTCCGTTCCTTTAAAATGTTGCATATTTTTGAGGTTAGAAAGTTACCTCAAATTAATTCTCGGGTCTCCGCGTTCAATCTTTTTCACGGTTGGGATAATATGAAAGCTACTGAGGTAAGATTAATGCTGATTAATGGCTATCAACCTCATTTTAAAGTAAAATTAAAAGTCTCATTCATAGGGTCATTGTGCTGCATTTACGTGGACTTCTACTTAAATAATTCTGGCGAATAGAGCGATACCTAGGCAAACTACCTCATCTTGCCTGGTAAGCCTCTTACCTTTCCAAAGCTTTAGGAAGGTAATCGTTGAGGGTTTGAATTTTAAACCAGCCTGCACTGACACATAGATTATAATACACATGGTAATAAATTAAATTAACCTAACGTTAACAACGTTTCCCTGCTAATATTTTTATTACTCAGCGATGATACGCGAGGAAAAATATGGTCCGAACACAGGTCCCAATTCACCCCTAAGTTATCTGAAATAACTGCTCATTGAGGATCCCTTGTAAAAGGTGATGGAGAACCAAGTCACGCTCTCCCTTATTCCTTGACCATCCATTCTCAGCCAGGGAAGAAATGGTTGCAGTTCACGTTTTTTAGGACCCGAAAATTCTTAAATAAATTTAACCCTCGGTGCCGAAGTTATTGATTCATTTGAGAGCGATGTTCATGCGGCATCCTCTACAAATTTTTTTACCAAGCGTCTTAGAGAGAATTTCATGGAATCCACTTATGGTTAATGCCCGGAAGATACCTTGATTGGAAACCTCGGCGTTCGGAATTCCACTGTGAGTTCGTGAATTTTCAGGACTTCAATGCGAAGAGTAGCTGTGAGATAGTCGAACAGAGTTCGCTCGTTGAATAAGGGAATGAATGGAAACCATTTCCTAGAAATTGGTGACATACTTACGAAAATACAAGCCCGGATTCTTTTATAACTTCCAATTGTGTTGCAAAATTTCTATCATCAACTTCACGTTACATTAACACATTGAGCAGGTCATAATAAAAATTGAGGTTGGATCAAAACTAATTTTTTTCCATTTTTACCGATCTAAAAATATGTAGTGGACTTAAACATACAAGAATATGGCTGATGATAGATACTTACAACAATTCGCTACCAGAACAGTTAGATGCCGCTTCATAACACTGATTCTTTTATTAGAGTCATCACCTTCGCGTATGCATTTGTTTATCTGATCTCAGTGCCGCATTTACAAAATACACCGAAGTGCCGATTATCCGTGAACAAAGAGTCCGTGCATGGTTTTTTATTCTTCATAGATATTTTCTGCGGTCTCTTTGTATAAAATTCGAGAATAAAATACATACAAGTATTTCTGCGTTCTAATACAAGCAGAACTGGAGCAGTCGAAATAAAACTAAACTGGCAATGTAATTTAAAACGAACCTAAAATCAAAACTAATCGCTGCTTAAAATTTCCGATGAAAAAAAAAAACTCTTGACGAGTCCATGAAAGAGGATGAAATTAACGGAGAGGATGGTTATATACGCAAATAATGATAAAATGTATAAATTAATAATTAATTATGAAAATTATAAGAAATAAAAGTGAAGGTTTGAGTTATCCATTTTTACATTTATGATTATTCACATAATAATAATATATATTGATAATTTTTCCCACGCACTTTTTTTAATTTTGTAACACTACGACATACGAAGGTAGGTGTAATACGAACGTCCAATATCAGCCCAATATGGCCAAATAATTAGTTTATCTATACATAAGGGTATGTCAATTATAGTAACCTTTGGCGATATTGAAAAAGGAAACATACGCGATACTATATTAAGTTTATATAAACAGTCTCTCAAAGATATCATAAAGACGGAGCTGAGAAATTTTTATTCGCGAAGTCCCACACAAATAGTCTGAACGCTGGCCTATTTCCAACCGAAAATAGTTCTGCGTGGATTATATTCGGAAGTAGTCGATAAGAAGGCCGGAGCGGTCGGAATTAAACCAGTATCGGTAGTGAATTAGTCAGCCGAGGGATTCATCCAGCGTTGGAGATCAGGGATGCGGAATAACGTTTCGGGAGCTAAGATAAATAAGTTAAATGGATACGCTAATAATTCTGGCCCTCCATCCATTGAGGGATATTGAGAGGGCGGGAGCCATATTGAGTGGGAGATGGACCAATTGTGCGAGATGGTCATTTCTCGGCTTAACAATTGACGGGCGGAGAGCGTAGGAACCCTTGAATGTGGCTAACGAGGGCTCCAAATCCGGTGCCTTTGGATTGATGGCATAACCCATGCAATGAAAAGGGGCGTTGGGATGTGTGGAGGCTGCACGGAAGAAGATAGAGGAGAGGCAGAGCAAGTGAATTGGAGCATGATGAGGTAAAGATGCATGGTGGTCACTGTGAAGGGACCACTGCGAGAGGATAGTCATATAGAGCAATGATTTAAAGGAGCTCAACTATACGCCCTGGGCAGAATCAGGCCGGAGAGGAATATACTCGTATATGGATGCATGTGGGGCTAAATATGACCTCTACTTCATAGAACATTTAATTATGAATTTATATGTATATACATGTATATGTTTATATTCATTACATAAATCAATCAGCCTTTAATCAATTATCAATCATGAGTATTATCTATCTTTATCTCCTATTATATGTTTTCATATTTTGGTACTTTAGAATGTAAAGGAAGGTATGCTTTTATTTAAAACAAGAGAGATAGAGGCAAAATTTGGTACATAAGAATAATTCTACAGTCGGATAGGAACGATTCGAAAATGTAGATAAAATATTTCTTTTTTCGACCTGTCCCTGACTCAACGTCCAGATGGCCTTAGATAAGACATGCGAAGTTCGTAAATTTTTTCCTTGGATATTTTTTAACGTGACAAAAATTTAAAAATATATCGAATAGCTTATGTTTATACATCAATGTGGCCTAAAACTCAAAAAAGGAAGCCAGTTTCTTTAAATATTTTACACCATGAAATATCGACGTCAGGTTAGTACTTTTCATTTAATATAATCTATATTGTAATCCTTTACTTTACTTCGTTCAATTGCATGACTCCAATAGATTCAAAAGAACTTTGAAAAGTTCCAGTTACTCGAAACCTACCAATATAAGCTTAGGGGGGCATCATCTGCTTAATAATGATGTATTCTAAGCCCGTTGATGATTTTCACAAAGGAAGAAAAAAATTAACGAGTTTCAAAAATTGAAATTGATGCTCGAACGCTTTCACATCTACATAGGTGCTCCGCCAGTCACCTTAAGGTGTGTGACAAGGAGTGCTTGTGGAGAGACTGAATATCACTTCCCAAAAACCACGATATATCCAATAGTTGCTCTAATCATTAAACTGATCGAAAATTCAGGTAATCGTCTTAGTATAATCATCTTTCTCCGCTTCTGAGGCTCCCATAGAGAAATCAGATAATCTTCTATAAGTCTATAAATCAGCGGCATTTCTCATGATACCAAAAATGAAAATTTCCGTCACTTGACATCAAAGACGGCCGTTGAAAGGGACCATGTCTGTATATGAAAGTCAATGCGTCGCCCAATGAAATGGATTTCTCTTTGAAAGTGAGCCGGACGTTTAATAGCTCTAATGTCCATCAATTGCAAATATTATAATTTTTAATACTAAATCACGTTGAATCCATAATCAAAAGGCTGACATTCGCGAAGATTCACCTCAATTTTTTTCGCGAGGAAAAATCTTTGAATCAAAAGATAATTTAACCAAAGAGAACAACATCAAAAATTACCAAAATCATGAGCGAACGCCAAAAATTGTTAAATATTTTGATTCATGAATTGAGATCTTCGGATTATTAAAGCGAGGAAGGGACAAGCCGTAGGGCAGTAAATAAAAAGAAAATCCTTATATTTTCCGCAACACTAATTTTGGAGGAATTCGGATGTTATCGAAACATCCATATAATTAGAATATTCATTTTATAAAAGGCTTAATTAAATTAAAATATTAATTCGATTGAAATAATAATTTCACTGAAATATTAAGATTACCGAAATACACATTTAAAAAAATTAATTTACTGAATATTAATTTTATCGAAATATAAATTTCAATGAAATATAAATTTTAATGAAATACTATATATTTTAACAAAACAAAATCAAAAAATTATAAATTTATCAAGATGTATTTTAATTATACAAAACTATAAATCAATTGTATTGATACTTTAATATGACCAATATTTTGCATTTACTTGAATTGTCAACATATTATCATAATAAAACAATTAAACATTGTAAATATCAATCATTCGCTGAAGTTGGTCTCGCGGAAATGGCAAACATTTTCATTCACCCAAAAAAAGGGGGAAATGACCATACGACGACAAATGCAATAGTTGAAGCATTTATTCGAAACGAATTGAACTTCCGGATATAAAACAAGAAACAATACAGCATTAATTTCCAAACGGCATGTTCTCATCATCAATTTCTAGTGTTGGTGGGATTTCCTGACGTGGGGATAGGAACCGCGACATGAATTTACACCCACTGTGTCGATGCCACCTGAACAGCCTATGCATTACTGAGAAGGTTCGGGAAGGAACCGGGGCTATACACGCTCAAGCTACATCTGCTTTTATGTCCCCGCCCTGATAGACATCTGGCGCTACAAATGGAAACCGTTAGGAGACCTTCCCTTACATTGCCGACTTTTTATTGCCAAAGGTTGTAAAACATCATAGGAATTACATACTAGCGATGTGCCAGTGGTATAAAATCCTGTTTTCACTCAGGAATCCCTTCCCACCTGTGGTAGATTTAGGGGGCGAATCATGCGAAAAAGATATCGATTCTATTTGGTAGGTATGAATCTGTGGAAATGTAAGATGATATTTTGGAAAGGAGATTGGATGTAAGTGGCTTGTTGGACGATTACGCCGTCGTTGTCATCGGAAATATGCTATTGCTTGAGAATCAGTGTATGTATTGTAAGTATGTGTGCATATGCGCTTACATGCGCGTGTGTGAATGCACAGGCAGAAACCCACAGGCACATATAATGGGTGCTCCAGAAATGTGTACTTACTCTTTAAATAACAAAGATAGCAATTTTATCCGCCGATAATCAATTTAAAAATATCAAATAAAGATGTTGAATGAAGTTGTATACACATGCGAAAACAATGAATATCATGACAACTTCGATAGTATAATGAAAAATTGATTATCGAAGAACAGTGCTTTGAGTATACATTTCTGAGGTAAATGTATATTCACTGATGATCTTTCCCGGAATCAGGATAATCAAGAACATTAAAATTATTCATCATGCTGTTTACTTTTGGGAACCATGCTATTCCCCTCTTTTCGTCAATCTTCTCAATTATTTCCAATCCTTGAATTAAGTACTCGCTTTATACGCATCCATACATATTTCCGTTCATTGCCTTTTAATATTTAATTTCTGTACGTCTGCTCACTCTAAGATTTCATTCGCCACATCAACCTTCTATTGCTCCGTTTACAACTCTCTTTAGCACCACTAACACGTCCACCCTACCTAATATCAGATTTACAGCAGGCGCATGAAGTGTAAGCCGAGGAACTATCGTACTTATAGATAACGACTTAATTTATTATTCTAATAGACTCCGCTAATTCTGACGATAGGAGTTTAGCTTAAATGAATCTGAAAGTAAAAATTCTACATTAAGTAATGTAGAATTTACCTACTACTAAGTAATAATTTTATACGTTTTAAGTTAATTTATATAAATATAACATATTTTCTGCTCATATAATAACACATATAATAATTATTACATATATACATGATTTAATTATTTTTCTTTCATTTATACAAGCACGGAATTGTAAAATTGCTCTGGGTTCGTTAAAATGATTGCAAATGTACTCGTACCTGTTGGCTTTGATTTTCAATTGAATTTCCACTGACAGAAATAAATATTCGATACTGTATCTTTTAAATTTTCCCTGACTGAAAGATTGTTGCCCCAGGCCTCCAAAAGTGGAAGGAAGGCCTTGTTGAAACGCCTTTTCATCCTCCATCCATCCTCTCTACACCCTAGAACGAATGTAAAACAATCCTTTCATACTAGTATCGCAGCCTTTCTTTTAATCTACATTCATTTATCATCTCGTCGATACTGTCCCTCCGGCTTTGCGCATATGCTGCTATAATAAAATTATTTCAACTGCATTCGGTTCGCCTCTTTAGACCGTAACTCCTGAAATTAATCACGATATTTTATTTATCTCCAGCGAAATCCGGTAGAATTCCATATTTTCGATGCCGAAATGAAATGGCGATGCTTTTACAATTCCACGGAATACACATTAAGTCGCACTCACAGAGACATACATATCGGATGTAATTAACGTGATAAAGCCTTTCCCAGCAGAGCTTCCTCGACATCCCACTTTGCCCGTCAACTCCTTGAAAACAACCATACTTCAAACTTCAAATTCCTTCTATCTCCATTATCCCCAAAATGTCTTATATTAGACGCCGTAGAGACCCCACCTAAACATTCATATTTTCTACCTAACGAACATCTTTTTACTGATAAACCTTCAATTATTTTAATCTCTCTGTTTCCTTCATTACTTTCTCTCAACTTTTCTGGCAAACCACTTCCCCTTCTCTACGACTATTGGTTACCACTACTTTTCCCTCAACCCTCCCTATTCCCTTTTTGCCCCTTCCCTTTTGTTCCCTACTTATGTTATTTGCAATTTTCGGATTTTTTTTCAATTGGCGAAATGATACAACCACTCCACGGAGTTGGTATTTCCATTTCCGAACTGTTTTCGATCTAGCATCTTGGAATAACTTTACTTGGGTTGATTTAAAACCGACTGAGTGGCGGAGTAATATATTTTGAATTTTATACTAACGCAAATTATGATTTGAAAACACTAGATTAATAATATAATAAAGTCGTCGACAATTTCAATCGTAGTTTTTGTGAGTTTATATAAATGCAACTCAAAACATAATACCGTGCCCTCGAAGCCAACCGAACTCAACCAAGCCAAAGTTATTCCAAAATGCTAAGTCAGAAGCTAAAACATCTTTTCATTTACAAATTGGCTGAAATGAAATTTTCTTTTGCGTATTTTGAAATTGGAAATACCCACTGTGCGCAGTGAATATTTCATTTCGCTCACTACCCGAATTCGGTGCTTGTGAATAAGATGTTATATGTAATAAGTTGCTGCTCCTGTCTTCCTGTGCCTGATAATGAACGAATGTACGAAACTATGATTGCATATAGTCTAAAAATATATATTCTTTGGAATCGTACCAGTATTGCTATTTCATTTCTGCATCGAAAATATTTCATTTTCAATCTTCGAAGGGTTCGCCCAACAGACATTGATAAACCAAAGCAATTAAGAGAAGCCACTGATAAAAAAAGATTTTGCGAGTCAACCGCCTCTGTGAATGTGTAGGAAATTAAAAGAAACATAAATGATGAAGATACGAAATGAAATTTCCGCCCTCTGCATGGGGAACTATGACCCAAATACTCCTTTGCCGGTTACGCGGCAGTAAGCTTTCTGTTTATCCGGCGGAATTCCAAGGAATAGTATTGAAGTAAAGAAGAGGCCAAAACTCCACACCGTAAAAGATTATTTGGAAAACAATTCCAATGCGAAAAGAGAAGAGGAGGCGTTTCCATTTCGCGAGGTAAGTAATAAGATTGTCTCTAAGGAGATGGAGCTCCACTTCTGAGAGCCGACTTAAGCTCCAAGGAAACGAATCTAAATATTTCCATAGAGGAACACAACAAGGGAAACATGAAAAATAATTCTGGTATTAATGTTTAACTAAATTAAAACATCCTGCTGGGCTTACTCTGCTTTGCGAGTGCATATTTATTCATGGTTTCAAGTACCCATGTTGAAAACGTATATTCAGTTTTGGAGGAAAATATACAAAGACAATTTCCTCGAAATAAATATTAATTACAGGGAATACATTTTTTAATTCCACCATATTTGACCAATTTCAGTTCTTAAGAGATATGAGCTGTAATTTCTGTCAGATTATTTTCGTTCCAGTTTTCGATCCTGTTCGATGAAATTGCTTGATTTCAATTCAGACCCGATTTCGCTTTTGTAGCCTTGACTAAATGGTTCGTAACGGTTTTATCACTCCTAGCATAAAATATTACAATCTTTCCGAAAGATTTCTTTCGGGTAGTTTTATTAGCCTCTTTAATTTAAGTTTTAGAATAAAACAGTTGATATCAAGTGTGATCATTAAAATCAAAGATCAAAGTGAAAGTTTAGTTACGTAAATGTGTGTTAAATAACGGGTTACCGTTGCCCGTGACTATAGATTATAACTGATGTTATACTTACTTAGAATCCAAACAAAAATCAGAACAGAATAAATAACGGATTCCAGTTACGGCTCAGGCCTAAGAATTCTAATTTTCCGACTAAGGATAGGCTTTCACTATGGGAAAATATTGGTTTGTATTTTCGGTTCAGCTCATGCTTGACGCCGTGATTTTGTCAGCGGTCTATCGGTAAGAAGATCTTTTAAATTATAAACAATTTAATAATTTGAAAATTAATAAAATGAATTATCTTTTGTAACAATGTACAATTTCTGAGACTTCCTAATCATATATTTTCAATTACTTAAATATTTCCTGCGATTATAAATTTCGAATAAAACTAGAAAGAAAATCTAACTTATCTCCCTTTTCCTTCAAAATATATCTTAATTCCAAGATAAGATTCAATCCAACCTAGGAATTGATACTGAAGATGATTAAACTGAGGTCAAATTAATGATTTTTTACTTAAGCTTTAAGTTGAATTCCATTTCTGGGAGCTCTAAATTCTCCAAAATTTTATTGTAATTGGCCACTATATATGTACTTACTGCTGAATTATGAAGTGAAAAAATACACGAGAAATTTGGAATAGAAAAAATATGTAAGGAAAATAAGGAAGGATATTTTGAACCGAGATACGCACTAAGACGACCTCATCAAAATCTTCTTTTACATCCGCTTGATAAATCAGGGCTTTGGATAATAGCCCGACAGCCGATTCGCAAAAATTACTCCATCGCAAACATTCAAAACCGGTCGCACAATCAATTTACAAGTAGCGGATCGCGCTTCATCCAAAAGCATCTTCCACTTGCTTTATCCCCGACTCTTGTATCTCATTGAAAGTCATGGAGCATCAGCTCCTAGTTTGGTGATCCGTTAAATGCAAGACATTTGACCTTCGGCGTCGTGAGCGGCGGAAATTTCAGATGTAAATATGCTAATACCTCCCACGCCCTTTTCCATCAAGCCGAAAAACTTTTCGGGAGAGACCCAGTTTAATATAAAAGTATGTAAAACAACGCCTTGGGAGGGCGAAAAAGTCTTTGACGCCCCACACTTTTTTCGACAATAAACCATCGCGGCTCTCATAATGACGTCGCCTTGCATGACGATCCCGTCCCCGGAGGAAACTGGAGTATCTTACGGAGCCTCTTTCCAATCCCATTATCCCGGATGATTTTGGAGTCTCCGCAGATCATCCACTTATTCTCGGGGTAGTTAACCGAGGACGGCATTAACTCCAGTGCCTCTCCCTTTGAAGGCTGCCACATCGAACAGAAACGGAAGAAAATTTCGTTCCCATTACGAAGCAGCTCGGCTCTCGAAAACTACGTTTGGAAGCGGGGATAAAAAGCTTTCCATCTCGTACCACCGACCCCAAGCTGCCATTATTTCGCCGCCGTTTTTAAAACGTTGCATTACGCGAGGGTCCTCCGTGTACCCATTTGATTAGTGCGACATGATTCCAGATTCCAATCCTCTGATTCCAGCTTCCATTCCCCTTTAATCTTGCGTCGGGAAATGAGGAGAATTGAATTTTTCATTCACCGCTTGAGATTCCGACATTCTCCCTCTTCTTTCGCATCTGTAATGGAATAATGACGCTCCGTAGCGCAAGCAGAATTCGAGTGCGGGTAAACGGCAGCGTTCTCCCGGCTGCTGAAATCCTCCGGAGAAGACCTCAAGGTTTGACAAAGAGACGGAGAAATCGGCAATGCTCGTCTTGGTTACTCCCGCGGATTGAATCTACTTTCACAATCCAATTGCTCCTAGCGCAGATATCATAACGAATAGCGATGGAGGCAATTTCGGGCGTAACCCTCACAAAGTCGGGGCACGGGGATCGCTTTGAATAAGTACGACCGTATTTCCGATGACGAAATCTCCAGTAGCGACTCTTCTGTTTTACAAAGTAAGCCACAGACTAATGAATTACTGGAATTTTGAATAGGTGCTCCTCAATCCCACCCCAAAGACGCAGTGAGAAACGAATGTCATAGGTCTGCAAGTCGTTTACACCAAAAGATACTCTCAATCTTCTCTGGTGTACTGGGATAAGATCTACAGTTCTTTTTATTTTTATCTTCCAACCCCTAATATTAATCAATTATCACCTAACATTAATAATCTAGTATTAAATCGCAATTTTATCGTTTCCTGATTATTGTTCTACTTTTTAGTGGTGGTTTTAATTTCCCTGAAGCAACCTATGCTCTGAATCCGATTCCAAAATTCAATTTCTTGACTCAGTTAAATTTGAATGAGTCACGTTCTAAACGAAGTAATATTTGGCCGTCGAAAATAAGCAATTAATTTCGCTATCTCTTAACTCATCATTTACATGTCTTATCGTAATTAATAATCGTTTAATTCTCTCAATGTAAAAAAGGCTTTAGAACGTAGATATGTTTCTATGATGAAATTCCACTTTATGAAATTCCATCACAGAAAACCTTTGAGAGAAGATTGACATTCCAGTGGGAGAACTATGTTTACTTTTCTGTGCGTAAATAAACGTTTCTAGTTAGTTTCAACAAAAACTAGTTTCAACGAATTTACCCACATCTATAAAGTAAGTAGTTATAATCGCTCTAAATGAAATACCATATTTAAAATCCACAGTTAATTTCTGAAAAGTTCGTAAATTAAATCTATCTCTATCAACAAATCTTCTGGAAGTCATGTGAGTTTTGGGAACACATCTTTCGCTCGCTAAAATAGGTATGCCAGCACTAAAAAGACTTATCCCAGTGATATATTATAGATTATGGATATGTACCGCATGTTTTCAAAAGAATAGTCGGGGAATTGGCCATAACTTCAATGCTTTATTTTACATTAAAAGTTAATCCTGTACCAAGGGTAAGGGAACATTACCCTTGATACAGGATTATTTTAATGTAAAATAAAGCATTGAAGTTATTGCCGATTCCCCGACTATTCTTTTGAAAACATGCGGTTACATTACATTAAAAGTTAATCCTGTATAAAGGGTAATGTTCCCTTACCCTTGGTACAGGATTAACTTTTAATGTAAGTTTTGAATTTCCTCCAGAGCTATAAATAGATAATTTATAAGGAAATAAAATATCATATTAATATAAACATATAATTACAAATGTAATATATAAAATATACAGTGCAAACTACTATGGTGCAAAATATTAAACACGTTTCGCTTTATTTTCCCATTTAAAAATAATTTTTGCAATGAGGGATAATGTGGTTTCACCCAAAGCATGATGGTTCCCATTCACTAGATATTTACTGATATACAATTGTATATATATTAAAGTGAATTAATTAATATAAAAACTAAGGAATAATGATTTGGTAATGCTTTATTGAACTTATCGAAGGAATATTTTCTATTTTGATCAAATTTGAAAAGGATCACATCCAGAAAAAAGAGAATCTGATTTGTGCGAATATGTTTTCGATGGCTTTCTTGGCCGAAGACAAAGATTTGATTCAATCAAGTAACTTCTTGAACATTAAATTTCCGGAATTCAGTCGCAGAATATCAAAACTACCTCAACTATTATAAAGTAATCGTATTTGGCCCAGTAGCACTAGATCCGAGGATAATACTTTAATACTTTTACACCAAAAGAGATTTCTGTAATTTGAAATCGAAGAATTTCGAGATAACATGAAGAAAAATTGATTTTTTAATTTCACAAAGAATTTAAATTGGAAAACTCGTTCGATTCAACTACACAAAGTAATTTGAGAAAATCAAGTTTGGCTCATGAATGATATTTCATAAAATTAGGGTACTATCTTTAATTTAAATCAGTCTTGGAACTCAATCAAAGAAGTATAGTGATGCCTCGGCTAACGAAGATAATAATGTTCCGGAATCACATTCGTTAGCCGAAGCGTGATTTCTCATGGGTTTCTATGGAAAATCGTTAATTCGCTCTGGATGCTGTCTATTATTTAAAGATATGGACTAAACGTGTGAAATATCGAACACAATAGCGTGGAACGAAACATCAAATCCATCAAATGGTTCACTCGAAAATTGAAACATTTTATTCGAATTATTCGATGGAAGCAAACAATTCAATCATTAGATTGTTCCTATTTGGTTGTTCCCACTTCTACGTGAATAAAATGTATTCGTAAGCCGAATCCACATTCGTTAGCCGATTCCGAAAAACGGAGAAGAAAATCTTCGTTAGCCCGGTTACTTGTTATCCGAGGTATCGCTGTAGTCAGTGTTAATTTTCACCGGAAGTTATAATAAAGAAAAAAATTGGTACAGAGATTCACACAGACACATATTCTAATCCTATAAAAATAATTATCCCTATTATCCAACAACATCTTTATGCGAAGAAGTACGTAATAACACCGAACAGCTTGATGTTGAGAAATTTCTATAAGAAACAGATTTGATGAATTGCAATAAACACACGGCGTGAAATTCGTAGGAATAACATGAATCTTTCATGAACCGCCGAGAACTTGACGATCCGATCAGTAATTTACATCACATCGCTAAAATTCAAGCGCAGCATTTGGAGTTCATTTCACTCACTGAATAGAAACGGAAGCGAAAATAAATTAAGAATTTCAGACATGCCGATTCCAAGATCTCATCATTGGAATAGAGCCCGAGTTATGAAGATCTCTTAAAGGATCCATTTTAAAATCATGGCCCTTGCAAACGCTTTGGATTCAAGGGATGCTTTGTAACCGAGACACAAAGCCGATGACGTTTTCTTCCTCAGCATCACGAATATCTCGCTTCAGCTAACAATTACACAGGAGATGCGAAAATCAAATTTCGCTGCCTCCTCGAAATTTACTTCGCCAACAAGAGGAGGTTCCTTCAACTCCTCAGAAAGCCTCTCGACTCTCTAAAGACTGCTCGTTGGAGAGCAATGCGATGGTGGCCACGGTCGACTTTAAAGGCACGGGTGCCTGGAGGCAAGAAGGAAATTGCCCTCACCCTCAACTTTGCACTGGCTCCTTTTATTTTCCTCGTTACCAATTCTCTTTCCTTCCCGCTCTGATAACTATTTATGAAACTTTACTCTGGGTAAGAATACCATTTTTCTTCCGTGATACAGATAAGAAACTTTATTTTCACGTACCTTTTTCTGAATTATTCAGTTCAAGAGCCGACGAAAACGACCTCTATATAAGAACGTGACGCTTTTGAATCAACCTACTTAAAGGTGGTCGACAAACGAGGTTATATTGGAATTAATCACCACTAAGTGCGATATTATTTTCTAAAATCTTGAATGACTCGCTCCATATTTTTAATAGTAACAATGATATAGTTTATAACCATATATAAAGAAATGAATTTCTTAATCGGGTGAAATCGACACTGAAAAGTCTTCCATTTCAGTCATCGTTAATGTTGATAAATCCTGAAAGAAAACTATTTAAAGAGGGAAATAATTTACAGTATATATTTTCATACAGAAATTATACTGAGTGACTGAAAAGAATCCATATTAGTGAAACACCCATCAACAAGGGTGGTGTAAAAAAATACCTGCGCAAACCTACAATAGCGCATACTTCTTGCTTCTGAGACTTTCCTGAAGTTGAACAATAAAACTTCCTGTTCACTCAAAAAATTATTTTACATTCAAGGCTTAAAAATAAAACTTTTCTACAATTATATACTATATTTTTCTGTGTATGACTTTTAAACAAAAGTCTATATATATTTTTCCTTTCTATTACTTTGAACTAGCTAGATCACAACACTTATATTGTTATATTTTTCTTGTAGTGCTATTATACTCAACTCTTAATGACGAGCCTGTACTACACCTTGTTGGTTTGTAACCTGATCTTTGGGTAAAATCATAGTAATATCAATGAGCGAAACGTCTCAAAGCAGATTCCTACCGATATAACAAGGAAATGCAACACGTGATACAAGTAAAACACACAGTAAGGAACGCCTTAAGAATACTTTGAAAATTCAAAACATAAATATAACAAATATGGCAATAGCACACGCGTATACATGGATGAATTATTGGTGAAAATAATACGAAAATTTGAAGTTCGGTTGATATATAATAGAAAACAGAACTCTTATTAACATTACGAATAATATGAATATAAAATCTAATGTAATACATTGAATTCCTCGAAAGGTAAAACATCTCTTGATAATCAAATTCCTCAGAACGACAAATGGCATGTGATGGCACTTTGAAAATGTAATAAACATCGACGAAATAGTTACATTGACGATAAGTACCATTATTATATAATTTCCTAGTAAGGAATTCTTGTTTCTTACGCTATAAAGGTTCTACTTATGATATCCAGTTCCTTAAAATTGCACGAAATGGCCCGAAAAAAGTTCCCGTAACGTTAGCGTAGTTCTATTCTGAGCAGTCGTAAGTTGAAATTGAGAAAATTGTGGTCTCAATTTCTTCTTCACCGCTTCTTGGGAGAGTGAGGGTAGTAGACGACCCATGAGATGTTTTATGGATGTATCAGAAGCGCAGAGGAACAAAGAAAAGGTAGAAATATATCGAGAAGTACTGTAAAGAAAATAGCGTTGCTCACCCCGCAAGGGAATAGCTTGATGGATGTAATAACTTCGGAGGTAAAATATATCTGCAGCGGTCCAAAACGAAGAGTTTCTCAAGACGAGATGAGGGAAGATAAACAATGAGTTTCCCCTTCATGACTTTAACCTTTATAAACATAAGTTTTGGGCAGGAGCAATGAGAACCTTTCTTGTGATGAAATATTTATGCTAGGCTTGCAGTTTTGAAAATTAAAACTCTTCAACGAGAATTGGCACGGCTTATACAAAAATACAAAACGATTTCGCAGTACTATTAGAAGTAAAAATACCTAAAAAATAAACCAAGAAGCTAAATTTTCAAAACTATTTCAATAAAATCAATTCCAATGGATTTAGAACAGTGATATTTATTTCCAAAATTACTGGAATCATTTTAGGTCAACAGATTTTCATAATGTAAGTAAATACATTAAAAGTAAAATTTAAAGTAGAAAATATTTAATGTATATTCATGTAATGCAAGAAAATAACTACTTCCTCAAAAGTCATAATTGTAGTAATTGCAAAGATACGGATCATGATATTTTTATGTTGATTATTGACCTGTATTCTTGATATGGATACAGATTTTATAGTTCAATAGCTTGTATTAGAAAATGATATGAAATGAACGCAATGATTGATATTTATACACATCAATACTTAATAGAATTGAAGTACGAATTTTAATTGATATGATCAAATTTTAAAAGGTGAACATTCTTGCCACGTGCTGAAATCGCGAAAATAAGATTCGGTATTACCGAGCTGGTAAAATTCACTGACGTATGTTGCAGCGACATAGATGTAGAGAGTATTGCTAGAAACTGATATTTAATACATCCGCTTAAACAAACAATAAATAAAATCATCAACGTCATTAACTGCGATAAACTAAGGAAGTTCAGGGTCTCTCAAAAAGAGGGAATAAATTTCTTAGCTTATCAAAACATAACTCCACGAAATTTTAACTGTCATTAAAATATATCTTTCTAAGCGCCGATAAAATATAGTTAGATGATATCGGTTAATGGTTTTTGAGAGACCCTGTATTGTCATGTGCTACGGTTCGAGAATGTAAAATTCGTTGACAAGAAAAGCAATCATACAAATGAAAATCACGAAGTAGCTTTTCGTTAAAAGGAAGCCATTTCTACTCTATCTTTATTCTAAAAATATTTAAAGAATGGCTTAAATTATCGGAGAAACAAACATGGGGAAATTAATTGGGGAAAACGCAATCCTACCAATCAAGATGACCTAATATTTCCTCCGGGCTTCCTGTTTAATTCAAAGTTGCGGGATACGTGCATTCACTGAGACAATTTCCCTAAAAGAATGATTGTTTCCATTCCGCACTGAAAGAAAGACCCCCTTTTTACTCCAAAACTTGTGCAATTTTCAAATACCCTCGCTTAAAAAAAAGCATTCTTGCATAGCTTGGCGAGTCTGCCGGACCATTCGTTTCCATTGAACGTGATTTTACATTTTTGATGACCGTCTGCACAGCGTTGCCGAGCCTGCAGGCACGTTCTTTTGACGGTCTACCGGCGAAATCATTTAAAACCTCCCTTTTTTCTCCTAATCGATAGCAATCAAGTACTGCAGTACG
This sequence comes from Pachydiplax longipennis, assembly GCA_036926295.1. Lineage (NCBI taxonomy): Eukaryota > Metazoa > Arthropoda > Insecta > Odonata > Libellulidae > Pachydiplax > Pachydiplax longipennis. The sequence goes on along the minus strand of JAVFKF010000004.1, from coordinate 33,981,331 downwards.
CGTTCACATGAAACCGGCACTAAAATCCCGTCAATAGTTTCCCTTCCGGGCATTCTTTGAACCCGATTCCTTTTTATTTCCATTCGACTTCTTCGTTCCAGAAAATGCTTCGGCTCACTTCTGCTTTAAAAATCGCTCTCGCAATTCAAAAGGAATTTTTAATCGCCGCGATAAAACTGTCGAAAACGGCAATGTATTTGTGAAAGCTTCTTGAATAATTTCGCCGAAATTTTTCGTAGATCATGACGAGCGAGGGATGACTTTTTATCACTTTTTAGAGCGAATTAAATTTTCCTTCGTTGGTGGCGAATCAACAGGTCGATAAAAATTAACCTAACGAGTTAGTCTTGTTTACACTTTTAGCCTCCCCTGCGAAAGCTATCCGTTTTCTTTACCAACAGGACTTCGTTGTATAACGCGAGTTTATTTTAGAGGATAAAAGGAAGAGCTTCTTTCTTCACAAGTTTAGAATGAAAACGTGTGCATGTAAACCTAGGGATAAAGTGAAAAAATATCGACGTAACGGGAACTCGAACCCAGGTTCGGGCAGTTCTTTGTATTTTCATTCAGGCAGTTTATATTCCCTGTATATTACCTTTCAAATTAGCTATTTTTCGCGCTGATATTAAATATCTTTTCACATAATCGCACACCAAAAAATATTTCGACACAAAAGATAAACGAAAGGTGTCAACTTGAATAGGAAACGGAAACAGGACTTCCATTTTACGGGCGGATGTTCAACCACAGCGACACAGTATATAGCTTGTAGATTATTAAGTTAGTTAAGCAGTAGTTTTTAAATTATTAAGTTATGCCTTTGAAATATAGGTAGTCATCAACTTGACAACTTACAACAGTTAGGCATAAGACCTCAGTTACTCTGTCACTCCTTAGATGGGCACAAGTCATTTTTTGCACAGGCAGAATGCAGACATCAGTGAGTTATCAGCATCTGCTGCACCTCAATTAATTTCCAAAGTATATTTTTTGGAACTTAAATCATATATTTAGACTTCACTTTATCATCTTAACCCCCAGATCCTCTACAATATTTTAACTACCTAAAAAAGGTGGATTATTTCGGAAGTATTATGGAGCAAGAAATTTTTTAAAGAACAATCTTGGTGTTCTTAACAATTTAAAAATGATGCAAACTTCTTGCTTCCATGAGGCATTTATAACCATAACGTAAGCAAGATCACTCAAGAGAGTGAGAAATCCATATAAAATATAAATCTGAAGAGAAAACTCAACCAATTCTTCAGATGAGTCATTGAAAAACATCATCTTCCATATTAAGTCAAAAAATACAAAGATAGTTGAATGGCATATAAAAAAGCAAAACAGTGACAGGCAGATAAAAGCCCAATCATAAAAATACAATAAAAATGGTTCTCTTCTTCTCCAAAGCTCTTTATCATCCAAATAAATATGGAACACAAAACCAGAGAAATAAAGTTTAATGTGAAGATACCTATTAAACTGTTAAGAGAGAGATTTCAGAGAAACGAACTCTCAATCAATTGAAATAAATTAATCAAGAAAAAAGAACCATTGAGATGGACTTGTGAATACCAAAAATCTATTAATCTAACCTAAAGAAGGAATTATAGCTTACCGTAATGTAGCATAAACAGCTGAAAATATTGAGAATGGATACCAATCAGATGCATACAGAATGATTTCCACAAGAACTTATTTTTGGAAAAAAATATCATAGATAGTATAGGAAAGACCAGATAAAACCATGGATTTTTACCCTATACCCTAGACACTCAACTAACTCAGTTATTAAGTACTTACAGTTCCAAAATAAAAAAATATTTTATTGAATAAGGTAAACAAGATGTAGGCATACTCTTTTGTAATATCATTGAATAAGGAACCATTGACTTAATACTTCTTTTTCTATATTTCTTTAAAGGTAAAGTAAAATAAGGTAAAATTTCATCATGACTTCTCTGAGTTGAGAGCCCTGAGAATATTTTTATCCCTTTTGGAAAGCCTCTCAAGTATTACATAGTGTCTATGAGATGTAGGACCAGCCAGTCCATAAACTAAGAGCCCCAAATGAAATTTTACTTCATTTGAGTTGATGAAACCTGCTATGCATCAGGATAAGTACCCAGACCTGGAATTTCTTTATATAGCAATGCTAACATTGATGGAGAATGACAATATGAAGCATTTATGTAAATAAGTTTTTCAAATATGAACAGGGTCTCAAAAAAAGGCACCATCAACCTCAAAATCAAGCAGATTGGTCCATGATAAAAAGTCTATTATATAAAGGTACTCCTACAGGCATGTAAAATATGTCAAATAGGCCCCAACTATAACTACTATTAGTACAACCAGAAAAGAATTAGAAAGCTCTCCTTGTTATCATGGCCTCAATTCCAGAAGGCCCCAAAATAAGATTTTCCCATAAGAATGCATAGTCATGATTTTGGAAACATCTCCTGTAAAGATAAGTAATTTAAAATGGTGATATCTTTAGAGGATGTGCTTCTCTAACATTAACTTCAAAGGCAACTCCCAATATAGACCTGGGTTCAATGCCAAGTTGGTGCAATATCTTCCCTTAGAAAGGCATTATAGCAATTTTGTTTTTGGAGCACTTCCCAAAAAGATAGTAAGCTATCACCTGGCAAATGAATAAGAATAGCAAGTATGTTATATAAGTGCAATATTTAAAAAATGGATCTCCATAATGTAATATATAGTGATGTCTCCCAACATTGTTCTGGTTTCAATGCTACACCAGTTCCAGATTCTTCCACAAGAAGTTCAACTTGTGCCTTGAGGTGAACTTCAGAATAATATTTTAGGCACTTCCCAAAATTTATTACTGATTACTTATTATTAATTTATTTAATTATTACAATTAATAATTATGAAAGTATAATTATTAATTATTGTGCCTCATAACGTTAAATTATTATGGCTGAAAATAATTATTTTCACATCATATCACATTAGTGGACATGGTCTAGTTGCATCTTCAACATACCAAAATATTACAGTAGGCTAGACACCAGGAACTTGTAAATTTTATTCCGTAAAAAATGTATAGGAAACTTAGTATGAGTGAGCCAAGTGGAATAACAGTGGCTATCTGTAAATGTATGCTTTGAACCCTTGTGGGCCTTGGTAGCTTCTTGGCTCTCTGCTTTAGGGCCTTTTGGGAGATATAAGTACCTTGTAAGTGAATCAATGTGGGAAAGATTGGCAATCCTGTGTCCACCTGGTTCTTGCATCATTTTGAATGAGGTTTTAGTTCCTCTGGTTTAATTCCCTTGGTGGTCTATCTCCAAGGCCTCAAAGATAGGGCATCTAAGATTCAAAGTGGCTTCTAAGGTAGGGTAAGTTGCATTCCAAATTCTTATAAAGGCCGAACAAACAGAGCTTTGAAAGTCCATTAGGGGGAGAATGTCTGGGAAATGCTGGAAATATATCACCAATGAGCTTGCAGTTTGCAAGCAACTTTCACAAGCCAAATATATATTTATATATAACATTTTATTATCCATACTTTCTTTCATAGTTTTAGCATGATATCAATATTCTTCCTCATAATATCTTCCTTCTTATCTGTCATTTCTGCCTTGCATGCGAAAGAACGTTCAAGGACCCTCATAATGACAGAAAATGTCTTCCATGTTCCTTCTAATGGAATTCTTTATCAACAAGTTATAAAATTATGAAACTGACCTTGAATTACCATATGTCAATTCAAACATTTCTGCTTTGAATCATGTTTAGGATACACATTTATAGCAGGAAGTTTGTTTTTTTTCATTTTTCATGTTTGAAGAAAATCCATTCACAAAAATTAAAAGGATCTACCTCTAAATTATAAAAATGATTCCTTGACTCAGGTAACAACAATGAGGTATTGGTAGGTAGGTAATGGATTATTCCTAATGTGTTTACTACTCCCCTTGATTCTTTCTATTTTACCAACTTATCATTACGAAATTTTGAAAATTATTTAAAAATATCAAAATATGAATAATTAATCAAATAACAAATATAGATGGAAGATACCTAAAGCAATTTCACCAATTTAAGGGATTATTCTCAACAGGAAAATTTAAATAACTACTAACTTTTAATTTCTTCTACAAAAGGATAACTATTTGTCTATAACTACCTTTGTGATAAGTTAGTAGTTACTTTTAATTTTCTTGTAATATGAACTTCAATGACATCTCGGCATTAGCTTTACATTAAGATGTTGCTCTAATTGAAGCTCTATGAAGAAGATAATTCTTCTATTTGTGAAGAAATATACTCGTGAAAATATACTATCTTAAATTAATTTAATTTTCAAGTTTCACGGTGCTCAGGTCCAGAGAAAGGGTATAAGCACAATAAAAATTGCCTTCACTCACGGCAATCTGAAAACCACACTTTCAAATTAGTATAATAATGACAGTAGGTCTAGAAGTCAAAATATTGTTGCCATGAAACCAAGATAAATAATGGTTTAATCACCAAAAAGCAACAATTTATCTTAGAACTAAATGCATTAACTGGAGAATGCCTATACGTTAGCTGTGAAAAACTACATGAAGATAAGAAGACATAGAGGTTTATTTATTTATTAGTAAAAACATTGCTTGAGAAAAATTGATTCCAACCTCTTTGCTAAGTAATGACTGCATTTCCATTAGTTATTCTTATCGTTCTACAATATCTCCATATTTATTTCGTGGAGCTGATGGTGAACCTTCAGGAGGAGGAGGCCGAGGTCTTGTAATTATTGGTGTTTCCTCAGCAGTCGGCCTGAAAAATCAAGGAATCAAAGGTGCTTATGGAAATTCCTAATCATTTAGAACAAATTTACAAGCATGTTCAATACATTTTATCAGAAGAGAGTTAAGGAAAGGCATTTGCAAAGAGGCCATCAAGGAGTATCCATGGTCAGGAAAAGGTTAGGAACAGCTTTCTTTATAATCAATTCAATTTAGTTTTATTCAGTTGATAAGGTATAATATTAAGAAAAACTGCATATAATTTAAAACTCACTAAGAAAACTAAGCAAGCTGTGGTAAAAATAACCTACCTGTAGGGTTTGGGTCTTTTCTGTTCATATTCTTCTCGATTCCTGCGCCTTAATTCTTCATAAGTAACACTTGGAGGGGAAGGTGCAGAAGCAGCTGGTTCATCATCATCATAGACACTACTTTCCATAGCTGAAATACAAGAGATTCTCACCACTAAGAGTAGTACTCCTATAACTGAAACTTCCTGCAGAGAGTTAAAAATACTGCGAAACAAACCCATCCCCTCTCTTCTTGCCAAGTGAAATTTCATAATTATTGAAAAAAGTCTGACAGATAGTCCTGAATTAAAACTTGCATCCCAATAGGTATTTGCCTATAAACAATTTTCCATGAAATTGTGAAAATTCCAATTGAAACCAAATTGCAAAAATTAAACAAATGTTACTGAATGTTGTAAGATTCACTATTGATGAACAGAGATATAATTATGTACTGACAGCAAAACTGTTCTAACATGCCCAGCAAAGTGTAGTAATGCTTTTTTGTCATCAATTCACTCTATTCTGAAACCACATCTGAAGACATAAATACATGAGAAGCTAGTAATTTTTTAAACTTGGAAAGTATCACCAATAGCCCAGCCAATAGATATTATAAATAATTCATAAGAAACAGATGATTAAATATCCTCTTTGATACTTAAGTGAAAGCTCATTAACATTCAAATCTGCCAACTGCAGCTTCAGGGTTATTTTTTCAAGAAAATGAATTCCTTCAAAATTATTATCAATGCTATATAAAAGCTTACAATCTACAGATGGTCTTCCTGTTTCATCAAGTCCTCCTTGCAAAGGTCTGTCAAAGTCAAGCTGCAAAGCATCTACTGGACCTGCGTCAGAATAAGCGTACTGTGGATCTCCACCAAAAGGAGATGGTACCATTGCTCCTCCTATACTTGGAGTGTCAGCACTGTTGGGGGAAATTAAGAAAATATTTCAGCATAAATGAATTTCAGATATGTCTTACCAATAAACAAATAAAAATACTTGTGTGAGTTAGAGAGTGTTGTTGATAGTTAGTTAGAGTGAGTTAGTGAGAGAGCAAACTGTTGTATCAGGAGTACCATACTAATGAAACCTGAAACTTTTATGCCAGCCATTACTAACAATTGTATACAATGGAGATGCTAGAAGTATTAGTAGTAATTTAAAAGTGCTTTGACAGCTGAGGTCATTTCACACAAGCCCTCGCCAGGAATCAAACCTGGGATCTCTTTCACTAAATTCAAATGAGTTGCTCACTTGGCTCTCTGAAGGCCCCTGATGGAGAAGCTTTGTTATTATGATAATAATGAGCTTAAGGTAGTGTTATTGATGAAAAACTCATTGATCAATAGAATTCAAAACTTTTTAGTATGAGGCTTAAATACCAACACTGAAAGTAGATGACAAAAGTAGCACTGTCGCTTATGCATGCAATAAGAATCTATAGCATGTCATTTCAATATGTGAGCCATAAGTTTTTCATCCCCAATTCAGCCCCTACATCCATTAAACATACTTAACTAATTTTCTTATTAGTTTTATTAGACACAGAAATTATATTTTATGAAAAAATCAACTTTTAGGCCAAAAGATGACACAATGATGTGCATATCTATCATTTGAGTTAATCACAAGAACGAATTTCTAGTTTAAAATTCTCTCTAAAAGAGTCACTAACACACAAATATTATTTCGAATTCTATTTCACTGGAACATAACTTAATAGATGAATATTAATACTGAAAAAGTAATTCAGGAAACATTAATGTTTAAGATAGGAAAAACCTCATACTGTATGATATTTTCTCAAGAATGAATATAGACTCATATTTTCATATATCTATTATATATAGCTAACTCTCCGGATATACCTATATATATATATATATATATAGATATATATATATAGGGGATACGAATTCTGACCATGTTCCACGAGCGCCGTCGACGTCAGATTTTTTCGACGTACTGGCCCCGCACTCTAGATGCCAGAATAATGCAGACTTCGACGCTAGGTGTCATGGGTTCGATACTAGAATGTCCCAAAAATCGCAATTTTCCCATAAGAATGCATTGCGTGGATTTTAAAAAATTATTTTGAGGCACTTATCGGTACGATAGAGGAACCAAAATCTCGGAGGTTGAAGCTGTGGTAGTCTTCTATGGTTCTTATGGTAGAAATGTTGCCAAATGACCGTGACTTCGACTCCAGGTGGGTCCGAAATTCTTCCATAAGAAATGCATTGCTGTAATTTTTGAAAATTTTTTTCAATGCCTTCCCGATAAGCTGGAAAGATCAAACTCCGTGTGGCGACGGAGGCGTTTGAACACATTCTTTCATGAATTTCACAGTTCGTCTAGTGGTCCTTGGTTCGATGCAAGAGGGTCATTCCGATTCCACCATGCATTTCAAACGGGGAAAACGGAATCTTATTTTAGGACCTTCCCGATAAGATATTGAATCGAAACTTTGGAATAAGTCATAATAGCACTTACCTAATATTAATTCGCTATTTTCTCTAACAGAAGGGTCCTGAGTTCGACGCTAGGCGGTCATTAGCGCGAATATTTGCAATCTGTTTTGAGACCGTTCTCGATGCGATAGAGCAATCAAAATTACGGCGTTTGCAGATGAGATGGTCTTCCATAGTATCAAAGGAAGAAATGTTAGCAAATGACCGTGTGTTCGACGCCAGGTGGGTTCGAAATGCTTCCGTAAGAAATGCATTGGTGAAATCTTGAATGATTTTTTTAAAATCCTTCCCGATAAGCTGGAAAGATAAAACCCAGAATGGTGACAGAGGCGTTTGAGAACATTCTTTCATGTTATTCGCCGTTTCTGCAGTGGTCCTTGGTTCGATGCAAGAGTGTCATTCCGATTCTACCATGCATTTCAAACGGGGAAAAGGAATCTTATTTTAGGACGTTCCCGATAAGATATTGAATCGAAACTTTGGAATAAGTCATAATAGCACTTACCTAATATTAATTCGCTATTTTCTCTCACAGAAGGGTCCTGAGTTCGACGCTAGGCGGTCATTTGCGCGAATTTTTGCAATCTCTTTTGAGGCCGTTCTCGATGCGATAGCGCAATCAAAATCTCGGTGTTTGCAGATGAGATGGTCTTCCATAGTATCAAAGGAAGAAATGTTAGCAAATGAGCGTGTGTTCGACGCCGGGTGGGTTCGAAATGCTTCCGTAAGAAATGCATTGGTGAAATCTTTTATGATTTTTTTAAAATCCTTCCCGATAAGCTGGAAAGATAAAACCCGGAATGGTGACAGAGGCGTTTGAGAACATTCTTTCATAAGGGTCAACATTTCTCCTGTGGTCCTTGGTTCGATGCAAGAGTGTCATTCCGATTCTACCATGCATTTCAAACGGGAATAACGGAAACTTATTTTATGTCCTTCCCGATAAGATATTGAATTGAAACTTTGAAACACGTCAGAGTGGCGCTTATCTATTATTCGTATGCCATTTTCTCTCACAAATGGGTCCTGTGTTCGACGCCAGGCGGTCATTTACGCAAATTTTAAAAAATTGTTTTGAGGCCTTTCTCAATGCAGGAGACTATTCAAAATCACAGCGTTTCCGTTTGAAGTAGTTTTCTATAGAACCAGTGGAAGAAAGGTTACATATGACCGTGAGTTCGATGCCAGATGGATGAAAAATTCTCACGTTCGAAATACATTGCGGCAAATTTTTAAGATTTTTGTTGGATAATCTTCGAAAATGATACCCGTAAGGGAAACTTATTGTAAATTTTTCACCAATTAGCTTGCAGTATGCAAGCAACTTTTACTCGTATATATATATATATATATATATATATATATATAACAACCATATTGAACAGAGTACTCGCAAGCAAGGCTTCATGTTTACATAAAATTTTAACAGCTATAGATTGCAATATATATTACCAAAGATAAAGAGAAATTCATTAGTAATTGTTTGTAGATATTGATTTACATCTGAGTGATAACTGAATTCCATATTGACAAAGGCATAATACCAGGGGTTAAACAAGCCTTTCCAAACTATCAAGCCATGTAAAAGTAAGGAATATATAAGGCAAACAATAACATGAATGAATGAAAAGCTTCGCTGTATGCATACGACAATATGAAAATATTAGTTTCAAGATTTTCAAACGGGAAGCAACACATTTCTTCTTCATCACTTCAATTACTTACCCCTCATAAGTTAATCTTCCCCTTTTTTTCTGCCTTAAAATTTCAGCAAGCTTACTGTTGGGAAGCTGCATAATCTTTTCAGCACATTTCTGTTGATAAGAAATTTTCCCCATAAAGTAACCTAAGATGACTCCAACCAGCACTTTTGGAGTTGCACCATACCGAGCATTTCTCTTCAAAAATCCTTCAAAGGAATAAAAAGGCATACTTTAGCTTTTAATGAATATTAATGCTGACAGATAAACAGGAAACTTCACATTTTAAAATAAAAATATCTACTCAGGGATGTAGAAATTTCTTTTACTTTCACTACATTTTTGTAACATGTACAGGCTCAGATACAGAAGATGAAATATTCATAAGAGAAAAGGTGCTGAAAATATGCATTAGTTACTTCCAGTCACAAAAGTGGTAAGTATGTATGATGCAATTCTACAAACAAAAGTGATAGATATTTGATATCTACAATTTTCAACTAAAAATAATTATAACCTAAGAATCAAAGGCTGAATATGGGGACAAATGCAAAGGGGAATTAAAATTTGGAATGGATTAGAAAAGAGAGAATGAATTTGAGGCAAATACCAAAATTTGATCCTAAATGCAAAAACGTCTAGATTATTATGTCTTGATCAGCCAGAGAGGGACTACAGCAAAGCCTAGGGGAAAATACTACAAAATGATATATAGGAAGGATTCAGAAAAGAGAGGTTTTAAGGGCAGAAGGGCATAAAGGAACAAAATCCAGCATGAAACAAACAAATCAATCTGATTGTAATTCACCACAGAGCATAGCAATGTTATTACACAAGTTATGATGACATACACCATTGTGATTTCAAAGATCTTGAGATATAGATCCTATATGCAGGTAACTAAAATATAACCAAACACAATTTATTCAACCTGTCAACCAATAACTTATCATTGATGTTCTTATAAATATTATTTAATGTTCAACCAATCAAATAAAATTATTACATAGTAGCTGTTTGCACAAAGAACCAGTAACTGTTAATAAGATCAATGGAAACAATACTCATGAAAGTATAAAAAAATTAATTTGATAATTCAAATTATTGATACAGATTCTGAAATGAGCTACATTACCCATCGCTATTTGCTACCTAAGTTCACTATTTATTGCATCTTTTATCATATTGTAACATTAACAAGCTTCTACATTATCAAAAGACTTTCACTAGACACAATGTGAGGATAAAAACCATCTCCATGAATCTATAAATTTTAATAATTAAAAAATTAATAGCAATGAATAAATATATAAATAGCAATTTTATTCACAGAAATTAACCAAAATTTGATTATTTGTTGGGTTTATATGTTAATACATAATTTTAGAACGTGTATAGCAAACAAAGTATTCATCAAAATTTACAGATAAACATTATTAGTGCCTGACAGCTATATCTTAATCAAAAGGGAAATAATCGGTATTAAGCAAACAGTAAGAATAGGATGAAAGTATCATCTATTAAATAAAGGATTATGGAATGATGGAGGAAAAGATGTTATTTGCATACCTGCATTTACTCCATAGTAAGCTCCAAGACCAAATAAACTGCTAAGTGGCAAAGATCTCATGTAAAAGCTTTCCCTGTTGCATTCTCGTAAAACACGAAGTTCATCCTCACTGAATCTATAAGTCTGTAGACATGAAGAATTTATTAGATAATTTTAATCAAAATAGGTCATCAATCATTTGTGATTAGTAATTTTAGTTGTACAAAGTTTAATATTATAAATGAACTAATCAAAAAATGTAAAGGATTCCCTCAAGCCACGAGATTGTAAATACAACCCAATAGAATGAATTAACAGCTGCATGCAGAAACTATAGGAATAAAAATGACTCATTTGAAAATCATAGAACTATTACATATCAACTCAGTCTGAAGGAATTTGGAATTAAAATCCGAATTGCAAAGGTCAGAGCTACCTGAATTATGAATTATAACCTTGCAAACAAGAAGGATGCATCAAAAAGCAGCATACTTATCAATGGAATACCGATCAAAATGCGCCAAGTTTGGACAAGTTTTCAGAGAATTGCAATTAAATTAATCTGAAAAACTTCAAAGAATTCAATGGACTGACTTAAGGGATAGATGAACTACCAGAATCAATACTGCATAATGAAATTTTAAAGTTTACAATCAAGAATAAAAATTCACTTGAAAGAACCTTAGAATCGGATAAGATGTCCAAAACAAGGAAGCGAAGAAATATTCCGCGAGCAGGGGGTACAAAGTTTCATAATTGTGATTATGGAAGCACCAAATTAGTAAGTCAATAACTGACGAAATTGATTGATAAAGAATAATCTACTCATAATACTTCGATGATAAACGAAAAATGACCTGCATAAAATTAGTTTGAAGTACAAAAAAATATTCAAAACCTTATCAAAAAATATACATATTTAATTACAGAATCAACCGTAGATGCAGATTTCGTATCAGAGAAAGAATCCCTTTCAGGATGAGGATTTCGATCCATTTAGAGCATAGATTACTTCTTTCAAAGAACGTAACCGGGATAGGCGGAGCACGGTCTTCAGATTTCATAGAATTCGCCTTTCTTTTGTTTAAACAGTCAACGTCACAGAAAATTTGAGTAAGGGCGTTACTTTGGGCGTTGCTCGTGGTAATTGGAACTGGTAAATTAACCGTTTCTTATTTTAAGTTTTACGAATCACCTTAAAATTATTTAGTAACTGAATTTCTCTTCCAGATTATGATACCCTGATTCATAATGTCCTTTGAGGAAGGCTTGCTAGAGGATTTAAAGAACCAGAAAAAGTTATACGGAGATTTCACCTCATTCTATGTTGTTATAACTATATGCACAGTTATTGGATTTGCCCTGTTTCTTTTGAATATTATATTCTGCTGCTGCTCTAAATATAAAGATTACTGGCAGAATAGTGACACAGGTTATTATTATTATTAGGTATTTGCATGTTGAGAGGTTTATACCAGAAACTCGGCCCGTTACACATATTTTATAATTTCAATTTAGGTAATCGGTGGATTGTGTCGATCTGGACCAAGACCCCAACAAAGCAGCCTGCATTGGATTATTCCGAGCTTGAAAACTGCAACATTTCCATTGATCATCCCACCGTAGTACCTCGACCACTTTCAAGTGACGAATATCTTGAATTGGAGAGAAGACGTGAGTGCGAAGTTTGATAACTGCGTCTTTGAAGATTTACATTCCAAACATGTTTCACCCTTACTGGCCGCCACTAACGGCGCTGGCTCTATTTGTTGTATTTGCTATTGTGATGATTTTAAAATATGGTCCAAGATTTTGTAAAGCCAGACATGAACCAAAGCCGTCCGATAACGAGTGGGAAGCAAAAACCTACGAGCAGAAAGTTTCTTATGCCTAGAAAAAGAGCATATTATGTTGTTATTTTCTAAAAACTAGTTTTTATACTGATATTATAAGCAATTTCATATTGTAGTATTAACATGTTTTTGTTGTTTTTATAAGCAAGTCTTTTAGCTATAGAAACGCACAGGTTATTAACGTAAATTGTTAAAATTTACTTTCAATTATTGCTCTTCAAAAATTGAACCAATTTTACAAACATGAACTCAATGGATAGTATTTGTACCACGATGAATTTACAACTATACATCTGTTTTAAAGAGATTTGCTTACTTTTTTTAACAAGCTATATGATTATGTTTAAGTAGATTTTGTAATTTTTGTTATCAATTTTTTTATGAGCATTATTGTTACCTTGCACATCAGTACAGTTTCTTAGTTTTATTGTCAAGCTTTATGTGGCCCATATACAAGATTTAATTTTGAAGTATTAACCATGAGCTGCTCCCAGATGGCAGGTAATATTGATAATTTGTGGGCTTGAATGCCCCGATCACAGAACCTTTTTTTATATTGTTTTAGACATGGATCATAATTCGAAAATTTGGGTAATTTTGTACTATGAAATCAAATAAGAATGTAATCTGAAATTAATTTATTATGTACCTTTTAGTGTTGCCGTCCATTTACATTTTTACGCTTGACAGTGTCTTTTAGACAATTTCATTGAAATTGTTGTTTCTCTTGCATTCCGTCCTAATGTTAAGTAAGTACTCTTGTACACTTTTAGAGTATTTTTGTATTTTGAACTTTTTAAATTAAATTGTAGCCGATTTTACAATGATGTATTTTATATGAAAAATAAAGTGCTTTGCATTGAATATTCATTTAAAATACTTTTTAACCACCAAGGTATGACTGCTTTTATTTCTAATGCTTTGGTCTTAAAAAAAGTAATTGGTGGAAGGAATTAGCACATTATTAAATTTTGTACCATAATGTAACTCCCTCACCCTCGATCTGAAAATCCTATGAAACCAAAAATGATTTGTTCATGATCTTTCCAGGGTATGCTAAGTAAAAATGGCATTTCTCAAAGAAAATAAAATGGTACACAATATATCAAGTTAAAATTTCATATTTTTTCAAAATTAATTTTGTTCAAAGGGAACTTTTAGGCATGTAATTTATATAAATATAAATGGAAGACATCTCCATTATTTGACTTGACAAAAATTACGAATACTCTGGGAAATAAATTAAGATAACACAGATCACAACAAGAAAATTTTGGCTCCTGAGGAAAAAATATTCATGAGATTTGATCAAGAGATATGCTAAAAACACACAAATAAATGCTTTGATCTTATGCAAATGAAATCTGAAAACTGGGTGTAATCCCAACAGCTTGTCTTTAAGACTCAATCCACAATCTACTACCACGTTCATCAACACACTCCTCTGCACATATAAAAAAATAAGCACACCACAATTCACGAGAATCAAAATCAAGACAAAAAATATATAAAAAGTTCATAAGCCTAACACATACTGAGATGTTAGCTAATTTTCTTCACCCTACACCAAATGATTTATCCCCAAAAATAAAGTTCTGAATCTGCATATAATACAAGAAGTGTCCTTTTTCATGATGGGAACTAAAAGTGCCTCACGAGACTTTTAAAAGATGAAAAACTCTTAAAAAATAAACTTTTTTGTCATGCTGAGGCACAACTTTTGCTAAGTCCAGCATCCAGGGTTAAGGTGAGTATAAACCCCTTCTTAAAAGAGTCCACTTGTTCCCAAAAAATTCATTCCAATGATTAGCAGAGGATCACCTCTCCCTTCTGAATGGGTTTGGTTACTCATAATTGGAATGTGGCAACAGGTCACACATTCCCGTACTCCTGTTAGAACATAATTCCTTAAAAACTATTTGTGCTCACAATAAATGCTACTCAAAGGAGTATTATCACAAAATCACGCTTTCTCACAGTAAGACAACGGGGATGAGGCAATGGACATGATTAACCATTATCTCAAAAATGAGCTACGATGCTTTTACCAAATTCATAAATTTCTCTCCAATGCAAACCTTCAAGAACTCCTCAATAAAAACAAACATTTTGTATTGAGGATGCAATCTTGAAAGAAAACTTGCCTAATCAAAACAGCTAAATTTCTTTCGTATCTTAGACCAACTTACTGGGGCATGCCATTTGGTTGTTTGAAGAACAATGAATCCAATGACAGCTTCAAATTTCCCTGCCCTATTACACACACAAAAAATGTAAAATTCAAGGAGTGGCAAAGAGGCTACTAGGATGGAGAAAGGGAAGTAGCAAGAGTGTGTGAAAGATGAGAATGGTGAGGTGGTGGAGCAGAGGCAGAATTCACTATTTCCCCAAACGAGTTCTCCAGGCATTGTTTCAGTTCTGCATATGAGACAACGAGAACGCTCTGCTCATCCCTAGACATTAAGCAGATCTGGAAAAAAGTAAGTATCTCCTTTAGAGAAACATAATGGCACTATATCCATAATATGAACAAATATGTAGAATAACAGAATCATTGGTTGCACCTGCTTTTGTTTTTAATCACAAGAATATCATTAACCCAAACTTGGCAAGTCAGACCACAGTTTCAGACTAAAATTTTATATTTACAAAGAAAAAAAGTGAAAAGAATTTCATAATTTCTCTAATTAAAATCTAAATTTACAAAGAAGTGAAGCAAGATTTTTGCTCATCGCAAAAAGTCAACTGCAAGACCAATGTTTTGATATAAAAGCATCATCAAACAAAATATAAAAATTCTCGCACAATGATTATGCAAATTATTAAAATATTTCAAAAACCATTCTGAGAAAAGTAAAACACAAAATGATGACCAATTATGTAGCAAGCAGGAAGAGACAGTAGTATAATATCTTTAAATATATATTGTTTACACAAATCATTTGAATACTTATGTATTTAAGAAACATGCGAGTTTCATTATACATTCAAATATCATAATACACATAAAAATAGGCTTCGTGGCAGAAATGAAATATAAACATTCTTTGGAAAATTTTTCTGTATTTTCACCGGTAAAAATGTTTTAAGAATTTGAAGTACTGATCAAACTAATCTTCTAGAACAGGGGTGGCCAGCAGGTCAATCGTGGTTAACCAATCAATTTTACAGAGATATTCATTAATTGTGACTGTTAATGGAAGATTCCTGACTTTTATTATATTTTAAAATTATTCATCTCATAAATTCAATAAAAAAATAAACTTATAAATTTCATTCATCTATGATGATTATGGCCAAATGATTGCTGCAAAAATCACAGAGGGAGATTTGTTAGCCACCCCCACTCTAGAAGAATGTAATATGGTGACAGTAAAATATCTTGCAGAGTAGATTATCTTACCTTATCTGGTGCACCAGAATCTAATTTATTGAGGCAGTGGGTGACATGAGCCATGTCCAACCAAGGTCGTCCATCCTCTTCTACTTGATGGAACAAATAGTCCCGGAATAATTTGAGCATATAACGGTCTCCAGTTTCACTCCAAGCGCCATCTAGATTTAACCTGCACTCAAAATAATAAAAAGGATAACCTTTAATACAAGCATATACAAGATCTTCACCAAACTATTTTCTGAAGATAGTTGCTTTTTAAACTTTGTAGTTATCATCTCCATTTCATTCCTACTATTCAAAATTACAGATAACTAATTAAGATGGAGCAAATCTATCTTTGTGAAAAAGGAGCAATAAGCTTAATGATTGAAATAGAACATCAAACATTACATGGTAATTAGTAGTAGCATGACTTATGATAGCTCATCTTTATGATTGCCATGCTACTATTAAGAAAAAATTGATTTTACAAAGCAAAATATTAGGTCATTATAAAAGAAATCCATGATGGTTTCCATGATGATCCAAGTATGGTTTCTCTCTGACTGTCTTTCTTATAAATATTAAAGCTGTCAACCACTTCCTCCAGCAGTTAGAGACTATACTATCTTGAAGAAAAGAATCTACAATGCACAATTTTTGGCATAAAATATTAAACTTAACCTTCTCTTTAAATTTAGATTCTTTGTAGTTGACCTAGGAACATTCTTCAGACACATACAAATTGTAAAAACTAAATATGAAAGTTACTGTCTAAAGTTAACTGTATGCCTTACAACCCTGACTAAGATATCTTTAATATTTACCAACACTTTCTTACTTTTAAGTAATTTGATGGCATCTCTAGTGAAAGATAAAGTACATTTTTCAAAATTTTTATGCTTAAAAATAATGACACCTCTCTAAGGTAGAACAAAGTTCACATGAGCAGTAACATTAAGTCATCTTGATGTATATATTTACGCATGCTACAAACTTACATACTTGTTCACAGATTAACATTCAAATAGAGAAATTTCAGTTAAAATATACCAAACCAATCTTCATATGAGATCGTTATGATCATAATTAGATTATATCATTAAACTCAAATTAACTGTTTCTAATAAGGAAAACTAAGGGTCAACTTACATGTACAATAAAACTAAAATTATAACTGTCCTTCCCTTAAGATTAACATTAAACATATGAAGATACAATACATACTCCGGTCTTTCATTTACGGCTCCAAGTTTTACGAGAAGGCGACATAGTCGACCATTTTCCATCTCTTTAGCTATCTCTTCCTCAAGGGAATCTCCTCTCAGAGAAAGGGCATCCAACTGTGTGTAAAAGCGAGCTCCAATCATTGGCATCAAATCAGCAACACTATGTACACGACTGCCCCCAACATTCACTGGGGAACCAGATGATGATGAACCAATTTGAGCAGACTGCTGCTGAGTTTGGGGTCCTGATAACAGATACCTGTGTGAAAGCAATAGGTTATAAAAAGGGATCAAATTAAAACTCTCAATTAAAAAAATATGAATTCAACCAAATGAAGCAAGATTGGTCAATCTAAAACGAACCAAGACTTTCTACAAAAGTAAATACAGATATACATTGCTTTAGGAATAGATTCATTCCAAACAGTAATTCACAAAGTGAAAAATATCTTTAACAAAAGAGTAATGAAGGGTGAAAAGAGAAGTGGCAAAAAATGTATAAATCATAAAATACACATAGCTACCCAACCTTTTAGGTCAGACGGACGTTTTGGGAGCATAATAGATAAAATGAACCATCAGAACCCCATTTAAATAATACAATTCACTCCATGTAAATTGATTTACAATTATTTTTGCATTGACTGAATATACTAGCAAGCATAGGCACATCAAATATCTAAATTCATCATTAAAATATACATGCAAACAGACAAGTTATTCTGTAAGCAAGAAGAATGAAGTTTTAGTCAAAACAGGAAAATTTTCAATGGAAAACAAAATAAGCCGTTAAAAATGTTGAACCTCTTCATCTGTGGGAATATGTTACTGAGATCAAAATTTATAGACCTAATTTTAGAAAGATAGACAAGAGCAGATAAAAAGCTCCAGCACACCATATTTTAGCCCATAGATCGATCATCAATTTGAAGTCCATTAAGTATTGCTGAAAGATATTTAAATTCCTTCAATATAATTACAAGCCACATTTATGACCTCCTATACTTTCAATTTTGGACAAAGAGAATTGCTGTAGGTGTGTTGATCATAGAGCTGTGCCATGATTAATGTTTCAAAAAAATAAACCAATTAATGATTTCATTGATTAAACAGCAAAATTACCAACACAATCCCATTGTTGCATTCACAATGGGAGATTGAATTAAAGTGAAGTAAAGAGTTTTGGCAAACTAAAGCTTCCAAACTTTCCAAGAAATACTGAGCATTCAAAAAATTAGTTAAGAGGTTCTTAAAAGGTTTCAGCAAAATCCATTAGAGGAAACATGCCTTATGAGCAGTTTCCATACTTTGGGAAAAAGCTAAGCACCAAAGGCACAGTCAGTATCACTTCAGTTTCTGAAGGATCACCCTACTGTTTGCAATTAATCTTTTCTTGCTTGTTAATGATGTTCTCCAAGTAGTTCAGCATCTTCCTAAATCATCATAAATATGCCTTTTAATTCTGTTTAATAAAAGAAACAATCTGTAGATAACTATACAAATGTTTTATGATTTATGCATATGCCAACTTTGCATTCTTTTCAGCCCTCTTACTAAACGTTAAACATGATGATTGTTGATAAACTAGAAAAGTAGCCACATAGATAATTATTTATACAAATTAAATGATACAATTCAAAATTTAATGATAGATGTAATTTCAACAGCTCCATCATATAATATCAGAAAATGATGATTCGACATCTGGATATAAAAGATAAGAAGTCTTCGCATGCTTGTGCAATATCAAGAATATCTAAATATGAAAGGGAAGACAATTTTCTTTTTTATGCTTTATTAAGCCCTCTTTCTGCTACAAAATCTCAATATTTTTATAACAAAATTTCATTCCAATAACCCCCTGAAGCACCTATTGAACAAAGGACTTTAATATGAATCTTTCAAAATGAAAAGCTGAAATCTGCCCTAAGTGAAGAGAGTATTGAAAAACTGGATTGCAATTAGAGACATTAATTATAGAATAATGTAAAAAAACACTAACTTAAAAATAAGTTGTTTTGAGTCATTCATAAAGAAAGTATTTTCAAGAGCTGATAAGTTAAATAGTATTAAGAAAATTAAAAGGCACAAACTACTGACAAGATTTGATTACTTAACAGTTGGTTTAGTCAAGTGAATGTAACTATAAGATGTAGGAAAGAGTACACTTATCATATATCTTACCCATGTTAACCTAGTGATGATAAAATTACAGTATAAATAAATAGGATAATTAATAACATCAACCTAAACTTAAAATACCTTAATTGTCTATGCAAGGCTACCCAAAAGAATCATTCTATATAACAACTTAAGAATAAAACAGCCAAATTTTCACTTGGTTACTTTTAGTGACTTTAAATTGGAAATTTCACGCAAAGCGTTGGTTTAATTATTCAAACAAAATGTTTTCAGAATATTACTAATATAAAAATATTTTTCTTATAGTCAAGGATGGGACTGAAATAGTATACATATTCAACAAATTGTACAATTCATCCTCATTGAAAAATATGCCAGACATTTTTGATGTCTACAATTTCATTCATTGCTTAGATATTCAATATAGGTCTACTACATATTTTGGGTTTAAAACAATCTGTTATTTTCTCAATGCCATCTTTGAGAAGACTCACAGTATGAGGTTGCGAAGATCAGGTGAGTAGGATCGGGAGACCAAATCTAGAGAGGCCTGAAGGTGATCTCGGTGCGGGGCCACAAGGGAGCGGCATGCCAATGACAGCACCAAACGACCCAGCGCACGCAAATCCTCTTGCTGCCCCATCAAAAGGGGTTTGGACAGAGGAAGGAGGGGTCATAGGTATCAGTAGTGGGCAGAAGGGCACATCCATACAGTCAAGCCACTTCACACCAATTAAAACTGCAAACCACTACAGATCAGAGATAATCCAACCAGAAGGGATTCCCTCTGAACTCTAGAAACACAGAACTTTACATGCTTTGTGTAGTACATTTCCATCATGATATATCTAAGGAGAGTGAAGATTGATTTCTTCAAGAAATTTAATTGCTTAAAAATGGCACCTTGATACTTGAAACTTTGTGGAATTAGCAAGCACCATCATTGAATAAGTTAGATTCTACAATGACTTTAACACATTAAAAATCAAATCAAGCAGTTTTAGTAGTGATCAGACTTGACAATGTGTAGCTATACAGACAATAAATTACCATCATAAACATGCTTCTGATTTCACATGTGGCATCTCAAATAAATACGCTCCTTTTTGGAAAACTTATCAGTTTCAATATAATATAACAAAAAATACACTCAAGCATTTGAAGGATCTAGTAAATGATATGTGCAACAAGAACATGTTCCTCACCTAGAAGAATATGGTAATACAAAATGCTCAACAATAACTCAAATGACGTGCAAGAAATTTATCTCGAAGTTAAAATGGATTTATAACAAAAGTAACATTATACCTAATTCATACATTGTAAGATATTGCAAACTACTTTTTCAGGCAACCTGCTCCAATGAAAATCAAAACTATCATCAAAAAATATCAGATGGTTTCCTTTTCATCAGAGATGTTTAGGACTAGCTGGATACAGCTAGTCCTAAAGTTATTCGCTGATTTACAACACCAACAGAAAAAGCATTTGGTACAGATCTAGCAAAAATAAATAAGAAATTAACTTGTTTATTTTAGTTGATATGCAATATTAACCCTTGAGTACTTGTGTTCTTAATCATATCGATACTTTTTTGGGTGAAATATACCTGATATTAAGACTCAGGATATATAAGACTCGGGAAAATATCAAATCTGAGCAAATGATAAAAATTTCAGATTTCAAAAGCAACAAAAGAATTTACTTACTGTTTTGACCACCAAATTGACTAACAAATAAAAATAAAAAAGAAATAAAAATATTTTTCACTTGTAAATGGAGACAATGTCACTGCGTGAAAAAATGTAACTAAGCCATTACAATTATAATTAAAAATTAAAATTAAAAAAATAATTTAACTCCACAGTCAAATTATAAATAATCAAATTTCTGGTTATTTTGTACAGTTAAATATATCTGTTTTGCACATTTATATTTCTACTTAATGAAATTTCATATGCATGAATAACTAGTTCAAAAAACAGTAAACTCTGAATATTCTGAAACTATCAATTAAAATATTTACATTTAAAGTAGAGACATTATTAAACTGAACTGAGGGCGTGAGCAACAAAAGTACTCAAGGTTAAAGCATAAACAACAGGGCTCATAGTGAAATTGTTACTTCAGTGTGTCCTTCACCTTAATGGCTTCTTTTCATTTATGATAACCTATCTGTGAAATTTTATTTAGTTGGCCTCCCATCTCCTTCACCTTCCTGCAAATCCTGGAGCTGCTCATTTCTTGAGATTGAATAAAATCTGAGCCAAAATTTTGAAAGTTGGTTTCCATCTCTCAAATACATTTAGGCAAATTAATTTTCAATATAAAAAGCAAAGCATGATTTTGAGAACTAATAAACTGCATGTCATTCAAAAGTAAATCCAAATTAAGTTACCATTAAGGAAGAGTAATTTATGTCACTGAATCAAAGAGAACGTTTAAGCAGATCCAGAACAGAGGCATATAATAAATCCTCAATTATTTCATTGGACTTAGAATTTTCTCAAGTTTTCTTAAAATTCAGAATAATTACATATGCAAACAAACTAAAACCAAACTGAGCCATTGACACCAAATAAAATACTAACCACATACCCAAAAAAGTCATTACATGACAAAGATGCTCCAATTTGCTGCTGGATGTAACAACAGAGATGGCATCACCAATCATAGATAATAAAATATTTCAGTTGTGCCCTCCTGTAGGAAAATACATCCTAAATTTCCAACAAACGCAAAAGTAATAATCTTAAAAGTGAAACTAGATTAATTATGCAGAAGTAAGAATGAAGTACTTAGCAATTCAGGTCATTTATTGCTTAGAACTTTAACATCTTCATGAATGAGATTAATATCATAAACTCTAATTAACCAACTATGATCTAGCCTGATGATAAAATAACTTGCTTAGTAGTCATACATTTTTTTAAACCTGTGAAGTCATTATTAGCTGAATCGTAATTTAATTCAAATGATCTTTACCTCTCCCTAAGTTTTTACAACTTTGACTTATTTGAAAAATTACTTTGAAAGTATCAATCAATTATTACAATGAGTAAAATATAGCTGGCAGCAATTTGAATCAAAACTATTACAGCCAAGAATAATTTTATTCTAAGTGCTTAACAAAAATGTATTTCCTATTGTTTATATGAATTACCAAAATCAGAGAATTTCATGTATGAAACCATCAATATTGAGATACTACAGAGATTTTGAAGAAGCTTTTCCCAACTACGGAAACACAGATTGTTAAACTTCTAGTTCTGAAGGTATACATTTGAAAACTAAACCCTGGCTAAATCTGATTATACCCTTTGATCAATACTACTAAACTGCAAAAGCATGGTAGATTCCATAGAACTGGTTTAAAATGGCATTCTTTTATATCCTGCACCTTATTTTATCAATCATCAATTTGATTTCCTTAGCAATTAAAAAATGGCATTATAATGCTCATAAGATAACAGAAAATATGTAATCAACTATTATTCATCAGAAATAGAAAGGAAAAATATCTGTTATTTATCTTCAATAGTCTCCAAATATGAATATTCTTCTTTCAAGGCTCACTCAAATTGCAAACATGGGATAAAAAAGCTGGACAGTATAATGTCCTGAGATAATTAAACATGCAATAACAAATCCTCTGCACTTACTTAAAGGATAGGTTCATTAAACTGCATGCAAGTTAAATCACACTACAAAGGAAAACAGCCTAGCTGAAATGAGTAGAACATTAGGCTTTCAGAGGAAAAAAAAAAACTGAAATGCTTCCTTCATATGAAGATTCAACAGCTCTACAAGATACCTACAGCCACATAAAAAGAATGTGGAGATACTGACATTTAATTCTATAACACAAACCTGATAATGAGGTACCATAGACAGGTAAGCTGAGGATGCCTGAGCTGAAGGAACAGAAGACAGAGCCGATGAGCCTGTTGATGCATTCCCAGTAACAGGGGATGAGGTACCTGTTGATACTGAAGCTGGAGGAGATGGTGGAGATGGGACTGAAGAAGGATCAAAAGTTGCTAACACATCTGGTACTCCACACCCGGCTAACCTCAGCCTCGTTTTCCCACAAACCAACACTCTGTGAGGCTCTAAAGCACCACGAAGAGCTAACCCAGCCCCATGCACTACCCTCACAGCAGATGTGATTTGAATTATGTAGTTCCAAATCAATGACTCAGGCAAAAGATCTGAAAAAGGGAGAATTCCTATTAGAATGACTTTCAAGGGAATTTGAACTAAACTTTTACCATGCTCTAAGATCCCCAGATAGCCAAGAGGGAAATGGATACAATAGAAGTCTGTTATAACAAGTGCAGCATATAACCAGAGTTGCATTATAGTGAGTGATTTTTGGCCGTAGTCAGTTTCATTACAAAAAAGATAGGGAGTTACGTCCATTATAACGAGTGGTTATTTCTGAAGTAATACTATTACGAGTACCTCATTTTGATATTTGTCTAGCAGGAGGCATATCTCGGAATCGTCCACTGACATGAGACGAAGTTGGATAAGCAAACTGTAATCTTAGGTGCGATAACTCTTCAAAGAGCAGAGAAATATTAAATGCAAAACTTATGCCAGTAAAATCATGGGGTGGGTTACCATGTATTCAGTGAGTTCACCCCAGTTAAGTAGTTAAGCAAATACCATAAAGTCCTCATGTACACTTTAATCCCTTCCAATATTTAAAACATGAAATCCCTTCTTACCTAAGCACTCTGCTACAAGTACCAATGAATATTCCTAATATGAAATGAAACTTACTGGAATGCTGACGTAAAAGAGTATTTTTATGATGACTGTAGGGTCTTGGAGCAGAAGGATCTGAACTGAAAGCATCCACAAATCCATTCAAAGCCTCTGGTTGACTGAAGTGTTTCTCCAAAAGTGACTCGGCTCCCGCATGGAAGTCAAACACAAAAACCATGGCTGCATTACATTTGTTCATGAAAACAAAAATGACAGTGACAATGTTAAAAACTTTAAATTCCTCCATCATCATTTCCATATTAGATCCATGTATTGCCCACATTAATTTTTAAATTATAGCATTAGATTATAAGGATAGCATTAATTCAGACATTCAATTAACTTGTAAATAATTGATGAAAGACGGCTAACATGATCAAAATAAGTACTAATACAAATTTTTTAAGTTACTTTCCCTGCATACTAAGGAAAGAAGGATTGTTGCACCTTTAAGAGATTCTGAAAGAGCAAACAATGTTGGCTGATCAATGACAAGAAGTTGAAAATAAGATATGATACAGAAGTTAATTAATAGATAGAATACTTTAAAAAATTATGATAAACATACAATGGTCTCCAAAAGCTTTGGTTGAAAAAACTTCCCTAAGTTGGACTACGTTGGGATGTTGTAAACGTTTCCACATATCAACTAGCATCATACATTTTGTGCTGGAAAGACGAAAACCTGTAAAGAAAAGCAAATGGTTTTCATTGAGATTTTGAAATTAATAAATCACAAACTAAACACTGAAAAAACTTATAATCATGTAAGAGTATTACTTAACCTACCCAATTTTCCAATATTTTCTTTGGCACAATCAAGGAGGCATAAAGATATCAACGGACTTATAATTTTCATAATTTCAAAACTTATCTTTTCAATAAGTTTTTGAGCGTGTTTCATAATTTTACTTTATTTTAATTTAAGATATACTTTCATCCAAATGATGTAGCATATTAGAAAATTTATTAAAAATTAATAAAGAACACATCAAACCCTCAAGCAAATTATATCTTATTAATATTTTACATAATGAATATACAATATAATAATACACTCTGGCTATAAAGGGTAAAACATACCCAATAAAAAATGTGCAATTTTAAATGATTTAAACAAGGTTCCATTATTTTTCCACTGGTAAGATTAGATTAACCCAAAAAGCAAAAGACTTAGGCTTAAATCTAAAGAATAAAAAGATAATAATGCAATGTTACCGTGTATTCTTTTGAGGCAGTAACGAATTCCAGTCTTCGAATGAGTAGCTTTGTAGGTGGAACTAGGATACCCAAGAGAAGAGGATGTTTTGTGGTGATGATGATGATGAGATAGGCGTGGGTGAAGCGGATGATGGATAGGATGTCTATGGTGGAGTCCTGGTGGATGGCCAATATGCCCTGGAGGCTGACCAGCAGCCAAGCCCATCATGGTGTTGCTTGTATTTAGAGCCTCTAAAGGACATAGGTCATGGTAATTATCAACCTCTGCAGGGAGATCTGAAATATAAATGAGAAAAAAGTCAGCTAACTGCATAAATAGGAGGGAAAGTAATACTAAAAAATATTAACATCAAAATACTTCTTGCAACAATTACAATAAATTTTTCTAGTTAGGAGACCCAACACCAAACCATTCATGAAGTTAAATTTAGCAAACAAAAACTTAAAGGATAGATTTTAAGAGAAGCTTATTGTGATAACTAGTATAAAGCTAAACAACTAATAGGTATTTTTAATTCCCAATGAGTAAGATAGGTAAATTACATATATATCATAAATTTTTACCATTAAATGCGTATATTTTACACTACTAATATTAGGTATAAGAACCAAGGAGAAATACAAATGAAAAATGTTGACAAGAGTGGGACTCTAAAACCCAGTCTCACTTTCCAGTCATCCTTATTTTTTACAAGGTATAGGATAGCCACATAAGAAATAAAAATATCATGTGATATTTTCATGAATATCCAAATGAAATGATAATAACACAATATAAAAAGGGAACTAAAACTGCAAAATGCATTAGGGATAGACTATGTATCATTTAATTACATAGGAGCCTATGACTTTAAAAAATTAATTACAACAAATATCTAAATTTAATAAGCAACTTCATGGTATCTCAACAACTTCTAGATACAAACTTATTTTTGAAAAATTAAAAAGTAATTAAAACATAATGGAAAATTGGATTCAAAGATAGAAACTGAGTTACAAACTTCGAACAAGAAAATACTGAGTTCATAAGTCAAGGTTCCGCCATGTATAGAAGCACTTGATGTTAATAGCACTTCATATTTCATCAACATCATGAACAAATAGTATGATTCCCTATCAAAAAATCAGTTTTCAATGAAAAATTATATAAAGCTCTTTCTAAATATACCAATACAAATCTACAACTAGTTGAAATGTAAAAGAGCAAATTAACAGAAAGGCTATTTTTTTATAATAACAAGAGGGAAGAAGTTCAAGAATGCATTTGGCTAAACATATTATGATTCTCCATTTCAGAGAAATTGGCAATTGACACAAACAACCATCCATACACAAACATATCCATTCTCACATCTTCCGTAGCAAAGACAAACCTAAAATAACAGCCTGCATTTAGTACCTGGGAATCGTTCTGGATCTGGTTGTGCCAGCGTAAGAGCATGTCTACGAAGTGTATCTGCCCTGAGTTCTTCGGCAACCAGGAACCAACTTGAAACAGGAGGTGGAGCAGGTAAAGGCCTCAATGTTGGACCTGATGGAGAAGGCCCAGATGATATTGCTGGGGCATTTGCACTAGGGGATGAGGGTCTGGGAGATGGAGGAGGAACTAATGGGGGAGAAGACCTGGGAGAAGATGTGTGGCCAGTGCCAAGATGGGAGGGAGGACCAGGATAAACCCGGAAGGCAGAAAACACAACAGATGGACCTGTCGTGACTGGAGGTACAGTCCCTGGGCAGTGAGGTGCTACTTGTAGAGGATGATGTAGATGATGTAATGCTGATGAATCCCCAGATGCAGGATAGAAATAGGTCGTCCCTCCTACATTTTCCTGCAAAGTAATTCATCAAATTAATGCCCAGAAAAAATGTCCTTGCTTTTACTAAAGGATAAATGCCTATCATTAACCTCTCTCTTGACCTTAAGATTATGCAAGATTTAAATTTTATCTATTTAATTCCTGCATTCCACAAAGGTATTTATTTGTCTGAGGTATGACATGATTTAAATGAGTTCAATAAGAAATTTACCATTACATACTAGTAATGTAATACACAAGGGAAGAATAAATTCAATACATTTGTTAAAGCCCTACAATATCATAATTCTTTAATAAAGTAGATCTCTTGCATAATGTCCAATTGTGATATATGTCAAACTCACTTCTTCTAAGAATTTATTTAGAAGTATTTCATTTTATTTGACACACACAAAATATTATTAATTAATTAACATTATTTAAATTTAAGTCTAATAAAATAAAATTTCTCCCAATGTTCTAACACAAAAGAAATTGACCTCGTTTTCAATTGCCAGAAAAACACAACTTACGCATAAATTACAATACAGGATAATAATAATACTGAGGTTGTACTTCAAAATAGGTTATTTATAACAATCCCCATTAATACCTGATAGGTTGGCATTGCCATCGGCATCTCCATGGGAGTCTTATCTTCAAGAGTTCCTGGCATATTGTGTGTTGGTGAGCAATGAACCCTCCCAGGAGATGATGAAGGTGAGTTTCTTGGATTATGAGGATGTAATGGAGATGAAGTTATTCCAGTGGGCGAGGATCCTGCCTCACTGCCACCAAACCCAGCTAATGAATGCAGTGGGGATGAGGGAAGTGGAGATGCTGTTGCCTGTGCTCCAACTCTACGTCGAGATCCAGAGCTTGGAGATGCAGTTGCAGCAAGACCAGGAAATGATCCTAAGAAATTTGATGCAGGAAAATAAGCAGGAGAGGGTGACGGAGGTGAGTGACCAGTTCCTAAAGAGAGCCCTGAATTTGCCACCTATAACAAAGAAAACCAAACTCATTGAGCCATTGATAATTGTTAAAATAGTAATCTTATTAACTAGGTCTTTCAATGGGAATAGAAAATATTCCCAATGAAAGAGATGAGGATAGTTATATTTCTTCAGAAAATTTGAATGAATTTTACAAACACCATTTCTTTATTGGACATAAGACATAATGGATAACCACTAAAGCAATTTTTCAAATGTTAATAACAAAATGCTCAAAAGAAAATCACGACTTAAGAGAATGAAATGTTACTAAGTGAAGGTTAAAATTAGTAAAACCAAATAATCTGCAGTCTTTTAACAGAATCTTAGCTACACCAGATTTTTAATTAAAAATAAATTCATGCTTAGCTTAATTTACCCTTAAAATATAAAAAAAAAATGTTTTTCTGAAATAAAAAAACAATGTTCTGGTCAAAAGAGATCAAATATATATGAAGTGCATTTAAGATCCATAAAATTTACCAAATAACAATGATTCGAGTATTCAGATCAGGAGCGAGTTAAAGGAAATTTTCTTTCTTTCTATGGCTACTAGGAGAATTCTGCACAAAATGTAACAAAAAGAAAACTTCAGCTGGATACACTAAAACATAGCTAAATTAAAATCTATCATACCATACTTGGGACAAAATGAATAATCCAAATCACTTCGCAATTGAAATGATGAAATCACCTAGTCATTAAAAGGTGATTTCACTCTATTATTCTGATTGGAAGATTAACATTTAGTTATCAGTTCAACTCATGCACAGCTGACTCTGCCAATAGATGGGTTAGCTTGCAATTCCTGGGGACAGGCACCCACCCTAGGCAGCCTGAGGGTACCAAGTAGTTTTCATAATAATTTCTACAATTAAAAAGGAATATGATCCCAACTATATCCATTTTAATAATTATTATCATCAATGAACAAACACAATTATTCCCTAACCAGAAAAATATTACTAGCCAGTGTTTGAGTCCATGCCCTTAGTTAATGATCCACAACATTCTTTCTCTGGTGATGCTACAAGGTCTGTTTTGCATTTTTTCTGGGTTCACCGACTATAAGAGATCAAACTATCTAAAATTTGATAAAAAGCCTGTTTCTGGGAT
This sequence comes from Pachydiplax longipennis, assembly GCA_036926295.1. Lineage (NCBI taxonomy): Eukaryota > Metazoa > Arthropoda > Insecta > Odonata > Libellulidae > Pachydiplax > Pachydiplax longipennis. The sequence goes on along the minus strand of JAVFKF010000004.1, from coordinate 33,952,048 downwards.
GTTCACCGTTAAATAGAAACAGTGAATAAGTTATGAAAAGTTAATTTATTTTAATTAACATAACTCTCAGTAACCTCTCATACATGATTTCCCAGTCAGCCACCCAATTCTTTATTAACTTTTCATTAAGAATCTCTACTTCTCAATTTCAAAATTAATCACATACATACTGATTTCTACATTCAAAGGGACAAAAACCAATCACTATAAATGATCTTTTTTGGTTACAGAACAATAATAACACAGATCAAGAGCTTGTACAAATATTCTTTTCAGGCTTAGAAGAAAAACAGCAATCACTGCAATTCTTATCTGAAAAACAGCTGATCATTACAAACAATCATGAAATACACCAAAATTTGATGTTATTCAGAGCTAAAATTGTTAAGTATGACAACTGTAGAATTCACATTCATATCTGAAACAAATGATGAGACTGAGATAATTATAACTGCCATATCTTTATTGGATACAGCTTTAGTCTGTTAAGCCCAGTCATGATTAAATCTTTATTTTACACACACAACCATACTTTAACCAGAATTACCTTGGGCCTTAAAGTTACCCGGCTGGAACACTAAACCACTAAATCAAAAATTCTAGGGGCATGAGATAGACCTTTCAATATCCTTATTGGTTTTATTTTTCTAAGCTATGATAATCTATCTTTTGAGATGTAACCACTTCCATACACTTACGATTCATGACATTATGTTATTAAATTTATTTTTCCTATAAAAGCTATCATTCCTTTCTATTTTAATCCATACAACACTGTTCTATACTTACCTTTTTATCAATGCTTAGGCCAGAGATACCTTTGGTAATAGTATTGCTAGAAACTGTAGGCGGGATGTTACTTATTGTAGACTGATGACTCTGAAATTATTAAAAAGTATTCTGATAATTGAATAAAAAAGTTGCTAAACCCCATTCGGGTGGAAATGAAAAAAATCTTCTACTACTACTCTGCATCAAGCACTGTCTAACAGTTCCTAGGCAGATGACAAACATAAGATGACAAAAGGAGACATAATGAAAACTAATAACATCCCTTTGCTACTAAAGTATCGTATTACTGTAATCTGAAGCGTTATCGAGAAAGGAAGATTACGAATTTAATTACATTTTAATTACAAACATACAAAATATCATTATAACATCAAAGTACACCGAAATTCACTTAGATTCAAGATGTTCCTTTGCACTTTATGACTTTTTAGGTAACAATTAAAGATTACCATGTATGTGGCCAGTTTAGATTCTTGAGGAACCCCATTTGATTGCTGGGAAAATGCTAAGAACAAAGGATCCATTCTTACTGCTTTGCTAACAACCTTTCTGAAATACAAGCATATTAATGTCACTCTTATAATAATAAGTCTGTAGCATATTAACAAACAGAAATGCTACATTACAAAGTTGAAAGCAGAGGAAACAGTAATTCTAAATATTACTAAAAGTATCACTGAAAAAATAAAAATAAGATATTATTCATGACAGATACAAAGTTGATATTTTCAGAAATTCCATTATTATTTGCGCAATTCAGACTGACCTTAATATTACTGGGTTAATTCAATTCTTAACATGGTGTTAATTTGAACCACTTAAAATAACCATAAAAAAGACTCGCACGGGTTTATTTGACAATATCTCTTACAACTTAGCAGAACAAAAGCTCGTACCACGAGGTGGAATGCAAAACATGTACCTATATGTGAACAAAAAAATCTTCAATAACGGACTCACAAAACAAAATGAATTACATTAATCTATCCGTAACTATCAAGTTCTATAAAGTTATTCACGGAAAACCTTGCAAAATATGACAACAATGTGATACCAGAAATACGAACAACACAACAGTTGTCTGAATGACACCACCATACACTACGCTCATGGATCGGTGAGAACACATATGCCTATACGTATAATGAGAAAACAAAGGTCTATACTAACTTAAAATCGCAATTTCATCAGTCGAAAAGTACTGTGCATCGAGGTCATATTGCAGCACAATCAAATCGGACGATAACTCCTTCCAAACAATTTAAAGTCAATAACCGAGTACTACTGAAATACGACTTCGCTCGCCAAGCAACTCCAACTGGAAAAATAACATCGATATTTAGTTAGTTCAGTACGAACCTGATGTTAGCGCTGTGGTTGCTGCAGTTTCAATTCAACATTGTTCCATTCAAATTCTCGATTCAATGAAAGAAAATGAAATACAGCAATGACTTTCTAACAGTAATAATTTTACACGTGATATATACGTATTCCTCCCATGAACATCGCATTTTTTTAAATTTCGAAATCTAGCGAAAATTTCACTTTTACACTATTGCGCATTACATTGTGCGCATTCTACTCGAATGTTTTTTCACTTGGCTCAACAAAGCAGAATAAATTTCTGAATAAATTTAGCTTATGCTGAGGTATTAGTGTATTAGAACTTAATAACTGTCGATAAAAGCGACAGACTACTCACAAATTTTCATTTCCGAAAAGATAACGTTTATCCTGGAATTTCCTATGAAATATATATCTCTCTATACTTCACGTCCCTTACATATCTCGGTTCTTCTCAACTGTCTCAATACTGCAGACAAATTTTCAACAAATTATAGAGGAAATGTAAATGAAACCCAACAATAAACCTTAACACAAAACTTGACGATCATACGACAGTGGCGGTAGTGTCGTCAAAACATTACGTTCGATAGCTATTCGAGCTATTTATTGCGTGAACATAAGGGGCGTTTACATAGGTGTGAAGGCAGCTCGATTCACAAATTTAAGTTTTTGAAGATTATTAACTGCTATAAATTTATTGATAGCGATACATACTATTTTACTCGGCGATATGGCGGCTGCAGGCGAGCCCTTGACTCTTTCTAGAGGTAATATTATAAAGTAAAAGATGTGGTTGTTCTTTTCAAAACGAACCCTATTAATTCCGGATATTTAATTATTTTCTTATCTTGTTTTAAAGATATCAAACGCGCAGTCGAACTTCTTGAAAAGCTCCAGAAAAGTAAGTATAGATACATTTGTTTCGAGAAAACATAATGTGAACCCCGCTAGTAAGGAAGCATATAGTCAGTACTGAATTCTTTAGAGTGCATAGTCATACTTGACGTTCGGAGTAAGCGATTTAATAGAAAAATTTTCATTGTATGCATTTTTAAAAGTCTCCCGGAATCGATTGTGCAGCAAAACAAAATTGAAGCTAGTTGAAGGAACGAAAGGTTTAGTAACCTCTTGGAAAATGTCTCCAATTGACATTTTTCTGCTTCGTAAGATTCTTAACCATTACGTCAAATTGGATTTTCGCTACATTCTTTCCGTTTGAAATAGTTCAGATTCGTCTGCGTTAATCATTTTCTATGCTTGCCCTTCGTAAACGAAAGCTTATTAAGCTTCAATAATTGTCACCTATGTGCCCATGTTGTTAAAAAATCAAATTATTAGTGATATTAATGCTCTTGCTATATAAATTTTGCTCATATGTAGGATTAATCATGTAGCAATGAGTACGTAGGATCTCCCATTCTAACTTCTTTATTTAAATGTAACCATTTATTATGTAACCAAAATTTACTTTTGTGATAAACATTTTTAATCAAAATCATTGCTGTATTCCATTATTATACTCTTTGAACTTCTTTAATATTTTAAGCATTGCGAGTGCAGTGGAATTGTGGCAATGGTAGGTTTACTAGTAACAGCCTAATTTTATGAAAGGAGGGTTATTATTGAGATATTTTATCAAATTAATCAGAATACTACATCCACATTTAGCGATACCATTAGCTGTCGTAAAAGTCCCTTCTGCAAAGCTATATTTGCGTTATGTGATTCCACTGTACTTTGACTTCTAGTCATTATCAGCCCTCTTTGTTAAAATTTCTATGTGTAGATACATCCAAAAATCCAAATAAGTATCCACAAATTGAACTTTTCCTGTGTTAAATTTTGCAAGATATTATCTTAATATTAAATGGATACAACATAAAATTTAAGAATTCGGAGTTGTATTACTGTACTGAATCTCGAGGAACCCCTCAATTTTTGTGGCGCCGTTCTGAAAGGATCTTTTTAAATTTTCGGCCGTACTTAGAATAATGAGAGCTTTAAATGAATTAGCTAGTCATGGATTTTTCTTTATCTCCCCAATGTATGTAAGGTGACAAGCACACTGTATTATAAATTCTATTAATTTTAAGTTTCTTTAACAACTCTGTTCATTTTATCTTTCAACCCTAACTTTAGCCCTTCATGCGTTCGTTTTCCATTTATTTATGTGTATATTAAATATTTCGCGACGTTTTACATTATCATAACCATTTTCACTTTATCTAGTGCTGCGAATTTTCATTACCCATGTAATTGGGTCAGCCTGTTTGAACTAAATACATAATAATAATAAACCGTAAAGAAAATTCTCTCCATTAGCAACTTTCTTTTTCATCAACCAAGACAAAGTTCTAATTTGAGCTCCTACATGAAATAATTTCATTGCTTTAATTCTATATCACTGAGATGTTTTTATAAAATATTTTCTCGTGTATATCTTTTGAGGGTAAAATTATCCATACTTACACTTAAGGTGGGGAGGTACCTGCTACTAAATTAGCTGCTCTACAGAAAGTGCTTCAGAGTGACTTCCTGTGTGCTGTTCGGGAAGTCTATGAGCATGTTTATGAAACTGTTGATATTCAAGGATCTCAGGATATAAGAGCATCTGCCACTGCCAAGGTGAGGAGAAATATTTAATGTTACTCTGTTTATCACATTTTTATTCTTAATGAAGTGTTTTAGACGTTGGGTGTTGATTTTAGATGTTGGGTGATATATACTTTATTGTAATTTACCCTAAATGATTAAGCACTACATACAAAGTCAACATCACTGTTGTGAATCAAGCATAATTTTATTTTTGTTAAGTTGTTTATATTGAAGATAGGGCACTAGAATATTGTATCACTTATTATTATAAGAATCCAAAGATAATGAATTGAAGATCAAGGATATGTATGCTAGATGTTAACGTTTAAAGATGTAAAGCTAGTAAATGCATCAGAGTAGAAATAAATATAAGAAAAGATATTTTTACTCTTTCCACATAAATGGATTTATTGAAAAAATAAAAATATCTTTTCCTTATTTTACTTTAATGTTACACTACCTAATTTAGATACCAAAGCAACTTTCTTTCTTCCCAGAGAAGAATATTAAATTAAATATTATTTTAAAAGTAACATGCATTTAGCATTGCATTAGAAATTTGGGGTGAAGACTCAGTCTTGTTAGACTTCTTTCACGTCTATGTCTCCTTGGGGAGTTGAAAGTTTGTTCCACCATTTTAAAAGTCTGATCATAGTAACTGACTTATAATTGCGTGAAATTTCTCATAGTTCATCATTGGACCCTCTTGCTGATGTCTATGTTTATTACAAAATTTAGTTTTTAGTGAATTATTTTAGTATCAGTGTATAGTTTTATTGAAGGATAATCAAAAGATTTTTTCAGGCAACTGTAGCAGCCTTTGCAGCTTCAGAAGGGCATGCGCACCCACGTGTTGTTGAGCTTCCTAAGACAGAAGAAGGTCTTGGATTTAATGTGATGGGAGGCAAAGAACAAAACTCCCCTATATATATTTCTCGTATTATACCAGGAGGGGTTGCTGATAGACATGGAGGACTGAAGAGAGGAGATCAGCTTTTATCCGTGAATGGAGTGGTATTGTATTAATTTCATTACTTGTTCATTTCTAGACTCATGATTGTTAGCTTACAACAGAATTGCATCTCAGTTGATCCAGATCATCTTTGTTTTGATGGCTTTTCATTATATCATAATCCTCACTTTCATATTTTCATTCAGACTTACAATTATTGTTACTTTAGTATTGGTAAAAGTTATAGCTCATCTAAGATCATTTTAAAAATACCCAGATTACATATAAGAAATTTTTTATCTCTATTTCTCGCTATCAAATAATTTACCTTACCTAATCTCTAAGTCAATTACCAGCTTGCATTCCCTATTTTTTATGGAAGAAAGAACAAAGCTAACTTTCCATTAAGTAAAAACTTGGGGGAAATTTTGTCTCATCATGGAAAAAACGATTTTTATATTGAAAATTTGAAATTAAGGTCATTCAAATTGCTGGGTAAATACATTCAATGGCTCTGTCAAATGCATGACTTCTCTGATGCAATTAATTCTGTGTCAGACACAATAATTTTACTGTGTACTACCATTAGACAAATTAGTTCTCTGTTTGAATACTTGGAATTGTTTCCACTCTATTGACTTGTTTTTTCCTGTAGTACTGTTAGAATCCAATCATGATGGAGCATTAATTTCTTTTATACTTAAATACATGGGTAGCTTATGAAACAAAAATTGAAGTGAATTTCCATTATCAACAAATAGTAGCTTAAGTAAAACTTTTAATGATTGCTTTAATATATCAGCTTATATAAGTCAGGTTTTATTCTTTAATTAATACTTCAGTGACAATTTTATTTACTTTTTTGAGGGAGGAATCATAGAATTGTCATCAAAATTTCAAATGTTTCCTCTTGTTTATGACTTCATCATAATTCTATACTGAACTGCTTTTACTGTAAGTTAAAGATTCTTCAATTTTTATATCACTATTATCCTATGATCATTGCTCTAAAGGCTTAATTTCTTCTTCTCTCCTATGAAAAAAGTCGGTCGAAGGAGAAAATCATGAGAAAGCTGTGGAGCTTTTAAAGGCAGCTCAAGGTTCTGTTAAGCTTGTGGTGCGTTACACTCCAAAAGTACTGGAAGAAATGGAAATGCGATTTGATAAGCAGAGGGCAGCTCGTCGTAGGCAACAGTATCAGTGATTTTACTCTATTTTCTTCTGCATACTGCTTTCTGATTATTGTAAGATTGTTTCTTTCACCCCTTGTTCAATTGTAATTTGGTAAGTTTTAGCCTTAACTGGCAGCTATTCTTCCATGCATTTTGAACAATTAACTTTTGGTGGAAGCATGTGAAAAATTTGTGCAGCTGTGTCGTTAACTAAATGTATTATGTTCTGTTTGCCGTTTTATTTATACTCAGGTGACCTACATAAAATGTTGAATGTGTTTAAATAGTAACAAGGACAGTTAATCATGCTCAAGTTATATTTTACTGTAGATATTTCGATTCAGATACTTGTTATAAAGTTCTGTGTTAGTGAATAAAAATCTTCCTAACTTTTTTACCCAGAGTTTTAATTTTTAATTGAATGAACTTACTCTCAGAACACCCTGCCTTCAATTAATATCTATATGCTCATAATAAACATGAAATTCAATATTCAACTGAGTTTGAGAAAACTTAGGCTATCTACAAAACCTTTTGGATACTCAAAATTATAATTAACTTGTTAGAACTACTACTGATCCATCACCACCTTAATCATAGGTCTAGCCAATGAACATTTTTGCAGACAATATTCCTAGCCTACTCAATTCCATACTTTTTCATTTATCTCCTTCTAAGAGCCCCTCTTCTGGAAGATTTTGGAATTTATAGTTTATAAAAAAAAGGCTGATAACCTCAAATTAAAGCAGTGATTAATAGACTAGGGATAAATTTAAATATATTTTCTTTATTTAAGCCTTTTGGCTATGGATTCTTGGAAATTTTCTTAACCAAGTCTTCATTTCTTTCCTTTACCACCCCCACTCTCATTAACTACCATTTCTTTAACCATCGGTCTGTTTTAGTTGTCATCGCAAGACCTTTCCATCACCTGCACTTCAACCCTAGAAATACTTTTCTAGAGTAGGAAATCTCCTACTTCCCTTACTCTCCCCTTTCCCATCTCGGGAAAAAATTGCAGCCTTATTTAGGGAAACTAATTAACGTTCTGGTTGTACGGTGAATTAGTACCTTGAAACCGAAAGCAGTGAAATAAAAAATTAGTAGAAATGGTTAAGTCTTGATTTTCATTTCATTTAAAGAAAGATGATTAACATTATTTCACTTGATTAGGCACTTGGGCAGAGAATGGTGGAGAAAAAACAGGTTAATATATTTTTCGGTATACCGGTAGTGGGAGGAATCCCATTATATTTACAAATAGAAGTCGCCAGTCAGAGTTATGTGACCAAAACGCAACACCTGAGAATTGATATTTGTCATTCTTCAAGACACGTTCGATGACAGAGAAGCACCATATGCATACGGAATTTCAACGAGCAATAAATGCAATACTGTACAAAAAATGTGCAAATGAAAAATGGGGTAACAAAGGCTCCAGTAATAAATACGCTAACGTTACTTCCACATTTCAAATCTACACCTTCGTGAATGACGCTTCAGTAATTGGGAGACTCAGAATGATGTCATAAGCCGTATAAGGAGATATTTTCAAATCTGTTCTTTTCGTTTGAATCACAGTTATAACGTTGACCGAAATTTCAGAAGAACATTGACAGAAAATATATTTCAAAAATATCCAGGAAAGCGGAACGTCCCTTGAAAAAAAATGAATGTTATAACTTGTTGACATACTCCACCGATTTCGTGGCTCAGCTCAAGCTAGTCTGCAACGACCGTTACGCGCGGTTAGCGTGCGAGTGATGTTAGCGACGTGTTGGAAAGCTGAACTAACGAGTTTGATTTTTCAAATTGAGTACTTGGTGCAGAATGACAGAATCTTGATAACTACATCCCATGGATTTATTTATTGAGTGCAGTTTTTTATAATTATGATAGAATATAAGAACTTTGTTAGTTTCAGCTTATAAGTGATACTTTGTTTGTGAAAGCATAACCATGGTAATGAATAAAAAGGATTTGTCAAGAGCCTTTTCTCCGGGCAAAAATATAAGAAGAAGTATTGGAAAACGTAAAGGTTTACGCAGGCATTCCATTGAACCAAGTGTGAATGCCAACATAAAAGTTGTCGTAAGAGTCCGACCCACAGGCAATAATGATTCGGAGGAAAACGTGAGGTAAGTAAATAGATGACAGCTATGTTTGTTTTGAAAATCATATTTTAGAGGTAACCTGTTATTTCTTTTTAAAAGGAGTTGCGTGAAAGTCATCGATGATCAAATGCTTGTTTTTGATCCGAATGAAGAAGTTGATGACTTTTATTTCCAAGGAGTTCGGCAAAGATGTCGGGATATGACAAAGAAGGCACACAAAGAATTGAAATTTGTGTTTGATAAAGTTTTTGATACCGATTCAACAAATGAGCAAGTGTTTGGTGGGAGTACCAAAGAAATCATTGGTTCCTTACTTGATGGATACAACTGTTCTGGTAACAATCTATTCCTGCAATTGTTAAGTATTTAAGCAACTAATGTGTAAGGCTTCTATGTAAGCTTTGGGTACTTCTTCTCTATTGCTGTCAAAATCGCTTATTAACAGTTGATAATAAAGTGAAGTTGATCATCAATTTTGGATGTTCTAAATTATCCTCCGTTTTTCTAAATTTAAACTATTTCTTATATCCTTAAGTGTTTGTGTATGGAGCAACTGGAGCTGGTAAAACCTACACAATGCTTGGAACACGTGAATCTCCTGGTATCACGTTTCTCACAATGGTCGAGCTCTATAACCAAATGGAACTTCTAAAAGATGAGAGGAAATTTGAAATTGGTGTATCATATATGGAGGTAAGTTTACATTCATAATATATCATTATATAAGTTTCCCATGTCTGTGAGCAGATTATTTACCGGATTGTCTAATATTATCTCAAAGTACACAATAATGAATAAGTTAATACTGATGTAATGTATGATCAGTTGATAGTTGTGGTATCGGGAAACATATTTATGTTTTTATTTGAATAGTCAAACTATTTGATTCGGTAATATACCGACTCATTTAGTCAATTTCCTTTAATGAATGAAAATCACCAAAATTAATTTTTCAGATTCTTAAAATGAATTTATTGAATGATATCATTTATAATAAAATTAATTCAGATTTATTAATTATTGTTAGGCTTATTAATGGAGGAATTGCTATCCACTTTTTGCCATTAATCTGCTCTAGTTTACAAAAATTTTTCTCACTTTATAAAATCTTTGTTTTTAAATTACTCAAATTATCACAAAGTGACATAAATGCTGAAAATGACTAAAGTTCCAAGATGATTCTCAAATTAACCTGTCATTATTGATATTTATCACTCATTTAGATATTAAAGTGTTTAATAATTGAATATATTCAATCATTATCCGTAATTAGAGTAACTATACTCTTTCCTCAAAGTAACTCATTACGTGTAGATGTTTTCTTATGTAAGAGTGAAAACATTACCAATGTCTCACTGTTTCTGTTCTGTTTAGGTGTATAATGAAACGGTTAAGGATTTAATATCACCAAGCCAAGGGCAGTTGCATGTCAGGGAAGATGCAAATTATGGTGTGAAAGTGCAGGGCCTCACCGTGCAGAGGCCAAAAGATGCATCTCATCTCCTATCTCTTCTTGAGAGCGGCAATCGCAATCGATCTCAGCACCCCACCGATGCAAACGCTGAATCCTCGCGCTCTCATGCAGTATTCCAGGTTTAGTATAGTTTCATTATGTTGCATCTTAAAGTCTTGTTTCCCAAATTGGAAAATGAAATGTTTTGATGCTTTAAGTGTAATTTTTAACCAAGTAATTTATCTATAGGATTTAATCGGTCAAAATTATTATTTCTCTGAATCAATGAGGGGATCTCCAATATTGTTTTGCATTGACCTCATATTTTCTATGAAGCACTTGCTGATTGAATTTAGTATGATTGCTATTCATACAATCTGGGTTGGTATCCTGTACCAACCCAGTTTTTCCCTCTGAACATTTGGCATAGGTTTTTATCCTGACCTTCACTGTGCAAAATTTAATTTTCCTCATTCAGGTCAGATACTGTTAATGTAAATTGAAGGAATTGAAAATGAAATCAAAGTAAACAAAATAGGAGTTGGTAGTACATAAGCATGTTAGTTGATTGGAAATACCCCATTTGAGAGAGCTTAAAATTATGCTTTGTATAATCAGAAGGGAATGATTTAAAAAATTTCTATGCAAAGTAAAAAACTGAAGATAATGTATAAATAAATGACATGTAAATTTCAGAGGTCTCTGAAGACCACATAGAAGCACCTTTCAGGCTGTGCTTAGCTTGTAGTTAATAGCTCAGGGAGCCCTATTTCAAGAATTCTGAATCAAATCCTAATATTCCTAAAAATTCTTTTTCAAATATAATATTCTGATGAATATGTATTAACAAATTCTTACAGGTGTACATAAAAATGACCAGTCATCCATCAGATACTGCAAATATTACTGAAGGTTCTGTAATAAAAGTTGTGAAGCTATCTATGATAGACTTAGCTGGTTCAGAACGAGGCTCAGCTACAGGTTTCAAAGGATCAAGATTTGCTGAAGGTGCTAATATCAACAGGTCTCTGCTCAGTTTAGGTGAGTGATTGTGATGTGTAAATTTAAATTATCTTTGCAATTCAATAACTTGGCTATTCTATTGTGTGTAGTATTTGAATTCACAGGCTTGATGTTACCTTAAACTTTTAATTTTTGCCTAACTTGGGGACATTGGAGTCAGTACCCTATCTTTGTAACCTGGGATTATATATTTGAATCCATGTGCCAGCATGGGTGCTTTTGGTATTACTTATTTCTATTGTAACCATTCATTTAAAGTTGTTGACATGGTTTCTGTGAATAAAGAAAGACTTATAATGTATATAATATTCTGGAGCAGGAGTCTCCAAACCATGGCTGTATGCGACTCTTTGATCCTCTCTGTTAGGTTCTTTCCTTTGAGATATCTAGTCTTTCCTTTACCTTGCATATGCCACATCCTAATGATGATTGATTCCTGGGATCAGTAATAGGCATACTTAATTTGAAATTAAGTTCAGAAAAAGGAACTCAGTAATAATACTATATACTGATACAAGATTATAGATGATAAAGCAAGAATTGGCCATAATTTTTTGTCTGGGAAACAGAAATGGGTCATTTGTAGCCCTTGAAATCTTTCCACTAGTAAATGAGGCCCACTGTTTCAAAAATAGTTGGGAGCTCCTGCTGTAGAGAGTACTTATTTTCAACTTTATATCACTATATATAAAATTGAATACATGGAGCAACAGCTTAAATGGGCTAGGACCCAGCCAAGTGGTATTTACAGCAGAGATGTGATCAGTATCAACTTATTTGTAACTTGAATAGCTTTTCTAAACCATAATAGGCCTGCTTGCTCTAGATTCATGTAGCTTCCCTACTTTTTGTAATGTTGGGTCTAACCTGGGATCAGTTAACAAACTCACTACTTGTTTCACCATTTAGAAGGAATGTTTTGATAATCGATTTTTAAAGGAAATGGCTGTAAGAGTACATATCCTAAATCTATGTCAAACATTTAAAACTAAATTCTTGAAACTATTTAGCTGTTGTGTATATATATAGGTAAAAAGATGCCCTGCTCATCAATACTATTGTTATGTACTAAGTGTGAGTTGTTTTTTATCTTTACCGATAAGTGTTGGAATTATCTGACCCTCATTCCATGGCATAACTTACTACAGATGCAATTGAACTTAAATTGTTTGATCTTATACAAAATTTATTTGTTGACTACAAAAGCAAAAAATTTCTAGGAAGATTTACTGTGCCATCAAATCATCACATCAGATTGAATTGATATATGAAGTTAGGATTTATTTGAATGGCTTTATGTAAAAGATGGCTTTGTATTATTAGTTATGTTGACATATTTTGATATTTTCTCTTAAAAATTTTCATGAAGATGCTTTCACGACATTTCTTTGTTTCTTCGAACATTTCTTTGTTCATGACATTCCGTTTTTCTTTCATGAAACTTCCTTTTTATAATTTTCCAAGTATTATTTTTACAGGTAACTGTATAAATGCTTTGGCTGATGGTTTGAAGCACATACCATATCGAAATTCAAAGCTGACTCGTCTCCTAAAAGATTCCCTTGGTGGCAATTGTAAGACAGTTATGATTGCAAATGTTTCTCCAGCAGTAGCATCTTATGAAGATACCTATAATACTTTAAAATATGCAGATCGTGCGAAAAAAATCAAACTTCGGGTAAGTCATCTACACAACAAGATGTAAAACTAGATATTTGGATATGATGCCAGCCAAATTCTCTTATGCTTATTTCTGAGCTGGAGAGCTTGAGTATGAATTAGAAAAGAATGATATACTAGATCGTCTTAAATTTATGATGTTAAATAATGATTTATAAATTAGTTTTGTGACTCCTTTATGTTATTTTTACTCAAAGAACCTCCAAGTTTAAGTTTTATAAAATCTGTGGTTTATTTCAGACAAAAAAGAATGTTGTATCTGTTAACATGCATGTAACAGAGTTGGCAGCATTGGTGGAAGATTTGCGCCAAGAGAATTCAGCTCTAAAACTTAGAGTGGCAGAGCTTGAAGCTGCGCAGAAAGAGCAAGTACAATGTGCCGGTGGAGATATGCCTGTCGAAACACCGGCAGTTGATGATGCTCCATCAAAGTTGTCAGAAACAATTGTTATAGAAAAAGAACCAGAAGAACCCTCAGCTCCATCATGTGCACTGAATTCAACTTTTGTAGCCTCTCCAGCTATAGAGCCAGTTCCTAAAAAAGAAGAAATCAAATCTCCTCAGCAGAAAGCTTTGATTGGGAGAATTTCTGCTGTTTATGCAGAGCGAGAAATCTTGCAGAGGAGGATTTTTCAACTTGAGGCTGAAAACAAAATGCTTTCTTGGAAAGTTGCAAACAAGCGCCGTGGATTGCAGAGACTTCAATCTTTCTGTGGCAATTCTACCGAGGAATATGAAAAAGTGAGTAATTTCATACATAAATGTTTGCCCTTCAAAAAATTTTCTAGAAAATAGAACTCATAAACAGCATGACAACATTTTCTCATTTCATGCCATAGAAAAATAAAATAATTAATAATTCATGATATTAAGCTATACATATATTCACATGCCAACTGTAAATATCCCTCTGTTCCACTCAGTCCCCTATTCTTGAAGAAAAGACTTGTCATAAATGAAAATGGAGCAATGGTTAAGTGCCTCCTTAGAGCATGACTGCTGTATAAGCTCATTTTCTGTAGTTTTGCTGTTTTATTTCTTCGTGTCAGAAGCATTGATAATTTACCATAAATAATAAGAGAAAATATGGTGCATGAGTATACTGTGGTACATCAATAAACTCAAGACCAGTATTGAGCCATTTCAATTACTTTTCCTTGTGTTGTCTTCAAGAGTAGATTTGGCTAAACCTAAGGCAATAGTAAAATTATGTTACTGTACAAATATGCCATAGGAATCAATTTTGTAGCAGCAGCTTCTGCTAGAGACATCCTTTTACTTTTTGTCTTCTAGTTTTCTTATCATGTCTTCAATTTTCTCTTTATAATTGGACAAATCTGATTGATGTGCATAATCTTGGTACTTTGTGATACATATAATTATGAAATTATCCCTCACATTTTCTCTACTTTTCCTTGCAATCTCATGTCTTTATGTTTTTCATATTTTTTCTGTTTTTATTCACCTTCAATGATTTTGCTGAGTATACTGAACTAATGTTGCCAAACATTACACTTGAGTTATGTTTTATGTTATTGTCCATTGAACAATATTTCAAGTACCAAATGATGGATATTTTGTATTTTTAACAGTGATATTGAAAAATTCCACAATTTATTATTTTCTTAATCAAATAATATTGTTAAATTTTTTATTGTTAAATTTTATACTAATTCATTTCTTATTGTAATTAATTGATTGCCTTAGATTTTAGAAATTTTAATCTGTGATAAACCTAAAAAAGGAACTTACAAGAGGGATAATTATTCATACATTAGATAATTTTGGAAATATTTCAGTGTAAAGATAGTTTTATGGTTACAGTATAGTTATAGTTTATCATTTAAATATTATTATAATGACATTGAAATATTTTTGATTTGAAATTTTCAATTGCATTTCTTATTTCAGTGTGAAACAAAATCTGTATGTTGGGAGGAAAAACTTGCTTTGCGCATTAGTCGTAATGAAGAGAGGAAAAAGCTTGCATGGAGCCAGTTGCAACAGAATGGACAGAAAATTGCTCAGTTACAAAAAGAAGCCAATTCCACTACCATCCCTATATTGGAAGCAAAATCATTGGAGCTTAAGGTTTGTAAATTAAATTTATCACCGTGTTTCAGATTTATTTCATTTATGTAGGCTATAATATTCTATATAGTCATTATTGCCATGTTTATTGTAACACGTGTTATAAAAAGTATTAAATTGTAAACACTTATCGATTAATAATTAATAGTCAATTCCTTTATTCTTTTGCAGTATTGAAATTAAATAATGTTTGAAATTAGAAAAGTTTATCGTAAATTTAAGATATAAAATTGAAAACTGTTCTAGTAATATTTTATACCCTATATCTTTTTTTCATCCCAGAGAATCTCATAGGACCTTTTTTTATCATTATTTTAATTTGCAGTCGCAGGCATGGAAATATATGGCTGAGCATGCAACAAAATTATGTACTTTGGCAGAGAGGGAAAGATCCCAGATTGAAACCACATTAGAAAAGTTGGCGAGTACCTTCCAGGTATATCACAGTCTTCTTTCGGGGCATGGATTGTTAACTCAAGCTTTAGAAAAACAGTATGAGGTAATTTTAGAATTTACTCCTTCATTCAAATTAAATAATTCTTGATACTACAGATTTTTACCTGGTAGTGAAAGTATAATATTCATTCTTAAATGTTATATTGTTGAAAAATGTTTAGTAATATTTGTCAAAATGACCATTACAATATAGTTTTTTTTCTAACATCTAAATTGTAATAATTTTTACTGGATTTTTCTTTTAAAATGTCAGATCTTAGATGTTATAAAATCATTGCTTTCTGTGTTTTTCTATAACTAATTAGTTTCTTCTTCGAGTAGTATGTGCATGTCATGTTTTATGTTAGTTAAAGTTTTGGTCATGAAGGTTTCCTTAGTAAAGGAAGTAGAAGAACACTGTCAGAATGTAAGAGGATGTATTGAATCAGTAGGGGGTTACTAGGGAGAAAAACTTCAAAATTCTCCGTATTAACTATGGAGAATTTTGAAAAATTGATATGGGGAATGATATTGTTCTGTTCAAGGAAATGGAATCCAGGGCTTCTTTCTGAAAAATCTAAAATTTCAGATACAAAATCAGAGGCATTGTTGCATTCAAATAGGTTTTTGGCTAAATGAGATCAGCCAGAATGATATTTTTCTTATTCTAGTGGTAAAATTTTGATGAGTTTGGCCTTTTTAAACGTGATCGCAATCATTACAATTTAGTCAACAAATATCTGGGTTTTGCAATAGGTCATATCTGTCTCCCTTTACAAAGTAACTTTTATTAGTGAAATGGAATTTTTCAGAAAGATCTCATTTTTTCTTTGGGCGGAAGGCTACCAGTCATAATAGGAAGATTATAAAAAATTGTCTGCAATCCCTAATCTGCTCAGTAACCTTTCTATTAGGGAATTTATTCTATAAAAAATACAAAAGCATTTCTTATTTAGCAATGTATTTTACGTGTGTATTGGTATGTAAAAGTAATATATGTATTTATGTGGAGAAAGAGTGATTCCGTAATATGGCTCATAAATGGTTGAGTGGTAGTGCTATAAGGATGCGCATGACTATTTCCCTGCTTTCATCCTCAACAAGTTCATCCTGCAGAAGTAGGGAAATGGGTAAAACAGAAGGGACAGATTTTGTCTTTTTCACCTACAAGATCCCTAGACTAGCTTCCTCTCTTTTGCCCCTTCCTCTTCCCTCTTTCCCCAAATTCTATGCATTTGGGTGCATTCTTAAAGAACACTATGTGTAATGAAAAAGAACAGATGACATTGAATGGACAGTTTTGGAGATACAGGTATTTCTAGACACAATTGGGATACGGTCATAACAGACCATTCATGCAAGAAACAATTTAGTCATACATGTAAGCTCCACCTTGCAGGAATATATTCACACAGCCCTGGAATTATTTATGTCCTGAAAGTATGGTAGGATGTAGTAGTGCAACTTGGCCTAACTGTTAGCTACAGTTTTATTCACCATTGTTTTCCAGTTTTGCCATAATTACAGAAATTAATACCAGTCATGGTGACAGAGTGGATAGCAAGCTTGTGCAAATGTGAATGGCAGAGATTTTGAGTATTTGTTGTGGCAGTGTCCTGGAACTATAGAACTGTTCTTTTAAACAACTTAGTTTCACATTTAGTTTTTGTTCCATTCCCTTAACCCTAACCAAACAGTGCACTTATGACTCATATTTAGCCTACACCGTATGTATTTAGATGATTAGATGTTTATGTTAGATGGATTAGTGAAAGTAATGTGAAAAGTAGTATGCTTGTTTCTCAGAAGAATGTATGTCTGACAATAATAGTTTTGTAAGTCTATACTTTAGAATTCACTTAGGAATTAATTCACATCTCAGCACTGCTTTGATTGTTGAAAATAGTAAACCTTACCAAATAAATAATTTTTACAATGACTATTTGTAGCCTATAGATAAATACTTGGCTGTATTTGAATGTAGTGGTCCTTATTGTTGGATTTCAGTATCAAAATTTCATCTGACTAATGTCATTTCTCCATCCCTTGTAGAACTTGAAACAGTCTGTGGAGGGTATCAAAGGAGTATCCTGGAAAGACCAGCAGTCTGGCACAGAAGGAGATCTAGAAAGCACTGATACAACTACTAGTGATAATATGAATGAGAACAAGAGGGATATGAATGAAACATTTTGTGTGAATGAAGAGAGCAAGGAAAAAGACTATGATTTTGGTGACCTAGTGTCATTGCCAGTCGACAAAATTTCAGAGTATGGACTGAGTGAGACAAGTGAAGGGAAAGGAGATGGTATAGATGCAGAAGTGGCTACTGTCAGTGATGGAATGGCCAAGGTGCAGTTATTTTCCTCTCTTGCCCCCTCCTCTATCCTTTCCTCTATCTTACCCACCGCACCACTCACCTACCAATTCGCAGCTCCTTCCTCTATGCAGCAGAAGAGCTCAGCTGTTATGCCACGCACGTTTTCGCAACCCAAGAGTTGGAATCGCTTCCAAGGCTATGGTAATGCAGCAACATGGAGAGGTAGGGAGAGGTCAAGAGAAGATAAGGAGAACTCCAGTGCAAATGAGAAAATCCTTCCGCCCTCTGGGGGCAAAAGCACTTTGACTGGTACGCCGCCCATCAATTCCAGTAATGGAGGTTAGTTAAATTATGCTTCTATAAGTGAACACAAATCTGGAGTCAAAAATATAAAAGAAATTTAATGTGTTGTTTAGAATAAATTCGATGTGTGAAGGCGTTACTTCGTGGAAGGCCATTATATATATTCATTGTTTAGTGTTGTTTAGGTTTCCTTTAAACATTTTAACTAGGAGGTAAGCGTGGGAATGTTTAAATCCTTGCTTGGGATACCGTTTGCTAGAAATCCATCTCTCATTCTAACTCCACTGCTTTTGTATACTATGACTTAGACCCAGATTTCTCTGTTTTCTGCTATTCAAGTTATCCCTATAAGGCTTCCCATTATGATCAGAGGAATTTGAAATTACAATGAACTCCTGATAATCTGTGGGCAGATTATTCATTCTAGCTTCTAAGAAGCATTATTCTTTTGACCAGATATCCTTTAAAAATAACCCTCCCATTCTTATTTGAAACTTATGGTACACTCTTTAACCAAACTAATTAACTGAATAGAGAAACACACATATTTTGAGAAAGTTTTCAAACAGAACCTTCTGTGACTTGGGCAGTTGTCATGGAGAGTAACATATATTTCTGGTTGCTAAGGAATATATGCTGATTGTAAACTTATTTCCATAGAAATTTGCTTGTTCTATAAACTGGAGAATTTAATTAACTAGATTTCTGTTCTTCGTAAGGTTTCCCATTCCAGATTGGTCAATAGTTGGGTGGTTATTTAGCATTTGTACTTCAGTGAGGGTACAGCAGCAAAAACCTTAAAAAGAACAGACATTTGACAGATATTCCCATTCTGGTGCTATAGAAAAGATCAAAGTAATAGATGCTAGAACAAGTCTAGTCAAGAATTAATTTTTTCCATGAATCATATGTGAAATAATAGATTAGGGAAGTAGAGTCAAGGGGCGTGCACCACCTCCCACATGCCTAAAAGTGGCTTGCTGATATAGATGCGAGTGAATAATGCACAATCTTGCAGGTAGCTTTTGAATAAAACCTCAAACCCAAATAGGGGCTCAATTCTGTGGGAGAAGCCACAAGTGCTAAATGGACTTAGCTATCAAAGCCTTTTAACAATACTACTACTACTTTTTGTGTTGATAAATTAGATTAATTACTAGCCAGACACATTCGTGGAAGTTGCAGAGATAGCTTTTAGTATACTAATTCAATACTCTGCATGAACAGGCAAGAAAAATCAACTGAAACATGTCTTTAGCCAACCACTGCGTTTAGCATAAGGGTAACAAGAATGTAGCTGGTATTTTAGCTATTCTAAGAGGAAGATGTAATGAATTTAAGTTTGAAGTTTCCAAATCGATCTTTCTCGTTATATGAGCAAATATAGCTACATTTTATTTTTCTCTTCTTTAACAGCTGAAAGGACCTTAAACTTACATCTTTAGTCTGTTTACGAATATATGTTTTTGTTTCTTCAGGAATTTCTGGCTGAAAAGAAATTTCCCACTTTCGGTAATTTTAGTTTGCTTCAATTTATTTTTAAAATATACGTAATGCTTGAACAATGTTGGTTTTATTCTTTAACCAAAATTTGGAATAGATAAAGTAACAGAAGTAACATAGGTTTCATTAATTATCCTAAATTGTTAAAGACAAATTGATATTTAGACATTAGATAGATTGTTAATATCTTATGCTATATCTTCTCTAAAATTTATGTAGCTTTACAGATTTTCCTCCTATGATAGTTCTGTTGATGAATATGAGTGATATTTAATTTAATATTTGAGATATTTAATGTAAATAATGACAGTAAAAAATAAATTAGGAATCTTGGAAAATGCAAAATAAAGAAGTTGTATTTTTATTTAAATTATACAACATACCTAGTGATACAGTGCATAAGTTGAGCAAAATTATACAATATCAGTACTGCAAAAATTTTATCTTTACATCAGCCATAAATTAACAATATATTACATCCCTTAATTTTATACCTATCATGGTAAAGCTGATCATTAATTGAAATTGTACGATTTCTTTTAGCCTGCTTAGTTATCTGCAGCTACCAGAACATCCAAATCCATAAACCTTTAAATTACTCAAGTAATAGAAGTTGATCATCGTCTGTCTTTTGTTTCTGTATAAATGTGATGAAATCTCAAGTGATACAACATAAATTGTCATGCCATTGTATATTTATTTTTGATAATTTATATCCTTGAATGTGTGCATAAATTCTTATGATTCCTAAGCATAAGCTATAAAATGAAACAACCAGTGCTTAAGGAATACTTTCAACTATATTTTTTCATGTATTTATATTGGAATGACCATTCAATTGATTCCTTGTATATTTGTCTAAAAGCTCCTTTTTTATTTTAATAAAATCAGCTCTTCTATTCACTGAATATTTTAGAAAATGTATAGAATTTTTAGAAATGCTTAAGCTCTATTTGCAGAACTAAAAACATGATATGTAATGAAATACATCAGTTATGTGTCTGTTAGAGCTATTTCCAAGTCTTTAATGTGCCATGATTTCATTGAAACTACAGTGGTTGTATTTGCTGCAATTGTTGCCAGTGAAAAATAAGTATATCTATTACAAATTACATTGTGAATTGTAATTTTTCTTTTTGATCTTGAATTGATTTTTTTTCTTACAGGATCGGAAAGAAAGATGATGCATCTAAAGCATAATTTTAGATCAAACCCATATTTTAATGGCAATAGAAACCGTCCTCCTTTTGAACCAAAATCATGCTTCCCGTCTAATAATTCACCTTTCTTAGCTTCCAGAAGCTTAACGTCATCAGCCAGGTAATTATATTGTATTTAAATTTAATTTTTCCTTCTAAGGAGAGTTTTATGTGACCTGGGTACTGCTCTGTAACATATTCATACCTGTAGCAAAACTATAAGCTAAATAATGTATGAAAATAATTGTATAAAGAAGTTCACCGAAAGTGCAAGGAGAGCAGTACTATGTATCATAGCAAAGATTATTATTTAACTCTGAAATTTTATCAAAGTATTCTTAATCATTAAAATAAAATTGCCGTTTCATGTTGGGTCTCATTTATTTTCTTTCCTTTTGATAGTCATTAATTTAAACCATTAAAATGCTGATTTTTCTGTTGTTAATCTTTTTTCCATTCATGCTTCTTTTCTTTTTTTTCAGAAAAAATTATAATCCATCCAATAGTGCCATTCCATCTAAAATAAGACAGTTGTCAACTCTGGGAAAGTGAAATATTTTGTATAGTTTTGTATTTAATGATATATCCACTCTTGGTCAAATTCTCTGTACATTCTCGTAACTCTATCTTTTATAGAAGTAAATTCTCTATGTATTTTTAATCTTTTATATGTTCTAGATCATTATATTTTGATTAATAGCTGTATAATATTGTCGAGTTTAATAAATCAACTCCAAATCCATCATGTGTCCATTTTTATAATTTTCAGTTATAGTTTTCAATCTTTAAATTCTATTATTTGGTCTTACTGTATTTCCTTCTTAGAAATTTGAATGCCATATATGTGAAGATCCAAATTACTTTATCTTCCTTTTAAGAAATATTGTGAACAACCATCCACTTTGATGTAATATCATGTGATGCCATTTTAACCATAATACCATGCCACATGAAAAAACAATTTTGATTCCTCTAAGCTTTATTAAATAGATTTTACATTTTCAGTGGCTGCAAATTGCATTTCATAGATAGATGATAACATGCTGTCACACCACAGTGTATGATGACAAATAATCCTCGGAAAGTGAATGAATTTATTCACGATCTTTCCTCTGAATAAAATTTAACCTGAAATAAGAAAAAAATACTACAGTAGTTTTAAATTGGGACTAAAATGTTTGAGTTATAAAGTGTATCCATAAGTGAAACAAACCCTCCAATGTTAAAAATATATTTTCAGATTTCTGTTCTATGTACATACTTTTAAAATAATCCTTAATAAATTATTAGATTTCTCTTAAAATTGATTAAGATTAAGAAATTAATTGATAATCAATTCATTTCTTATTTATTTTGAATGTTGTTTACACCATTCAAACTAGAAAGATTTGTATCATATCTTCTACTATACATAACCTAATTGTTTGTATACTGCAATTGACAATAAACTTAAAATGAACAGAAAACATTCCAAACCCAGCTGGTGACCTGTATATTGTAAGCAGTCGGACCGTACTTCAGACTTATAACCTCCAAAAGCTGAGAGTGTTATTAGTAACCCTACTGTGCCCTAGATTTTTATATATCACCCAAAAAGTACTATCAGAAATTTATTTCTTAAATATTTAAACTTGTGGTCCCAGTTTTTGAAAATCGTTTCAGTCTTATCAAATACAAGAGAAGAATATATTCTGGCAGTCCCCAAAATATGCCACCCACAATCAACCGCTTCATTTGCAGCCATCTAAAAAGGGAACTGTCAGTTGCAGCATTAAGTTTCCAGTAAGAAAATGAAAATGGTATAAAAATGTATGCTTACATGATTTTGTATTGCTTGATACACATTTTGAGTCAAGAAGTCAAATTCTATCCCACTGATCTTCTTATTGACGGTCATGTCTCCTCTTATTTCTCTTGAGCTTCTTTTCTTACTGTATATGGCTCCTGATGACACTGGAGCAGCACTTATACCAGCTGGAGCAAAAAATGGTCCATGGGAAAGTCTAGGCACGAGCAAAATGAAAATAAGGAACACTATTCCTACTAGGAAAGAGAGAGGATCCAGCCCAGAGCTATAAATAATTTACACAAATGAAAAGTATAAGTAAAATTTTGATGATGTGATATTTTAAACAGGCTTACGAATACCCCAACGGCATTACCTTAAAAGAATGGGAAACCCTGATGCAAAACCTCGCGGTATAATCATTTTGATGGTTAGCAATTTTCATGGAGAAGACCATTTCATACCTTGGTATTATTATTCACACGAATTTGTACTCAGGATAAATTTTCTGAGTGTAACTTTGAGGCTGAAAACAAACGTTTTCTGTTGTGAAGGGAACTGCGAATGAACGTTCATCCTGCTGATGGATACCATTTTATAATTTTAAAGGCACCCATAACGGTATCTTCCTCCTACAAGTTAATTGGAATACTTAACAATTACGATGACAGTAGAAAACACTAAGAAATTGCTTGCTTGATTCATAAAATCAGTTACGCTTTACTGTCAGGTTGAGAAGGACGCGGGTACCCTGGGGAGCATCGAACCGCAAACTTGAAACATCAAAAATAGTTCAGTAATACCTATAACTTCCTCAACGAATCAAGTGAACGCATTTTTTCTATTGAAAAGAATCGTTTAGTTAGGTCATGGAAGTTTTCTAGTGGAAATCTTAACACATTCATTCTAATATCAAATGTGATCGCAGAGTCATCAAAGGCGTAACTCAAGAAAATAAAAACAAATAAGAAGTATAAAAAGATTTTTCCAAGCCATTTTCTAGATCTATAATCACAATCTTTTAAGTCTATGTTTGAGGTGGATTGTCTAAATTTATTGCTCCAAATAATTAAGGAAATCAAAAGTAAAGGGAAGGAGATCATTAAAATGGTAACATTTTTGAGAAAAATGTTTAAATGCATGTCAGCGATAACCAACAACTTTCTAACATCTGTATTACAATTAAATTATCATATTTAATTTAATCTTACAGATTTGTGTTAAAAATTATGATGAGAATCAAAATCTTCTCGGATTCTGATTCAAGCTGTCTGTCTGATAGAGTAAATGTGAACAAATCGGAAACCAACTTGAAACATTACGGAAACTTTAGAATGCTCAGATATTGAACTTCTAATAATTGTACGGAAAGCCTCGGATATTTTCATCTTTTTCCTTTTTTGGTATAATCCATGTCTAAAATTAAAGTTAGGGTAATTTTCTTTCCGTAACCTCTGCACGCACATGCCCTCATAATCATGAATCAGATGTGCCAGATTACTAGATATACCTACCTTGTCATGTATTCATCTCAGTTGAACTCACATTTTCGTGAAAAGATAAGATTTAGCTGCCTCACATGTCTCCAACTTTTTCCTCGAGAGCTCTGAAGCTCAAACAGAAAAAGATTTCAGCTATTAAATAAAATTAGAGCTCGTCAAATACAGGACGAGACATGTAAATATGTTTCTACAGTGACTATAGCATTATAATGCTATATTTATAGAGATATTGTTCAAATTCGAAGCTATTTTGGTAATAAATTTAAGGATATCGTTTAGAATAATTTGAAAAATTCAGAATCTTAGCTCTATATTGTGTACGATTCTCCACGAAAAGATAGTGCAATTACGGAAGTAACAATTGTTACATTATTGTACGTAGAAAAAGTTAAAGTTTTCTAATATTTTTTCACCTTTTTTAAGCAAATACTGCAAGGCACAACAATTAACTAAATAAGAAATTCATAAATAAATTTCCCACGTAATTGTTATCACATATTTTATTTTTCACATTGCATTCGAAACGGAATTTGTAGTAAACTTAAAATTTCTTATAAGTAAACAGAAGACATTAAGCCAAATGAGCTTTATCGAACAGCTTATTCCTCTTGATGTATCCTGGCGAATAGCTTTTGGATTATCTATTTTTGCAAAGACTGCCTTGCTTTTCAGTGTAATTATTCTGTTACTCATCGTATGCGTAATGATATTGTTTTCTCTCACAGTTTATATTGTGGGATCTAGGCTGGTAAGTTAGGAAACAATTCGGAACTATTTCTATGCTGTGACAGGAGAATTATCAACAATTTTTTTTCCGAACAGATATTTATTCGTAAACCTCGATTTTATCGTGAGGAGAAAAGATTATCCTTTTAAGAAGTTCTTCTTACAACCCAATTCGAGCAAGGCGTATATACTAATAGTTTTTCGTAAATCAACAGTCTATATCTTGAAAGAAAGTGATAAACGGAATTGCATGAAGCATTATATTGAAAGCAATCAATATGTTGAAAAATTCACCCATTTCATATCCGTTCATCTTCGTGCCAAAAAAGGTCCGTAAATGCGCATTTCCACATGCGTTTAATTCTGTCTGGATGTCTGTTTCTCTTCGAAAATGGGTATGTATGTTTTGTATATCTCTGAAACTATATTAGTATTTCAGTATTGAAATAATATTTGTTTATTACAGTGATTGTCAGAGCAAGTTTTGGTCGATCATTATTTAAAAATTGCCAATCGGCTTTGGGTTCGTCTGTTCAATTTAGGCTGGCATCCCAAACTGCAGAGCAGGAGGATGAAACAGGTTCGTATTTATGGGTTCTTTTCTGTGATATGTTCTCCAAAATCAAATTTTAACTTGGATTGAAACTATGTATTATTTATGCAGAGGAGTTCAGAGTTTTGCAATTAATACCAAAGAGAAATGTGCAGACTACTAGAAGAAAGCAGCGACAATCGCCGGTTCTTCCGCCAAGGTAATTTATGATTTCTGAAGATTGAAGAAGTGATATTTTCAACAAATGAATATTTTATCATTGTATTCATTGTGTAATCGATGAACATATCGCTGATAAATTTAATGCATTTTAGGAGTGGGAAAATGCCCGTAGATCAGCATTGGCCGTCGGTATGGCCTGGACCAAGAACTTTTCACCCCGCTTCTGTACCATTGCCATTACATCAGGGTTATCCACATAAGAAGAACGCTCCTCCTGGAAAAGTTGGAAATGCAGAGCTGATGAAGATCCCAAATTTCCTACATCTTACACCTCCAGCCATAAAACAGCAATGTGAAGCATTAAGAAGTGAGAAAATATTTAGTAGTTGATTGGTATTTGCTATGCTAAGACAACAGACCACAAATTTTTTATATTAATTTTATATTTATATTATATATACTTTATATTAAGCTATATTTTGAAATCATACGAGTCTACGACTTGAATAACTATATTGATAACTTGTGTGTGTGATTGGTGGTTGATATAACTTAGTATGTCTGATTCATTTTAAGGAGTTCTGGGATAAATGTATTAAATAAATGGCTTAAATCTGTCCTAAATATTATTTATTGATTATTATTCTTATGCATTCTTGCATAAGAATAATAATCAATTCATTACAACTTCATATAGTATTATTTGATTATTAGTATATGTTATTATTAATTTAATAATTATAGATTATTGATTTGGAGACTTTTATGTTATATGCCTTGTAGTAATGAAAGTTTACTGAAAAGATCTTTCTTGTGTTTTTCCATCCAAATTTTGCATTGAATTATTTTTACGCTGATACAAAAGCTATGGGGACTGCTAAAATATTCCTGAAAAAATACACAAATCATGCCTTGCTCCAAATTGTTCTTTAGATAAATTATTAAGTTTAGGATATTAAAGTTAAGTCAGTTTGTTCAATATTTTTTTTATTAGTCACATAGAGTGTAGAGGGATGTAACTTTAATTATGACACTTTCATTATAGAGTTCTGTACAGAATGGCCAAAAGGACTCGAAACACCAGAGCAGCAGGAAGCTCATTTTCCCATTGAAGTCGTCACAAACACTTATTGCCATTCATCTCCATCAATTCGGGATCCTCTTGCTCGTATTGTGACATTGAAGGTTGGCTATCTGGCTTAATTTGTTACTTATCTAGTTATTTAGAAGTAATATTGCTGATAAGATGCTGTTAAATATCACCAAAAAATGTGTATCAGTAAATATCTTTATTCTTTCATGAGCTTTAAGAGATGAGCCAATTTTGAATACCTCCCTAGATGATTTATATTAGAAAGAAAATGTTGTTGTAGTGGTTGCTCTAGAGATTTCAAAATATCTAATACGATTCATTATCATATCTTAACAAAAGTAGAAAATTAAACTGAACTTGGATTATGAGCCTATATATTTTCGTATAGGGTGCAGAACTGGGTGCTAGATGACCCAGACTTTCAAAATTAAGCTAAATTTGCTAAGAATTATTCTCTATAGAGAAATTGAAAGATTTTTCTTGGGGCTAAATAGATTTATTTTCAAAATCAAATATTTGTGACCCAGTGCTATATATATGTAGTTTTTAATTTTGATATATATATATATATATATGATTTAAAATTAATACTGAAACATTAAACTTGCATATATGCTTGAGGACTTGGAAAAGCCTTTACATTTTCATATGGAATGCAAAACTGTGTGCTGATGGACTCAGACCTTTAAAATTATGGTAACAATATTTACTGCCCAGATGAAAACGAATGCAATAGATCAAAGATAATAATTTTATATAAAGGAAACTGATGCATGTGTAAAAAGTGAAACATTTTAGCCTAAAATAGAAAAAATACTATTTTCTGATTTACAAAGGTATCATTTGAATAATACAAAAATGCATTATTTTTAAATTACTTTAATTACTATTTGATAATTAGGTACACAATTTTAAGTATAATCAGGTCTCCAAATAGCTCAGATATCTTTATATAAGACGAGTAAAAGTTGCTTGCATACTGCAAGCTATCCGTTGAATACAGTATCATACCAAGTACTGCCTCAGTTCAAATTTAAAACTTCGCGCCAAAGACCGCCTGGCGACGAACTAAGAACCCGATCGTGAGAGAAGACAGCAAAATAATATTAGATAAGTGCCATCCTTACTTGTTCCAAAGTTTCGATTCAATATCTTATCGGGAAGGTCCCACGCCTCTGTCACCATTCCGGGTTTTATCTTTCCAGCTTATCGGGAAGGCATTTAAAAAAATCGTAAAAGATTTCCGCAATGCATTTCTTATGGAAGAATTTTGCATCCACCTGGCGTCGAACTCACTGTCATTTGGCTACATTTTTTCTATGAGAAGCATAGAAGACTACCTCAACTTCAACCTCCGAAATTTTGGTTACTCTACCTTAACGATAAGTGCCTCAAAATAATTTTCAAAAATCCGCGCAATGCATTCTTATGGGAAAATTGCGATTTTTGGGAATTTCTGGCATCGAACTCATGATAGCTAGCGTCGATGTCTGCATTATTCTGGCGTCTACAGGGTAGGGCCAGTACGTCGAAAAAATCTGACGTCGATGGCGCTTGTGGAACATAGTCAGAATTCGTATCCCCTATAAATATATAGGTATATCCGGAGAGTTAGCTATATATAATAGATACAGCATTGTTTTTTTGGCCTGTATTCTTGATATATCATAGTAAATATCATGGAAAACGTATATACTGTAGGATGTTCCCTGCTTTTTCACCTGAATTTTTGGTGAAAGAATGCATCTTATATACGGGTATATGCAGTGCCTTAGAACCATAAATTACTGTGGCTCCTATTAAGTAGATTAGTTATAATTTCATTGTAGATTTTGATCTCCAAATATGAAACCTAAGGTTTTTTTCCAAATTCATCAAATAAACTTTTAGTAATTTAATTAAAAAAATTATTCTATGGTCTCCAGAGTCATGAGCTATGTAATCCAAATGTGAATAAAAAGAATATTGAAACGACTGATTTAGGGAATATTATTAAACAATTATTTCCTCAAATTTTTAGGTGCCATTGAAAAGTCTTCCCTTGGATGCTCATGCAAAGGACAAGTTACTGAGATTGGTTGGAGAGCGATATGATTCCAAAACAGATATGATAACTTTGGTTGCAGATCGCTGTCCAGTGAAGAAGCAGAACTATGACTATGCATACTATTTACTTACAGCCTTATTTCATGAATCTTGGGTGAGTTTTAGCTCAATGACATTGAAAATTACCTGATGAAATCAAAGAATTTTGGGACAAATGTCTCAAGTACAATAACAATATGGTGGAGTAAAAGAAAAGTACATATTCTGCGATTCTGGTTATATTGGTCAGACTGTCAGGAGTCTTCTCATGAAAGTGAAAGAACACCATCTATCTTTTTTCAGATTCTCACATTACCAATCACCTTCTAAAAGAAAACCACTTCTTGCCCAGTATTAAGTGTTTTGCTAAGGGCTGAGGTTAAACTTACTTGAATAATTTGAAGAACTCTGGCTGGCATAATTTTTAATTAATGTTTTTATCCTAAATGAACACCTTTTCCCCCTCACAAACTCCTTGTCAGTGTTTTGCATCCTTTCCAAACAACCACCAATAACTATATTTTTGTACGCTGTGTCAAAAAACTGTTTCCCATTATCCTCATGGCTGATACGTTTCACCTACTTAGTGACCTTCCTTTTCTGTATCCCTTTCTACCTCAGCCCTATCCCCTTTCCTAGCTTATGTATAAGGTTTAATGCTTCTGCTTTGTAACTCATAATGGCCAGTGTGAACCAAAACTTGTTCTACTATTAAAATATTTTTAAAAGTATCCAGTAAAAAGTTTAGTCAATTTGACATGACCTACTATAAAATATCCTCTGTAAATTATATTAAATTGTAGGATTCTTCATTACATTTTATCTTAAGAGTTAATAGGTGTAAGTTTTGTTTGGAATTCATCCTGGGAGGTGAAATGCAGCTTTTGTATTGAATTGACCATTTTCTCAACCTTAATTGCATTATATTTTCAATGATCCATCTCTTTAATGTAAAAATATGTGATTATTTTATTTAAGAGGTTGTACAACTCCTGTTTTAGTTGATAATTGGTGTAATTCATATTTTTATTGAATATTCAGAAAATTGAACCATGGGAGAAAGAGAAAGGGCTTGCAGACATGGAATTGTTCATTTGGGAAGGTAGTGCCTCAGAAGAAAATTTAGGAAATTTCTTGCAATATAGAGAGAAGAGCAGTGGTGGTGATAAGGCTAGTGAGGAAGACATAGTCAAATTCAAAGAAGCCATTACCTCCGTTTTTAATGATGGTTTGTATCTCATTCTAAGCATTATATTTCCACTAATTTCCTAATTAACATTTATATTTAAGCATCTTATTGTATGTTTGGATTATAATATCAGTCTTATCAGGAATCACCTTTATCTTTAAATCAACCAAAAGAAAGATTTTGTTTTTACTGTAGAGTTCAACGTTAATTTATGAAAATTATATCATACTATATATTAGTACCAATCTAGTGTGCTCTGTGTATGCCCTGAAGAATTATTGAAATGTTACTGTTTATTTGCAGGTGAAGATGTCTACACAGTCAACAAATACAAAGAAGCTGTCAAAAAATTAATCTCTTTTAGATCTTGAGAAAATTATGCTGCTAATAACATGCAGATTCTAGTTATTTATATTGTTTTGAACAAATAAAGGTAATACAAGTTTATCAATTGTATTTTTACTCTTTAGCAGGGTCATGCTGAGTCTTTTTTCCAGCCAAGATGAGATTTCATTTGCCAACTTTCACTTTAGTTGAGTTTGCTCCATTTTAATCAGAATAGTAAAAAACATTATAAATTTTCATCTCCTGGAAATCAATTATTTTTCAATTAATGGATTGAATTCAATAATAAAATTAAGACTTAAATATACAAATTGGCATTCTGAGGCAGTTGCCTCACCCATCGGTATGGACCTGTTCTTAAGTCTAATACTTTATTTTTTCGGAAGGATAAACAGTGAAAAATAGTGACATGACTTTCATCTCAACTTCTTTTCCAAACTTCCTCCTTTGGTTCCTCCCTCAAAAAGAGTTATTTACAGAATCTTATTAACATGAATTGGTCTCTCATCACTCTATAATAAATTTTTTACCAGAATGACCATTGAAGGAAAAGTAATGATTTTTTAATGGCAGTGGTGAGAGGGCATTGTGATCTCCCAGACTACACTCAACAGCTCAAAAAACATTACCTTTCTGGTATTTTTTATTCTGAAATGAAATGATGAAAGGAAACACTGTCAAGCAAATTTTTAATCTATCTTCTCTGAGGAAAAACTGATGAAGAAGATTTCTGTCTGAGAGTTTGTATCCAATAGTGGGATAGAGATTGTTGTTTTGTTTATATAATATACATAATTGTATTATTCACAAAAAATGTCATTCCAAAGAAATACACTAGCAAATATTATTAGGTAATGCAAAGGGTGAGAGGAGGACACAGGTAAAGGAAAAAAAAGTTGGTATATCGAATGAGGTTAATGATTGGCTAAAGCAGGGTGCAATGCATCTGGAGACGGGAAAAATCTGAATTTTAAGCAGGAAGTCTTAAGGGTCATCTTCACCACATGTTTCACATGAAAGGGACAGAGAAAATTGCCTATTAAGCAGTGCTTTCAACAGGTATTACCAAATGTGGTTATTACCTTTGCTCAAGGTGTCTTAGATGGAGATGATTTAGAAAAACCCATGAACTTAAGTGTTGGGTTCATTTTTGGATCCTTATCAGATTTTTTGATAGGGGTTGAAGATTCAACTACAGTTAATAAGATAGAAACATCATCTACTTGATATAACCATTAAATAGGGCTTCCAAATAGCCAAGTGGGTAGTAGATTTGCCTCTGGTGAAAGTGGCCCTGGGTTCAGTTCCCAGATGTGAAATGTCCTTGAAAAAATACTTTAAGCAATACTGCTTCTACAATTTTCAATAAGATTAGACCAGTCTAATGGATCCATTGAGTGAAAAAAATACTACTGCCTTCTAGCAATAAAAATTTCATTTCACTCCCGAGGCTTGTATGCTCTTCTTGTGTATTATTTTCTTACTCATGAAAATGCTTTTTTTCTACCAATACTGATTTTATATTAAACGTACACCTCATACCTTGAATCATGATTTTTTTAGATGTCCTCAATTTAGGTTTCTCTGAATTTTCATAAGCACAATTATTAGGAACATCCGTACTGGAAAATATTTTTATATACCAGCAGCTACAATTAAGCTTATGTTATGGTTCTTTAAAAATCTTTCAAATGGCAATTATAACTGAAAATTATACTCAGGAAAAATTTTTACTTTACATCCTTTGAAAATAAGCTTCTCATGTGCACAGGTTTAGTGCAACATACAAGAAAAACCCCAAGCAAATATAGAGTACAAGATTGTTGTAAGTAAGCTTAAGTATCCAGACTCGTTGGAAAGAAACCAAATTAATTTCAAAAAAGAACCATCTCTTATCTACCACTTACCTCAAGATGAATGTCAACGACATGAGAAAACACACTTGTACAGGAGTGTGACAAGGGTTGTTGATCACTGATGTAGCAGCATTATAATTGTTGGTAGTTTTTACTTAGAATGTGTAATATTTGAGACTGATATTTTAAGCAAGATTTTGGCCACAAAGAAAAACTCGCAGTGTAGTCTCCACAAAAACAGATTATAACTAAAATTAGGTTGTATAATAAAGTTTTTGCAGACTACATAGGGATTTTTCCTGTGTGTGATGGACTTCCACCATGTCTCACTGAAATCTGTCATGTTCAAGATTTTGGCCATTACATTAAAATTGCATCTTTTTAAAAATTTTACATGTACTTTAATGAACACTTCCTAGTTTGTACAATATCATGATATTATCAGAATAGTAGGATGTAAGATTATCAGCGGTTCTAACCAAACAATGTGCATTGGTGATACCTTTATTTTGAACTGATTGTCAAGCAAACTTCTGCAAAACTTTGCTATTGTAATTACTTCAATAAACTTGATTGTTTTACTTGATCAATGACTTAATTTCCTCTCAAAGAATCAATGATTCTTCCCAAAATTTCAGTGAAGTACCTGATCATTCAGATCTGGACTTAGATATACTTTCTTATTTTCTCCTTAGATATTGGAGGCTCCTGTTGTAAAGGAATAAGCAATCTTCGATGATATTTTAGTATTAGAGATGTTAACTCCCTTACTGCACCTCTGCAATGAAGTTTAATCATGTAATTTTTATTTACAAATAAGATGCTGACAGAATCTTTTGAAATTTCACCATTTTCTATGCAAGTTATGTACTCTCTCTGAAAGCTACCTGTTTACTACATATGAAATGAAAAATTACCACAACCATAATCAATCTGGAAAAAAGGAATTTGTGGTACTCATAAAATTTCAATGTAGACTACCAAGATTAAAATCAAAGTGATGTATAGTGCACTTTGAGTTATCAAAACAGCTGACAATGGTATGAATATTTCACTGTGATTATACAAAATAAATGGCCAGAAAATACAATACATACTCAATGAGCCAGCTTAATAAGTTTCAACGAAGAACTTATCATACTACATATGAGCATAAAACAGGTAAATTCACAAGAATGATTTATAGGAGTAAACAGTCAACCTTAAGAGGGATTACATACAATTTAGTTCATTTCCCAAAATTGGGAGGTACGTGTACAAAAATAATGTAGTTTTTTCAACTGGTAGGAATAAACACAATAAAGATGTTTATGATCAAAGAAAAATCTTTCTTCTTGTTCTTCTTTACAATAAAATTAACAGAAGGTTAGAGTATATTTCTATACAATATCCTTAGAAATTTCACAAATACCCACTTACTCAACCAAAACTTTCAGCTATGCCTACATTTTCTCTATAAAGAATCTCACCATGTTCTATATTTTGAACAAGATTTCTGATGTATGGAAAATTTTGAGGCAGGCTAAACACTTATTCATTACTGTGCTGCCACAAGATCACTATAAAATATTATACTTATAAGCTTTCAGGAGATGCTAATGATACTTTAATAATTTTTCATTTTTTTACAAACATGATCTTCAGGTGAATATTCGAAAATATTTACTATTCACGAACAAGCATATGAGAAAATATGAAGCAAAAACAACATTAGTTCAGCACAAGTGAAATCTTACACATTGGCAAATCGTCCTCAAGCACTTTACTACCAGTATCTCAAAACTGTCAGCATGTCAGTCAAAAGAGAATAGAAAAGCAACTCAACATGAATGATTGACGACAAAATCTATATCAGAAATTTAAGAGATCAACCAATATCAGACATTCTTGATTTAAAAAAGGAAGTTATAAAAATGGTTGAAAGTAACTTGATAATTACACAAAGATACATTTACTCTCTTTTATGGGGAAAGTATGAAGTACAATACTTTTACATAATAAACATTTTCAAAGCTTACACAACTTCTCCGGGTCAATACTCTGAATACATGGGTAAAATAACCCCCAGATATAAAAACACAATTTCTGCGGTGCTGATACCCTACCAATGGATGCATGACAAACACAGTTACGTGTTGCAAACAAGACACAAATAAAATAAAAAAGTGAACATCAAGATAGTATTTGACACATAATTTCAGATGCAAACTTGAATGTCTTTAGGAGAGGATAAGCTCCGTCAGCTGATATGAGAGCCTCCCTGAAATTCAATGGGAATGTTACAATTTCAAAAGCTTAGTCTAAAATAAATGAATTTGCTTTCCATTATTCATCATTACCTTTATCAAATTCATCTTCGTCAAAAGTCAATGATCTCTATCGTCTGTCTCTGGAATCTGATCGTGAACGCCTTGAGCGACTCCTTGACCTAGATCGACTATGAGAACGGCGGCGTGGGGTCCGTGACCTGGATGCCAAACATTAAAGTCATTAATTATGCCTAAAACATCTACAGTTAACTACTTCCAAGGTTTAAGCAAAGAGGATAAGCTATAAGAAGAACAAGGATATTTTCAAAAGAACATCTTGGTCTCCAACTGAAATAATCTTCCAGAAATGTCGTCGCCTGAAAGGATCTCACAAAAATTAAAAAAATATTTAATTACAAAATTATGTAATTCAGGGCAAGGGAGGGGATTAATAGGCAATTACTTCCCACATGAAAATTTATGGTTTTCTTCTAGACGAAAGATATCTCCAATGAAATTTTGCCGGCATGGCTAAGTATTATATTTAATTTCCAAAATAATTACAATAGAGGATCAAATTCCTTACTGCATGATGGAAGTACTACCAGTGTGGCCAAGCTGCTGAAAGGCTTATTAGATGATGAGGAATGCATGAAAATCGAAATGAGATGAAAGAAAAATATATAAAATGCAGTAATTGAATCTTTTTCATTTACTTCAAACTTGCCCTAAGTGTCCTACACTGAACAAAGGTAAAACATTTTCTATTTCACTCGCAATTTTAATATAAGAAAGTCATCAACTGATACATAAAAACAAAACATTTGAGAATATTTTATGAAACTGGAGATTTATATTCCTGACTTTTGCATATCATAACCACTAAAAATTAATGCACACACATTACAAAAGAGCTTGCAAACACGATTTGAAATGCAATATCGCCACGCACGTAATAATCAGAATGAGCTTTGCTACTGATTGCACTTCTCTTTCATTCAGTAAGCACTTGAACTACTTGGCAACACTATTGATACTTCTATGATGCAGTATGGAAAAGTACCCAAAATCATGGGTGCACTCACAGCAATAAGTGCTCAGAGTGCACCAGAAACTACTAATTTATTTTTTAAAAAATCAGCAAAATAAATGCTGGCTCTTTCTCCTAATTACTATGTATAAACTAAGAATAGAATACCAGACTCTGCAGGAGATTTTTGTAGAGTCAGCATGCCGGTGATTTGAAGGCAGAAGAGATTGTTGGCAGGGATGAGTGATTGAGCGTTGCTGTTGTCCCAGCAGTCGCATGGGATGCACGCCGTGGGTGGTAGAGGTGATTGGCCGATAGGGATGGGTGAAGGATGGAGGAGTAGCTGCCACGCCTTTTATGCCTCAGCCCCATTTTTGTAGGGTTTCATATGCTAATATCACGGTGGCAACACCGCAATACGCGCAAGCCTATTGCTTTATCCAACTAATCATTCTATCACCCCCAACCCATCTACAGAAGTGACCGCTGCCATTAATATTCCTTTTCAACCCCAACCAGTTGACCTCCTGAGGCCTTGATATCTTAGACAACTTGCGGTGTGGAGGGTGGGTTGTGGGAGGGCTGACGGTGGTGATCGCAGGCCAGCAGGCGATGCTATATTGGCCACGGTGGTGGAGGCGCACGTAGACTCCGGGGCCCCAAGAGGAAGAGGAGACGAGCTTGCCCTTGCTGCCGACCCCGAGTGGAAACATGTGGCAGAAGAGCGGCAGTTGCGGAACGACTTGTGATGGTTGTGGAGGTGGTGGTGATGATGGTAGTTTTGGTGGTGGTGGTTTTGGTGGAAGTAGTAGTAGTAGAGTAGTAGAAGTACATCGGAGGAAGACCAGATAACCCTGCAAGTGGGTCACACAGCAATGAAAAATTAACTCCACACTAGAGCCATCACTTCCTCCTTTACTGAGTACGTCTGACATCAGAAGGAATCGAAGCGCTAATGAAAATGCACTGTGGATCTCCGACAGTGACAATAAACAGAAATTCCCTCGGAAAATGTTACTGCTCTTTGGCAGCACAAATATCAGCTTATCAGGACAATAGAAACCTTGCGTATTAGAAATGTAATTGCTGAAAGCATGAGTGTAACTCTCTGGGATTGATTTATTCCACAAATTGGAATACTAGAGGCTTAAATAATGTAAGAAAATGAAATGAGAAAAGAATAAAATCTTGACATCAGAAAAAGGCATAAACTCAAATGGGTTAGCTACATAATGAAATATCAAGCAATGGTTAGTAGGCCATATATGATTCCAACCATCAACAACCACCTCCGTACAACACCAACCTCCTATTTACCTTATTGGCAGTGCAATGTACTTCTCCCTAATGGATCTGGTTAACTTTCCTCAATGCCAATCTTTTTTTTCACTGCTTGCTGTTCACTGGCTAACGGGTGACAAAGACCATCTGCTACTTGGCGCTTTTACAGGGTCTCATGTTAATGGGCTCAAATTAACATCACTTTACACAATGGACTGGGTTGATTAAGATTGTACAAAATGGACGTGAAGACATTACACAGTTCGAACAATTTAAACTGGGGGGTCAAAATATTAAATGCTAACCTTCTTCCACCTCCACCGCCACCGCCGCCACGTCTACTTCTCCCAGTAGACATTTCAACTCTCACACGAGTACCGCACATTCGCCTGGTAAATGACAAACAGCATTAGAGCAATAAAAAATCAAGTCAGATTTGAGCCAACAATTCATAGTTCAAATACATACGTTCCATCCAAGCCTCTTACTGCATCTTCTGCGTCTCTTGGATCCTCAAATTCTACGAATGCAAATCCAGGAGGGTTACGTGCTACCCAAACATTCCTTAGAGGACCGTATTTACCAAAAGCCGACTCTATTTCGTGTTTAGACGCACTGCTTCCCAAATTTCCAACATAAACTTTACATGCCAAATCCCATTCTCGGTAACGAGACATGTTTTATATCAACCTAATTAAAGTAGACGAAATATAATTTAGACTGAAATCAAGCAACTCAGACAAAACTCGATTTAAATATCTACTAACGCGACAGTAGCGCAAACAAAATGGCGTCTCCACTTTAATTGACTGGCGCAATGGAAAGGTCACCCGCAAGTGAAAGACCGTTATACAACCAACCAGTAAAATTACCAATCAATCCACGGGGATAAATATGATTTAGATGAAACTTGACAAAATATTTAGAAATAAGGTGTGGTCGTTAACGATTAATGACCGAACCAAATATAAGTGAGGTAAACCGTAAATTATGCACCACAGAAGTCACAACCAACAGTACCAAATGAGAATTTTAAAACAGAGAAGGGTAAAACACTAATTACCGGTTAAAAATGAGATTAATGTATGTTTACTTCACTGCCAAGGGCTGCGTCGGTTCAAGGCGTCCTTTTCCACTATTACCGAAAGTGAGAGAACCTATCCACCGATTGGTCGGTCAATCATGATAGAATACAAAATTTGATTGGTGGAACGATCAGGATGAAACGTGAAAATTGGTACAGAAAAATGACACACGAAAAGTATTTGGAGCGGTAATACCATTTATAAATGTATTTTATATTTTCTACTTTGAATCTTACAAAAATTTTCTGAATTGTCCAGGGTTACATTCCCTGAAGTTAAAATACTGTTTCGACAGAAGTGAATCATACAGGGAAATTATTTAGGAACGCTCTTGTGTATCTCTGACTTAACCGATGAACTTTGAACCCTTTGAACCTTCGCTGGGATAATAGTGATAATATTATGTGCAAATAAAATTTGTACATTGACTGAATACATTTTGCTACAAGGTTCATTCAACCAGTTATACGTTTCAGATATACTGAGGAACTCTGCGTTGTAATAGTCTTTGAAATTCCTCAAAATGGTATTGGGTAGCATCAATACACGCCTTGTTCCTATGAAAGCACATTATTTTTTGTTCAATGCAGGTTAGTTGATAATTTACTTGTTTTAATTGCGAAAAATATGGTAATTAACGCTAGAACTAATTTTGATCTAGCCATTTATATATTTCCTTGATAGATGTATTATTAGTAAAAGCTATTCAAAGCTTATAATTCAGGTGATATAACTTTGAATTCACTATTAAATCATCTACGTAATAATTTTAAAATAGTGGTTAGTTATTTAAATAATATTTAAATGGTCGCCTCATTGTGCATTAATCTTTGTGTATCAAACTGAAAGGTACGGCTCCAGTGGTTCCATTCCTTCCTACCTTTGCAAGGCAGCTTGGATTTTCAGCATTCGCTGTTGGGACTCTTTATACAGTACTACCTGTCGCGGGCATGCTTGCTAAACCAGCATGTGGTGCAATAGCTGATCGCCTGCGTTTACATAAGTCCTTTTTCTTGGCAGCTATTGCTGTTACTGCCATTGCTTTCCTAGCTACCGGTTTCGTTCCAGAAACTTCGAGTCCATCATTGACTTCAGCTCAAATCGACTGTGGATCTGAAACTAACTTAAAGGTAAGTATAAGCTCATATTTAAAAGCCTGGTTACAGTTCTTCCAACAACGATAGTGTAAACAATTCCAATGTATGTGATATTTTTATAAAGGTTTGCGGAAAATATGCCCAGTGTGCTGTATCTCGTCTAGAATCTGACAAGAGTAATGAGACTGTTGATTGTCACGTATATTGTGACCCTTCTAAAGGAGATGAGGGTTGGGCTGAGTTGTGTGAGTCATGGAATATTTCACAGTATTGTTATACCAAAGACATCTCTTCGACCTATTCTCTTGAAAGTAAGTATACTTTCAATTTAGTATACATATATACTATCTATGTGCAGCTGCAAGATATTTATTCTTATTTTATTTGGTTTGCTCATCATGCGTAAAAGCATTAGTTATTTACATTACATTACACCATTAGTTCAAATTATTCCAAGCATTACACCGGTAGTTATTAAAGTATTAATCCTTGATAAAATTTTCGATATTAATTTTACAATCATTATTTTTTAATTTGTTTAATAAAATATTCATGGAGTATCTCTAATTAAGAAAATTCTACAGTGGGCTTTTGTAATTTATTGGAGTTGTGAAATACCAAGGAAATAGACATCACTGTTGAATGCTGTTTAACCCCAAACATATATGCTCTTCCATCGGAAGAAAATAATATAATTTCTGATCTCTCTGTTTCTTTTTCTGTGTTTAAAAAGTATGACAGTAAATTTGCTTTATAAAGCAGAGCCTTTCATTACCTTCACCTATCATTCTCTTGTTGGAAAGCATTTTTCTATATGCAAAATGAAAGATAATTGATGAATATTTTATTTTACCTTAAATCAGTAACATTTTAACTTATTATAGAAACATGGAAGTTGCAGCTGATTATATTGTCTAGTCTTACTCTCAGTGCTTTTAGTAGACTTGTCTTTTCATTAGCCCTTAGAAGAACTCACTTCTTAGTTATTCTTCTCGAACATCATATTTTGTTGCTGTTTAGTTTTTTCTTCTCAGGTACTGTTAAAGTCCTTATTTCATAGCCATTCAAAGTGACACTCCATCTAGGAGATTTAAGCGACTCCTATCTGGTATCGAAGTGTGTTTGCTCCCAGCCATTGTTTTATTATATGGCTGTCTCTTTACTTTGACAATATTTTTTACATATTCATGATGATAAAATTCAGAAAAATGGCAGTTGAAATGTTGATTCATCACAGGAATTGATCTTGATGAATTAGGATAATATAATTGCTGCAGCTGGCAGAGAGGAGTTCACTGAATTCTATCATGTTTTTTGTATAATATGTCTATGACTTTTATGAAAAAATACGAGACAAGTTGTATATCACAGAAACTCATTCTGTTGATTTTGCATTGTCTGCCAGCAAGTTTTATTTTCCTTTATGCAATGGCTTCTTTAACCATATATTCCAGATTCTCCATCAAGACTACAGTCAACTGATAATGCTGTAAGAGATGCAAATAAAAGTTTTGTTAACCACTTAGAATTTGTAGCCAAAGTGCCTATAAGGCATACAATACAAGTTGAATCATGTCTGTATTTACGTATTTCATCTGCGGAGTTCCCTAGTGGTTCTCATGTACCATTCTGCAATCACATTATCAGGGAGAAATGTGAGATATCCTGTGATAACCAAGAAGTATCAGAAGCTATTACTGGAATTCAGGTAAGTTGGTTGGATTGAAAAGTATTTCTATCATAATGCTTGATGTATTTGGTGCAAATTCATTATTTGGTCAAGAACTTCATTCAGTTGACTTAATCTGACCATTATGAATACGAATGATTCTTGAAAAGATAGCATAAAAAAGTATAACACCATCATTGCCTTCGTAAGATGATTGGATCTGTGAAACCCATTTTATATTGGTGGTGAAGGAATATTCTGGTAGAAGCATGGGATAAAAATCAAATACTTATTTGAATCCATACTTCTATAATATGTCTTAAAACTTGGTATTAAATGTAGATTTTCCATTAAGTAAATGTGCTTGTATCATATGCAGTATAATATGCCAAGCATTTGGATGTTTATTGTTAAGATGTATTGGTTTCCTTTCAACATGGACTTAACATCTATGTTATTAATTAACTACTATAATCACAATTTTTAGCTCTAGAATCAGCTTGAACTTTAGGCCCAGAAATGTAAATATGGTTAACTGCTGAAGATATAAGTTTGTATATTTTTTCTGCAATTTTATTTTTATTTTGAATATTACCTATTTTTTCAAGGAATAATCTTTGATTGTTTTACCTGCTGTATAAAACAACAAAAGGAAGATAAATCCACTGTTAGGTCCTATCCCATACCCATATAGATACATAAATTTGACTCAGCCATGCCAGCCATGGTTTTACCAACCTTTGTATTTTTAACTTAACTTAAAATGTAGTTATCAACTTAAGTATGTAGTTATCAAAGAATCACTGTGCTTCTTTTAAAAATTCCTTTAGGAGCTAATTTGGTTCGGTTTTAGAGTGAAATAAATCTAAAATCTTCTCTTCCCTTGTCCCAATCAGCCTCTAAAGTCATCAGGCAAATTGAATTTTATCTCTTGCATTACCTAACATGAAGCCTAAAGAGGGAATGAAGATTTCTGGGTAAGGTGAAGAGTGAGTGAAATAGTCCTTGTGTTCATCACTGACTTGAGTCAGAATACTATAAATAGTGTGTGTGTATAAAATTAAAAAGGATGAATATTCTTCATTTTATTCAGTATGTAATAGATAAATGCCATTATTCAGCATTGTTGCAGGTTTAGCAATGAAAATAATCAGCATTTGGTATAATAAAGAAACTTTTAATGTAGCATGGAGCAATAAAATGCAAACCACTCTTTCACATGATGTGGCTCTCACTTGCAAAAGTCCGACTCTCATACCATTACATCCCTTCTCTCTCACCCCTGATCCTAGCAGAAGCCCTAAACAAATGAAAGAGTAAACAATGTTATAGCATCATTTTATACCAGTTAGCTTTTTCATTTTGACAGCTGAGAAATATACAAAAATAAATTAAAGGTTCATTTTCCTCTATTCTGTAACTATAGACTAAGGCAAAGTATTCTCTTCATCAGTATATGATAGCAAAGACATCTGCTGCAAATTTGAAAAATTCTGTTCAAGATAGCTAGTTTAAGTATGTATTAAAAAGATTTATACGTTATATCTTGTGCTCCTTAAGAAACAAGGACACTTTCACAGCCTACAAGCATTGCATTAATATTTCCAATCATATTGCATAATTTTATAAATTGCCAAATCAAAGAAGAGTTAAAGTTACTTTTGTTATTGTTAAGTGAAAAGAGAAAATCCTGAATTAATTATTACAAAGTTTATTATTCTGCCAGCAATCCTGGCTCTCTCTAAGTTAATTAATTATCTACAATTTTTGAAATAAAAATACTTGAAACTAAGACCTTTTTAGTATTTGTAAATAATTTTGTTTCTTTTCCCAATACAGCAAGAGCCAGACAGTGAACACACAGATCCATGGTCTCCCTCAGAAAGTTACCAGTTCTGGCTTTTTTCCGTTCTGTTGCTTATCTCTTGGATAGGCATGGCTGTCACTGTCAGCATTGGTGATGCAATTTGTTTTGAAATGCTAGGTGAGGATTTCTTGATAATCTTAATCTTTCAATTCTTATGCTCCTATTGGCTTTGAAGATCTTATATTCTGATTATTACCAGTACCATGAAATAGATGATGGTCATCTATAGCTAAACAAATTATTCAAAGAATTTCTTCCATTTATTTTTTCAAGTATATTTTTGATTGAATTCATCTAATATTAAATGAAGATGAGAAGTAGAAACTGATAATGTCTGCACGTATATGACTAAAATGTTGAATGCATTTTGGATTGGCAATTTTATGAAATCTTGTTTAGTTGTCTGAGCTGAATTTGATGTATGTTTTTTAAAAATCTACCAAATTCTGTGACTTAGTTTTATCATAGAATTGATAAGTTTCCCTTGAATTTTGATTCTATTTTTTCTAAATTTTAGATATACTTTCAAAATATTTCACAAGTTTAATTTATTTACTATTCAGATTGAATGAGAGGATTAGTTGAACTAGTATATTCTTTTATATTTTTACTGTTCAATAACCTATTAATATGATGAGGAAAATGATGACCAAGCAGAATATATACCATTATTGACATATATATCACATTCATT
Source organism: Pachydiplax longipennis (assembly GCA_036926295.1). Lineage (NCBI taxonomy): Eukaryota > Metazoa > Arthropoda > Insecta > Odonata > Libellulidae > Pachydiplax > Pachydiplax longipennis. The sequence goes on along the minus strand of JAVFKF010000004.1, from coordinate 33,908,800 downwards.
TTCATTACGAGTTTACCTAATTGGGGTATCTGCAAAGTAAATTCACTTACATTCACAATTAAAATTCTTTCTCAAAGGGAGTGTTAATTTTAAACCCGTAAATGAAGAATGGTCATAAGTCATTCTAAATTTGGTATACTTGCAGGTATCAGCTATTTACAATACAGTAATCCTTTTGAGGTTTTAATATTTTGTGCAAATTGTTGTTGTAAACTTGTTATCCTCCTTGCAGGTTGCTTGATATTAAAAATAGGACTGTTAGTTGTAATGCTATTTTATTGAAGATGAGTATTAATTCTAACAACATGCAAATATATCTTATATATAATGAATGGAATTTTAAGCATGTGATAATGGGACATTTACAAGAGAGCATGAAGTTTTTGATTTTATTTCATGGTCTCCTACAAAACTTTTGCATGGAATCTTCATGAATCTTAAAATAACCACTTACATTTTGGGCATATTTATTCACAGGAGTAAGGCCTAATACTTTCACATTAATAGTTCTTTGGTTCCCAGATAACCAAAATAATATTTCACTTATCTGAGTTCTAACAATTTTTTATATGTAGTTTTTTTTTGGAAAATCATTTTTCTGGCAATTCAATTACATCAGCTAGTTACCCACAGTAGGAAAATGAATTTTTACATCACACCATATCTAGAATCCTATCACGGGGAGTTAAATTTATCAATTAAGAAAGAATGGGAATGATTGCTTGAACGGTTGTGGAGATATAGAGCTGAAAGGGAGATAGACTTAGCTGCTTGCTTTACATGACATCACATGCTAATTTTTGTGAAAAATGATTAAAGTACTACAAAAATACTGTATTCTATATAAAAATCATCTTTAACAATTAATTGTGACATAAAAAATTAATAATGACATTGTGACTCATCCTTTTCCTAATAAACTAGTTTAAACAGGTCTAAATCACCATAGAACTAAAGTCACCCTAAACCAAATTGTCCTGGACTAAACCATCCTAGCCCAAGTTACCGGGTGAGACAACAAGCATGCAAAACCTGGTTCTAAAGCTATCCCAGTTTAGATGCATATTTCACTTGTTCATCCTCAAAGTGTCTTAACCAAGCTTTACTGTATTTGGGAGTACTAGGTACACAATTTAGGGATTTATCACCCTTTGTAGTATTATTGGTATGTTTAAAAGTACTTTGACAGTCATTTCACTCGTATGAGCCCTCATCAGAATAGAACCCTGGACCTTTCATCAAAGGTGAACATGATGTCCACTTGGCTATCTGGGAGCCCTAACCATCCTTCGTTTCCACTCAAAATTGGTGTGTGACTAGTAAAAAGGAAAAGCCTAGAAAAATTAATTTAATCTATAACATGTACCCACTTAATTTGTTTCTAAATAATTATCTTAAATTAATGTTTACAATATTAAATGTTGATGCTTACTCTACCCCTTGAATAAATTGCCCATGATTGCTCTCTTGAGGATTTTCAAGATTCACATGTTTGCCTGGTATTGGGTTTGGCTTGTTACAATCTATGGAGCTCATGATTATCAGTTGTAGTGGCAAAGTTATCTGAGCTGATAATAAGGTTGTGGAGGTCTATGAGAAAATTGCTGCATTTTATGATTTCTGACTTCTTTTAAGAAGGGATTTTTTAATAAACTCAATTTTCTTATTAGGAGCTAATATGACAGTTCTTTATCATCTATGTTCGAATAGGAGATAAACCTGGTGATTATGGAAGACAGAGATTATGGGGTGCCTTTGGATGGGGTATATTTTCTGCACTTGCTGGATTCCTTGTGGATCAGTGGAGTAAGGGAAAAACTCAAAAAAATTATTCTCCTGTGTTTTACCTGTCCCTTGTCTTACTGCTAGCAGATTTAATTTCATCCACAAGACTCAAGGTTTGGATTTTTTTTGGATATTTTGGAGTTGGTTTTTATATAATTGCTTATTTTTCTTCTTAAGGTGTATTCCTGTTCAATTTTTGCAATCATCTTCAGTAATTTAATTTGTACAAGGCTTTGGTTTCTTTGGTTTTCAGTACTGAAAGATGTTAGGTGCATTCATCTCAAGCTCAAAAGGAGTTATAATGAATACTTTCCCAATTATTTTAAGGAATCTAACATTTACAAGGAAGAATTTTACTTCAGTTATGGTGCCCAAATTTATTTTCAATATTCATATTGCTCTCAGTTTATGGTGACTCTAAAATCAGAGTTTGCTAATCAGAAATGAAATATAAAGGAACTTAAAACTGTTTAAATGATAACAGGAATATAATGAACTCGTGTAAATGCAGAGAAAGGTTAGAGATGAAAAAGAAAAGACTGACTTTGCTTATTATTGTAAATTACTCTTGTAAATGTTTGTTATGCATATAAGGCTTGTCAAATATATATGGAAAGAACATATTATATTCATGAAATCTTGGGAAACAAATACCATATGCTCTATGTTTACATGATATAAATACTTTTATTACTTTGTGTAACTATCCTCAGGATTGTCAGAATCTACTAAGAACAAGCACCATTTACTTATACAGAGAAAGTAGAATTATTGAACTCTCAATTTATTATTGCTTACAATATGCTTTGCAACAAATGCAAAGGTTTACAGCTGCATAGTCCGATCAACTGTTCTGTCATGATTTTGAAATCCTGTTATGTAATTATTTTTTCAAATAAGCTATATGGAAATTGCCAAAATTTCATGCAATTAATCTACATCTGTTCGTAAGCAACTTCCCTATCTTCTCAAATGTGTCACATCATCAGAATTATTGTGTTTACTTTGAAGAACATGAAGATATTTGCTTGCTAGCTATGAGGTTCAAATTTTTATAAATGAGAAAAATGTTTGATTTAAGTTGTAAATCTAATGCCTTGTCATATCTCTTCCAGTGTAAACTATTTTTCTTTTCAGTATAATGCCGATTGTCTTTTGGACAACACTTGATATTGTAATGAGTTTCATAATTGTTGCTGAAAAGATAGTCTTGGTTTTCCAATTTTTTTCAAATATAGCACATTGATTTTGTACAATGTTGTAGAATCTATATATCTCTTAAAGAAGATGCTATAGAACATTTTACCATAGTTTACCATTCCATTCCTAAGGTACATCATAGACTGTGGTAGGATTAAACTGGTTAGCACAAAATTGTTCTTAAAATTTCCCAAAGTCACCAAATCAGTTCTTATATCTATCAGATGCAAAATTATCCAAATGATTTACATAGAGATATTATGATCTACTTTACCTTAACTGCAAGAATATAAGTTTAATACTTGATTATAAATTATATCAATTTTATTGTCTTAAACTTTTGCGAACAAAGTTTAAATATGAATAATATGTAAAGCTGTACTTGAAATAAGTGTGTGGTTGTAAAGAAAGGGATTTAGGTGATTTAGCACATAAGGTGTGCACCTAGTAGGTCTCAAGCCTGTCAGACTTTATTCATGTCTGTATTTTCTTGGAATTTGTGACTGCATACTTCCTTGGTTAAAGAGGTTGTTTCTAAAATTTTTATATCTTGCCTAAGTTAACCTAAGCCAACATTAAGTATTCTTATACGTATATGAAGTCTTGGTATAAGGTATTCATAGTTATCTAAGGGATAATTTGATTTTGCTTTGTGGAATTTTGTTCTTTAGTAAAAATGCACTGTTCTTTTGAAGTTCTGATATATCGACAGTGACAAAGAATGTTGGAAATTGAAGCCCAGAAAAATATTTATTTCAAGGAAATATGTGTTACGTTTTCAAATAAATATATCCTTATGATTTTTATGGAAAAGGATTGTCCACGTTAATATTGGGCTACAAGAATCTTTAGATAGCCAAGTCATGCATGTTTACAGTTACTGTTTGCTTATCATGGTTTGACAGCATGCTTTCATAATTGGTTAATTATGTTAAATATTAGTCAAATTAAAATGATCAATGATTGTAATCTTTTGATTTGATACCTTTGATGTTTTTATCTTTGATAAAGAAATTTGTGAAATAATTATTTTTTTTTATTATAGTTGATTGAATTCAGTTAACATCATTACTTTGTTGCTTCTGATGCATGGGTTTGAAATCTTGATCATGTTAAGAACTAAAATGCTTGGATAATTGCATAATCATTGAAAAAAGCTTTTTTATTCTAACTTTGTTTGGCTATAATTGTCTAGAAAATGAAATTTATATCCAACATGATGATAACTTTCTGAAATTCTCATGAAGAAAATTAAACTAACAACAAAACCCTAACTATAACATCAGACTGAAACCTTGATCTTTTATTAAATGTTGAAGTACCACAGTGAAAATTTATATATTTTTTCATGTGCTCATGAATTGAGTACTTCTCAAATTTCACCATTGCTGTGTGTCTCCTATCCTTATGCAGTTAAAATATTTTCACTATCACTAATTCTGTAAATTTTATTGTCTTAAAATGCAGTAGTTTTGAATTTTATTTAAATTGGTACTTTGCTTGGATATATTTTATTGTTATTTTCCACAGCACAGTGAGAAAAAGATGTCTGCTAGCATATTGCGTGATATAGGACGACTCTTCACTGAGTTCAGAGTTGTTATTTTCCTTATTTGGTGTGCTACTATTGGCCTCTGCACAGGAGTGTTATGGCAATTCCTTTTCTGGTATGTCTAATTTTGTATTTCAAGTTAGAATTAAAAAAAATATATCTGACTTATTCCACTTACAGTTTATGAAACATAATGACTTTATTTTCTTTGACAAAATGAAGAAACTGAATAGTAAGGATTCCACAAGAGGTTACTTAAATTGACTTATCACTGTAAATTTCAGTGTCAATTACTACAACTTAAAATTTAATCACTGTCCATTAATTTTTGAATTAGAAATAAGAGGCAGTTGTCCAATTCCAATGGATATTGTTGATAAAGTTTAGTGAATTTTAATATTCTTCTTTAAAATTTTCAAGATATTGATAGATATATGTCAATGAAATTACTACGTATATTTTTTAGGCATTTGGAGGAACTTGCTAGCAAGATGGACACATGTGCTGTGACAGATTGGGTAAAGACACTAGAAGGCCTAGTAATGGCCATCCAATGCTTCGGGGGTGAGATTCCATTTTTCTTTTTGTCAGGTAAGTGTTATTTATTACTGATTCTTATCTATGGCATTTGGATTATATTCAAATTCCATTATTTCTATAACTTAGTTGAATTCTCACTTTCTTTTAAACTGAGAATCAAAGTTGCAATACTTATATTTGCTGACAATAAGGCATATCAATACACTGGCCTTTAAAATTAGCTGAACTATTTTTTGTAATGTGTACTATTCATCTTCATGTGGTCAAGCTGTACTCTTTAGCAATATGGTGGAACTGGTTAAAGTAATCGAATAAATAATTTTGTCATTAATTATTCTTATTAATTTTAGATGTATTTAAAATATATTTACACGTATTGCAAGGTATAGTTACTAAATAAATTCATTTGGGTTATTTTGGCTTGATAACTCATAAAAATATGGAATTTATTTCTTTCTAGGAAAAATTTTAAAGAAATTAGGTCATGTCAACACAATGACCTTAGTTCTTTTAGCATTTGGGGTACGCATGGTTTTGTACTCTTTTCTTGTTAATCCATGGTATGCACTTCCTATTGAGTTACTCAATGGTCTCACCTTTGGACTTGCTTATGCCACAATGGCATCCTATGCTTCAATTGTGGCGCCTCCTGGAACTGAAGCAACTGTTCAAGGATTGGTGGGTGCAACATTTGAAGGAGTGGGTTAGTATTATTTATATTGAATTTAGAAATAGCACAGGCATTTCACAATTTATCTCCCTCTTTATAAAGATTTCAATAAAACCTCCAATTCATAAATTACAATCTGAATGAAGGAATTTTGAGAAACCAGTGAAAAGAATGGAGAAGATCCATGATTGGTATCCATCCTGCTAATACATTGACAACAAAGTGCAAATAAACTTAATGTAAGGAAGGAATTTAAATCTCAAAAGTATTATTATTGGTAGTGTCTTACTGTTTGTTATTTTCTAAGTGTTTACCCTTGGTATGCCTTCTGAAGAGCCTGCAAACACACACTGCAGAGCATATTTTACTTGCTACTTAAATGCAGAACCACGTCTATATTATTCTAAATATCTAAAATATAATAAATAATCCAGAAATGAGCCATATTAAAATTTATCAACAAATGTGTGATCTATTTCCAGGAGTTTCACTCGGTAGTTTGATTGGTGGTACCCTTCTCACAAAATATGGAGGTAGTATCACATTCCGAGCATTTGGAATTGGAGCATTATGTGCCTTTTTGATTCATGGTGCCATCAACTTCTTCTGTTTCCGTTGCAGTAATTCACCTCATCCACATGAATTCCAGAAAGCTGCAGGTTTGTAATGCACCGTTAAGGTCGTTTAAAGGAAGTACCCGTCTATAACCTGATCTTGTGTTTAAGCTTAACCAGAATTTTTACTTAAAATTTTTGTTGTGGTAGCATCTTGTGAACGTGTTGAAAATTTTTCTATATTTATTGAATACTGCCCAGGCAATCCTGATGGACTAACATAAATTATTATGAACTTTTAAAAATGCATATTCTCAAGTAACAAGAGGTATGATTTATTTTTTTGAATAAAACTTTGAATTTTGTAAGTAACTTCATGCTGGTAAAATAAACACATACAGTAAAACCCAGTTAAGACACTTTTTGGAAGACCAAGAAAAATCAACATCTTAAGTGGAATAATGTTAAAACCAGGTTGTGTAATTCTGGTTGCCTCACATATTTTTGAAGAATGCTCTGCTCTTTGCACAAAGGGAGCATCTTACTTACTTAATTTTGGCCATTTTTCAAATTACAATGAGGCAGTTTTCACCAGATACACAATTACAAAAGAAGGAATAATATTTTAACTAAAAACTCAGTGGTGAGAGGGTATCACTATCTCCCTAAAACTACACTTAGCATTTGGAACTTGAGGAAACACTCAAGGTAATTATTTCAACGAAGAAATTCACAAGGTACCATTCCAGAGATATGGTGAAGGGTGAGAGGATGGGTTATATTAAGTAAAAAGATTTTAGTCTATCAAATGTGGCAAACAATTTGCTTAAGTAGATTGCAGTTCATCTGGGGAGTGGAAAAATCTGCATCTTAAGCAGTAATTTTACCATTTTTCATTATAAAGGAACCTACATAGGGAGAAAACCACTTACAAAGCAGGATAAATGGGTTTTACTGTTGTTTTGTAAATATTTTTGCAAGCTTCACATGCAAAACAGCATGCCAAATATGGGTATGTTTCATCTCAACCAAATATAGAACATTAAATTGCCTTTAATGCTGTATGTTGATTGTAGTGCTGATTATGATCATAAATCTCTTGGGTGTTGGACAACTAGAATTTTTTCATCTAAATTTTATTTATAAAGGTTTACTTACAGGGAGTATGTACAGTAAGTTTATTTTCCTCTACTTAGCAGCTTCAGTTTATGGGCTTGATGTTTTCTAGAGCAAAATCAAGTAAGGTGATTTTATTCAAACTGTTTACATCATTTATTAAGTTTATTCTCAATGTCAATTGGTGGAGGATTCATTCATCAAACATATATTAAGGTACTCAAAAGTCTTCAACTTTGGGTTGGGATATTTTTTACTTACAGTAAATTCACTCATGTTGTCATCCATTTTCAACATTTGTTCATTTATATATAATTTTTTTGTTACTTAGACTGTAAGGGTGTGTTTCATTTTAGGAATTAGACTACCTGGTGATTTGTTTTTATTTAAAAATAGTTATTAATTGGCTTATCATTCATCTGGTTTTGAACAGGACTATCCTGGTTTTGACATATGGTCACTCAATTTTTCTGTTGTCCCCATTTTACAGAAAAACTCAGATATTATACGATATATATTATCAGATATATACTCAGACATAAGCATATGATATAAGATATGGAGAATTCAATTACAGAAACCATTCAAAGACAAATTTTCGCAAAGTAGTTACACCACACTTTTTGTGTATCTTAAAAGTTCAAGAAATCAACTTAGACTAATTTCTAAGACAGCATTGTCTGTATGAGGTTCCATTCTGGTTTTACTTGCTTCAGAATTTTATAAGTCCTAGTTCCCTACTATTATAATATGGTAACTCTAGTTATTAGTATGTCCATACTTAATTTGAAGAATTGGTCAATATCCAATACTTAAAGCTAGTGATTGCTTCTCGTATTTGCTTTTTATGACATAATGATAACTTTTTGAATCCATTTAGATTAAGCATATTTTATCTTATTTTATTTATTTTACCCATTTATATGTTTTAGATGAATCTAGCTTGATACAATTTTTCACAAGCATTCAATTATTTTCCATAAAAAGATCCATTCAGAAAGTGCAGGAAATTATTTTATTTTACCAATTTAAGTTATGCTTGAATAATCAAGTTAAAATAATTTTTTGATCTTTTAAGTCTGTTGAATGCGATCTTTAATGTAATATTTTCTCCCATTTCCATTTTATAAATATTGAAATATTTTATAATCCCCATACCAATTTACTAGATTTCTAGATCTTATGTCAAATAGGCTTATCCCATCAAAGAGTTTAATTGAAAATTAAAAAAATGATGAACCATATTTTGTCTATTACGTCTGAACTGAAGGCTAATCCATTTGTTTAGAATATTTTGTTTGCTTTCTCTGCTAACATTTGTTTCTGTAAGTGTTTTGTAATTGTGTTGTGATTATTTTTTGTACTTATTTTTTTTAGGTTTATTGTCATTTTTTAATCCTGAAACTTTCTGATAATCTTTAAAAAAAGCAGTACGATAACAAATTTTGAAGAATTACTGCTTATTGATTCTCTCTTAAACCACTAAATTTGTTCAATTAAAAATATATCCGTTTGTGAAGTTCCTCTTCCTAAAAGTATGTGAAGCAAAAATTTTAATTTTCTTTCCTGTTGAGATCAACTGTTAATTTAGCAGTAAACTTCAATTATTTTCTGTCAAAATATGCAGCACAACATTTTGGTTTACAGTATCCAGATGTATTATTTTTTTTACCTTGGAAATTATTTTTTCTTTGGTTCTATTAATTTTTTTATCAAAATTCCAAATTTTTGCTGCTTAATGTGATTAAAAGATTACAATGTAAGTGATTGGTGGCACTTTTTCCGTTGTCTCTTGGGCTCTTGGTGAATTGCAGCCGATGATAAGGAGGAAATTGATGGAAACCATATTTAACATCTACTTATTCTCACTCTCACTGGCTGGGTTTTATTGGATTCACGGACAGTTGTGGAGCTTACTCATCTTGAGGTATAATATTTTGTAATGTAATGGATCAAGGCAATGCTCCAGAAGTATCATTTTGAATTGACTTACCTTAATAAGGAATGATTTTTTTGTTATTATATTTCTGGTGTGCCATTTTCCTTACAAAATGTGGTTGCATCTAGCTTCCCTCTTCTCAACTTCGCATTACTGAATCCCGCTAGTAATATAACATTATACTAACTTACATGTGTATTTGGGATGTTAGTGCTCTTATACATTAGAGTGTGTTTTATATCTCTGATAAATTATTGTTTGTGCACCTAACATTGCATGCTCCATGGTCTTATGTAGTGATTCAACTTAGGTGTATTATCAACTTTTAAGAATATGTTTTAATCTTTTCCTGAGTAGTAGGGGTAGAGCAAAAACAGGTTATTTACATGGATCAATTTTCCAGCTAATAGTCATTCATCCTTTCTTTTTATATCTCATATTTTCAATACAAACTTTTTCTTATTTAATCGAAGCAAATGAAATATGTTCTTGTTTTACCGTTAATTGTTTTACTTTGCATAGAATATTTTTTTAATTTCATAGTTAGGTGTTATCTGTAGATCTCACTTGTATTACTTATATTTTCATTATCTAATCAAGGTCACTTATTAAAGATTGAGCTAATGCTCTTGTGCTATGAAATATGCTGCCAGAATTGAAACTCCTTCAAATTTTCTGTGTCCTTAAAGAGCCAAAGTTAATACTGTAGAACTTGCTTCAGTTTAAGGGTATTCAGAATCAATAATCTTGTCACTCGCTTCGCCATTTTTTCTTCTTTTATTTTGCATACTTTTTATTAATTTTAAATTGAAAGTAACTCTTTCTGCATTATTGTACTATCTTTACTGATTTACTTTATTTCTTCTTTCTACATGATCATCTAATAGCTTGGTCCTCAGTTGTTGGGAATCACAATGTACACAAAGAATTACTGAAATAAAAATAGGAATATATATCTATATACAGTAAAACCCCATTAGAAAATGCTTTTCAGGGGACCAAGCAATAACTGTACTTTAAGATGGATAGCATTATAATGGTATTGTACAATTTTGGTTACAATACATCATATTTAAGAGAGCGTCTTAGTTACTTAATTTTGGTCATTTTTCACTCTATAATGAAGCATAATCTACCAGATAGATAATTAGGGAAGGATAATGATTTTTAAAGGAGTAGTGATAGGGCATCACGACCTCTCTGAGACTATGCTCAATAGCCTCTGAAATGCTACACTCCATATCTGGTTTATTTGATATGTTTACAACTTAAAATTGCAAAAAAGGAAACACTGGAAAGCAAATTTTTTATCTAAGGTTCTGTCCTGAAAAAAAAATGATTGGAAAGATCCCACTCTATCCCAAAGCTCATATCAGCCCCAACAGTGGGGTAGAAGTTGCTCTGCTTCACCATATCTTCATTTTCTTCTCACAAAATCAGTCATCTCAAACAAGAGTCAAAAGGAGATCCTTTAGAGGCAGGGCAAGATAGATAGGAAGATTGCAAAACATGTATTATAAACTATTTTCAATCTATAAACTGAGGTAGATAATTAGTGATAGCTGGTTGTGGTGGTCTTAGAGATATTAACAAATAACAGTTCAGACTACAAAATCGTAAAGATTTATTCTCTTAGTTGACAATGAACTGTGAGTAACTTTTTATAGGTCAGTCAGTGGTCTTAAAAATATAGCAATAAAAATTTTTGCAACTCTCCATCTTTAACTGCTGTAGGATAACTTCTTAACTTCAATTTTCTTACCAAACTATGTTAAAGGAATTTTATTCCATATCAATTTCAAATTTATAAATAAACACCTGTAATATCAAAGTGTTCCTGCTTCAAAAGAATGCCTCTTACCATCATTGGTGTGGTTATGAAGAAATTTAGTTAGATTGTATGGTGTTCTTTTCTGGCAAATTATTTCTCTAAAAATCTGTAGTAGTTTCATTGTATGTTCTTTATTAATATTATTAAATAAAATTAAATTAGTCTATTACAATTAATCCTGTTTTCAGCTTCTGGTAGGCATTTAAAATAAAAATTGCATTCTACAGAATTTTTGTTACCACAATTAGTAGCTCTTACTCTAATAATATTTAGCCATCAATTAAAATGAAGGGAATTTTGTAAAAGCATTACTTATTGTAATAAGTGAAGAAAGAAAGCATTGGCCTCTGAAAATTCAAAATTATAAATAATTTATGCAAATATATTATAGGTTCCTGGTTTTCAATCCCAGTCATGCTGAATATGAGATTAGTTTGATCAGGTCTTCCTATGCTCTAGAAATCCATTATAGTTTAATGCACTCCCGTAAAGCAAATATCTCCACCCAATGACATTCAAAGCTGATTGGTGCAGTTTTTGCTTCCTAGCTAGAATACAGTTGATTGGATATTATATCTATCCCTTGAATTAAATGAATGAGGGAAAATTGGAGTTCATGAGTATACATGGGTGGTCTGAAAAGTTTCCGACACTTCGCCATTTCTCGGCATGTTTTCTGAAAATTTTCTAAAGATTTCTGAAAAATCTGGGGTTGGAAACTTTTCAGACCACCCTTGTAAATAACTTGCTTCATAATTTGATTAGCTTTATTTTGATTTTTCCTCACTGTGAAGCATTCATTCAGTCATACCACTGTGGTAGAATGATATCAGATTAAGGATGCACCCACATGTGCAGAATTACGGAGAAGAGGGAAGTGGAAGAGGTTTGTCAGGGGAAGCTAGCCTAGGGATCTCTCAGGCAAAAAAGAAAAAGTTTGTCCTATCCCCTTCTCCTTTATCCACTTCCGTATTATATCAGGATAGACTTTGATTATATGAAAAGATAGACTCAGCATTCACATTTAAAATATTATTCTCATTTTTAAAGTACAAATGATATTTTACTGTTCTCATTTGTATATTTGTTGCATTGTACTCATCAATAGCTATTGAATTTTCTGCTAAGAGCTGTTGAACAACTAAAAGAGTGCATTTTTTCAACACTATCATCATTTTAAGTGTTTCCTAAATCAAGTGATCTGTTTAATTCAAAAAGTTATAATGCAGCCTTCCAACAATAGAGTTTGGATACCCAAAATCTCGGTCAAACAATTTATGAAATAGACGGTGTAACAGGCAGATGGATGGATAGTAAGATTTTGATAGATGGGGCAGATATATTAGGGAGATAGATGTATAGTAGAATTACAAACTCTAAGATAAACAAAAGTGAAAAATATTGATAAGAATGGGACCGGATTCAGCCATCCCACATTCCAGTTCTAATTATTAAACTACCATGCCCAGAAAAATCCATGTTGGAACATGAAATTTCTTATTCTCTTATTATACTTTGTACATTATTCTCTTTTCGTTTATTCATTTTCAATGCTTGCTGCTTGCATTTCTTATGCCAGTGTATGTCAGTCAGTTTTTTCTTAGCTCTTAAAATCTGCTTAAGCTGCATTTGTAGTATTAGAAATTTGTAGTACTAGAAAATCTAGCTGAGATTTGACTTTAAAATTGTATGTTGTAATTGAATTGCTTATGTTTTGTAGCAAATTAGGTGGGGGATTTGTTTTTGATCATATAAAGTGTATTTTTCTGTTATTAATCAAAATCTTCTCTTTCATTTTAATTATATGGGTTAACATTTTTATCTGAACTTTACAGGTTTTGGTGAAACCACTCATTATTCAAGTCCAAGTGAAGCTGTTCGGATATTAAATTTTGGTGATAGTCGAAGTGATTCTAGGCCCATTCTTATGTCTCCAACATAAAACAGGTCAGCTCATCCTGCAGATATTTTGTTGACATTGTAATTTCAAAACAAAAACAGGTGGACTTTTAGCCATTAATGATTTTTAAAAATTTATAAAATATGTGATTTGAAGTGGTGCTGGAGAATGTGATTGTCTGAAATTTCAGCTCGATATTTATTGAACAAATTTTCAAAGCTATTAGATATGTTGAGAGTGGACTGTTAGGTTGATTTTATTTGTAGAACAGTCTAAAATTAATTTACCAATGCAGTTTTATCTCAGGTTTTGTGGCAGTATAGTTCTTTAGCTGCAAGTCAGCTATTGCATTTGAGGATGATAAGTCCTAAATGGCTGTTTGTTATACTTCATTCCTGTTTTTAATTTTTGTTGATCAAGTAATTATGACTGATGACATTATTTTTATGTGTTAGTAGCCTTAAATTATTGTCAAAGCTTTGGCTTAAAATAAGACAATTATTATGGAAATGTTGTTGACATGGTTTGGATGTGGTAAGTTTTTGTTATGATGGTAAATTCTGAGATATGAAGTTGACAGTTCATTTCCCATGACAGTATGATATTTTCATCTTATACATTTCGCCCAATAGTATGTTTAAAGATTAGCTGTTATATGATTAATTATTAGCCATCATTATTTTAAGTTATGAAATGGAATGTGGCTAGCTCTGAAGTGCCTTGTGAGTGTTTCATAATGGAAACTTTAATCACTGTTACTTTCCATCTTAATTTTTAGCAAAGTTAGTTTTCTGGTCTATTTTGTAGTATGATTTTAATTTCTTGATTACCTTATGAAGAGGACGATCAAGAATGGTATTATAAATTGTTATAGTTATTGATATTGTTATACTTATTGTCACTTTTGATCATGTATTGATGTGTATTAAGCCGCTTAGGAATAAAGCAGCTGTTTAATTTTAATATTTTTTATTATTTGAGCATTTCTATTTGCGGTAGAACATCATTATTCTGGATGGTTTGTGATATCAGATGATATTCATCAGATCAGATATTTCTCATGATTGGATGATAGGATATCCAAGTTCATTATATTACTATTATGTTCCCATCTTTCCTGACTTCCAAGGTGTAATATAAATTACATCTGTGAAATTTTTGTTAGTTAAATGGTTAACTAAAGGTTAAAAATAGTTATATTGGAATGGTTAAACAGTTAATAGTGAATTTACCAGTCAAAAATGATAGAACTAAATTTAACTTATATCAAATGTAAAACTATTTTTACAGATATCAATGATTACTATATGAGTCTTATCAGAAATGAATTTGTGAAAACTATAATGGAAGGATTTCAAATTTTCCTTGAAATAAAAGCCAGTTAAGATTGATTGGCATTTAAAAATGTTTTAGGTGATCACTCAGTTAAGAGAGAACCCTGACAGTTACTGATATGTGAATGTAATTAGTTCACATAGTTATGGGTTGTTAAGTATGATCTTTATCATGAGCTTTTGGTATAACAATAACATAATGTTGTAACTTTTCAGGAGATAGTTTATATACTGTATTTTTGGATATTTGAAGCTTAGTTCTGTCATGGACTTCACAATATGGAAGTATCTGAAAAACTTTCTTGAAATCTGTATTTTAAAATTCCTCTTCGCTTCTATTATTTGAAGGAAATTCAAAGTTTTGGCTTGGATTAGAGTATTTTATGGATTTAAAAAATTACATAAATTATCATGTTAATCTAATTTTTCATGTACGAGTATTTCAGAAAGTTTTTCTTCTGTTTCATTTTATACCACCATCATTTTTATTATTTGATACTATATAATACAATAATATTGGTGAAAATTAGTTAAATATATCCCTGAAAACATTCTTATCTGTAGTGTTTCTTATACAGGAAAGGGATGTCAAATTGGGAATGGTATGAACATAATTATATATGCCTGAAAAATTCCATAATAAGTGAACATGAAAAAGATTGTCTCAGCAATAGTACTGTTGACTTTTTTACGCATTCACCTATCCTTTAGTGTAGGTGTTTTCTCCTTAACAAACTAAAATTAAGAAATTCTGACCATGATTTTGGATGTAAAGTAGTTAGAATATGGAAACTTTGAATCAGTATATATTGTGTGAATCTATGATACAAATTAAGCCAGATGAAGTTTGTTTACTTGGTTCAATTTTATACTCTTTGCAATTTCCCTGGAGCATGGTGGTCTTGTGAGTGTAGGAAACTATTTTCATTTATTAAAGCTGAGAATTTCAGCGTTTAAGAAATGGTTGCTGTTTTCTTGATTAAATTTTAATGCATCAAGAGTTTTACTTGCCTTTAAATATTTACATTAAGAGATCAGTTATAAGATGCTTCTGTCTCATTTTTGGCATTAGAAATGAATGAAAAATATGTAAAAGTGCAGCAAAGATTTACTGTATTTGACAGTAAGTTAAGTGCCTGCGTATAAGATGAACTCCCATTTCAATAGGATAAACTCAAGAAAAATGATTCAACAGCTCCGTTATACTAAGTTATAGCTGCCCGAGCAAGAGGAAAGCATGCTGTATTTTTATGATGAAATACACCAATTAATCAAGTTCATCTGATATCTCAATTGCTACTTCTTTATTGCAGAAATGAGCCAAATTTTATTTACCCATATACCAGATATACCCTTTAAGACCTGGGGATAAGATTTTTAGTCAATTATGTTGGGGATAAGTGGATGCACTATTTTATCAAGTAGAGTATTTCTTGGAAATAAGAGCTGCCTGTGGTTTGTTGAACCCTTGTTTAAGAGATAATTACTCATATCCTGTTTGAAGATATTTTGTCTCTTTGTCCAGAATTCTTTTTAAATATCTCATGAGAACCAAGCTATGGAATTCTAAAGGATGAGTAGGGGTAGAAAGTGGTGAGACCAGGACTTGAAACCAGGTCTTTCTAATCATTGGCTCCAACTGGATGGACTATCATGTGCTACAATCTTATTCTGTTTATCGTTAAGGTTTTCTCATTTTTCCTCCTCTTTCTGCTTAGTTCACATTCTTCCGTTTCCTTAGAGGATGTATATCCAAGCTGTGTTTCTATTCTTCTCTGGAACTATTGTTAGAGTAAAATATATGGTGAAACAAAACATATTATGTAGTAATTAATTTTTATTGAAAAGATGTAGAAAACTATATTTAGAATCTTGTTGAAATGATTGTATTACATGCATACATACACATGGATGTGATGATTTCTGGAAGTATTTGTGGGTCTAATCTTCTATCACAGTATCATCATGTTTATAATGCCTACAAAATGGCATATTCCATATTTTGTATTTTCTGACAGATTCACATGTTGTGCCCACAAGTATAAAGGTAGAAGGTGGATTCCAGGAACTCCCTCAACTTTTCCCCACTTGCTCTGTATACAGTAATTTTATGTATACAGTAATTTTTGTGATTGACAATTTACACATCTCATTGAACAGGAATCAAATTTGGTAATGTTGAACCAGTGATGTTTAGGTAAATGATCCAGTACATCAAATTGAAGCAGACAAATGATGAAGGGAAGAGTATTTTGGAGTATTTATCCAAATTAGATGGAGAAATTCCACACAGTTTATTGACTATTCCCATTGATGACATTTTTCCCTCTTCTTCCAGCTTACCATTTTCAATTCCATTGTCCATTGTGATAACTTTGGAATCATACACATTGAAGCGCACCTCCTGGAATAGAAATGAACTTAAGATTCTGATCTTAAAAGTTTGAGGATGCTTCATTACCCACCTTAAAATTATTTTTGTTTTATGTGACCAAGACAGTAAATGCTGAACTTTAAGGCTAACTTGTCCAACAAGTTTTTTCCTGATTAGGACATAATGAGTTCACGGAAAAAGGATGATAAGTTCCTATGCATATTACACAGTAGTTGTCCTTATAAACAAGGCTGAATCATTCAGTTATTTCAGATATAGCAAGAGAAAAACTTTTAACTATTGCAAGAAAAATTTTCTTTCGCTACAGTGAAAATGTTGTTTCTCAAATTGCAGCCTGAGATGATTGAATTTAAACATTTATTTCAGCTTCTATATTTATGTAATTCCTTTCTGATAGGTTGCTACTAGTGGCTTTATATATAATGTTATATAGTGATGATTAGATAATTGAAGATTTTATTCTTCAAGAAAAGCGTAGTAGTTGCATTATTTTTTAAACCACTGAGGTAATTTCAGTCTTGAAATCGATGTGCAAAGGCGTGACTTGATTGAAAGCCATCAAACTTCGTAATTTTCCACAAAAGGACTTAATTTCGGAAAATTACATTACGTTTCTAATGGTTTTTCATTTCATTTCACTTCATACATGTGGGCCCCCACCTTAGTCGAACTTGGTACCGCATTCAACATAGAAAGCACGCAAACCATTTAATTAGCCGGTAGACCACCAAGAGAGGCATTCCCAGATCTACTCTGCTCCTCACCAGCATAAACGATTTAGTTGATAAGGGCTAATTAAAAAAGATCAGGCTTTCTGTGGACGATACGATAATATACGTACAGATAAGCAACATGATAGCGGTAATATTTCACGGGGTGTCCCAAAAACGGAAGAGAGGGTTTCTCATCTTTTTTATGCACTACGCCATAATTTGTTTTCTGTTCTAACAATTTCGTAATAATTCATTCTTAGACGTTTCTTTGACTTTAATGCGCATAAAAGTAATGAAATACTTTTTTATATAGCTATAACAATTCCTTAGTCCATTTCAAGAATATGTATGATGTAAAAATGAAATAAGTATATTCATATACCATTCTCCTTCCCCCCTTAAGATGAATTCGACGCTGCTGGTTGTATAAATGAGCGCTTGGTTGCAATTTAGCATGTAAAAGTATATTTGAAGTTCCAAATAATCCGAAAACTGAATCAAGTACCTTACAAATAAAATTATGAAATTGTATAGGAAGATATTTTAAGTGACTTCAGCCCAAAGAAAATATTTTGGCTTAATGAGAGAATAACTAATAATTTTACCGTTGATTTGTGTCCATCGGCATTGCCGTCTGCTCCAGGCTTTGTTTCCTTTCCTTGTTTTGTCTCGTCTGCCAACTTTTGGATGGCTTGATATCGGTCCTTCTTGCTTTGGATCTTTTTCATCATATAGCATACCAAGGCATATTCTGTGGAATGTGCAATAAAAATTACGATTTTAAATTTTATTTACACTCAATTAATATTTGTAGTATAAAGCAGAGAATTATCTGTAGTTCTTACACTATTCTGCGGAAGTCCTTAAAGGATTTTCTTTGATGTGTATGGGATAAGAGTGCAATAGTAACTGATATGAATAGGTTATAATGGTTTTCAAAACCTTCCTACAGTGAGTGACTACTACTGCAAAAGTATGCAATCACAGAGTTCCATTAGTTTTTTGATAGCATAATAAATAATATATTGTAAAATTTTATATTTTTTGAGTTTTGAGAAAGAAATGATTTGATAAAAAACTTCAATGTTGCTTCGATGGCAGAGATCAGCCCTAGTCTGAAGCGAAAGATGCATGCAAGGATTGAAAACTAAATGTGTAGTTTTATGTTTTTCTGATAGTGTAGTGTTACTGTAACGTGATAACCCCGAAAAGAAGTTGTGCAAGTGGTATTTATGTATGAATCCGTTCATATGAAGTTCAGTTAATGAAATAGAGTGCATAATTTCAAGTGTGAGGGTAAATAATAGTGCATTTGAACCTGTGAAGATGACTAATGTTGAAGACATAGCAATGAAGTGCAATTTTCTCCCCTTACATTTAAAAACGGATTCTGTCATTTGTCTGGAGACTTTGGATGGATATCTTCCGCCAGCTATCCCTTTCATTTTTTTAACTTACCGATTTGTGCAGCAAACACCATAATGAAACAGAAGCCAAGATATAGATCCAATGCCGTGATGTAGGACACTTTAGGTAGATTAGAGTTGGAACAAGACGATAACAATCCCATGACGAGGAGGGTGATGACTCCTAGAGCCATCCTGGTGCCAGAAGCGTTGCGATTCAGCCAGAATGTTGCCCAGGAAATGATGACCACCAAAGCCGCAGGAAGGTAGATTTGCGAGATGTAATATCCCAAGGAGCGTGTGAGCATAAACTCGACTGACAATCTTGAATAGTTTCCTGAAAAAAATACATTTCACATTTAATTATTTTATGTATTATATATTATTTTATATATTTATTATTACCAATAAATGGGTTGGCTGGGGAGTAGCTTTCTTCATGGGCCTGATGCAATGTTTAACTGGCCCCGAAATATCCCCCGTAATGCATATTTCGGATATTTTATTTTGGGAATACTAACCTGTTGTAAGTACGGCATCTACAGATCTTAGGCGATGTCCAAGGACAATATATTGTGGGAGAGATACACCATAACCTATTGCGACGGGACTCGGAACATTCTGCCATACGTACCGGATGTCCTTCATTGAATGACCATCTGAAGAAGAAAAAACATTAAATTAAAGTAATTCATGCGATATTTAATTTACGATGCTGCGTGGGAGTTATTCGTAGTAATTGGCGTGCTTAGAGCCAAATTTACCATAATCTGACCTAATTAATTAGTAACAATGACAATTGGAGAGCAATAGGAAGAGTCAAAATCAGTTGTTTCATCTTTGTGATTTGTATTAATGAATCAGCTTTAACCGACATCTGAAACAAGCTGAGACTATGAAAACCCAAACTATTTCACGAAAGTTTGGCGAATTTGACAGGTAATAATTCTCACCCAAACAAAAAAACCCCAAGCGGTATGTTCCATCTCTTAGAAATTAAGAAATTCGAATGATCAACAAAGCACCTTTTTTTATCGAAATG
Organism: Pachydiplax longipennis; assembly: GCA_036926295.1. NCBI lineage: Eukaryota > Metazoa > Arthropoda > Insecta > Odonata > Libellulidae > Pachydiplax > Pachydiplax longipennis. The sequence continues at coordinate 33,888,823 of JAVFKF010000004.1, read as the reverse complement.
TTTCTTTCAAAATTCTCTGAATCTAATCGGGCTCGTCCTTGTTGGAGGTGTGGAAAAATTTTCATCTTCTCTATTACTAAGGTTACTCAAAAAAAAAGCCATCAATAGCTAATTAGTCCCAAAACTGAGACCAAACTTACAGCTTTCGATCTCAATAGAGCAGACTTGGCTGTCCATGGGAAAATATTGAAAGTTCATCGGACAGGAGGCAGTCACAGTCACCCTGAAAAATAAAAGGAGCATTATCATAAAGGTGATTAAATATACGTAAAGTTTCTGACTAGGAAAAGGGCAAGCAAAAACGAAAAGCAGAGCCCAGGATAGGGATAGATGGAAGAACAACTAGGATCTACGAGAGTAGACTACGGAAGAAGAAACTACGGAAAAAGATTTACATAATGTCTAATGTGGGAAATATTACAAACCGACTGAAAAATCGTACTTATTATCTTGATGCTTAACAAATAATGCAAGTCCTGATTATCTTTTAGCTGTAATAGGTTATAAGGAACAGGGTATGGACTGATAATGAAGATTGATAAGAATTTGAGCTGATAACAGGTCAAAGATGTTGAAAACTTCTGTACTTAGGAAGTACAAAAGTTAAAGAAAGAGATGTGAGCCTATAATTCAGAATCACAGTAAAATTTCATCATTAAAGTGTCAACCAAAGGTTTCTTGACGCCCCAAACGAGGAATATTTCAGGCGCCCTATTCGGCATTTTATTTACGAGATTGCAACCCAATAAATGATAATGAAGTATTGTTTGATAGAAACAAAATAATAAAATTCTCTGGTTAATCAATATATTCACAGAGAATTCTTATTTTACTATGCATAATTAAAAATTAAATCCTGATACATAGCTATACATTAACAGCTGACCACTGTAAAGCGTTTGAAAGGATTTGAAAATGATCGACGGATTATTCAATACCTTTTTCGCCTAGTTCTCAACCTTTATATTTTAATCTTATATAGTAGAAATAATTTTGGAATTCGTTCACCACGACAAAAAAATTTTGCTACTTAATTTTTACTTTGCTACAAGTTCTTACAACCCTCAAAAATTTACAGCCCTAAATAATGCTTGGTTTCTTTGCATTGTCGATCCCACCTAGAGCATTGAATAACTGAAGTCTTATCTTTATTTTTTTCCGTGGAGTCGTTAGCACCTGAATTAGCATGTTACGGTGACAAGGTCAACACTAAAAACTTTCCAAGGTGGGAAATAATAATAATTAGCAATTATAATAATTATTAACAGTAAATTCAGATAAGATAGGTACACACATTTTGAAATTAATTAGCTTGGTATATTTTATCATTTATTGTAAACATTTTTTCATTAAATAGTGAAATTCAATAAACAAATTTCATCCTGAACTGAAAATTGAAGATTGTTATACTGAGAACAATTGGGCCCATTTGCACAGTTGAAAATGTAATAAAAAGGGAAAGAAAGAGAGTGAGTGAATATCTTCCATCTCAATCATTCGGGATCCGTCCATCCTTGACTAAATCTAAAATTGATTGGATTTTACCATTTGGAATGCTTAGTTTATTCTTCCACATTTCGTTATCTTTGCGATGCTAAGAGAACTGAAGACCAACATAGGAATATAGGATAGAAAATCATCTTAAATAAAAAATGAAGTTATTGAAGCTAATATTAAGTTTGAAAGAGATAACATCTTACCTCACACTTCTGAGAACAGCGCCAGAACTGAGGATCCGAAGGAATTCATTGTTTGCGGGATATTGATGGGTCTCAGTCCGCCTTTCGTTAACAATGAAAGTGTCCGGCATCCACAAATTTTGCCCGTATTCCGATCCTACAGAAATGGATTCCAGGTCCGTACTCAATGGGAAAGCAAGTCGAGGATCGGTCCAGTTTTGTCTGAAGTAACAGTCAAAGGTGAATTCCTGCGAAAACAATTTTCATGCATAAATTCATTGCTGCCATTAGATTTTGTTTTCGATCCGCTGTATGGATTCTTATGATTACATTGCGAGTTACAGATACATGCTCTATACATACAATACATGCTTTATAAATAAGTCAGGGGTGGTTTATCTTTAGTAGTTCATGCGTCAACTATTTGATGATTTTTAATTGAGATGCGCGATACAAACAACTATAATGCTCCGTAAACTATTACAAAAATTCTAATAATAAACGAAGTAAAGTAATAAACTAGGAATAAGAAATAAAATAATAAACGGAAATAAAATCTAAAACAATAAATTATAATTAATTCGCTCTCAAGATTTCATCGGTGAGTAGTAGTAGTGTTGTTAAAAGTGCTTCGACTTCCAAAGTCATTTCGCACAGATTAGTCCCCACCGGGAATCGAACCACTGAATGCGCTGCCTCCTTTGTTATCAAGAAGCCTGATTTCTTCATCAATTATGTGGATATTTATATGTGTGTTTATTTATTTATAATATATGAATATATGTAAACTTTCTAAGAAATTTATTTTTAATTTTTCTCTCGATTCAATGCGCCATTTATAAACGTGTAATGGGCCACTTATGGCGAATGCGCTATAAGTTACCATCCGTATACTAGATTGATGCCATTTCTCAGTGGGTGTAGTTTATATTGAAAGAGCGTTATATATAATTAACTTTTGAAACTCTAAATAAAAGCTATAGTTGAGTCTGCGATTAAACGTAGCCTATTTCGGAATTGATGAAAATAGTTTTAATTTAGAAGCTTAATGTTTTAGTAATTAATACAAAATTTAATGTATTTCATCATTTTTAAAGCTGGAGGGAAAAAACAAAACCTCTTAGACGTTGGCAGACGGTGCAAAATCGGAATCGAACGGGAATTCGTTTTTTTTTCCTTGAACATTAGCGGAAACCGGAACGGAAAATATTACGGTTCGGTGCTCTACTAGAACTCACGAGGATGACGTTGGAGTGGCGCAAATATTTTATAACCACCGGAAGTTTCCATTCGTTTCGCTTGGTATGACCCCCTCCTTCCCAGCGTTTCTGCCACACGAGTCTTGTATCTTCCTCGCTTGTTGCGTTTGTCCTTCCCGCTGGTGAGATTATTGGCCCTTCGCCCAACAAACGTATTATTTATTCAGCGCTCTCTTTTCCACGCCCTCTATACTCTGAACACTGGAGACACATGCATAGCGTGAATTCGAACATATTTCACGAGGTCACGACTTCGCTACGAACAACGACTGTGCAAAGAATTTTTATTTCTCCCCCTGTGGTGAGTTAAGAATCAAGAGTTCTTGGAAAAAGTCGATGGCGCTCCAAAAGTAACGCTTCATGCCTTTTGTCCCATGATAAATAGTTTCCCATGATAATAAATTTGAGGACTTTCATTGCTATGGCTTTCCGTGGTTGAAGTTTTATTTTTATTCGCAATACTTTGTTAAGTTCTTTATCGAGATTTTGTAATTACCATGTTTTCTTCTGATATTGGTCCAATGTCCAGCACGTACATAGAGATTCCGACCTCAACCGGGTAGCCTGTCAGCAAAAAAGAAATAATTAATAATAATTATATTATTTTTTATAATTAAAAGTATTTACGTGTGAAAGAACAGTATTATGCGCAAAGCCGACCCAAGGCGTGGACAATAGCTGCAGTCAGCATCAGGTGTAACATCACCATATTTTTTTGTGGAAAAATAATTGTTTTTATCAAGAAACTATGGCAACAAAAATATGAAGTTCTTAAATTATATGCAAATTTTATTTGAATAATTATCAATTACTCTTCATTTATTATACTCATGCATTTAAAAAGATTAAAATGAAAATTGTTAAACTTTCAGTAAGGATTTCCAAAGAAAATATTTTTCACATTCGTTAAATGGCTTAGATCTGAAATAAATATGAGACGAAATTTAACTAATTTAAATGATTCGTAAACAATTATGTATATTTAATGAATTGCAAGATACTTAATAATCTAATACGATAGATTGAACGAAGGTAAATAAATTTGCGGCATATATATGCTTACTATGTGAAATGATCAGGACTGAATAGCAGGGCTCCTGCTTAGGGTAATTAGTATGGAGTCCGTCTTTAGTGGAAGCGGTCCCGGGTTCGACCAGCTTTCCGATAAAGATATGCCGCATGAACGGCATGTAGCCATAAAAATGAATGCTAAAATCAAATTCATCCTGATCCTGAATTATCGTCTTCATAATAACCAGCTCATAAGTTATTGGAATAATATGAAGGTTATAATTAGGATGGAGTGGTCGGACAAAATTAGAAACTTGGAGGTTAAGAAAGTAATAACATGGTTATGAAGGGAAAAAGCATAAAAGATCAAACTGATAGGAGATTGTATGATGAGTGAGGAGGTTGGAATTAGAAGGCGAGTGAGCAATGTATTTATTTATATATTTTCTGCCGCAGTTAGATACTTTTGATGGCAGCGTTATGATATGTTATACTTACAACTAATTTAAAAATAATAATAAGAAATTATTTTCAATTAAAATAATTAGAGAAGCATCAATTAATCGACAAAAAGTACAATGAACCAATCAGTACAATGATTAATGTTACGACAAACAGTTTCCTCACCATTATCATTTATATTATTATAAATATACGGTAAATCAACTTTTTTAGGGTCCCTGATTGGCCTATCCTGGCGGTCCCGGGGCATACGTAGTCCCGACCGTAAATCACCCTACCAGGTAGTACCGTACTGCTCTCAATTAATTTGGTATTTTCCGGGATTTGAACCTAGGGCCACTCGCACCCAAAGTGAGGATCTTATCCCATAGACCAACAAGCTACTTGAAGATTTCATAATAGTAAATAGCCTATAGCTATAGCTATGGCTTATAGCTTAGGGTTACTGCAAGTGGATGAAAAAAAAAAGAGTCAAGAGAATTAATTGTGGTCATCAGGAAGAAGCCGAAAACTGAACGAAGAACCCGGTATAACTTATTAAAGCAGAGTTCTTCATAAAAGAACACCGATCAGGATGATAATGAGGCTGCATATTATATCCATTCAGATAATTATGAAAATAAAAATCACGGCTTTATTAGGCGAATTTTAGCCTAATTTGACCACTCTTACAATTTCCTTTTTAAAGACTAGCACAAAAACATGCCCTAACCGTCATTCGAACCCGGGACCTCGGTGCTGCTAGGCTAGCACGCCACTGAGAAATGGTAAAAATTTCATCACTAATTGATAATTTTCACGTTAACCTAAGGCATTTACTTTAGACGAATCCGGTTTAAATATTTTGGAAAAACGAAGGTTTCAAAATGCTCGTTATTGGGATTTTAAAAGTACTTATTTACCTCCAAAATTCGGGCGGACTCTCTTGTCGTAACCTTCGAGCAAACAGTCAAGAAGTCCTGTGATATTCTGGCAGCGTCTTTGTTGAGATGAAAATAACGCGTATCGAATGAAAAAACAAAAGATAATTAATTTCCAAAATATGATAAATTTAAAATAAATGAGTGTTTTATTCAGTGAAATTATACAAATTGATTTACCGGTCGTTATTTTTAATTTTTTAATTTTTCAATATTTTACCATGCATTCTAAAAAAGCACCTCCATACTTTTCACAGAAAAATAAAAATTTAAAAACGTGTGGGAAGAAGAGTGATTTTAAATTCATGATTGAATTTTGCGCCTTAAAGAAATTTCATGAGCAATCACTACAGCATTATGCTAATATCCTTCCGGGTTAAGCGATTATAGAAAACAAAAATGTTTCTGAAGTATGAGAACAGAAGCCATATTTTATTTATACTTCGTCATTTGGTATGCTCGATTATCGGTCTAAATATATTATGACGTATGAATAATGCGTTAGTTATTTAATTTCGACTAGAACACTTGCGAAGCGTGGATTGTACACTTCTGCTCACGAGACCTTGATTTCCTGGGTACTCATGCTATAAATGTTTGCCATTCCAAATGTTTTGAACACAGTTTACGCCTAATATATCATACGGACATCGCTGCGCAATATCACGACCTAAAAGCTCAATTCCAAATGAATTCGCCGCGCATTAAACTCCCTCATCGCAATCGCACGTGAATTGTTTACATTTTCGTCGAAAAGGCATTAAAGAATCTTCTTCCGCACCCAAGCATCTGCAAGGGCGACCTCTCTACTGGTACTCGTCCCGTAATGAACGCGTGCTTTCGAATCATTGCGCTTCCTCGAGTGTCTTTGTTCCCCGACGCTCAACGACTCTGCCGTTTTTTCCCCTTTGACTACTCGCCGCAGTTTGTCTGACGAGAGAAGCTCGCCTTAATCTTTCCTGCGTCCGATCCCCACTCTTCATCACCACCCATCTCATGAGGATTGTTTTGTCCCTCCTCCTCCGTTTTTTTTATTCTATTTGCCCTCCTCCCCAATTATCTCGTTGAGTCCTCCCATTTCGGATTCTTTCCTCTCTCCTTGCCAAGTTTGAATTTTCACTGATTGGCTTGAGATCATCGTGGCCCACCCCGAAGGGAAAGCATACGTCATGGTTGTTGATACTCGAATCTAGATGTGGGATTCATTTGGGTGCGATGATTCCTGGTTTATGTGAAAAATCCGATTATTTTTCAGGACTGGGAAAATTCTCCGCAATTCGCCGAAAATGTATAACCTATTATTTTACGGCTTCCTCGTAGTATGCGGTCCAGATCCCGGATCGATGTCGTTTGTGGTCCGTTTGAAATCGTTTTCTTTAAAGAAAGAACATTACCTTTTCACGCAATAGAAAAATACGATTGCGCTGATGTACTGTTTACAGAGACTTGCCTGCATTGTTTCATTATTTGTGGAAAGAATAAGATTGTAATTCGTCATGATCATACCAATAAGCATTCTTGAGAAATTATTCAACGAAATTATACGAACTGAGAGGAAAAATGACGAGGGGAAGCGACTAACATTTATGGTGTCGTAGAACTAGTTAATAAATATAAACTTCAATGAACCATCGAAAAACCGGCTATTTGCCTAATACGTGTTTGACAGATAGCCCTTTTTGATGGTTCATTGGAGTTTATACGTATAAACTAATTCTACGAGTTCGTAAGAGTAAGTTCAAAACGTATCAAGCAAATAGCCATTTTTATTTGTTCATTGGAGTATAATTTTATTAATTATACTTTGCCATTAGGTCTTCTCGACAGTCACATATTGATGGAAAATTTTTAATCGCTAATGAATTATTATTATCAATCATTAATAATTTATTTATTTATAATATATATGATTAAAATAATTTAACAATAGAAGTATCACTTTTAATAATAATTTTGCAATTTTACTGTATAATAAATCTGATATAATTTAAAATGAATGCATTTAACTGTTTTAATATTGATATTATTTTTCATCAAAATAATAATTAAATAATCAATTATCTTCAGCAATTAATTAATGCCATTTTAAAGTGCAAAGAACGTGGATATCGCCGGATAAATGTATGATTTTCCTTGAATTATTTTTGTCTGTCATCCTGCGTAGTGTTTGAGATATATAAGTATACTAAACATGGTGCTCATGAAACACTTATAAGGTGGAAAATATAGATGATTGTCGCGCATTTATGCTTGCTATCCCGCTCGTTTTCGAATATGCGACGTTGGGCAGAGGAACAAGTGCGGATATATCTAATGGAAGCATTCCATCATTAGTAAAATTTTGAAACCATCTGGGTTGAGGAATCCCGAAATAGAGCACCCCTGCCGTCATAGAGGAAGGAAAAATTAATTCGTTCTCCCTTTCGAAGTGGCACAGATACTAACGACTTTCGGAAATGGTTGTTAAAGCGGTGACGCGGCGCCCACGGACGATTTCTTTTCTTTTTTTTTTAACAGTCGAGTCATTTCTCTTTTATTGACGGTCATAGCTTTCTCCCCTTTTCCCGTGTTGATTGATGGTTTGATTGTCCGGGGAGCGAAATGGGCATCCAATTCGCGATTCATCGTCATTGATGCGTTCGTTTAACTAGGGGAGGCGCTGACGTAATCTTGCCTTTCAGAATAGAAAAATCGTTCGGAAATATTCCTGTCTAAGCCATGTCTTGCTTTCTAAGGCTTCATTCGTTTGATGGAGATGACCCAAGCCGTTGGAAAATACTCGACAACGAGATGCTCATGGATAAATTTCTCTCCTATTACTTTGTCATTCGCGGTTCATAGCATCATAGGAACTCGCTTGATGCATCAATAAGCACCAACAGAGCATCATGCATAGTATCTATCAGTCTTCCATCTATCGGTGGCCTCATATGCTTTTTAATTCCTCAGTCAACACTCATTCCATCAGTTCCTGATAACTTTCTTCCTTGATGTCATCCAATAACTTTTTCATTTGTCCAGATATGATGCTCTTTCTTTTTTCTTGCATTGTACCTTCCATAAAGCGATCCATCTCTTTTCAATTCTTTCCAATAATTTCCTCACCATCTAGAACACTTCCTCGTTTTGTCTTGTTTTTCAACAAGGTCTTGTTTATCATTTCATTTAAACTTCCTCCTTTGTTTTTTTATCAATCCAGTGGCTTTTTGGTCGTTTAATGTCTTTGGCTTTTGGTCGTTTACCTTTTTTTCGCTTTATACAGGAAATCCCATTTTTTAATAATTTCGTTTCCTAATTTAGCTAATTATTCAAAATGAAGGAAAATAGAAAAAATCTCTTTTAGCTATCTCAGCATCCGTTTTCTCATACACTTTTTCGACGTTTAACTATTTAAACGCAGGCAATTCGCAATTCAAGAGCGCTCTGATGGTTTCAAATGCAACCCCCATTATATAGCCGATTGGTAAATGTGATCTTTCGATGGAAAAGGGGTCTCATCCCTGTTATAGGCTTGTTAACAACTGAATTTCTTCTTCCAATCTCGCAATCTTTAACTCTACATTGACCATTGGGTATTCTATTCCCATTCTTAATTACTCAGTCTCAATAATAACTTTCACGAACCTATCGGTAAGCTTTAATGCCGAAGTTAAAATACATATATACGGTACATTGACAAGGTAATCGTGTCATGTTAGAGGAATAATAAAAATTGTGGATTTTTTGTTTTTAAGTTTTCAGTAATTTTTAAGCATTCCGGTGACATCCGTGATTAAGGCTACTTGAGTGATAGGATGGTGGAGATTTTCAAAATGTTGTAAAGTCCCCTCATTATGTTCTAACCTCAATTGAACTTGATAATTTAACTGTAATTTTATTTAAGGGCTACGATAAGTATCCGAAGTACATTTAATATAAAATTTTCATTCATACACCAGATATGAAATTCTTGACATCTTTCCTAAATATATTTAAATATTTAGTTTATTATGTTTTATTCATAGCGTGTTCGATGATAGTATATTTAATAATATATGGCATCATATCTTAATTAATGTATCATTTTTCTTTGGAGCCATAGTGTGTATGTGCTTTGCAATGGGCAGAAGGATTCTCAGTGCCCCAATGTGATTTGCTTTAATATAATCCTAATTTTTCAAAAGGAAAATTAATAGAAAATAAATATCATTTCATTTGAATTTAATTTTCATATTTTTATATGCGAGAGGCATGTTCCCATTGTCATCGAAATATAGACTGAGAATCGAAGTCGGGGTTTTTACCATCCATTAGGACGCCCTGACAACATGTAATTATGATATTAATTATTTACTGATTGCTACACTCCATCGTAATGTTCTCGAATTCATCATTTGCTTAATAATTATTTCCTTGATGAAATTAATTGTTTTTTTGCGTGATTTAGTGGACAACTTCAAGGAAATGAAACTCATTGGCTCAAGCTCTACACCAGATTATTTGGAAAAAAATATCTGGTTCATATACACTCGAAAGCACGGTTCTTTCATCTTCAGGTTATGTTTTTCATTTTAAAAATTGTAATAATTCGTGTTATTTCTCCCAAAACACGTATGAATCATTACGCCCGAAAATTTCATTTATGGAAAAATCCTCTGAGGCAGCATTTAGACGTAATACATTCTAAACATATTATCAAAAATACCAAAGAACATGAGCAGTACCTCTAAGATGTCTTTGTGGTGTTGTACAAACTCTTTGTGACTATTAAGAACTGTTCACATCTGTACTCAAAGAAAATTGGGCCAATTTAAAAAATTTAAGTTCATAAACCTGACCATATATTCACTGCGTTTAATGACTAGAAACTATCAGCTATGCTATTATTGAAAATTTAGACTCAAAGACATCTAGTTATGTAATTTTTCTTAGCCAGAATTTCCCAATGAGGTTCGTTTTCATACTTGAAGAATTCACTATTTTGCGTAAAAGTTGGTCACCTATCATTAAAAGTTATCCAAGTGTTACACCTTAAGCGAGGTAGAGTCTTTAACGTTAAAGCTTCATTAGGCCTAGCCAAAGAAGTTCAACTTGAAAAGCTTCTCCCAAAGTTTTCTTGTTAAAATTTGCCTCCCTTTTATTTACCGTGAAACCCAGGTGGCATTTCTCAACCTTTCTGAAGTTGGGACTCACTTGTTATGAAATTTTAATTAGTTTTGTGTGATAAACACGCGATGTCTAAATTTTGCTTTTCTCGCTTATTTTTCTTTTTGAAGGTCGCCCGATGCTTTAGGCGTGGCGAAAAATAATAATGAACTCCTACTCAAGTCACGGATATCAACGGCTGACGGACATCAAAAGAGAGACTGATGTCACTCCCATCTAGAGATAGCTGTTAATTAATTAATCATTCTTTATGGTGCTGAATCCTCATCCTCGGCTCCTGAACGTTGAAGAGTTTGTATACTTGGATTAAGTACAGTAGGAGCACGATTTATTGAAATTCATGGGCTAAAATTTCTCTCTTAGAATCGGATTCGGATTACTGGAGTTGGTGACAAATCTGTTATCCTAATATTCGGTAAATCTGGAGAACAGGTTCTCAACCTTTTTGGCTCTCCTATGTCTCTTGACTTTCAAATTAATCGACTCCTACCCACAATCATATAATTTGTAATCTATCTTCTATCTACATATATATAGTCTACACCAAAGGGTATATTTTATATTTTTATCTTAGGTCGAAGGCCACGCTGTGTGCTCGATTAGTGTTAAGCTTTGTATACCTTTGCTCTGAGACCAGCATGGAAGTACTGTTGCTCTTCTTTTTGCCAATACTGCTGGGTTTGAATCAAGATCGTTCTGATTAATTTCTTTAAAGAATACATGAAAACTTCATTTTTCTCGGTCTCGAGTGAAGCAGGGATAAGATAATGCCATAAAAATATGAAAAAATAAAAACAGTACTTTCAAGTATCATAAAAATTTTAAAGTGAGTGGCTGTCAAACTATCTTAGGTGTAATGTTTTAAAAATTCCTCTTAGTGAACCCCTCCTGGGCAAACCGTCTTTTGGGTGAAATGTCCAGACACTATTCGTCACACCCCCAAGAAATGTTTCCCATACTCTAGGAGAACTAGTAGCCCTGTTTGAGAATCCTGATCTTGAATGAAACTACGACATTTTCTTCTATTTCTTTTCCTCCGTAGGATACATTAATTTAAAAGCTAATTTTTTAAATCACATTATTAAGGCTATATAGAGGTAATGCCATTTGCTAATTTCAAACGAAAGAGCATTTGAGATAAGACCTGAAAGTAATGTCTTTGTTCATTTATCATTCGGAAACATGACTGTCACGTCTCGTGATTTCACTAATGCGTGGTACGACTGGGAATGAAAACGCTAGCGGAGGTTTTATCATTATTTATCTCTAATTAAATACGCTAAGAACACCGTTTCAATGAATGCCAAAAAATATCTCTCGTAATGATAATCAAAAACTGACTAATATGCGCATAATTTGTGTAACATACGAATTGAGATAGTTCTCACAAAACCGCAGATGCCCTCATAAACCAGCATGTTTCGAGAATTCTAAAATTTCGAAAAAACCAGTTTTTTGCTATCTATTGTGCATACTCGCACTGCTTTAAATTAGACGATATTTCGAATCGTCCGATATCAATTTCATAAGGTTTCAATACAGTCTGATACTACGAGTTCATAACTGAAATATTTCATTTCTTGGCGGCCCTGACAATCAAATTAAATTAAAAGAAACAAGATTGAATTTGAGATTGATACACTAGAGGTAATCCATGATAGGATTTCATGTTCTCGACAACCGTTGTTGCAGCTATTCGAGACGTAACATAAAATTTGAATTTGAATGAGGAAAGAAGATTCGACGCAGAGAACACGTCTATACTCGTCAGAAAATCTGTCAGCACTTTATTAGCTGTAAACAAATTACTACTACTAATACTACAAATTATTTTCCTAAGCGATCTCAACTTTAATCAACAACCCGGAATTCCGTGCGAAGTATCGATGTCGTATACTTTTACTTGAAAATTACGGAAATGCTTGAACTCAATGAATAGCAACATAAAAAATCGAAAAAGTATTATCCTCTAATCGTAAACCATTTTGTAACGATGATATGCACATTAAATTTTGTAAGATGGACTTATTTATTTTTACAATCTTTTTGAAAGTGTTTAATTATGTGAGGAATTTTAGCATCGTTTATTTAATTTTTATTATAAAATATTAAATTAAATATAAAAGAATAAATTCGTGATGTTAAATTTATTAGCAAACCTTGAGTACGGCAATTAAATTGCAAGTGGAATGAAAACTTTGAAAGTTTTATTTTATATATTTTTGTTGTGGTATTAAACTATTATTCCACTCTTCTACATGATCATGGAAACTAATGTCCGCCTCCACCCACTTTGTCTCAAAAATCATGTTATTGTTATCTTAGATCCTTATCTTCAAAATCCCTGTTGAGATGTACTTCAGTTTAATATAAATAAATTAAAACAGTTTACCGCAGTTACAGTGTACAAATGCCGTAAACTTAAATGGACAATTATTACTATTTTTCGTAAAAGTCTCGAACATATAAAATTTAACCGCTAATCACTGAAAATTTCGAGCATAATAAACGGAATATTATCCATTCCTGTTTCCTAAGAGCAGAATTATCCGCATTTAGGAATGAAAATTATGAAGAAGACTTCTGATATTACAGTCAGCCTGTTATAGTTACGATGGCAACCTCAAATGCCGCGATCTCACTGTTTACTCACTCATGATTCTGCACGGCGCCCCCTAGGGAGATTCCCAGCAGTAAGATGATGCTTATTCCGCTTGAAAACATCATGACTCCCTCGACTTCCAGTTGATACTATAGAGCCAATCTGTTTTCCATAAACAACCTTCCGACTCCTCAGGATTTCCCCTTATTATTTTTTTTAAGAAAAGAGTTATCGCTAAACGTAGGTCAAACGTCACTGCCAGAGGTTCATTAGACGATCACGTGCTCCGATTCCACTCTAATAGTAACATATTCCGCGCGGGACAGCTCCTTTATCTTGTTTATCCGTAAGGCGATGGTTTTTAGACAACTTAGTTATATAACAACATCGCACTTTAGGAATTAGTTGAACATTTCAAGGCAGCGATGTGTATTTTTTCCATCTGTCACACTAAGGTCAAAGGGAAAGTCATATCTTCGATTGTGGACTTCTGGTCCCACCAAAAACCTAACAAAAAAGCTTTAAACATGAAAACGTGACTTTAGAGATCTTAGTTACATAAACAAAATAAAATTTGGGAATAAGTTACAAAAAATGAAGACAGCGATATGTCATTTTGCCATCTGTCATCCCAAGGTCAAAAGAACTATTGCATCTCCCTTAAAGTTCCATGAAACCCTACCAAGCGATCTAGCTATTAAACACGAAAATATGAATCGTGATTTTACAAGACATAACTCTGCTGTATCGAAATAAAAACAGCAATATCTATGATTTAAAGACATTAAACCGTGAATTCGACTTGTAATATACACATTTAGTTTCCCAAGGAAATTTATTAACTAAAATTATACTCAGTGATGTTACTTTGGTTAGGATGCCAGAATACTTGGTTTAATTTATTGTGTCTGAGCGGCACAATCAGGTTTCAATAAGCTGAATTGGTAGATTAAATTTATAATTTTACTTTTTCTTCTCCGCACTCTATTTCACTCGATTTGGAAGGTATGGTCGATTTTATCGAGGTTTCACGGCAGAGAGAAATTAAGTTAACATCTAAAAGGGACTTTAAGATACCCCCTAACCTCCCTTTCTCCCAACAATACCTTAATTTTAACGTTTTGTATCCTTTTCCGGCAATGAATCTTGATTGGATGTTGGCAAAACATTAGCGAATTTCATGCATTAATAATAAGGACCCAATCAATTGTTATGACAATGTGAAAACGACTGATGATTTGGACTGAAAAGTATCATAGGGTGTGACAGCGAACTGTAGTTTTTGTAATTAGAGGATATATGTGGTGTAAATGATATGGTGGGGGTGACAAGAAGGTGTGTGTAAAGTAAGTCTTGATGTAGTGTAGTGGTGTTTACTGTACTGTATGGTAGTAGAATAATGTGGTAGTAACGTTAATTGTGGAATATTTATCTGTGTAACGTCCGGTGTTGGGATTTGGGGTTTTAATTATGTTGCTTATAGAAGATGGTTGGGGCTGCCACCAGAAGCAATTCTACTAGCAGTACTACCTACTAATAAATAAACAAATTCTAGCGAGAAAAATAAGTAATGCGGAATCTCAGCTTTCATCAAGTACACTCTTGTTTCAGAGGCAACTGATTCAAGTCGCTGGGGCATTCCCCTCTTCCATATACGTGCCGTGAATTTTGCGTCGCTTTAGTATATTAGGCTGAAGAAGATCCTTGGTGAGATCTCAGGTTCTTTATTAGATAAACGGGTCATACTTAAGCAACACAAGGCGTGCAATCATCTGATCTTGTCAGTACATCTACTTTGACAAATCACTGTTTCAAGATGGTCCACCAGACGATGACTTAATATAAGAAAATGACTCGTTCACTATAAACACGCAGGCGGAATGATTTGCTAATGGTGCCGAACTGTAACTTTTCGGAAAGATCATTTTCAATGTGGTCTTTTATTCTACCTTCTCCCTTTTCGCGCCAATTCAGAGAATTTATTCCTGATTCTCTTAAACATTTGCAAGAGTTGAACAACTCAAGTTTTAGTTTAAGGCAACGCTATACTTTAACGAAGGTTCCATGACGGAAGTCTTCAAACTGCGTACCGCGCTGAACTCTCCTAAATCCTACCATGATTGTCCGTAACTACCAATTTGAAGGAGATTAAGAATCAACTGAAATCATTTTCAAATATAACCTAATGATGATGGAAAGCACGTTCAAGTTGATTACAAAAATTAAATCATTATATTGAATATTAAATGGGTAAAATTGATTCCGAGAGAAAGATCAGGTCAATAGATACTTATTCGTGTCAAATTTGTAGCTTTTTGAAAAATATACTTAAAAGTAATCGATTAGAAAAAAAAGGCACTACCACATTCCAAAATGTTGCTTTCAGGGTATATGTATAGATTTGGATGTAAATTTGCAATATTAAAATTTTATACCCCAAAATCCATTAGAAATGGCAAAATACTGATCAGTTTGAATTTAAAACTTTTTTATTAAATTTTCCACAATGCGAAGCAAATAACATGTATGCCATGCAACATTGAAGGGCATTAAGAAATTAACAAAAAATACAAATCCAGCTAAAGAATGTTTTGGTGTGTTCTCGCTACTAAATTAAATATTTAAAAATGTTTAAAAATAGAAAGGCTGTTCCGTTTATTTGGTTGCAAGCAAAATATAATATTTCTTGGCAGTATTTATCTGTAGAGGATATGTATTTAGGATATCGTATCCTATCTATTGTAATAATCACTGTCGTATTTATTTATCCGGTCCAGAAATTCCGTAAATAGTACGTGTTAAGTAATATTTAGCTTCGTAAAGAGATTTGCATTTTTCTCTTTTATCAAATTTAATTAGAAAAAATGTTCGTATCAAATCAAGAAGAGTAGAAGGAAGAATATGTATTAGAGATCCTTATTTTTATTATCAAATCTTCTTCTACGATCTCAAGTCGCGAAAAATTTGACAAAATACAACGATTTTTCGTTAAATTTAACAAGGATATTTACTAAATGTTTACGTTTCTGTCGTTGAACTTTTGGTTGATACAGCACTTAAAGTGTCCTGCAGTTTATTTTCACATCTCTTCGTATCAGCAGCAACAATAACAGTCGCCTCAGAAATTAATGAGAAGAATAGGAAATTCTCCATAAATCGCGTAATAAATGACATATTAATGAACTTTCTCCTAAAAAATGCAAACACATCGTTAAGATAAGTTAGATTACAGTTTTAGGCGTCGAATAAACTTTGGTCTATGGAAGCCCTTTCCCATTTACGTATTTTAATGAATAATGTAATTAGGCGATGCTCGTTGGAAAATGAAAAACCTCGTTTAATCTTAGGAAAACTCCTCAAGCTACTCATCACTGAACCCTGGATTCGAACCCATGTCTTCCCAATGGTGACAAGTAAGTTTTCGGTTAACAAAAATGGCTTCAGAAAGAACTGGATCTACTCTTTATTGCTCTTTTATAAATGAGTTCGGTAGTTTTTTACCGTTTAGATTTTAGGATGAAAAATATAGGGATTTTCATTATTTCATAACCAAAGTTTCGGCTAGTAATCACAATGGTCACGATGTTATTACGGCGAAATTTAGCTTTACAAAACCACTCCTACAATTAACCCCTTAGTTTGTAATGTATATATTTATTTGATCAGGAATATCAGTGTTATTAAGCAACTACAACAACCCTTACGCGAGTGAGATTCTTGAGCAAATTATCTCGTTAGCCGAGGTATCACTGTATAACATATTTTCTGAAAGTTAGAAATTGAAATAAAATTTAATACCTGAAAAATTAGTCCCAATAATCCCTTTTTGTCAAATGTTAGCACAATTTTATTCAATCTTTTCACAGACAACATTTAAAATCCTATCGCTAATAAAATATTGATTAAAATAAGGGAGATATTTAATACTGCAACACAGAATATCAATCTTAAAGAGCTTGACAACATGGGGCGATTTGGCAATCAAAATCTTATAATGGATATTCCGACGGCGACTCGGCATTTTTCGCGTCGGGTTTTAATCGGGCGATGTCAAAACATCATTATTTCCTCCCCAAAATATTGATTGAGGATGATTTCGAAAATAATGGCGCCATATTTTGTCCGTATTTTTGAAAAATTAGTAGTCCGCTTATTCGAAATGATGTCAATTTATCATTGACAGGAAGTAAACACTGGATATCCGTTTCCGTAGCCTTGTATTTTTGAATAAATAATACCCATAGTAAGTTATTGTTTGAGGACTTCGCCATCTTTTAGTTCTATTCATGGAATAGTGTTTAATTCTATATCTTATTTTATTTGTGTCTATACTCTGATTCATGGTGATGAATTTGATAGTAAATGTATTGAACTATCCGAGTTTCGTGTTAGGTCAGCTCAGCAAATTTAAATATCTTCGGCTTTGTGAAAAGTAGTAAATTCCTTTAATTTTTCTAAATTATTTAGGTTAAAACATACTCCATGGTGACAGAAATTAATATATTAATGGAATTTCTGTTTTTCAGAGAGTAGGGATATAGGGTAAGTCGGGGGAAGATGCCTAATGGGGGAAGACGCTCAAGTCGTTTTAATCCGCGTTTTGAGTTTTGAGGACAATAGTGTTCAGTCATCCATCATTGTGAGGACGATGTCTGTCCGGCTGAAAAGTGTTTGATGTCCTCTGAGGGATAATTTTTTTTAGAAGAGAATATAACCGTGAGAACCTTGACTTTTTTACTCCATAATTTTTTCAGTGCTATATTGGTTGACCATTCATTCTAGTTTTAGTGGACCAGCAACATGAGTTTCAGCTGTAAATTCGGTATCTCGTCGTTGTCTACTTGGCTTGGTGAGATAGTTATAATGATATGAACTTGAGAACGGTAGTTTGGAATCTTTCCGCACGCATTGGAGGAAGATGTCAAACATAACAGTCGAACATTTAGTTCGCTTGTAAATAGCTTCATCACTTATAAATCTAGTTAATCGTCATTAATAGCAATAGTTCATGCAATCACATATACGTAATGAATAATTCATAAGGAGGGAATCATCAAAAAGTGAATGAAAGGACTCTTGTTCACAAAACAACAATGCTGTGAAACAGAAAAGTGCAGCAAAGAGAGGAGGAATTGATAAAAGTGACGAAATTGAAGTAAATTTTAACTATACAAGTGATTCAGACGTTTGTTTTGACTCCGATGAATGTTGGATTTTTGTTGTGGCTGTTGTTATGACAAAAAAGGACCTTAAGTTGTCAAGATATGTTGTATAAACTGTCAAAAGGGGTTGTATGAGATTTGTACGACATCGGAAAATATGCACACGAACTATTCTTAATTTAAATAAACATTTTAGTCATAAATATTTCAGTCCTGATAAGGAACAAGTTAAATTCTTATTTAAAAACAATACTAAACCACTGATTTTAAGAGGGGGAAACTTAAACTTTGCGTTCGTTCATTATTTTGTACTTATGTCATTCAAAAGTAAAAGTATTTTAAGCTATACCATATTTTTAAATAGTTAATGATCTTCTGAAAGCCTTGATATATTGCCCCAATGCTATGGAGGAAGATGCCTAAGTGTAGGATTTCACAAAAACATGTTTTTTTTTGGAACATTTGATAATCTGAATTGTACGAAATGCATCTTAATTCACTCATTAAATCCTAGTTTGTATCTGCTATTGTTGACATCTTCTACTCTTCTTTCGTTCCAGAATTATAGTGACACAAACAAAAAGATAGAAATCTTCCCTCCCTACATAGATTTAGATAAAAACCTAAATAATTTATTTTGTATTGATATTCTATTTTGAAATAGTAAACCTCCGCAGCAAATTACAAACTATTTCTTCAGATCACATATTTTGTTTGCAAAAAAACTCCAAGGACTCAAAGTAAATAATATCTCATTACAAGGAAAGAATTCCGAAATAACGGATTGAGATATATTTCTTCTAAATAGGACAATTTCTTATGCTAGCCACCCAGCAACTAGCAGATCAGAGTGCGAGTCCCAGTTTCGCCAGACGAGTCCGTTTCTCCGCTTAGCGTTTTAGCTCACATGTGCTTGTTATTTAAAATTATAGGATGACCAGAAAATTACCACGTTGATAAATACTGGAGCAAAAGTAGATAATGATAGATAAATGATAATAAATATTACTTTTGATTATTCGGGTAGTGCTTTATCTATAGAACGTGCCCCAAAGAATACGCGTATCATCGGTTAGGAACCATTGGTCGATACGCTTTTAACTCTCTGTCTGTGAAAAATAAACTCAAAGCTAAAGTTGAAAAATAAAGCTAAAGTTGGGTTCTTATGATTTCACACATTACTATGAAATTTACTTCCTCTTTCTTGGGCAGTACTGTTATTATAAATTTTCTATTAAAAATAAAAGAATTTCGAAATCTAACGCTGTTTCATACAATTGATCTCTTCGTTATATTTAATGGAATGAGGGTTCACTCACCTAGTGTAATCAGTGCTCCTTCTCCCTTTCAGTCTATGACTTCTAATGTCATAGTTAAAATTAATATCCAAAGAGGTTAAGACAGGAGGAAATACCATCGCTGTATATCTAAGAGTATTTTTGATGATAAAAAGCGATCAAAAATTATCTTCGCTAGTAGGTTTTTCGACAGTCATCGCGTATTTTTTACTTTTTTACCATGCAACACTTCACCGCAGACCTGCCCACGGGTACTGCAAAGCAAATACCATGGGACGCCAGACCCTGCGTACCCTGTGAACGTTACCGTTCCCTATTTATGTACTTATTTATGCCTTTCATTGCTTTTTCATTTTTAATTAACTGTATGTATGTATAATTAGTATGCCATGACCTAAATCAATAGACAACGGACATATCGAAAGACAAAATAACGAATATGATTGTCAAAGTCAGATCACCAAAAGGAGAGATTTTTCTGAAGCATAACTTACGATTTTCGTACAAAAGTTCTTCAATAGGATTTGATAATGAATACTAAGAATAAGTGAAGGGAAATAAAATAAGCAAAGTTGTTTCGCGTTCTACTTACGCGTCTTCCATGGACTCCCGACATTCTACAGTTCTTAGGTCGCATACTGCTACCAGCAACAGGAAACCAAATAGCCTCAAGTTCATCTTTCCCTCCGACGCGTTCCTTGCACCAGTCGCTGAAGACCACTGCGCGTCCTTCCTCGTGGGCAATCCCTGTGTCCTTGGCGTCAAACACCTAATATCTCCTCGACCAATGGCCATCGTTCCTTCCGAGGGAACGAGGGGGAGCGTCGAAGGGTTCGTGAAAGGCAGAGACTAAGACAAAGTTTATTGTCATTCGAGCAAGAAGCAAAAGAGATGAAGAGAGTCCTTTGTCATTGGCTGGTATCTTAGCTGGACAGCATAAAGGGCAATTGGAGTCGTGGGCGAGCAGGAAATAAGTGTTAAGGAGGAAGAGGAGGAGAGGGAGAACGGGGGGGTTTGGCAGTTGAATGCGGGTTGGAAAGAGAGAGTGATGGACGAAATGAAGCCAATAAAGATGTTTGCAGATGTTAATGGGGTTCCTGCTGGTGCTGTGGCATGTGCTCAATTTGGAATAAGTTGCATTTGAGGGTGATGTCAGGAAATCACTTCGGGCGGATACTATTTCAGGAGGCGTAGTAAGGAGTTTGGTTGCGGTTGGGAGATATCTAAAGAGGGCTGCGAATCCTTCGTGGTGGTAGGGTTCAATTTTCGGTCGTTCATCTTAATGGATCATCCTTTACTTGTGTTAACAACTGCCATTTCTCAGACAGTTTATGATGGAGCAAAACGAAGAACTAGAATATGTGATCTTTATTGAAATATTCATTCTTAACTGAAATGGTGCTTGTAACCGTTTCATGAATTATGGATGAGTAATTTAGGGATATTTAAAAGAGTATTTCATAAACCATACAGGCTGCTTAGGATAACTTAAATTATGTCTAATTAAATTAATGTGAACTAATTAGGAGAATGAGTCTTTGTCTAACCATTTAGCTGAGCAGTTTCTCAAATATTTGATAACTTGTATTAAACTGATTAAATTAAACATGATAATAGTCTTAAGAATTTAAAATGGATATTATTTTACTTTATGGATTGAAAATAAATGTTCTAATATTTATCTCCTCTTAATGAGACAGTGTTAGCTTCATGTTGATTGACAAGTTACATGGTTATGTTTTACTAGTACCCCATCAAGAAACATTATACAAAATGGTCAGAGAATGTCAGATACTTATTAACATTATTTGAGATAATGTACTCAAGAGGATTTCAGTTATTTTACACTTTAAATTTAGACTTAATACAAGTATAAATTACTGTACTGTTTTAATATGGTGATCCTATTGAAATGGGTAGAGTATCAGTCCTTTAAGAAGCATTAATAGGAGGCAAAAGGGTTGGAGTTGTAATCTTCATATAATTTATTGTATTATTGCATTTTTGTTGGAAGGATATCAAAACCTCTCATTTACTTATTTATCTGAGCATCTACTGGTGTATTTAACAGGTACAAAGCCAGTAAATTTAAGGAAGTTGTCTATGACTTTCATAAGATATCTGTATCATTGTAGAATGTTCATTCTCTTATTATATACATTTTGAAGAAATTTCCTAAAATTATTCATATGGATTCAACAGTCCACATGGTAACCAATTTTATTATTTAAATTCATGATTTCTCTGCCTTTTTTATATTGAGAGGCTCCCAGAGAGCCAAGGGGATTGCCTTTGGAGAAAGTGATCCCAGGTTCAATTCCTGGTGAGAGCCCATATGAGGGAAATGACCTCCACTGATGAAGTACTTATTAAATTCTACTATTTCTTTGTATTATAAGGGTTATTTTATGTTCTGTATTTGGCCATTTTCTTTGTCCTCTTTTTCTGCTAATATTTCTGCTCATGCAAAATTGCATTTCATCAAAGAAAATATTCTAAGAAAACCTTTTTACCCATAAAATATTTTCCTGTATAGAATTTACTGTAAATTTCAATATTAGGCCTTTTTGTTGTTACATGGTATTCAAAGTGCCATATCATAAAAATTTTGGGTGCTATATTTTGAAAATCTTCTCTAAGTTTTGTTTTAATCAGACTTCCCTTATCTTCATATCTATGTCATAAGATGTTGTAATGTTGGTATTTCAAGTTCATACAAAACATAGTTAATGTAATTTGTCTTTTTCATGTATTTTAATTTACTTTTTAACAAATGTCATAACTAGTTTAATATCTCACTCATATTGGAAATTAATTTTTGAAGATTTATTTGATATTGCTCAATTTGTTGAATTAATACTTGCTTAATATTATATACTGATATTAGAGGAAATATTTTGTTTTAAAATCAGAGAAAACAGAATGTCAAATAAATTATTGTTAGATATTCATTTATTTGATTTACTTCATCAGATTCAAGAGTTAGCAAATTTGCTGCACAATATATAAGAGACATAATTTAGGTAAATTAGAAAAAAGAAGATCATTCTGTTATATCTTGATGAATGCAGCATTACTTATTAGTCTTATTGTGCAGGATTGAATATGTATCTTTCATCCACCACTTTCACCTCAACCTCTCTTATGACTATGATGATTTGAGAGTTTCAGGGGAATAAGTGATTCTGAATGATGATTCATCTTAGTCATTCTGTATTGAATAATATGAAAAACGTTATTCATGGGCTGATGGTGCCACACTTATGAGTCTTTGTTTTGATGGCTCATAACATGATAAAAGTCTGGAAAACAGCAACCTCTCTTCACATCTATCCTAATGTGACTCATTTCCTTTCCAAAACTTTTGGCAGCTAGTTGTGAAGGGGGAGAGAGTCCCACCAACCTTTGGCTTTATGACTTCACTGACAGACAGGAAGATGGACTTTTGGTTTTATTATGAGGAGGAGAAGGCAAATGATAACACAAAAATGTCAGAGATGCATATAGAATTTATTTCATATAAAATATTAAACATCAGGTTCAAATAATTACATCAACATTTTAATGAAACCAGTGTAAATATCCTCAGACATGATCATTTACCTCAATTCATTTGCTTAGATTCCGTAAAGAAAAACTCACCACTTTGTTCTTATTTCTTTTATTTATGGTAAGAAACATACAATATTACTCCCAAAAAATTCTGTTAGAATCTCACGTTACGAGGACGATTATTAGCTGCATTGCTATTCTTTTTAGGAAACTTATAAGCCTGGTAATGTTTGTGGATGCTTTATAGGAAGAAGGTTCTGGTCAAGAAAGGAAAGGGAAGGAGTAAGGTAGAAAAGCTCAATCTAATGACTGAAATATGAAGCTTTGGCCTGAGCAATACCAAAACTTCAATCATAATGAGTCAGTAGGTCTGTGTCTAAAGATGTTGGTGAAGGATGAAATAAATAATTGTGCTCATACATTGGGAATCTACTATTCTGGTGAGATAAATATTTATATAATCTCTCTTTATTTATATATATATATATATATATATATATATATATATATATATATATATATATATATATATATATATATATATACATAATTTCAGTATTCATTCAACTCTATTCAAAAAGATGAAATAAAATATAAGGATTGAGTGAGTTCAGTAAAGTTTTGTGCCATATGTTTAGGTTTAAGTTTACAATTCACCCAAAAGAGAACTCTCCTCAAATAATGGCAGTTATTAAAACATATTTTTGTAATTTTTTCCTTTATTACACCTGGTTTTTTGCTACCAATCTGGGTAACTACATATAATATGTTAAATCAGAAGGTCTTTTTACTTTGAGTCTGGCTTCAAAACCAATACTTTCTTAGTATATAATATATATTTATATATGTGTGTAGGTATATAAAGAAAATGACCAAGGTTATTTCTTCTACATGTTCTCCACCCCGTTACTTTAGAATATATAGTGATGAGCATTTGTGCTCAAGTATCCCCCAATCCCCAAATCCCATCCCCTAAAAAATAAAGGCATTATTAAACAAAGCAATCAACAATTACATATTTTCTATATATTTTTTCTTTTGACACACTCACACTCCTTATATAGTAAATCATGTTAAATTTATCATATTTGTGTTAGTGGATTGAAAATCGATCAAAGTGTCTAGCATTTTTTCAATTAGAAAACAACTTACTTTCTGGATGAATTATAATGTGGATTATTTATTGAACTGCTTATCACTAAGTTTTTTTTTAATATCAGTCATTTTGAGTGTGAATGTGTGCGTATTATTTTAATATGTTATTAAAGACTATTCACCATTTTTCATTTTTACTTTAGAATCTGCAGTTCATTCTGGCACTGTGTCACCTTCCCTACCACTGCTGGAGGGGATAGTGATTTTTTGTAATGAGGGTTATAGGAGGTATAGTCAACTTTATACCTCACCCTTTTTCCTCTTCACTAATATTCCTAGCACCCATATCTTTCTCTCCAAACATATGCCACATTTAATTTGCTCCAACCTTCTCTTTCCAACCAGTTAAACATATTTTCTCTACCTGTGAGCAGTTATATTTTTTCATTTTTTTAATTAACAATTTCTGCTTTAAATAGTTTAAGAGGCTTATGCTTTTCTCTTTAGTTTAAAAAGTTTTTCTTTTTTAACACTAGATTGACTCGACTGTCATTTAATGTGAAGTGTTAAGTGCAAGGGCTGTAATATAAAAGTGGGTTTTGATGAGCATTTTTAGTTTTCTTTGATGAGAACAAGTGTGCTATCTGATGTGTGAAACAGTAATGAAGATGTTCAGAATCCAAGCATAAATGTTGCTTTTTTTGTAAAAGAAGGAATATTATTTATAAGAAGATATAGTAATATGGTGATAGCAGTTAGGAATTTTGAGTATTGCTGCCCTCATGGTCTAGGAAAGTACTGTGCTATTAACCTGCTGTTTAATTATTTGAGCAACGATTAATTGTGTATTGTAAAAAAAGACTTTCTTTCTTTCATTTTAGATTGCCTTGTAAGTCTAACTGGGCATCATCTATTTCAAGGATGAAAATCTAATGACTGAACCTTCATTACATTTAAATTATTGTTTACAATGAAGTTTAGCTTTTACTCTCAAGGAACACTAGTCATTCTAGGGTGGTTAATTTTTCCACTCAATAGCTATTCATTTGTTTTGGTTAGTTACATTATATAAGACAAAGTGTATGCTTTGTCAACTCTTTTTAGAAGGTTACATTCCTAACCACTTTGCATGTAGGATTTGCCATGCCCATTTCCTTTCTGTCCCTTATATGTTCTTACAACAAACTGTGAGAAGAAGCCCAAAGTAAAAATTATTTCATACCTCCTGATCAGTGACACATTTTTGCGGCATATATATATTGCGAAACACATCATGGAAACATTTCAATATTTGTCCAAACAGGTAATTTTTATTTTGATTTGGATCACTGGAGAATAAATGTAAATAAAAAAAAATTAGCCCTTAAAATATTTTGAAACATGCCAGCACATACCATATTTATTTTTGGGGTTTGTAAGTAATAGATTTAAATCAGTTACATAATAGTTTTTTTTCTTTAATGCATCTATGAAAGGGCAGGTTTGATCATTATTGCAGCAAAGGAAAGCTATGTATCTTGTTAAGTTTTAGATGTTAAATATGTGCCAAATTTCAATTGAATCAGTGGAGTATTGTATTTGGGCATTAAAATGAAGAGCCCTAAGTGGTTCAAAAGTGAATTCAATGAAAGAATGCTCTTTAAACCTGACAATACATAATGTTTTGTGATGGAGCAAAAAATGTGGATTTCTTTACGAACATGTTTAGCATTAATTAATAGAAAAAATAGCTTATTTTTATTAATAGCTGCAAAGAAAACTATTTCCAGTGATAGACTATATGTATATATGTATATGTTGATTCCTTCAGCAACATTTCTATAATTTTGTTAGATCTGTATATTTCAACAATGCTAAAATATATACAGGCTAGAGAACGTCAGCAAATTTAAGTTTTCATAAAAATTATAGAATCTATCTACATTGTATGAAAACCTTGTTTTGCCTCATTCTTGAAAAAGGTCCTAAATTTGTAAAACTAAATTCAAATTATTTTTGAGGTGTGGATGATAGTAAAATGTAATTGTCATATTGTTGCTCTGCTTTCTTTTGTGGGATATTGAAAGGAAATGGTTGAGAGTGATTGCAATGGAGATAAGGATGTTGGGTAGGAAATCACTCATTTGTTGTAGGGTAATTCAATATTATAACCACCGCGTATGTCCGAACTTAGTGTCCTTATCATTGTCTTTTTCTCACATGTGGACTCCCTTTTGTTGGAACACATATGCACTTACCACACACACTTAGCTGAACCATAGTCTCATCAACTACAATAATAGTTAGTGTACATTGTACATTTTCAACTGGTTTATATATAACATATTAATTATAGCAAGCAAGGGAGCATAGATACACTACTTATATATACTGCAACGTGTTTTGTTTGTGTGATGTCATGTGGTATTCACAAATGCATACATAAGTACACTCTAAAAACATGAATATTTACAGTCATGCATATTTCCCATATGACCTCACACTCTTTTCACCATTTGTGTTTCTTTTGATCTGAGGTCCGAAGCAAAATTTCCAAATGTTTCAATTTTCTCTCAAGCATTAAATGAGGACGTGGTGGGTTGTGTTTTGTCTGGCAAAGCAACAAAAAATCATACATCTACTTGGCTATATATGGCTGATCTTCTTGGCTCAAAATTTCTCTCACTTAAATAACTGTATCACTAGCATGGATGATGATATATTTCATGACACGGCAGTGTCAGTTGAAACAGGGTTGAGGGTGTTTGCAGGTGCTCAGTGTCCGGTAACCCTCATTCACCCAGTGCTTCTACTCCCTCTAAAAATTTTCACTTGTTATATTCACAGTTCCTTATTAAAATCGAGCTTTGTTAGTTCTTTACGACAAAAAACCTCTGTCTTCATGTGTATTCACAAATATAAGTAAGCACATTTTCCTCTTCAACACTTTTTTAAACCTAGAGTTTTTATCTAACAATATTTACATGGTTGTTATGGCAAACCATACAATAGAAACCCATCATTGTGCCATTTTTTATCTTCTGGCTTAAGTAACTTCATACTATTTAATTATTATGAACTGCTTAGCTTAAGGCTTTGGATAGGATTTCACATTAGTTAAGAATTTTCCTTTTGAAATGAAGCATGTGCATGAGATAATTTTTGGTGCAAGCAAGAGAATTAGGTTGATGAAAACATCCTTGTGCTCTTGAAACTTGAGAAGTTGTTAACCGTTCACAATGCTGTTAACTTCATTGTTTTTTCCCATCTTTTAGAATGAGGCATTTTTAAACAAAATTATTGAAAACAAGATCACTTTCATCTCTGTTGCTGATGGCTGTAACTCATGATTTTAAAGAAGCACTTTGAATTGCTCAATGGAGTTGGCTTCCGAATTTTATTACCCCAGTGGAGTGGGTCACTGTTGTTGTTGATAACAACATTTAGGCTCATATGTATTTAGAGTGAGATGAATGTTGAATTGCATAACATGGTAGAATCCTTTTTGTTTGTTTACCAATGTATTTCTGGCACATTTGTAATTTAATTGCTCTGCTGTCTTGGTGTCATTCTGTTGTCTATTTCATGCCTCTTAAAAACTATTCAAAAGAGTTACTCATTACATTCCTACAATCCTTAAATTTAAAGCATATGCGGCAATATTTGCACAGGAATACGCAAAATTTTTTCAAAGCAATCAAAGGGAATAAAATTTCAAAAGTGCCTCTCAAATCCAAGCTAACCGCTTTAACCAAGATATTTGATGGGTTTGCAAAATTCCCTGCAGCTAGTGACTTAGAAAATTTTTTTTATAACTTCTAGTTTGCCATAAACATTCCTTACACAACTAATAACATTTCCATTGACTTTTTAAATGCATGTTCTTATGCAGAAATCCTCATCTTATAACGCTCAAATTGGATATTTTTTAGTGCTGAGAGATGAATTAATGGCTATTTTATTTTCAGTGATAATGGAAGAGATGTATCCAACCTGAGAAGCTATACATGGTTTGTTTGAAGTGCTTTAGCGTTAAAATGGGCACATTTTGTCTTATAATTGTGGAGCAAAGCGGATTTTCCTGAGGATTTTTCCCACCGCAAGATTTTCAAGTCTCAAATTGCCTTGGTTGAAATGGGCTCAAAAAAACTCAAAAGTTCTTCATTGTCCCTGAACCATTCCCTAAAACCCATCGCTCTCTCTCCGTATGGCAAGGCAAGGCTATTTGAAACGTATCACAAAAGTCAACCTCACTTGCAATTGCAAGATTGCAACGGTTTTGTTTCTTTAGAATGCACTTCAAAAATCGAGATACTTGCATTCGACTTTTACAACAATCAATGTTTTAGTATTTACAATCTTCCATCTCTTCCCGCTTTAACTTATTTCTATTCACACTCTATTGCTTTATGACCTTCTTTTGGCCCCCTCATTTCCTTATTGACAGTTTTTCGATAAATTAAACGTTTTTTAAAATTTCACCTCCTCTCAAGAGAGTCCTTTAAACTACCACAATATATTTTTAATTACGCCAGCGTTTAATAACAACCGTTTTCCTAAATCGATCTAATATGTGTATATATATAGTATATATATATATTTTTAAACCAACATATCTCTTTTTCGTCCATCCGTTATATTTTTTCGCGTATCATAAATATCTTCTCGGAGCTAAAATTCATCTGATAATTTCAGCCCCTTCCTTCACAATAGTCCGCAGCATTTTTCAAACATCTCGCCGGCGCATCCATAATATAAAGGGGCTTTTGATCGAATATTTTTTCTCAAAAGGGAAGGAGTAAGAAAAAGGGGCAGTCCGCAGGAAACCTCGCACCGAAGTTTTTCGTTTTTCGTTTCGTGCGCCCAACAGCCTTACTTGTCCTCCTCCAGGAGTACAAGATCGTCTGCAACGACGTCGCTGATGTGCAGGTAGATTATCCAGTACATGAGGTTGAAACAGACGAAGCAGACGGGGAAAACGATACGGGAATACTTGTCTATGTCCGAAGGGGTTATTCCATAAAGCTTATTGATGTCTTTGCCAGGAGGTAGGAGATGGGAACCGCCCCCGCCTCCACCGCCCCCGGCCCCCGGGGGAGGTGGGGGAGCAACTGCCTGTGGCATAGTGGGAGGAAGGCCTCCGAGACCTCCCCCGCCCCCACCCACCCCGAGGGAGTGGTGATGGTGGTGGTGGTGATGGTGGTGGCCCCCGACTCCAGGGGGATGGTGGTGGGGTGGCATGCCCCCCATTCCCCCTGGCCCTACCATGCCGCCTCCCGGTCCTCCGACACCGCCTCCGACCACACCGACGCCTGCTTCTTCGTCACCTCTGCCTCCGTTAACCGTGCTCTCCAGCGTTCCGCCTTTGGAGTGGGCTTTTGGGTCGTGGACCTTGAAGCGCACCTCCTGGAACATGGAGTCACCAAGCACTCACAAGGAGACACTGATGCGGACTTGAATCCTCGGGAGCAAACTCAGCTGCTACAAAAACTGAATTTTCGTGAGCGAATGTTTCCGTTGCAAAAATTAGAGTTTCGCGAGCGAACATTCTGGTCACAATAATCGAGCTTTTGCATTATTGTATTCTTTAGTAATATTTATCTAAGCTACGCTTTTCAGTCTTTCTATATCTTTAATTATTTCCAATCATCCCCTTCTATTACTCTATGATTATATCAGTGTTAGCTATATTAGGAAAACACAGCTGATCTTATGATCGAGCTTAGCTAGCAACTAGCTAAGAGATGGAAATCATGAAATAGTGTAAATTAAAACTCAGTACATTGAATATAGGAATAGTGTTGTATGTCATACCATATTAGAATCATTTTCAACGCAATTTAACTCAAGAAATTTGGCATGAATCTCCAAATACAGTCGACGTGAGAAGCATTGTTCATAGAAATACTCACTTCAAAGATGTTGAACGTTAGCTAATATGCTTTGGCCGTACTTGTTGGAACTCTACAAAACTTTTGATATGAATTTACGTCTTAATTTCTAGCATATTATGGTGAAAATACGAAGTAGCTTAAATTAAAACTTTCTTTTTGATTGGTAATCGTGGACTATAAAAAATGTGACAACTATGCTTGACATATTATATCATTTGCTCTTGATGGTTAAGTTATCATAAAATGTAAGATTAAATGTCTAACTATTGGAAAAGTTTAATTAAGGGAGGAATAATGCACTCAATATGAATGGAGGGAAAAGGCGAAGCTAACAGCTACATGTGAGACTAAAAACTGCGTTGTTGGATATAATCATAGCGGAAGAATTGATAAATAAACTCAATTTGATACTGCATAAGAAGACATCATTGCAGCTCTTTTATCTTTCCTAAGAGAAAAACTTTTGATAGCAACTCAAAGTATGAAGTTGGTAAGGGACTTCCACTGCGAATTCAATGTGATTATACTTCACTCTTAAGCATTTTTCCTATGAAAATGGAAGTGTGTTAGAGATAACTGACCCATGAAACAGAAAAGCCATAAGTTACAAGCGGCTGACCTCGCTAAGGAATTGAGAAATAAAAAATTTTAGTTCCGGCAGAAGAATTTCTAAAAACCCCTTCGGGAGACGGGATGAAGGCTCGCTAAAGACTTTTATTATAAAGTCCGCAAGTTTCTTTGAAAAACCATGGATATGACAGGTCCCGCATCAACCTTCAAGTTCCAAACGGTCTAATTGAATTCGAAACGGAAATGGCCTACTTCACTCGGTGATGAAGTGTTTATCATTTCAACTGCGGAACGGAAGGGGCTCTGAAATGACCCGACCCTGCATCTCGTTTAAGTTTTATATTGAGATGGTCCTTAAAAACGCCCGTAAAACCGGCTTCTGTCCAGCGCAATTCCGCATGTGATGTCATATGCGAAACGCTCATTGTGTGATTAAAAGCTCTCCATTGGGTCAGCTTGAATTCGAGACTTAGAATTCGTTCGCGACAGAACTCAGCCTGTACTTCTCTTTTGCATTCCTTTCTAACGTCCAAGGAAACGGTGGAAATAGATAAATAGGAACCTCTATCTTTAAGTTTATAATATTCAACTATAGACTATCACTCGAATTTTAAATGTAATTCGTTAGAAATAACTTTCTAATTGTTTTAATTGGCTCGTTACTTTTTATGGGACTATGCCTTTTACTTAAATAATGAATCTGCTACTGATGAAATCCATCAGTCATTGCATAATTTAAATGGTAAAGAGTTTCGTTATTTAACATGTTATTAAAACTACGGAAGACCTTAAATTTCATCAAATGAAAATCTCTCTTTTAGTTGTGCTGCCATCAAAACTGAGGTTTATATTAATTGCTTTAGGAGCGCTTTATTTCAAATTTATTTCGGTCCCGGATTATCTTCTTTGTTGTCTCCAAAAGACTTTTCTACTATAAGAGTTATACCATTTCATAATAGTTTTCTCATCACTTCTTTTTCTTAATTGCCACTTTCTTAAAGGAAATGAAATGCAGTCCCTCCGATCAATAGATACTACAGATAAATACTTGGTTTCAAAATTCGTCATCACTAAATTTCAAATATAACACCCATTACACAAAAATAATTTAGTGACAATATAGCAGATTCGATATCCCACGTCACAAACTTGTTTTCAAAAGATTGATGGAGTATACCGGAGGGTTCTGTTTTTAGTACAGTGAAAGCTACATAAAATCATTAAGGGCATAGAGAATTTGAATTTCAATGTTGTCCGTCGAAACCATCCTGAGAGTCGAGGAATAGTACCTACATTCAAGGAACAGTCTAGCGTTATAGCATAGATTTGTGAGGGAAAAGTCCCCAATTCGCAAACAGTGGAATGCATTCGGTTCATTCCGAAATCGCACAGGTTTTTAAGGATCTGAAAAATCAATCCGCGATAGAGTTCCAAGAGTCTTTCCAAATTGAAGTAAGCTCTTCCGCCGTTTAAAGCGAAAGAGAGCCGCCATTCCTTGACTTGGTAAGACTCGGAAACTATGTCATCGTCAAATATCCCCGGGCGCGTTTGGCGCAGGAGTTCCGAATACACAAAAGAGTAAAGCGGCGGGCGATAAAAAGGTCGCGCGTGAGGGAAAATTTCGAAGATTTATTTTTTTTCCTCTCCTTTCAGGCGCCGCCCGTGGACGTTTTTCCTTTTCATTTCCAGTCGAAATAGAGTCGCGAAATTTGCGCATTCGAGAGTTAGGAAAAAGGCTCGAGGACGAAGAACTGTAATTCTAATGCAGAATGAGGAGGAAACTATGGAACGAAGAGGTGGGAGGAAATTACGAGGCCGTCGGGAAATTTACTCTTTTCGCAGAATTCTTGAAATGTTTATAAAATACTCGGGAGTTTTTGCACTTCTTGCGCCGCTGGCGGATCCGCGAGATTTTTAACGAGGAGAAGCAGAAGAGGAAAGGAACTCTTTCAATAATTGTTTCGTTTTTTCAACTCCGAAAAAATGAAGCTTTTGACCTCGCTATTTTTGCAATTCTTGAATTCCAATCTACATAGGATTCAAGTAAACTCTATACCCACGCTTTGTTTATGAGAAATTTCGTTAATTTATTTTACATTCAAAATTTACCTTTCCGGCCAAAAGTTTCTTACCATATTTTGATACTGACCTGTGGAAAGCAAAGTTCCTGAAGAGATAAAATTTTAGTATCTCAGCTAGTTATATCTGAAAATAATTTTATTATTCACAGCTGATTGATTTCGAGTTAAAATTGCACAATACTGCGAGATTGTTTTTATCATTGTATTATGGTAATTCTGGCAGGATAAATACCAGGAGAATACATGTAGGTAAGGACGAAAATAAATGAAACCACATCCCAAAGTCACAAAAATTACTATGAAAATGACACAGGGATCAGCAAGTAAAATACGTGACTAATAGTCAAGACGTCAAGTAAAAAGATTCACTTAGCTATCTCAGGAATTATATTTAATATCTGTTGACTTATGTAACCATAGTACCATTAGTAAGATATTTAGGACCCTCAGCCTGAATTTGCCCCTGTGAAAAAACCCCTCGAAAAAAAATCTCACTTAAATCATCATATAAATTGAATCACTAGTTGAATTTATCTCCTCGTCAAGTGTGGCTGTTAATAAGTTATTAATCAGCTATGCACTCACCGTTTGTTTGGGGGCGTGGTGATCGCTGTCTCCAGGGCCGCCTTGTGATGGACCATGACCTCCTCCTCCACCAGGTGCCGATGCTGCCTCCAAGCCCGCTTTCTTCTGTTCGGCTATCTTTTGGATGGCCAAAAATCGATTCTTCCTCATTTGGATCCTCTTTGCCATGTATCCGACCGTTGCGTATTCTGGAGATCAGTAGCATTGTGATGTGTACACGTAATTATAGGGAGTGACAACAATTGATAGCATTGACGATGTAAATGGATACTAAAGCCTTGTTTATCGCATCTTATGGCACGTATGTGCATGGGTAAAATTAAGAAATTTTCTAGTGAAGTCCAAATCGGGAGATATTTTATAATATGTAATGAATTAAGAGATATGAATCGGAGAACTTTAGTTTTGAGTGAAGATTTATTGAGAGAAGTTAGAGAAAGCTTCGTTTTTAAGTTGTTCACGTTGGAGTGGATACTGCATTACTAAATGTATGCGAGTGCAATGGTGTAACCAAAAGGAAAATGGAATTAACAGGGCAGTCCTACCAATGGTTGTTCATCCAAAGATAGGCTTCCCGTTTTGATTGAGATGGTTCTGGTTTGAGCAAATGATTCGGATTAATTTTACATCTTCTTTGTTATAGTTTAATAAAACTTACATTTGACTGACTGCGATTTTAGGAAGATTCAGTGACTTAAAGGGGGACCGATTTAAGCACAGTAATTTAGTGCAATAGAAATAACAGATTGATGAACTATTCCAGTCCTAACGTGAAAAACTCGTATTGATTAGTCTTCATATTAATATATACCGATATGAAAGCAATGACCAGATGAAGATGGCGCAATAAATACAGTTTCGTTCTGCCGATATCGTTTTCTTCGTACTAGTTTAAAAGACCAATGAGAAAAGGATTTTGTATCCAAAGAAATATTTTTCCATGTCCGAAATGAAAATGTCAATGAAGTGTTTCTGAATTGGGTATGAGAATTCACAGCAATCATATGCAAATAATAGTTAAGCCGTGAACGTATGTTAGCATTGATATGATAATTTAATTAATTTTTGTTCTATTTTCAAAATAAGCAAAACTTAGCTCATCCTTATCGATAAACTTATAATTGTATGACAAATGTATTAGATGTAAGACAAAATAGAAAATTATGGATTTTAATTAAATTATCTTCGTAAAAAATATTACAGATTGGTTAACTATATTACATGTGCATGGTGAATATTTCTTGAAGTGACTTAGGTGATGACATCACACGATAAACTTGATTGTTGTATTAATTCAGTCTGTACATGCTCAAAGAAACATTGGTGAGTTTAATAATACTACAAATAGTTCTGAAAGATATGAAGATACCCAGAAATGGACCTATGATGTTGTTTGTGAAAACTAGGGTGCGGCGTATGCTAATTTCTTGGAAAAACTGAAAATGAAATTTAGGAGTTGAATTGGAAGCTCAAGTGATAGCTAAGATATCGTAAAGAGAGGTTTCAGAATGATAACATAAGTTGATTCCGTATGAAAATTATGTCAATGATAACAGCTTGATGGAGGACTACGTTTCGAATGATTTAGTATTGAGATTCAGCTTTCAGAGTATTTTCTTATCTAAGCGTAGATTTTTACAAACGATATGGGTAAACGATCGAAATGAATAGTGAAACTTATGAGAGATATATATCCAATTGTTGATTCTGTTCGCATGATAAATTCAAATATTAGTTTGATTACATAGTTAACATTTATACCATGATCTCAAAATTACATTTCCGAATTCCGGATTATAAATTTTGCACCTTTGTTACTTCTCCTTTACTCTGCAAACTTTCTCTTTAAAGATGAACACAGTGAATTTAATCAGCAGTTGAATTGGGTTACATTTACGCCTGCTCTTCAAAAGCTAAACGAGCGTAGAGTATCAAGTTAAGCACTAGGATTTAAAGTATTATCTGCATATTTTTTTGTTTAGCGATGGTACGTTTAGCATCTATTTCTATCGAAGCCAATGAGTCGTTACTCAAAGAACCAAAAAACAATCTTACCCACAGTCCGAGTCGTCTTCTTCTTTCCGAAAACCTTAATTACCTTTTTCTCTGAAAAAAGGGCCAAGTATCGCGTCATCGCAAAGTCCTTCATTTCCTCCATCAGCGTCGCAAGGAAGGGATGTCGTCCTGAGCCCGAGAAATAGCTCCCATTTTAGTTGCTTTCGAGCGGTTGACAGTCTGTCTCTCCCGTAATCCTCCCGAAAAGAAAAAGTCCTCAAGAGTCCAAGAGCCCTCACCGCACCCACCGTACCTCAAAATCCTTCTGCTCCGCTCTCCACTCCTGGGATCCAGCGCGGCTTTAGACCGACAAACGGGTTTTCTCAGCTAGGTCGGGTAAAATTGGGCACAGGGAGCTAGGGAACATTTGACCACTTGTCATCGGAAAGGGGGGGATCAAATGCCTCGGTGGGGAAGGTCCTGGGATTATTTTCTGGGGTTTTCTGGGCGAACGGGATTTATCAACTAGGTGCCGGCGAAATTGAGCATGATTAGGGGAACTGGGGAGCCTTTGAAAACTCGGAGGGATTCGAATGCCTAAGGAAGGTGGAGGGATTCGTGGTCTTTTCCGGTAGGGTTGGTTGAAGAAGGGATCGGTGGACTTACCGAGTAGCGAGGCGAAGACCATGACGAAGCAGGTGCCGAGGTAGACATCGATGGACTTGACGTAGGAGATCTTAGGGAGGGCGGCGTTGGTAGAGGACATTAGAGTGGTCATGGTGAGGACGGTGGTGACGCCGAGGGCGACCCTGGCTGGCGTCGCATTCCGGTTCAGCCAGAAGGAGACCCACGAGATGATCACAATCAGCCCGGACGGGATGTAGATCTGGATCAGGTAGTAGCCCATCGAGCGAACGAATTGGATCTCGCATGCGAGCCGAGAATAGTTGCCTGGTATGCGTGGGGCCGCGGGAGGGAGGCCCCCGGCGGAAAGGGAGGGTGCGGGTGGTGCGATCGGTGACCGCGAGGGGGATGGGTGACGTGCGAGGGTGGTACAGTGAGGGATGGAAGGGTTCAAGGTGGGCAATGCGGAGGAATTTTTTGGTGAGACACAAGGGCGGGACGGATGTCAAGGGTTCATAAAAACGGATCCGGAGAGAGGAAGGGCGGGGAGAGAATTTTCCATGCGTTAATCAAAAGTACATCGAAAGGAAATACCTTTTTTTTTTTAAAGGGGAGGGAATCAAAAATTTTTCTAAGCGGTGCACAGTTTTTTTCACAACTCCTGGAAAATGCAGTTTAATATGACCAAGCCCATTGAGGAAGTGAAGTACGGAACGCGTGTACAAATATATATATACATATAGATATATACGTATGTACACGTATATATATATTATAATAGGAGCTCAATTCGAAAAAAATGCTTCATGCACTAATGGGATCCTGTATCCAACTTTTACGTGTCCTTACACATTATGTCATCATTAAAATCTTAAGAGAAGGAGAAGCAATTATGTACAGCGTACCAATACAATATAGCAGCCAAGTTAACAAAACACGAGAATGCAAAGTTGTTTATATATATGTATATATATACATACATAAACATACATACGCACGTATATATATGTATATATATAAACTTGTGCTCATATTATGTTACATGGGTAGCGTCAACTGATAAAAAGAGCTGATAAGAACTTCTAATAATTTTGGCTTCAGATAGATGGAGTTAAATATACATTTGAAGGCGAGGTTAAACGTTATAGCGTGCCAAGATTCGGGTAGAAGCTGAACAGAAGGACATTGATAGTAGCCGAATCCCCAAGACAAATCCGGATAAATAACATTTTTGAATCCTTTGAAAATCCCACGCTTTCTTATCATGAGGAGTTTCCCTTTCTTATGCGCTTCCCGAATGCTCTGGACATACACTGATTGACTTCGATTCCATATCGATCAGATCTTTGATCTACATGACTTCCCTTCTCGGTGTGGAATCGCTCACCAGTCCCGCGGATAAATTTCGATCCACGTCTCATCCGACTCAATTTCCGTACTTTCCCTTGCGCTTCTGCTATACCGCATAAGTGCCGCGGATTTTTTTTGTTCAAATTTCATTTTTTTTGGCAGGGATGGTCACCGCTCGTGGCGATCTAATCTGCATTTTTCTGGAGCACCGCAGAGTGAGTTACAGTGACTAAGGGGGACTGTACAAGGTGGTGGTGGACGTGAGGGTGGGAATGTCTTGCAGACCGGTGAGGTGGGGTTCAGTTGGGGAGGTACCCTCGAGGGAGGCGGGGAGGATTTAGGGGGGTGGAGATACAGAGAGAACGTGGAATTGAGGGGGAAGTGGGAAAGGAAGGGGGCGCAGGGGTGGTTTTCCGGTAGAGGCCGATAGGGCGGGTGGGAGGGAGGAAGCAGGATGGGTTGGAGGGCAAAGGGGCGGGGGCAGGGGGCAGCCGAGGTGCTCGCCCCTCTCGGCGGAATTAAAAGCGCGACTCGCATTCTTACGGATTTGCGATGCTAAATAGGCCTCGCGCCTTTACCGATAGCCAATTATTTTACGCGGTCTTTCCCGTCTCAGGCGAAATGCTTATTTCGGGCATTTTTTAAGGGGAAGAGATGTTTACTTGTACGTAAGTTTTTCTCTGGGGCATAGGAGACCAAACTCGAATCCAAGGGTCGTTTTCCGGTGGCAGTTAAAGCGAAATTCTTGTCGCGGAGAATGAAGCACTTTAATCCCTGAATTTGATTGGCTTACTGAGATTCTTGGGAGTTTCACACAAAATATTTCACCCAAAAGACGGTTCGCACAAAAACAGCCAAGGGACTTTTCACCCAAAAATATTATGCCCTAAATTTTTCACATCTCTAACTTATTTATTTTTAATTAGTACTTCAGAGAATGAGGTACTTATCATCTTCCAAACCTTGCTCAAATTCAGCTCATATAGAGAGGAAAAAATGCATGTTAAGTTTTCCTTCCCTGAGAAATGCATATAAATTTATTAACGACCGCAGAGATTATTTCTTTTGCAAAAGTTATAAGTAATTAATGCCTCTCCCAACCCAAATATTATTTCTTACAATATTTAACAAAACGTGCATTTGTTGAAACACTCCTTCGATTATATGTCTATTGAATGAATGTTCTTTAGGATGAACAAACTATTAGTATTGGGCGTACTGACTTAAAGAAAATTTAATAATACTTTGGTGAGCAATCTCTTGGGTGAAAGGTTCTGACACCTATTCTCATATTTCAAAAATTATGTAAATGTAATGCCATTTTCAAGAAGCTCTAAATTGAAAATTATACTTAAATCTTTTTAGGGCTGTTTTTAGTAATCGTCCTTGGTTCATACTTTGAGAAATAAGAATATTACTACCCCGTGTATTGCAATTAACATTTTCATCCTTCAGAAATAACTATTCCCCAAAAAGATATGCAAAAATGATTGAAATTAGGGATCAATACTGAAAACTGATGAAGTGGAATGCCGAAAAGCGGGATTTTAGCACGTTTGAAGAAGATATTAAGCCAAGCGAATATGCGGTATGGGTTGTAGGTTTGAAGCATTAATATTTAATCATCTCATTTGAGAACTATCAATTAAATTTCATGATTTCAGGCAGAACTACATGTATGAATATGTACAAGAAAGTTATTTACATCCCTAGATACTTTTATCTGGGAATTTAAACCTTGAATGAAGAAATGGGAAAGGAATTATAAAATGCAAGGAATGGGTGGGGGCTATTTACATTGGAACTAAGGCTAAATCTTTCTGATATGAGGTTTAGAACTTCCTCATTTAGATTATAGCATTCAGCATTGATATAGCCATAATCGATAATCAATAACCCTGGAAAACTATTTTTTTGTATCAAACCACAAACGACACGCAGTCTCAATTCCTAGGTTCGGGTGCGCAGCACCGTCCCCCAGCAATTGCTTTCATGTGGATTGTGATTTAGCACAAAAATCTAGTTCTCTATTGTCATTGACTTTCAAATTTGGCTTTCATTTGACCCATGGTTTCGAATCCAGTCTCGTATGCATGCCTTACGCGTTCATTTTTCATTTCATCAAGCGTTGAAGTCTCCTGAAGATTAAAACTGACGCCCTCCTATAAACATTTGAAATTACATTAGCGATAGGGAGACGACACCGAAATGTTATCCTCCAGCATGAATTAATCTAGGCGCGCATTTCGAAATTCCCCTCGATTTAGCTACCCTCCTTCCTTTCGAGGCCTTCCGCGGAAGCACGATCTCGTTTAACTCCCATCAGCTGCGCGCCTTCCCGAGTCGCGCTTGCACCTCCGTTAATAATTCCCCTACCTCACGCGCCAATGCCTCGCTCCACCCACTGGAGGCAAGCGATTCCAGAGGTCACCAGACTGGGGAAAGTGCGAAAGTGGGGCGGAAGGCACCTTACCTTCTCCACGGCAGGAGGAACCCTCAACAACACCACCACCCTCGAACCTTCCGAACCTGATCAACTCCCGAATCGCCCCCTGGCGAAGGAGACGGAGGCAAGGGGGGTCTTTGGACGCCGAACAGGAACCAGAGGATGACGTCCCGGTGACGGATCTTAGCGGCTCGGCACCGTCCTCCGTCGGGGAAGGACGGAGCCCTACCGGCCTTCCCTCTCCGGGACGAAAGCGGAAGGTTCTTTCCTAACGCCCGAAGATACCTCGACTTCCAATTTGAAACATCTCCTCGCCTTCCTCCGACCCAACCACGGCTCTCGGCTCCTTCGCGTATGGTACACGGAACCAAAAGAACAAAACCACCCCCTCCCTATTTCTTTCCCAGTACCCGCCCACTTCCACGTATGACTAACAAATCTCTCTCTCCTCCGCCCTCCTTTCCCAAACCCTCCTATCCCCTCCCTCGCCTCCCTTTTTCGACCATAACCTCCTGTAACCCTCCCCAATCTGCATTTTTCCATCCCTCATTCCCAAGCCACAAAATATGTACACCCACCTCCCAAAACTCCGTGCCTCCCCGTGTTTACAAAATTTTTCAAATTTATCAATATTTTAAATTTTCATTTCGAAATTTTTCTTTTTGCTGGAGGCGGCGAGACAAAAGGAGGCGAGTGCTTACACAAATATTACAATATATACAAGGCCGAACCTCACGGCACGGCCATCGGCAGCGTAAGAGAGAGATATATACTGTTCTTGAAATGAAGAACCACAGGGGGAATCACCTCTTGGGCCGCGCCCGCTGGCAACTCCGGGATGCCGACAACCCAGCCAGGGGTTTACATTTTGCCATCGGAACTCTCACTTGCCGTTAATGTGATGTTTATATTCACAAATATGGCTGTATCTTTCTCACCAAGTACACCCATCGCTTGACTCTACAGAGGGTGTGGTAATCAAAAACTCTTTTTATAGAGCAAAAAAATATTATGGACAAAAAACTGTTGAGGTTGAGTTTTTGTGTGGGAGGAGTGATAAAAAAATGTCTAGGAAAAAAATAATTTGGAAATGGACCACGTGTGGGATATCTTTGATGTTTTCACGTGATGGATCTCTGTTGCTTAATCTTTGGAGAGGAGAAGTCTTAACGGGGGAATGGGGGCTCCGGAGACTTAGGTACCGCCTTGAAAAAAAAGGTTAAGGTGTCCTTGAAAGACTAAAGCAAGTCCCACAACATCTCCAGAGAGTTTGAGGTTCGACACTGAATTCATTTTTAGTAGCCTTTCCGCCATCCCTATTCCCATAGGGAAGATAGGGTTGGAGAAGTTATTGCTTTCATCTCCCTCAACAACCCTCTGGGGTTTGGGCATACTTACTTCAGTCC
This sequence comes from Pachydiplax longipennis, assembly GCA_036926295.1. Classification (NCBI taxonomy): domain Eukaryota; kingdom Metazoa; phylum Arthropoda; class Insecta; order Odonata; family Libellulidae; genus Pachydiplax; species Pachydiplax longipennis. The sequence continues at coordinate 33,847,708 of JAVFKF010000004.1, read as the reverse complement.
CAAGGGAAAATGACATACATCGAAATAATCATCAGATTCAGAATGGTGTTTATAGAAAGAAATAGACTGGATGCGACGTACGTCTCTTACTCATCATTTCAGAAACAGAATGTGTTTCAAGAATGGATGAGAAGGGAAAGATCGAAAAGGAGAGGGAGAAGAGTGTGTTTATTTTCTTTTTTTTAAACTGAAATCATGCCCCCGGTACTCGATTTTTTTCCTCGCTCCGAATGGAACCGTTCTTTTTTACCTAACCCGAGGGGATTCCTCTAGAAAAAAAACTTGATTTTTTTTCATTCTCTTTGGAAAACTTCCCGTCATCTCTTTTCCGTAATGCGGGAAGCTACGGTGCAGCGTTTTATTTTCAGCAATGATTCGCTCACCGAAAAATGCTTACCGGGAGTGGTACAGTTATTCTTTTCGCGGAGGAGTGGGAGAAAGTGTATCTCCGCTCCCAGAGATCTTTAAAAGGCTTTGGGTTCGCTATTTTACTTTACTTCCCTTTTCAGAATATGATGCTCGACTTTTACTTGAATTGGAAGTATTCTCTTTCATTCCATCGGTTTAGTGCCCGGTTAATCCCAACACTTATCCGGTCAGATCCAGAATATGTTTCAGAAGGCGTGATTCTCATATGCGAGAGTTTTGAGTACCGAGGTGATAATGCTCACGACAAATCAAGTGATATGGCTGAGTTAAAACTCTGCACCGTAAATTCCGATAGGATTATACCGGCACTAATTTCTTCTAATTGTTACGACAGTGGTCCTCAACGTACTTCAAATACTCACCAACACCATTCCAGCAAAACTGTTAAGGCCATCGGAAAAGTTATTTCTTTCGGTGAGGACTATAGCGACAATATTTACGGTGATACACGACTTCTCCTCTAAGTATAAAGCATCAACATCGTGCAGACTCTGTATTTCTAAGCAGTTTCCTTCACAAGGCTCTGATAAAGGCGTTCAGGATTGGTATACTTCGCGATCTACGTCAGGAACCACTGCCTATAACAACATGCTTTCTCGGAATTCTGGAGGGAGGTTCGGAAAAGGGATCTTTTCAATGCTTCGTTTATGAGATTGGAGGTGAGGAACTAGTTTCGATGCCAGAAGAGTAATCTAACAGGTGGATAAAAGAGTTGGCTTTTATTTTAAGGGTGTTATCTACTTCTTTTCCAAAAAAGCTGCTGGGTAAAAGGGGTGATTTGGATGCGAGAACAGATGGAATACTTACATATTCTCACGCCTGTTCCTTCTAACCTGATACCGCCGTTAGGGGGCCTTATCAAAATCCCCGAAAACATTTTCGTCTGCACTGCGCATGCTCAACTGAAAAAAGTTCTACATACAAACGATCTGTTACAAAGCTGGCAAGTCAACAGTTGCTCCCCACGTAAGCCGGATTCCCAAAAAAGTCCTTCCAAGCTATTGTCATCATATCTTTCATTTCTCTTTTTACTTTTCACTTTAGCTTGGCACATTTAAAAATCATGGCAAGAAGCTGGAGAACAGAACAGTAGTATTATAAAGGAACGAACATAAAAAACATGCGCTTTACGATTATGTCGGTACAAGTATCCTACAGCAGCGTTTTCCAAACTGTTCGGTGATTGTGAAGGGCGCGCGCGGGTTAGCCATTGTCCGAGGTGGAGGATAGGGAAGGTTAGAAGAGATAAGGGGTTTGAGGTTGGGGTGAACATGGACTGGATACATTGGAACACACACGTGCTCTCTCTGGTTTAGATCTGCCCTACTTGCTCGCTCAAGTGGCTTACTTCCATCGGAAGCCACACGCGGAAATAGGAAAGGTTTCCGTACGAATTCTTGCTATGTATATACATATATAGCGAAATTTCGTATCAGTAAATTTATGAAAATATTTACACCGATTAACGGAAATGCATGCATCTGATAATGCTCGCGAGCGCACGTGTTCCAATGATAGCGAATCGGGAAGGAGACAACATTGAATCGGGAGATCACACAATCCTCAATGTTTGGAAATCGCTGCACTAATGAGTTTTAGTTTCTAACATCGTGCTGACTTTATTATCCAATAACTTACGTGCCTCAATGCACTAAGGACAATATTTTCTCTCCGACACTAATCCTGTGCACCTCATCCTTTTTTAGTAGTGGGCCTCTTTAAAGATATTATCATTTTTATTCCAATGCAAACACACATTTCCGTTTAAATTCTAAAGTCTTCCATTCCCTGTTGAGCACACACTGGAAATAGATCTTGTAATGCAATGAAGAAGTCGGCCATACTAAAAATACATGCAAATTTTCTACTGCCCACAGAAAGTTTTCTCATTCTACACAGAAAGGGCAGGCTTAGGGAGTAATGTTTAGGTCTTTGCTGTTGCGGTATCAGGTTAGAGCGAAACGTAGTGTACATTAAGTGAGTTTCGCCGATGTGCTTTGGAGCATCCTCCTTAACAATTTTCTGATCAGTTCTTTCATCGTGTTTGACAATGTATAGGTTGGCATACTTTACAAATCATTTGTTCCTGTTTGTAAAAACAGCAAGACGTACGTTACGTGTGAATTTCTGACCTGAATGAAGATGTCTCAGAAACCCTCTGACATGTATCACAAAAATAACTCTGTAGAGTTTAGGATGTTGCATTCAGCTTGAAAGATACATATTTTTTTATTTCAATAAAAACTTTGGGAAATACTAATATCGTTAGAAAAAGAGGTGAAATGAATACGTTACCCTTTGGGAAATGAAAAAAAGTCTTAACAATTTTCTATTGAATATATAGATATATATGGTAATTTGTAAATCTTATATAAATAGGAAACAATGCCGATCACATGAGACAAAAAGATATAGCATACGAAACCATGACATAACAAACAGCAAACACCGACACAACACACAGTAAGGGTTCTCAACATTGGAGATGCAACATTGCATGCGTCAGCCGATAAGAGAAGGTGCAAAATAGCGTCAGCAGCGAGATACGACAAAAATACAGCGAGGATGCATTCCTTTCCTCGATGAAAAAACATTACAGCGACAACAAAATGAAGTATGCAACACACACATCTACGTGGGAAAGAAGCGGGCCACGAAAAAACGGAGAAAGAAATTTCAAGTAACACAGATAGTAAAAATGTATAGAAAAAATGTTCAGCTCAAAAAGCTACAGTTTTATAGTTTTTTATTGTTCTCTCTCTCTTTCTCTCAACATGCCAGCGGTTGTACAACACACACACGTCCTTTCTCTCCCCTATCAGTCTCAAACAGGCGCAAGCACGCACCCAAGCACTCCGTCCCATTCGCTCTCCACACTCACCTCTCGATTGATTCACCGAGCGAAAGGGGGACAATCGAAGTACGCAATTGTTGCGCCCTTCGTTCGGCTTTTGTCATTTACCGCTCGCGGATTCCCTCCGAGGTTTCGCAATTCTGGGCTCGCAAAGATATCTCGCCGAAATTTCCAAGTTTTCCCTCGACATTTCGTTCGATTCGTTCGATTATCCTCCATCTTGAGGTGCATGACCGACATTTCGCGATTGTGCAGCACGTGTTTTTTATATTTTAAAAAAATTTTAATGCCGAAATCTTGCCAGCCAAAAATTAAAACACTTCTAAGAGAATGAGTGCCTGATGGGCTTTTATCAATTTACTTCTCTTTAATTTCGAAAGCCATCTGTTCTGTTGATCAAGCTCCATTTAATTTAGTATCATCGACATTTCGCGATTGCCCAACCCGTATTTTTTTGCCGAAATCGTCGTTATTGTGCCAGCGAAAACTGAAGGACTTCTAAGAGAACTTGAAAGGCTATTTAATTTATTTCCCGATTCCCTCACAAATATCCATTTATGACGGAGGGGATAATGCAATAATGCCATGCTCTCGATCGATAAACTCAATGGCCGGAACTCAAACCCGGACCTTGGTGATGATGGGCTATTTTGCTTGCCATTCGGAAACCGTGTTCGGCAACGATTGACGTGCCAGTGCATCATTCCTTTCTTTTGGAAACGGGCGGTAGAATATGCAGACACAATGGAATGTCGACAAAAATAAAAATAAAAATCGCGCACAATCAGAAAACTCATACACAGATAAGGAATGAAAGAACTCTCATCTCCAAATATCGAAAAAGAGGAAGGAAGAATTTTATAATTGAGTCGAAATAAACTGATGGAATATCTAAGTATAATTTGGACGTAAAATATCCATGTTCTCCGTTTTTGATTCTTTTTTGATATATTTTGCATTATTTTCATTGAATAGTTTCATTCGATAATTGCTTATTTATTATATCGCTGCATAACGAACTAGTACACCACACTCTAGTAAAATTGAAACTCAACGGTGCATCTACGGCTCGCGAGATGTTGATTAAGGCTCATATAACTCAGTGCACTCCATTGTATTCTACCACGTCTTTTTCCTGAACCAAAATGGCCATCTTCGGTGCTAGATCTACATCTGATGATATAGATGAGCAAAGATCCCAATATTTATGTAGCAAACATTCAAATTACGCGAGGTCGAATGCGCCTTATTGAAGGGAAGACAATTCTCGCCGTGAAAATTTCCTGCATTTGCCATTTTCCGCTGTTTGCTTCTCATTTCGGGGATTAGCATCAGAAGAGCTTGTGGATCGAGGATAAATTATTTTCAGAGGTTCGCGTCCTTGAAGATAGCGAGGTAGCTGGAGGACTTTGTTGACTGGGAATCGACACTGGAATGCAGGGATGACCCCCTCAAAAGGGGGAAGGAATGGGACCGAAACGAAAAAGGGGGAGAGGAAAAAATAAGAGCGAACGCGAAGGGCATGCTACGGAAAAGGTTTACCCGAGGGACGTCTGCTGAATGACGGTATTGTGACCCGGCTTTTCCACCGCTCTCCGGTTGCCTACTTCGTCACTCCAGCCACAATAGAATAGGGATTGGACATAAATATGAAGCTTTATCCCTAGAGGATGTCATTAGGAACCTCATTCCGGCGAGGGTAGCGTGTCTTCCTCGGAAGGATGCGGAAGGAACGTCTTTTATCTCCGATTCGAAGAGATTGAGTGCCTGGCATTTGAACGAGGGGTTTATCTTCGAGCACGAAAGGTAAGATTAACATTTAGATGGAGATGGGACGTTGATTCTGCATCAAAGTTCGGAAAGGAATTTTTATGAATCTGAAATGCCGAAGAGCCTATTAATTTTCTCCGAAGCATTTATCGGTGCTGTTGCAACATTTCATCTGCTGGCCATCGAGTGGTTTACCGCCATGATGTTATTTGCTACTATTTGTCAGTGAACTGCTATCACATTATGAGTTTGATTAAGTTGTCTAAGTTGGCCAAAATAGAAGGGTAAAAACTTTAAAATTTACTTACCCAAGTAAAAAGTTAAACGTAGCAAAGTAGACGACTTTTGCGACGAAAAAGGAACATCACATACTGAAATGAATTGGGCGCGGTTGATCACACTTTGGAAGAGTAACCATTCATCGATAGCAATGCGATTTTTGATATAAAAAATTGCTATCTATAAGGTGGGTGACGATGTAATTGAGCAGACAACAATACAGTTCGACATCGATGTGATTGAAAATACCGAAGTAGCAGACGGTTAGTGCGGGATGACAATGACAGAGATATCGAATTGGGATTCATAGAATTGGGAGATTATGATAAGCGTGTCGAAGAACTGCGATTTCTAAACTTTTTCCTCGGTCGAGCTTTATGAAAATTGTCTTCCTTTTGGTAGTGAATGGTTGTTTTACTCCAGGAGCGTTCATTTGACTAGCGTCGAGTCCCTCTCTGGTGGCGTCAAACGGATCCTGGGCGCCAAGGCGTATGCAACGCCGCCACAGATGAATTCCAGAAGAGAGAATTTGTGGCTATTCCATTGGTTTTGGGCATTCAGTCGGGAGAGGTGTGAGTCGGGTGGCTATCATTCTCTACCGCCTCTCCCGCGACCACTACGGCTAGAATGGTACCAGACTAACAAAACGGAGATAGCAGGCAGTAGCGAGGTGTTGTAAACTACATGAACAAGAGTGACGGCGTAGAAAAAAAAATCAAAGGAGAAAGAGAGAGAGAGAGAGAGAGAGATAGGGAGATAATCGGAATATATAAGAGGATGGAAATGATAGAAAATTTGACGTAAAAAAAGAATGAATCTAGAGAGAGAAAAGAAATGACCTTACGGAGGTTGCTGCAGAGTTCGTAAGGTATTTTGGGGGAAGTGGATAAAAAAGTAGGCTTAGATACGCGTTAAAAAGGGGGGCGCATTCCATTGACAGCAAACGATGCATTAGACTACTCAGATCCATGAATGACATCGATAATGCACACACAGATAATAGGCTAAAAGGCTGCTCAATTTTTCTTTTGTACATCCTCGAACGGGGCATTTCTAAAAAAAGAGGCATCTTGGAAACTAAGGGTCATTGAGAAAACTTTTTTTCGGGACGAAAAGAAAGAGGGATAGTTAAAAGGGTAGTTCGCAGGATGATTCTGAGTTGAGTTAGGCACCCAAGAGGATGGCAGCCGGCTCTACTAACACTCACACTCAACTACCTCCTGCATCTAGCGTGTAATGGGTGCCTCTCTCTGTTCAAATAAAAGAGAGCGAATATTTGAATTGGGTACCGGAGGCATGCATGAGGGAAGGATGGCTGCTTTTGTGGGCACCTCGCGATTCTCTCACCATGCTTGGATGCGCGGGGTTCATTTTCTTTTGGAAGAGGGTTAATAAGAGGAAAAGAAAGGCTCTAGAGGGATGAGAAAGAGGTACATTCTTTCCTTTTTACGGAGGTTTGGTGTCAACCGTAGCTCTTATTGCGGGGTCTGTGTAGGAATGCGGTTGTTAACGCTTTCCGGAAGGTAATGAGAGTTTACCATTGGGGTCGAGAGAGAAACTTGGTTGTCCTTCGAAGACATACTCTGAATGGTAAAGAGGATAGTGACTATTTATTCCTCTTCCAATGTTTAAATTGGGGAAAAAAGCCTCCGGTTTCATTGGATTAATAGGAGATTAGAAAGGGAAATCTATAATAGAAATAAACTGAAAGTTAAACGTATTTAGTTACTGAAGCGCATTACTCTGATCTTAGTTTTGGGACCAATTAGAAAAATTATTCGATTTAAATTTTGATTTGATCTTCATATTCATGAGCGTTTATACCGCCTTATAATGTATTTTCAAAACGATTTTTACATTGGGCTGAATGGTATGTTCATTAATCGAGTTAGTGTGATCCATAGTGGCAATATGAAAAATTCATGAAATATTTTGTAATCTAAAAATCAATTCGTTAAAGACACTTAAGAAATCTTATGCTTTTCTATGGTATACAATATTGGTACATCGTTTTTGATGGTAACATGTTGTGAATTTGTTCGAGAAGATCAAATTATTCATTAGAATGTTTACACTATTTACAAACTCAATCCCCTTGGTCTTCCCAATCGGGATAGTTCATAAAAAAATCGAAAATTTTATTTATTTAACTATTTATGTTATCACTGATATTTGACCCTTTATTAGGCGATATTAGGCATGGGCTTCTGTTTTACCAGATATCCTATGTAAATTTTGCAATTCATTTTCAATAAAGGAAAAGCTTGAGAAAGAGCTAAATTAAAGCTTTGATATTCTGCTGCTGATCGTGAAACCGCGGTATCATATCGCACATTTGGGAACGGGAGTCTTTTAGCAACGGACAACCAAGAATCGGGGATCATCAACGCTGTATCGGGGCGCCACAATCATGTGTTCTTTCACAGAGTTCTTACTCAACAAACGGGTATCTCTCGAGTGTTTTATGAAAGACATTCATCGAGCTCGGTTTGTTTCCGAAGTGGGGGAGGACCGGAAAGAGAGGTTGATCAAAAAAAAGAAGAGCGGAATACCAACGGATCGCCATTTGGCGACGGGGGTTTGGGTGGATGGATGAAGAGGGGTAAAAGAGGGGGTGAATGATACCTGTGGTGAGACTTATTTCCATGGCCCGTTGTCGGTGCCCGAGCACCTTAAACTGTGGCAGTGAGACCTCGTTTGACACGCCCACCGAGTTGGGCCCCTCGTTCCACTTATACCGGATGTCTCGCATAGTGTACCCGACTACAAGGAAGACAAACGAGAAATTTTCAGATGGACACACATTGACAGCTCCTCGATTGGTATTAACCCTTTTTTTTCATGTCACACTTCAAGAAAATCAGAGACAAAGGCGATCAAACACTCAGTCACACAAGTGATATTTTCTTTGCAATTTTACTCCCAAATCCAAAATAAGGGGAGAGAAAAAAAAATCAAATTACATGATTCAAAGCAGATCGTATATATATAATATAAGAGACATGTTACGTTCTTACGGAGCAATACGTATGTACATCATTTATATATATAAATTGTTTTACTAGAAGAAAAGAGGCGTGTCGTCGTCCATGCCAGAAAAATAGTATACAGAGGTAATATTGCCAACATTACGACAGTAAAGTAATATATTAAGCGAGGTGAGACACGGGACGCATTTGGTTGCCTACCATGGAAACGAGTTTGTTGTTTTGAGAAACTCGATGCATTAGCCGAAGGACAGGGTTCTTTCTGCGTAAATTGATTACCTTTGAGGAGTAGGATAACGTTTCAGCGACCAGATGTGAGGATGGAAACCACAAAGAAAATATTTCCACTAGGAAAATTAGCCGTGACTAAATAATTCGAAAGAAGGAGGAAGACAGTCGTAACAGTTCTATATGTTGAAGCATCCTCCTGATATGCTGTTGACTCAAGTCGCAGTTACGTACGAATTTTTCACTCCTGCTCTTTCCTTGATTTCCAGACATTTGCTTACGTATTTATTAACGATGTTCATCCACGGTAGGAGTCCAAAGAGGTCCCGAGTCCCGGAACATATGTACATGGCTCTGGACATGGAGACTATCCGCCTTTGCATCAATCGGTGCTGTCCGAGAGGAGGACAGAGGAAACAAAAAGAATAAACAAGAGCATCGCACAAGAGGTGTGGTAGTCTTGGAGTTGCTTTTATAATATTAGCCGACATGAAGGGAGCACAGGCTTAAAAAAGAAAAATATATATATCAGCATTTTACAGTGGCTAAAAAAAGGTATATTTTACAAGTGATAATCAAATAGCTAGAAGTACAGAGAGAGAGACGATGACGATGGTAGATTACATAGCGAGAAAACTGTTGATGGTAGAGTATTTACAATAGTATACATATACAATGGTATGCTTTGGACAAATCAAACAAAACAACATCAACACAAAAGAAAAAAGAATCATAGTTAGTACGGTGCAGTCTCTGAAGCCGTCTTTCTTCTGCGCATTCCTCTCCTGTTTATTTAAAAATACCACCGCATGTACCAGCAGGTGCGCTGTTCAGCTCATATACAAAAGGAAGGGCTACAGTACAACAAGCGACAGTGAAAATAAACTGGCATCATGGACATATTTACAGTTTTCGAAGAGGAAGAGATATTTTTACGGCGGCAGGTTTAGTGAGTGAGAGAATGAAGGTTTCATCACGATGGTTGCCCAAGCATTCACACATGGTTAGCGGCGACGAAATGACGAACACGGACACCCTTGGCTCAGCATTTGACGGTCATGATAATGCGTCACATCCCTCGCTCCTCATTCGAGCTATTGAGTTGAGCATAGTTTTTCCTGAGCTATTTCTAACGCCATCTCGATTTTTTCTATGAAGCAAGCGAGCTAGGAGTTGTTTTGGAAGCTTCAGTTCGTTTCATTCTTTTAGCTTATCAGTAATATTGGGAGAAGAGAAAACGTTGGTGCGATTAATTTTATTAAATTTACTACTTAGTTTTAGTTAGTAAATTATGATCTAAACGATGTAAATTATTATCGATTTCAGTAACTTAACTATTAGAAAGAAGATATTAATTTATTATGAAAGAATAAAATGAACTTAAATTTAAGTAATGAAAGAAATAATTTTATTCCAATTTAAGCAATTTGGGCAGTTATTGGATAGCTTCTGAGGAATATACGAAATTAGGGTATTATTATTAGCATTATTGATAATGGGTTGTTATTCATAACTTTTGCAGAATAAAAATTAATCATCCATAATGTAAATTCGATGAATATTAATTATATTCTGAGAAAGAAAGCTTAATTTATAGCACTTAATTTAAACAAGTAGAACTTGCGAATAATTAGTTGCGAAGTTAGCAATGCAATAATAATATATAATATATTATATAATAACTATAAATATACTGGTTGATAATTTTCAAACATCCCATGTCATTCCCTACTCATATTATTTAACATTTTCTTAATTATTGATATAATGTTAAGATTATTTTTCCTTAGTTATCTTCCTATCAAAGGGCGGAAAAAAGTAGTTTTCACTTTAAACATTTAATATTACATAATAGAATGTTTGGTTTTGAATATTTTTTAATGTTATATTGAATGAGATAAGATAAAATGTAGCTCGGTCAATATATTGGTGTTCCACAAGTTGTCTGATAAACCACTCACAGATGCTACAAGGTTCAACTTTAAAATTCTACAGTTGTTCTTATTTATCCTTAATTTTAAAAAAACATCCCCTTGGTATATCTTTTACTCTTATATATCAATTTCAAAAAGGTTAAGTTTGATCTTTAACCATCAATTTTCGTATTATTTGGAATGAAACGAACTTCAAGCTTTCCCAAAAGTTCCCGTGTACTGTTATCGGGCTCTCCCCCATTCAACTATTTAAAACCCATAATTTAACTCACAGATGCCATAGAGCATCCTGGGATCGTTTCTGCCAGTGAAACAGCTCATCACTTACTCAGGCATTTCAATTTCGAGGAGGAGGATAGCGTCACTAGTATGAGCGTCAGGTGCTGCGGTCGGTGACGTCCGCGTCGCCTTTCATCGCCTCGGTTACTATGTACACGCGCGTTCACTCAAAGCACTCACGCAATTCCACTCTTCCGTCAACCCATTCACACGAGGGCATCATCGTTGGCGGTGCTGGTGGGCTGCAGCTTAGATAAAGAAAAGGGTTCTGGGCTTCTGGGGTTTCGTGCGCTCGGTGGGGTACTTTTTTTTCTCCGGGAGTCGAACTCTGGACTAAAGGGAGGGAAAAGGTTTGAGGGGTGATAAGGCGGAATTTCTCTTTCCCTTTTCAAAAGGGGTGGAGCTTCATTTTACTTGGGAATAAGAAGAAGTGGGGAGGGAGGTGAGAGTGAGGGACACCCACCACAACTCTACCTGTGGACAGGTTAATTTCGGTGGCCCTCTGCCTGTGGCCGAGTACTCGAAATTGTGGGAGCTCCACTTGAGGAGAGATACCCACGGACTTTGTCCCGTCGTTCCACCTGTACCGAATATCCCGCATAGTGTACCCGACTAATATTTTTAATATATTTAGCGGGCGGCGGGCAGTTCGGTGGATCAAGAGAGAAACACGGTCACAATCAGGGCGCGTCACAGAATGATTGCCAGCATTTTTTCATTTTATTTATTCATGAAAATATACACAATTTGGAGGCGGTGGATTTTCTGCTTCCATTACACACCAACCAAAACGCTGTGCAGAAGTAGGGCAAAACTTTCCAAACGATAAATGTTTTTTAAAGGGAAGAAATCTTAAAAGCAATCCTTGAGGAACGTCTAAATCTATTTTAAATACTACTTTAGCACCTTCTAGATAAAAAATTGCGATCTTCCTTACTCATTATTAAAGTGACCAGCACATTGTTTTCTTTCTTTCCTTACTTTATGATTCTTTGCCCGTAAATCAAAAGAATTAAAATAGTGGGCAGATTCGTCTCATCTCTAGTAATGATTTTAATTCGCACCAGCGTATATGATGTGGTGTGTCATAGAACTGAAAACCTATTTTTGAGTCTGTTTTTAGAGATAAGAAATTATTTTAAAATTTTCTTAAAAAAATGAACCTCGTATCTCCAGAATTAGGACAGGAATAAAAATTCATAGATGTGACATGTATTTTGAGTGTTCACACGATCGGTCAACGTGACATGGTAATATTTAGTCACAGATAAAGATATAGAAGAAACTCAAAGAATGAATATAAAACAATCACACTCATCATTCACTTAAGATCTCATGATCATTTTCTGGATAGATCTGCAAAATTAGACCCACTGTTTTGAAAAACTGTATTGAAAATAATGAAATAAGAAATGAAATTATCTTAAGGCACATTAAAAATTTAAAAATAGATATTTTTGATGAGGTTAATGGAAGTAGTAAGAGAAGGTATTTTAATTGTATATCCAATTTTATAAGAAAATAACACTTGCATTTTGTAAATGATTCTCATAAAAGTTTCAGTTTTATTCGTAAACATAATAAAAATCATCTTATCATCTAAATTTTGATTTTATATCTGCATATTTTGAAAGTTAACTCTGTTTTTGTTTCTTTTAAAAATTAAGGTGAAGGCATATGTACATACGCACATCAAGATTTACTAGTTTGGTGAAACATACATGTGATTTGAGTGGCCTAATTACTGTGTTCTTACATTGACTAAGTGCTTTAATTGCTATTTTTAAGGCCGGACTATACTCTATTCATAAGATGAACATTTTAAATGGCAAAATGTGCAGAACACTGTATCTTTATCACTGAAATGATGATTGCCTTTACATCAATTTCTAAAAAACTATGTGTTTAATTAAAAACACTTGGTTGTTTTTACTCCTAGTTCATTTTTACTCCTAGTTGCTAAAAATTAAAAAAGTGATTAGTTTAGACATGGCATACAAAATATGTAGAAAGAAACTTAATACCTATGAAAGAAATCACACATCATTAGAATCACAATCAAGTGTAATCAATTTATCGAAGCGGGATTATATCTGAAAATACATATACGTTTCCTTCTTTAATCGTTCGTCTTATATAACTATTATAAAATTATTAATCTGAAATAGAATAAATAGCTCGGATGGTATACTGAATTAACAACGTTGTTTTGAAGATTATGATGAGCTAGTACCTTTGAAAGGAAAAAATGGACTTTATCGTGCTACACAAGACAATGCCATTCAGAAATATACATTTAGAAAACTCTAATAAGTATATTTGTTGGCTCTTTCTAAATAAATATATATTTGTATGCGCGTTTTAATATTTAGACTAACTGCTGAAAACTTACACGATAAAACAGTGGAAAACCTGCAATTATCAATCACATTGTATTAATATAGTGCAGTGCTAATGGTAGACAGACATAGAGCTATTCTATTAATTCCATTGAAAATTCAATGGCAGTGTGATTATAGTACATAGCGGCCTTAGATGAAAACTTATGTATATAATTTGTATTTCGCTGAGGAAGGATGATACTGCAGATCGTCAAAAAATTATTTAGGATAATACTTAAATATTGAACTAATCTAACACGAGTAATATTTACATCTAATCTCTGCTGGCAACTCTATTGTGCGTTGCATTGGTTGCTTTTAGCAGTCAGTTTGTTTCCTCATTCGGTTCCTACCGCGTATCGTTGGCGGAAAAAAATTCATTCTGGAATCAGTCAGGTAATCCTACAGTCCTTCCCAATTCCTCTAGGCAGTATGTGGGCTAATAAGAAATCAAACTCGTATGATTTTTCCATTTGCCATGATGATAGCCTCCCACTGGAGTGCCTATATATGTGAAGTTTTGCGTCAAATATAACGATTCGTAGACTTCTTTGACTGATTTAAGTTGTATCACGTTTTCGAACAACTTCTAAGAAATCATTCTTAAACGATTCTTCTAAAAGTTATATTTTTGTCGCATTAACAACAATGCTTAAATTGGAAACAGAGTAAAAGGTTTGCGTTTACATTAGTAACATTTTTATCATTACCCGTTACTATTAAGATTCAAAAGGCTATTAATATTTTCGTCTATTATTCTTGCCTTCAGCGTGCAGTAAAACAACAAATAACTGAATTTCGTTGCGATAAAACTAAGACAAAAGTTACTGAAACGGGACACTTTGAAAACTCAGGCTGTGCAGCTCTGTTTATCGGTCTTCCGTTTTTTAGAGTAAAAACAGTGATATTTGGCAAAAGTATTCCAGAGAAAAGTTTAAATTTTCATTTAACTTTTGTTTCGGGGCGACATCTTGAATAAATGTTGATTTTTATGTTCGCGAGCGTAATTTTCCGTACTGGCTACATATGTAGCAGCTTTCCCCGAGAGGGCTGCTGCCTTTCCTTTTGGAAATGCTGAAAGTTGAAAGTTTTCGTTGCACAGTTCATAAATGTTCAATATGAGTGCATTTTAGATAGTAACTCAAAATATTACAACGGTATCTCACAGGTCAGTTTCACTTGTCAGTTCAAGAAGATTAAATTATTTCTATTTTTACCGGTTTTCATACAGTTGTTTTTCCTCTTCAAGTATGATTCATTTCTGTATTATACGATCTACTGAAAATATGTATACTTCCTATTTAAGCGTGAGTCACTTCAGTATTATAAACATTCCTCAAAATATATATGAATTGTAAAATGCGATAATCATTTTTGTACTCCATGTATTTCCTCAGGACTGAAAATTGCGTTCAAAAAGTAAAAAAAGCAGTTATTTGAGTAAGTCCCTTCATCTTCTTCGGATAGAATGAACCAGACGGAGGATGTTTTCCCCACTTCTTGAGACACTCACGCCACGTCCTATCTCCGTTGCAGTTAGAACGGCAGTGTCTCTCCAAGGGTATTGCAACTGATCGCCCCGAGATTACGTCTTCCTCTCCATTCTCCTATCTCCAGCCATCCAGGTGTCGCCCCACTATCCATCTCCCGTAGATGGATACACCCGCGCACCCATTCACACCCCCAACGTTCATCTCTCATCAATCAATCTCCCACTCCTTTTTTTCCTTAAAACGGTTTACTCTCGGTTCCATACGTGGAATCCTCTCTCATCCCACCAGATTCATTTCTGGCTCTCCTCATCCAGCGCTTTCTTTCTGCCCGTTATCTAATTCCCCCTCTAGTTGATCTTTTCCTCGTGAGGATATGGGAACGCGATAAAGGAAGGATGGGAAACGCTTGGGGGGGAAGTTCGCGAAGGAGCAAAACAGGCACCAAGATAATGGAGGAGATAAGGAAGGAGGAATCGTGTGGCAGGATGGAAGAAGTGGTACAGGAAGAGAGGCTGAGGTTTGTTTACAAGAGAATGCAGGGAGGAAAGGAAGATATTGTAGTAGGTGAAGCGGGGGATGGAATGAGACAAAGGAGGAGAGATGGAGGATGGGCAAAAGTGTGGAGAAAAGGCATCTGAAGGTAGCAGAAAAAGAGAGGGCAAGACGGCGAAAGAGTGGAGGAAGATGGAAGATGGAAAGGGTGACAGGAGGAGTGACGGGAAGAGTGGCAGGAAGCTGATAGAAAGACTGTGAGGCAGAGATGTGGAAGAAAGGGGAGAGATGAGGAGAAAGTGGAGTGGGAGAGATGCAGATGGAGAATGAGAGAGAAAACAGAGGAAGATCGATGTTAGAAAGGACGGTGGTGAAGAGAAAGTGAGGAGTGAGTTGTATGAATGGGGAGGGAGAGGAGTATTGGATGAAATGTGAGTAAATTAGGTGATAAAAGTAAAGATCCAAAGTAAAAGGTTGAAGTGGTAATAAAGAAGAAAAATGGAAAACAAAAGACAATAAGAAAAAGAGTTTGAACAAACAATGTAGAATTATGAATTATAAATATGCATCGTAAAGGTATGCAGTAATTATAAGTATAAATAAATTTATTTTTATTTCGGGCAATTCTAGGCTTAAGAATCAAGTCTCACTTTTAATCTCTTAATGAGGAATTGAATGTATACAAAACTCAATGAAACAGTTAACGAAGGAAGATAAAAACAAACATAAAGTAGTACATACAAAAATTCGATAAAATGTAGATGTATATAAACACCAAAAATATAATGCAAAATGTAAGAGGAAATACGCTTTGAATAAGGAACAATAGAAAAGAGTAATTTTGGATTCAAAACTGGATATATTGCACATAGAAGAAAGATGCATCCATAACAGAAGAATACTCATGTTAAAAATTAAAAGATAAAAAGATGGTATTAACAGGGAGGATCGAGGGGAAAATAAATATCGTATGAATGAAGATAGTAACTCTCGTGTTGAATTCACAGATGAAGGTGAATGCACAGATGCGGAGAAAGAAGGATGTATGAGAAGATAGGAATATGCACAGAAAGGAGGTGATATTTAGAGAAACGTTGGTGTGGCGAGAGAAGGATGGAAATGGTGAGAGTGAGAGGAAGGCTGAAATTGGAGAATGCACTGTGATACCTCGGGTGAAGTAGACATTCCTTCCTGAAGTACTCGTAAGTCGAAACCTTTATCAAACGAATTGCAGTATCACTTAATTTACCAAATCCATTTGGCAACAACATTGTTTATTTACCAATAGCTTATGAATATCTCTTTCTTTTAATTGTATCAAAGGTGGGCGGTAGCCATTGTACTTCATTGTACCCTGAGTTTTATGCACGCAGATATACGCGATCCTGGATGGGTGAACCTTTTTCCTTGTGGCCACATGTGACCTTTTGGGATGTTCAATGTGGCCTTTTATTGACTACTGGTAGTATTCTCTATCGAAGATCGTCACTTCCTATAAAATTCCCGTGTTTAAATAATTTTGCTTTCCAAACCAAGTATTAACACGAAGTGAAAAGAAACTGGATAACGTTCTTTTTTAGATGACTCAGCGAATAAATTCGTTAATCTATATACAATTTCGAACTTAAAATATTTAATTGTAGGGAGCACGCCAACTGCGAGCTACCAGATGGTTTGAAAACGTAGCCTTTCTTATGCGACCGAATCACAAAAACGGCCTTCCGATGGGAAAAGATTCCTCTTTCTTGTCCAAACCCTTCTCTATCCGAATCCCTAAAAGAGCTAAATAGCTCCGTAAACAGAAACATTCGTTAATTGGGAATCTCCTTCGCGGAGGCATCACGGTGAATCGGGAGAAAGGCGATGGTAATGACAGAGAGGAAGATGTTGACGAGGGAAGGTGAGTCTAGGAGCGGATGTGGCGGAAGGAAGGCGGGACAAAGGTAGAAATGGAAAGAGGAAAAGGTGGATGAACTGGTGGGCGGAGATTCGGAAGAGATGGAAAAATGAGGAAAGGTATGTACAGAGGTGCACGGAGATGCAAAGAGGGAGATTAGGGATGAGATAGAAAATGCGATAACGGTGGGGGGGATATATGCATGCAGAAAGAGACCCTTTTCCGCAAGGGTAGGAGGAGGAGTCGGTGTGGAGGCCTACAAATCGATGCAGCCGGCCGTACGTGAGTTGGAGAAGAGACTTTTCCCGGTTTGGCGCGGGGGCGGGCTGGAATGGGGCGGGGCCGGGCAGGTGAGCGGGGGCGTACGCGTGGGTGGGTGAATAGGCGAGGGGGGAGCATATCCTGAGTGCTTCCCTCCACGCTCTTGTCCCCAAGTGCAAAACAAACGCCTGAGGGGTATAGAGACTCTCGTAGTGAATCTTGAGGACCGCTTTCCAGACGTCATAACCTTCTGAATCTTCTGTTTCTCTCCCTCCCCACCTCTCTCTCTTTCTTTTTTCTCCCTCTCGATTTTGCAAACTCCATTCTCCTATTCAACTTCTTCTCTCGCCACTCTTTCTCTTAATCTCTTCTTCCTTCCTTCCCTCTTTTTCCAACTCCGTTACAATCATTCTCTAACGCTCTTTGTCTCGCCGTCTTCTCCCTGCCATTTTCGTTTCTAATTTCGTATTTAACGTTTTCTCTCTCTTCCTCTTCGAGTTTTCTCCGTTTGTGATAATCCCATTTATCTCTTCGCTCCTTCCTACTAATACCTTTTTAAACTTTCTCCCGTCTTCTTTTGGATTAATCCTTCATCCCACCCCCCTTCTCGATCCTCTTAATGTTTTGCTATTCTTCTCACTGCTGAGAAGTTAACAAACTTTCTCATCGCATCTAAAAATCCGGCGAAAAGAATAATCCGGCGCTTCCCTTCTTTTCATTTGGTGTCTCACCGAGACAATGGTGTTTATGATGCTTAGAGGTCGATGCTCCAACTGTTCCCGTCAATGTCTCGGATAATGCAGAGGAAAAGCTTGAGTATTTTAATTAGCGACTTAAAGAAATAAATATCATAAGTAATTTACAAAATTTCTGTTTTATTCCTCCGTGCCAACAACAAGATCATCTTACACCTATTCTAAGCAAGTTAATGCTCAGAAAAACACATTACAGCACCTGTTTATCATAGAAATGTCAAGTGATAATAAAATGATACCTACCAATATTTATTTTAGCTCTTTCTAGCTTACAAGAATATCTTAGCAGAAGAAGTTCGCTTGATTATTTCAAAATGAAAGGTCTATAATTAATTTGCCTTTGAAATTCATTTTGAAAACCATATCAGATTGTATTCAGCTATAGATAGAATAGATGCTGAACCAGCTTGGTTTTTTACGAAATAGACTGTTGACTAACGGATATCTTGATGATATTTTGAAAGCTATGAATGTAAGAAAAGCACTACCAATAACTTTCACCCCTTTTCTCGTCCCATGAAACTATTTTCTTGTTATGTAATTTATTTTACGAATATTTTGATAAATCAGCATTTATTACTATACCTAGGCGATCTGTTCGTCGGAATAATAGAATAAAATATTTCTTTGCTTAATGAGGCTCCAAACAGTAGCATGAGATCCGGAAATTATCTATGTAGCATCAATAACAACATCCTCAGCCCATCATTCAACCCACTGTTAATGGAAGAAGTTTATATTTATTTTCTTTAGTTCTCAAAATCTTAAAATGAGATTATATAACTGTGATCATACCGTCAGAGATTTACAGGTCAAAATAATTCTAATGCGCACCACTTTGGGCAGGCGTGTCATAGGTTCACGGTCTCCTTCTGGAGTTTGCATACTTCTTTTGTTTCCTAATATTCCTTTGTTTAACATATATTATGCTATATTATTACCCATGTGTCGTTTTCAAAAACTATCACTTTCTTAATTTGATCCCTTATTCTCAGTTTCCACTCGCATTGCTTCTCCTAAACTTCTATTTCATCCTTAATCCTCTTTTTGATCCCTCCTCACCATTCTTTGAAATGCTTTTGCGTTTCTCCTTCCCGACCATTAACCAGAGGCGTCTTTTTCTCCCCATTCATTCCGTGGTTTCCTTTTTCCTTCGCATCCACCTCCAGGAATTTCCTTTTAGTTGACGTTTCCCTTTCCCATTCTCGTATCGGAATTCCTTTTCCTTTTAAACTACTTTTTTCTATTCGCAGTGACGTCGCTTCCCATTTTCCCTCGAAAATCTCTAGTCTGCCATTATGAATAGAAACTTGGTCAAATTCTTCTCGTCGTTTGTATGCTGTTATGAAGAAACTTTTCCAAACATCGGGGAACCCATTTTCACGTTGGAATCCTTTTTTAAAATTCCATCGATTTCCTTTTATCCATTTTTGAGTCTTGCCGCAGCATAGGAGCGTTTTCATGTCTCAAACTTCCTAAGTAGACTCGAGAAGTTCCTTCTGGCACGTCTTATCCCACCGAATTGCTTTCAAGTTGTAAAATATCCAGTGCAGCCGCGTTAAGTGGGTTTAACAAACACTCCAAAAGAACCAAGAAGCTATATATTACCGGTGATTACGATTATCGATGGTTTTGGAGTTCGTAATCATAAAAAGTGTAGGACTTGATGATCACCATCGAGTATGTATAAGTTCTTCCATCAGAAGTAATTAATGTTCCTAAGAAAACTATCTTGGCACTATTTGAACACTAATGTTTCATTTATGTTCTCAATTAAACGAATATATAAAATTCAGGAATATATGAGAAGTCCAAATGGGCTATCAAATGTTCTTATTACTATTTCTAAAAGTATACGGAGGTTACATCTTGGAAATAATTCTTTAAGAAAAATTATTTGGAAGGTTCATTATTATCTGCTGGAAACATTTTTTTCTTTTGCGGAATTTTATTAGAAATAATGATCATTCGAAATGGAGATCAATATCATAAGAGAGAAATGTTACTTCTCAAAACATAAAATCTTTTTACAGAAAGACAAAAAATTTTTACTTTTCAATTGCCACAGTTCAACTGACAATGATTATCAGAATGACACTGCGATTTGCCGTTCCCTTATAATGTTATACAATCTCCAATGAATACATTGCATAACTAGAAATTAGGTGAAAAGTAACACGGGATGTGTCTTAAATATTTGAAAATGTTGCAACATGAGTGCAAAATAACGTATCCGGGCTATTTAATGAATGGTTTACCAATACTTATCTATTACTTATATATAACTTATATATTATATAACGTTCAATACGATTCTTAAAGATTCCCTTGATTGCGAGCCCTGAAAAATTGGAAGTGGTACTTTTTTGGTCTATTAAAGTTCAAAATAGAAATGTTTTGACTTTTATTCATATTTCTTATTTGGAATTTAGTGCAGGATTCAGAAAAATGTATCTCTCGTTTAATTCTCTCGAACTCTTATTTGTGGCTGTGATAATATGAAATTCAATGCGGTATGAACAGAGGTAAATAGTGCCAGTCACTATCCTTACTGAAATCTATGGAAATTTCATAACATTTCATCTATACGAACGTTTTGAATAACTTCCTTCCTTCTTGAAAATTTCCCACCAATAGCAAACTAGCTCAGAGAGGAAAGGAAAACCACCTCAGTCCTAATCTTGCTTAGTAGGACTCATTCCTTCTTCAGGGCTTTAGCTAGTTTTTGGTGGAGGGTTTGATGTCGAATCCTTCCTCCGTGCTGCGTACTGTACGGACTGTAAATTCTTTTCCGTTTCTCACGAATCCTAGCATTCCTCCTCCTCATCTACGCAGCCTCTCCTTCGTTTTTCCATTTCGCATTCTTTCCCCGTAACCTTTCCTCAGCTCCCTCTCTCCGCCCACGCCCTGCGATTATCCTCACAACTTCAGCGTCAACATCTTTTTTCCCTCTCACTTCTCGTCATCCGTCTTTCTCACTCCTCTTGTTTCCTCTCTCTCTCTCTCTCTGCATCTTCACGTCACATTCTCTTTTTTCCCTCTTTCACACGCCCCCCCCCCTCGTCCGCCATTTTTTCTCTCCCACGCAGCCCCGACCTCCTTTCGCCCAATCTCTATAATGTATTCGTTTTTCTGGGGGCCGTCCGGTTTGCGGGGATATCTGGCAAATCCCCGCGCTGGAGAAGACCAATTTCTGAGGTGGCGGAGCGGATTAGCAAAGTGGGTCTAGGGTAGTTAAGATCCGTAGTTTTTTTTCCATCGTCCAGGAGATGGTCTCCTTGGAGGATGTTTGTTTTTTAGCTCACGATCTAAGCCCGCAATATGGCGCCGCGGGGAGGATTTGGATCATTAAAACCTGGAGATTTTATCGCGACCCGAGTGGGAGATAATTTTTCGGGGGGTACCTATGCGGCGTGTAGTTCTTGGAACGAGATAATTTCCGGGAAAAATTCGATTTCTGCGTTGTTTTTTTAATCTCGGTTATATATTGCGGATGATGTGGTCTTTTTATTCCAACGCTGGTAAGGAAAATTGCATTCCACGCCTAACGAGATCATGTGCTCAGAAGACATTGCGGATGCATAAACATCATTTTGTATTCAAATGATTAACTGCGAATTTGGTTCAACTTTTACCTATAAACCTGCAATATCCTGATGGAACTCCTCTGGCTCAGTAGGTTAAAGCTGCCAGTATACAAGCATTCATTATTTACAATCCGGTAAATTTGATGGTACAATATTTTACATTTTGTCGAATGGTTTAGATTAAGGAAAGATAATATACAGGTTTGTGCTGCAAATATTTTGTTTGTGAGCACTAATAATTACAATCTAACATAGCTAAATTATGATTATAAAAATTATAAATAGTATTTACAGAAATTTCAAATGTAGGAAGATTTAGATACCTGAGATGGTTGGTACTTTCACACCATTCCCAGACGACAGCTTTGATTGACTGAAATATTTTTAACCTTGATATGTAGCATAGTTGCAATGGACATTTTACTTGTACGTCGCGAAGGGTGAATAACATCAGCGGGCTAACGTAGCTTGAGATTGCTATGCGTTTCTATTTCTGCAGCTTCGTATATTACAATTATAGGAAACTGGGCACGTGCGTTTTGCCTGAAGATGTGTTTTAGACTGCCTCAAGCCAACAGATCCATCAAACGTTAAGTTTCAGAGGCAAATGATTGAATTGAATCATAAGGATCAAACAATGAAAGATCGAATCAAAGAAGTTAAGATGAACGCTACCTCGCTTTCCTTCCGCAGCATCCTCCACATCTCTACTCTCTTTTCTTGATCACGAAAGCAAGTAGTGATTCTTTGTTCGAATTATAAATATTGAGTTACTTTTTGCAGAAGGTCAAATTCAATTTCTAACAACTTACTCTATACAACTATTATTTCATGATTAAATAGCTAAACTGTAAAAATACCCAACATCCCACGAAATACACTCTCATAAAGAAATTTTTCGGCTTCAACTTTAAGAATATCAAAAGGAGAGTTTGATAGATGACTTTTCACTTAAAGTGTGCTGCTACGAAGATTTCTATGGAAAGGAGGCTGTGAAAAAAGCCTATCAGGACCGGGACTCACACCTGGGTTCATTTAGTGAAATACTAAACGGAAAATAGAATCAAATTTTCTATTAAGAAATTAAGTAACGTATTCTCTAATGCTTTTGGTCAAAATTAATATCTCGGTTTTCAAGAAAGACACAGTGTAAGTAAAATTAAGTTGGCTATTAAATCGTTTGTGTTAAGTACTGATTTTGTTTGCGATGCATTTTCTCGGCATTATTCTTTCTAGGAATAGTATCGCAAAGACTCCGGAAAAATATATGAGAAAAGACTCAGTTTAACGAATTTGTTTTGATTTTTTCGCTCGAGTAATTTACTGTTATTTCTGGATTCACAAACAAAGATACACAAAATGAAGACCTTTCCTTGAAGTACAAATTAGCTCGCGATGAACTGAAAAACGAACTGTTCCGAAAGGGATCCAGTGCGCGAGTGTACTTTGAATGAAAAGAGAAAAGTAAGTTTTTTTTCAGGATCTATAACTTTTAAGTTTGTCTTAATTGAAATGATTATTGTATTCTTTTGTCGAAAATTCTATAAATACGCCATTAAAATCATTTAATTGGACAACTTTTTTTGGATGGGAACATTTGCGATTCTTCAGAAATTAAATTACGCAACTTTTAATGTCATCTGTCATTGAAATATTTTAATTCGAACTCCTTTTGAATGGAATCTTATTGGGAAAAAATTACGATTGTAGGAAAATGAATGATAGAGATCATTTTTCAGAAGCATTCGGAGACTTCTAACTTCCAGTTTCTTCTCTAAAAAACTTCAATATAGTGCAGAATGGATCTGTGTTGAAAATTCGTGAGACTAAAAACTATGAATCACGAATACAAAGTTGCAAATATCGACGAAATTCAGTTGGTAATAAGAAGATTTTATATTATGGATATTTTATTATCAATACCTCTTTTAGTCTTCGACGTGGATGATTTTTTGAAATTAAGGTTTCTTATTAAAGAAAAACAAAATTGATTAAATTGAGATATATCTAATTTTGGTCGGTGGATGGCACTATATGATACTCAACCCGCAAAATACGTCTCGCATATCATATTTATCATTACTACATATTAATCTGTATCTATTATAAATTTTATATGCCCTTTTCAAATCGATCCTTCTGCAGTATCGCCGATCCCTATTAATAAATTCCAATCACTGCCACGAGCCAACAATAAATTTATCTTCGGCGCGTCACGAACTGTATCAACCTGAGAAAAACCGACAAATTCATGGAGTATTGGACCGTAAATTCTATCGAAAATGTCGATCCTCTGGGAGACCCAATTCATAAGCTGTCAATAAATTCTCCAAAGAATGCCAGGATAATCGAAGGGACTCCAAAAATATCTTGATTAAATTCAATGTCCAGGCCACTGCAGTACAGCTATCGCGTGTTTTGAGAGAAGGCAGAAATTAGGATTAGTGCCATGAAGAGGTCGCAGGTCTGCAGGCTGCGTCTCCGGACAGTTGAAGGTCGGAAAGAAGGACGGAATTGGGAAATTCCATTTGTGCCACAATCAAAAGACACGCACCGACACCGAAAAACGCCTCTCTTAGGCGCGGTGTCATGCTTTGACGGTGTACAAATTGGATACGAAGGGCACAAGAATCTTTTACCTCTCGCACGCTGTGGGAAAGAATGGATCACTCTGACGGATGACGCAGCACTTGATCAGCTTGAAGGAAACGAGAAACGATTGGTTCAACATGAATAACCACATTAATGCAAGATTGAATTTACTCGACACAGTGAGTGGAGTAAGTTGGAATTCGGGTGGGCAAAAGTTGGATTATGTTCTACTCACAACTCTCAATCTCGATGTGGCACAGTTGCCGGTCCATTGGAAAGTACTGAAGATTCATTGGGCAGGAAGCTGTGATGGTCAGTCTTGTAGGTGGCAGATCCAATGTCATACATATCGAGAAAGGAAGATGGACAATGGTTAGTTTGTTCACATAACTAAGGTGATGGTAAACAAATAAGCCTGGAAATCAAATAGATTTGTCAAAGAAGAATTGTTAAATATTTTTCGTTCATGCATTTAAATAAGTTTCATCATATAAGTTAGTTCTTAAATTATGCACTCCCTTTTAAAAACTATGTTTATGTCATGCACTTTTTACAGAAAAAAAGGTTTAATAATCCATAACCACAGTATATGTTATCTTTTATGAAGTATGTCGCTATATTTATTCAAGGTTTTTGATTACATCTTTGTTTATCTGTATTATAACATTAAAAGGTTAGAAAAATACGGTTTTTTATCAATTCGTTAATGATACAGACGATTATCATCATATAGTAAGCATGCATGTGACGATGTACTTCCACGATGTATATCAATTATCAGAGCATTATTATTAGCATTACAATGGTAAGCATATTTCTACAACGAAAAGGAAAGGATGAAGTGGGGAAAAGCTGTCATATGAATTCTTCTTTCTATCAGTTCGTAATGCTGAGAATATTGATGTTTTTTTCGTTTCCGTGCATTAAAACCTTACCTAAACATTTCAAATTCATTTCGACAATTTTATATGCAAAATCACTTCATATAAATAAATCCAGTTTAGATCAATTTTCGCCTTAATTCTTAATCCTAATTTCAGAGAGATTTGGAGAGACTATGGCGAAATTAGAAAAGTTACATTTCTTCACGGTTTCAAGCCAAATGTCATTACAAGGAACAGTTGGTTTCCATTGGTAACAAGAGAAAAATATTTTAATGAAGTACCGTTGAAGATTAATGAGGGACTTGCTGCTGATATAAATAGCTAGGATACAAAATATTACAGAAATATCTCATGCTACGTTATATAACAGAAATTGAAATCAAGCCGTATCTTCACGGCATCACCGCATGATGCAGATTTTAAAATTTCTGTCATGAGTAGGATAGAAATAGTGGTTTTTGCGTTTCAGATCTCCAAATCAGTTTTCGATAATATTTAGTTTCTAATTTTACTTTCATAATCTACTATAATACTGTAGTCAGCACATTGTGAAATTTCTCTTTAAAGCAGTTGGAAACAACCATGACTAAGCATAGTGGTTCCGTTGCGTCTGATATACTCTACAGAATGATTGAAACATAATTGATTATCCATCGGTCAATATGTCAATTGAAGACTAGCTGTTTGTATATCTGTAACTTTGACATGTTACTAAAATGCGTAGACAAATCCGCTAGCGGACGTTATAATGCACACTTAATCGTTTCTTTTTAGCTGCAAAATCTTCAAATTTCGACTCGTTACTCGTTTTTTTTCATTGACTTTTTGGAATACGTATGGCATTTTTTCAGAATCATCACAGAATCATCTACTATTTCAAGACGTTCTTTCTGGATGTTATACAATACTGAATCTTGAATCATTATCCTTCTACATTCTCTTTCCATAATATTTTGAAAAATTCGTTTTTCTTCCCATCTATATCCATAAAAATTCTAATTACACCGATTATATTTATGCATGCAGCTCAAAATTCGATTTTAATAAAAGATATTTTATCTGTGATTGTTACGTGTTAGAGAATACAGTTTGAAGTCTTTAAGTAATTATTTCGGCTGAGTAATTTCTGAAGACTCATATGCTAAGGTAATTAATGAACTTCATTGCAAGCTCCTGTGTTAATTAAAAGCAAGGAATACATTTTAATACCGACCCCAGATCCTATTATTCTCCTTTTTATATTTAAATTTAGAAAAATAACCATAGATAGGCTTTTCACATTCCAAAATCTCTCCTGCAGTGCATATTTTTCCGGGTATTCTCTTGCAGTGCATATTTTCCGTGTTCGTCTACGGTATCTCAAGTCTATAGGGCATTCATTAGGGAAGTCTCATTCAATATTCCTATGAAAAAAGAGAATGGGTTAAATCTAAGCACGGACTTTATACTCCATATAGCCCTGAAGAACAGGTTATCTAATCCTTATACACAACAGCTGATCTAGCTCGGTGTCTATTAGGCCGTAGAATCACCCACTCATTCATCGAATTATGTACGAGTAGCGCATATTCGGTTCAGTGAACGTGAATTAGCATTGCAAATTTTACTTCCGCTTGATCCGTGATCTTTCGGCAAAAATGATTTCGAGTCGACTGTGTCCGCGTCGGAAATTTTAATATGTAGACAACGGGGTGCATCTCGTTGAATAATACAACGGGCTTTCGAGGGTTTGCAAACACTCGTTTTGTTTTTATTCCGCTCCTGAAAAACTTAGCCTCGTGTCACTTAACCGCTGGGGGATCGTTTGCCTGAATTCCTTTTAATCCCTGCGATGATCCTCATCCATTTGGTTTGCTCTGCACGATTCCGCGTAGATTCTAGACGGCAAGAAAGAGAGGCGGTTGCCTCATAAAGGACAATTTTTAATTGTGGGTGACATGCTGAACTTCTTCATGTCCTTTTTAAATGTCATACATTATCTAAAACCAACTAAAACAATACCTCGTATTTTCCACGATTTATTTTGACGACCGGTTTCGGTGTTAACTAGCATCATCAGGCCTGATAATGCCCTGATGATGATCTTAAAGATCGAAGCCGGAGGTCAAAATAAAAATCGTAGAAAATACGAAGCATTGTTTTATTTAGTTCAATGATTGCGTTTTACAAAGAACCAGAACCTCTGGGGCTCACACTAATTCATTGACAGGATTTTATGAAAAATGGGGAACTAATTTTAATACAAAAAATGCTGGATAGTTATCAAATTATCGTAGATAGTAGTCTTTCCTTGAATGTTTCTCCGAAGTAAGGGAAAAAGTAGTGTTTCCAAGATATTTGGAAGATGTCATTTAAAACTTTTACATCTTCTGTCCACTTTTCATAATTAAGTTCCAGTTCGGAAAATGTCGCAAAAATTAATCTATAAATAAGTATAAATCGAGAAGAATCTAGTGATGGTTTGGAACATCATTGGAATACGGATGTGTGACTTCTGACTATTACAGTGTTGGGCTGTTAATCTCTCGCTGGGTGGCCGAAACTAAAAATTGTGATATTGGAGTCTTTTGTGAAATAGTGGGGTAAATGTGCAAAGTTTTGTAATTATATGTATAGTTTGTAAGTGTAAAGATTGATAAACTGATGATCGTAATATGTGGCTTGCTAAAGAAACATGATAAATTCTGACTTTGTAATAACTGCAACTATGGGATACATGTGGTGTGATTGTATTAGAAGAAATACCAGGGGTGATGCTATTTACATTAAGTATTATTGTGTTTGGAAATAGTTCTTATCACGTTCGTAGATATAGTTATGTTTTCTCAAAATATTTATTTGCATAAGACTTATAGTATAAGGGACTGTGGAGACAGTTTTTGTATTAAATGTTAATTGACAATGTTTGGGGCTGCCACCCACGAAGGTCAATCTGCAGCATATAATTGATAAATAATAAAAAAACCAGCCCTGATTCGACATGATCCTTGACTGGCTAACTCGGAGCATATACATGTTGATTTCCCTACCATTTTGTACCTGATGAGGTAAAGAACGCGCTCTTTTCCAATTCCGACGAGGACCCAAACTTTTTTACGCCAATGCCACCAGGAAGTTGTCTATTTGACTTAAAGGTTTGAAAGGCCCCAAAGAGGCGCTCAATTAAAAAGCGCCTAAGTTGGTCGAGCAGCGGTTTTGCGTTTCACTCCGAAGGATTTTCTCATGCGGAGAATTGGAGTAATTTATTATGCGGGCATTCATATTCATGAGTTTATTCGGTTGTAATTAACGCCGAGGAAAGTTTTCTAGCGCGTCCTTTTTTTGCGAAGTTACTTTTTAAGCCTATTTAATATACAATCACGGGAGGGGAATATGTATTATACCCCATTAAATGTAACGGCAATCCGCAGAGTGGAGCTTAAAAGCCTTAAAGCGTTTGATAGTCGTACATTTTGGTCGAGTCGCGCACAAATCACACGTGACCGTAAACAACTTTGAATTTTGAATGGACTACTTACGAATGGAACCTACGTATATATACGTATGTAACATGGTTTGAACTACAGCGGAAATTTAAAAAATGTAAAAAATGACGCTCATCTAAATTATTTACTGTGTTGATTACTTTGAGCTTGTGTGAGATGGTTGGCCTAGATAGCTTCTAAAAGCATGAATTTGTCCTGATGAATAACTAATTCGCTTGCGAGTTACGCCATAGAAAGTAAAGCAACACATCGATCTGCACTCAATTTAAATTGATTCAAATACATATATTTCTGTTCTTACTCGGTATAAGTTACCTGGAGTAAGGGCGAGAAAGGAATAAAAGCGGAATTAAAAAATGAAACACATCTATTAGACATTTCAAGAGAAAAGGATTATAGAGAGTTTATTTTTATAAGGGTTATTAGCTATCGATTGAAGCTGGAACCTAATGCCAATAAAACTGCGGCAAAGGATCAATAAATAAATAATCAAATATCAGTTTTCTCATCGAATATCTATTTTGAAGTTGGATAATTACCCCAATTAAAAGAATATCTAAATGATATTCAAATATATTGCTAATTAAACCTATGGATTAAATGGCGATTTAGAACGTGATGACAGAAAGTTTCGGTCGAACGAGAATAATTTTAATAGTCATCTATGGAGGACACTCACAGTAAGTTGCTATCAGTTATTATATCCACATGGCAGTTTGTGTGGCTAAAATTTGTTATGAAATGTGGGAAGATTGACGACCCCGTTGAAGATTTCAACGGGTCGTAACACGCTGTAGATTAAGAAAAGTAAATAAGTTATTTGTATGAATTACAACCATCCGCTTAAAAGCACATTTCACGTGTGCTCTCTGTCGTAGATTTCACCAACTGCACTTCTTACAAACTTCGGAGATTTTTATGCCTGAAATATTTACCGCTGTACGTTTCTCCCCCGTAATCTCCAGGTCACTTCAGTCAGCAAGCGCAGCATTCACTTTCAGACACATAACCTTAATGAGGCTATGCTCGGAGAACTCCAGACGAATTACGTTAACGAAAAAGTACTTTTAGACTAAGAAAGGGTCATGGAAGTCCCGCATAAGATCTGTTAACCAGCTTGCATCGATCGTGTAATTGTATTTCTCATCGTTTCAAGACCGCGGCTTGTTCTATATCCTCCTCTAATTTGACAAACCATGTCCTTCTAATGAACTTCTTCGCCGGAGACAATAACATAGTTTCTCCTTCCCCTCTCCCTGCATACCCCTTCCTACTCTTTTGACCTTTCTCTCTTAAAACCTTTATTTATTCATCCGTTCATCTCATTATCTCCTGCTCCACTCATCAGCGGTGCCTTTCCACGTCCCTTCGTAATTATAAAACACTCTATTACTCGCTTTGCTCGCTCTGCCGTGCCATTGCCATCCTTTCTATTTCTCCAGTTATCTTAAGCAAACAATGCATGCGCCTCTCAAACTAGTCTTTTCTATTTTCATCGCCGGCTATAAATATCCTCAGAACACTCGAGGTACAGGAGAGAAACAAGTTCGTCTAAGATTGCGGGATCGTGAGAAATTGAGGCGCAAAATGTGACGTTTATATCCGTAATTTCTGTTAATAAGCTTTTTATATGTGAATCAGCTTGTTTTTATTTGATTGAAAATCGATCCGTAATTATTACTTGGGGTACCATCTATGAGTTACCATCGTCACTGTCTTGTCCTTATCAATACAGTTAAGACGTTTTGGAAACAACTTTATCTTTTGCCATTCGCCGAAGTTTTTCATTTTTAAATCTACTTCCGAAAGGAAAGTGTTATGTCTAGACATAATTACCTGTATAATCAAGCAAATGTCACCCAGTGCGGACTTTCTAAAGTAGGCCTCTCTGCCTCCGCGCTTAAGTTCCTTCCCTTTAGCATGGAGAAATAACTACTTCGATTTGCAATCTATACTCAGAATAAGGATTGTAAAGTAAGTAAATCACCTACAAGGAATACATCGAGAAACCGATGAAAATATAATTTACTACACTTCGCTGTATGATAGAAGTATTACAAGATTCATAAGAGGGCCAGATTGGCTATGGAAATTCATTATGTTATTTGTGTTATTTTTCGTAAATAAAAATAGCGAAGTTCAACTATAACCTAGGTGCGACTCTAGACGGCTTTAAAACACTCTCATATGAAATAAAGTTAAATTTGTTTTTATATGTCACAGAATTCAGTTCTGTTCCAAAACTTTTATGAGAAATGTTGGTTTTAAAAAATTAGGAAGTATCAAAATAAGTTAAAATGGATTGGGTAAAGATTCTTAATTTGGGCGTTGAGCATCGTTTTCGTTTCTAATTTGCGAGAGTTATAATAAAATAGACAAATATTTTGCTAAAATAAAATTTTGATAAAATTGACAAAGAATCTAATCTTATGATTGAATCATCTCATTTTCCTAAAAGAATACACGAAAAATTCTGGCCCATATCAGAAACATATTAAAAGGTGATAGACATACAATTCACGCATTCCAGCTTAGAAAGATCGTATTTATAGATACACATTTCTAACAGGTTAATTTAACAATTTGAATCAAAATCTATCCTTTTTGACGAGTAATTTTCTGAGGAATTACATTTTTTTGTTTGTATCAAAAATTAAGACGAGTAGTCCCTATTTTACATATTCACCTTTATTTATTGCTAAATAAAAAGAATCTGTGTTTTCGGAGTGAGGAAGGATAACCGTACCGAACTTAAATATTTCTTAAGCAGCCACAGATATATATTTCCAAAATTACTTTTTTAATTGTTGATTGGTTCTGGTAAATCAGAGAGCAACTAAAAGCTTTCAAGCTTCTACACTTCTCCACTAATGCATCGTTAATGAAGCTTCTTAATATTCTATTTGAGTTTGCTTTTATCAACACTGGCGCAGCTTGCTTAATTGAAACACAGCTCACTTTTTATTTAAATTTAACATTCCTATTCCGTGGCTGTTTTTAAAAGCATCTATATACGTATTAATGTGTGATACTCTGAATAATTATTAACTTCAATTAAAACGCAAGCGTTTGAAGTGTGTGCCAGATCTTGCATCCTTTTTGTACGATTTTAGAACTGAAAATTGTACAAATTTGGATTTTTTTAAAAGATGTGTAGGTCACGGCCATGTTTATCATATCTCATGTAATGATACTGCTGAATATGGGAAATTATTTTCAAAACATGATCTCCCCAAAAAAATTAGGTAACAGCGATGCGTAGCATTAATTTCCTGCTAGATAATTCTAATTAAAAGAGAATTTATACCTCAAATAACTTGTCCTTACTCTGTTATTTTGGATTTTTTGCTATTTTCTATTCTTTGCTAATTTATTCTTACTCTTTGCTATTTCTGTATTTCTATCTTTTGCAAATCAGCCGAAAATCATCGGCTGTGATAACTGGTGTCCAGGGGTAGATTTACCATCAGGCGCTATGGAAGCTAGCCGTAGGAATCAGCGCTGAGGGAGTCTAAAGATTACGTTCAGTCGTTCAAATATTTCGCATGAATAAATTCTTCGTGGGTCCTCCAAGTTGTCATAGAGCCTCTGATAAAATATTCTTCTGATTGTGTTCACGCATTGTGAAATTTTCTTGGTGAACTGATTTCACAGTGGCACTGAACTTTTATATTTCTGTCTAAAAGTAAAATCACATGTCTTTCGTGTACATCCTTTTCAATTGTTTTTGATTTAATGCGACGCCCATTTTAGGTCTACTCGGGGTTTACCAGGGATAGAATTATCGTTTTTTAGTGAAGTCCTTCATTAAATTTTCAAAGCATTACAGCATGAGAGTCCTAATCCTGCTGTTGTACAGTTGTTCCCTTTACCATGGAGTTCTACTGCACTCATTCATGGATGAAGTGTTCAAAAAGTTGATTTTTTTAAAAATCAATAATTTTTTCTATGATCCAATTTTATTCCGATTTGCTGTTTTCGTCTTACCCGGTTTCAGAAAATGATGCATTCCCAATTTTCAACATAGGTTAAGTCATTTTGCGGTAGCTCTTGCGCGATTTTCCATTGAACGTGTCCACCGCACGAAAAGAGACTTGGGCCTGTGAACTCACTGAACAAGGCGTCAACGCATCCTTTATGGGCACACAAACTACTTTGGCTCTGACCAAGGGTCAAATGCGAAATGGAAATTTTTAAACCCTCGCTTTCTCGCGGGATGAACCCGTCTTCCATCTCCATTTCCCATCCCCTCTCTTCGGGATTCCATCTTCATCCTCATTACTTTCCCTCTTTTTCCTCCCGCATGCATCTTCAGCCTCTTTTCCTCCGCCATCCTATTAATTCCTCATCCTATTATCTTCAACCTCTTCATCATTATTTCTCCGAATTGGAAAAAAGGACCCCTTCTTTCACACCTCTCCATTCCCATTAGCGGCGCCCCCCCTATCCACCCCCTAATTCCTCTCTCCAATTCCCCTTTGTCCACTCCCATTTCATTTTTCTTCCTCTCTCTCTCTCATTCGCTCGCCTTTCCGCATAACCACTCTCTTTCGCGCGCAAATTGGAGCAAAACCTCGTTCTCTTCTCCACTCTCCGTGTAATCAGTGCTAAGAGAGGGAGGTTTTAGAAAAAAAGGAAGGATAAGATGCGTGCTCGTGTTCTCCCGAGGTCAGGGCCCGCTCCCCATTGAGGAGTGGCGTCGTGATAAAAGTCCT
This sequence comes from Pachydiplax longipennis, assembly GCA_036926295.1. Taxonomy (NCBI): domain Eukaryota; kingdom Metazoa; phylum Arthropoda; class Insecta; order Odonata; family Libellulidae; genus Pachydiplax; species Pachydiplax longipennis. The sequence goes on along the minus strand of JAVFKF010000004.1, from coordinate 33,814,406 downwards.
CGCAGCTCAAGAGAGGTGATGAGGAAGACAAACGAAGGAGTAAAAATAAATCTCTTTAACGCCGACGCTTCCGCCGAATCCAATTGGCGATTCAAAACTAATTCAGTTGGGCTCCTGAGCGCTAAAGCGGGAAATAATGTTCCCCATGAATGGTGATCTTGTACATAGTATTCGAAAAGGCGTTTCGCATCTAAGTTCCAGTTGTATCGGAGTTCTCCGGCCATATTCTTCTCATTTTAGCATGATACTTAAGGGTATTGGCACTAGGACAAATCATCGGTAAAAGGAATCAGAAATATTGGCACTTTTATGGGCGTCGGAACAAGAGAATTTCAACCTATTTTCCGATTTCTTGAACGATTCTTTGGATTATTTTTATCTAAAACTCAATCTTCCATTCCTGACGATAGGCAATAAATACTTATTAATTGAGCTGTGTATCTACCTATAGTGGTGATTCTATTTTACTTATTCTGGGGCAAATATTAAATGTTCAATTTTCACCCAATTCTAAAAATTCACACTGTAGCTGCACAGATTTTATTTACGGATCCGTTTTTAAGATCGCAATCTCCATAAATTAACTAAGGAATCATTGTCTGGCTGTATTTAGGGCATTACTTCGAAGGTCTAATTTTGATTTGGATCACCATTCTGTTAATGATGCCATTATCAAAATTTTGTAAAATGTTATTTTCCACTGTTTTTAGGTAACTATGTGCTGGATAACAATATGATCAAATTACAAATTATTGCTCGAAAAAACTTAGGTTACAGCGAATTCGGGCAGTTTTATGTAAATTTAGCTAGGAATATTTTTATAATTTTTAATACTTGATCATACGCGCCTGTCTAGTAAAGATGCTGTTCACTTTATATGAACGATTCCGTAATTTTTAAACACTTAAAATTTGGTCTACACGCCGAGTACCAAGTTATGAATGATGCAGTCATATAGGCCAGACCTCATTGATGGCTATTAAAAGTGTTATTCACAGGGCCATTGTGCTGCACTAGCTGGGCCGTTTCAACTCATATCACAACTTGGAAAACTAGGCCAAACTACCTCACTCCTCATCTTGACTCGAAGGCCTCATCCCCCCTTGAGAGCTAACTTTGGAGGGTATGAGGCTCAAAGCGTCTCCGGTATGAATACAATCTCCTCCTTAGGAACTTTCGAGTTTAGTCAAACTTTGATACATACGAACAAAGTTATCCTCAAGCTTAACAATAGATCGTAAAGATTTATAAACTTCATTTCATGTACTTGAAGGTTGTTCAGCACATTAAAAGTAACCGAAAACTATCATTAGTTTAGCTTATATCAGTATGTCCGAAAGAAGACCTGGTTTTACATGTACCATACTGTAATCAAAATGCAGGTCCCAGTCCCAACTGACAAACACATATGTATGCATGTTTTGGAGCTAGCTGTACATACGAACATTCCTCTGGAACCCATATGTAAGTTAGGGACGTACTTGCCCGGATAGACAAGCCATCACGGTAGTTCGTGAATCCGTGAGTACCAAGTTTGCGGGTGTTGAATATCGAAGCATTCATCCCCGTTATTTTTTAATATCCCGTTGCATTCGGATGCAACCACGGCATTTAATTATAATCGCATGGGAAGCGGCGCGCGCTCGTTGGAAATCGCTCAGGTGAGCGCATCTCTGAATACCGAGCGACGGGTAACATTTACTTCTCTGTAGTTAATGCGAGAGTCGCCCAAGGAGATGGAGGCGTCGAGAGGGAAAATTACTCTCCTTAAGTAAGGTGCGAATGTTCTATCAGTATCAGTATGTAATATAACCGCTCGCTCATTTCATCAGCGCTCTCAATTTCACCCCTCGTTGGATTTTTTCCCTCGTGGACGTACTCTTCCCTTTTAGCCTTTTACCACCTCAAATGCGCTCCATCTCGTTCCCCCATCAACTGAGGATGGGATAGTAATTTCATCCCGGAGATTCATTATTCAGGCGCTAGGTCTCTAAATGCCACGGCGGCGGGGTAAATATTCTGATGACTTGGCCAGCCTTAATCCATACTTGCACTCAACTACTCCGCTCTTCCCTGCGCCGTACGCTCTCTCACAACCTCTTATTTTTATTTTCTTCTCCCGATCCAGTCGCGAAACGTGGAAGATTAAAGGGAGAGAAACTGAAACAGGTGGGAGCGTTCTCTTATCCGAGAAACGTTCTTACACGGGTTGAATGAAGTGATGAAAATAATAGAAAAAAGGCCGCGAGAGGCTTTTATGATATGAAGGGAGTAGTTGAGGAGAGAGGCCTTGCGCAATCGGATTTTTGGGGCAGAGAATGCACACTCGAGGTGGGCATCGATGGAATTCGAGCACGAGAAAGAACGGCTTCAGATTCTCAATGTTTGGAGGAATCACGATAATTTGATTGAGTTTCAAAAGGCGTTCGAATAATTAATAAATGATAAAAATAATGAATGAGAGGCGTTCATTAGCGTGGCTAAATTTGTTTCAATTGGGTCATCCGAAATGACAGTTTAAGGGATGCGGAAAAATATTTGGGATTTTCGAATGTAAACAGGGTACATAGGTATATTGAAGCGAATTCAATGGATCATTGAAAGTGACACGTTTTATAGTAAGAAATAAAATTACAATGATAAACAGGCCAAGTTAACCAAATTTATTTCTACGAATGTATTAAAAGAAGTCGTTATAAAGATTTCAGTGATGATTTTTTAAAAACTTAGGAAGATTAGATAAAATAATGGCGGAAATAATTACTTCTCAACGTTAATTTGTATATTTGGAGATATAATATAAGCAATGAAATCGATTCATTTTTAAATTACGTATCAATTACAGGGAAAAGTAATAAATGTGGACGAGGGGGAAAAACATACAGCATAGGATATCAATGATGGGAGGGATTTCTGAAGTTTAGACATAGTTCATAGTTTAGTAGAGAAGCGCTTAGGTTGTAATTAGAAAGTTAATGGATGGACTAAAACAACTAATCTAGGGATTATCGAAGTAGATATAATTCGGAGAACCTAACCAACAGCGAGTTAACAGGATAGTTATATAAAAGAGAAAATTGGACATGAAGGTCATACTGCCAGGGATACTCGACATTAAACCGAAAATGGAAACACTGGGGGATGTGTTGCTTTCACACGGTAGTCCGTTTATGAATGAGTAATTTGGGGAACCAACGCGAATGCTTGAAACTGAAAGGAAATTTTGGAACTCATTTCAGAATGATTAAGTGACAATGAAGACTTCTGCTTTCTTTTTTCCCCGTTCCTTGCTGGTGAATAAAATAAGCGCAGCTTACTACTAGGCTATGAATAGCTCACGGCCCCACGGGAACGTAAAAATGTGAACATCGCGGTGCGTGGGAAATATTCATTTGCAAGATACAGCATTTCCTCTTTCGTAAGAGGTTAAAAAGGATGAGATGAAATAAAAAAATCCCGTTCTCATTCATCCGTTTGCAGCCTATTCTTCCCCCGGAACGGAATGATTTAATTAATTCGGATCACCATCAAAGATCTCTCTCCGATCGGAGCATCTTGCTGTAAAATTCAATGGTGTGCTCTCCGAGGAAAAAAACGCGGGAGCTTTCGATATTTTTCTCTCGCGATGGAAGACCGTTATTATAACAAACGGGGATTAAAAGGGAGATATTCCGATCATTATTAAAACTGACGTGGGTGCCCCAATTTCTAAAAGAGAAAAAATTAATGCGAACGGGGAAAAGGTTTTTTTTTACTTGAAAGCCTTTTGCAGATATGAAATTTTTCGCGTAATCGTCGAATTCTTTCGTCTTTGATCCGAAAGCTAAATGAATTCGGGAAAATGTTCGTCGGTTATCAATCGCCGATTTTTAATGGGCGTATGTGCTCGTTTCACTCATCTGACATCAATGCGGTGCATAAAAATACTGGGAAAAGCCAAATGGTAAAATGAAAGTTTGGATTTGGCTCGATTGCAGTTTCGATGTTCATTTCGATTGACGAAGAATTATACTAACGTCTAAATTTATTTTTGACAAACTTCAAACGAGAGTCATTCTATTTCCCCATCTGAAATTATCTACTTGTAGCCTTGTTTAATATTATGACTAACGTATATTTTTGTATACTTTATTCTATTTGATTAACTCAAATCTCGAATTTAAATCCGGTAAGGCATCCAAATACGTGAATAAAAAACACGTTAACGGCTATCAATGCTCTAAGTAACCAGCTAAAGCGAAAAATTCTTTTCGTATTATAACGTTAACTTTTTTATTGCTTGATGCACGCATTTTCCATAGGCATGCGTATCTGTAATATACTGACTGCATATACAAAGAGAACGTAGGATAAAGCGCTTAACGCCCGAAAGGATGTAAGAAATCAAATTGTTTGCGAAGATAAATTACCCCCGGGAACGGCAAACAAAGATTAGATTCTCTTCAGGGCAAAAATAATGCAATTACAGCCAGAACAATTTTGACCAACATGAATGTAGTGTCTGCGCTGACCAAGTTTCATCTGCACGGATTACGAGCAAATAACTTTGTAAAGCACAATTTCTGTTCTCTCCGCCGCATGAATTCTATAACGCTTGCATTCCAATGACATTTAGTTCTGCAACTGGTGCTAAATGTTGGTACCGAATTTGTCGTTTTGCTACTAAATCGAAGTCCATGGCACTACATCAATTCTAAAATTGTAATAGAATAGTCACTTACGATCTAACTCAAATAGGTTTTTAGATGTTTCAAGCCTTTTATCTCCACAAAATATTTTATATAAATGGAGTTTACTTTTTTATTTTGTATTTCATCCCTGTTCTTATATCTCTAAATTAATTTCAAGTATCTCCTTGATTTTTGAGTTTTAAATTAAATACTAGAAATTAGTGGTTAAGGTGCCATCCATCATATCTGTTCAAAGATATGAAAGAGAGAAGCTTTCAAAACTTCAAAAGTAGTATCCTCATTTTAAACCTTTACATTTACATGTAACTAGGAAAACCTGTTTATTCGAGTTTACCGTAAGTCAAGGAGTCTGAAAAAGAAGCAAAGCAGTGCGTTGGTAACGCTTGCATTTTTGACGGCTTGATGACTACTGATCGCCCAACCAATATCGTGGGGAAAGAAGGACTCTGTCAATAAGTGATCTTCTTCTTTGTTTACCCTCATTATTTAGATAATCAAATAGTAAAAGAGAATAACAGTTAGGAAGTTCCAATAGGTCTCGAGTTCCTTACAGTAGGTATATTGTCGGTAGATCATGTATTAGAAGGGCACCGAACAATCTTATCCAAATAACTAACCTAAAATAATCGATTCTCTGCGGCAGTTAATTATTTAACGTCAAACCAGTTATACAGATTATGATTTTGGAGAAACTCTCAATAAAAACGAACAAAAACAACACTTCCCCCGCGTTATTCAAACACACACGAACAGATACAAACAACATTTCCCTTACCGTATGCTCCTCGTGATGCTGCCGGAGTGATGGATTCGGATGAACTCGTTGCTGGTGGTGGCGATGTGGAAATATGACTGCTTCTCGTTCACGAAGAACGTGTCGGGCACCCATATGTTTTTGATGAACTCCGAACCCACGGAGAGGGTCTCCACACCCGGCCTCTTGCGGAAGGCCAGGCGAGGGTCCGTCCAGAACTGTCTGAAGTAGAAGTCCAGGGTGAAGTCCTGCCATTTTCACGGGTTTGCGAGATTACGACGAGGAAGGAGGATCGAAGTCGAGGGCGTCGAAAGGAAATTGGAAAATCGACGGTTTTTTTTTCGTTCGTCGCCGGCGGAAGGGTGAAAGAGAAGGGTTGTGAAGGGGGAGGGGAAGAAAAAAAGAGCGTTAGAAACTAACCTTGGAGAAAAACGTCGTCCATTCGCTCTCTCCCAAGCACTCCCACTCACTCACGCCGACTCGGACGGTGTCGGAGCCTCAAAAAGCCACTCCACCGTCTTACATCTTTACTTCAGTAGAGTCCTCATTCGCTCTGCCAGGCTCTCAGAAAATTTGTTTTTTTAATTACTCTAATTATAAAAATCTAAGCGGAAAAGGTAGAGAGTAAAGATAGAAAATAATAACGATCCGAAATAAAATGATTCAATCATCTTTATATACTTTTTTTTTACATGTACGTATCTTTGAAAAAATTCCCTACAACAAGGAAGGAGTGCTCGACCCACGTTATTAAAATGTACTTCTAGGGTCTTCTATGTATACATATCTTAGCGCGGCTCCTTCTTTTTTGAAACTAGAATCAATACAAAAGAAGAGAAAAAGGAAGTGAAAACGAACTTAATCTTTAGATATTTACAGCTTGAAAAATTCATCAATGAAAGATATATAAAAAATTTTTAAACTACTACGTCAATTATGAGAACGAAAAGAACGAAAGATATTCATTCTATGAACAACCACGACAACACTAGCGACACCGAACATGCGTGAAATATGCATTTCATTGCTAATGCGGAACTAATGCATAAGTGTTCCATTAGGTATGGTCTGCCTGGATAAAAGGACCGCTAAGGGGCCAATTGGACCGAATATCGCGTTCGCGAAGTGTGCGGAGACGACGCAAAAACGTCCGCGGTAATGAGGAGTAATGGAACGGAACCGATCCCTTTTTTTATGCAGGCAAACCTTTCCGATGGAAAGCTAGGCCATATTTACGAACAAAACAGTTGATCATGCATGCGAAAGGGGTGATTACTAAAAAACTCGCCATGCTCGTGTCATGTCGTGCAGTTACCCGTGCCTTCAATGTATTTTTGGTCAACTCTTTGGGGGGATTGAACAGATAGAGACAGAAGGTCGAGAGGTCATCAGGGAGTTGGCGGAGGATGGAAAAACGGCTGCAGACTTGGAGGGAGAGTGGCTTATCCTCTTGCGGAGGAATCTCCAATCTCCTCAACTACCGCCGGGTTTCCATCTTCTTACAACTTCTTCATTCCAGCCCCTTTTTCAACTCATTCCGCTCTTTCTGATGCGGATGGTTGATGGAGGAGATGGAAGTGTTACAGAGAAGGACTCCGAGACCATTCTTTTTTTGCTACCAAACATCGCGCCTCAGGGGTACGGTGCGGTTTTCCAAAAGAATCAGTCGCAGACGTCTCGGAGAAGGGAGTGGTTTGGTGAAGGTCTCAGTGAGGGCAAAGGATCTTTGGGGAAGAAGAAAGGGTAGCCCTACCGATGAGCCATCCTTTTAAGATGACCCATTAATTGGTCGACTGGTTACGTGGTCGGTAGTGTGCCGATGTGTCTAAAGTCCAGGGATTGTGGAGGAATTTGAGAAAAAAGAATTGGGTGCCAATTCAATGCCTTATTGATTAGCTGCCACTGTATAATAATATAAATATTTGGAGATATATACAAAAATAATCTAAACCGTCATGGTCTGGTGTTCTCTCTACGAAAGACATACCCAAATTTTTGTAGAAGTCGTTCGGGTTTCCTGCTGCATGTGGTGTCTCCTTCTGAATGTTTTTACAGGGGTTCGCGGGGATGCTATCATAATTTTTAGAGGGGACGCTTTGCTGAAGCCGCCCAGTTTTTCTTATTTGACTCAGAGGACCGGGCATATGGTGTTGGACCGGTGTTGGTGTACGTGAAGTTGTTCTCGCCGATCGTCGTGTGTTTGGAATCGTTTCTTTTTTGCTTTTATTAAGAAAATGGGGGTATTATTTTGTACTTTGAGGTAACTGAAGGATCTTTTCCGGGGGTTTAAAAAAGAGGTTAAAATGCCGCCTTTTTCTGTGGTTGTCGAAGGCGGCTCACGAGGGAAGAAAACTTACTGGATTGTTGTCGGTCTTTTGGCGGGGAGGTGTTCCGAGGTTGGGATATGCCGGAGAGGGGACGGCTGACCCAGGATGACGCAACCAGCGCACCCGAGGTCGTCATTATTCCTTTTTATTGCTTTTTCGGTCTTTTTTTTTGGTTAGGTGTTTGAAAGGTTTCATGGCGGGTGTGGTCAAGGATGATGCGGTTTTTGGTGGGTTATAATTTTTTTGGTGGTGGTATATATATATATTTTTGGGGGGTGAGGAGGCTCGGGGTCTTGCCTCGCCATCGCCGACACCTAAGTGACCTGTAAAGAGGCCCGGCAAATCACCTTCGTCTCCTCACCCACAACACACCCACAAATGTATCTTTTTACACTTACACTTAACACACGCACACAAAAATTACACATCTTTTTCCAATAATAAAGAAAGAAAAACATATTTCCATGATTACTATATACGCGTGGCGTTGGGATGGACAGACATAGAGACAGATGGATAGAGATAGAGAGAAAGAGAGAGATTGGGGGGGAGACAAACAGGGATGAGATGAAAAAACTCTGCTCACTTCAAAGAAAAAAAGGAATGTACATAAATGGTGCAAGCGGAGGGATCTAGTAGCTTTTATAGGTTTGGTTTGCTTGGGAGACTTCAACGGTGGAATGTCTCAGGAAACACTTAACTACAAGAACAACGCTAGATGGTTGGCGAGATGTGACGTTGAACCACTTCCGTCGGTTAAAATTATCTCAAGAACATTGCAAATAGTCCTTAATGTGGCGTTATTGACGACTTCCGTAGCCTTTTCCTCATAGACCTCGACTTTCTTGAGGTCGTGTCCATGAAGTAAGATTGGAAAGGATATCGTGCAACGGCCACAGTTGATAGCCAAATGTAGAAAAATCTAAATTGTTCTAATTTTAAAATATTGTATTTTTACCCTTTATAAAGGTCTCTTCGTCGATAATTTTCGAAAATAAATTATCTCATAAAAATTTGCTTCTACCAAGTTATAATCACACTTCCATTGTCTATCTGATTACATCAGCTGATGTACTAAGCATTGCTGCATCTAAAGTCACATTTTAAGCCGTTAATTTCTCGCATTAAGGGGGAGTAATCTTTTGCCATTATCGATAGGCCGCATACGAAATTGCTAGCCTCCATTTGAGTAGCTCTGCCTGTACGTGAATAGTCTTGCATCATAGCTGCAAGCAGAAAAAAATGACTCAATATGTTTGCAAACTGAGGGAGAATATTTCTAATTTTATTTTCAGTAGATGTGAGTAAGTAAGGGTGAGAAACGAAAGTATTGAAATATAATAGCATTTCTCACTCAAGGTATAACAGGAGTCTGGAGCTGATTTAATTTATTTAGTAGTGTAGTATTTGTTAACTAATATTAATTCTCTAACTGCACGTTGAAGTTCGAAACAATGATAAGCAGCTCTATATGTAGTATGCAGTTTATAGTAAGAATATTTGTTAGAACTAAGTTACGGAACAAAAATTATTGTTTCTCTTCAGAAAATTGTTGATATTTGAACGGCGCTACCTACCCTTGAGGGTAGGCGTGGTCGACCCCTGAGGGTTGCGCTTACCAAGAGTATCAACAGAATAGAAATGGTAATCGAGACCGATAAAAAATTGTTTTCGCCGGAGTGAAACACGAACCGAAACAGCAAATAAAAATTCTAGAACCTGAACCGTAAAGGAAAGTCATTATTTTTCTGTTCATATTATCAGTTTGGATTTTATTCTTTGATGATATCTTTCGTATCCACCATTTTACTCTAGACGTAAGTTAAAAGAAATCAATCGAAGGTTACTAAATAAGTTGATATGAAAATAATTTAAATGCAATTCAAAGAAAAGGGTCATGAGCGACATAAAGTTTGCACAAACATTTTATCGGAGCGAAAACATGTTCTAACAGGTTCGATCGCTGCAAAATCATACCAGAAACGAAATTTTGCATGTTCATCGAACCGAAAACGAAGCCGAAGCGTAAACCAGAATGAAAATAATAACAATTCGTAGCCCTGGTGCTCATTCCTTGCGCTGTTATTGAAATATATGTGTTTGTTTGAAGAAGAGGAAGTAAAATGGCATATGGCCTGAACGACGCACTTTCCTCCTCCGCTCCTGTCTGAGAGAAAACGCCATACTTTGATCACTACCTGTTCGTGCTTGAGAGCTCTATTCTTTAACTCAATCCTAAGGAGTAAGGAGTAATTTCACTCAGGTAACTAAATCCTTATTTCACTGTACGACTCCATTCTCGCATTTAGTCATCCATTCTTGCCGTAGAACAAAATTTTCCCTTTCATATCTTCCAATAAACCGCCAGTACTTTCGTTCGCCGCCAAAATATTTCCCAAGGATTCGTCAAGCCACTCGTCCCCACATGGTGATTGACCAAGCATCGAAACGGCAAAGAATAGACTTTCATAAATCCTTCCCAAATACTCGATCGTAGACAATGTTCGGTCTGAGCGTAGCGATCGGATATCGAGGAGAAGGAGGGGGCGTTCGATCCATTCGCTAATCCTTCGGCATATTTTTCCCCACGCAGGCCTTCTGCCATACGCGGCATGGCTCCACGTCGATGACGGAATATATTGGTGCTCTCAACCTGCTTCCCGGAATACCCGATCGACTCCCCTTCCCCATGATACCGTGGGAAAAGCGGAGGTAGAGCGGAGTTGATTGAAGGAGATTGAAGAAGAGAATGGGTTGGGGGATAGGAGAGTGATGGTGCAGGAGAACAAGGAGAGATACACATATACCAAGGGAGAAGAGGAAGAAGGGCGATAAAGAAGAGGTAAAGCTTTATGAACGTAGGAAGGGAAAGATAACGAGAAAGGGAGGAGAAAAACGTTGGGCGATAACGTGAGGAGAGACCAAAGTAGGTAATAAAGAAGATGAAAGAAGGAGGGCTGATGAATGAGGAGGAATAGAGGGCAAGATGATGATGAGAGGTGAAAACATGGGGAATGAATGTGGGGCAATTGCGATCGTGAAAATAAGAAACAAGAGGTGGAAGGAGTGAGGAGTTAGAATAGGTAGCGGTAAAAGAAAAAGATAGTATATAAGATTGTGGCAGAGGTATTGAGTACAATGGAATAGGATTTTTGGATAATAGTAGTAAGAAATTTTAGGAAATTTCTTGCAGATAAATTCTGAGCATGTATCATACTGCAAGCACAAAAATCAACTGCAGCACAAAGTACCTACCAAAAAATTTTGCATAAAATAGCTAGTTGAGTTTTTTTTGAGCCCTTTGGGATATTTTCTGAGGTTTAAGTTATTTGATTAGGATTTTGAAATCAGGATTGATTTATTATCATCTTGTACGGGCTGTGGGCGAATAACCGTGGAAAATATTGTTGGTAAAATATGAGTATAGAAATGGTAGGAGAGGGGAAAAAGATGCATTATCATAGGAAGTAAAAGTAAAGGATTATAGTAAAAGTAAAAGAAGGTGAAAGATGACGGTAAAATCTTAGGATACTATTAAAAGAAAGTATAGTAGAATTAAGGCTGAGTATTATGGGAAGTTACCAGCGGAATGATGGTAACACAAGAAAGTTAGTAGATTTACCCATTATTGGTTAGAGGCCATAAGAAATCAATAGAAGTATGTGGAAGCATTGGGAAGAAATGACAGCAAACGAAGGAGGAAGGTTGTGTTTAGGTTCAAACATACTATTCCTATGAACTCCAACAATGCAATTTTCAACACAGAAATTAAAATGAAGATACATGGAAGCTAAGGCTTCTTTAGATACTCCTTTTGGATTACGGACATAATTCCTTTGTTTCTCTAACCTGAAACATATGTCTTGTGAGTGAAGAGGAAGAAAAAAGGGCAAAAGAAGTGAGGAGAATTGGTTGTATCGAGGTCACAAACCTCACTTCTAAAATCCCGAAAACCATATACCTGGATGGTCCAAAGATATTCGAGCGATTGTTATCCGATGACTTTGGGTTCGAAAAAATGGCATCTGGGAATGTAAAGCTTGATATCTTATTCCTCAGAGGAATAACTTTGTTGGGAAGAGAGGATAGAAAAATACGAGATTACGGCGCAGCGCGGAAGGCGAAGCAGGAATTGGGAAGGATGAATATATTGTTAAGGGAAGAGCAAGATAACAAAGGTCAACATTATGTGAAGATGGAGATCAAAGGGAAAGAGGTACTGAGAAAGAGAGATGGAGAAAGATGGAGGTTGAATGTGGAGATCTATTTGGATGGAATGAGAAAATGGAAGAGAAAAACAAAGGCGAAATGCGGGTTGGGAAAATGGATTTTAAGATTAAATTCCAGCAGTGTAATATGATATCGTGGGGGGAGATAAATAAGGAAACAATCGGAGGAAGGTATGGGGAAAGAATGGTGCATAGAACATGAGGAATCATTGGGGATATAATAGTAGTAAGTTTTGTTAGAAATTGCTCCAATAGATCGGTGTTCCTTCTTGAAATACTATAAGAATCGTTAGGAGAATAGAGATCAGAACTCAGCTTAAATTTTCAGTAGATTCGGAGATGATACGTTCTTGGAGGATTTAGTAGACATCATACGTTAATCCTGCTTTATATGCCGATTATATGAAACGAGAAATCAGGAATTAGATACTAGGTCTAGATTCGTTCCTTCTGCGAAGGATAGAGTAACCGACTAGGAAAGTAGATTATAGAACAAAGGAGTCTGTGCTCTTCGTCTGAAGGGTCCAAGATGCAAATAAAGACTTTTACTGAGCTCTTGCCATAACAGTTCAGCTTCTGTCCCATTGTCATATTAATATCTCCATTTCATAATGATTTATTATCTTTTTCCAAGATATTAAAGAATTATTTCGAGAAACTTTTAAATTATCCAGAAAGAAGTGGGCTTTCCAAAAAGTAGTCAGGCTTTTAAAAACAAATTGGGCAACCTCCCAGCATTTCGGCCTAGAAAAGCCGTGATTTAGACCTAATATTCTTTGGCAAAACCCGAAAAGAATACGTTTGTTCAAGAGTTCAGCCCTTATGTCAGGGTGTCCTATGATTTAGTAACTAAGGTATTCGGAAATTAAGAAAAAGAACTAGAGAATGGTATGTATAAGATAATGGATAAAAATGGATAAAAAGATGAGTAAATAGGATAAAAAGATGGGGCAAGAGAGAAAAGTTAGCTGAGAATGGTTGTGATTGAGAGATCTGACGAAAGAAAAGATGAAGAAAGATGAGACAAATGAGAAGGAAGGTAATATGTTTTAACAAGAAGGAACGACGGACAGATAGGTTAACAGATATTCGATTAGAGTCATAAATTACTAGTAGTTATAAGAGATATAAGAGGAAGTATAAAGTAAGAGAGAAGATAAGAGATAAAAAAATTTATTGAGTATTCCATCGTGGGTTATCCTATCTCATCTAGTTGCATGATAGAATACCATGGAATATTGAGGGAAAATATGAGAAAGCAAGACAAGAGAAGAGAAATAGATAGAATTGAGGCAGAAAGGAAGGAGATGAAAGACTCCCGAAACAACACAGGCGAAAGAATCGAGTAAAAAGGAAAAACGAAAATGAATACGAAGAAGGATAAGCAGTAAAGATGAGAAGGAGAAAAGACGTGAAGAGTGAAGTACAGGAAAAAATAGTGCGGTTTATAGTAATGAAAGACTTATAATACATAGGAAAACCCGAAGAGGGTATAAGGATGTAGGAAAGGAGGCAATAAGGAGATACAGGACAGCACGAAAAGCGCAGGCGGTAAACATGAAAGGAGAGGGAGCAACACGGGAAGAAAAGAGGCCCAGTACATGGAAAGGACGATGCTGATAGAATCCGAGAAAGATAAATGTAGAGGAGGGAAGGGAGAAAGAGGAGAAAACAAAGATCGGTGGGAAGGAGAGCGAGGGTTGACAGGGGAAAGGGGAAGAAGAGGAACGTTTACGATAAGAGGGGGGAACGTGTCCCTGGCTCCTCTCCAGCGCCGCACTGCGGTGGTTTCCCTCGTCGACCGAATATCCATCTTCCTTTCTGTCGCCCCGACTCATATTCTTCCCCAACCCTTCCACTGCCCTCCATCCTTAGCACCCCCTCCTCCCACTGCTACTCACGCGATTCTCTCTATCCCCACGGGACTCTTTCGAAAAACCCTTTTTTCCCGCTTTCCCCCAGCGAGGGAGCACCAAATGGCCGATCACATGATGCACCCTTTTTCCCAGGCACCGTGCACCCTTCAATATGGGAGCGACGGTTAATTTCACGCCAGGATGGCGGTAATTGGAATTTGAGCGGTAACAAGCGGGCGGAAGTCGGATGGGAGTTGCGAAAAAATGCGGTGTCGGTGGGGGGGGGTGTTTTAAAAGTTTGTGCGGATGGAGCGGAAGAGACATCATTCGCTGTTTTGTTCGCGGAAGGAGTGGACAAGATATCGCGGGATCCATTTCCGGGAGTCGCTCGGTTACCTGTTACCGGAGAGTGGTCGGATGAAACCGGGCTCGATTCCGTCGGTGCGGTGGCCGTTCGGTTTCTCTGCCATCACGGAGATGTTTTAGAATGATTTTACGGCGGATGTCCAACATTGTGAATTGAATTCTTAGAAGCCCCTCCGCTATCGGAACACTTCAGTGACCACTTCTTGAAACGAACTAAAATTAACACCCGTGGCTAAAATCTACAAAAATATTTCTCCATCACATTCATGGTATGGCTAGTGAAATATTTGGCGAAGATTGCGACAATATCTTCAAATAAATTTGCAGATACTGCTCAGTATTGTAGCCAGTAAATTGTTGGCCATCCCTCTTTCAACAAGAAGTTACTTGGCGAAGATATTTGATGCTGCGACAACGTCTTCAAATGAATTTACAGATACTGCTCAATATTATAGTCAATAAATTGTTAGTCGTTCCTTTTTCAACTGGAAGACAGCTAAGGAAGTGTGAAAAATTAATTAAAGTTGTTGATTTCCTGCAAAGAGCTGCTTAACTCACCTAGAAAGCTATATGTGGCCGAAGGACAGAGTGCTACATAACCTGGCAATGAAATCCAATCTAGTTCCTTAAATGTCTCAACACTAAGGAATTTCACTCAAGGAGAACTCGAGATCGGCCTTAATTCTCGCAAAAGTAATTAAAATACATCGGAAGATTCTTTACGGAAGGTCATCTTGTTCTACTTCCACAGAAGAGAACATTTTTGTAATAAATTTTGTTCGTTACATGAAACGTATGACGCAAAATAAAAATTTTGAGATGAGAATTTCTCTAGCTTGTCATTGCAGTGCTTCTCAAAGTATTTCAGTCATATTAAAAGAATGATGAGTAATGTGGAATTTTGAGGAAGAAATAAAATCTATGATATCGGCCTCGTCTTTGAGGTAGGTCTCCATTATAATGAAAATTATAAGGTAACACATATACCTTTAATATTCATATCTTTTAGCCTGAGGATAAACTAAAAGATCGAAAAATTGTAGCTCAATAAAAGGCTCTGTTGTAAAGGTGTTTGTTCTCTTATCATTGTTATCTTATCATTTTCATTAAGACGAAATAGTGTTTCTTACGGTGGAAATTCGATTGAAAATGTTTAAATTGCAGTCCATTTTAATGCTTCAGTTACTAGATAGTCATAAACGGAACACTTACGAAAATTTAATAGAATTGGAGGAACCGTGTTTGAAAACTTAGCAAAAATCCTAGCGATACCATCAGATTCAGTGACTTTTTGTCCGTTAAGGTTTGGCACCATAAAGGGCATCCAGTTGCAAAAAATAATCATCCCTAAACCATATTCATCATCGTTACTAATCATCACCGTCATGATCATCAGCCAACCTCATAAGTGAGAGGAATGCTTGGGTTATGGAGAATTAGAGTGTCTTTAAGATTCTGGTTATAGCCAAAAACCGATGAGCGGATGTAAAACTATTTAAGAGAAAGAGCCTAACTGCGTTACAACGAACTAAAGGAAGATTGTGATGAATACTAATCATCAGCCATCTCATCGCTTACTTTCCATCCCAAACGTCCAACTTCCGCGGAAGATTAACTCATAAGGCCCACATAACCGGCATTTCTAACCCCTCGCAGCGACTTAAAAACGCTCGGAAAGTAACGACTTGCTATCCAAATTGGCAACCCTGCTCTCCTCGCCCTGCGATTAGCGCGGCTCCGCTTATTGGAGAAGTCAAATAGCTCTGCCCCTGAGGGAACTTTGAATTGGTTTTTTATTCCGAAAAAGGCTCGGGAAAAAAAGAGCATTGTCGGTGGATGTCAGACCACGGGTAATCTGTTTCGCCCTTTTTGCCCTCTCTCCTCGGCCCCAAAGTTCTTAAAATGGCCTCCACGGCGATCGTTACGTGCGCTCGATTACGTGGACATGTCTTTTTTCCCCCCCTTCAGTCCGAGGGCATTAAAAACTTTACACGCCATGGGTAGGGAAGAAAAGGAGTTTCATAAAGTTTCTCGCCGGGCGTTATTACGAAGCTCTCGCGAAGCACGGGGAAGAGCCGCCGTCGAAGGACTGGAAGCACGTCGCGGATCGCTCTCCTCCGTGTTTCGCTCGAAAATATCGCGGAAATCTCCTTTTTTTATTGCGTCGTAAAGGGAGATATGGATGCATCCCGGGTAGCGAGGAGGGCCTCTCCATCAAATTGAAAGCACGTTCGCGTATCAATATTCATTTGTTTACGTAAGCTGTGGAAACCTCTTCTATGGAACTTTGTAGGAGACTCGTGCGAGAGAGTATGTTGTGATTGTAGAATTAGTTCTTAGGACAAGGATGACCAAGTGGAGGCCTACGTGCGGGTTGCGGCTCTCCTTCCGTGCGGCCGACGAGTTCAAGACAAGAGTCGTTTTCATAATGTATCTCTTAAGAAGCATATTTTCAGCTCGGAACTTCTCTTTTCATTCATTCTCATTTGGGAAAATATGACCGGAGATTAAAAAGTTTGCTGCACAATTTCTACGCTACTAATTTAAAAAATTATGTTTGTGCATGAAACTTTATGAAACAGCACACATCAAGATTAACCAATGAAAATCTTTACGCTTTTAGTATGATCAAAATTAATGAATCTTGAGAAGCCATCTGGAAGCAATCGATGACAAGAATCCAGTAAGAAAGCATAAAATAAAGCGGCTCTGCATACATGATGTAGTTTTGAATACTGTAAATTCTTAATTTATTACATGTCACTCAATTGAAAAATTGTACCAATCGTTAAAGCTCTCAATTGTATCCTGTCGATGGTGGAACAAAACAAATTTATTTCATTTTAAATTTTCTACAAATTTTATCATTCTATAAATAAATACTTAAAAACTGGGAAAATTGAGAGATGGATTTGCTCTTATTACTGAATAATAATTATTGCAGAATATTATTAATTATTAGTAATGTAACCACATATGTACACATATCGTGCGGCCCACGTGCATTTCATTAGGTTGTAAATTGCTCGCAAGCAGTGATGAGTTGGACATTCCTGACTTAGAACATCTAGTCAATTTTATTATGTTCCTTTAATGCTACTGCGGTAAACTAGTTTATAAACTTAGTCAGTTTAAAGACGATGTTGGCTATCCTAATTGTTCATCATGCGATTTTTAACTTACCGTATTTTATATAGGAACACGAAAAATTCTTTCTCGAAATTATCTTTCAATATCTTAAAAACATTATGAAAATTTTTATTGAAAATTTTATTTCCTACATCCTTTTTTTATATCCAATACTAATTGACTATTTTTGCTGTTTCTCCTTGGGTATACGCAAAAAGTTAATCAAAAGATTTCCTAGTATTTTATTTTTATAAACATCTATGACTATGATACAATATTAATTTATTTGTCTTAAGATCGTCTTTGATTCTTGCAAGTATGGAATTGTCTAAAACGCATTACAAATGGGCAGTATCCGCCCATATAATTTACAGTTAATACGAAAGTCTCTCGACTCCAGAACTAAATACAATTCCCACAGCTATTAAAGGATATATTCGGATTATTGTCGGAGGATCAATATCTGTTAAAGTCGACGAGTTCAACACATTACAAGTATATACTTTCTGCAGATAAGCTAGCTTAGAAGTTCATGACAGTGAGGGTATTTATTTAGCAAGGATTACTATTTATGGGCAGGAAACATTAGATTTATTATAGAATATTATTATTATTTTCATCCACCTATTTTTGCATCGCTCTAATAAAACAGTGCCTGCAATGCGCGAAAAGGTTACGCAACCCAATGCTATCGAGTAAAAATGATTAAATCACGTGGAAACTCATCACTTAAGCTCACGCTCTTTTATTTGAGTAATCATCTGAAATATATACAGAGAGTACTTGATGCAAGGAATGGAAAAATATAATATTTTCCCAATGAGAACCCATCGAGCGATATAATATCTTTGAAAATAAATAGTATACATTATGTAAAATTAGAAGGATATCGTACTCTTGAATGTTATTTGGTGCACCAAGAGCATAACTATGGCACACAATTGCAACGGTTGGAAACCACTGTCATGGGGGATCTTGATTGATAGTCTTTGCAAATCTGCATCTGAAATCTCAGAGCCTGAAAGATCTGCGGATCGGAATCCAAAACCCTCTGGTTGATGAACGTCCTAAGGTGGTAACCCTGGTCTCATCCCTCGGATACCTCATAAACTCCCTCACAGTCTCTCGGAATTCAATGACTCCGCTTCTGAAACCGCCGCATTAGAGAAGTACGAGATTGCAACCCGTCCGCTAACTCGGTTAACATCTGGGTTTATTCCCTGATCGCGACTAACCACCCTTACGAAAGCGCAGGTGGATATTCCATTGACCATCGACCAATCTGTTGCAATCTTGGCCGCCGCTCTTTGTAGAAACGACCCTCAAAGTCCACCACCAATGCCCTTAACCATCATTAACTGGAACCATTCTCGACCGACCTCCGGCTCGACCTCGTTAGCGTCATTCTCGTTCTGGGTTTTCCCCCGTGTTTACGACAACGTCTACGGATTGTGGTTTTTTGATTCCCTCACCGCTCCAATGAATGAGGGATGCCCGCGCGGGGAGGCCTCAAGGCATTCTCTCCCGCTGTCGGTAGAGATAATTATTCGTAACGATTGCGTCAGGGAAAAAATGAATCGCTTGACCTTCGCGGGGAACAAAGAGAAATACCGTCGTTTGTGTATCGAGATGCTTCATTTTATCCAGATTTATATAAAACGAAAAGGATCGGAACGTTTCCCCGGATTTTTTTTCCTTTAGTTAAATGAACATTCTGACGAAGTTCTCGACGAATTTTCGGAGCTTAGATAAATGTGGAAAATTGGAGCGAGGCTGGCTATTCGTTTAAATTTTTAATGATTGCGCCAAGATTGAGTTGCCAGAGGGTCAAGTCCTGATGTTCGGAAAACGTCCATGCCCATCTGGAATCCCTAAGAAAAATTCGTCTCCCCAAAGATATTGTCTGGTTGACCGTACTATGTCAGCCCGCCATTTTTGATATTCAAAGAAATTCCAGTTGGCGCTCTCAGCACAAATCACTAATGTCCCTAATCGTCCAAAAATTGCTCAATTGCATTGAAAAGATTCCTCAAATAGTCCCATTATCACGATAGAGGACCACTCAAGTGGCCATTATTATATTCGGAAAATGGCCCTGATACATACCGTTTACGGCCATATAGGGCTTATGATTACCAGCATCTCTATGAGGTCTTCTGCTCGCTCTGGGGGGTTATTTAAGCATTTATTTCACATTCATAATTCATTCATAGGAGTCTCACTTATTTCAAATTACATTAGAATAGGAGGAAATTTCATTGCGATACGTTTTAATAGAAACAAATTATTCGATATGATTTTAAAAGACTGACTCGAATTTCAATTACCTCATAAATCTTGAAATTCGGAAACGTAATTTTATTTCTGAACTTATTTGTATTTCTGAAAAATTTCAATAAAGGGATGTCATTTATATTATCGTTGCTTGACAATGACAAGCTAAAGAACAGTTTTCATGAAATTATTTTTGTAAAATTTCAAAATCGGAAAAAAAATATTTTTAAGATACAGACAGACTTTGAGCTTTGTTGAACAGGACCCATCAATCTTTTAAACATACCAAACAAAGATAGGCTTTTTCAAACTTTGTAAAAACTAACAATATACATAGCTATATACAATATATAATATATACAATATACATAGTTTATTAATCTTGGTGGTGCTAACCTAACAACACTGAGGCTCCGGGTTCGATTTCCGGCAAGGGCATCCTTTTTGTGTTCATCTTTCAAAGTGATCTGATTGTACTGTAATTCTGCTAATAAAGACAATCGTAATTTCTGTTTCATCTTTCAAAAACCTTAAAAGCGGTCTGATTGTACTGAAATTCGGCTAATATCGTAATTTCTTTCGCTGTTAAAAGCTCGATATCGTATCGAATATCGTTCCAGTAATTAGGACATGCTTGAGAACAGCTCTCGCCGCTCTTAATCGAGTAAGAAAGAAAGACCCGCCAAAAGAAACACCGCCGCATCGATCAGCAGTTCTCGATCGAGTAGTCTTGCACCCCCGAGAAGTATTACTCTGTCATAACCCTCTCATTTCAAAGTCGTCTCGAGTGGCGCGTACGGGTAAACGGCGAAATTCACCGTAATTGCTAGAGATGAAACGAAATCCTTTGTAGCGTCGATATTAACTCCTTCCTATCGCCACGTTACGTCACCGACTTCTTATTCCTCTCACTCTTCCGGTAACCTTCCTTTTTTTATGCCTCCTCCACTCCACTGCATAGCGGTGCCTCTGAGGATCGAGAGATTAAATCTCACTTCTCTTTTTTCCCTCTCTCTCGAGAGAGTCTCGTTCTGTACGGCCCTCTCTCCGTTATCTTTCTCCTTATCATCACCCTTTCTCTCTCTCATCTCTCGACACCTCTCTAGTCCTGCTTCGAGAGGGATTTCCTGACGCCTCCTCCTCATCTTTGGAGCCAATTTCACCCCTTCCACACTCAACAGCCTTCCAATCTCAAACTGGCAAACAGTCTCTCTCTCTCTTTCTTTTTTATTCCAGAACCTCGAGCAACCTCCTCGACTCCCTTCAACCCTCTCGCTCTCGAAGCTGCTGATATATCTCGAAACCGGCAAACAAGTATTCCTCGCCTCATCTGAAGCCTCATTTCCTTATTGGGGAAACAACCACCGCCTCCACTCGTCTTTGAGGGCTCCTCGAGAGGGTATTCCGCCTCGAGAGCGTTCAATTAAACTATTAAGGTTTCAGGTGGGTCTCTTTTATCCCGGATGGTGATCGGGTTTGCGAATTGTGCCTATAATTATGAGGGAGTTAAAGGTCGAGAATCAGAGGGAAATGAGGTTATCAGTGTTCAGCGAGGCAATCTGTTTACCGTACCTTAAATACGTTACGTAATTCATTACCGTAATTTGAGGTATTATTTGCGGGATTGAAGAAATGGAACGCCTATGTGGGGATGTTGGCACGCAACCCTCAAACGTTGCGATAATAACAATAGTAATAAAGAAGAGAGACTACTAAAGAGAACTTTTTAGGGGGAGCTCTAACCCCACTATTTCTTTGTTGCATTCTTTAATTAAAATATTTAAGATTCGAAGAAAATTAATGTGAATTTCGTTAATGATTAATCGAATTATTCGATAACAAGATCTTAAGCCCATCATTAAAGTGATGATTAATGTAATTTTAGCATCTCAAGCTACGGTTTGGTACCATATTAGCTTGCAAGTCTTTTCTTTGATGAAACATAGAACACTTCCGATAAATTGTTTCCCATTCATGAATAAGTCGGATGTAATTTATAGTTTTCAAATTCATTCGCAGGGTTTGGTTTAAAAATAAGATAGTTTATTGTACTAATATTTTTTCTCGTCTTAGAATTGAAATGGATGGCCTACGCCATTTTGTTAATCACCGGTACACAGTACTTCTAGGGATATAAAAATATTATTGATATGTAAGTTGGCAATTCAGTAGACATACAGTAGGAGCTAAATTTACAAACAACTTGTACTTAGAGTATAAGCTGAAATTCCGAAGTATTTATCCATTTTTGGAAGTATTATCATTTTTTGTTTTTACATTTCTGGACGTAACCTATCTCATTTGTTGTGTACATCGAGAGCTATATAAACTGGAATATACTACAAACTTTCACGAATTATTGATAAAAATTTTGTGCGAGTATATTTTTAAAAGTAAAAATGGGATATACAATAGATGGCAGAAAATGCTAGCCCCAAATCATGACATTTTTAGTCTTATTCTGACACTCTTATATTTTACAATACTAATAAAATTTCAGGAGAAATTAAAAATAAATCTTTCGTATCAGAAAAGTGCCATTCTAAAATGTGTGCTGTTTATTCTTCATGATTTACTTCATCACATACATACTCGGTAACCTACTTCAGCCACGGTCATAATAATTTGCGATTTTCCTCAATCTAAATAGTTTCATTCTAGTTGAAACGGATCAAAACCAATCCGCGACTCAGTAAAAGAGATTTTACTGTCCCAGTAATATATATCACTTCCCCTTAGAGCACACACAACGTAAATGTGTCACTGGAATACTTCGTTGCATGTATCAATCTGTTGATTAGGATCCCGAAGCATGGCGATTGGCTGGGGGAATCATTTTCGGTACTGATACGTGTAGATTTATGGCACTTTTTCGAAATTTCGTATCGAATGTTTTCGCTACATGACAGCGGATTTAGGCGAAAGTGTTGAATCGAGCGAGATCTAATTTACGCGGAGAATTTCGCTTCACGGGCAGAACTGCAAAAAATAATAATCATTCTTCAGTTGGCAGCTGGTGCTATGGCCTAGTTGCACCTCCTATTTTTTTCCAAAATATGGAAATAGACACCTCGCGTTATTATTTCGATCAAAAATAAAAGGTGGTAGTGAATTGGATTTCGATTTAAACGAGAGCGGCAATCTGTCCTATCTTTCAGCAGCTGAACAGATTTATTTGCCGCAGGCCGCAATGGAATAGGTTCTGAGCCAATAATTTCAACGCTTTCCCCGTCGCCGCATTTCGGATTCCTTTCAATCGAAATTCTTTATGAAGGCTTTTCCTTTTTAACTGCAATCATTACGTCTTCTCGCCTGCACTCTGCTATATCTCCGTCGGTGAGACCAGTAACTGCCCGAGGTATTTTGACGCCTCGAGCGAGGAATTTTTCCGGCACCCCCGTCGGTAATTTTATGAATTGCAACCATTCTTATAAGAGATGGAACGGTATTGTTCGTTAAAATTGAACTGATAAATTCCCAAGGAGGAATGGACATCAAAAGTCTGACAGATCCTTAAATCCTTTCCATCGAACTGATAAATTTTCTGGTAACACAGTATTTTTATCTAGATTTTATTATCAACTATTCAGATTTGGAAAAGGGGAAATTTTCAATCTGCTATATAGCTATACTTTTACAACTGATCGTAATTAATTGTTTACGAGGATTCTAAGATGAAAGAAGAATTTTCCTATCCCCCTTTCAATTCATTTTAGACATTCATCCTTAAAACTCCTATCCTTTAGTTATTAAAATTTCCTTTACTTTGATATAATACTTTGTATCTTTCTATGTTCCTTAACTCTTTTGCTTAGCACTGATCAGCCGAATCACAAAGGATATCATATACTTCTTCTCTTAAAGTACTTTATTTGGAACAATGTTCGCAATCCATCTCCCATTTTAATCTTAGTGGCGGATTAGTTAGTATGCTATCGCTGCAAATATCCGATTAGTCAGGACACGAACCCGGGACATGTTGTTGGATCGGTAACACGGTAACAACTCCGCAACCGTGGCCGGTAGAAAGTAAATTTAAAGTATTAAAATTAATTTCTGCACCGTTTGCTCTTTCTTACAGCATGTAACGACAAAGGAAGTGAAGTTAGAAATGCGTTCCTCCCATCGCGATGAAAAATCGCAATTGTAATTAGTCCCATCTTCATCTCAAAGATTGCCGTGGATTTACTTTTAAGCTTTCTGCGAACTGCATCATTGTTTTACTTCCTCACTGCTCGGCTCCATTTATTCTTTGAAAAGTTACCCGCATTAGCTTCATTTACGAAAGAGGAGTACTAACCCCCTCTTCCACATTCCGTCTTCCCTCCGCATTTAACGTCTACCTCTTCTTTTTATTCCCTCAAGATAGCAAGTCCCATAACCATCCAATTCTCAGAGAACTCGCGATGTACGACAAGCTTGAAACAACACGCCTCTGCCGAGTTGTTGTATTTGACTCGAATTCCTCCGGTGTTTACGCTCTGCGAAAAAGAGATAAAGTACTCTAGAGAAGCAGTGAGGGAGAGATATATTCGAGATCATACAAATTTCATTATGGCCTCGCAGCGCTCTTTTTTTCTGGAGCATCGCTATTCCCGGATGCAGTTCGTACTCGAGGATCTTTCTTCTTTTCTTTCCTTCCATCTTATGCGACACCACTCCGATTTCCGTGCCATCTCGCGCACTGCGTCATTTCCTCGGAAAGATGCTTAAAAAAAGGGAGGGGCGGATGATGAAGGAGAAACAATCAAACTTTCTCTCGCCTCTGTGGCGAACGTTTTCTCTTTCTGCTCCCATTTAAACTTCGACCGCAGGTTCACGAGTTTCTTTGGAGTCGAGTGTAATCAAGTTTGCGCGATTCTTGATATCTCGCCCCGCAGAGCGACTGGCATGAATTCGGATGCCAAAGCACTTACTCAGTACTAGTTACCGAGATGAGCAGCCTGAGAAAATAATTTTGCGAAAATATTCTGTACTACTTTGAGAGTGTAGAAAGCGTTAGGATGATCTTTCGTGCGATCTTTTTTATCCTTTGGAATCAAAGGTTTTGAACTTTATTTTGAGACTTTGAATGCCGTGAATTAGTTTAAAGTTACAGTAGTTATTACACTAGTGATCCTAAATGGTAGATTCACAACTATTTACACATTTGTAGTTGTAAACCCGAGTATTAACCTTATCAATGCATTAATTACTTCTTATTTCCTAGTTCTGTGGAATCGAGGGAAGACAATCGGAGTTCCTTGACCTCGTGTCCCGCAAAAAATTGGCACAAATTCAGCATTAACTTAAGCCAAGTCAGCTATACTGAAGCAGTTTGCTTCTGCAGTACATTCCAAATGTGAAATACATTAGGATTGTCTAAGAAAACTCGTAAAATTTTCTTTGATGAAACATTCGCACATGTATGTAGTAACCTCAAATTTTATTACTTCCTTATCCTACGTAGATATTTCTCAAACTGCATTGATTTGAAAATTGTAAAAATAACTCTTCCTAAATCTCCTTAGTACTCTTTACTCTCCATAGTATTTATTAAATTCATCACGTCTTGAATTGTCTTGAGTTTGTTTTTAATTGAAATCGGAGATTGCTTCCCCCATTTCGTTTTCGTTCCTTGAATTTGTGCGTAATGGATTTCTTTTTGGTGGCAAGATTCTTTCTTAAATGATAAAAATGTTTACCAAAGTATTCCGGATAATATCACGAATAAACAGTAAAAGTGATATCAAATAAGATTAAATCCTAAATAGTAGAAGATTGTCTGATGAAGAAGAAATATCTAAGCTTTGTGGATTATGGCTGATTTTGATACAATATGGACGCTTTGAAAATAATTTCAGACCATTATTCTTTATTTGACTTATTCGTTATTTCATAGAGCCAATCATACTGTTATCATACCCTGATGGTTGCCTATGAGTAAGGCTTTCAGATAGCTGCACTTTTTGGCAATGATTTCTTAAGAAATGAAGCAAGAGTCTATCGCTTCAGTGAAGTCTGAATTTCTTTTAAACCTTTGTATCACATTAAACACAACTAATGTTACAAAATAAATGAAAATGATTCCGTTATTTTATGCCAACGAATTTGGTTGGTTTCTTTTCCTTTCTTCTATTTACCTGTGTTACTTTTCATCAAAGTTTGGATATTTTTGGATAAACATCGCCTGTCTCAAAACTCATTTTCAGTAACTATACCTCCGCACGGAAGATTCCTTCACGCATAGCGCGTAAATGCTACCTTTCTGAGTAAAATTTCATCTTCATTAAAGATACGAAAGGAGAATTAAAACACGCATGTCTGTAGTATTCTTGGTGATGGTATATTTATAAATCAACCATTCCCTTTGACTATTTGATCCTACTCGAAATCCCGCTACAGAAATATCAACGATTCACAAATACATGTAATCTCTACTCAATGTCCTTACTCCGCCAAACTACATCTTTCGTGGATATTCCCAGCATTTCACTCTCTCAATTGCGAATGTTTATGAAATGATACATCTTCCTCAATCATCTTCGCCGAGTAAGAATCACGACCCCATCCTCTTCTCCCATCGCATTCTCCCTTTACGCCGACCTTCGTTCACGTTCCCGAAAAGCCCTCCTCCATCACGTGCATTAATAATTCCTCGTTGGGGCGGTTTGGCGTTATTCCTGCCGCAGAAGCTCTTCCGCTATTGCAGCTCATCTAACTACACCTCCCCCCCATTCCCATCTGACTGGCATATATCCCTAATACGCCGCAGCTTACCCAACTTATCCACAGAATGCTCTTCTACAGCGGGGCTCTTCCCACTTTTTAATCGCGTGGACTTTTATAAGGGCGGACATTTTGGCGCAGTGTCGAATCTGCGGTGAGAGCGGCTGCAGTTCAGAAAATAGTCGCCGCGGAACTGTGATGTGGAAAGGTTTCGAAAGGTCTCCCAGGATTTTTTTGGGGCGGATCATGCGGTTTTTCTGTGACTGAGGCATTATCGTAAAACTGCTTGGTTTCGAGCTGAGGACGTTAGGCTGTCAATAAGAATATCACTGAGGGTGATGCGATTCGAGGTAGACCATCACCGCTGAGTGTGGTGAAATAGATCTTACTTTTTTTTTGGGAGCTTCTCCCCCTTAAATTCAGCGGAGATTTTTTCCCCTCTGGCTCTTACGTTCCTAATCATCGTTTTTTTTGCTTCTTGGTAGATTTTGGCGCTTTTAAACGCCCTCTGCAATATTTTTTCGGTTACGTTTTGTTAATTATCTCTTCTCTGTGTATCAGTGCCCAACTAGCCAATTTAAGGGCCTTTTCATTGAAGCTTGTTCTTTTCCTCAATTACGTTTAATCAAATTCATCATATTAGTCTAATGCATTAGAGTTCTGAAATCTATCTTGTCTAGGTGAACCGTGAATAAAGGTATTTATATGTCCATCATATTTACAATTTAAGCAGGAAAAGCTTTAGCTAGCATAAAAAATACATGCTTCTAGCTTCGAAATTTACTTAGGTGGGAATCATTAGCTGGCTATGCATTCTTAAAATTCTGAAATTTATCTTTTCCTCATTGAGTAGTATATTTACAGTAGCTTACTTGAAATATTCAGCTTAGGTACATATATACAATTCGGCGGAGGAGTCAGATAAAGAAATTAGGCCAAAACTGCTAAAGAAATGCTGCGTCTAATCTTACTACTTCGTAAAAGAAACTTTATGTCTTTGCTGATTCTACGAACATATTAGTATTTGGCCACAAATTCCTTCCGCTTAATGTATCATCAGCGGGGTATAATTCTCTAGCGAATCTTCTTAACCATTCGAGTAAAACTCTTTTTGAATAATCCCAGAAAAACACTGTGTACCGCAACGACGTGCTATTCCTTATC
This sequence comes from Pachydiplax longipennis, assembly GCA_036926295.1. Taxonomy (NCBI): domain Eukaryota; kingdom Metazoa; phylum Arthropoda; class Insecta; order Odonata; family Libellulidae; genus Pachydiplax; species Pachydiplax longipennis. Next base: position 33,786,908 of record JAVFKF010000004.1, on the reverse strand, counting down.
TTTTGTTCCACTCACTATCGCTATTTTTCCAGTTCTTCCGTCGGAGTGCAAATCCTAAATCTCAATTGATGCCACGAAAGAAGTCAACCAGCTTAAGAAAACTCGAAAAACAACTTTTCGGTTTTGTTCCCTGATTGCCAATCTCGCAGCTCAATCGCCGTCTTCGAATGCGGTCCCGGGTTCGATTTCCGGTGGAGCCACGATGTCGATCCAGTACGATTCTGTAGATCAGCATCGTGAAAAAAAATTAAACTGAATTTATCGCTAGTGGTTCCAATGCGATATTTAAGGCTGCATACGCTCACCACGCATTACCGACTCTAAAAGCCCGTAACCCATAAACGAACGTCGAACTGCAGACTTTAATTTTCAGTTTTACGGCACGAAAATCGCTCTCGAAACCTCATTCCACGGCGACCCAAAATAACCACTCGGAGCGTGATGGCGAGTCGAGTGGAAATCCCGCAAAACAAGAGCACTCACGCGAAGACGCACGTGAGGAGACGTCGGAATAATATTCAAAACGTGATAATACTCACTCTTGCATCCGTCCTTCGAGGGGCAGCTTTCAGGGCGCCATCCCAACAGCGTCCTCGCTTCCGGCCACAACCTTCCTTTCTTTCGCTAAACAACTTCTCATCCGCCCGGAAGCCGGGAAGTGGAAGACGCATATTTAAAACATTTCCACTCCGCTCCGTGAGAAATAATAATGAGATTTCGACGGAAGCGGTTCAAGTTCCCTCGCCAAACTTCGAAAAAAGTATTCGTCCATATATTTCCGGTTCGGGAGGGTATTCTTTTTTGCTACGGGTTGATGATGAGAGTAAAAACAAGGAGGTATTTTTATGAGGGATAGCGACAGGGGAATGACTATATAAAAGGTATGAGAATAGAGAAAGAGGGTTTGGTTCGGGGGTAGAAATGTGGAGCGTACTTAGCAGGTTATTTGAGAAAGAGAACATAGTAATAGACAGATACAGAGATGGGCAGATAGATAGTAACGCACACAACAAATAGCAATATTCACTACAACAGACAGCCGCATATTATTTCAAAAGATACCAAGCAACATCAAAGGAGATAGAGGGGGCGGCTTTTCCGAATTTTTATTTGCGTCAGTTTATCGACGCGCTCTGTTTTATTTTCTGGGTTTAGATCAGGCATAGGTCATGTTTCTTTGAAATCTCCGCTTCAGAAAGGGTAGGATGCTCATGCACGAAAGGTATCCTATAAGTGTATTACCCCACGCTACAGAAGATTGAAAAATACTGCTTTCTATATACATCACTATATATGCCGACGTAAACCCTTTGTTTTCAAGACACTTATATTAATTTGGAAGCTCCTTTATTCCAATGTTACACCTATCTCAGCAAATTCCTGTTTCTTTTCCTTGCATTGTTCGGCAAAGACTACGAGGATTATGACAGTTACGATCCATGACGGTAACGATCTTCGCTTACAGTCTTTTCAAATAAGTTTGTACACAACTTCTAATCCTACATCTTTAATGATCAGCTGGAAAACAGAAAGTACTTCAAGGTAATACTTTTAAAATGGGAATCTCCAAGTAATTGCCTCCTCTAGGCGGCAAAAATTCCAGTAAACACTTTGCAGGCCTCAGATAATAATTCATAGTATTCATTTTAACGTTTAAGTGTAATAAAATTATAGTTAATGTAGCTTCTATTTTTAGAGTAGACTTGAGCCAAAATTCATTTCTCAAGCTTTTTGGATAGAAAATTCTATGAAACTTTAAGAAAAGAATTAACTGTGGAGACCAGGAGATGGTTTATACCGTCAGAGGTATATGAATCCTATATGAATCTCCATCAATGAACTGTTTAATTGTCGGAATATCCTGATTTAAACAAAATGCTGACGAGACAGATTAAATGCTGATACAGATTAAAAACCATAAAAATTAAATATACATGCTTTTTGGACCGATTCAACTTTATTAAGACATGAAAATTAAATATTTCAAGCCAAAGATTCTGATCGTGTGTAGATGCATCAGGAAATATCTCCAAATTTCTGAGTTTTATCACTTGAATGTTTTATTATCTGGCCCATAATATATTCAAAGATGACAATTGCTGTGATTCCTTTTCTTTTAGAAAATCTACCCAAATGTTCGGACATATCTCTCCAAATATAATCAAAGATTTTTCATTTTCTAATATAGATTGCTACTAGATCAGAGTAAAATCAACGTATATCTCGTATTCGCTAGAGAATGGTGTGACATGCTCTCGTAGATTTTTGTAATCACCTCTTATTCCTTACGGATCATACATTATCCTCTAGAGTGACATATCTCAATATCCCAATCTCAGGAACATATTTCATGACATACGCGACGGCGACAGCGTTGGAAAAATCGTGAAAAATGTCACTTTGTAGGTAATGTACAATTTTCATGTGGCGTTATTTTTCTAGGCCATCTGCAATGCCGAGTTCTCAAACAATTCTATCGCGCTCCTGAAATCTCTTGGAAAATTAATCAAAACTTCACCATTGAATATATAACTCTGAGAAATACAGTTAACCTTTCTATCCTGAGCGTCACACTTTATATTCTCTACTATTGCTGTGTAAGCTATCCTTTGATTTCGCATTTTTGAATTCAAATTAATCAAGTGACCGGTACATGAATGGGAGTAGTATGAATAGGCCTTTCACATTAACATGCGGGAAACACGTGAATTGCTATGTACGTAATAAGTATGATATGCATTATCTAAGTGCGGAAAATCGTAATATCGAATCCTTCTAAGTTCATAGTATCTGAAGCTAGCAAAAATATTTCATATTTATATATCATTACTGAAACCACAGTAGATTCAACTAATAAATCTCATAACTGTCCCTTGGGAATCTTAAACTATATCTTTTCAGCCATAATTATTTTTCATTTAACAAGATATTTGAATAATATACAAAATTTGTAATAAAAATTTTATCCTCAGGAATAGGCTTACCAACATGTACTATTTACGTGAGAAAGTTATGGTAATTAATAGAATTATATAAATGAGAATATTAATGCACGGATTGTAATATGCGTACATGATTCATGGATCTCGAAGAAAACAAGAGGATATTCTAGATAATGGAGAACTGAAAATTTTTATTCCTTTCGTTTCATTGGAATCAATCAAAAATTTTATCATTTAGAATGTGTACCTTAGGTAGAATTAAAATAAAGAAAGAGCCAACTTAATTTGTGGTAATAAAGTCAGCATACTCCAGGTAAAGCGTTAGCTTTAAATTAGTTAACAGTACTGAGCAAATACCAGGCGTAGTCTATTAATCTGTGTCAATAATGCTGATAAGCTATGGCTAATATATGGTTTCCATTAGATGCTACCTCGCAACAACGTCACTAATGAGGAATTTCAGAACTAAAGCATGTTTCAGTTTAGTGCTGCGCTGGTAATAGGCATTATCGCTACCTAATCAAATGCATTAGCTATCTGCTGAATGCGCAACTAAGGCTTATGGACATTTTCTGGGTCGAAACTACTATAGTTGCTTATTTACACACGGCTAAACTAACAGAGTACATCGATATATAATTTCAGGTGATTGGAATTACTTGAGGAAATTAATTCTGATATCGAGATATTATTGGCATTTTTATACTACTTGGAAATTCACAAGTAATTACAAATAATTATGAAGTGATATACAAAATTTTGCCACGAGGGAAAAACTCCAGCATAACATTTCCCCCAAAGTTTGGAACTTATCAAATTAATTATTTCTTAGAAAAGTCGATCCCGCAATCTCGATTTTTCACTGTCCTGACTCCTTGTTCCAACAAACTCCACTTGGCGCTGAAACTTCCAATCATTTCCTCGATATTTTCGCAGTTTTACTTGAGTAATTGGCCTTATTACTATAAATACGACCGCGTGTTTCTATAGTAACCGTATATCTATTTACCTCTCACGACACGTGAGACTGAATCACGTCAGTTTATGCTTTTTTTCTGTACAGCCGCGTGGAAGAGAAGATTCTGAAACATGACCCATTGTTAGCAAAAATAATGCTCTGGAGTCCTAATAGAGACGTATGTTTGCAGAAATCTCACGTGACCCCGTCAGGGAGCACGTGATATGCCGCCCCCTCGGGGCCATAGTCGCCCACCCGCTTCAGGGGTGCACTGGGAAAGAGGTAAGGCGACTGAGGGATAGAATGGAGTCCACAAAATAGCCGACACATTGGGTATTCACAGCAACCGTGATGGACATAATGAAGATGGCGTAATGGGAGGTGATGGTGGTGATATACTTATGCAATACATTTGGCACCAAAAATCATTCAACCAAAATATTAATTTAATAAGAGAGAAATCAAAAAACAAATAGGCATATATACTCTTGCAGGAAATTACTGTAAGAACACGATAGCTGCGGGTATATATATGTATATAATATATAAAAATATTTTATATATAAAATGATGCAGATATTTGGGATAACCCAAAAAAAGAGAAGAGATTATGTTGACATCGGTAGTCATAGGAAAAACTGCAATGGCCGTCCTGCGTCACAATCAGGGCCGTTCCACCTTGCTTTTAGAGGAAGGAAACTCAGTATGATAAAAAACATGGGAGCTTTTTTAATATTTTTAGAGGGTTAATGAGGGAGTGGGCGGGAGAAAATAGGGACTCTACTCCTTCTACCAAATGAGCGTCACAAACTCTCCACTCCTATTCTACGGCGAGCGGTAGAGGAATATAAAGGATCCGGCCCGGGAAGACCGCCTTTTTTTTCAAAAAAAGCCATGCGGAGACGAGTATTTTCGTCGCGCTATTTATTTCCCGGAAGAAAAAAAGCCGGTCGAAAATATTCCCGGCGCGCATACTCGAGCAGCTTCGTTACCATTCTTTTTTATTCTGAAGGTTGGGGCAGTCTCCCGGGGAATTCCGGACGAGTCCTCGGTGGCATCCTTTCGCCTACCCTCGTGGCAACTCCGTATTACAATTGAAGGGAGAGACCACACACACTAAAATGGAGGAAAAAGGACGCCGCTCGCTTGGAAAACAAAATGGAGGGACGGAGGGATCGGAAGATAAGTCAAATGGCGCTTTGGGCCCGTCGAAAAACTTTCTCTCGGCGCGCCCAGAACCGGGAGGTACGCTGCCGTCGAATGGGACCATTCTTGTCCGACTGCGGAGTGATTTTTGGCGCGAAAGTGCTTTCGGATAATGCTTTCCGCGTTCGTTGCGAAATCGGCGCGAAATGCAACGGTTCTGGAATGGCTCTGGAAGCCGAAAGAGGTTATGGATGGAGCACCGCGTTTTTCAGAGTAGGTAACATTTTGAATAGATATCTAGGATGCTAAACTTGAACGGAATATTTCAAAGCAGCGGCGTTCAACATTTTTTTGATTTTAGTGCTCAATGCTTCCTGATTCTGTCAAACTAATTGAAAAGGATTTCATAATTTCTTTAGATCTGAAGTCTTTAGTGATCAAATATATCGTTTAGTAATTTACATTTACAGAAAAAATGAGTATTGCAAGACTATATTTAAGATTGGAATCAAAAAAACATGGTCGTCCAAAGTTAAATACCACTGCTGTGAATAGATATCAACAGATGATGATAAGAAAAAAATGTTCCATTAAATACGATGCTCCATCGAACCCCTTCAGGATTCAAGAAAGCATATCTTTTGGAGTGATATACGTTTAATTTTGCCAGAAAGAAGCCATCTATCGGAGGAGCAGAACACGCTCATGATCTACTGCGTGGAGATAAAATTTAGCCTCCGACATCACATGACAATCGCATCAAGAGCTCGTTGTCATGTCTGATTTGCCGCCACGACTCACGCATAATGGGCGGCGAGATGCTATCTTGGACGGTCTGATTGGTTGTTTCATTGCCACATTAACCAGAAGGGCACGATAACGTCCTCTCGGTTCTAGACATCTGAGCCGACGTCTCTCCTTCTGCTTTAAACGCCCTTGTGTAACGAAGGCGCTAAGACATTTGCCATCCATCTTCCCCCTCCGCTGAGTGATTAGGAATGGATGTTTGGGACTCCTATAGGATAAGGGCATGCAATTTTTAGAGGCCCCATGACAATGTGAAAATGACTCAAGGACTACCTCGGTTAGAACGAGCAAAAGTTTCACTGGAATCTGTTCTGTGAATCTGAGAATGACTTCCGGGGGAAATTTACGATGTTGGTTTGTTATAGCAGCTGAAGCATTTTAAATTTTTACTAACTGTAGTGGAATTTTAGGAAAGATGATTTCCAGTTTATTTAATCGAATTATATATATTTAATAAAAGCTCCCTTTTTAATTAAGATACTCGCCGCTTTTGACGTCGCGGATTAATTGCCTACCAATGCCAATGCTTAAGAACGATATGGTTTAATTCACGGAAATAATCGGGCATTCATTTCCGTGAGGACGATGGTCGCAACTTCTCTTAAACTACGGGAAATATTTAAAAACAAACCAAAGTATATAAATATCCGGTCGGACACTCCCAAGAATATATTTATCAGGCATACAGCAGTAATATTTACAGACACTGAGTAAAATACAGCTTACATAAATTAGAGTAGCATTATTCTAGATGAATTGTCATAATAAAGTTAAGTATGTAACAACTATACTTAAAAAACAAAAGAATCTCGGGATGATGCGTATAAAAATATATACCAGGTTTCTTTGAAACAATCCCAACTTTTCCAATATGTAAAGATAAATATATATATATATGGAACTTTTCAAAAATTTTTAATCACTCACAGCCATACAAAATATAACTACAGACTCAATCAAATATAAAACCGAAATGTTCTACGCCGTGCTTTCATTTACATTCGAAAGATAAAAGTGCTAGCCACATAATCCGTGGGCCGAAGAAAGCCAAATTTGCGTTTTGTACAAAGCTTTAGCAGAAGCGTTAGCGGAAAGAGAAGTGAGCCAATGCGTGTACAATCTCACGCCATTGGCCCGAAGAAACGGGATCTGTACAATAGGGATTTTGGAAGGTATACATATATATATAAAATTTAGTTCGTGTGTTTTTTTTAGAAACCACGTGACTCGTTTACGAACAAATAGATCCGTCGTGTGTGTCACTGTACGACAACCATGTCTGGTGATGCAGTAGAATTAGTTAGCGTGTTTTAAATTTTTATAACGGAGAAATTTTTAAATTGATTTAGATGTTTTCTTTTTGCTTCTTGGGATTGAGATTGTCAGCTGGAGATAGAATGCATGTAGCGGCATGATATTTTGGCTCGTCATATAGTGTATGAGGCGATATTGAATGAAATCAGGAAGAAATTTCCTCATTCTGGGGCTAAGAAGATGATTTCTTAAAGATATACTATAAGGGCGAAGGTTCTTTCTTGGAGGGACTAGGTTTTGGAGTGTTCGTAAAAAGGAGTATTAAAATAACGATCGAATTAAAAAACATATGTTAAAAACATTGCTGTCAAATCCAGCCGTCGATAGCACTGAAAAATTTCCAATGTAAAATTAAAAAATAAGAAGAGAGATGAACCAGTCGGCTTGGGAACGAAATCAAACCGTGATGGGGGATCAATGCGACGTTATGTCCCGAACGAACCAAAGAAAAAAAAATCACATTTTCATACATGACCATCATATATATATATAAATATATATAGACAACATTCTTATCAAATAGAACACAGTAATAGGAGAGAGAAAGAGAGAAAAATCAAATTAACACACTTATTATATAATAATAATAATATGAGTAGGTTTATGCAAACAAACATAATATCATAGACTTCGTTGCCGGGTATTTCTTTCGTTTCGTGATTTCCTTTTTTTTATCAGCTTTTCCTTATTCCCGGGTTTTCGCCAGTTCCGAAAAATGAATCGACCCCGCAACGAAGATTCTCATTCGTTACAACCACTAGCACAAAATGAGGGAAGGAAGTAAAAATCAACATCAATATCGAACAAAACAACACCACAACGATACCGTATCATCTATTGGAATTGCGACCATGCGTCTCTTGGATCGCGAGACGTGTGTTCGCAATCCGTTGGAATTATAGTTAATTATACGTAAGGGAGGGAGAGGGAGGTTTACTCGAACGCACTTATACTTCCGGTAGCAACACGGCTCGAGTATACGTGCGTTGCCTGAGAGAGGGAAGGAAGGGGATGTGGGTAAAAGAGTATATAGCTCTATGAAAATTATACTCAAGTACCATCAACACCTCGGAAACGGAGCTGATACTGAGGACGTACATTGTCACGCCCACCTCCACCGGAGGACCTGCAAAGATGCAACATAACATAGCGTACAGCTTGAATAGCGGAGCAGGCGGATAGGGGTAGGTTAAAAAGGCGTGGGAAGGAATATATGGGGCCAATATCAGGCGGTAAATGGGTTCTTTTTTCCTTGGCGGTTTCAAGGCAGATTGAGAGGGGTTAAATATTTTTAGGACCTTCGGTTTGTTTCTGTTGTTTTTTATTTAGCCCTCCGGCGGTTAAGGGCTATGGTTTGGGAATATTTGGACCGTTTTGGAGTTTCTCATTTTTTCTCGTGGGTTTTTTTTCTCCTCCTGGAGGAGGCTATGAAAGAGGTCGGTATGGCGTTAAAAGGGACTGCGTTTATCATCTGTTTTTAGTCTCGGAGTTGAGGCATCTCTGTTACATCCGACGTGGGTCAGTTTTGTCTCGCTTCATGAAGGGGGATGGACATTTTTTCCAGAGTGATTATCAAGCGGTTCTTTGTCGGAGGTCGAGTATATCGGGGTGTGGCCGATCGATGAGGGCTTTTTTTCGCTGCATAGCACCGTCGAGCGTTGCAAAAAAATAGGGGCTCAAAAAAACGACAGCGGTTGAGAAACAAAGAGGTAACGAAAACAACAGAAAAATGCGGCAATTGCTTCTCGTCATTAAAATATCATGGCACAAAAAACGTGTTACCGTTAACGACTGAGGAAAAGGAGCTCTGAGAGGAGGAGTTTGGAAATTTTGTACGTTAAATCAACAGAGAGGTACCTTTCTTTTGGTCTTGATTCGGTCGGGTACGGGGTTTGGTGCTTTGAAAGGGGTTATCGTTTGGGAATTTTTTCTTTCCTGGCCTCCCTTTTCTCGATGAAAGATGGCGAGGAAAGAGTCTTCATCAAGGAAGTGTTTTGGATGGTATCTCATTTAGAAAAATGCAAGTTGACTCGTTTATTTTTCAACTCCCTTCGCAGCTTGTGAAGTGTCAGGAGTCAAAACAGAAAACGGGTGAGAGTGCATTGTTTCGGTCGTGTAAGAGTTATAATCTTTATTCATATATATATATAGAGAGAGAGAGATAGAAAGGAAGAGAGATTATAAAGACATCGTGCTTCTTGGGTGTGGATCAGAAAGATAAACATACTTTTCCGGGGCGTGAAGGTTGAGAAAAGTGTTGTAATTATTTTATTTCTTCAATCAAGGGAGAAAAAATGCAGTATTCCGGGAGGGAATCACATAGTGGGGAATTTACTTCATTAAGGGGTTCAGGCAACGGAAAGGTACGATGGGTACAAGGGGAAGCATTCAGGAAGTTGAAAGACTTACAAGGCAGCTCGTCTTGGGGGTACTATCATGGGTGAGTGAATAATTTCGATGTATTTGTTTTGTATTGCACAGGTTGGGAAATAAAGAACATTTCGCGAGCTCAAAACAAATCAAAATATTACGTCAGAGAGAAGAGGTCAGCATACTAAAACAGGTATTTCTGGAGATAGTTGAAGTGAGGTGAGAAAAGTATGTGAGAGGAACAAAACCAAGTCACGGGGGAAAAGTGATGATCCATCTCAGTGATCGTTACAAGTGAACTTGAGAGGGAAAGACAGTAAAAAACATGTCGAATATTTCAGAAAAAAAACAAGAGGTTTGAGAAAAACTAGTTCCCACAGAAGTGTAATGAAAACATGTATATATATATATAATATAATATTAAAACTTTTTTCTCATTCATAGCATAAGTAAATGTAAAAACAGTGATTATATTATCATGAAGGTTTTCGTATAAACTCAATAAAGGTCACTATTTCTTTGCATATTAATATATAAAAAAAAGGGGTAGGAAATACAACAACATGGTCATTAGGCTAGAGCGTATATTGTAAGAGAAAAAGGCTTTAGTACCATTTTCACTTCAGAGAGGGAGCTTATGCTGAGCACGTACATGGTTACTCCCACTTCGACCGGTGGACCTGCAAACAACACACACACTTGGAAGTTTGGTCCAAAACCACCGTACCTCCCACTCTCACACCACCCCAAACCCATGTTATTCTATCCATTATCACCCAGTCATCAAATGTTTTTTTTTCAACCCCAAAGTGAAGGAAATACATCCCCTCAGCAAACTCCCCTATTTCTATACTTTCCTTTTCACCCAACTGTGAATTTTCTCGCGTTAAAACATCAAAACCCTTATAAAACCGTTATACAATTCGCTCGCATTTGAATTTAATTTAAAAGACTGAAGGTACAAAGTCTTTCAAAAAAATTAGATAAACAAAGTGTCAGTGTAAGTATTGAAAGGTGAGAAGTAATGTTCCCCAACCCAGCTGAAAATTGCCGTCCAGTTTGAAAAACCCCTTATTTATCTTTAATATTAATCATTGCAGAGATCTACATTGAAACAAATTATGACAAAGCATTTCCTAAGCAATTTAAGTTGCATAAAGTAAATCTCAATCAGTTTAGTATTTTTACCCTTTGATTTTCTCGTGTTGTCAGAAGAGATTATTTTCCCATTTTTATTGTGACACAAAAGATTATAACTTTCTCTAAGTTACATTTGCAAACAATTACAAGTTAAAAACGGAAAAAAGCTGACTGAAATGATGACTTATATATTGACATTAGGAAAATGAAGTTTTGAATGGTTGAAGGAGTTATGTTATACTCAAAATGAAGCTTTATGCATAGCTTTTATTTGATATGATTTCCTTTTAAAAGCGACTGGTTAGCTCTTGGGACCCACTGTGGTAGAGAGCAGCAGGCAAAGTTAACCTGTTTATATCTCACAAAAGTCACTAGCTACGACTGGATCCTCCTTTGAGGTTTTCTCAATCAACCATCCCTTAAAAACCCCTCCATCCCCCGAGTTCTGCCAATAAGATTCAATTCGAATCAATACTATCGAATTCCCACATCCCCTCCTTTCTGCTTGCGATTCCCACACCCTTGTACATTAGACCTCTCCAACAACTTCACTCGGGGAGGCGTGGACGGCGCATTTGATTTGTGAGCCTATTCCAATCCTTTTAAATCCGCCACAGCCACCCACACCGAGTAAGAGAGAGAGAGAGAAAAAAAACAAACGAAAATAAAGAAGCCAGAAATAAAAACGAAGCACGTTCCTAGAGGGAACGCCATTGAAAAGTTGGGAGAAAATAGCTTTAGACGTTCTCGACCGGAATACATCATGGTTCATGGAGGGACGCCGCTGAGTGGATGAAACAAAAAATTAATGTATGAATATTTGTGTTTTCTTTTCCCTATCCTCTCCTTTTCCCTCGGCCATTCTTTTCCTTTCTAAGTTTCCCTTCCGGCTCTCCGATTCGACTTTTCCCTCGGCCGATACAAAGGACTTTTGATCGGATTTATTTCGTGTCTCGGATAAAGATATTTTCCCGTCTCTAGTCTCTTTTACCTTTCTCCGTCGGCGTTCTTTTTTATCATTCTTGAAGTGGCCATTCGTCGCTGATGGATTTACGACACCGACTCCTCGAAATTACTCCGCGAAAGCTCGTGAGAATGACGCTTACTTCTTCCGAAAGAGCCGAATTCCAGAAATATCTCTCGATTTAATCCGTTGCACTACTCCTGTTCTTGATTAGACGTGAGAAATGTTTTAATGTATCAGTTTAAGTCCGTTAAGGCAGCTCAAACCACGTCAAATCTTTGAGTTGCGGCAACGTTGAGTTACACTGATATCAGATTTGAGGAAACATCCGATACTAAAGGACGTTAAATTAGAAAAAATATTTTTTTTCGACCATTTGAAACATCAGCGTCCCCGTAATAGACCAAACTGAAGAACTTATATCTTCAGGTAGGAAATTAAGGATTTGAATTTCTAACGAGAACATGAAAGGCAAAAAGATGTTAGCTTTTTTATTGAGTTTTGAAGAATATTTTAAATTTTAAAGTGTAAATGATTTATGCATTAACAAATTACATGTTTGCGCAGAATTGATTTTCTTTGCAAGTAGAACTTAAGAAAAAATATTACAACTTCAGACAAAGATAATCTTTACGGAAAAGGAAAGCACTGATTTTAAAATTAACCGTCATAAATTAGAAACATTCTAGTGATAAATATTTTCATTTTAAGGATCTTTTCTTGCTTTAGTTATGGCCATAGTTTTTTAATTTTACAAAATTATCAATTTAAAAGCTCTCATTAAATATTCATCAGCGACTTCATCAATCTAGGCATTTATCTTTGATTTCTAATGTTAAACTACGAGGTTTGTTGAAAATTCTTAATTAAGGAGAGGATATAGCGGTTTATTATAAAAGATATGTTCAAGAATCAGAGAGAGTGAGCTATGAGAGGTTACATGTAGATGGCTGGGTGAGGAATATTTCAGTAATATGCCAATGAAAATGGTAGAAGAGATGTTGAAATTTAATCTGATTTCTTATGATAGATACTCAAATGTGATGGTGCGGAATGGTATGAGGTGAAATTCTGCGGTTTCAGAAAGAATAAGACCGTAATCAATTAAAATATGAGAGATGTAAAAGTTGCGATATGAATAAGTAATATTTCTACAGGGAATGTAACTAAAAAATAAAATATTTAAAATAAGACCATTAAAAAACGTAGTAAGTTACTGAGCTTTAAATAATGAATTCAAAAAATGATCAAAAACACGATGGAGATAGTGTGTTTATAAAAGGATAAGTTCGAGGAAATTAAAAGTATCGTAGCATAATCAAGAAGAGAAAAGGTTTAGTTAATTTGAATGTAGTACGTTGGAGAAAGTTTTAAGTAAAATGGACTATGAATTAAAAATGTGGTAAGATATCTTCCAAGAAGGGAAGGGACGATGGGGATACAGATTGTGAGACATAAGAAGATAATAGGAAAGTTAAAGAAGACAAGATGAGTAGAAAGATAAAGAACTTAATGAAGAAGAAAAGTGACCAAGGAAGGAAGAGAGATAATTTGAACTCCTGCGTACGGTTACCAAGGTATTAATCAAGTAGTTGAGTAGAAGAGAAACAGACAAGAGTTTTTAAACTAGCAGAAAAATTTAAGTGTAGAATTCAGCCAGAAGGAATAATAAAAGAGAGACTAAGAAAGATATTGGAAAAAGAAATAGGATGAATAAGAATCAGACGAAGATGGAAAAACTAGTCCAGAATGGACTTCTTAACGAAAATATCTAAGTTGTCATTTAATGTATGATTAATGTAATGGTTGATGATAGAGGAGAAATGAATAGAATTAGATATCAACTAAGACGTTCAGAATTTAAAAAAGAAGAAAAAGAGCGTTCCTGGTTATAATAATGCAACAGGAAACATATGGTTCGCAATAGAATTTCACTACGAACTTAACTGAAGTTGGAGAAAATTAATATAAAATATAAGGATAGAGATTAGGATCACGTATAGAAGAAACAAGTTCAAAGAATTGGAAGAAAGATTGGAGACGAAACAACGAACGAGAAGTGAAGTATGTTCTACAAGATCGTAACGAGAAATGAGAGAAACAAGAGGGCTAACCAGTTATGATTAGTGTGAATATGAAAAGATTCGTTTAAAAGTAACTTTATCATAGATAGGCTGTAACTAAAGAGAGAATGAAATCAAGGAACATTACGAAGAGCTCGGCGACGGATCACGTAGAAGTTGGAATGCTATAGAGGAAGGTAATTCAGCAATCGGAAAATGGCAAGAAGAATGAATGCAGTGACACGCAGGAGGGGGAGCGGACCCTCAAAGACAGAGAGAAGTGCGGAGAAAGATGAAAATGGGCGATACGGAAGAGAATTGGAGGGCGGAATAAAGGAAGTGGAAGTGGGAAACAAAAAAATTAGACCACCGGATGAGAAGGGGTTGAAAAGAGCGGAGGGGAAATGAAAGAGAATTCGGTGCGGGTATGATATTATTCGAGAGATTGTGATATTGATAGGTACGAATGAAAATGGGTTGTGAGTGGTGTGATCTGATCGTTACTTTTGTTCGGAGCTCAACGCCTATCGTGAGCCGCCGAAGCAGGGGATCCGTGCCTGGCACACGTGGTGGTGCGGCGCCTGATTCTTCTTTTTTATTCCTCCCCTCTCCTTGAGGGTGGTCACGTGAACGAGAGTATTGGATTTGAATAGAGGAATAAAGAAAACGAGAGAACTTATTGAAGGATTTGTAGTCGGGGGGCCGAGTGTGATGGCTTGAGAAAGCGGAGGAAGTGGAAGATTTTGTTGCTTGTTTTTGGGTGATTTTGAAAAGGGTTCACTAGGGGGAGTTACGTAGGGGAAATGATCGTGCGACATCTGTTATGTCGAGGGGATGGATTACGTACATAATTCAAAAAAATACGGCGGACTTATTCGCTCTCGAAGAACATTTGATGGAATTTTGGAGTGACTTATGAGACAGCTGTAAGGTAGCGGAAACACAAAGGGGTGTTAAATAAAATAATATTATGCCAAATCACATTAACAAAGACTTCCCACAATTTGCGACATTTAAAGCTATAAAGATTCATTCCCAGGAGAGGCAAAAATTTCTTAATTGTAGACATTTGAAACACTTGAATTAAAGCAGATAATAATTAGTTACTATCGAATGATACCGCAGGATGATACTTTGGCCAATTTATTCGTCATAAAGACATTTCTATGTATAAAATTAATATTTCGATATTAATTGCTCTTTTTAAATGAAATTCGTCTTCATCTTGATTTAAAATTAACCCTTTTTATGATTTGAAAAACCAAAGCTTCGTTTAAAGTTCAGTTCTTTATGTTTACCTTTAAATTTTCATACATAAAAATACTCAATCTGACTATCTTATGCTGCTAATCATCTTATGACTGTTACGAGCAATTTCTCTACAAATTTCCCTCTTTTATCCCCTTCTGCGCGACAAACAAATTACTCGAGACCGAATTTCTCAAAAGACGCACTAATGCCGTCGGTTTTCTTTCGCCAAATCAGCATCTTCGGGCTTAACTTGCAACTTCGCGTTTCATTACTCGAAATTTCTTCCTGCGATTCCCCCTTGTTAGACCAAAGTTACCTCGCTTACTGATTTCGTAATGCTTCCCGGCCAATCTCCGTCGTCAGCCTCCCTCACCTTAACAACACAGCTTTATACAATTTCATCTTGTACGCTCTTTCGAAAACCCAATCCCGTTCTGCCATCCTTTTCCCTTGCCCGAGGCGTTCTTGCTTCCCTTCATCTGCTCCACTATCACCCCGTCCCAAACTTCTAACCTTTGGTCCTCATTTATGCCATAAAGACCCTCTTAATTTTCCGGGCCAAAACTCTGTCCCCTCCCCGAGCTCGCAAGTTTTTGAGGTTAGTTACGCAAAATTGGCGCTTGGCTCGGCATTATTAATAAAACAATTTCGTCGAACTCCGCTCGTTAGTTTTAAGCATCTCTCTTCTATTTTTTCTCCCGTTTCGGATGACGTTACTGCGTCCCGCGACGTAGTTCTCCCCGACGCAGGTTTTCACAACGATATCTGTCCAAGAGCACTAACGGTAGGATTTTAGGCGGTAAGAAAAACGAGCTGCCATCTGATTAAAATCGCAGTTGACCTCTGTAATGGCTTCGACGGGCAGACGGGAAATGATTACAACTGACTAGATGAAACTCTCTCGCAGTAATAAAATCCCCAAACGCCTGGAATCATAAATTGCTTGGGTGAAAGGGATGCGACTTACCTCCATAATTGGGTCTTACTCTTTTGTCGTAACTGACACTAAAGGAGTCCAAGATGGCGGAGATGTTCACGTCTCCCAGCATGCTGCCGCCACCCGTTCTGCGCATGCGCGTCGTCCACATCCATACATGAAACGGAAGGATAGACAACAATTAGAAAGATATTCATCTGGCAAAACACTGAAATATTTGCTTGACAAATACAAAGACACAGAACCCACAAATATGACAGTCAACTTTCATAACCTCCTCATCACATCGCTTGTTGAGTCAGGGAGTAGATACGTGAGTGTGAGTGGTATCGTATCACCTGAATCTATATTTATCAGAGGATATCGAAAGATACATTTCGAAATCTTGAATTTGAGTGTATCGAAAGATACGTTCCTTGAATATAATCCATATGTCTGGTATATAACCAGCTTTGAACGCTTGTGTTTAACCATGTGATTGTGGGAAAACATGAGGTATTTACCCAGAATATTTATATATCGATTATAAATTTTTTCTTGATGTTCATAGCGCTTTGATTCATTTTTGTTGCAAACAGGGATAGATAACTCTTTTCAATTATCAAAAGGGTAGTTATCTTCAATACTTCTCTGTTGAAAAAACTTTTCCTGTCCATTTTTTAACATTTTTACCTGGAAATGAATAAGAACTTAAAGCGGGCTTTAATTTCTACATTCATTTTGTTTACCTGCATTTACAGAATTGTAATAAAGTAAATTTTCCAACCTAGACTACGCTAGACAAACAACTATCTATGGTATGGGTACCTTATAGGGTAGGATGACTTCGTACATGATGAACCACAATATCAGTGTCGTGTAGGACTACTTGAACGAAGTGTTTTATAGAGTTTTCATAAATATAAATCTAAAGCAAAGCATAATTAAGAGACGTGCTAGCCATACCAATGAAGATTCTAATTCTAGAAACACATCCGTGCAGCATACTAATCCTAGCTTTCAGATTGTTGATATCAACACCGATATAATCATTTCGATCACGTTCTATCGTCGGAAGAGGGCTACGTCCACGAAACCAGGCTCTGCAGCTATGATTTGTGTATAAATTGAAAGTATTTCAATGGAATTGCTTACTCAATATTTCTCCTCCTAATTTACTTGGCAATGTTTGCATCACATTTCTTTTTAATTTGATCTCACATTTTCTGAAAGAGTTGTTAAGTATGGAAAGTTTAATTATAATAACCCTATACACATAATGTAAGGGAGGATGATAATGATTGAGGAAATAGAAGAAATTAGAATTTTTTCTCGCTCATTTAAGCTTGTTTTGGGGAAACTTAGTAATTCCACTTATTCTATTTCGTTTCTTTTAGAAAACGGAAATTCAGACATTTTTTCACAAAGGTAAATTACAATATTGATTATACCCCCTCTTAAGATCCATAAGGGTTCTGAAGCCAATGCTACCACGCATTATTCCATACTAAAATAATGATAATTTTTTTCCTCGGGATTTTATACTAGTGGTTGAGGTCTTCTAAATTTTTTCGGTAGATCGAAGATTTCTGTCAAATTAAAAGAAACTTAATCGTTATGGAAAATCTTACGCTCCCTTGGTGTAGATAATGGACAGATATCCTTTTTGTTATTTATTTGATACGTGGTCAGCGAAAATGACCAAGGAAGAGAGGAAAGATGCTGAGAACAAGTGAAGATAGGAGAATGCTGCAATGAATGATTCACATACTGCGGTGCGGCAGCAAGATGCAGAGACCAACTGCCCGCCATCATAACAAATTCAGGTGGTCTCATAAAAGCAGTTATTTTTATGCCCATTCCTTGATAAGTTATGTCCGGTTTGTAACTTTACTCCCTCTTGACTTGCATCACGACAGAAAGAGACCGCTTTCACGATTTCTCTTCGCCCGCTGCTCCTTTGTGTACACCGCATTCTTTGCCTCAATCTCGCATACGTAAGAAAATTTACTTCATATTTCTCTCGCCAACTCTCATACGGGAAATGTTTGAATAAATTCTTTCTGTCCAGATATTCCGTATGAATCACTCCGACCTCTTTCTAACGTTCCTTTCGAGTCTTTAGTTTCTTTATTGTGCTTAGTTTACTCTATAAATGTACTTTGAAATCGACGCTTGGTTATCCACACAGTATGCGGTCTTTTCTCTGAAAGAATAATGTATTTTTGTATACATTTGCCCGCCGTTAACAGAAAAATGCGATTTTCTTACAGTGCTATTTGTAAAATTTATCATTTTCGCATCGAACCCATACAGAAACTTTACATTAATATTGTTCATAGTGACTATACCGATTGTCTTTCAGGCTAAGCACGTTATAATTATAAACACTAAGATCGTAAAATGTTTTAATTTTGTCATCTATTTGAGAATTTCCCTAGTGAAAAGTAGTCAACCAGTGAATATATATCACTCTTCTCTCATCAAAGCATTTCTATTTATGAATATAGAATAATCTTAGGTTGCATACATCATGAAAGCCAATGTTTGTTTAGAACTGTTTTGCATCTTCAGCAAAAAAATGCACTGGCTCTCGTTATTGAGTCGAAAAATTAAGTAAACGGTTATATATCTAAACGGATATCATTTTCAAGACTGTAAATTAATCAATTTTCAAATGCTTACGTGAATAAGTCCTCTTCCAATCGAGTCATGATTAATTTATTCCTCTTCCATTCCTAGTCGAATATATCTTTCATCGTTACCGAAATAACTGCTGCTTTTAGGACATACATAAGGATTTGAAAGGAAAGCTTGTCGAAAGGAAATGAGAATTTTGTTTTTTTTTTCGGTAATGATCCTTCTCTAGACGAAAAGTACCACGTCATTGCCGACCATTTCCTGAGCTACCTTCATTAAGAGATGGAAGATTTAATTCAAATACATCCAGCTTACTTAATGAACTGGAAGTAAGAATTCTAGCTTTCCAGCTCTAAGAGGATTACGGGGAAAAATCCTTTTTTATTTATGCTTCTCTAGTAATGAAGCTGCTTGCAAGGTGAAAAAATATGCAGGACATCAATTTTAACTTAATTTCTTTCTCTAAGGTATTCATAAATTCTCATTATTTCTTTGTTTAATTTTCCGCCGGGCTTCTTCGTGTGGCATTCTTTTATGGAGCTGGTTTTTAAAGAAGAATATATTTTGGAGCTCCTTTCGATTTTTTATAGAGTATGTTAACAGGGAAAATTTCTGAAAGTCTTGATATAGTCCTCATTATTAAATCCGACGTTATTAATAAATGATAGAAATACCCGTAATAACAAGATCCTCAATTCACGTCGCTCATAAGAATTTTCGATTAATATGCGGTATTCAGCGATGCATGTCTATATAAATACTGAGATTTCGTAATATTTCCCTGGAAACAAACAAAAGAACTCGGTTAAATCAACATGATTTAAAATGAACGGCAAAAAACTTCTTCTGGAGACTCTTTGTCGTGTTCTCTTCGTTTCGAGAAACTTTATTAAGTGGTGTATCTGCATTAAAATGGCAGATCAAAAACTAAACAAAAAGGTATAATTTCCTGAACGTTCGAAGTTTGGGCATATGAACATGCGCTTTGTGTGCATTTGTATGCTATATTATTGCAAGGGGAAGAATTACTCTCCTTATTTTTTGAAAAAGAGTCAGCTACGATACTAGGGAAATAGTACTGAGGGAAATTGTTTGTATTTTTTCCATTTTTGTCGCGATAAGGTCGGTCCCAAAAACAAGTTTTTGTAGTTGTTAGATTGTTACTTGTGAGCTTAATATCAAGTATACATATCTTTTATGTGAAAATTAACTATAACAACACTTGGTAACTATTCCTTGGTACTATTTTCCATTTTTCGTCAACTTATTTAACCGAAGACGTCAATATGCTAATTACATTATTAATTTGATTAAAAATACAAATTAAAAATCTCCTGCGGGAGTTACAATGTGTTCGGTTTAAGATGGTTGCTGTGAAATTCCACGAAGTCATGGCTGAACACGTTAATTTCATTATGATATATATGTGTGTTTGTATAGCACCCATTTTCCTTAAAGGAAACGACGAAAAGAGGAAGAATAGGTGGAGAAGGGATGGACTCAGAGAAGGAAGGAAGAACGATACGAGTGAAGAATTGAAATGAGCGCCGAGTTTTTCGGGGTGGTCCGGAAAAGAGGTCGCGAGAGAGGGAGTGTAATGGAGTAGGGCAAAGGCAGTTTCGGAGGTGATTTTTTGGGGGAGGTGGGGATGTGGGTAAGTAGGTGGGAGGAGATATGACCTAGATCCCCACCGCACTTCGATCGTGAAAAACCCCTCACTCCGTGCTAAGGCGTGGGGGCCCAGAAGGCTCCTGGCATGATCCACGGGGCCGAGTGTATATACGGGGAGAAAGGGATGCCTTCGCCTCAGGGCCTGCCACTCAGTCGGCCACTTGGGGTACCTCCCTCTTTGGCATGCCCCAAAGCGATGGGTTTATGAAAGGGGTAAAGGCTCGAAGGGTAATGTCGATAGGGGTAGTTACTCCGGGGTTTTCATTTGTGTGTTTTTCCTCCTGACAAAAGGATCGCTGGAATGGGTACATGACAGTTCACTTGATTCGGGCTTTATTCCAAAATATGCCCTTTCTCCACGGACTGTGGAAAGGCCAAGTAAACACTACATTGAAAAACGTATGTTTTTCTCGACTGCGGATAATGGTGAGCTTCCGAGGCGCCGGATACGTTCGATCAAACAGATTGCTTCTTTGGGGTTAAGTATAAAACAGCCTTTCACTAATTAGAGATTTTCGGAGAAGGAAAAATTCTAGTCAAGTTTCTCCTGACGCTGTGAAAGAGAAGGTTCTGTGGAATACGAAGAAAGAAAGTCGACTGTGTTCTCGAAGTTATTTACTTGTGGAACGCGTTATTTCAGAAGTTGGCACAAAGAAACGAGGGAGAACTTAATAATAATAACTATGGAAGCATTTGCTCTTCAAAATTTTCTCTGGAGTTGTTAATCACTACAAAAGACGAAACTGGAGTCGAACTTTACCTACCCCAACATTACTCATAAGTCTTTTTATATTTACGCAAAAATATTGAAAGGAGGTACAATGATTATAAGAATTATTGGATTTCGGGTCGTAGAAAACTTAAAAGTTTTTTTTAAATTTCGATCTAAAGATTTTTAGAATTGAATTTTTATTTAATAATGTCAGATATTCTCTTAGTTAAGACTTCTTAACTTAAACTTTCTTTTCTCTTAGTTAAGACTTTTTTAAACTTAATAACTTAACGCATCACTAAATTTTGCTGTTTATAAATGGAGATATTTGAATGAATAACTGGTATCGAGAGTAAGAGAACTTCATTGATTATAAGTAATTTAAACTAAAATAATTATACATTTGGTCAACTCCTCAAATTCTTTTATATATCAATTTACACTACTTACTTTGTAGTGGTTATAACACTTGAAGATGTTAAGAAGCAACGAAACCAATAGTGTAGTTTAATATAGTAAAAGATATTTTGGAGCTGATCATGTACATATAATTATTTATGCTTAGAATTGGAGGAGCTACATCATATAACAACGCATTATTTTAACTTTGAGTAATTTATTTAGTGATCTACAAAATTCGCATAATTATATGAGAGACTCCCACGATGGAGTTTTTAGAACAAGTCAACAGATTATTAAATTAATAGAAATTTTATATGCTTTAAATATTCGAGATGTGGAAGAAAAAAAACTTTGTGAACCGTAATTGAGTCTTATAATTACCAGATTCCTTGGCTTATAATCTCAAGAAAATTAATTCTAAAGTCTATACACTATTGGTGTAGTTTTATACTAATTAATCGAAATTTAGAGTGAGATTCGTATTTATTCCATAAGAAAGATTGCGGTCATGTTATCCGTATTATTTCATTCCATCTAGTTTATATTCCGTCAATGTATTCTATAATGCCGTGAAATTGATTTAATAATAATAAGCATATCGAAATGCTTCAAATTTAAACGAATGGAATCATTTCTCTCTTCTATATTAAAAATTTAATGAAAATAGATTGGGAAGACTGAAGATACTTGTTTTAAATTTCAACTTTTGTTTGCGAGTCAAGAAAATCTCTGTAATATCTATTAGAGATTTAGCTGTTCTGCTTTGTTTAATGCTTCTACAGAAAAACAAGTAATGCTTGCGTAGTCCTTTGTATTGAAAAGAAACGTAAGGGAAGACATGAAATAAATTCAGAGACGATAATGAGTTTAGTGTTTGAGCGCTAGAAACTTAAAGGCTATTCGTTTAACTTATCTATTTATTTACTACTGTTGAAAGCGTTTGGATGGGAATATCTTGGATATAAAAATCTTAGTTAAAGCAAATCATTGTCCATATCGTTGCTGATAGGAGAAACATAAACGTTAATATTTCCCCTTGTTGAACAATTATTCTCTTAAAAGAAATTATAAGGTTATTATTATTAGTCAATAAATATTGATATAAAAGACAATCAAATTGGTGTATGATCAATCAAAATAATTACTAAACCATCCATCCTAAGTAATTATTTTAAATAGACAATTGCAATCTAGTGCATTTTATTATTAACATTCTAGAAATGGCCAAATAGAGAGGGATATAGCATTCTCAGAGAGAAGGCCGCGAGTTAACGTTATCCGCAAATCATCAACGTCTTTTTAAACTCTCCCCTGCAAAACTCCTCGTGTACTAATTTGTGCCCTTAAGCCACCAATCCAGTGGAACATTGCATTACGCACACCTCCAGTCCAACGGCTGGTGGTTAATATCCCGTCCGCGTTATTGAGAATGTCAGTCCCGCGCGACCATCAATTTCCTTTTATCGTTCATCCCTTAGGAGAAACTCTACGGCGCTGTAAATTGTCCACCTAAGTCCTTATCTGACTGCCTCACCCCCACCCGATCCTTATCTGCCTATCAAAGGAGGAAAAAAGAGGTTAAAATAAAAGAAAGGGTCGCACGCGAAACCGCAGCCACGCACAGCAGCTACACCTAAACGCTTTCGTGCACCGCCGTCGGCGCTGCGCTCCTAAAGCTGCATTTTACTGGCAGAGATAAGGGCTCCATTCGACCCCGTCGCTTTCCTGTAGCGAATCGTAAATACCTTTCAGGAGGGAAAAAAAGATATTTCCCATTTTATTTCGAACGGCTTCTTTTTCCCGGTGGATGGGGAACATAGTATATCGCCCCCTTTATGCGCGGCATAGATTAATTCATCGTTTCCGTGAACGAGGACGGGGATTTATTCGTCTCTCGCTTAGATCGTGCGGAAAAGAAGCCAAATTAAAGTGGATGAGGGAAAGGAATGAAGAAATATTTGCCCCATCCGCTCGCATATTTAATGGGGACGGCCGATTTTTCTAACCCTATCATAAAATTGAACGAAGGATTTATGAACCGAGACGATTTCCGTGCTATCAACTGACCTGCTCCATAAAGAAATTCTAACGCTTTCGTACCCGCCGCTTCTATCTCTTGGTTGCTAATTTCAGTTGCATGCTTTACTTTTATTAATATTCATTTAAATATGAAAAATATACCAAGGAATTATCCTTTGCTTAACAAGCGATACAGTGTAGACATGAACCCATAAGTTATTTTGTTGAGGAATCCAGGCAACTAAATGACTATAGAAGATTAACATTGAATATATGTTGTTTGAAAACAATGGATAGTATACAATGAATATAATGTCTTCTTTCACATACAATTAAACAATCACAGCAGCTACCTATGGGTTCAAGGTTCATTCTACCTACCTAATCTCTAAATATTGTAAAAATGTGACTTAATTACTCCATTTTTTAATATCATCTGAAATTCTGGAAGTCTAGGGTCTGAAATTCACCTCGTGATTAAGTTTGGCCTCAAAGATTTCCGTTCGCTGAATTTTTTAGTGCGACCCTGAGGATTACTTTACTACTGATATCTCACTACGGATATATCCTAAATTAACCCTTCTAAAGACATGGGAGAAACTTATTTTGGTTTTACACCTGTGAAATCCCTTCCGATAGACTCGTTAGTGGAACGATCGTCTTGCTGAAGTACATGAGTATTTTCAGTTGATGAGATATTCTACTGGTTTATCTGGAGAATTCTCGTCGTAAAAATCACTCCGGAACATAGAGCGTCCTTACGTGCATATTTCCTCTGCCAACCTTTCGGAATGTTCACCCAGGCTTGTGTGATAAAAGTGGGCGAAGTACTTGACTGTGTGGGACTCTTGCCTTCTTTTCCAAACCACTAGACTCGACTGCGACGTTCGGAAGGTGAAATCCTCCAAGATTTATGTAACACAATTTCCTCACTTGTTCTATACAGCTACGTGCCCTTGAATGCTTCATTCCTACGTGTGCTTTTTTAAAAAATCGCTCTATTCCGGTCCTGCGAGTCCTTGTTCTGCAATTTACAGTTGACAGAATGTAAGTTTAAGAGTGACTCCTTCTGAGCGTGAGTGCACGTGGTATTATTTATTCTCGCGATATATTAAGCTCTAGGAGTTAAATGCGAACAAAAATCATTTATGCACGTTTCGGAGTGTTTGTTTTCACATAAAAGAATTCGTTTTATTTGATAAAGAGTTGGACATATTTTATGCACATTTATATTAGCTATGCTTGCTTAAGATGTCTGTGTAAACTTTATGATGCGGAAAAAGATGGTGCACTGCTGAGATTTTCTTTAACCACGTAAGTGAGATTTCTTTTTTTCTCACTCCTATTTTTTAATTCTTCGTACAATTACTTCTATGACTTAAAGGATTCTTTCTAATCTAATTCAGTATTTTTACATATAATACACCTCAAAAACAGGCAGGGACTCTTTTATTCAGAAAGGAAAGGTTTAACCACACTTTTATATTAAGTTATTTGTCGTTAGTTGTGAATCAGTCAATTCTGAGCCACTAAATTATGATTTAGGGAATATATTTACTTTCAATGAAACCTTAAAATTCAGTTCAAACGATACTGAGGTATGGAAGCTGCGCTTTTATTACTTCTTATCATTTTTTAACCTTAGGAAATTATAGCGTAAACGGATCCAGAAAAGTTCTATGTCCTCTATTGATTCACTTACACGGTGTCATCTTTACCGACAACTAACCTAGGAAAGTAAATTCACGAAAGAAGTGAATACCCCCAGTATCTCAGTGAAACTTACTTGTCGTTAGTGCTCCTGTATCTCAAACTTGAATAATTTACCGTTCAGAAGTAATTGCTCTCAGTAAATTTCTGATGCGATAATCTTTCCATGTTGTAAACTGGCAGAAGGTATGGCTCTTTCTCTTTTATGGTAGAAGTTCTCAAGTCTGGGCCAAGGATACTTGACATTTACGACAGATTAAGATATTTCAGAAGTCTATACCGACACGATATACTCGCTCGATAGCATTCGGATCCGTACCTTTGGAAGAGAAAGCTCACTTTTTGATAGATTTAGTTCGAAAGACTTGTAAAAATAACGTCTTTCTTAGGGCGAAATATTAGGTCTTTAATCTTTATACGCTTCCGACTATTTTTCCCTACCTTTCTGTCATTCCATATTATTCTTTGAATTCAGGGAGTTTGTCGTGAACGTCGAGTTCTGCCTCCCAAATCTAAACGTAATATTCATCTTATTTCAAGGTCTATATTTCATTTTTCATTGTGAGATGTACTTAGTATATAATTTTAGACGCTATTAACATCGAATGACCCAATTTTTCTCTCTTTCAAAAACCTAGTCTGTTATTTTTATGAAATCTTTATAACATGACACTCAAATTTGTATTCTATAATTAGACTAAAAATTATATTCGCAACACATTTTCCTAATATCATCTACCCTAGATGATGATGCTAAGTGCTTCTCTTTTACAACATCCCTCGTGTTTTCTTATAGTTCTTAAGTTTGCGTATTGAGTATGAGTTTCTTATCATGTAATACTCCTGATTCTAGATGCCTAAATTTTGAATGGTGCGTTAACTTAAAATTGCTGAACAGATATTTCATGTAATCTTTTACTTAGTATATGGAAATGGATCTCTATAGTTTTTGTCATCGATTTGATATATTTAGGTAGATTAATAGATCTACATATTTACACTGCAAGTCGGCTTTCGATATGAGGCAGATAATGCTAGGGGATAGATGAGAATAGATCGAGAGAGACTTAAAGGCATGTAATTTAAGCAAGAAAATGCATCATTCGGAGAAACTCTTTACTTCCTATAGTAGTTTACAGCGAAACTAATGAAATTGGTGCAGGATGCGCGAAGGCTCGGAACACGGAAGATAGCGGAAATTATAAATATTTTCATCACTGGCACCTCTAAACGCGGTTGTGAAATCCGCATAAACGCCAGCGGCGAAAACGCTCGAAAGCATGCTCACCGCTGTTATCCTTTAAAAAGTTGCCTCACGAGTCTAAATTATGATATTTATCGATCCATAAAAAAGGTGCTCGGGGATTAAACTCCCGGAGACAAATTTAGAGCAACTTGAGAAATTAATGAAAAGTTACAATCGTACCTTTTCATCGATAACGAAGCGTTATGCCCTCGCATAACGCCGGGGACTCACGATGTCCGCACACGTACCGCGCGAAATGTGTAACGATCTCGTAAAACTCCACCTATTTCGAATCACTCCGCAGTTCTTCCCTCGCTCGTTGAAAATTCTCGATTCTCTTCCCCTTTTCCCTCCCGCGTCTCTCGCAATTAAAAAAGAAACGCTCACCCCATACACTCTCTTCCATCTTCCGATTCCCTTACGTCCTGTTCCAATCTCTACTTTACCCTTCTCTCACCGTTTCGTACCGTAAAAACATGCATGCTGCGTGAAAACCAACTCAGCTCTCTCTCTAGCCATCCCTTAGTCGAGTTTCCGCAGTGCATCCCCTTCCCCACACATCAATTCCCCCACTTCCAAATACCTTCCACACGGCGATTCCCCTTCCACAGAGTAGCGAAACATCAGCCACGCGATTTATACCGCCAGGGTCTTCGATATCGCCGACCCGGCGCCCCACCTACTACGGTCAGGGTTGCCACCTCGGAATTATCAAAGGAGAGGGGCGTTTTTGATGATGATGATTTTCTAATACCCATCGGCGAGAATGAGGTCCTGCGTGTTCTTTTCGATTTTTTTTAGATTTCCACTTTATTTGTCTTTATAAACTAAATTTCCGCGGTGACCGTCTGCACCCCTTTATTTTATTATTATTTATTTAATGAACGTCCTATGTTGGATAAATGTGCGCAGTAAACGTTTTATAATAGTAGATAGCCCAAAGAATTATTATTTTTATCATTGGAGAGACCCGAGTTCGAATCCAGAAACAAAGATTGAAGATTGTCTCCTTGAATATATGGATGGATGGATTTTCCCTTTTTCACGCTCGTCTTTTTCAACAATCAAAATGTGCAAATGTGATCGAATCTCCATCACCCTTTCTTAATTCGGTAGCAAAAACGATAATATATTTCATTTTTGTGCTTATTTTAGCGAACGACTATTTCGTTAATTTTTACTTTACTTTAAACCCATTGGATATTTCTTACTCTTTAGGTAATTTATAAGGCCTCTTTCATTGCTATCTTGATTTCGATATCAAATAGATTTGAAAAATACCTCAACTACAAAACTTGATTAATTTCTTTAAAAAAAGCCTCTAGCCTCTGGGACTCGCTTATAGACGCTTTTTCGGAAAGCATTTAGGTTCTACAGTAATTCACCAATATCAAAGTAAATGACAAATATTGGACTGATACGGAAAAAAATCAAATTTATATACTCCAAATAACACATGATTGAAGATTCTAAAACGGAGGAAAACATAGTAGTTGCCAGAAAAATAAAACGGAAATTTTCGAAAAGCTTCATGAAACAGTCTATTTCACTATTAGCAATCTCAAATAATGCGAAACTTGTACATTATTAATCCTTTTAAGTTATTCTATTTTTATGCATAAAATGCATACTGATTCCTTTTATATTATTCCTTCCTGTTCCATTGTTGTTGATTGAGATAAGATATTGGAAGGCTTATCACTGAAATGTAATGGATGATCACAGGATAAGTCGTGCAATTCAAAAACCACACCATTAAAAGATGCGTCAATTGGAAAATTGATGCATTAAGCGATTACATTTTAATCTGGAGATTACTCTTGCAGAGTGGACTCAATTTTATAAATCGAAGGAAATAAAAATGTTAGCTTTCGAACGATATGAATTTTTTTCCAAATATTTAAAATGCTATCGATTAGAGTGGTTAAGCAGTCCGAATTAAAAGCTGTTTTTAAGGATTATAATATTAAAAAGATAATGCTTTGATAGTATTAAAAAGATAATTGCTTTCGATTTAAGAAAATATGACCAATCACTGTATTTTATTTAAATGAAATTTTCATTACCTATATTATTGAAAGTACGGATAGTCTCCCCTTTTTGGCTTAATAAGTTACCGCTGCAATGACTGCTATGAATTTTACAGGTTTTCTCTTAAATCTAGTTTTGTTCACGATGGAATCAAATTATGCACTCCAACATAATTTATAAGTTAAAACTAAGCACTTTTTGACTGAAGTAAAACGATAGTTATTGGATTTTGTGAACTGATTTATCATTTCAACAATACATGGAATTACTTCAAAACAACTAACTGCCAAGAAAATCGTTTCCGTATCATGAAAAGAATTATTACTTGACTTGCTAATATCCCAATCACAGATTTAATATCTTGGATCATTCGGAACTTCCAGTTCTTACGTTGAAACTTGTATTTCCTATTATTATATGTAAGGAGATGATAGTATCACCACCGAAAAATTTAACTCAAATAAATAGATTCAAATTAATTATTTTTCCTTGTAGATTATGAGAGGAAGTTTTTAAATATAATATAATTTTGCTAAAATATTCAGCTTGTGTATTCCAACCCTCGTAATCCCGCAAATTCATCATAATACAGTCCCTCCAATATTTCATCTACTTCTACGTATTTATTGTCCTATAGAACTACCGCTATCGTAAAAGAGACACAGAGTGCATCGAAACTCCCTGAAATAGTCGCGCCGACAGACAGGATATGTTGCTCGTGCAGCGTCGGATTCCGAAAAATGAAAAGCCGTCAAGGTGGCGCCCCTGGCCGCAAGACAGGCAAAGTCCGTGCTCGCGTGTCCACGCCCCTCCCACGACCCCGTTCTCTCCCACCGCCACGATCTTCCGGAAGCCAACTTCTCCGAGTTGAGTGATTGCCGTCCTCGGGAAGGGGCCGGACGAGGTCGGGAAGGGAGGGAAGGTCGGGGGTTGAATTTTCATCCCCTTGCAACTGCTAACCCCGTTTCTCACACCCCTTGGCGTGGGGGAGATTTTCCCCCTCGGATTTTCCTGACCCCCCCTACGATCCAGCACGCGTGCCCCCTTGTTTCTCCCCTATTCACCCACTTTCGGTGCCGTAATGTGTTTTCTCGTGTTCCCCTCTTCAGTCGAGAGAATTTCTCTTTGCCGCGATGAGAAACGAATGCGGCGTGACGGGAGGCGTCGAACGAAATCACGCCTCTTCCTCTCCTTCGCTTTTTTCTGCCTTTTCGCTTTTCCATTAGCTCTTTATCCGCGCCTGTATCTCGTTTCTTTCTCCGTGTCCCTATTCTTTCCTCGTTTCCCTTTCATTTCGGTCCCATTCGTCTCTCCTCCGCCCTCCCCCTTTTTCTGTTTTTATCTCCTTATCTCGAGAACCCTAATTCTTTTTCTGGAGCCTTCCACTCCTTTCGATGCGATTCCTTTGTCTCGTAGACCTCTCTCCCGCCCGCGCGTTATCTGCGTGTATCGCTGCTGGGATGCGTGTAATTTTATCCTTGCGGAATTTCTATTTGTAGGAATTTGTACCTTTGCTTATAAAGTGAATAAATATAAATATACGTAGGTATTCCCACGGAGCCACATTTTGATTCTTTACGATACATTGAGAAATAATTTCGGATTCACCTTTGCTAATCTAAGATTGAAGACGTAGATGAAATGCATGAATGAATAAACTAAATATAAAGGTGAGGCTAGGCCCAAGTTGGCCTTTCTTGCACCCTATCTCAATTCTTAATATGTATGTTAAATTAAACACCTAGAATTAAAAGCATAAAATACAACAACACGATAGATGGAGCCTGCGAGGAAACAAATTCTCAACTAAAGGTTGGAGAAACATAACCCCACTGTTCTGGGAAATATTCATAAAAGAAAAGGTTAAAATGACCGCTAAAACAGAGTATATAAAGTAAAAAGGAATTTCTAATCAATACGATTAACAAAAATCCAATAAAAATTAATATAGTTTGAATATAATTTAAAAGCAAAAAAAAACAAAATGCAATAAGCTGCCACTTCGAGGAAGACCATAATTTAAGTCTATATTTTTGAATTTCTAGCATACAACATCATTCTTTAATTCTGTAGGAACCGCTTTTATTGTTATTTATAGGGTAAGCGAATAATCTCTCATAGTCTTACCTAATCTATTAGATAAGTTATAATTTGTGCAATTACAGAAAGATTGAACAACTCTCCTTCGTCTTTTATGCTTATACTTTTACTAAAGGATTACTCTTTATTCGAATATCGACTCATTTATTTCTTGTAAAATCTGTGCAATTTTTTTTGCATCAAAGATTCAAATGCATCAAAAGGTATACCCACCCAATATATCCAATATCATTTATCTTACGTCAACGAGGACCAAATATTTAGAGTATCTACTTTACTTTTACTCTTCCTCATCCAATAGTGGTATATGTTATTCCCCAATCACATCCCCCTCACATCTCAGTTTTCTTTCTTAATCACGTTTAATTTGTCAGATTTTATAAATCGGCATTTTATTATTTGTGCAAATACGGGGATATCCAAGATTAGTAACGAGATGAATTCTTTTCCTTGCCTCCACTTCCCCTTTTAATTTGGGGATTAAATATTAGAAGGGTTGCTCAGTTTCAATTTCGCTCTTCAAATAAAACTTCTCTCCTCCCCCTTTCTTTCTTCTTTTATTCATCATCCCTCACTTCCACCCCGTTTCTTCTGCTTCTCGCCTTGAGTACAGCCCTCGCTTCCATGCCTTCTTCTCCTGATTCATATCTTAGCCCTTTTAACCCTCCACCTTTTATCATTATATCATTAAATATTTCCGTCAATTTCCTCTTCCTTCAATTTCCTGAAGCCTGTCCTTTCATTATCCTTCTCCGCCGTAACCTTTTATCTCACTAGTTTCCCTTTTTCCTTATTCCTTTTTGTTACGTTATCCAACTCATACCTCTGTATTTGATTACCTTTTCAGTGTGATTTTTCCTTCCAATTTCTATGCATCCATTTGACTGATTCAGTCATTTTTCAGTCCCTACGCATTACGTTCCCTCTCCTTCTTCCACGTTTTTACAAAAATCCCGAAATTTTAGTAAAGTTATACCTTGGTTTTCCAGAGGTAGGCTAAGCGAAACAGGGATATATAGATCGCGAATAACGGAGCACTCTAGAATATATTTAGGACATATGAATGCCCCAGTCATTTTCATAGTTAGACATATTAAAAAATTGAAGTGCACTTATTTATCCTACGATGCGAATCAACTAATGCTCATGTCACGATAATCAGTGAACACCATTAATCAGTTATCAGTTAAGTGGCAAGAAATGCCCTAATCAGTGAATCGATTTTGAACATCATTTTAAAAGGGGTACGGAATTGTAGGATATTTGAAAATTCCGGGACGCTTTTTCGATAAAACGAGAGACGAAATGAAATCCATCCTGGTGAATCAGGACGTTAGGATGTCCTTAATATAATACATGTGAGCACATAGGATTCAAAACGAATACAACGTCAAAGGATTGTTCATCAGGGCGAATGTCATACGGTAAAAAATGTTAAAATACAGGTATACCCAAGTATAATCATTTTCTAAATCTGTATAAATTGTATTATCGAATTGTTAATTTTTATCTACATATTTTCGGATGCAGATATTTACCAGTGATAATATAGTCATTGAATTGTATTTACAATCTATATTCCGTACATTTTCTCCTAAGTTTTTAATCCTTTTCTACCCTTCTATGCTTAAATCATTCTGTTTTTGAAATGAATCCATATTTTCAGTATTTTAAATGCTTACGACATATTTTTCTAAATGCTCTATATTCATGCTCGTGACTATTCAGCCAAATTGGGTTTGCATCTTAAGTATTCTTCACTTTTCTAAATGCTTCATGAATTCGGGCGTTTAGCACTCCCAATGTCCTCCATTTTCTGTCGAAAATTTCGCAGTTGCTCTCTTTTAACTTTTATTTTAAGTCTTGAGCATTTTGATAGGCCCATGCGTTCTTAAATGCCTTACTTGACACCATTTATACCCGACTTAAGGGTAATAAGAGGGTATTGATCTCCGATATATTTTCTCCGTTTGGGTGGATTATGGACTACAATCGACCCAAGACAATGAGTACTTAGCACGAATATTCGTGAGCCTGGAACCAAACGGGAAACATAAGTGGAATAAATCGACATGAATGGGAATCGATCTCAAGTCTCCCACTTTCCGGGCTGATATTCTAACCTTTAACTATACCACAAGCTATATACATAAGAAGTTCAGTGGTAATAATGCTTGCAAAGTAGTTTTGTCGTTTGAATACCTGCCTGGAAAGCGAAAGACCCGGGTTCCAATCCCAGTCATGTCAATATTTTTCTGATTCTCTTAGGGAACCAATGGAAACACACGATCCCACAGTAAGACTCAAAACCTTGACTCCAGTAAAATTTGACTACTCTAATACCATGATTGTTCATCCTCTCTTATTCCAGAGCAATTCTTTCCTCCTTCTTTAGTATTCCTATCATTCTGTGCATCACATCTTTGCCCTCTACCATTATCCAAGCTCTTTCCTCCACTTTTTCTTCATCCTTTCTCTCCTATAGTTTCCTTAATTCCTATAGCTTTCTCCATTGGGCAAGTCTCCCCTTTCTCTCAGGTGCGTGCGGATCTCACCGTAGATCTCCCAACCTTCCCTTTCACAACGCTCAGTCATTTGGGCACTCGAAAGGTTCGGAAACCACGCTTTCTCAAATCGTTCAGGAAAAGCTCTTTGCTGCCCTGCGAGATATGGACGGAAGGCTTGTATCATTTCTTGCATACACATGCGACGAGACTATTTAGCGCTCGGAAGGAAAATGTTTCGCTTTCCGTCACTCTTTTCTTCCCCGACAGATTGCGGCGCTGTCGTGCGGGAAACACGCACGCAGAGAGAGGAGATAAACGAGGAAATAAATCCGCCTTAATTACACGGTATTAGCGGCGTTTTATGTTGTGTTAGAAAATTTCGCGGAAACGCATTCCGGTTTCTTTCGATCGCCATAACGTTTTTTAACGGCGAGATTGGAGGGTGGATATCCGCGGTACGTTCCTCAAAACCTTTTTTTTTTTCCTTTTCCGCGGATAGAAATAGGCGAGCTCGCATGTCGTGGTTCGGGCCGCATTAAAGTAAATTTGACTTGATGTGCTCAAGCAGCGAGCGGGACTTCGCGCCTCGGGTTCGTGTTAAAAAATATCGGCCTCTTTGGGGACGTAAAAATTCCGAGATTTTGGCCAACCGTCGTTAAATATTCGACCCTCCGAAGGATTAAATTTTAATAAATTTATGTATCGCCAAGTCTCCCTTCCCCCCTTCCCCTTAAGTTACGACGTAATTCCGCTTCGGCTATCACGCTACGGGAATGCCTCAGTTCGGCCGCGTATTGTGAAATTGATTCGTCGTGACACGAGAAACTGGAATAGGGCTGAGAGAAGTTTAAGTGATCGTCCTTGATGACGTGATGTATTAACGCGATGAATTATTCAGAGACGTACTATACGGCGAATTATGTTGAACGTAATGAATTATTCAGCATAAATATCAGATGGCGAACGTGATAGGTAATTTATCGTTTTTTAAGTAAAAACCCGAATGTAAGAAAGAAGAGAACCTACCCTTTCATCTCGTATGAATTAGGAGATTAGAAGATATTAGAGGGGTTAGGAAACTAATTGGAATGACAAGAAATCCTTTACTTTGCACAATCGAAGGTGTCAAGTGGCAGGTAAAAGTTCCTTTTTAGAAGAATCTTTAGAAGTAATGATGAAAGACTCAAAAATATGCAAAGAAATACAGGAAGAAATAAAGCTTATTTAATAAATACACATGGAACTTTAAGTGTATTGAATTTTTCGAAGACCGAACACCAATGACCCTGAATTTAATTAATTGTCAAACATTATTGAACACAAATGATAAATTTGATGATGTTCTTATAGATATTTTCATAAATTTGATCAGAAATTGAAGTATACAATTTGAAAATGCCTCTACGAGGGAAAACGTCTCGATAAGATATAAACAGGTTAGGAGTAACCCAACAGCCTTGTAACATGATGTAGCTCACCGTGAACTCACGTAAGATCATTTTGGACGATCTGCCTTCAGTAGAAGGAAAGAAATCTACCAGAAAAGTGAAAGATCCGGGTTCGAGGCTCAGTCACGATAAATATCTTCTCTTTCATTAAGCTTAAATCATAATGTAGATTTACATTCATTCTACTATTTGGCAGATAATAAAATCTAAAAGGAGAAAAAATTATAATATTCAATTAATGTCTCTCTATAGAGCTTCTTCGAAATCTAAGCGCCAATTGCGATTATCTTCTAGAAGGAGAAAAATCATTGGAGAAAACTACGCTTTTAAGGTACGAAATTCGAGAAAAAAGAAGTGACTCAACTTTCAGACGATTTTAGAAAGCACCACTGCAATAGCACGAACTCATTTCTCATTCTTCAGTCGCCGGCCTCTCTTAAAAACCTCGCTTTCGCTTATGCAACGTTGCATTTAAATTTATTCCATCGGTATTTTTCTTCTTTTCAAGCACGGTAATGTATCGTGAAATGGCCTACGTTGTTATGACTTGTGGGCGGTGATTAAGGCAAGTCTCTCCCCTTTTGCAACTCGGCGGAACGAAAAGAAAAATTCAAATGGTGTGGAAATCACAATCGAATGCGGGAGATAAGGAGATCACGCAGGGTTTTCGACGAGGGAAAAAAAGGGGCGAGCAAATCCCGATCATTATCCTCATCAGGGTTATTGCGGGAATCGTTGATGAGCGGGAGGAAGTAATGAGGGAATGAATGTGACTGGAAACTCCATTCACTTAAAGCGGAAAGTGGGGAACTTAACATGCCATTTAAATTATAATAAACGAAAATGGGAAGTGCGCTATCTTGCAAATGGAATCGCGGCCGAGCAAAAAATAGTGACACATGAACATAAAATTTTACTTAAAGGTGACATGCTGGAAATATGTTTCACGTTTTTATTAGTATTTGTGTTATCTCGGATAAAATGAGGATTAATTCTAACTCTAAATTTTAATGCAGTTGATTGTTTTTGTATTATATCTCTTCTATCAATGAATTTTTATTAGTGCTCGATTTTGTCGTTAATCGAGCGACTCTGAGAGTTCAAGTTCGAATCCGGATCGTTTTAAAATTCTTCCATGGGTTTGTTGTTAGAGAGAACTTCAAAGTGTAAATTTTCCCCTTATTAAGACATCATTGTTATTTCTGTTCTATACTATAATGTTTTATTTGAGATATATTGGTAATCAATAGAATTCTTGTAAATAGTCGGACTGATTCAGCCTTTGTGTATTTATTTGTGCTACCATTTATGTCGGTTTTATATTTTTATGCAATAATTATTGGTAAACATAAAAGTAGATAATTATATAATTTCAAAGGTGTGATTTTATGATCCCTCCTGATGTGCTCTTCTGCGACTCATAGGGGCTGTAATGTTGTTCTTTCTCTATTTAATATCCTTCATCTTTCTTTTCCTTGTGCAACATTTGCAATATTTTTTCAAGTAATTATTACTCTTAACGAGCGCTAACTCTTTCTGGTCCACGATTTCAAGTCAACCTACCCTCACCTCATGCTCAATGTTATTATAAATAAACCTGTTCCAGATATAAATATAAGATAGTGAAATAAGATATTAAAATATGATAACCATGTAGGAATGAACAAATATATATATATAAAGCTAAATTTCATTAGGCCTTCAACTGTAACGAAAAGTGGACTAAAAGGTTAAAAAATCGTCATTGATACTGACCATTTCAATTCTAGATGAATTGCTTGAATCTTGCATTTTTTCCAGTAAGAAACCTATTATTCTTAATGTCTTTCCTTAAGGAAAATTGTTTTGGTCTAATGCTGAAAATTTATTTTTACCATTGAATTCCTACCCTAGAAATGTGAAATATTTAGTTATAAAAGGTCATAAATTGTAACGCAGACGATATTTTACTTTACTTCGTCGACAATCGTACAATTTTAACTTCATTCGCCACAGACGCATACAGTAAGTTTCATTCCTGGCGTATGATTGTCACTCAGCGCTTCCACGTATTTTATTGCGGAATTGTGATTTAACACGCGCGATTAATGTGACGATGCAGGTCAGACGAGTGGCTTAAACACCGTAGAAATTTGAACGTTACCCCATAATCATCACATTGCTGTGCCTTCCCTGCGTCCTTAATTCAGAGGCTATAGTCTTACCGACTGCGGTATTTTTAACCAGAGTAACAGTTGCGGTTGGCGAGGGATTACTGCATAATACACTAGCTGCAGTGCTCCGCTTTGCTCGCATTCATTCCGCACTTATCTGACACGGTTTTATTGAACGATTGTGTCAAATCTTCAATGATTCATACGGATGAGATACTCCCGATCCATGATGTCTGCTCCGTATAAAACAGGGTATTCTATTCCTTATTTTTTTATGCCTTCAGTATCGTGCGGGTTAATTATTTGGCTACATTTGTACGAATGTTCCCTGAGACAACCTTATAGTTAAAATTACTAAAAATTTAATAATAACATTGTTCGCCAATATACGGCATTTTTACACATTTTTTATAAACAAAACATATTAATAATCGAAGACTAATAATGATGATCCGGAATTTGATGATACCTACGTAGCGATATTGATAAGATTCGAAACTTTAGACGGATATTTGCCTCTTATTTGACTTATGTTAAATATTAGAACATTTATCTTTGGAAGATAAAGACGAACAAACGGTGGAATGTTTCTTAATATCTACTTCCAATTGATGTAAAATGGAAGATTGGGAATTTTTTAAGTAAAAAATTTGATTTTAAGCTATGGTGAAACGGCATTTTTAGTACATGAAACTACTTCTCAAAAGCTTGTTTTTGTTTTAATTATACTTCAGGTTGTAAAGATAAGTAAGCGACGCCAATTTATAACTTTTCTGGTAACCAGCTATACAGGCTTACGAAGGCCTGGGAGAAGGTTTCCGTTAACGTAATATACATTATATGGCTCATAGGAAGTAAAATATCATCCAAAATATGCTCAAACTTTAATGCTTTGGAACGGGATCCAATTGAAGGAGTCCCTTTCGTGCACCCAGATTACTTAGCACTTAGACTTATCACACCGACAATGAAGCCTGCGAATATTAATTTTCCCTCTCATCACAAGAGCTTTGACGAATACGCAAGGGACGCAAATATCGCGAGCTGCAAAAAAAAGCTCATAAGCCGGCGCTGTAAATGCTGAAAATAAACGCGGCGACGCCATGATTAATTATTTTAAAGTTTTGAAGAACGTAATTATGAAAATGGGGTGCGTCCGCCGTCACAAAAAATTACCCACCTTGTGCAAAAAATAGTCGACGAAGACGACCCAAAGAACTCTCCGTCACAAAAGCTGGAATATCGCATAAACAGACCATCTTCAGAATTATAAATGACATTTTAAAATGTGACCGCGCCGGGTTCTCTTCCGTAACGAGAAGTGAATTACGGGAGAATGAAGACACCAGAAGAGAGGGCAAGGGAAAGAGAGAGAAAGAGAGTGCAGGAGAGGGAACGAAATTGCTCTCCCTCCTTCAGCCGTTGAAATCATGCGGCGTAGAGTTACGGCGTATTATTTTCGGAGACTGGCAGAGGCGGAAAAATAAACAGGGATGGCGAGGCTCCTGAATATTTTAAATGTCTGCAGTAAATCGGAATTCGACCGCGTCGAAAAAAATGGGATTCTTCTCGGGCGCCTATCGTTGCGAGAATTATTTTAGTTCATGTTCTCCGCGCTGTAGTTTTGTTTTTTTGTGTTCTTTTTAAGCTCGCGCCATCATATACGCTCCCAGGATTCTTTTTTTTTTGGTTTCCTAATTCGATATACGATGCAACACAAGCCGCCGACAATTCTCCATATCCGTGACAAGTCGATATAATTTCATTGCCAGGTTCTCGGCAGGAAGCCCTGTAGGATGTACTTTTTCGTCGACTAAAAAATGCGGGTTTTTACACGGTACGTCTACCCTGGAAGTTTATAGGAACGAAGCATTTTTGAAGGATTTTTTATTATTCTGTGCTTGCCTTGATGAGAAAAATTTGTAGATATAATATACGGAGAGTTTGTAACAAAAAAGGGGGAAACCGAGTAAACAATGACCGTGCAATAAATTAATTTTGACTATTTTGAATATTAAGATGGAAAATATGTAGCCATTATAGAAGCTGATTTTTATGTTGGTTTTTACTTTGGAAAGGATATATAGAAGCAGATTACTAAGATGAGAAATTATAATGTGAGTTGCATCAAAGGAAATAGACAAACAAGTAAAAGCTGCCTGAAGGTAGTTAAGGAAGTGCTGAATAGAAAAGACGCATTATAGTGTGTCATTTAGCACTTAGTTCATATAGACTATAGATTTAAACAATATTTATGATAGATTAAACTATAAAAGGGAATGTATGGAGAGATAGATACAACCGATTATGTATAACAACGGTGCGCCTTTAGTTAATGAAATACCCAAGAAACTATAGTCAATAATTGTAAACCAAAGAGCATGTACTAGCATAAATACTAATAGCAGCAAGAGGAAGACCAAGGGATGAATATATTAGCCAAATAAAGAGAGATATGGGAAAGAAGAGATATCAGGATGTAATAAAGTTAGCTTTAGATAGAGAGGAATGGAGGGCTGCAGTCAACCAATCTACGGATTGAACGACCTATGATGATGATGAGCATTTTTACCACTTTCTTTGGAAGTGAATAGTATTACTGTAAAAAGGATATGAATTCTAAGTCTAATGTGGCAAGATTTAAATAACCCTATTAATTAATATTAGCGCCGTTTGTAGGGTCCTTATCTAGTCCATAAGTTAATTTTTGTTCTATTAAATCCGATCATAATGCAGAAAGGATGATTTATTTTAGCCAAAGTGCGAAATACGGGAAGTGTTTACATCGTCAATCATTCATGTTGCAATCAACCCAAACACCAATTCATTTGTGCATTCTTTTACGATCAGAAATAAAACCAGAAACCGGTCGTGTGATGATTTAGATTGAATGAACGATATCTTCTGCATCATTCAACATCAAAAACGCATTAAAAACAAGAATGAAACGAATAACGGAGCTCGGGAGTGTTATATGCGAGTGACTATTAAAACTGTACGTTTTAAATCGTTGTGAGGCGAGTTCTCACACAAACTTTCAGCGATAGCATATTTGCATGAGACTTATTCACTTCACTAATGCATCAAATCAGGACGATCGCGTATGTAGTATTCTTTCAGATCTAGTTGAATCATGTTGAAAATATGCCTCATTGACCCTTTTCATGACCTAACAAGCAGTGTTGTTCCGCCGACAAATAATTTGGAACTACGCCGTTGATTCTAAAGTAACATGCCGAGAAGTTTGCGTGTAAACTCCATCGCTATGAGGCAATCGCTTGTGCGCGCTCAACTTCCATATCAAGACTCTTAAATCCGTCATTAATGCACAGTTTCGCCGAAGGAGTACTGGAAAACAGGTAAAGTTAACGTGCTTGGCACAATCAGATTATTCCTGCCCCCCTTATCTGCTTGACCGGTTCGAGCTGTAATGATGACGGATTTGCGCCCTTGGCACTAATGCTCCACTTCTCTTATACTGTAAAAATACTGATAGATAAACCTTGAGTTATACTTATGGCGAATTGCGTTTATTTTTAACTCCCTGTATTCCACAGCATTGATCCGTTATCCTCATCTCGATCGTTCGGTTCATTCCATTGCGTTCATTTCCGCATAATGAAATCTTAAAATGCGTCATAAAGGGAACTTTTACGCAGTCATATGGTTAGTGGTAACTTTCTTTCACATTCCATTCGATAATCGCCACTTACTTTTAGTGAATTTTCATCATTATTGATTTTTCATAAACTACCGCATTGAATTGGCTAAGAGGATGGATATTAGGTTCTCTTCTGTACAAACAGTACTGCTAAAATGAATCCTCCATCTATTTTTCCCAGTAAGAAATAACGAGTAATTCATCTAGTAAAAATAATTTTATGCAGGGGAAACTGAAAAGCGAATTTAAGCACAGAATAAGTTCCTTTTCGTTGCTAACCCAAAACGATTCTAATCAAATCGGTAATTAGATTTCGTGCATAATCATTAATTAAATACACCAAGAGAATAATAACGGGCTATTAATTCTAATGCAACGTTTGATTTTATGAGATTCGAAACGTTGCTTCCACATCCCGCAGTCATTTTCATATCGTGCAACCCGATTGTAGAAAAACTTCATTTTCTTTATGGTGTAGTGGTAGCACCGGGAACACCTTTTTCAGCACGAAATGCAGAATGATAAATTGTATGTAATATGCCAAAAAGCCACAGCCTCTAATTTATTTACTCTCATTCGGGATTTCTGTGTTCTTACTTAATTCCAGCCGAGGAAGGTGACCCGCCCTACTTACGGTACAACACACGCAACTTCGCCGATCGATTCTCTTATTGTAAAAATTTCGGAACTTGCGGGAACGACGATTTATTTATTGGCACGATTTATGCAGGAACTTCTGTTTTATCGACGCCCCATCTGAGTTTATCTATCGCTACATACTTTTCGTTTGTGGTTTTATTGAGGTTTTCCTCTTAATCGTAAAGATATGGAGAGGTCCGCAGAATGGTTTCTAAGATACAATTATCTTTATATTCGTTTTATTCTTCAACATAAATATAACAAAATGGAGGGGCTTTCCTGTTTTCTTTCTTTATGGAAATTTCTCCATTGTGTATTACTGATAACTGTGTCGAAAATACACGGCGTATTACAAGAAGTATTGTAAATTTGATAATGTTCCTTTTCATTGTATCTATCATTAAAACTGCGACTTCCGGTCATATTCCTGGCTTTGCAGTTCTATTTTGAAAAATACGCAACGATTACTATCTGAATATCGTAAAAAAGTTTATCGCAGAAAAGGAAATTATGGAAGAAATACATACGGATTATTTCTCTACAGAAGCCTAAGAATAAAGAAAATAGTTAAACCAAAATGCCAAAAACCTTGGCTCCCCAGGCAGCTGCCCAAATCGCATGTTTCTGGTTGACTATCCTAATGAGACTGGACAATTTCGTAAATGT
The DNA here is from genome assembly GCA_036926295.1 of Pachydiplax longipennis. Classification (NCBI taxonomy): domain Eukaryota; kingdom Metazoa; phylum Arthropoda; class Insecta; order Odonata; family Libellulidae; genus Pachydiplax; species Pachydiplax longipennis. The sequence goes on along the minus strand of JAVFKF010000004.1, from coordinate 33,745,432 downwards.
CATCTTAATGAGAATGAAATTTGCAACGGTATTGATGCTTTGACATCGGTATATTGAAACATTACGAGAAATAATATGAAGTAAACGAGTCTATCTCGACCCATAGTTAATTGCCCAACACTACCTTCAACCAATACGCAAGTAAGGATAATTTAAACGGCAACGAAAAATCGAGAATTTCACCTGCGATATTCCTGTTTCCTTATATTTGGAGCATAAATATACTTCCGCCCTTTTGGTATAAACTTAAGTTGAATCAGAACATTTTGATTTCCTCATTTTCTAAGCTTGAGACATTTGAATTCTAGCTATGAATGCTTTTAATAGAGAGCCAAAATATATTTGCTGTACGATAAGGAAGGGATGGAAAACGGGACGTATGAGAAGCCTACTTAAACCACACTCCGAGTCCTAAATCGCCCTCTTAACCGCAATGACTATTTCTGCCGCATCCGATAAAGATGATGCCGAGAAGCACTTAGGAACGCGCAAATCCTCACAAAGGCCGCCCGCTTTTTAGCAGTTCCCCGTCATTTCGGCGGCAGCCCCGTTTTTTACAAGCGGTATTGCGGCGGCAAAATTTACTTAGAACCGTAACGACTCGCTCCCCGCCGGAGAATTTTTCAAGCAAATACCTTTTGTCTACCTCGCATTGGAGGAGAGGGGCATAAAAAAGCCCTTGTTTTCCCTTTGATCGACGCGGGACCCGAAACAAGTGAGTTTATCGAGCGAGAAGAAAGAGAGAGAGAAAAAAAATCCCGGGCGGTTAAATATACAACCTCGGCGTAAATAAACCTTCGAAAGCTGGCTTCTTTTTGAAGCCGCCCCTTTTTCATTCGGCAAGACCGCATCCGGACCGAATTAAGGTGAGCGGTGCTGGAGATGTATGTCCCATCCCAGGCTAATTTCTCTCCCCACCCACAGAGGGCTCTGCCTCGCTCGGATCGATGGCCAGGGCACAACGGTGAGGACATTGCTCACACGGCCATTTCGCTAGGGTCTCGAGGTCCTTATGACGCAGATCCTATCTCCCGAACATATCTTATGCTCTTTGGGTATGTTTGGTTATCCGTATACCCACCGAACCAAGTGCCTCTCGATTAGAAGCGCCACCCAAACTTTTAATGCTGTCGAACTTCGTGTTCATAATGAGTTCTCCATCAGAGGGATAAGCGAATGAGAGGGATATTATTGAAGTTTGCTCTCCTCTCGGTGAGGTTATTTATGAGTCTACCTCGACCGACGGTTGATTGTCCGACACCACGCGTGGTTGACCACGTTTCGCTTATGGCTCGTTTAGTCGACATCGACGTTCTTCTGCCGTATGAACACGAATATAAAGTTTTCAAAATTCAAAATATGGTAGTGGAATAGCTCGATCTAAAGTTTGAGGCGATTGAATATAAGTGTATGACTGCTGTATAGCTTGAGTTTCTAAGCTAAGGAACTGCATAATTCACAGCGTAATCGCTAATCGTTATCGATTAGTTATTGAATGAAATCTACATGCTCAGGCGTTACTTTGTGGAAAGCCATTATATTAAAGAAGAATTACACTGGTAGAAAGTGTGGAAAATTACCAGTGTACTTCTTCTTTACGATCAGTAATTATTGCTCTCTTCCCCATGGAGAATCATCGGATAATAATTTCGATTAATTTTCACAAATCTCTTTGACTATGTTTTGGTAAATCAAAAGCTTAAATCTATATTCAGTAGTTCAATTAAATAGTAATTGGAACTAGAAAAATCTTTGACACTAAAATTTTTTGTTGTTAGAAAGACAAAAATAATGTTCCTGTAAAGCCGTCTACGATAAATCTCGGTTATTTGCTTTCGCAGCAACTTATATCGGACTTACATATGTGAAGTATTCAGCGGAATATATTTCTAAATGCCTTTCGGTAAAACGATATATGAATGGTTTGTCGATGAAGTGAGTGTCCGTCAAAATGGGGGTAATACACTGGCAGCTAAGGGTACGATTTCGGGAGCAATTTCATCGAATTCAGTAGAGTTAACTATTCGTAAGCTTTATCGTTCAATATCCAGCGTCCCCTTGAACTCCATTGAGTTAATTTATACCTCGAGATACTGCTATACAAGGTGAAATAGTCCGATACAAATTATTAACCCTCTGTATCAAGGGTGACCATTAAGAGCGGAATACCAGGATATTTGTGACCGTGAACCGCAATGCAGTATTGCCATAATTATAAACATTACTCTTATGGTAAAATATATTTCATTGATATTATACACATTTCTTCGATAAATGTCCATCCTATTTATAAGACGGGGATCATTTCTTAGGTCTTTAATCAACAAATAAATTGAAATACGAATATAGTACTTCATGTATGTCAATGAATAATATCTACGGACTAAGCGGAAAAGAGTGACATCCAAGGACCTCATTGGTTCTTCAGCTTTTATGCAATATTTAAAGCATTCAATAGACATGACATATGCTGCCAAAGGAATAGAAACTTGGAGAAAAAATAGAAAGCCGTATCCTAAACGTAAGGCAACCCGCATGGCCATATATACACTGCGTGTTGCATAAGATTTAGGATACGCCCTTCTCCGAAATTGTTTCGTGAATAGAATCACATTTAGACTAAGGTCCAATAGGCAAGATTTCATTTGAAACCGTAATGTCACTCCTGTGTTGTGTGTAGCCTACGTTCAAACATTTATACATCGAAATTTTATATGCTAAGATGCTAATCGTTCTCTGCATGAACTGAAAGAGTATTTTTCACTTGGTAACATTTGGAAGAAGGGCGAACAAAATTATTTAAACACGATGCTTCACTAAGTAACTATAAGGCCACATTGAACATTGAAAGTCCCGAAAGTAGCCTGAAGGAATCCACTTCTGAGTAAATCTATGACGTGAATTTCGGATGTAATTTCTCGTTACAATAATATTCATCGATTTTAAGTATCATTAATAATTGCTGAAAATTGACAAATTAAACATGTGATCTGTGGTTTCTTCATGGCTGTATTACGATACAGTATTCGTTGTTATTCTTGCTTAAAGTTGCGGAAAACCATAAAAATCGTCAATACCGCAGCATTTGTAATATACGGCTTAAATCACTCTAAATATCTGTCTGTAAATAGTGTGACTATTACACTATTATTTATTTGTTTAATTTCTTTACCTTTTGATGATGATTTTGAGTTGATCTCTCAAATGAGTTTATGCCTGCCTTCGCATTAAAATTGGTTACTTATGATCTATATCTTGTTTTTATCTTCTTAGTGAACCGAAATCTATGTAAGTAAAGAATTAAACATTTCTTAGAAAGTTGTTATGAACTATTATTTTGAATAGTGGATCACATTCAATCACGCTTATTTTATTCGTAACAGGTAAAGAGGAGCTTTATCTGCGTATTTCATAAAATTTCATGGTTAGGTATAGAAGCATTGGATTCCAGGTGGTGTAAAAGCATGAAGATCAGTCACAGTTATCATATCCTCATTTCTTAACTATGTAGGCACATAAACATCATCTACTAGTACTGTTGATGTTGAAAGTTCATCCTTAGGTGAATGTCCTTCAATAACTTTCGTCTCACGCGTTGATCACTAACAAAGGAAAATCTAAATTTGTAAACTATGTTCTATGGGAGAACGAGAAAGGGTAATCTTGGTAATGCAACCATATAAAAACGGCATAATATTTTGCAGATTATTTTTAACACAGCCCCTCGGTACTTACGCATTTCAGCTAACATTCACGCACCATGCAAAAGCCAATTTTACGATCGTAAGATTAAGGAGGACATTCGTTAACGCCCGCCCTTGCATTCTACTTTGGGAAAACGTTCCCGAAATAGATAAAGCCCGAGAACCGAGCGGCTAAACATCACGACGTTGATTTAAATCTTTCCGGTGGTGCATCGCCTCGTAAAACGTATCTCGGCACTCGCATGCAAGGGGTTGAATACCCTTGTGCCCTATACCCCCAATCCCTCCTCCCTTCTTATTTTATTTTTCCGCCCTTTCAAGTCTCCCCTTTACCGTAAGGGGGGTTCGTGTTTCGGGGCCTTCTTTTCAAGCGAACCGTAGCCGCCGGGATTTCGGCGCCTCCGCCCGCCGTGTTTCCCGCGACGTGAAGATCCACTCCTCCTTTGCTTTCCCCACCTCTTCACGCGAACCCTTCTTTCACGCAGCGTCTCCTCAAGAGGTCTTCCCCCCCCAAAATGTCCGCCGTCTCGAAAATGGTCGCCCGCGAAGCACTCCGGCAAGCGTAAGAGGGAAGTCGCATCTCCACGAGAATTCTCACCCCGCGCCTTTATCTCCAAGAGAAGCGGGAGGGGATTTTATCGGTTGGAAAACGACTGCCCTCGAAAAATGAAGTTTTTTCACGAGGAATTATTCCGCTCCGCAGTTCCTCCGATGCTTTCCGAAACGGGCGGCGGAAATGGGGGTACGGAATAAAAATAAATTACGGCTCTGGATGTACCTTTCGGATTAGCCGCGGATGAGTGCATGTGCGCCCAAGAGGTATCGAATGTCCACGAGCGGTTATTGTTGATGCATGTGTTGTGTTCAAGCCCCCCCTGCGAGGATTGATTAATTTTTATCGATGTTCCCGAGGAATACATTTCACGGGTGGATGAAGGGTCGTCCCTGGGGTGTATTTTTAATTCGGATACATCGTTTACGCGGAGTTTTAATTTGTGCATTTTCTTTGAGCGAGCTTGATGTAGTGAAGGGTTTTATTGAAGGGCCTTTTACTGTGTGAAGTTATCTGCCCAAAAGTTGGTTTGATCCTCGCTCTGTTTACCGTCAGCCACATAACGCTATGAAGAAGGAATGAATCGACTTGGCCTGATGAGGAGTGAGATGGTTACTTTCTTCACTTAGACAGAATGCTATAAGTGAAATGAGAAGTGCAGCAACATTGAATCCCTTAACTATCGCTTTTAGTTTCATTAAATAAGGAATGAAATTCTATTATTCAGCAACATAATGGATAATAGCTTTCAAATTATGAATCATGAATAAGACTGATAGAAATGAATGACAAATTTTCCTCTATCCAGGTCCAAACCTTACCAATCCTTTTTCTAAATCCATTAATAAAATTCATGTTACTATCATGCTATTATTAATGATATTTTTAAGCTTCATAACCGGAACAAAATGGTAGAAAAACGGAGGGAAATCATTTATTTTTTTAAAATGTTGTAAATAGGCGTTACTCTCATACTATTAAATATTGTTAGGTGCTTCGACATATGTATCATATAGATCATATGCAACTTTGCGTGGCTCTCACCGGAAAGTGAACGCAGGACCGCGTTTACCAATAGTAGATGCGTCACACTTAGGGATCTTGAGGCCTGATATTCGCAAACTCCTTGAGCCCTTTAATGGTGGATATGCTTTATGGTGCACTTGTGTAAATTGTAAAATCGGATTCTTTCCGGGAGTGTATCAAACGGAGATGTTAGGGTGAGATTTTCTGATAATAAAGGCTTTGTAATAAAGAATTTTTCAGCAGATAACTGAGGCTCTTTGACCAATTTTCAGTTTATATAAATATAACAATAAAATTAGTGCACCCTTCAGCGACTCAGTTCGTTGCTAAGTTTTTCTGTAAATCAGGACGATGGTGGTAAAAAATATCTTTTCTGCAGGCAGACATAATTTTCCGCCAAAACCGAAATGTATTTTACTTCAGAGGATTGAATTTAATAAGCCCCGTATGTAACTAGTCAGAAATTGCGGCAAAGTTAATCCCAAGGCAGTTTTCTGGGCAGCGAGGCATGAAAGTGGAATTAAAACTTATCGTTTTGCCCCAATCCTTATTCCGAGGGCATTTAAATGAACTTTCGCTCGCCATACCTAAAATATCTGGTGCATCTGAACAAAAATCTCAAAAATATCCCTTCCCCTTTGGTTAACGTTTACCCAAACCACGATCCATAAATGCAACATGTGATGGGATTAAAATTACCCGCCTTTCCGACGATGGATCCCGATCGTCATTATCTTCCTTTTCGCTCGGCTTGCGCCTCTCTAATCCAATATCTGAATGCGTTTCCCTCTAATTTTCTGTTTCGTTTCATTAATGAGCGTAAGTTCGATAACTCCATTATGCCAACGCACGGAGGTGCCATAAGCCCCGATCGAAAATCCCGCCTCTTGCTCCAATTAACTTTAACTTGGCGGGCCTAAAAGCGTGGATACCCTAAACATTGTATTCATTATTCGTCGAAATATTTATTTTTATGGTGTGAATAGGAGGTGTGCTCTTGTGGAAATATTTATCGTTCTGTAATTTCAGCCAGGTTTCAGTGCTAAGTAACTGTAAGCTGTATTTTTCCCAGGATTAGGAACTTCTATGTTTTTTGATACTGTATCATAAATTATTCCCTCTATTATTACTTATTTTTTAATTTTCACAGTTGTGAATCGTGAAGGGGTATTATGCCGCATGAACGAGCATGTGATCTGGCGCACAAATTTTATTACCGAGTTTCATTAGAATTAATTCGAGGAGATTAAAGGATAGGAAGAGAAAGGCATCTCATGGTGAAATTTACCATATTTTAAAACTATTATTGGAACTAGAATTCGTTATAAATGGTTAAATCCAATACAAGTGTCAATATAAGGTGCAGATGAAAAACTAAAAATGTATCCGTTTATTTAAAACTGGCTCGATAAAGTCAATAATTGCAGCTTCGAACTAAACGTTAGAGAAGCTATGGTTAGGAGATAAAGTAAGTGAAAGATAGCTAAAGGAGTCATTTAGACAAAGGTAAAATATTAAGTTACCTATAAATAGATAATGTCTATCTTGTGTAACATACATGATGAGACAAAGCAGCAGTAGCAAGGGAGGCTTTCATGAAGAGAAGCGATCTGATGAACAAAGATTGCCTCCTAGGAAAATCGGACATGGAAAAGTCTAATTGAACCGGGACTCGAACCCCAAAATGTATCTATGGGTTCTGTCTTAGTATGTTTAAGCAGTCACACATGAAGTGGAAGATCCGGGTTCGGGTCCCGGTCCTGTTTAAGAACTTTTCATGCCAGATTTCTCTATGAATCGTCCTATGCGCACGCTTGTAAAAGCTAAGTAATCTCCATCCCTTTGTTCATGAAGGCGTTGACCAGCTGTTTAAAAAACTTCGGTAAGATTCTAAGTGTAAAGAGTCCTAAAGATACTGAAAAAGGCTTTACTATCTTGTTTCGCTCAAGAGAAATAAGTTTTCTGTCTAGAGAGTTGTGTTGCAAAGGTATGAAACTTAGATACTGGGGAAGGAGGCTACTAAATGATTATAGTCTTCTTTCTAGATGTTAATGTGGTATATAATGTCAAAAGAAAGCTATATAAATATAGCACGGATGGAAAATAACGATGGAAGAGTTTCGAAGGAAGAAATGGGGCGAAGGGATAAACTGGGTGGATCTAATGTTTAAAGAGAAGGAGATGTTGGAGAAACAGATTGAAGTTTGGTTATACGGAAGGGGAAGAAACAAGCTAATAGATTAAATGGATGGTGGGGTATCGTATCAAGACGTAAGGGGAAGTGGAGTATTTTGGGACTCACAAAGCAATCGAAGGATGGAAGACTTATGTATGCATTGATATGTTTGTCACTATCATGTTACTCAATACATAAATCTCGATAAATTAGATTAAACCTACAGGAAAAATACGTATGTTTCAGTCATCACCCGAAATTGCACCAAAAATCACGTTATCACAAATCTATTTTTAACCACGGAATAAGTAGGGGAACGCTAAAGCGTATGATCGTAAATTTATGAGTGCCGTAGAACAGAAGCGCTTTTGATAAATGAAATCTCGATAAATTGGGTCGATCCCGCCATGCAATTCCAAAATGGATATTGCTTCTTGCGGATCCAGACACGCGAAAATAGCTGTCGGAAAAATGGAATATTCGCCGTCAGTGGTTTTGCGGTACTCAAATGACATCCGTTAAAACAATATCATCGAAATAAGAGCAAAGGAGCTGCAGAAAGGGCCGCTGAGTGAGGCTCATCAATATTTATCCCCCCATCGTACGCCTTGGTTTCTCATTTATGTGCTTCAATCTCCATCCGACTCAGACGATTCACTTTGACCTATTCTTGCTCCTCATCCCCGACCTTCTCCATCGATAAAAACAATTTAAGAAATTAGCCCAATTCGAATCCTGGCTCTGCTACTGATAGATAGCGATGACGATTCCATTTTCTCCGAGTTTCCTCTAGGTGCGCTCTCCTCATTTCTTCCTCTCTTTTTAAAACTTCCCCCCTGAGGTCGCGTATATCTCCTGGAGTCCATTAAGCGTAACAGCTTCGAATCTCCATGCGGTTTCTTCCCTCCCTTTTTATTGGAACGGTCGGACGTTCAAGTTTTATTGAGCATCCTTTGGTTTTATTAATGGGATATAAGGAAAACTAATAAAACTCTTTCGGGAGGATAAGGGAAAGAAATGATCGGAAGAAAATCCACTTTTTTCTCATCTCGACAGCTTGGGCGCCGGTGCAGGAGATGGAGAGAGATTACTCCGTACCGTTTTACGTCCCGCATGTCGTAAATGTACTTGTCTCTCTCTATCTCGCCGAGTAATCCTTCGATGGATGTCGGAAGTATGGATTGATGGCGCAGCACTCAGCGTATCACGGGTGTATCTCCGACGGCGGCCTATCTGAGGAATGACCTTTAGTGTTTTCGAAATCTCTCTCTCCATTTGCTACTCCTCTCTTTCCTTTTTTTTCAGCGGAGGAATGAAACATTTGCGCCCGACGTGTTTGCTGATATCTGGTGACGCGACGTAGAAAGGCAAATGAAGGGAAGAAACTGAGTACGCAGTCCGTATCGACCATTGAGATTCTTTTTTATCGTCTCGTCTCTCTCTCTCTGAAGATAGGAGAGAAAAATGTAATAGGAACCAGCGACCGAGCAAGCATTGAAGGACAGCGGAGATCAAAGCACTAGGAATTGTAGAACCGTTATTCCTTCCAACAGAAATAAGAACATCGACTTCCACATTTTGCCACACGTTTATTGTGCGGCCGGATTTTAGAGTTTTTTCTCGATCATCAGCCCATACTCAAGATGATCGCTCAGTAAAAATCTATGATAAGGTATTGAAGTCGCTATTCTTATTCCCGTTGATAGCGTTTTACTTGCGGAAATACAAACGTCTTTTACCGAGAATTCAAGGCCTTATTCCTGTTTTACCTGTGATTTCTTTATTAAATTTAGCACTTCAACCTTTTTGTTAGTGTGATCTTCATTGGTTCCTATTGCATTCCTCCCGTATTCTTAGATTCCCCATTTCTTCTGAATCAATGTAATTCCCCATACGCACATTTAAATTAAACGATTTAGTTTAAACGATCAGGTTTTACGACATTAAACTGTAGTGACTTGCAGAGTCTCTACAGTTCCCTATCTTTTCGCACTTGGAGTAGATATATGGGAAATGTAAATCGCATAGTTCTAAGCAGATTCAGGTCAACATTGTTGACCTACATCTGCCAAGTTGCCCCATTTTATGTATTCAGATTTCTATTCACTGAAAGATGTTTGCGTAAATGAGATTTATACGGGTTTGGAAGTTGAAATTTGTTTTACGAAAGCCTATCCTCGTTGTGTTTGTTATTAGGTCGAGTTTTCGGAAGTGTACAAGTCTTTCCGTGTTCATAGTTCTTCTCCGATTTTTATTTACTCTTTTAAACTGACGGACAACATTATTCAAATACTTAAAATGGAATATATGTAGCACAAACTTGAGGAAGTTAAAGTAAGCATTATGCTCAGGTCCATATATAAATTCATTTTTGTTTTAAATTTTTATGGATTTTGCTTAATTTATGACATGATTCAATTGCTTAGCCTGTGAATGGCTTAACTCATGAAAAACTTCCTGTGGAAAGATATATTTTTAAAATCAAATAAGTATTCAAATAGCAATCCTGAGGAATCCTTAATGTACCTAAATAATCCTTAAGGAATCCTTAATGTTCTTCCGGAAATTATCGTCCATGTAGGAAATGACCGTGAGATAAATTTTGTCCATAAATTTTTTTTGCCTAAGGAATCAAGATCCAAAAAAGTATCGAGAAAATGGGAGTATTACTCCATATTGATAGTCCGATAAGATTTCAATCCTTTAAGCTGATTTTACGACTGTAAATACTCCACTGCATCCGCAATAAAAACATTTTATCATAAACGTATTTACACTTTTGAGTGTGAATATTCATGAAAGGAGAGCATTAGGTTTAAATGAGCAAAAATTTTTGGCTTGGAAATTAAAAAACGATACGCGAGAGTATGCTGTATTTTCCTGAAGCTCCTGGGGAAGTGTACGTAGTTACGTTGAGCGTCTGCTCACAGAATCTGAGTAATAACCGGGTATGTCTGAGGATCTATTGTATCCGAAAGGGGACGAACGTGAACACACTCTGAGGAGCAAACAAGAAGAGTAGATGTGGTGCCTTACACTCAATCACCATGTCACCCAACGCCTTATATTCTCCTCGACCGATAGCCCGACCAAGCTCACGTACACCATCGTACGATGGCATCACATCATTTCATAGCCTCGAAGATGACGTCAAGATTCCTCTGGACTCTTCTTCCTCTTCGACATCAGCGAGCTGCATTCTATTCCCACATTGTGCGTAACCTCCTTATGTTATATGCACTCATTACTATATCCCTTTTCAGTAATATTTTTTTAAATGGAGATTGTTTCATCAGTATAATAGTTCCCTGATTAATTAAGCAGTTAAGTATTTCGGCAGATATTACGTCATCACCGAGGGTGATGGTTGAATGTTCGGTTTTCCTCACATAAACTAGTTCAGTAAAGGGTGGAAAACTTGCTGACGCCAGAGAGAAACGTATTTCACGTTAAAATTTAAATCGTATTTTTCTTATGGCTCATAAATTATTTTTTTGTACCCTATGCTTGGATGGACATTAATTTATATATTATATTGTGCGTGATTTTATTTTTTCACTTAATGCCGAGTTATGTACATTTTTGTTGGTTATTATCCGTTCTTATTTTCTTAAACTCTTCCTTTTTCCAATTTGAAGAGAAAATTATTATGTATAGCGAGAATAATTATTCTAGATTTTCCTTTCTGTTGCAATTACTAACAATTAATTTCTCTTTCCCTAACGTTTTTGTCTTACGAGAAAAACCTAACGAAGGAACTTATCTATTGCTTACATTGATCCTATTAAATTGAACAATTAAAATTGACATTAATATTATTTCTCTCTCTAATTTTCCATCTCTCTTTCGTCCACATCTTTATATATTCTCTTCTTTTTTATATTCTTTATCCTTATATATTCTCATCTCGTTTTTTCCTCATTCCCTCCTGTTTTCTCTTCCATTTTCTTTTCATGCACTCGAACACGTTATCCTCTTCATCATTATACCGTCATTCTACCATTCTCCATCCTTTGCTATTCCTCTCCTCCGCCCCGCTTTCCTCCTCAGGCCAGAACCGCCCCTCGTGTAAATAAAAGTCGTCTTTGCTTACGTCGCCTCTCTTTACATCGCCCTTAAAGAAAACGCCCTTCAGCCCAAACTCAAATTTTTAGCCCAAGTGCGCGTCCCTTCTTCTCCTTTTTTTAGGAGATCGTGTTCTCAAGAGATTAAGGAGGGAGAATTCGTTTTAGCGCGTAAGGTAAAAAACGAAAAAAGTCTCCTCGGCGGAGCGAAACGAAGGGAGCGAATCGCAGAGCGTAATTAAAAATTCCGTTCGGATGAACTTTTAGCAAAACCATACAGAGACTTCGCGAAGGTGAAATTACTCGCGCTAAATTTTATCCTTCCGTATGCGTCGTTTCGTTTGTAAACTGCGATCCTCAGTCCTTTCTGATTCTGCGTCAAAGTTACGGACCGCAGACTTCGCAAACGATGAGTCTGATTTCTAACTTGTTTCCTGATAGCCTGTGCTAATAACTTCCTGGTGCATTTATTGGATGAAGAAGTACGAATATAAACAATCAGGAAATATTACATCATTAACCGTTATCGCCTTAAAAATACTCCAACTCTAACTGAGAAATTTTTATTTAAATTATCGTTATAGATAAACATTGTAGAACTGTACCACGGAGTGCAAGGGCTCAGCATGTACTTCTCGTTAACATTACCTCGATAAATGCAATGCAGCAATCAGGGGCTCCGATACCATCGTCAATCAAACAATTTAAATATTGCCTTTCCATGTTCATCACGGCGTCCGTCACAATTCCGCAGTTCAGCAAAACACAAGTCATTAATCACGTTCGCATTCAGTAAACTAACCGAGACCTGCCACAACACAGCCTCTTTACTTAAAAAAGACAAATGAATCAATGTATCCCCCTATCGAAGGGCTATTTCAGCAAAATCGAAGGTGGAGAAATGAATGCGGGGAGAAGAGTTTTGAAGAGTTATTTAACCAGAAGATACAATTATAGGTGCAGAAAAACATATTTATCCGTTCAAAGAGAAGTCAATACCTTGGAATAATTTTGATGAATTAAATTTCCCGTAATCATTGATAATCAGAATCTGTTTTTGAGTCAATATATCAATGATTCTCCTGATAATTCTGGAACCACTATGAAGAAGAGTCAGCAAAAATCCTAGTTATACAAGGGGAAAGTGTCTTGCCTTAATTTTCATCTTTCCTCATTTTCACTGGTTACTTGCATATTGCAATTTGATTATTTTCATTGTGGCGTATTATCCTTTTAAATCTCTTAACTCTAACTTGTTAACTTAAATCTCCACTTCTATCATGGTAGATTTTGTTCTCTTATCCTCTTTTCCAGCAGTTGGTACATTTTCTCCAGATTAAAGTTCTTAGGGATCGGGCCTACCAATTCGTCCTTGTGCTTGATTCAGCAATGCTCTCTAATTAAATTCATGCAAGAGCTTCCGCTTTGCCTAGTTAGAGGCAGCGCTTCCGTCTATGCTAAGGCGGTCACAGGTTCGATCTCGGTGGGAATATGGATTTCTCGAGAGGAGTTGGCACCAGTAAGGGCTTCCGGTCAAAAAATAGAGCCCAGAAGAAATCATACTGCTAACCTTAATTTCCATCAGTAATGCATGGTACACATGCTTGAATTAGGGAAATGATCGAAAAATATATCTGACGTAGCTGGGGTTCAATCCCCTGTGTTTTACTAATCGGGAAAGTACTCTAATTCTCCATTATGAGTAATTAAATGAATTAGAGCACCCGGAATGTTTAAGATTTATGTTCAAGTTCTAGCTACCTCAGACTTTTTGTCTTTACGAGGGAGGTCTGAAAAGTTTCCGACCTTAGATTTTTCAGAAATCGGAAAATTTTCAGAAATTTTCAGAAAACATGTCGAGAAATGGCCAAATGTCGGAAACGTTTCAGACCACCCATGTATATTCTTTCTTCAAAATAATTTAAATATATTCGCACCATTTATCAATAAGATGGTTCGGATGTAAAATAAAAACGAAAAGCCTCAATATCACGTACTGAAGATTAAATAGTCAGCTTACTAACTTAATCTACCATTTAGAATATAGCATAAAATAATCTCAATGATCGGAGAATCATTGGAAGAGCAATTCAAATCCAGCTGACTAATACGCGATCACAATAGATCGTGTACCTTCAAAGGCATTATTGCCTCAGAGAAGCTTGGAATTCCCTCTCTGCGGGGTTGCCATGGAACTAGGAAACTGCCTTCCCACGTATCCACGGTTACCTAGATTAACTAATTTCGAATTGGGTACTTCGCTTCCCTGGCGCACTAATTACATCCGAGAGATTTTCGGGAGCATAATTCCATCCGTGGCAACATGCTTCAGAGGCTAAGTCCGGGACTGAGAGGGTCGCATAAGCAGACGAACATATCGCTGATTAATGGCTTCCATTAGTAAACTCACATGCCCTCTCCAGAAGGATAACGAACCCCATTGTCATTTCCATACCAAGAGGCCTCTTTTCTCGAGTAGAACGGTAGCGGAAGCCGACACTTGTGTTAACACGGCAACGGCTTTGTTTGTGTCTCTGGAGGCAGAAGGCCGGTGTCTTCGGGGAGAGGGCGCTTCGGTCGCTCCTCGATCGAAGCTTCTCTCCGTCCAACAGATGGGATGTTTGAGACGACCCCGAGTCTCCTTGAGGTAAGGAAGGGGAAACTGGGAGACAAAGTGGGTTTTAAGATGGCTGTTTCTAGACTGAAGGTTTTGAGCGCGGGTTTGGATAACCATGGATTGGGATACTGATTGGATTGGACAAGTTCAGAATCCAATTCGTTTTGTCATTTTTATCGTTTTGGTCTTTGAAATTCGGATCCCTCTGGCCATTGGAACTTGAAGTCCTCTGACTATTGTTAGGATTGAAACTTGGTGTAACAATTGTATAATTTTAATTTTAAATATTTGTGTACATAGAAAAAAGATTGTTGGAATCATAGCGTTTCGACGCGTCGACTAGTATTGCGTCTAAGAATCGTAAAATTTATACATCTTTTTTTAGAGAAATTCTATTTAAGTTCATTAAATATAGCTGAACAGCTCTTTAATATCTGAAACAGCAGATAATGTCGGCACAGTTTTATTCTATCCTGAATGTTGTATGGAATCATCCCGGAAGTTTATTACTCAGAAAAAGATGTTAATAGGCTCTTTTGGATTACATGTTTAATATTTGATGAAATGGTAATGATCGCTGAAAGCCTTTCGAAATAATTTGGCTTGATTCAAATAGTTAAATTTAAAACTACAAATGTTAATGTTCGAATCAGTCTACCTCAATCGACTTACAAATATTGCTTGATATTACATTCTGCAGATCTCTTTCCACTGATTTTGAGTTCATCTGAGAGCTTTATTCCCTTTTCCTGCCCTAAATAAGGAATAAAGCAATTTAGAACATTAAGGACATCTGCAAGTGCTTTGCAGTGGTTATGATTAAGTGTAGCTTAGAGTATAGGTCAGGAGAAGTATAAACGAATATTTTCCCTTTGTAAGGAAGTAATTACGCTTGAAGGAGGAATATTACATTTTCATCTATAGACACAGGATTACTAAACCAGCCAATAATAATATTTTTTCTTAAACACGAGAGATACATTGTCTCATTATTTACCGGTCTTTTTCTATAGCATCTCATCCAGTTAATTGATTTAGCTCCTTTTATAATGAGGATTGCAAGCTTTGACCTATATTATACTTTTAATATCAAAATTACCTAATAAATATAAGTAAAACACGAGTAAGAGATGTTGCGTTAAAGTAATTAACCCTGATCAAAAGTAAGATTGAATATGTAATATTTTAAGTTTTACCCTAGAAAATGGCACCTTTGTAAGAATCATGTCTGAATGCGAATACTTGCTCCTCATTATGAATCAAAGCTGTTTTTTTACCGAATCTGTCGAGGAACATAAGAAAGCGATGCTTACAAAGTTCATCAAAAATTCCAAATGAGCTGGTAGTGCTCATGCTCATTTACTACACTTCAAAGAGCTTTAAGGGGTTTTGATCGCCTCCGACTTTTTTCAAATCATGCCGATTCTTTGAGAGGTCTCATTAACTGATATGCCTCGAGGAAGAGAAAATATCGGCGGAGAACACTTTTCCGCCTCAATCTAGGATTAGTTTTAAGTTAGATCGATGGAATTTTCATTTTTCAAAGAATGTTCCAAAAGAAGTTTCTTTCGAGGGAAATTAGTTCCGATGTCTTTGATTAGCTTTAACTTTAACGCGTGTTATACCTGGTTTTCAAAGACCAACTTTTGATTCAAATTACCTCGTGCAGCATAGATTCATCCATTCGTTTCCTCGTTGTTTGAGAAAGATCTCCTTATGAAACGGATATACTTATCCGTGAACCTTTAAGGCGTATTTCCTTGATGAAGTTTTAAAGATCTGATTTTCGAGTCTGTAGTCCGAAAGAAATTTCTTTTGGACTTACCTGAAGGAAAACTTGAATGAGTCGGAGCTCTGATTCCATTTTCAATTGCCGACTTTTTCTTTGTAGGATCGTGTGCATTGCTAATGCATTATTATGTGCTGATGATCAATTCAGTTATCAAACGTAGTGTTGAGTAATTTAACTTGCTTGAATTTAGCGATTCAACAATTTTGCTGTGATGCAATATTTAAATCCATAAAATAATTAGAATGTTTTCAATCCATCTTATTAGAAGAGATCCTTAATTTTTTGTACAACTTTCAGCTTATATTGAGTCTTTTCTTTAACCAAATACGTTCAAACGCTTTGTTTCAAATACTTAACACATATCAACTGTATCAAAGCTATTCGATAAATTCTTTTCGAACTCAGCAAGCTACATTCTCGAACTTGAGTTGCCAAAGGTGAGTGATAATAGATCAGTACTTTCAACAAAGAAACATCACAAATTTATAAATTAAGAAATAATTAAAATGTTCATTCATTTGATTTGTAACGGAAATAATATTGAGTATATCTTATTTATATCCTACAATTATTTTTGTGAACCACTCAGCGATTCCAAGACCATTGGTTATACGCCAGTGCAATGTTTCACTTGCTTTGGTTGTACTTTTGTTAAAAAATCTACAACAGCTGCGGTTATTTCGCACATGGGCTACCACCGGAAATCGAATCCGGGACCGCTTTCATGGAAGTAGAACGCGTTGCCCATTTGGCTATCCAGGAGCCCAAACTTGCTTTGATATATAAAGTGTTCTACCTTTTGGTAGGTTCATGTGCCCCCATATTCCCTATTTAATTCCCTCTCCTTCAATTCTCGGTAACTTATTCCACCCCTTAATTCGTTTAATAACTTTTGTCTTTGTCTTCCCCTCTCTCTTTTCCCTAGCATTCTTCCCTCGATCGCTTTCTTCAACAACCCCTCCCCTCTCAATATTTGACCCACCCATTTCTTTTGTCTATTTATAATTACTTCAGTCATTGTACGTGAAAATTATTGATATTTTGAAACTATTAAAATTGTAACTAACATTCGGTGAAATATATTCTGCGTCAAGAACTGCAAATGCCATCTCTCATTTATATATCCACTCTGGTCATAAATTATGACTCTCAACCACAATATCCACAGATGTAAGAGTAAAGAAAAGCACTGTGAGTGAGATGTGATAAAAAGTAAACCTGAATGGGAGGGAATCCAAACGATGTTCGAAGATGGGAAAAAAAGGAAGCGTGGAGAGGACGGGTTGGAAAAAAGGGATGGAGAGATGAATGAAAGAAAAGCGATGTTGATGTTGGCGCAAGGCCTGGATCTCACGGATCGTGAAGAGGCTTTCTTCCTCTAAGGTTTTAAGATGGGCTTCGAGACAATGGGCACCGGGAGAGAAAGAACGGCGCTGACCCAGTTGATATTAGCCCCCATTACATTGTTGCATTCGCCGGTTGAGAGAATCAGGTGGCGAAACCGCCTGGATGCAGCGAATGAAGATATTGTACGTGTTGGTGGATATATTAGCCACACGTTTTACGAAGCCGTCCGGAAAAAGAACGGACGCCTTCCTTCCTTTCATTTTTCTGGACTTCCGAAAAAGGCCGTGGTTTTTTTCGCTCTCGAAATAAATTTTGAAAAAAAAGGCGCTCCCTTCGGAATTTTTGCCTCGTCCCTTGCTCTCCCCGAGGGCGCGAATTCAGAGGATGTTCAATTATTACATCTGGAATTAATTATCGTTATGGAAAGAAGTCTTGTCAAAAGAGAGGGAGAGAGGGATGGAGTGAGAGGTGTAAAAAAGGAATGCTTCAGATTCGACCATTAAATTAGTCCATCTTCTCTCCCTGAGACTTAGTTGCTCAATTAACTTAATCACTTTCAAAGGTCATGAGTTTGCAGCTTCAACTGCGTTGACGTATGATGAAGTTTTGTTATCATTATAAAGGGGCATGAAGCTGTTTTTATGAGCATTATTCTCCGTTCTTACATGTATGTTCATCTGGAAGGGTAAATGTTACTCGCATAAATCTACCAGAAATGAAAATATATATCTTTTATTCCAATGGGTAGCTGAAAAACTAACATGAAAGGTTCGGTATTAAGACCTGATTAATAAATGTAAATTGACTAATATTATGAAATTGCAAGATGCTATTTCTGCAAACTTTGACCATCTTATTTGCGTTAGTATTGAGAGACATTTATCCTACTTTTATACTCAGGAATACAATTCTGAAAGATTTGGATAAATTAAAATTTTGCCAATACAAGAGAGAAATAATTTTTATATAAAATGAATAGGTTTACAATTAATTTTATAGGTAATATTAGAACTCCGTTTATCGGTTCAAGCTAATTCAGGTAAATCAAATTATTTTCCTGGTTTTATACTGGAATAATATATACTAGCAACTCACAATCGCGTCAAACTTTTCTGTTTTTTCGCAGATGTAAATTTTATTCTGTTAATATCTCATTAGTTCCTGGCTTCGTATATATTCATTCGATTTGATTTAATTTAATTTAATTATAAATTATTAATTTATGGAGTTTTATGTTTTTAAACACGTTGTGATTAAATGAGGGATAAACACTTGTACAGACATTGATTTAAAGTAATTAGAGTGCAAGATTCCGCTCGGTTCCGATTCCCTAACTACATTATCCACAATTTTCCGGTGATAATATTTCAGATGAATAATTTGGTGATTTAATTTAGTCTACAAATGGTGTTTTAGGTCAAGTATGAAATTATTCGAGTTTAATTGGCAGATGATGAGATATTGGTAGAGGAAAGCTGTTTAATTGTTTATCAAAATGTAATATATAAAATAACCACTTGAATATTTTAATGACTTTTTGCAAAGTGGATACGGTAAAGTAATTTCGGTATGTATTTGAATTACGAAGAACTAATTATGTAATTTATTAGGTAATATAGTTGGGAAAGAAGGCTGGTTGGGAAAGGAAGCTGGTAATGAATTCCCTACGATTATATAATGAGTAATAAATAATCATTTCCCTCCAAAACCTAATGGAATAGCAGAATGTCATGCAATGTCAACACGTGTGAATGAAATCATATGACAAAGTATTTTGAAGCCTCAAAAGATATACAAAACTCATACATTGCAAATTAGAAAATTATCCCATGGAAGGTTCCACAATTATTAAGAAACCTTTACTCTGCGCTACACTAAATCTGTATTATTTTATAATTGTGTTAGCATTTCTTTAATATCATTTACTATCATATACATTTTATGATTACAGCTCGTAATAATAATTTTAGCACTCATCCAATAGTGATGTACGCAGAAAATTTTGCTGTACCATTTTGAATGAATTAAAATGTATTTCTTGATGATGTTAAAAGTAAATTACACTCAAAATATTTCTCTTCTTTTCATTCTGTAAACAGTCATTGATGATGCTCACCCCTTCTCAGACTTGATCGTCTGACAACAAGAAATATATTTCCGATACTGAATACACAAATGAAATTGACTTCGTAACATTCTTTGTGTAATTTTAAGGAATTTACTCATTGAAATTTTGGAAAATGTGACTCTTAATTCATAAAGAAAAGACGAACGTGAAAAATATCTGGCAGAACCGGGACGAAAATTCGGACTTTGCAATTTCTGGGCGGATGCTTTAGCCAATTAAGTTACCCATTCTGATCTTTTGCTTTTCGCATGATGATGGAACATTTACTGTACTGGCTATGTAGCTTAATTGGGTATAGTATTCCATCGTGGAATATCCGGGATATTATTATGATACATTTACAATGTATCTGTTTGTTGCACCGAAAACTCTCTTATAGTAAGGAAGGCGCCGCCGTATGACGCGCGGTACAGAGGCGTAAACATCCCCTCATTATCTCTCGCAATCATTAGCCGCGTATAAAATTCATCCCAATGAACATTAAGGAAAAGAGCGACTGTGCACATAACTCGAGTAGTGTCGAGGAGTCTGGAGGATCTTCCAACACTCGAACCAAGGTCGCGATACGTCAACATTGCAGCAAACGGATCCACTCCATCTCCTTCCCATGTATCACGTCCTTTTTAATTCGCACGAGATTTTGTAGAGACGCAATGTCAAGGATTCGCCCCGCCTCGTCTTCCTGCATCTCACTCCGCTGACAAACACGTGCAAGTAGCGCCGTGGAAAATTTCGCTCCCTTCAAGACAGCTACATATCGCATAGCTTACTTATTTAAGGAGAGGGAAGAAAGGGGAGGGAACATCTATCGTCCTTGGCCTAAAACGAGAATTTTTGCGCGGCGGGAGGGGGCAACGAGGAAAGACGTGTGGGGGAATATAAGGGGAGAAGGATTAGAGTTAGGCACAGCCATGCGGGTCACCAAGCAGCAAAAGGACGGAGGGAAGGAGACGTGGGTATGGATGGCGTTGCGGTAGAGAAGATTTATAAGGGAAGATTGGTATGGGAGCGTGGGACTTAAGGTGAAAAGGGAGATCATTGGGAAGGATAATGATGGAAGGGGATATATTGGGTGGGGAAACAAAATGGTGGCGGCGGAGGAGATGAGTGTAGCTGCGAAGATGGAGTTGATTTGAGGTCAGAAAATAGAGGTGCTGATTGGATAGGAGAGCGGTGTTTGATGGGATGGAGACGTTTGGGCAATTAGTGGGAGATATCGGGGAAGAGGGGTTTGCGTCTATCGATTAGGACACAAACTGCTGGGGTATAACATAAAGCATGGGGCGCTAAATGCTTAATGACGTATATTAAACGGGTTGAGAGCCGTGTTTCTATTATTTGATGCTGGTATTTGCGAATGAAACGTTCGGAATAGGAAGAATTAGTGAGAGTTACTACATCTTCCCAATATATTTTATCGCACGACGGTTTTGATTGTTTTTGTCATTTATAACTTTTTGATATGAACATGTCATTCAATTGTTGAAACCTGTTGCACAATAAAAATGTGTGATGAAAAGTAAAAGCGACTGTCGTTAATTCTCCTGATAGCCTCCAAAAATAAGGGAAGGCCCTATCTTCGGATTACATTAATGAGCTAGTTTTATCGTATGTACAACGGATGGAGAGATGCAGGGCTAAGTTCCTTAATGTTTTGGCTACCGATTGAATTAATATCTTAAGGAAAACCGAGAGAAAACTGATTTAGTGTAGTAAGGGAGTTCTTTATGAAGAGAAAATGAAGGGAGCTACCTTGAGTGTGATGGTTAAAGCACATACTGTAATGGAATTTTTAATTCGTTTCCCTAAATAGAGAAGTTTTGAAATTATTGCGTTTATATTTTCCTCGAAGAATTTTAATTGGACCGGATTCATATGACTCATGATATCAATTTGCTCGCGGTGCAGGACCAACTAAAATAAACTTAAATCGCAAACACTAAGATTAATATTTCAACCATTAATCTTTCCATAAATTTACGGCTTCAACATGCCTCGTGTAAGGAAGAAGAGTTGCGCATGTAAGACTTCGAAGTCCGGAAATGTCGTCTGCCAAAGGGATTGTTGACTTTCTTCACCAGAAAAGGAATTCCTCTCTTTTGTGAATACATTGAGGTCGCTCGAATATTTTGAGGGTTATAAAAACGAATCAAATATCCAGGATTGTTTGTATTACTACCATCTCTATTACGGTACAAACATTAATTTATGTCAAATATTCTTCATAGTTTTTCTCAGCTCTACTTATATATTCTTCCTCTAATAGGTTACACTATATGTTATGATATATTTAATTGAAAAAAATCATATACCATCCCATTCCGAGGATAGCAATAGCAATACCTATAAATGGATAGTAATAGCATTGAGTTCCATGTGTGTGAAGTGTTCCACGTGTGGAAAGTGGTAGAAATGCTTTCTACTGTAAAAACAAAGCTTATTTTCTCTTCATTTTTTGTGATTTCTGTTATAAATAGAATATGGTGCCAAAATGGGACAAGCCTCGATGTTTAAATAAATAATAAAACAAAGATATGATCCATAACCTATAATCACGTAATTTGCCAGTTGATAATCTATTCTGGTAAATTAGTTACCCACATGTATAGCATAAATCAATCGTGATCCTCATTATCTTGCTAGCCTCTTAATAATTTTTTAAAATCACTATCATTACTCGGCCTTAGAGGTGATTGTAGAAATGAGGCCAAGAAAATTTTCTGCAAATTCAAAGACTTGATTACAAAGTCCACGTTGCCGAAATCAAATTGTAAAAATCAAATAAAAATTAAATTTTATGTATCATTTTCCTCTCAGCCATCATGGCCTGTCCGATTTGAGCTCCCAAACCATTTCCCCCATCGTTCGGGAAAAGAATTATTGGGAACTATCCTCACCAAGCCTAATTTTTCGATCAATAACTATTACGATCTCGGGAATGAACGAAGACGCGGGCGAAATACCGCATTCAAAAAACGACATGGGAGAGCGATATCATTACCGCAAGGGTGAGGGGGGAAAAGGAGAGATTAATTTTCGAAATTGGATCGAAAGTGGAAATCAATCCAGCTTCAAGTTCATCGGCGAGGAACGTCTCCGGGACCCGCGTTCGAATGCGAGCACCCGGAAAGATTAATGAGACAAACGAAATTAACGAGATGCGCCGTTTACAAAACGAGGAAAACTGAAGAGGACTCTCGTCATTAGTAGCTTTTTTTTCCCTTCGCCTGCACAAGTGGGCGAATTCCGAAAGGTCTCTCTCGACGACCTGCGAGGAGCGCGGCAATTTTCGAATGCGGCGCGACGCAATAATTAACAAGCGGGAGAGATATCCGGGCGGAGTTATCGGAAGATATCGGTTGGGAATCGCGGGAAATTAGGCGGACGGGGAAAGAGCGACCCGGTGTCTAAAATAAGCGGCGGCTGATTGAAGGAGGATCGACGGAGGGGCAGAGATGATCGGCGGCGATATTGGCGACCGAGTCGGGAGGTTTTCCTCGTATCGATGGGATAAGCGAAGAAGGAAAAGAGGAAGGACGACGAAAGGTAACGAACAAGGGGGTACGAAAACGACATCGAAGATGGCCGTTGTGAAATAAAACTCGGGACTTTTTCCTGGGCGAAAAAACCGAGACTTTGATTGGATTATTGGGAAGTGATTTATGTGCAGAAAAGGCTGAGATTAGTCGTTATAGAAAAGAGCGGGCAGCTTCCGATTTCTTTCTTTGGGGAAGCGGATGAGGAAGGATGGGAGAGGAGGGTATAATGAGATATTTCTGCAAGTGTAATGAGGGAAGATTAGAGGGGGAGAGAGGGATTAGCGCAAGAGTAAGATGGAATGGCTTGAAGTGAAAGAGGAAAAAATGGACTCGAGGAGATGATAAACATCATGGATGTGGAAATTGAGTGGTGAGGAATGAGGTAAAATGAAAATGTAAAAGTAAAGCTTACAGTGATTAATACGGCGAAAAAAACGATATCTACGTGCAAGAACACAAAGCAGTCATAATAATATACAAAACGTTATCTACAAAGCAGTCTCAATATTATGATTCAGAGTAATATTAGTTGTAATGAGCAAGAACAATTTCCACTTTTTCCACAAATTATTTTATTATAAACAGTAAAATACAGTAAAACACACACGACTAGTTTCGGAGATTGATCTCCATCATCATCAAGATGTCGGGTGTGTTTTACTGTCTTTTATTGTTTATAATAAAAATAATTTGTATACAAATATACACAAAAGTACAAATTGCTCTTGCTCATTATGGAATATTTCCACAAGACAACGTCTGAGACTGTGAATAATATTAGTTGTCTCTCTAATTGGTTATGTTCCTTCAAGCCTTGCCTCCCTTTTTTACCTTTTTCTCATTTTTGTTTCTTTTTGTGCATTTCCGCCTTTTCCATGCCTTAATTTCTTTCTTTGATTCCATTTCCCTTATCTCGAGTAACCTACCCTCTCCATTTTACCAAGTTATTCTAGGTCCTTCAAGCCATTTCTTATCTCATTCTGTCGTACATTTATCATTATGTTTTTATTTTCCTCTCTTCCAGGTACCTTCACAATTACCTCTACTGATCATATTCAGTTTATTTAGTTACTATTATCACTCCGACCTGCTTTTCTACACACTTCATTATTTATTCTATTCCACTACCCTTCAGATTACTCATAAGGTTTTCTTCTAAGGAACCTCAGAAGGGAGTTACAGCTAATAAATCAGGTTAAATAATTGCCTGTAACGATATTCTTATTCACGTTATATCTAAGTACATGAGAAACGGTAATTTTCATTCTTGACCTTATTAGCTATCTTATGAGACACGCAAACGGTTGTTTAGGACGTCAAGTCCAAGAGTAATATATTCATCAGCGCGGATTCATGATTCACAAATATTTCATTTAGTAAACGGAAACTCTCGTCAGAATATCCAGTTGTTTAATAAGGGAACGAATTATCATTGTAATTATTGTTACAAAATATAAAATATGAATTATTTTCTATAGATAAATACTTTCCTATTAATAACATGACCATTTCAAATAATACCCGATTTGAAAGAACTTATTTATCATTGCATGGCATGATATCTTCGACAGAGATCATGAAGGAAGTAAAAAACAGGAGAAAATAAAGTTTCCAGAATGCTGAAAGAAATCCATGAAGTGCCTTCTAGATAGGAATACAAAGTATAATGAAAGTAATAGGAAAGTGGATAATAAAAAAGAAAGAGAACAAGATAGAGAATAGGAATTTCGTGGGAAGGATAGGTTATTAAGCTATGGAAGACGTGGGAAGTACCGAGGGAATATGTATTCTTTGTCTTGTCTTTTTTGTTGTGCCTTTAAATAAGGAAGAAGAAGACTGAGAAAAAGAGAGGATAAGGGAAGTAAATAACATAAATGGCATATAAAGATGATGTACGCGGATAGAATAGAAGCAACGTGCTATAAAAAAGATATGAGACGCGATTTCTTGAGTAGAATACAAAGACAGAGAGAGAGTGAGGGGGGGGGGCAACCTACCAGCAAATTAAGGCAGAGGAGTAGGCATTACTGGGAAATAAGCCCAGAGAGAAAAAAACTGCAAGACTTGGGAGAGATTTAATGCCAACGTTGTATTTCTGGAAGAGTGAAAGAAGTCAAAGGAGAAGAAATTATAGAGAGAAAGCGCGTAGGGAGGAGACCAATGGAGTAAGGAAGACGGAAATGGAAAAGGAGATAATAGAAAGAGACAGATAAAAGATCGGAAAGGGAAAATGTGGGAGAACACGAAAGGCATTGAAATGAGGCTTTGGGAGAAACGAAGGCGGAGAGAGAAAGATAGTGAGGGCGAGACATGACTTGAGATAGCGCTGGAGACAGTCTCGATGAGATAACAGAGAAGTGAACAAGAAGATAGCAGAGGAGAGAAAGGGTTAAGAGGAAAGAGTAGGAAATTATCATTTTTCATAGGTCGATATGACTGATGACTGTAGCATAGAAGGAGTATAGAATGTGAAAGAATTCTCTAGAATGGGAATAAATGAGGAAGTGCGTATGTCCATAATTTTACAACATTCACCGAATTCCTATCATATGCATAAAACAGGCTAATTGCCTCTTATTCCCTCTTAACGTGCTCTTTTATCCTCAGATATATATTAAAACCCGGTTAAGACGCTTGTAGGGGAATCAAGCGATAACCTCATCTTAAGTTGTATCACCTAAGGACCAAGTTGTTTAATACTGGCTACCTTAAATCATATTTTGAAGTATGGTAGCTTTCCTCACAGAGATAGCGTCTTCTTTAGCTCTTTAATTTTAGCCCGTTAATAATTTATAATGGATTTTTTTACCAGATAGGTAATTAAGGAATAATAACAATTTTTTAGCAGCAGTGGTGATCAAAGGGAATCACAAGGAACTATCTCTCAGAAACTACGTTCAACAATCCACAAAATACTGCTTTTCTGACTTTTTAGATGTGTTCACTTATAATTTTGTGACGGAAGAAAACCCCGAAAGCGAATTTGTGTTCTGCGTTTTGTCCTCAGAAAAAAGTGATAAAGAAGATCTCACAGTATCTCAGAATTTTTATCAGCTCCGACGGTGGGGTATAGAAATAATCCACCATAAGTACCTTGGTAAGGAAAAGAGGGATCATAGGTAAAGTAATCGGATGGTAAATCGCGAAAGAATTGCCGAGGGTATAAATAAGGAATTATTTAATTGGGTAATTATCTTGGAAATCATTGAATTGTTATTCTGGAATTATAAACGAATTTTAAGGTGTCACAAAGACGTAAAAGGTACGTTACGAGGGTAAAAGGGCTGAGAAATTATCGAGAGATAGATAAGATCGGATGAAGGAGTTCAGAGCACTTGAAAGGTTACAAGAAAAGGGCAGAGATAAATAAAAATAACACGGTGCGAGGCGTTGGGATAATGCCGTTTAAATATAGTTCGGCTTTTATTTAAGGTTACGGAGTTCATTTAAACTTGGAAGTGAAGCGGTAGCAAGTGCATAATTTGACTAAAGGTAAAGGGCTGGTGAGTTAGTACGGGGAATATTGCATGAAGGGAGATGGTAGTTTGAGAAAGGTGCTGGAGTCAGAGGAAGCCAATCTCGCGCATAAGGGAAGAGGAGTCGTGCCAAAGCCTCCTCGGCCGCACCCTCTCTCGCCAATCGATCGGAAGGAGCAGTAGCAGAGGCAGAACACACTCCTCTCCCTTTGCTCGAGCGAGCGAGAGAGGAAAAAGAACACACAGAGGGAAAGTGAGGTAGTTAACAGAGAAAAAAGGGCACGAATTTAAGTGCATCCGATACATTTCGAAAATAGTTCCCTTGCTTCTTATGCGAACGAGGAAGCTATGTATAGAGGCGAAAAGTTGGGGAACGGAACGAGGATGGAAATAAAATGGGAAATAGATGTGGTCCTAGAAGTGTACCTTGAGGAACCCGTGGTGTTTCCCTTAGAAAAGGAGATACACGGTGGGAAACGGGGACGAAGAAACTAGGTGAGTGTAAAAGGGGCCGAGAACGGAGGGATCGAAGTAAGAGATGGAACGAGGGGCAAAAGGAGATGAGAAAGAGATGCGGTCTTAGGAATACACCTCGAGGAACCCATGTTTTTATTCCGGAGAAAAGGAGATCAGTGGGGGAATGGGTGGAGTAAGGTGATGAAGTGAGAAAGAGGAAAGTGGACCAAGGATGGCACCGTGGAGAAACATTAGCTCCGTGGGAAACAAGGATGAAAGCGAGCGCTCGGAAGGATAGAGAGAGACGCAAATGTAACGAAGGAGGAAATGGAAAGAAAGGGAGGAAACTAGAGAGAGAGGATAGGAGGAGGGAAGAAATGCGGTCCAGAGATGGCACCACGGGGAAACGACAATTCGTTGCGAAAAAAAAGAAGGGAGGGAGAGGGTTGCACGAGGCCCTTGTGACTACGGGGCCACCGCATCGGCACCGCTCGGTCTTACCCCGTTGATACTCTGGGAGTGGTTTCCCGGGCGACTGTGACGTCACGGCATTCCGAAGGTATCCATGGCAACTGTGACGTTTCTCCCGGAGAGTTTCGATTCTGATGCCTCGACGTGTGGTGACGTCAGGAGGGGAGGTGGAGATGCGACTGATTGAGAAGAGATATGGAGGGATATGTATCGACAATTGCTCTTCCCTTATCGTCAAATTCCCCCCGCCGCATACTGTTGAGGCGGGAGATTAATGCGGAGAGACAATGTGACGCAGGGGACAAACATTGGGGAAATACAGAAATACTTGTGTACGGGTCGTGGAAGCCTTCCAAATATTTCCCGGTTCCGCATTAAACACACGCGGGGAAATTTGTGGAGAAAGAAGAGCCGGCCGTAGTCGATAGTCCACTTTAGCAGAAACAATTTGTCGGGCTTACGTGAACATTTTCGGATGAGCGAGATTCACTGTCACGTTTACGGGGCTCGGAACCCGAAGCCAATAATTTTGCGGGGGCATTTATGTATTTCCTTTGCTAGCACAGCTGCCCGTTTCTTCCATTCCATTTATTTGGTTTCATTTAAGCCTCGATACTCTCGGATGAGGTTATTAACCTCGTTTTCTCCCTTCGATTTACGAGATACTCTTTATTATCTCCTCGGAGCGTTTATCACTTTTATGTTTTTCCTCTCTCTCTTCCTTGTTTATTTCTTTTCTTTTCCATTTCCTCATCTGATTTTATCCTTCTTTATGTCCACACTCTTCCTTATAACTTCATCATCTTTGCAGCCTCTATACGGCTATTTTTCTTTGAGTCTTAGAGTTGGTGGTGAAGAGGGCCTGGACCTTCTTACGTTTTCTCAGCCTTTTGTGCTCGGTTCACGAAATGGTATTTGTCCAACAAAAGACACTTATATTCGAGTAAAGCTGTTTTACTGGAAGGACTTCCACAATTTCGAGTTTACCTAGAGAAAATTTTCAAGCTTGATTGCTGGCAGGTTTATTTGGAATGAAAATCGAAGTAAATGTACAGAATGGAAGGGGAATGAATGAAAGAGTCAACTTGATGCTTTTTCCAGTACAAATTAGCATTTATTTATATTTATGAATTATCTACTAAGAGAAACACAATATTTTGAAAATGCGGAGTTCACTCTTTCAGAGTAACGCCCCGGTATATTGATTAAACGGGTTGATATTCATGGTAATCAAATTTGGAACGATGAGTTCGCGGGGATGTGTTCCGTTTGCTCTTTTATCTGGAGTGCTCGAAATCAGTTATAATTAACCCGGCACTCGGTGTTCAAGGAAACACGCTCTGTACACGACCAATTCCAACGCGGCGACCTTATCACCGCGATGTACAACATCCTCCTCCCGAAAACTCAATTTTTCGCGTGGGAAAAATGTCGCCCTCTTCCATTCCACGTCGCACTGTTAACAGCAATATCCTCCTCCCGTTGTTACACCAAAGACATTTTTCCCAGCATCAATTCCGCTTCCTCGATCCCTCCCCTCCTAATTCTTTTAATTCCCTCCCCCCCAATTTAGGCTACTGCGTCACATTCCCCTCTCTCTCTTACCATTGTTGTGTCCACACGCTTTCCCTCCATCTTTTACCTCCTCCTCACTGTTATGTGCATCCTGCGTAGCTTTCTCTCTCTCTATAGCGAACCAGCTCTCTCTCTCTCTCTTTTTTTCTCTTTCTCCACACCTCGTCCCGGGAGGCCTAGAACCCAAAGAAACTGATTTCGGTGCGTGCGGGGGCGGACGGCCCGGGAAGCAGTTTGGAGCAAACGCGGGGCCCCCCCTTGCCTATCTCCCCCCCTTTCCCTACGACTCCACAGCCACCGCAGCTGGAGCGCCGTGCGTCAATAACGAAAAGTTGAAGCGCTGGCCCGGGCACCACCTCTCCTATACTCTCTAATCCTTTATATCGCTGCTATCACCGCAATCATCATCTCTTCCACCCCTAGAAACACACCCTCTCTCGCCACCCACGCTCATCTTTATCTCCATTCTTCTTACCTTTCTCTCTTCCGAATCTCTTTCCACATGCCCTCTCTCTCTCTCGCTCTTTTCGGATCCGCCCTTCCTCTCTCTTTCAACGTTTTGTTTCCAACCTCTCGCACCTCCCATCGCCTCCGTCTTGCCCTGTCTGTTTGTTTGCTTTTTATTTCTGCCTTGTTTCCCTCTCCGTCTTTTCCGATATGTTTCCTTTTCCTTTCGTCTCACTTATCCCATTTTCTCTCTTTTCCCCGATATTTTTTTCTCTCTCCCCGATCTCGTTTTATCAATCTATCTTCCCTCTATTTCCGTTCTCCGCCTTTGAACTTTGCCTCTCGTGTCAGCCGTTTTTCTTTCCGGTTATCCCGGTTCCCTTCAGCGGTCTCGCATGCAACTGTCGATGGGAGTTATCTCTAGATGTTTGGAAATTCAATTATTATCGTATTTCTATTTTTATTTCCCGTTAAACCATGTAAAAGCGAGCTTTGGAAACGATGCGTATATCTTCCCTCTGGTGTTGCAACAATTTCTTGTCACTGAAGAGTATTATGAATTACATTACTCAGCCCAAATTCTTCTCTCCCTTTGTGTGATAAACGATGAGATTAATTTCTACCTATTATTGTTTTTCATCGAATGAAATTCGAAATTTAACCTCGTGTTTGCTTATTTAAATATTCTCTCTGCCATGTTGATTAAACCTTCATTGTCATCTGTTCTTACTTATAGGGGTTCATAATACGTAGCTCATGATAGTACAGATTGTATTTCTTGACAAAAATTGGCATTATATACTCACTATTATGAAAATAATCCTATTAAACATCTTTAAATTACCATGCTAGTCGTCAACAATTTCCTTAAGTTGTACCAGAATGATAAGTGTGTGATGTAGGTTGTGCATGCTGTATATTACATTACGGACTGTATATTGTATTTAACTTTATATTTGTATTGTTTACGTAGTAGATAGTGTGTAATAATCATGTACCGTATAAACGTCGCCACCTGACATAACGTCTATCTGCTACGGTTTTATGTAATAATAATAATAACAAATTCTTCTCAAACACAAATATCTTTATCTTATGATAAATTCAGGATTTATTATTCCTTGAAAGATGCAGTATGAAAGATCTGAAGACCTGTCTGTTGAAGAAACTGTTCACTCTACTCCCTGTTTATCAACGGTTCTGTTACTTTTACATCTTCAGCCACACATTTTCTCATTTTCCATTACGATTTTCAATAAGACAATACGAGTAATATTTGGTGTATCTAAAATAATCCCATTAATTTCCTAATGTAGATAAATTAATGCTCGGAAACAAATTTTGTGAATTATGATGTTTTTAGTTGGCTTCTTTTGATTTGAAGTTTAATTGCGTAAAGGAACTTGGACTTGTCTTCTTTGCCGTTTTAATTAAAGATGTTTGCCTCCCTTTCTTTCCTGCCTTCGAGTTTGTTTCTTTTTCTTTCTTTCCTCTGTTTGTCTTCATTTTTCTGCTCATTAGGTATCGTTTGCCCATGTCTCTTTTTTCCTCACCCCAATCTCTCGAGCCTTGGATTTTCTCAGGTTTTCATTCCAGTCTTCTTTTTGTGGAAGTCTTCCTTAGTTGACAATTTCTCAAAATCGTATTTTAATGCAGTGATTCATCGCTTATATGGTAAAGTATATTCTAATATATTTATCTTTAACGCTATGATAAAGTTTCGTTATACTTGTTCTCTAGAGTTTAGTGCCCGCAGTTACTCTTAATTCTATGGAAATGTTACATTACCGCGCGGTCAATCTTAAGAATGATGTAAAATGAAAGAAAGGACTTAATTTGATCTTGCTTCATTAATCTTTTTTTGAATAAATAATAAAGGTGAACTTAGCATAAGGCGTACTAACACAGTCTCCGAAACATAATGTGTGATTGCTCTGAAGGATAATTCAATATTTAGAACAGCCGCCAAGAAATAAAAGGTCCGGGTTCGAGTCCCGTCTTGTTAGATATTTAATTCCGTCTATCGATGACGATTTAAAATGTTTTTCCAAAGGTGCATGCTCATTCTACAATGCGACAGAAATTTAAACTGCCTTAAAATTTCAATATAAGAATCGTATAGAATATGTTTCACTCAGTTATGCTACCTCGGGAATTTTTTATAAGATCATTTATCTAGCTACAGGAAATTTCCATGTAGATAATATTGTAAAAATATTTTTTTCTCACAAATGGTGTTATTGGTAATGAACGAAATATCCCCATTGTACTTTCTGGTTTGATCTTCATAAATCTTTCCTTGATACTTTTAAGAAAGAATCCCTGTCATCTTCCTCCAGAAATTTTCCTCTACATCTCCCACGAATTCGAATCCGGCACTCCAATTTTTCTGTCACATTAGCATCTCCTTCTTTCCTTCATTCGATCACTCCCTCATATTTGCACAATTAATCCTCCCCGTATTTACCCGCTTAGCTCAGCCGTAATTCCACTCCGTGCCATTCTCCTCTCCTCCATTATATTCCCCCCGTGAAAATTCATTTTCATCTCGCTAACGAACGCTTTTTAATTCCTTTCCCACCCAATCATCCCTGGCTTTATTTGCGACAACGCACACCTTTTCTTAACGCTCCACTCCCTCCTTTTTCCCCCGTTTTACTTCCACAAGAGTGTGTTTCTTCTTCGCCATCAGATCTTTGGAGTGAGACAGGTGGATCTTCCGATGCCGTGTTGCACCCTTCGCCCCATTATCGGAGCGCCATCGAGAGTAGTGGAGTCTTCAAGAGTGCTCACGTAGGCCTCTTCAAGCCTCCACTTCTCTTCCTTTGTGGCGGATGCAAAACAAGCCGAGTCTGAACGACGATGGAGACAACAGCCCATAAGGGAGAGGGGATGGGAATATAAACCGCGGATTCTCTCGCTATTTGATTTCTAATATATCCCCATCCGTTTAACTTTCAGATCCATGAATAAGCACGTCTCATTCGCGGGATTCTTTTCGTTTTCATTCCCCCGAGTTCTTTCTCTTGATCTTCATAAACTTTGTGGAATTTGCGTTCCATGTAGTCTTCAAAGATAATTAAACCCCACTTTCTATCTACAGAGTGTTTCTTTCAAAGGAAAGTATTTATCGTTTTGTTACTCTGGGACCGCAAGGATTGGAAGAATAAGGGACTAATTAAACTCTTCCCCAAATATAGTCGTTTTAATATGTTAATATACATTGTCACATTATTATCAAATTAGAATAACATTGGCAGATCTTGGTGGCGTTATCGTGTTATGTTATTCCTTCTGTCTGGGTTCGAATCCTGGTTAGGGTATGGTTACTATTTTTTATCGTTGAAGGTGTTTGTAAGAGGTAAAGGTAGGTTCTTGTCACTATTGTTAACACTACCCTACTACTAAGGACTGTATAGCTGCAGTGTTTAAGAATAAAACAGATGGCCCTTACGTTTAATTGGATATCTAAGAGGCTTCCGGATAGCCAAATGAGTTGATCATTCGCCTTTGGTGAAAGTAGAGTTGGATTTGATTCCCAGTGAGGCCCCATCCTTGCAAAATTACCTCATCTAAGCACCTTTAGCAATACCACTAAGACTCAAATAGAAAAATTTTTGAAAGATTGCAATGATGGAAGTATTCTAGATTCCTAATAATTAAATAGTTATAAAAATCACCAATGTTACATAATGATGTTCAATATTACTTGACATTACATGTTTTTCTTGAGGACATAAAGTTTAAGTTTTTTATTGGTTAATATGTTGCCAGTATCAGTTTTATTAATTATGATAGACCGACTTTGACTTGAATATTTTTTATACATGGAAATCAACTAAAAATGGAGGATGACCAAAATAGAGGTGTAAACATGAGGGAAATCATGCTTGTGTTGAGATTCCCTTTAACCCTTTAAACTGATATGAAATGGGTGGAAATTTTCATTTCAGAATTTCAATTCAGAAATTTGATAGTGTAACTGAAATTTTAAAAATTCAAGGTTGGAAATCACATGAAAATAAATGTAAATACACAAGGTTGCATGCATCAGATCATTGAAATTACTGATGTTTGGATAGAATATTTGAGAATATTCATGTAAATTATGTAGGATAGATGTGAATACAATATTTCGTCTTGATGGCTGCGACTAATATTACATTATTGAATAATTTGAAATGTAACAAGAAATACTTAGATTACTCTTGATTTCCTTGCCACAGAAAGTTTAACATTTTCGAAGAAAATTATTTAATCGAGATTATATGAGAAGGAGAACTAAGGTCATCTTACTACAGTGATCACGGGTTTAGAGGAAGTAAGGGATTGCTTGACAGGGTGAAGTCATTTTTCTATCACTGGTAATGCCGTGAAACCGTGTAAAGTCAGGATCTATGTTGATTACATGGCACATATAGTAATCGTACGTAACGGACTACCAAAAGAGGTCAGGCCTCATGGTAACTTTGTGATTTTAATCAATTCCTGGTGGTGTTCCCATTGATGTTTGTGGAAGCCAGCATGATTTTGAACAAGTTAGTAATGTTGATGTGGCTGTGCTCGCCTTTTGGTTTGGAGAATATATGAGAGACATTGGAGTAATGAAAGTGCGCAGGAAACGGCTCTATATAAAACCTTTGAGGCCATCAAAATGAGTGATAGTTGAAGTTTTCTTAAGTTTAACTTAACGAGTCATTACAAAATGGAGATGGCCGATGAGAATAATTTGGGTAAATGAATGAAAAAGAAGAGGTTAAAATAAGTAATAAGTGTACTTGCTATATTACTATAAAGAAAAGTCAGCTGTCTGAACATGGGGTGGCACTGAAAAAATTCAGCAATGACAATATGATAGGATTGTTTCATTGGTTTGGGCTCATAAAATTGTTTAGTTTAAGTGCTTGTGAGAATAATTGTGAATGGCTAAAGTTTGTGTGGATGATAAGGATAAAGCCAAAAAACGAAAGAATATGAAATCAAAAGTCTATTTATACTAGGAATCTTCGGAGTGAGAGCTGTCGTGGGGGAATATCTACAGAAATATGCAAATCAGAAGATGTATGAAATGATGATATGGTAATATTGAGGACTTGTTACTTGTTTAAGGACAAAACATTCTCATAGCTAGCTTACTCCGTAAGGAAATACTATGAATGTTATGTAAGATGAATCAGCTAGACTTGTTTTAGTTTTATCCTTTTTTCTTCTCTGAATTCACTAACATTTTTTTTCATGTAATAATACTCCATCAAAATTTATTTCTAATTCCAATATTCCACTGCCTTCCAAACGAGTTATTTTAGAGCACTCTACATTTTGCTGTCCGTTGACATTACCATATGTTTGATCAAGTCTTATCTTACCTAAATGAACGACCTACTTCGGAACTATGCTACTAATTATCCGCGCAAAGTTAAGGTGGAGGAACACCTTTAAGTTAATCCTTCATTCATGAGAGCCTTCAGCTTTGCTTTACTCTTCCGCAACTGTGGTTGGCACTTCTCAGCTTAATCAGCGTGCTTGAGGTAAACTTTTCTATGGCATCCTGTTCAGTAAAATATTTCAACATCCACTAAAAGTATCTGAAGTTATGAGTTAGCCTTCTTAGGTACCGAGGGATTAATGGGTCATTGGGGACAGTATGGAGATATTTCCTTATGGGTATACTCAAGTCTGAGATGCTGAAATGTGTCTCTAAATTAATTTTCTATATTTGCATTCCATTTCACTTCCTCAATGGATTCAAACTTAAATACTCGTATCACATCAACCTTATATTGTCGAATAAAATGTCTTTAATTTATCTTTTTGTGCAGAAAAATGGGAATGTATCACTCATGTTATTTTAGAAAGATTCATGACGATAACAATCGGAAAATTTCCTTAGTAAATGGTGTAAAAGTAAAGATTCAAGCCTAAAAAATACCAATAATAACATTCATTTCGTCACTTCTAATCGGTTACTATGTTAATATTTTTTTCATATTTATTATCTTTATTGTTATTGAACTGCACAATGTTCGTCATTTATCTTTCCATAGACACACTTTCTAATATTGGTCATTTTTCCACTTACAGCATTTTGGCCCGAAGAGGAAAGCAAGGAAAAACTACCTCACTCCTCATCTTGCCTGGTAAGCCTCATTTCTTCTCGAAAGGGATTATTGCTAATAATGGAGTGCTTGAAGATCCAAGTACCACTCATAGCTAACGACATAAGAGGAAGATTGAGAATTAGAAACACGATTTCTTTCTTTTCTTTCATGTACTTTATTTAGTTCTTGAGTTTTTCACTCTCGTTGTTTTTAGCGGTGGATTCTATTTTAAGCCGACTATTCCAGACCTATAGAAATGTCAGTTCTCGGAAAAAGGAAATCACTCTGTAGAAATAGGCCCGAGATATTTTCCTCGACCGCCGATAAGACACGACCTGCTCGATCTCATGTGATCGATTAAGAGGCTCTCGGAGGTGGAAAGTGCTCAGATGAAATACAAGTGTCCTAGCGTTACCCACTACCTCCCAAATCATCTTGAACACATTCTGAGCGGGAAGAAAGTCAAGAATACATACTTCCTTGAAGAAGGAAGTATGTATTCCTTGAAGTATTCCTTGAAGAAGGAAGTATGTATTCTCTCACTCCCAGACGTGAGAAAAGAGTAACAGCAAAACCAAGAAGAATAAATGCGTATAAATAAAGCCTCTAAAATTAATTGAGATATGGATGTAATATTTCAATGTCTTGAGTATATTTCCGGAGGAAGTATGTCTTTCAAAAATCATCATCAGTTAAATTCAAAACTGCGACAAATCTTAAAATTTTAATTACTTTTGTTATCATACTAACTAGTATCTTATCTTTCTTATTTATGTAACATTACTGGTATTAATCTTTATATTCTACCGTTGAGAGATATGGAGAATAATAACTACCCTCAAAGAACACAAAAGTACTTAATTAATTCATCATAATCAGTTGCTATGACCACAAGTTATAGCGTTACGACAAGGTATGTGTTTAGCAATGTATTTTTATTTCACTACACAGTCCGTCCCAAATCAAACCTTGAGGTAAAATGTAGTGAAAATCTTAGAAATTTTATTTTCTTTCAATTGAAGAACATCCTCACTCTGATCGATTGAATTAAGTTTGATTCATTCCCAACATTCTTTTATTGTGTAGACTACCGGATTCAGCTTCGCGTAGCCATTTTCACGTCCGAGAACTGCAATATTTATTACGTATAATTTGCAAAGGACATTAGGTATTTTAGGTTGATGTTGCTCTAGTCGCCAAGGTCTCGCTTGATGAAGGGCTCTTTCAAATTCTCTTCAACTCTTCATCAATAGCAGGTAGTGTTTAAAAAAAACAAATCAAATGGCGATAATATTTCCTATCTGATAACTATACATCAGTAATTAGTACATAGTATATACATAGTACATAGTACTATAAGTAATTCCCATATGTAAATTATACCATATCATGCAATGATTGGTGTAAATTCTAACACATTCACGATAATAGTTTTTCTATAAATCTGTTATGAAGTTAGATTAGTACAAAAGACCAAGTTTAAATTCTATCACAATTTAAATTAAATTGCAATGTTTAATTATTATACGCTTACCGTTTTCTCTCAAAATTCACGACAAGCGGATTTCTTTGATGATTCCAGGAACGGAATCGCTTTAACGAATTGACGATGCGAACAGTAAAACCATAAATTCTTGAATTCCATTTGCAAGTCCAAAACACAAGGGGCCTTTTTCCGAAAGAATCTCCCTCACGAAAACAATTCAAACAATTTCAAGATGGTAGAAGTACATCGCCTCGGCTACAAAGATATACGGCGCATATCGGAAAGGCGGGATTAGACGCTCTAACGAGGTACAAAGAACATTCTTTCGTATAATACTTGGAGAATTTTGTTTCATCAAAGAAAATTTCCTTTACTCCAAGAAACGCTGCGTATCTCAAACGGAGAACTGAGTTCAAACTGCCAGGGCTGGATAAAATCCTTTGTTACCGAAATGCCTCATCATCTCCACTGTCAATAAACTTCTTTTTGTTCCCCTTTCCTTTTGTTGATGTCGAACCCTTTTTATCTTGAGGTCCTCTAACCTTTACTCCAATCACTTTGTATCTCAAACGCTGCTGCTTATTCTCATTGTATGCATTCTCTTTTATTTCTCCATGCAGACTTCTGTATTCCCTTTCCTTAAATACGAGTTCCTCCGACATGACCTTTACTCATACTCTCAGATTTACTTTGCTGTTTCTTTCAATACCTCTCAACACTTCATCACTTACTTGGACACGTTGGCACAGATGATAGAACTTACGTCCTTTTATCGAACCTGGCGATGAAATCTATTTGTGGAAGCTGTATGGGAACCGATGGTTCGATTTTTTCTTGATAGACTTGTAGGCGATTGTTTCTTGCAGCTTTTCGTAGGGCTACATTTCATGAAATTCCGATAATCAGTTTCAGCGGAAAGGAAAATAACGAAATGCCTTATTCAGATCTAAGATAAGAAGCAAGAACATGTTAAAGAGTAACAGCACGATAAAGAGATCTAAAAATTGGCAAGCAATACGATACTATAACATCGGATGTGTTAATCATTTCATTGGATGTAACTCTAAACACATTTCGTTCGATCTATTTTCGAAACGAATATTCAACTACTAATAAATTCTGAGATAGGTTCATAATGTTGAAAGAATTTTATTAAATTTTCTCTAGGACTAGGTTAGAGATTAAAAAAGATACCTCGTAGTTAAATACACCAATGATCTTTAATTTTTCATCCGACTACTCTACAATTGTTTCAATTCTCTTAATTTTTAATGAACTTGATTACCCTTTCTTAAAAAAAAGAAAAAATCTATTCTATGACAGCTATATAAGAGCAGAGTTATTAGTTTTCAATGGGTATCATTCAAGTGAATTGCAATATTGCATAAATCAAAGAATTTAGATAGCAGCAAGCAATTTTCTTAGTACTTCCCTTTTCTAAGGAAAAAAGTTTTCCACATCAAAAAATCTTCATTATCAAAATAACCTTTCTTCATTTCTCCAGGAAATATAAAACTTGTTATAAATCTGTAATATTCGCATTTGAATCCCTTTTTCATATATTAAGATGGCATAGATATAGAATATTTGGGTTTTCAAGAATCGTCGAATGATGATAATATTCTAACTAGGAGTATACTCCTCTTTTTATTTGAAATTATATGGTCGAAAAATATCACGAATTTACTGATTGAAAAGAATCTAAGCTCATTTTGTCCAGGAAGTCATGTGATGTTGTGCAATAGGTAAAAATAAAGAGTTAGTTCCATAGTATCGAACCCACCGTGATTCTAGGAGTATATACGTGGGTTGGTGTGAATCATGGCAAACACGATAACACTTTCATTGAAACAGGACACGAGGAACGCTGCTCAACAGTCCCTTTTCAGCTCGCTCGATCTGATTTCGAGATTGGGAAAAATTTTCAAACATCCCTCCGCGGCTTTTATTTATTCCTTGCCATGGATACCGTAATTTTCTCCAGTGAAATGAGCAAAGTCATCGATGCGCATCACGCCAGGGACTCTCTCTACGCATGGAAGGATCTGTGGCGCATGCAAGCCGAATAAAACGGCGCCTCGGAAAGTGACATTTTCCCCGCGTCGAATGTGTACCGAATTTTCAGAGGCATACTTCAGCGTGCACGAAGCCATGAAAGGGATTTTGAAAATGAACAAGCTGAATACTCATGGCATAGTAAAAGCGTATCTTTTCCTGTAAAAATCTGTAATTTTAGGGAGATGCAAATCCTTTTCTAGAATTTTGTGTTTGCGTAGAAAAAAGTAGAAGATAGAAAATCAATGTCAAACAATCTCTTTGTTTAGGATCCGTGCGATGGTTTTTAAAACGAGCCATACCAAACAGTCATTCTTCCAGCAGTTATTCAATGGTCTTTTTCCTGGTGGAAATGTAACTTCCTAGCACCCATCTTTGCTGAGAAAATAGAATGACAAAGAGGTGATAAATAGACTTTATCTTGTATTCCAGAATATATCACAACCAAATGAATTGAAATATCTCTGTGATTGACAGATATTTGAGATCTAAAGTTTAATAAATCAGGTATATATTTTTGCCTTAATACAAGCATTCTTTTACTTCTATATGTTCTATAGTGCACTTATTTTTCGATTGCTCTTACTTTATATATTACATGCAATCGAGTGCTCTTTCAGGGTGTATTTTTTATGCATTTATATAGGCTCACTGATACAAGTGCATCTCTTTTACATATTTAAGCTCACTCTCCAACTTGGAAGTTACTAAATGAATTTAAACGAAAACTGAATATAATAAAATATAACTCTAATTAACTAAAAATAATCAAGTATTTTTGGAAAAGAGAAAATAATCTATACAGACGGCCCACGGCTTACAAATGTCCAGTGTTTCGACCCATATTTTTTAACCCTTATACATGCATGAAGCATTACTTGTGTTGTTACGCACCTTGTTGTTGGGTACCTATACTCCATTTTCTCTTTTTTAAATATTTATCCAGTTTAATTCGTTGCAATATACATTGGGTTTTTTCTATGCCGTTAGATGATGCATAATACATGATAATGGGTGATGCAACCCATCACAACCAATAAGACCGATTCGAAATACGAACCGGTGCTCAGAAAGTTACCTGCTGTAAGTCAGAGAGTGACTGGTAAAATAATTTCTTCGTGCATGACTTATTTTCGTTTCAGCGTTTGATTTATATCTCATGCAGCGCGTAAAAATTCTGAGTCTCAACGTTGCAGATATCGGAGCCTCAGAGTATGTATCTTACATCTTCAATGTGCCAAAGTCAGTTACTTCCGACGCCGCGAAAAACGTTAAACAGAGAGCTCACCGCGATTGATTCGCCAAAACGACGAGTGTCCTAGCACGTGCCCTTGAGGCACCCCCGCCATGAATTCGTCATTTGACTCCATATCACCTACCTCAACCTTAATTTCTCCACTCGAAATGAGTTCCGCCGTAGTAATCTCAAAGGGCGTCCTCTTCGTACGTTTCTTTTTTTAATCAGTGCGATTTAAGACTCGCGACGTATCCGAAGGATTTCACCCGGGAGAGAGAGGAAAAAAACGAGAAACGGCTGGGTAAGGCGGTTTTAAAAAAGAAATGAGGGGACGGAGAGGATTCATTATAGTTGTATTCTGCTCCACCATAGTAGAGAGAGAGAGAAAAAAGATGGAGAGCAGAATGTGACTTGGGTTTGAAGGCAATCGATTGGAAATTTAATGCGAAAGGGGATTGGGGTTTTGGAAGGGGAGAATTAGGAGAAGTGAGAGGGAGAGCAAGGTGAGTAGGGTTCTCCTTCCCCAATCATTTCGGGGACGGAAGTGAGTGCCACACCCTAGCCGAGCCCCCACACCACCGGGACCCCCTTTTCCTCCCCTCCCAGGCGACCAGCCGAGGCTGCAGCGGATGTAACAAGGATGCCGTGGCCCGGCAAACAAAACACTCGCTACGCAAGCTGGATACCGCAGGAGCTCCGAAAGGCTCTTTCCTCCTCCTCGTCTTTTCCCCTACCTCAACCTGCATCCTCTTTTTCTCCAACCCAGAAATGGCTCCTCTCCAGAGGTGAAGAATTAACGAATGAAAAGGGACCTTTTCCAGTCCGGATGGTTGCGGAAGGAAGCTGCGTGATTCCCCCCCAACGTTACGGCGATGCGGGGAGGGTTTTAATGATGTGGGTGACGTCGTTCCCAGAGAGTTTTAACTTTTGTGGGAGGTGATTTAGTGACTGTACTATAAATAAAGTAATGGCACGTCAATTATGGGGGTCCGTCCATCAACGTTGGGATGGCTCCCCCGGATTCCAAACCTGCTTGGGATGCTTGTGTTTATGTTTATTGTTCAGCCACTCATCCTTGAGGTTCCGTCGTAGTGCTACATTCTTATAATCATGGATGCTCAGTATATCGCAAGGAACGGAGTTAGTGAGCTCTTCTGCAATAACAATGTAAACCTCTATAGATTTTGAAATATTTTTACGTTATAGATATTTCTATAATTTTTTAAATTTTTTACGGAAATGAAATTTATTTAAACTAGTTTATAGTGTTGGGATTTAGTATCTGGAGCATTAATACCATGAGATTAATCCACACCCGTCGAGTAATCCAGGATGAGAGAGATTCCGTTTAATTTCGATGAATTATTCAAGGTTTATAGAGAAGGGTATGTGATGGATTTGATTCTAAATAATAGCTATCGATTAATTACGCCTGTTGGAATAGATATATAGGATGCGTTCTCGTTGCAACTGTTATTGTGGAGAAGCTTTCATTCTTTCATTAAAATACAGATTATGGTCATGCGAACAGATGTATGCATGATATTACATTTGTAGATAATAGCTTACGGATTGCAAAAACTGCTGCTATTGTAGTAATGTAATAAAATACACAATCATAAAAAGTCTATACCCTTAAGCGAATGTCCATAAAGGATGCAAAAACATACATGGTACTTTTTAAATATAAATGTCTCCTAGATAATACAAACGTCTGAATCATGAGGAAGATTCCATTGCGTTCTCTCTGTAGTAAACATTCGCAAGAAATGAATATTATTGTAACTCCCTGGAAGTCGGAATAACTCCTGAATTTATAAAGAGTTTCGCTGCTGTATCCTGCCTCTCCGCTAGAATACTACCATACCTACTTACCTACGCTTCATTCCTACTTTACCGCCGGAAAGATGAATACGGAAACACAAAGGGTGGGCTAGTTTAAAACATTTCCGGGCTTCGCGGAAGGAGGTTTGGGTAGAGTAGCGGACTTTCGGCGCTTATGGTTCCGGGGCAAATCCCTCTTAAATAATAAACAACCCGTAATGGACGTTTTCTCTCCATAAGTTGTTTACCAACATCGCGGAAAATCTGGATTTTTTTCCTCAAAAGCTGGAAACGTCCGCTACGTCCTAGATACTGTTTTGCATTAAGGACGAGGGCACTTAAGCAGTGTTTAGATGGAAATGAGGTTACGAGTTTGGATTTTAACGAACGTCTCGCCGGATAAAGGATGTATCAGGATCCTTATGCCGCTAAAACGCTGTTGAGGAGGTTTAAAATGTGCATTCAGCAAGGTTTCGATCTTTTAGAGAGTACCAAAAAGCTTTAAATACCCCGTCAATGATATGGAAGTGAAAATAACTAATGTATGATTTCGATATACATTTACAATTCCTAATTTTCGACGCTAAAATTATCTACTGTTAGTATCTAAAGTATCTAATTGATCGCGATTGCTCTAAATTTTACGAAATATTTTAAACAATTAGTTTACATAGTATGTTGTTCTTGACAAGGACAGTGACATATTGTTTTTGTATGATATAGCGAATTTCATTCTGTAGGGTCTGTGAAGGTATAACTAAACTGGATAAAACAGAGCACAATCACAGATTTCATCACAATAAAGTGACGAAATCTATTTTTCTAATACTACTCTCTATTCCTAATACTATTTTTAATACTATTCTATTTAACCAACGAAACTTCTAGCTATTAAATTATTAGCTCTTCTACTATCCAAAAGAGAATATTTGGCCCGATACTGACACATTTGGGGTTTTAGGAATATTTAAACTCAAACAAACTTCTCAGTATAATACAAATATTGTTATCTGTTGAAGGCAGCAACAGTTTCCTTTGCTTCTCTGTTGCTGATAGATCTAACTTGACCGCTCACAAGTTATCCTGCATATGTATCAGCGATCAATGGCAACCAAAAAGCCCTAAAAACTTTCTTCCGACGTAAAACAAGTGGATCCACCGGAGGTAGTGAAATTCACATACCGCTCACCTCATTCAAAGCCCTCACCCAGTCGCTATACCCAAGTCGAAATTCCCACAGAAGTTCAGGTGCCCTGTCTCAGAGATTAGCTCCTCAGCCCGAACACAAGGAAGGCAAAAAGAAACGACTGAGAAAGTCATAGCCACTAAAACCGTCTCGCATAAAAAAAATACTTCTTCCCCTCGACGATTTCCCCAAAGCATCGTTCTAGGACCAATTTCCTTCGAAAATTTTTTCCTTCTCCTCCACTCTCGGGATCCTCCGCGCTTTTTTTCCATCTCACTCCTCCATTTCTCGCATTCGGCCTCGAAACCGATGCGAGATCGGGTGTCAAAACTCTTTCGTGCAACATTTACGGCTCCGTGCTGAAAGCCGAAAGCGTCGGTGGCCTCACACCAGCGGCGGGATAAATAAAACCACATGAGGGAACGTCTTCTTCCTTTTCCCTTTACACACGCCCTTCTTCCCTCCGCGGGAAAGGAGGCTATCGATTTGCAATCCTACTCTCT
Source organism: Pachydiplax longipennis (assembly GCA_036926295.1). NCBI lineage: Eukaryota > Metazoa > Arthropoda > Insecta > Odonata > Libellulidae > Pachydiplax > Pachydiplax longipennis. The sequence goes on along the minus strand of JAVFKF010000004.1, from coordinate 33,701,672 downwards.
CCCTCGCCGAAAAACCCTCCCCTTCCCCAACATCTCTCGACCCCTCGCCAACCGCTCCATTACCCCTTCCTGACCTCGTCTCTCTCTCGCTCCTATCCTTCCCCCAACTTTATTCTCTGCCTCTTCCCTCCTTTCAACTTGAGCTCTCATCGTTTGCCCTACAGACCCACTGTGCATCAAAGAAGGAAACCGATTCCGAGCGCCTTCCACCCACGCTTCCTCCACAACCACGGCTCCTCCGCGTGGACGTGTGTCCGCGCGTGTGCGGATCAGCGCGCGTGTCGCCAAACATGGCGCCGCTAATTATCTGTATAAATAAAGATTCGTATTTTAATCATCCGGATGCGTCCCGTTCCTTGTGTTTGCCGATTTCGTCACGGGATGTTTACTCGAAATAATTGGCGATGGATGGCCTGGAAAGTAATTAAGGGCGGATATTTTTAGGGCTGTATTAATATATAAATTTACGTGAATAAAATATACTCTCGGAGCGAGTATAAATGCGGAGGACGGAGAGGCTCGAATCTCTATTATTTTCAATTACGGAGCGAAATGAGTTTCGGTTGCCATCGTTCCCGGGGAAATAAATATATTTTTAGAGGTGCATATATCACGGAGAGCTCTAAAATTAGTTTTGTGTTCGTCCTGCTCTTAATTCATCCATTTGGCTTCCATCCTGATGAGATCTGGGTCTTTTTTTGTTTTTTTTTTAACAATTTATATGCATTTTTATCCTTTAATTTATTTTCGTCCCTCTTGTTTTCCAACTTTCCATATCTTGAGATTTCCATATCGTCTTGAGATGATAATTAATCTAAAAGAATATTATCTTATTGCATTGAGATAAAGTCTCCTATTCTCTTATTACTTTTGCATGTGTAGCCATCTGAAAAGATGGATTATTATGCAAACCTAGGAGTATTAATTTTATTTGATATATGCCTTGGATTCCTTTCTACTGTTTACAATATACAGAATACAAAGTCTGACTTGTTGACTCACTGAAGGTGAAGTTTTTCTATTCAGCTCCAGTTTCTTTTTCATCTCACAGACTATTACTTACTTCATTCTGCATTCTTCATTGTTTCTGCTTCATAGTGCATTAATTTATCAAGAAAATTATCATTAATGCCGATTATTCCCTTCTCTACGACCTAGTTTCGTCAACGATACTAATATAGCAAGTTGGAATTCGGTTCAGGACACAACTATCATTACCAGATATATCTTCTTGAAAAACTAATTCTTGAATTCTAAAAATAAGCTCACTGCATGTACAAATTTTCCGCCCCTGAGTTTATTCGCGGACAGCTTTTTCTGGAATGTCTTCCAATTTGTTTACCTCGCATCAGGAAACTCTCATCCTTCGGTTGGCTTCTTCACCAACTTCCTCTTCTCCATATCTTTATCACATTTACTCGTCATTTCTCAAATCGTCTTGGCATATGCTTTGATCCCCATATCCTCATAAACCGCTCATAACAACTGCGTTGGAGTTCCACTTCTCTACATCATTCAGCATCCCATTTCCCGAAGTCTTCCATTCCTCAACTTCTCAGCATTCCTTCTCACTCTCATTTCTTCAAGTCCTCCATCCGTCTCCCTCTCTCTCTCGTATGTTTCTCTCCTTTCTCCCCTTTTGTCTTAACATCTCCAATGTTTTACTTACGCACTTCACAATTTCTTTCTCTTTTATTACAATTACTACGCTCTCTGACAGTTCTCTTGTCATTCCTGTCACCACTATCTCTCCTTACGTTTTCTTTGTCCCTCTCTTTCTCTCCTTCTATGTCGCTTACTTTATCTCTCTCATTATTTCCGTCACCAACCCTGTCTCTCCGTCTGTCACATTTTTCTGTCAATTTCCATCCCTTTCTCTATGCCTGTGTTTTTCTCATTTTCTTCATCACACCACTGTCAGGCTGTCAGTTTTTCTGTCGCCTTCGTTTCTTTATCTATTTCTGTTCTCACATCATCCTCTACATTTATTTCCTTTTGGTTCCATCTGTAACTCTCTATGTTACTGAAACTTCTACATCTCATTCATATCCACTTTCCTTTTTTCCTAGATCAATTCTTTTATCTCTGCATTATTCTCGATATTTCTTTCCCACTACCTGACGTATGAACTACCACTTGACCAACCATCTTTATCTCTCGATACACATGCTGTCACTCTATTTCTCAATGTATTCATATCCTTCTCTTTAAGACATTTAATACCTCTCGTTCTACCTCCTAAACTGATTGGAAAATAACAAATTTTAATAAGTTAATCTCTAGATTATTTTATGGTAATCAACTTTGGGAATTAAGTATTCCTTGGAAAAAACGGCAAAGTTTCAGACATCTAATGGCTGCAATAAACAGCATCATGAGTAAGAAATAATTGTATCTTGCTTCGTTAACCATGCTTTTATAGCTTAGATTAGCTTAGATTCATAAATATTTTTGTTTCCCGAAAACGGGATAATATGTGTATGTTATGCGAGATAGCCCAATGACCTACAGTGTTAACCTGGAATTTGAAATATTCGGGTTCAAATTCTAGTCTTGTCACACCTTTGCACCCACGTTTATCCTTTGTGACAAGTCCGAAGCATGTAAATTCAAGGAAATATAATTAACATTTTGTGTTTGGTTTTTAATGAAGACGAGAACTTGATCATGAATCTTTTCGAAGTGCGCAATATATGTTTTTTACATTTTTATCATCATCCATAGACAGCAAGTTTTTGGTGATAACTTTCTTTCTCCATATCGATTGCTTGTTAAGTTTTTTACCACGGAATTAACTCGACTCTGTTTTTCAGAGATGTATTTTCATCTAAGCTGATTGAGAGAATTTTTACCGGTGAAACTACTACGTTACAGACATTTTAATTTTGAGCAGAAAGAGGATATTAGCTTTCACATGTGTAAATCTTTTGCTCAATCGATGAACACATATACGATTAATTTGTAAGAAAAGCTATACTTGATTGAGTATCTCATTGATTGATTGTAGTTATCCGCGAATCAATCATATAGTCTTTTTCGAGCATCATAACAATTAAAAGAAACGCGCGAATGAAATCTAGAAAAATCTTCTCACCAGAAAATGCCACCCCTGGTAGTGAAACCTGTCGTTAATAAAAAATAGTATGTAAAATTACAAGTTAACTTCTTCATTACTAAAACGCGCTAATAATCATGAGAATACGATTCGAGCGATTAGCCAAGAATTTATAAATATTGCTTCGATAAATAATTAAAAGGTATAGCATATAAATAGCTCAGTGTACAATTTCAGTCGTTAAGAATCACTAAAATACTTTTCCTTCAAAATCCATACCATTCGCGGACCACACCGTCTCATTCACTCGCGTCTTACGCACCGAATACTTTCCATCCTTTCACTCCCTTCCTCGTATTCATTTGTTTCTTTTTCCTCGAGAGATTGCACATTTTCGAACGAAAGCACCCTCTCCGCCATGGCTTCCTTTTTTTCGCACGGAAGACTGACACCAGGAGAGAGAGGAAAAAGAGTAAAAGATGGCGGAGTCTCCCCAACACAGTTGCCACGTACCCGCGTGGAGTGCTCCCTTCAGAGAGTGTGGGTGTGGAGGAAAACGAGGAGAAAGTAATAAAGAAAGACGGTGTGGGCGGGAGAAAGAAGAAGGTAATTAGTTGGGCGAATTTAGAGTCGCAGATGGGACGAGGGAATGATAATGCCGAGAGGAAGGAATCGCGGCGCGAAGGAATGGTTTTGCATTAGGGGAAATAAGGTGTTATGTATTTGTTCCCATTAAAGACATCCGATCCCTATAAATAAGACGGCGGGGGGAGTTTTTTTCTTAGGGAAAATGGGCTATTCCCGTCCTTTTTCCCCCTCCTCGGAGAAAGGGATCGCGGGATTAATAAATAATGGGGAGGCTCGAAAATTTCCCGCTTTTGCTCTTTGCGCTTTTTTTCCGCCACGCCCCGTATCTCTTTCCGAGGGGGTTTTCCAGGTGAACGGTTTGCGGGATTCATTTTGTATACCCTACGAAAAACGATTACGTCCTTGTCATCTCCTGCGACACAAAGGTCTTACGTCGGGGCACAATGGGGAGAAAAATATTCCGGACGTCGATGAAGTTGTTTGTCGAGGGAGAATGGATAGAGTCGTCGAATGAAAGAAACAGGGAAGAAAAGAGCTTCGGATTCGAATGGTCGCGATGTATGTGGGGAAGATTTCTTTCCGAGAAAGGTCGGATTATTAATTTGCGGAAATTTGAGGCTGAAGAAAGAAGGCGCACGACAGAGGAATTGAGGGTATTTTTTCGGATATCATCGCAGTTAATCGATGACGTACGACTGTTCGATTATATCAGTGTCATCCTAATTTTTTCTTCGGCAGGACATGACTCTAGGGTGGGCGGACGGCGTATGAAAAAGCTTATTCTTTTTATAATTCTGCATTGTAATATAAGTATCAGAAAACGACTTCAGTAGCCATAATATATGCATGAATCACTTTTTTTATCGGAAATAAGTAAATAGTTGGTGACTATACGAGGTAATTTTTATAATTTATATGATTTTTAATTATGAATGATCACTCTAAATACTTACAAATATCTTCGTAAGCCAAGGCTTGGGAATCTTGGACTAAATGACCGTTTTATTTGGATTATAACACTATTTTGATACATCTTGATCATATTTAATTATGAATGAGCTCTTTGTCCTTTGGATCCTAGAGCACATGTAACCATTGAATCACATAATTAAACTGACAGCCACTTGCAATAAATTATTCATTCATATCAGTGAATTCATTCTTGATTGTGTTTTTCGCTATTATTTCTTTTTTCGATCATATCAAAATCCACCATTTAAAGTTTATATTTGTATGTATAATTTTCCAAGTTTATTAACTGTTGTGTTTATTGATGCTACGGAAAATTCTAAATTTACTTACCGTTTTCGATGGAAATAATAAACTACTTAATTTACGTGTGGGTAGAATGAACAAATTTCGAGGAGAAATATCTGGATTCTTCCCCATTAGGCATCGCTTGATTGAATAAAATCAAAAGATAAAATCGATATAAATATTTTGTCCTGTTGAAATGCACGATTTGAGAAATTACGTTATCATTAGTTTCTCGTGCATATCTAAGTATCTTGAAGGCTCACTGCAATAACTTTATGAATTTTCTTTCGCTCCAGCATCCAAAAATTTTGAAAAGGTTTCCCCTCGACCAAATGGGAAAATTTTTCAATGTCTTTGAACGGCCAAAAAGGATCGAGCCCCTGCGAAACCATTACAGAGCACGGCGTCGAAAATTTTCGCGGCGATCGCATCTCCTCCCGAAAAGGTAAATATAACCTTAGGAAGGAGGCGGCTCACAATAACATCCTCGACTCGAAGGACATTTTCGCCTCCTGAGTGGCGATAACAGGCGGACAAGTAACGGACGACTTGGGCAAGCAGAAAACCCCATTCACGGACCACGAATCGATCCGCTCTCCCACACCTTTGTGTTTGCCGAACATCGTCAGATCTTTTCTCCTCACCCCATCGTCTCCCAAGGGGGGCGACACTTTCTCCGGAATCCAAAAGAGAGGACTGGAAAAGGGACAGCGGCCAACACCCGCTCTCCCGGGAGAAGAGCCGCGTTCAATCAATCCCTCTAAAAGGTCCATCCTCAATTGCGGCGGATGATAACGGAGACGTTCTCACGGTCATCAATTCCCACGCCCATCTTCCTGCACTCTTCCCACCCCCTCCCTCCATATTTAATCTCGCTCTCTTCCTTTATTTCGCTTCCCCCGGTCCTATCCTTTCGGGACCTCTTCACTTCCAAAGAGGCGTTTGTGTGTTTTTTTCCTTTTCCTCTCCGCTTCCTAACGATAACTCCCACGTCGCAGCATTGTTTTCAATTGCAGGAGGGAATAGCCATCTCCCCCGTTTCCCGTTAGGTGGATCTCTTTTGCATCCTCCCACGGCCGCGTTCTCTCAGCCTCCCTCATCCCTCTTCGTGATCGAACCCACAGAGCTGGGATATTCTTCTTATGGTTATATAAAAAAAGCAAGCTAAAATGATGGCTACGAATGATTACGTACTTTCGTATTAAGGGAACGATTCTGGGGCGATTCCAGAACTATCCGATTGCTACGGAAGAATCCGATATCAATTTTATGACATCATTCCTTGAAGCTGCTTTTAAACTTTCTTAGACTCATTTTACCCCATCGCTTGTAAGTACGGCTGATAATTATGATAATGATGTAGATGAATTTTCTATTTTTAGGCAGGCCTGCCACTAACCATTATGGGGAACATTGGTAACTATCTCTCCCTCTGAGATTGAACCAGCGACTACTTCCACCAAAATGTAACGCGATGCCTATGAGCCCAAAGGAGATCCCTTTCTATTTCCGTCTAAACTAAACTCAAAAAGAATTCATTCTTGATTAAATCATTTACGTAACCATGTTAATAATAGCCCCATCGTAGTAATTTTATCAATTGTACACAGGCATTCCTTCAAGGAATGAGGAAGACCAAATTTAGCAAACACAACCCTTACATGGCCATTGGAACTTCTTAAGGACGTAATAGAAATCATCACTTAAAGCATTTACCTTCTGCGGATTCGGAAAACATCAAATGAAGTCTTCGCAACCTTTTGCAGTGAATGGGCCGCGAGTATTCATAAAGTTTCTTCACCTATTCGATGCGAAAAAAGTCCCCCCAAAGCCATTTACTTTCCATATTACAGCGCCCCATATACTTTATAAAGCCATACTATAACGTTAAGTACGTATCTTCCTCAAAAGATAACTCACTAAAAGCTTTTGCTGAGACGCAGAGAGAGAGAAAGAGAGGGTTTTTCTCCCCCATTCCACGCAGACCTCTCCCCTTCGTATTCTGCAAGACGAGTCATCTTCTCTCATCAAAGTCACTCGGGGGAATTTCATTTTATCCCCAGTCCATCTTTGGAACCGCCCCGTGTTTCAAGACGGGGGGACCCTAACGAACATTTTTTCTGCTCCCTCGATTTTTCCCTCGTCCCTCACTTCTTGTGGATTAAAATATAAAGGAACGACTGTAGAGAGGTTTATCAGTGTCCCAATTCTGAGTACTGAAGGTCAGAGTGGGAAGGGGTTTGATTTGTTTCGCCCATTGAGGAGTTTTCTAGTCTTTGTTCCTTTGTGATCTTGATGCTCTCTTTTTCTTGAGGAGTTCTTTGAAAGGATGAAACACCTGCGAAAAGACGGTCGCGCCTCAATTATTTTTACGTTAGGGGATGGAATTGTCGAAGCGGAGTCCCTTTTTAAATTTTTTTTCTCTATGGAGGGAAAAGAAGGATGGAAATAAAAATTGTCACGTGAGTGAAATATTTGGAGCTTTAGCGTAAATGAAACTTTGAGGTATCGCCCGTCGAAAACTATTTACTCTCGGTTCACACGGGGAATTTTGGCAATCGCAATGTATTCCTATGGGAAATGTCTTGACTTTTGGACCTTCTGGGATCTAACCATTGACAGCTAGGATCGATATATTATTCTTTTCTAGTTGGCTTTCCTATGGGTTCTGTATAGCTCTAAAAGCCAAGTCATTGGAGTTTGTGGATTAGGATGTAACTATGTATCCTCTATATTTATTTATATTTAGATAGTCTGAATGTAATACATATGGGGAGTAACAACTACAATCAGAGATATAAATAAAATAAAATTTTATCCTTTTTAAATTTATAACTGCCCGGTTTTTCTATTTAATGTATTAGGAAATACATGTATGTTGAATGTTTTCTATTGTAAATTGACTGAAATTTTTGTATTCCTTTGGTAGGTTTAGCAGATGTTTCTCTCCCAACTAGATTTAACAACACACTGTTTTAAGCCTTCATTTATGACTTACATCTGTCCTAGATGCCTATTCCCCTAATAAATAGAATAAATGCTTTTCAAACAGGCAGACATATCAACCTCGATCCATTGATACCTTCGTAGTAATCCAAGATTTGTTGTAAAGCGAGATTTATTTCGACTGAATATTTATTTCAAACATCTCAAAAAAATTCACGGAAATAGCTATGGCATCCTTTTCTGTCAAAAAGCACCTAGGTTTGGAAAAATAACCGTGATGTAATTTAATGAGCGGCTTTGAGAATGTTGGAGGAACGTCGAGATCTCACGGGGTTTATGAAGGGGCGGTATTGTACGACAATTTTTTTATGCCTTAAGTGGCTTGTTCTTTGACGCGATATCGCTAACCCGGTTATATTACGTTAGCGTTTGAGTTAGTCTGGCGTTATCCTAGGGGGGGTTTATTGCTATGCACGATCCTTTATAAACGATTTCGAAAAATTCCAAAGGAATCCTTTGAAACGTGTCGCGTTTGATTCATTAATGCAAGGCATTTTAAAAGAACGGATGTCTATAGCGAACATGAATGTGAATTCTCTCCATCCGTTTCTCTCCATCCACATTTTCGAATAAAAATGATTTGAAATACGAGTTTGTCGAATCCAAGGTCAGAATGAATAAGGACGATTTTACTACCATTTAGCTAGTTAATTAGTCACCTACTTAACAGCGGTGGAAAATATTTAGTTATGCATGACTATCGCTATGCATAAATAACAGACGAAGTTGTATGAAGTAAGTTCCTTTGCTTACCTAATTAGCAAGGCTTTGACAGAAGTGATGTATTGAATACTTTGAAAATAATATCTCCCTCGTTTATATCTGGAGTCACAGTTACCTTCACGCTCTGGCAAGTACCTTTATTTTAATGAGGATCTTGGAGGATGTATGTTTCTCAATGGGCTTCATCGACATCCAACTTAAAGACTGAACTATTCAGATCTGATTCGAGATATGGAATTTGAATGTTGTGAATAGAATCTTGCTCTGCTTAATATTTTACCTTAATATTACTGAAGATTAGCATGCGTTCTATCAGTGCAGCTCGCGCAGTAAAAGTCATTTTAGCGTATAAAATTGGATTTCTTTTCACGAAATCTATAAAATAATTTTCTATAAGCAGTTGCAATCAAAACGATGTATAAGTGCAAACGTACTTCTCTTTACATTTAGCTTTGTATGAATCAAATGAGGTCTTTCATGTCTAATTTTGGCGAGGCATGGGTATTTGTATGTAAACTTCGTTTGAAACAGATAATCAGTTTAAAACAGGTTTCATTAGTCCTTTGACTTCATTCTTCAAAGCACAGTTTTCTTTGAAAGGAATGCTTTTAATTAAAAATGAATTGAAAATGATTCCCGAGGTCCCTTAGCTTAAAACCACTCAAACAAGAAATTTTTTCTTTGTACTTAAATTGAAATAAAAACTTCTCACAGGTTCCAACCCTCATATTTTGAATCGTTTTTAATATGAGCGAGATTTGTGTGAATTAATTTCTTTTTAATTTAGTGCAATGACGAGCTCATAAGTGTATTCGAAAGAGGATAGAACGGATCCGGAGCGTTAACATGTGCTATTGTATCTAACGAAATGATAATGGCTTAAAATAACTAGCACGAATGTGGCGCTAATTCTGCGGGATGATAAAGACTAATTTATGTAATAAAAATGAGAATTGTGATGGTTTTTAGATTGGTAAAATAGGTCTGTCATACCAGGGTGTCGCGGAACTTTATATATGTTATGCTCGAGTACTTTAAGTTTGTGGAATCCAATTCTAATGCATACCAATTTTCTTTGCATTTTTAGGGATCGAAAATAAAAATAAATAACTCCGCATTTACACTTTACGTTATCATCCTTATCTGTTTCAATTCTGTTTGAAAGTAACTTACCAATAAAATTCACAGTTTCAGGCGTTGTCTTGTGGAAATATTCCATAATCAGCAAGAAAACTTTTTGTACTTTTTCCACAAATTAATTTTATTATAAACATAAGACTGTAAAACACACACGCCTAGTTTCGGAGATTGATCTCCATCATCAAGTCATCTCCATCATCATCTTGATGATGGAGATCAATCTCCGAAACTAGTCGTGTGTGTTTTACAGTCTTATGTTTATAATAAAATTAATTTGTGGAAAAAGTACAAAATTTTTCTTGCTGATTAACTTACCAATAGTTTCCCCTTTAAGTTTAAGCGAATACATGGTAAGACAGATGCACACATTGAGGAAGCCATGGAGGAAAAATGTCGGGAAATACCAGTACAGATGTTGTGATCTACAAAATCTTTTGTTCTACTTACTTGTAACATTACCATCCTATCCATATAAACCGTGCAATTTCGATCTACTAGAGAAACCATTAGGAATACACATCTTCGAAGGATACCACAGGACATTTCATTCGCCGTCTAGGACATTTTTAATCCCTCAAAGTAAAAAGCGCGTTGCGGATGTCGGCCATGTTTGAACGCAATCATTCTCTGGCACGCGAGCTCGGGAATGATTCGCGTCCCTGTTTTCCACGTATTTTTTTATCGCATCAACTGCCGGGGAATAATCGCTTAGCCTTTTTACATTCTGCACAGCCCTAGCTACGCTCCCAACACTGCATATAAAATCACCGTGTTTCCCTTCTCTATATATCAAGCACGTTATCTCTGCAGCACGAGGTTTAGCTCCCCTCCCTCCACCTCCCCCTCGGGGTTCGAATCCCGATTGCTTTTTTAAAAACGGGGATAGCACGTGTCCTTAATCGGAGATTAAATTGGTACATTTCCCGCTCAGGGGGAGAAAAATGGGGAGTAGGATTGTGCGGGTTCAGGACAGATCCAATCTGACAAAGTTCAACTCGGGAATAAGTTAACTCAGTCACTCACTCGATACGGGCGCACGAGCTGTGATTTTCTCACCGTATCGATTCCTTTTAAATACGGAATCTTTGCGACACGCGATTTCCTTCGGTACCGGAAAAACCTCCGCGATATTCAGCCTACGGTCCGACGATAATGGAAGCGGATTATTTTTTTTCTCGAGGGTTTTCGTTATTCCTTTTTCTGCATCGTTTTTTTATTTTTGGTGGCCCTTCACTTAAAAGGAGCGTGCGTCCCTATCGTTCCTAATCGCTGGAAGATGCTTAACACTCCGCTGAGAAAGTTGAAAACGTCGAAGTTGTTTCAGAGAGAGAATTAAGTTTTTGAGAGATTACAGCTACTCAAGTACGCAAATATTCTACGGCTCGATATTTTACTGACCGAGCGGTCCTCCATGTTCCCAGAATTTTCCTACTTAAAGCCTCTTTGATAAAGAAATAAAATTCTTAGTAGTTTCTACGCTTGTTTTTACTACTGACCGGGCTCGACTCAAGCGAGTCCTCATCAAGGAAGTAACGGTGGAGAATTTTTATTTTGTAACAAATTTAGGGGACCTAAGGAGAAGGGGAGGCTTAACAAACGAAAATTGTCTAAACTCCCCTCTCTGTAGCCCCCTCTAAATTTGTTATAAAATGAGAATTTTTGCGGTGAAAATGTGAATTTTTCCAGGAAAAAGTCTGGAAAACAACCGAGAATTTTTATTTCTTTCTCTACAGCGTTCCAGGAAGTTGAACTAAAAACACAATGAGTACGTTTAACTCTCCTTTCCTTTTTACCAAGTAAAAAAACATCCTTTACATTATCCCAGAAATTTTGTCTTTACCATCACAGTCTTCTTTTCCTTGCATCATACCCTCCGTCATTGACTTTATCTATCTGCAGGCTAAAGTGAATTTCTTCCGTTAATTATATTAAATAATTATTCTTTATCTTCTGTTTTGCTATAAACCAACTAATTTCTTCATCATACGCAACTTCAGCATCTCAAAGGCTTCCAATATTTTGATATAATCTTCCCTTGGAGTCCACGTTTCATTACTAAATCACGAAAAAACGCCATACCCTGACTTATACCAGCAGTGCCACACAATTGCAGTTGCTGAAATAAAACTTCTTCCTACTGGTCCTCTTCCTCAGAAGTCTATGTATATCCTCAGTGCCTCAAATGCTCCCTATGATGTTGTTTGCATGACAATCTAAATTTATCTCTATATATAATAACACATCAAAGGAATCGTGATCAGACCAACAACATAAAACTTTTGAAGTTGGAACAGGATAATTACTTAATTACCCAGGGAGGGAATATTCAGTATTTTTCCTTGCTTTTTCCTCGTCTTGCGTTTTTACCTTCCAGAAGTTTCGAGGAGATTGTTTTAAGATTGTAAGGAGATTTTTTTTTGTTTCAAAATTCTGTTATTTCCATCTCAGAAAGGAAGTAAAAATCGATTCTAACGTAATGCATCTTGAAGGGATTTATTCAAATATTTCATGCTGTGATTGGCTATAAAACTATTCCTTAAACAACTATTTTATACCAGAACGTGCAAATGAGAATACCATCCTGTGCACATTTTCAATTTTCCTACAAAATTAGAATAATTTGTTTGTATTTTCAACATATTAACAGTTAGTGTTGAATAGTACTAATTTCTATATTAGTAAATTATGAACAATTGACAATACTGAATATTATTTCAGATTTTACCAAAGAATATGTTTAAGTCTGTACATTAGTCTATTCGAACATCTGCGGGTTAGAATTTTCATTTAGCTATAAAAAATACAATTCATCTTCACAATATTGAGTTGACCTTCTATTTTATAAGTAATTCAATCAGCCCCTATGTTTATATGATTATTTTTCTATTTATTATCTATTTGAGAGAAAAATATATGATTTCTGGTTTATTATTGAGGATCAGGACAGAAAATCATATCCCTTAAATTAGTGTGAGAGGGGCTTTTGTGGTGTTTGAATTCTATTTTATGTTGCTTTTCAAAGACAAAATACAAACAAATTTTAGTGATTCCTCTCCCGTTTAAGTATCAGTCTTCCATGTAAAAGTTAATTAAGCGAAGCTTGAATATCAAATATTGCTTGTACTTCAGATAAACGAAACCTATTTTTAAAATATACATATGCAAATTGATATAGATTGGCTCTTGGAATCAAGTACTTCAACTGCTGACATGATACACAGATTTATTTAAAATATCGGTATTTCATTACTTAGAAGCTTTTACATGCATAGATGATCATAGAAAATCAATTTCTGCAGTGAGATCTTCCTACGCCTCTAATACGAACTAGATTCCCCTGAAATCCATCACGTCCACTTTTCCGCAAAAGCTTTGCGGCAATTTTCCGTTGCGTGTATCCAGTTTATCTCCTTTTATGAATCTTTCTCTCTCATACCAGTTTCTCGGTAATGCTTTACTGCGGAACAATTTTTAGCATAGCCTTTTCCCCCTAAGAATCATATTTTCATGTAACGAATAAACCACGTTAATTTTTGAAACCTTATAACGGCATGTATATTTCCTTATGGTTACACCTGGAAGGCGAATTTAAAAGTGTATTTATCTTACTATATCCTCGAAAATGACAATTAGTTGAGTTGTAATGGATTGAGATGTATCGGGTTGGTTGTAGGAAAGCAAAAATATAAAAAATCCATCTCTTAACTAGAGTTTGAAGTCACAATTCCATCTTTTCAGGGTAAATGTTGCATAAATATTGGAAATCAATGTCCCAGTTCAGAAAATTTCAAATATAGATTCCAGCAAAGGGTAAAATGTAAATCTATGTAAATTATATTAAAATATCAGCCGTGAAAACGAACCAGATCCACTGAAACAGCGTAACACAAGCCAGAAAAGGTTACACCGATGAATACAGCACCTTATAACAAAAATACACTTTATAAAACTCATTCATATTCATTTAATAAAACGCATTATCTTTATTTGATTAACGAGTGTAATTTGACACAGCCTCAATTGGCATTTTTCTTATTCTTCTTGTTACAGAGCGCTCAAAATATCTGAACCATTAACGACAGGTTTTTTGTAAAGGTGAGAAGATATTCGTAATAAATAGATTAAGCACCTTAAAATTTAGAATTTTTTACACAATCATCATAGGAGATCAGTGATAACAACTCACACGGAAAACATAGAGTCCCAGTGTGTTGAACGCGCTTCAACTTCAGAACTTCAAACAACGAGACAGGTATCAATTTTCATAATTTGGGTTGGGACTCTCATAAACTTCTCATGGAATAAATCGAATTCCGCAGGACATAGTTTAGGATGCGATTATGCAACGTAATTTGTAGTCGCTGACAAGCGCATATTGACTCGTGTCACGATAAATATTGGTAGGAGTAGTAGTATTTCGAAAGTGCCTCGACTGCTAAGGTCACTTCGAGAACCGAACCCCGGGATTACGCCAAAGGCGAACGTGCACCCACTTGGCTATCTAGAAGCCCGATAAATATTGGTTGGGACCCGGATTTCCAATATCTATTCAAGCATACTAACCGCTATACCACTGAGAGACTACATGCACAAGTCACAAGCTTTCTATTTAACTTGAGGGGAAATGGAAAAATAACAATTTCGGGTAACGGTGAATCGAAACTTACAAATATGGATGCCTGAAATTTACAGGAAAATAAAGCATCTCAAATATTGATTATTGTTTCCTTAGTGATACCCCGTTCTTAAATTAACTTTGATATGATGCTACTCGTAGCAAAAACCTTCGGAAAGAATCATAACGCACAATTTTTGAAGCAAATAACAGGTTCTACAGCATCTACCAAAGCAAATCCGGCACTGAAGCGAAATCCGCTATTTCCTTTCTACCAAAGTGAGAAACGAAAAAAAAATTACGATTCTGTGTATAAACCCAGTGCTTTAACCCAACCCAGTTTTTTAACACGAGCTGAGGTTTTCGATATCTGTGACGATTTCCCTCACAAACAAGGTGCTGATACCCCGGACAGGACGGAGTGATTCGCGGACGTGTACCTAGATTATCTCACTTAACATAGAACTTAGCCTCCGTTCATACAACTGCTTCTATCCTATACCGCACGTCTCTACATTCGCCCTCCAATTCTGCGGCCTTGTTCCGTGTCGATCGCCCAACGTTGGGGCGTGGTGCTGCGATCGAAGTCCTAGGCTGCCAACGCCGCCGCCAACGTCAAAGCGGCATGGATTCTTTTGATCCGAATGATACTCCAAACAGACGTGCGAACATCTCTCCTTTTAGATTTTTCTTCCGTTCATCTTCCGGTCTTAAACAGCCGGATGACCCTAACTCGATGGCACGTCGCAAGAGCTGAAGATACGTACCGGAACTTAAGGACGGATTTAGATGATTAGAGGCCTGAGCTTCAAAGAACACATCGAGTGATTATCGTGGGAAAAAATGGAAAATGCCCGTTTGCTCGAAGTGAGGGCTTCCGCTGCGTTTTCCATTGCAGCTATGATCTTCGTGATTCTCCTTTCTGTCTGCGGATAAACTAGACGTTTTGACGACGCTGATTTGCTCTGAGGAAGCTGAAAACGTCTAGTTTCTTCACTGGCGATGCTATATATCTCGAAGATATATTTCTAACGTAGATCTGCTCAATCATATGACATATAAATAGATAATTTAAGAAAATTAATCGCGCTGTGAGAGAAACAAATTTATCGATTGAATTAATATCTATTATATGCAATTAGTAATGGATGGGTTTTGGGTTCCTATGTAGCCATTGACTTATTTCACAACGCCAATGCTGGAAGTTGTATCTCCTCTCTATCCGTAGAAACGTAAAATTCTTTATCATTGAACCATCAGCAATAGGAATTTCCCATCGAAAAGTACAACGGAAGGGTGGGGAATAATTACTTATTTTCAACTACGATTCTCATCATTATATACGAGAAATTATCACAAAATCCAAAAAACCATCAAAAAAGGATTTCACCTTATACGTATTTCGCCTTCAACGGAGGATTTTATGAATTATGTACGAATTGAAATCCTAGATATAACGCTTTTTTAGCCGAATATACCGCAAGGTATTCCAGTACCCCCAAAAATTTTCCAACCGCCATGTTGTTGCGCATCGGCTTAATTATTTCAACGCCCTAAAAGCGTATTTTTGTAAGTCAGTCTGAATTCATGTTGATGAAAACGTTATGATTTGAATTTATGGTACCGAAATCATACGTTTAAAAGAAACTATGATATATCCTAGGAATAAGCGAAAAAATATTGCAAAATTAGTAGAAATGAGGATTCTAAGTTAATGTAATGCAGCTCACGGAATATAATAAAATTATTGGATGAAATATGACTCCCACAATATTTTCAATAAATTGTGGATAGTTTCTAGAATTCAGATCTCATTCGTCAACTCTCTCAAAATATACGGTATACTTGGAATCTCTTAACTTAGCGTTTCACAACAGTGAGTAGCGTCTCATAAAAGTAAATTTAGAGTAAATAAAAGTAAATTTATCGTAGTGAACGAGCAGGTAGATGTCGTTTAGTTTTATTATTTTTCTAATATTTTGCTTAAATAAAAATAAATTCTTCAATTGTTTCACTGTTTTCACCAACAAACGAAGTATTCGCAACTTGTGTACATATATAAATATGAAATTAAATTAATTAGAGGAAAGAATTATTTGCACATTGGCGGGACTTGGTTGTCTTGAGGGCATGAAAAGTAGGACTCGAGACTTAAAAGGTTGGTAAATACCGCTCAGTCGGATCTCTTATGCGCTGCAGCATATGGTTTGGGGTTTTTTATTTTGATGTTATGATTTTCTTTCATATTCATACGTGTTCACCATTTTCTCTTGTGATAATCCTTTTACTTGGAGGCGTGCTACTGTCGTAATCAGTTCCAGTTCGAGTCATTGCACATTATATTCCTCCTGTAAGTTTTAGCAGCTCCAAATTCTAAAGGTTCATTCAGTATCTGGTAGGATGACTTCTATCAACATTATCATACCGTGATATTCCTGACCGTTTTCGGTTCATCGTTCACGTTTGGTCGACACAAGCTTTTGCACGAAGGTTGCAGAAAATTAGCGGAAGGCTGCGAAGTGTTTTTTGCAGGCGGGGTTTGCCTTCGCACCCGCAAGGTTGAGGCTGAGAGGGATCGATTTCCACCCCACTCAGGCCTTGAAGCTGTGTCCTTGGGTTAACAGTTCCGTCAATATTTATGCATTTAGGAAACAAAACCTCCGCGGCATAATTTTTCATCGAAGGCGCGGTGCAACAAACATCTTCCTTGTATTTGGGTAACAAGATTGGCCAACAATTTCTCTGGCAGATCAAGAAACAAGGGATTTTCGGATGTTTGACACACATTTTTAAGGGCTCAGGGTCACCTCGACGACAATATACCCTGTATCGTGGGAGACGAGACGGCGAAAACCGATTCTGCTAAAGTTAAAAAATAATGAAAACCGATATTTTGGAACTAAGTTTTTATATCTCTGAAAGTGACTTTACAATGCAGATGGAATGTACCGTACAAGTGGATATTTATGTCTATGAAATTGTTTCTAACCTAAAACTATCCCACACAGCAATTTAATTACTGCAAAGGCCCTATGGAGGACCCTTGCTTTGCTGATAATAGAACTAATGACATAACTAATAGAACTAGTGAAATAGTAAAAGGTCGAGACGTCTTTTCGCCTAATGGGCCGTCGCCGAGTTGTCCTGTCGCCGAGATGACTTTCGTGGATTTGTATTTGCGACTCTCTTCTGCCCATCCACCGCCGTAAAATTCGGAAAGTACCGAAAGCGTTCGGTTTTCATGGAGGAGAACCTTGAGATATTCCTCCGTCGCATGAGACCGAGCCGATATTCTGCGCATTTTGTAATAAAACCGTATCCCCCAAATCTACCGGGTTGCCGTTCGCGTACATTTTTTTTGTTTAATTTTGAGTTGCGTGACTTCCTATGAAGTAAATTATGCGGAATTCAATCGAGCCGTTTTATTTTATTCGTTCTAAAACTCGCGTCTCACCGTCATGATTTACTAATATAATCTCAGTTTACTTAACTCTATATTTTATCATACTTCTACATCTTTATGATTAACTATCATATAAACTGGTTATGAAAGTAGCACTTGCTTGATAAACTAATGGTTCAATTGATTGGTTATTGTTTTCGCAAATATATTTCTATCTTGAAAATATTATACGTTTGTTACTTACCTCTTTTCTAATAGTTCTCTATTATTATATATAACAACTATTCCCATATGGTTCACGAGGGATATTTTAAACTAGTTTTGAATTCAGACCGAAAATTTAAAGCTGATAATATCTCGGATTCATGAAATCGTTTTCATTCTGCGACAGAATCACTCAGAACTCAAAATCTAAGACTGCGTGTTTTCTTCGGATTTCATGCGAGCTCCATTTTCTCCAACTTACATTGCTTTTCATATCTCGAAAAGCACTTTTTAAAACGCGATTATTGAAACGTTTCATTTCGGCTACGGAAAGCCCGCTGTCGTGCTATATTTATTCACGGATTTCCCTCCCAATCTGCGTGACTCCGTCCCTCACGATCAAACATAATCGATCTGGAATTTCGAAAAAAATGAATAAAAGGAACCCAGATGGAACTCTATGCCAATGAATGAAACAAATCGGGGCGGAGAGAGGGGAGGGACGTCGGGGAAGATATATAAGGAAAAAACGCAAACTCGCCATATCTTTATGCCTTTGGATGTTTAAATAAAACGCAAATCCTCCTTTCGTTTCTCCGCAAGAAATATGGCTCTCGTCGAATGGGCTGAGGATACAGCGGAATTTGGTTAAATTAAAATGAAGGGGAGAAACCTATACATTTCGGGTAAGCCGAATCTCGGTTTAACCGTAGTCCTTTATAACAATTCCTGCCGATGTAAGTTCTATAGACAGAATTTACTCTCCATTTTAGTGGAGAATTCACAGTCTCTTATATTGGAAAGTGTCAAAAAGTTAGATTCGTTAAATAAATAAATTTTAAACCAGTGAACTCATGAATTTAATCGCAAAACTCTACTGCTCATAAAATAATTGTTAAATCTTAGAACAAAAAAATAATGCTATTTGAAATACAAAATTATAATTTTTATGTTGATTAAAATCTCACAAAAAATGCCGTTTCGTGTTAATCGAAGGAATTTATGAGAATATTTTCCCAGCGGACCATAGTTTTTTCGTATTAACCGTTGTTTTCTATTTACAGTTTCAATCTGAACAAATTAATATTCAATCATATCTGCCCGCATTAAGTGGAAAGCCGTAATGAAGTACACTCTCTAACTTGAAATTTCGAACAAATGTTGGCGGATTACAATGCTTTTCCTTATTTCATTCGAATTAATATTCATCGGGTATCGGATAAACGGAACAAAGGCGCACTTCGAGTACACCGATATTTCGCATTAACCGTTTTCCACCACATTCGATTCGGAAACCATCGGATAAAAGAAATGGCGCTCTCAAAGGATGCGAAAAATGATTCACATATTTTGATAATGTTTTGTGAATGGTTCGCGAGGAGAAAAACGCACCGTTACGGTTTATATATTTTTCGGAATTTCCGCCGGTGTGGAGAAAGGAGGAGCATCGCAAATTGAATATGTCAGGTGTACGGCAGAAATCCTTCCTACCCGTGCCGGAGGAAGAGGGAGTTCGCAGTGTTAGTTGTTTGGAGCAATGCTATCGACATTTAGGGGGAGCGGAGCAATGAATCAATGGAAGACGTCAGCAAAAAAGCCGATATCGACTGCGCCAGCGTGTGAGTTGGAGTCGGGAGTGTGGAGATTGTGCGAGATACATGTGAAGATAAAGGACGGAGAGATGAGAGAAATGGAGTGGATAACGTAAACAGATGGAAAGGTTGCCTTAGAAGTGAATGGAATATGGGGAGAGATGGAATTAGGAACTAAAGAAGATTTGCCGCTGACCGACTGAAGGGATTAGATACACGTGTAAAACAAGGAAATTGATACCTCACGCGCTCATATTTTTTTTACCTCGGCTACACTTGTATCTAAATTTAGACGAACGCAAAGGTGAACTCGAAACGAACTTTCCACAGAAATAATTTCCACAACAAATTATACGCAGTGGGAAAGGAAATTTCCACACATTTTCCACCAAAGAAATGTGGAAAAGTACACGTTTTGTGTTCTCCTCTGTGTTTAACGTTGACAAATTCCACCATATATTATGTGAATAATTCCAAATTTACACACTTATCTTGCTCTTATTGATTCGTCTATATTTAAAAATTAACGAGCAACAATATAACTCGAGCAATGCAATATAAAGGTTACTGTTGTCTTTTGGTACAGGATGGAGAGGAATGAATTTTTCATTTACATTTTTGCGCCTTATTCCTGGCTGTGGTGTGAGTGAGGTGAAACAATGATATTAATTTAAATCCCTTCTCATCAAATGCTATGAACCCTTAACAGAGAGATTCTTGAGATAATTTTTCTTCCATAGCATGGGGATTAATTCTGCTTACTGTATTCCGACTCAATGAGGATACTACCTCATCCCATATTAATCCTAATTGCTGCATTCCCTTACAAGAGCTGCTACTATAGTTACAAATGGTGCAGTGTTTTAGGATCCAGTCCGCAATCGAGCTTAAACATGCCAAGAACAAAATTGTTTAGAAAAAACGAATCTTTAGGGTAATTTGAAGCTTGTTAATTATGTGCTTAAATTTTACCTTTTTAACATTATTTAGCGCCAATTATAGTGCCAAATTTCTCTTAAAAAGTAGTTCTATTTTCTGGGGAGAGACTGAGAATTTTCTTGGATAAACTATTCCAGTTAATGCTGTTCTACGTAAGACAAACAATTCATCTCCTACTTTTCTGAGACCATTTAGTTAAAATTTCGAATTTATCATTATTCTTCCTCAGGAATCAGGGAAGGATTATACTACCTTGCCGATCTTTTCAGGGTGGCTCAACAGTATACGTCCGGTATGTACAACTCAGTATATTTATTTCTCTCATATCACTAAGCGCTTCCAAATTGGGTTCTTTCAGCATTTAAAACCACTGTCTTCCTTCATAAATCGTCCTAGCACATAGTTGCTGATGTAAAAGTCCTTGGAAGAGCAAGTGAAGAAAGAAGTCTATAGAAAACATTGATAAAAGAAGAGGAAAGTTAAGCAAGCACACACTAAGGCACACCTGAAAATAGTAAATATTAGAAGGAAATGTGGAAGGGTGTAATTACAGAGGAAGATCTCGATTAGGTTATGAAAGGCTGGCAATGGTTAAGGAAAGAAATTGGAATACGGCCTTTAATGAACTAAAAATTTGAAATCTCTCCTCAAGCTGCCTGTCAGTGACCGAACCTTCGTTGATACAAGGGTCTGGAAACAATAGGAAGTCCTGGATTATAGACCTTCTAGAAATCACCCAATGCGCATTTCGTCAGCCTGGATACCATCCTCAGAAGGCAAAGAATAGCCTTATTAAACATTGAGGGTGGTAGCATGGGTGATGGGTTATTCTTAGAAGATTAATGTGTATTGGGTTATTCTTAGAAGATCAGTAATCCGTTAAACTCAGACCTCTATACAGACGGTTTTAGCGGCTTTTCCATACCTCTAACTTAGCATAGTGATTAGTACCGAGATTAATGAATTATGAGGTAACTAAGTAGGTGTTAGAAAATAGATCGGTCTGGAAGGCTGCAACAAACCAATCTTGTTATTGTTATTCCATTACTATGACAATCAAGCAAGACCATACTGAAGTTAAAATGGTTGATTTGTTGAAAAGAATGGGATGAAGAAGATGAAACATGGGAGCGAACAGAGAAAGGAAGATTCGCGATAGGGAGGACAAGAAACATGAGAAAGTAAGAGACAACGGAGGAAAAAAAAGAGAGAAAGGATGGAGAAAGGTGAAAATAATTAATGCGACCTGAGACAGTGGGGGAAAGGACAAAAGACAATCGAAATAATATGCCTCGATTTACAGGGGAGACGTGGCAATCCGAGAGATCGATCAAGTACGGAGAAGATAAAGGAGGTTGCGCGCCGGGGCATGACTTCGGTGAATAGGAAATTAGAAAAGAGAGATGTTTGGGAGAGAGGAAAAGGGAGAGAGAGAGGAGAATTTCCGAGGCTTACGTACGTTGAGGGAGCAAGAGGTCATTAGCTTCGCCTCAGGGAGGATAATGATGACGTCAGAGGAGAGAAGCAAGGCTTTTTTCGGTCACGGCTTTTAAAATTTTTAATGTCATTGTTCCGAGTCGTTTTCGTTTGCTTTTTCCCAAATAAGGTTTCCCCGGCTACGCGTGTTTATTTTCTCTTTTTGTTTCGTCCTTCATTACGGAAGAGGGGATAGGTTATCGGGAGGATACTGTTTATTGTGTGTGTTTGTCCCGTTTTCGTTGGATACCGTTGCGTTGGAATTCGTAAACATATCGATGGAAGACTCGAAGTTATCTTTTTTTGAGTATCCACCCGGGTCGTTTTTTTAGAAGAATGAAGGGAGCGGATTTCTTCAAATGTATAAATGTCAAGGATGAAAGTTCTTTGTAATTGTATCCTCGCTGATATTTACATCAAATAACATCTGTGTTTATATTGAGGAAACCAAGGGCAAACTACTTAACTCCTTGCATGTTAATGCTATCGTAGGGGGCTTCCGGACAGCCAAGAGGTTAGCGTGTCCGCATTTTGTAAAGGCAGTCCCGGGTTCGATTCCCGGTAGTGGTTAACATAAGCGAAGTGACATCAGCTGTCAGAATCTTAAAAAAATTACTAATAATCCTGCAAAATAAGCCTCATTCGTTCTCCAAATCTTCCGGTAGCTAATGGTTGATAGATTAAGGATTTATGAAAATTAACTGACAGGTTGAGCCACAGTGTATCATTCAATTTGGAATGTTAACTTGGCATAACTCAGCACAATAAGTTTTAGTACTTGTATGCATGATCATTGCACAGTCAATTATACTTAAAAAGGAGATAAATTTCATCGGAAATCAATAGGAAAAACAATTTACCTCTGCTCAAGCGCTTTACCTTTGTTTGAATGAAGATTAGATGTACGAGTACATCATAAAAACCATAAGTAGTGAAAATACTGGATACCTTTCTTGGTTATTGCATATCTTCCTGAACGACTTGATTTTAAAATTAACAGTTTTAGGTAAGTAAATCAACGCAAAACCCATAAAGAGTTAGGAGATAGTGATATCTAGATCGGATATTGTAGTTAACATAGTATTTCTTGAAATAGATACCTTTTTATCTAAATCAGATATCTAAATACTTTTCCTTTCAAAAACTTTGTCATAAAATCAGATTTTTCACAAATTTCTTCATAACTCAGCATTCCTATGCATTTTATGCATGGAGATTTATGCAAGTTTTCTGTAATATAAATGAAGATAACTCTAGTTGTTGGAGATCCTGATTAAGCTTCCCAAGCATATACATGTATATTGAATAAGCTATTTCCGAATCCTTGTAGAATGACAGTATGTTTATTACGCCTGTAGAGATTTTCTTTTCAGACAGCCAGGTATGTTCATAGTGTATATAACATAATTAATTCATAATAATACTATCCATTGAAGTTTTCGAGAAATCTTGTATAGCTAGAAGATGGTGCAGTAATACAAATGGTTTACAGATATTGCTCATTATAACTGCTAAAATAATTTTTCAACAATATTAGCTGAAATTTATGAACGATTAAATATCTCCCGGAGAATCACTGAAGATGGTTCTTATCAAGAAATAAGAATCACCGGAAGAGGGAAGGAATTTGATAGTTCACTGATATGGAGTAGATAATGAATGAATAGCATGAATTCTTAACCTCCATTCGGCCAACTAAAATTAACCTGGAAGATAGTAATATCGTGATATTTATTAGTATTAAGGAAACGCATATTTTATAACTATAAAAGACTTATAATGGGTGAAGATGTTAAAAAATTTGCTGTATTTGCTGGTAGATAATTAAAAGGGTAGACCCCATTTAGATTTACAGAGGTAAGCCAGTTCTACAAATAATGTCACGTCAATTTTTTGATTCTGGCTCGTTTATTAAAGTAATAGGAATTCATTTTTGGAATTATATTGGAATTTCGATATTGATTATACTGAAGGAATGGGCTTTGAAAAATGCGGCGATAAAAGTTTCTATATTTTTAGGCTATTGTTATGAAGAAGAGTCACAAACCGCAATATGAATTCTCTGTGCTGCCAAGCGTGACTTGTAAGCGCTGCGATTGACATTTACAAAGCTATTTCGAGATTGTTCCTATCAAGATGCATATTTTCCGTTCAAAAACTCTTTTCTTCGATTAGTTATTTCCGAAACATCGATATTTCTTCTTTTAAATCGGAAACAAATTTCTCTCGGGAAAATGTTGGATACCCTTGTGCCTGAAACCAAAAGGCACTTATGGCCTCCCATCAAACGGAACCTCGAGTACTGCATGAATGTAACCGAAGGATTCTCGGAATTCTGCGGATTTTAGATGCCGCAAATTGGAAACTTCACTCGCTAATCAGAGTTTGATCATATTAGGTTGATGATGCGCTCTGATTATTTGATTGAATATTTTAGTGTGATATGTTTTCAGATAAGTCGCAGATGAGTAAGATTTTCGTTTTGCCTGTGATAGCGCTATCGTGTTGATGGCAGTAGAAATGAAGAATGTTTAAATAAATAATGTTTAAATTACGATTATTTTAATGAAAAATTGTTCTTGTGTTTCTGAAGAATATTAAATTACTGCTGAAATTATGAATAAAGTAGTGAAGTTAAATTAAAATATATTTACTAAAACTGTGTGTTTTACGAGATGCTAATGTTAATTTTTCTTTAGTCTTGTTATTCTTCCGCTGATCTCTAATCGCTCCTATATTGTTCGTCAAATTATCCATTTACTCCAACTTTATTTTCACGACAACCGTACATGTTAGCAACTTTGCTTGCTAGTCTTCAACCCACAACATGTAGATGGCTATATAATTAGGTTTCTGAATATCTTAAATAACTGCATTATCATCCCAAAATAATATGCAATGAGTTGATTCTAACTTCCTTAGCGCGGACATAAAGGTGCCTACATCTACATATATACTCTTCAAGTTGCCTTTCATCCTGTGGCCGGGGTTGAGAGTTCAGTAAACTCATTTATTTTCATAAGTATCTGTACTGCCATTTAGTAGCTGATTGACCATGATAGGGCTCCCTTAGAGCCAAATAGATAGAGCGTTTGCCATTAGTGAAAGCTAACCATGACTCGATTCCCTGTGGGGATCCTGATGTGCGAATTGACCTCAGCTCTCGAAACATTTATTTTTAACACTCCTTTATTATTACTGTATACTGAAATATTTGGAAAAATACTATGTACTATAATCTTTAAAATTACATCCACATAGTTTCTTATTGTCTGTGGCAAGTGGCAGAGGTTGGAGTCATACCAGAAATTCTAACATCTCCTTTCATAATATCATCTCATGCTACCCGTAATGGCTAACATCTCTAAGCATTGAAGTCTAATCACAGAATATTCTAACTCTTCCTCTTGAAGTTGTGAGCTCACTAAAAGACGTCAGGGATGAATTTGGCAAAAAGGTTTATTGATTATCGCAGTATAACGAAAATACTGCGGATATTACTAATGTTGACGTCATTCACCGATCCGCACGACGTAACACTTGATCACGTTCATCTCAATCCGTTGAATATCGTAAAAATATCCGGAGACGTCCACGCATAAAAATTTCCCCGACTGGACCGGAGGCTGAAAACGAATCATCGGAAACCCGCTCCCAAAATTCCTCCAGGTCAAACTGCGAGACCAAACAACCGACAACCGGAGCGAAAGCTGATAACAGAACTTCCGGACAACAGACCTCGTTACAATCCTCCTTTGTTTTCGCCATCAAAAATTATGTTTCGGATCGGCCCCAGTCAGCGACCATGTCAAATACCCGTGTGAACTTGTACCGTCGATCTGAAAAGAGGAAGGAAGCGCCGGGAAGAAAAACACGGGGAGGCCGAACCATAACATTGCTACATCACGTCGAACCTAATTATGAGAACAAGCGAGAACGACGGGACGTCAGGAACAAATGAAAGCTGCTGCTCCCTTTTTTCCTCCGCTCTCCGGGAAAGGAGGTACAGACTTATAAATCGATGAGACAACACTCAATGACCCGAATTACCGTTCCCACAGTTTTAGCTCCGTTTGGTCAGGCCCTAGGGAACGAGCAACCACCATCCATTTTCTCTCTCTGTCTCCTCACGTACGTACGGATGCCCGTTCCAAAACTGTTCGATTCCCCTCTCTCACACACACAATGGGGCACACGGGGAGAGGGAAGGATGGCAAAATCAATCGGAGGATTGTAGCTGAAAGGAAGGAGTAAGTGAGCGGAGGATGAGACGAGGGGAGACGGCAGTAGATAAAGATAACCCGGGACTTTTTCAAAAGGATTAGGCGATATTGGGAGAGTTCTGAAAGGAAAACGGGGGGCACAAAAGAAAGAGGAAGGATGATTCTTATTTACCGGATCCGACGGAGTTTTCACTTCTTTCGCGGATGCTTTTGATACGGCGCTTTCGAAAACGATCGGGTGACCGAGAAAACGGAATTTGCAACATCTACGCAGCTACTGCGAGGCGAAATGGAGATTGATGGAGAAAAAGCGATGATATTTAAGTGTCTAAGAATAGCTTTGACAAGGAATGAATCATCTTATTTGGAGGCAAAAAATATCTACAGAAATAAAAGAATATCTGTTGAAGACGAACTAAATCTATAGAACTAAAAGAATAGCTGGTGGCTGTTTATACCATATCTTATGGAGCAGAAAATATCTATAATAGCTGTAAGTGGTAATAATGATGTATTCATACAAAGGCCAAATGAAATGTACATAATGATATTGTAGAAATATACGAGGGTGGTCTGAAAAGTTCCCGGCCCCAAATTTTTCAGAAATTTTCAGAAAATTTTCAGAAATTTTCAGAAAACATGTCGATAAATGGCGAAATGTCGGAAACTTTTCAGACCACCCATGTATAAACGCATATAGTAATAAAGATTGAAAAAATCTATAAAAGTATACAATGATATTATAATATTAGAACGTCATTAAACGCTTTTTCGCACATTTTCTATCAGGACTCATTTTTTCCTAAGCCAATTATGTCGTTATAAATAAATATAAAAATTTATACTTTATATACATAAAAATGTGAGGTCTTAGCGTGATGATCAAGGATCTAAATATAATATAATTTAATTATACAATCATATTTAAGTCCTGAATTTATATAGAAGTGAATTAATTCATTTCCGACGCTCATTTGTATTCCCATTGAAAATTTCCCTCGCGTGAAATGAGTTCCTAGAGATCGTAGAGAGAAATACTTGTACTCCTAGTGCTAAAGTCTGCCACCGCGCCGTCCTTGGATCGCACAACAAAGAGGAATAAAATGAGAGCGATTCCGAGGCAAGCAAAGGAATGAATCTGTTGAGTACAAGAGGTATGAAGCGAACATGCTCGGTTAAAAAGTGGAGCAGGAACGCGTACCGGCGTCGGCTGCGATTTACAAAAGGAAATAAATGGAGATAGCAACTCAAAACCGTGACACAATCTAGGATAAAGCGATGGAGTACGACGCGGAGGAGAGTGGAAAGGTCTGAAGTCGAGAGAAAGAAAGTAAGGAAAGGGCATCCGGGGAGGAGAAGCATGTGCGAGAAATTCTGGCAGAGAAAGAAGGGTGTGAACCTTGCCTGCGGCGTGGGTTTTGTGGAGGTTGAATTTATCCCAAGGCTTGGGCCACTTCAGTTCAGCCACTCTTCTCAACCTGTGGGCGCAATTCGAATATCTAGCGACGCTTCTCAGCCACTCCCTCTTTCTCTCCTCAACACATTTCCACCTCCTACTTTGCCCCCAAGCGAAATACTTTCTTTCCTTCAGCTTCTCCGTCTATAACCCATTACGGTGCTTCTCGCATTCAGCGATCGTCCCTCTAATGTAATTGCCCGTTTCCTCAGTAATTTATCCTTATTATTATCCTTTATTCTTTCGGAAGTTATCAAAATCCTTGGCTGCTGCCGCTACTTGCACATTCTGAATAGGTGTAAGTACCTATTCACTTGATTTTTATTCACATTGGAGATCGAAACTCGGACTTTTTCTGTCTAAAAATACTAATTTTAATTTATTGTACGATTGATTCTAATCGAATCAAGTATAAAATATATTTTCATATTAGTATCTTTTTTTATATCTTTTACGGTATTAAATTTTGTAATTTTAAAATTTTATTTTCTTCTTTGCCGTTTGTGGTACAATTTTTTAAATACGGGTACATCTTGGAAATATTATTCTAATATTTTCAAGATTTCCAATATTATTCTAATATTAATGTAAGGGAAAAGAAAATCCTCCATGAAGAACATTCTTTTGCTGTACTAAAAGATTGTCTTTTTTATGCAGGTCGGTTGGTTTCTGCAGCAAGCTATTACAGGAGGAGCCTCTTCGGTTATGATTCACATTGATTACAGCTGCCACATCAGCTGCCAGTTTATCGTGTAAGTTTTGATTATGCCCTTCATAATTATCATAAGGGGATCCCTCTATGTATTTTGTAGAAAATAGACAAGTACCACAAAATATCCAGTTTATGCTAAAATGGAAGAAAGGATTTCAGGCGAATTAGTATAAGGCATACGCCAAGAAAAACCCAAAAGATACATGGAAACAGTCTAACGATTCCGAGACACGAACCCGGACCTTCCACAAGTCAGGTCGCAAATTATTTAAGAATATTTCCAATCTTCAATAAAACATGACTTTCCTCACTTTTATTTGTAGGCTTCCTCATGAAAGTCCATTCTTACAAGTATTTTTATAAATAAAAGGTAATTTATGGAATGTTATACATTGGCATTGGGCCTTCAATATGTGTGTCTGGTAAACAATCAGCTCATCGGAAATGAAAACTATGGAGTACCCTCTTGACTCTCGTACAAGAAGGCATTCAGTTTGCATGTGGCTTGATCGCCGATATTAGAATGTACTAATTACAAATGCCGTACGTCATCCCCCACTCCAACTTCTCTGTTCTAATGGACTTACGTCATTCTGGACCCGTTCCACATTTTTTTGTGCAGCCCCACTTTTCGATAGCTCGTGATCGGAGGATATTCGAGACGTTACACATTGTCAACATGCTATCGGAGAATTTACATCGGCTGGAAAACCACGCGAAACTCATAACTCCTCCCTGTTCACCTACTAAAAGTTTAACAGCGGACGTTTCAGCCATGTCTATATTTTAAGAGTCCTCACCCGAAAAGAAAGATGGGATTGCTCTGGTATTGGTTTCTCTCTCGTCTCTACTATTCTGATTGAAATCCGAGGAGAGATACAAGAGTGGCGGATAGATTCGGTGGGAGAAATGGAGCAGAGCAGTCATTAAAGTCTCCCAACTCCCGTGAAGTGAGCGTCGTATTGCTTCGAGGAACTTCGGGACTCATTGCGCTGTTTTTCTTCCCAAACGGGTTTCGGTCCATTTATTTTTTCCTCCAAAGGACGCTGTTATTGGCCCATCGTTTGGGATTATTATTTTATTTTCCTTCAACTTTTACAGGGGATAATCTCTTCGGAACTCGAATACTTTTCGATTGCATTTGGAATCAGAGGAAAAAATCAAATGCTTCATGTAAACTTTGGATTTATTCTACCACATCTGAGATTTTCCTTTTTGCTTGAACTCATGAACCGCTTACGTAATCTGTCGCATTTATGTAATGGTTGTATACTTGTTGAAACATGTAGAGTTGTCAATGTAAATATAGAGCTTTTTGTGTGTAGGGATCATATGTTAAAAGGTTTCCTGCACTGAGTGATTATTATTAACCAAAGATAGCATAGTTGTAACGTTTTACAGGTCTTTATTAACTTCATCAATTATTATTATTAATTTCTGTTCAAATGCATTAGAGTATACGAAAGCCAACAAAAGCTAAAATGACTCGAAGGGTTATAACAAGAAGTTATAAAGTGACCGGAAGGTTATAACGACTTAGTAGGTTATTAATACTATAATTTCTTCAGATTTTGGATCTTAACTAGATTTTCAAAAGGCGTTCTACAAGAAAGATCAATCGAGGAGAGTAGAAAAGAATTTTTGCTTACAGAAACGTGATGTTTTAAATTTTAAAAGTTTTACAAATAACTGTCAATAATTAATTCAAATTTAACTAGTAAAGCTTCTAATTTGTTAAAAACTCTTTGATCGAATAAATCCCATCTCCTCATAGTTACAGCTACAGTTTTTATGTTGATTTCTTCGATGTTTGTAACCCTATTTCTCTATATCATTATGAGATTCTATCATGTATAGATAATGATCCTACCAAACTGTTTTAATACTAATGTCGTCCAATTCATTTACAGCGGATCACTATCCCTCTTTGCTTTGGACTCAATAATATCCAAGTTATCTCCATTCAGTTGAAAAACTTTTACCAAAAGACCTAATCTTTTTAGGCTGTATTTTCTTCTTTCTTAATCCGAAATCCTAAATTTTATTTACGTAAAAAAGGATTAATTGGAAGAGAAGTCACCTTAAGAGTAAATACACTTTGAGAAAGATTAAAGTTATTCCTTCTTCATAGCTTCAGATTTTTATGCATTAAGGATCTCCCCTCAGTATATTGAAAAGAGAGGATTAAGACTTTGACTTCTACAAGGCTTTGAATTCCATAGCTTTATTTGAAAAAAATCAAGCTAATCGCAACAGAGTCTAAAAATATTACACAAATACAAGTTACTGAAATGGATATAAACAATAAAAGATCATTTATATCTTTTGATAAAAGTCAATATTCCTTTGACATATTTTCGAAATTTTATGCTCCGTAATACAGAGAAAATTTTGAAGATATTACTGCAGTTCTTCTATCCCAATCATCATTATACCTTTATAGGCTGTTTAAGATACATGAAATGATAAAACATTATTCATCAAATCATCCGTATGAATAAGTAACGAAGGAATTAAAAATTGACAGGGAAAGGGAGATTCTCCCCATAAAAATTACCAGGAGTACACAAGGAAAATTTATCGTCTCATTTTTTCTCGACACCTAAAGGGCAAATGCGGAAGCCAAGAAAAACCCTGAGGAATGGGCAATGGGAGGGAACTACTAAGAAGCTAGACTCACGCAAAGCAGCGTGTCACGCTTAGGGAAAGAAAAACTAACAAATCAGTTCAGCTCATGCATGCTCCGGATACGCCAATATTCTTTTCGTTAGCTGGCGGAAACAAAAAGACGACGATCTCCGCTCTGCAGAGACCAGCACATGTAAAAAGACAACAAGGGTCTTCTTTGCAGGATGAACCTCCATTATAATCCCCGCAACAAATCGTTAATTAGGACGATTTTCAATTCTTTCGGCCCCCTCTCTGATCGAAGTCTCTCATGGTCCTTCTCTCGATCGTCATTCCACATCATCACACTCACAGTGAGCAAGAGTGACGGGAAAAAAAACCTTTTCAAGGTGACATTGAAATGGAAGCAGAGGCGTCATTTTAATTCCACGTGTCACCTCCGCCCCTATGACTTATGATGCTCTCCCACCATTATGCCCTAATTTGATTCCTTCCTTCCGTAATCCTTGCAAGCTTTGCTTCGTTCCGCTGCGTGACTCGATGACCTTTTCCATCCAAATCCCATATCCACTTAAGTTTAGCGTCCCATTCGATAGATTTCAACGTCGCTCTCGCGAAAATCACGCAGGCATTTGAATCCTGCGACGAATCGGATGAATCACGAGTGCGAGATTTGAGGATTTCTCATTCCGGGTATTGAGTGGGAGAGTTTGCTTTTTCGTTCTCGGTCAAAGGTTCAGGAATGGATGGAGGGGTCGCTCGAATCAAGCAAAAATGTGGGACCAGAGATGAAGGTGGAGTTGATTTCTCTCTGTAAATAATCCACTGTATCGTTTATCTGAAATCTACAGTCTGTGAGCCCTTCAAAGTTTGCAATCTGTAGCGAAAGAAAATATTATCTGTTAATATTCAGCGCGCTTGATACCTTTGTAATTTCTAATAAGTCTCTCGGAAATTTTTGTATGAATATAACAAAATATGGTAACGCAGTTAGGCGTATTCATTATTAGATGAAAAATCATTCAATCATTCCATATATTTGACAAAATAAGGAGATATCGTGATACTAGAAACATAGAACAATAAAATTAATAAAAGTTGAGCATAAAATATTCAAACATCAGTTATGATTATTTTTAGATGTAAGAGATTGGAATGTATGACACATTACTAAAGAGGAAATTTTAAAAAATTAAATGAAACTTCTACTTCAGGTAACTAGTAAGTAGATGATGGAACTGTATTATCTAAATGTCTCAGTTTTCCGTGTATTATCACATAGTATTTATCAGAGATCTTTGTTCTGATGCTTGAGTCTGCTATATATTTTCTTATTTTTCATCGCTATTAATGCAACGATATTTCCATATGATTAATTTTCCTGATTTACACCTAGGACATAGCTATAGCTCATAAATGTAGGTTTATGATCTCGAAGGAGTATTTATGCTTTAACCACTAATAGTTTTACAGTTTTTGTTCTAGTTGTGTCATGTAAGAGAAAAACTGCCACCTGGTCGTGAAACTATCCGCAGTGTATAAATAATAATAGCAAACACTGCAATCAACTGCGGGAAACGTTTAACGAGTTATTCCAATCTGGAATATTGAAGTTGATAGAAAAATTAAGAACGGAACGATGCTATCAGACGCACCGTTTCATTTAATGCCTCTTGTAATAGTGCGACGTAAAAAGCGATCGGAAAAATTTCGAAAGGAGTGGCGAGACTACTTATTCAATAGAGGAACGTAGCGAGGGCACGGTAATTGCTGCAGTAACTCGGCAGAAGGGCAGGAAATATCCATGTATAAACTCTCGGCGACGGTCAAGCATCCGCGAACGCGATTTACTCCTCTTTTGTCCGTCGTCGCGGAGCGTGAAAGACAGGGAGATCTGCGTTGGAGCGAAAGGGAGGTAAAACATATAACGAGAGAGAGACATGGAGAGATTTAGAAAAAAAAGATAAAGAGTCGTCCGAGAGGGACGGAAACGTTTTTATTTACCTTCTCTCCTCACCGGGTGAATTGGTGTAACGCGAGATCACAGCCAGGAGTGAGGAAGACGAGGTGAGAAATCGAAAAGAAAAATAAAAAAGAAATCCCTCATTCATCGTATCGCGATGAGGATCTCGCCACCCTTTCCACTTTCTCCCTCCCCTTTGACCTTCTTTTCCTCCTCCTCATCCACTTGTGTGCGGAATCCCCTCCCCCCTCTCATTTGCTTTTTTTTTCAAAATCCCTCCTCACACCCAACATGTTTGGAATATCCACGTCATCAGAGCCAAGTGCCTCACCTCCCTCATCAACTCGCCTCCTCGTTTCATTTTTTCATCTCTTTTCCCTCCTCTTCTCGTCCTTCTCCCTCTTCCTTGACATCTTTCACACTCGGAACTGCAAAAACCTCTCAAAAATGATACGCTGTTAGGACTTCCAGAGCGGGCTGACGTAATGGAATGTCAAGGGCAAGACGCCCGTTCCTCCGCGTTGCTTGTTGTGTCCCTCCTTCACAAGATTTTTCTTTATTTCCCCCGGCCGAAACAGATCATCCGCTGCATATATTTTTCGAATAATCCCTTCCGCTATTCCCATGCCCGCGATTTCGGTATCCACTGGTTCTCTATCTTGCAGAGCCATCTGAATGGGGGGAGCAGTCGCTAAGGGCCCCGCAACCGTGGAGGCCCTGCACCAATGGGACCCCCGCACCACCATTCCCAGAGGTGCGGGGCCTCTGGGAATTTTGGAGCCTTCAAGATTCTTCGTTGGTGATTGCCTTCGGAATAATCTATATGTAAAATGGAGGAGTAAGACCAGAGAATTGTTCTGAGGCTCAAGTAGATTATAAAATATAGGGGGTAGGTGACAGATTCCAAGGGTCCAGCAGACACATGGACTTGCGAGAAGAAAAGCTCTTTAGAAGCGCTTTTACTTGTTTTCTATGCTAGGAAGGTCAACCGGAAATACATATGGTCGTCTCCTTCTGAATACGACCTAAGAGGTTCCAGATGTAACATAACAATGTAACATGTAGTTTTTAAATCTAATAACTGAATTTTGGTTTCCTAAATTTAGTCGAAAACTTTATCTAATAGCTTAAATATATATATTTTTCCTCCTAATAAAAAAGCAATGCTAACTCGAACTTGAAAAAACTACGATCAAATGAGGAAAATTTTTCCCCTAAGTGGGGCCCCGCGGTGTTACCCTCTCGGCCAAGGCCCCGCAGATCCTAGAGACGGATCCGCTATCCCATTTGAATCAAACACGCGTTTTCCATTACTTCTTTCCCCTGCACGTCGATATGGAAACTGAGAGAAAACCGCATGCCTCTCTCATCCACGACCACGCGAGACTGGAAATCCATCCGATGACTTGCGATGCCTTTTTTTTCTTCTTTTCCCCTATAAGTAACCGTGGGATTCCGGACCTATTCCCCGGCTGATATCGCCCCGGCAATTATCGCCCCAGAAGTTTCTATTTCGGTAACGCTCGAGGCATTAATCGCGATGTTTGTTTTTTCCCCACTCCGGAGCGCTCTTTGGAAATTGGAGAGGGTCTTTTTTCCTCCTTATTTTGTCGGATTTATCTCTTCTGGATGCGGAAATTAGTGCAAAGGAGCGTGGCCTATTGACGATTTGCCGCAGTCGTGACGCTCGGCTCGGATCGCCGGGGAAACTCGAATGAATTGAGGTACGCGAATGTTTTGAGGAATGAGGTTTTTTTCAATTTCGAGTGACTTGAATAACCGTTCTGTTTGAGCGTTCTCTATGACAAAAACTTTGGGTTTTTCCAGGGTGGTCGAGTGAACATTCCTCTAGTGCTTTGTAACACATAACATAACATTGTTTCTTCGTAATTGTTGTCTCAAATGAGCGATTAATAACGCGATGTACACACGCTTGATGCTAGAGAAATCTGAGAGAGATAAACTGTTACGTAGGCGGGACTCGAACCCAAACCTCTCACTTGCTAGATGGTTTCCCTTTGCAATTACCATCTAAACATCAAGAGCCCTAGAATAGAATAGGAGATATTTTCTTCATGGTAGACCCATTGTCTGAGAAAAAGCCAGGCAAGTGGGAGGCTCAGATTCGAGTCCCGGTTACCCCGAATGAGTCCAAATAGTTTAAAATCTCTTTAAAGTTGATAAAACCTCCCAGGCATTATTTAAAATAATCTTTCCCCAAGCTACTAGCAATTTCCTACCGATTTTGCAATTTCATACATATTTACTGTCTATAGTCAATTATGATATCGATAAATAGTCTTATTTGAATAGCTTAAATATTTTTTATTTTTCTCGATTCCTCTTTCATCCTTCGAGTTGAAATGATGATAATTGTTTTTCCTGTATGATTGTGAAAAATCGAATACTTGAGCACTATTGCGGGAATATTTTACTTCCCTAGTTTACTATTCATCGACCTACTTTCCACAAAAACAACATAAATCATGATCATCTACGATAATTTAGCATCTAAAAATAGTACGTTTTCTTAATATGGAGCATCCAAAATATTTATTTCTTCACCGTTATTTAACTTTTAATAATACTGACATTCAGGAACTATATGAGATGAACGAAGTAAATGGTAGTGATTAATGAAATGATAGTGATTACAAAACAACACATACGTCTTTCAAGACCAGCAAGAAAGGGTCTTTCCGAAAGAAATGATGGGTTAGCCTCCACGAATAAAATGTGTCTGAACTTAAAGTATGTCATAAACAAAAATAATAATTTTATAGTGTTCTAGTCGAGAAAAATATATGATTAAATGAATTCAAGCGTTTGAGAATCTAGAAGATGTAAATGTTTCGAAGCGGAAGATGTATATGTGTATGGGGTAGGTCAATGTATGTGCTTACCTCGACAGGGATCAGATGATGTATCCACGAGAAAACATGAAACTGATATCCTGATGTTGCCGCGAACCACAATATGTGTGGTAACACTCCAAAATGAGAAGTGGGAAGTTCGCAAATAAGTTGAGCTACATCGTATTCCAAACTTTTTATCTAAGGTTTACCTAAAGAAAATATTTATGCTGCTGCGATATAATACTCACAGACCATTTTTCGCATTCTTCCGCCACAGAGATTTGGAATTTGTTTCCATCTTAACGTAGCGTTCTTCGAATTCTAAAATGTATTAAAATCGATTACGTTATCCATCTGTAACAAGCGGAATCGATAAGGTTCCTCAATTCCTTTCGAAAGGTAACAACGAGTTACGTTACTTTCCTCAAAACGCCTCTTAAGGAGATCGAAACACTTAATGCGCAGGCGTCTCCGTTGGATAAACATTTTTGCTGTTTGAATTCCTCCCCATATTTGGCCTTTTCTCCCTCGGACCCGTATTTGCATTTCCGAAGATAATCCTTAACTGGCTGAATGGTTATTTGATCCCGGCAATTTTCCCATTAAACGAAGCTCATGTTCTCATCTCGTTCCGCCTCAAGTTGATTGGATCTGATCAGCCAAGTCGATAGGCTAAAGCCTCTGTTTCGCGAAAGAGGAAAAAAGTTCATTAGCCAAATCCCTCAAAGGACGCCCTAAAAATAATTACACCGAATCTAATTTCATGGACGTTGAATTCCGCTCCTGGCCGAGCATCCTTCGGTAATAATCCTTGGCCGAAATAATTGCTTCTCGCCCGTTTCATCTCGGAATTTACTTTAGTCACCGAATGCAACCGCGGACTAATTTTAATATTTGGAGATTTTTTTCTCCGGCCGGAGAATCCGCAAGGGTGGGTTCGAGAGCGGTGGGGATGGTGTGGGGGTATTTAAGCCGCCTTTTAATTGCTTTTTTAATCCACTCGATGCCGTATAAACCTGGTTTTGCATTCTTTTTGCTCGTAATAAGCACGTTTCCCTCATTTTTCGCTCCGGCATTTCCCACAATATTTTCACGCAAGTTTCTTCGATACCATCCGCACTTCGTATCAACATCATTGACTCGTTATCAACACCACGCGACTTTCTATTAATGAGGACATTATCGCGTAATTTCGACGAGGAAAATCCTCGCGCCGAAACGCTTTTCGACTCGATGAAAATTCCTCGACTTTTTCGCCTTTCCCGATTCCGATGTTGTAGTATTTAGATTAAATATTCAAAAGGCGAAAATTTTCCCGAACGCACCCACTCCCACTTCGTGAATAATTTTCATCTCTCGGCTAATCTGTCACGTGTATAAATGTCCTAGGTGTTTTTACATGATTACGAACGCGCATTTATTGCATTTTAAGCAAGTCCGCGCACACATCCCACGGTGTACATTTTTAATAAGCTGCTACGGAGGCAACACGCGATGGACTAACTTGTTTACCATATTCAGGCACTTCGCAAACTGCTGATGCGGAGGGGTAATATTCTCGTTTGGATATACCCTCTGTGAAAGAAGAATGATTATTTTGAAAGGGGAGCTATTCATGCTCGTCCATTCAATATTCAACATCAAATTATTCGAGCGTTGGAAGGAATGATATCTTCAAATTTACTTTTTATAAAAGATCGACGCTTGAATAATTATCTCTTCAGTGGGATCCACGCGTAAGATATTTTACGTCCAATGCAATGCTGATTGACGTACACAAACGAATTTTTTGCATCGAAAATTTGATGTTGAGTCTAGTGGAGGAAATTTCACAAGGGGAGAAACATTCGTGATGGCATTTTTCTATTTTGAGAGAAATTTTCAGTTCTAACAATACTAGTCTGCAGTCACTACTAAAGTCCTGACTTACCTTCTGCCGAGCCGGCAATTCAAAACCTAAAACACATATTATTAATGCAATTTTTTGTTGATAAGATTTTGGCAGCTTGATAATCATCTCTTCTCGCTGTAAATTGAATTCGGAGGCCACTATGAGACATCAACCTCAGACTTTTTCAATATTCTGACGGTTATTTTGAGATTGAATATACCAAGAATTCATTTACACCATGGCTTTCACTAAGATTGAAGAATATACCCGGGATTACCAAAGATGATAATAAACAAATGAAATATTTGAAATAATTTTAATTCTACTTTTAAATATTCTGCATCGCGATTTTACCCGAACTAAATACCTGATCAAAAAATTTTATTTTTCAAGGATTTCATTAAAATTCTTACTAAGATTATTATATTTTTGTACAAGTATCCCGAAGAATCCTTGTTCGAGTTGATTC
Source organism: Pachydiplax longipennis (assembly GCA_036926295.1). NCBI lineage: Eukaryota > Metazoa > Arthropoda > Insecta > Odonata > Libellulidae > Pachydiplax > Pachydiplax longipennis. The sequence goes on along the minus strand of JAVFKF010000004.1, from coordinate 33,663,477 downwards.
AACGGAATATAAAGCGAATGGAAATTTATTTTACTAGCTTCATTTGTTTTCCCCACGACTCGCATATTTTCATAGAGGGCCATTAAAACGATATTCATTTTACAAACGTTATGATGCCTCATTCGACATAATCCGCGACCGCCATTCCAATATGTGATTTGCAACGGAAACTTAAGCTTTGCTAATTTAAAAAACAGAGATGTACCCCTCGCGAACATGCATCTTTTCTGCATTTGTCGGGAATAGGTGATTCTTTATATCAATAGAAGGCTAATGTGAAGTGTAATTTCCCTGTGTAACGCAGCGTGATGCGTATTTTCTTACGTTAAATATTTTTGTAAACTTAAAAGTTCATCTATAGGCTCCATTTTAAACAGCTAGTTGGCGCACTTTGTGGCAGACTTTGCCATTAATCACCACCTCGACGAGAAACAAAATTCCTAACCACTCCCCAACATTTCCGTGTTATTGATGGATCATTTTTATTTCACACTCACGTATCGGGCACGGAACTTAAGATAGAGTACTCACGCAGCAGCTGCCAAGTGTTTAGTCTTCAGTAACCGCGGGTCGAGGAACGCGAGGGCAACCAGAAGACAGGCCAACATCCTCGTCCCTAGGCCTCCCCTTCCGGAGGGCCTCCGCCTCCCTGCCTTCCGTTCTTCCCCGGTCGTACCGTCGGGTCGCCTCACCCACCGCCTCATCTCCGCAGCCCCCTCCAGCGCTCCGCCCAGCCTCTCAGTAGACTCCCTCCTCACCACCATCATCATGGCCTCAGCTTCCCTCTCCACAGACATCCCGAAAATAGAAAACCTCCGAGATGGAGTCTCGCGGCACCCGGAAGGTCGCCTTCCCAGAGCTATCCTCCGCAGGAGGTTGAAGTGATCGAACGAAACAAAAGAGCGAACGGAAAAAAACGAACGTCGGTGTCGCGACTCCTTCGAGACCGACGTACCCTACTCGTCTCACCGAATCGTCATTTCGCAGGCACAGGCGGAACCTTCCGTGGCGCACATTAAGGTCCTCCTTGGGCGATCCTCGAAAAGGGGGTCAATACCAACTCGGGTACGGGGTTCGATGGGGAGTTTCCTGCTTTCGCAGAAGAGGATTCCGGGACCTCCGAAACGTTCCCTCACTCACACGACGTTGCTCTTCCCGGACCGGAGCCTCCGGCCGCCGGTCTCCGCGGCCCTACCGCTCGCATCCTACTCGGAGGGCCCGCTCCGCACTTCTTCACCTGCCCTTCCCATCCCTGTCGTCCTCCAACGCCGCACCTCTGTCCCATGCCGCCGCACCCAACTCATCCGGAGGGAGAGAGAGATGGAGAGGGTGACGAAATCTTTTCCCCAATCGGTCGTGAGGGACCACGGAGGACTTCCTGCAGAACGGAGGGCGATACCGACTCCTTTTTCACATCCTCCAAACCCCGAGGTTCCACGGAGAGGAGGGAAAACTTCTCTTAGCGACGGGAGCTTGTGGTGACCTCTCTAGCCTCAGTACGGCGGCCGCGGCCTTTCTTCGCGCTCTCCCCTTCTCCCCAATATTTCCTCTCTCTCCCTCCCTGGTAGCGACCCCCTAGAAGCCACACCACCCTCTCTCACGCGTTTTCACGACTGCCTCTCCTCTGTAGACCCCCGATATCCCTAACGCCTACCCCTCTCCCCCCGCCCCCTTTCTGCGAAAGCTCTCTCATAACCCTCTCCTCTCACCTCCCTATGACCCTCCGGGTTGGTGGAGGGAGAATTTGCAGAAGGTTGTATGGGAGGAGGGGGAGGGTGTAGCTCCTCCCCCCAACCCATTCCTCACTCGGTCTGCGCACTCTCCGTTCCCGGGACTTCTTCCCCCGCTTCCCCCCTTCACCTCACCAGGGAATGCTCCATCGCCGCCTACCCCGCGGGTACCTCCCGGGCCCCCACCTCCTCCACCCTTCTCTTAACACTCTATCTCTCTCCCGCCCCCCCACCCGACACCCTTTGCGCCTCCCCCTCATCTCCCTCTTCCCATCCCGGCCTTCTCACCAGCAGCTGGTGGGGCTGCTGCCTACTTTCGCCCCGTTGTATTGATCCTGCCTCCGTCCCACTCTTCGTTGCCTCCGACCTGGCCTGCTTCGCACCGAACCCGCCTCTCTCCCCCGTGCCCCCTTGTCATCCGTTCCCTTCCCAGGGATTCCAGCCTGGCGATTTGGACTCGGGACTCCGGTCCATGCATGACCATCGTGGGCCATCCTTCCCTTTTCTTCCCCCTTCGCTCCTGTCCATAGTGTTCTTCTCCCACCCTCACCTTCCCCTTCTCTCCCTCTACAATAACACCCTCTCGGCCACAGGGTTGCCCTCCCTCGCGTCACATTTCCTACTTTGCCACCCGGCTCTCCTTTTAGGCCGCTCATCTGACATCTAAGACTCTTTCCCTTCTTTTTTAATGTTTTCTCTCCTTCGCCATCCGAAGCTGGTATTTTTTTCTCTCCCGTTTTCTTTTATTTTTTAGGCTCGCCTTATTCGAAAAAAGCGCGCGGTTCACTCTTCCTCTCGGTACCTTTGCTTCTCTTTCGGGTTGTTTCCCTCCTGTGTTTTTCGGGCGTCTTGCGAATCTCTCTAAGGATCAGAAGCACTATGAGAACTAAAATCGTTCTGGTGTCCATGCTGAGGAATCTTCTCAAAAAAGCTTCCTCGGTTTGAGAAACTCATTCCCCATCGACTGTAACATCGCGCCGTATTTTTATCTTATCAGCAGTCTTTTCCCATTCCCTTTGATCTTATGCGTCAAGAACCTCTGCATGCCACCGTTGTTTTTCCGTTGAGTATTTATCTGGTTACATAGTAGGTCAAAGACAGGAAATTTCCTAAATATGATCCGACAGAAGTAATTCACGGATTGGTCCTCGACCTCATGATACGTCCTTGCTTTAACAATTTCCGTTTAGATGTTGAAATTACTTTAAGCAATTATGTCTTGGATAAGGACGTTTGACCATCTCTAATCTCACACACAGAAGTCGAAACTTACTCAAATTATTTTATTAAAGTTGACCATAGGATCGTGAAGTAGAATATTAATTCTGAAGTTTGAAGACTACAAAAACAAATAAAACACTAATAAGCTGAAGCAGTCTAAATATTTACCAATTTAACGTGGTATAATAAGCATCAGCAAATGCTTTTAACCATTGCAGATATTGGAGAATAAGAGAGCAATAAATTAAAATATTGTCTCAGATAAGAGTATAAAAGAAAACTATCAGAATATTAAAAGAGAGGCGGAGTATTGTGGAAAATGGAGAGCTTAGAGTGAAGAATAGTTGCGATGCCGTTGATTGCATAAAATCAAAGACGTTCATGATAATTGCTTAGACTGACACTAAACAGACGGTGATAAGGTGATAAATGATAAGGCCATGGATTCTATCAGTATTATGGAACCCTTTCAAAATTAGTAGAGGATGCTATCAACGTTTAATTTCTTTAACTATTACCACTATAGTATGTATCATAAGTGAAAGACTTAAAAGAATTCTGTTTAGCTCCCTTCTTTAATTAAAGACTGGAAACTTTGTCACCAATGAGAAGGATATGCCAATTCACATTTACATCCTATACCATCTTGAGACTGATATAAAATTTATAGTTTATTCCTTAATAGATTGTCATAATTTTACTCAAAACCGTCTCATCCATCACCTAAGTAATATTATGGATAGTAATTTTGGTTGATTGCTTTGGAACAAATTTAATTTGGTTGCTTCAACGTCAAAAAAGAGAGAAACTACATTTACAGGGCAAAGTTAATCGCAGAACATTTTCCCAGAGGAAAGCAGTGTCTTCGAATCAGAATATTTCTTACTAATCAATCTACACCACTCATCCTTCTAGTTACAGGATTTCCGATTGTCCCAAATGCCTAGCTTACATTTTTATGATGTTTTATACCTTCACGAGAATTTTCTTTGACGAAATAATCTAAATTTATTGTGCGCTTGTCGTTATTCTATTTGTCTTTGGCAAAAGAAATCGTTTTGTCGTTCTGCAAAATTTCTTTGAAATATATGCCGCGTTGATGAAATATTGAGACAGCTTCCCATAACTTAAAGGTATTGAACTTTTTATGGAAATTATTTTCTGTTTCACTCTATTTATTTACATAAGTCATCGTCGAATTAAGTCAGACAAATATTACAATGAAATTCAAACGGGTTAATCACATGTTTTGAAAGTGCGCTGTTCTATAAATTTTACATGAAAACTTATATCATACTATTATGTGTAATAATTTAGTCCCTTATAATGAAAAATATTTTTTCCTCTTGAAAGAGGAAGAGCGTGTAAAACACCTGAAAATCTACAGGAAACGAAAAGTAAATCCATCCTTTTAATAGAACAAAAGCTACAATTTCACAGTTTGCGACACATTCTATCTGAGAGATGGTTTCCAAGAATATCGATAAGCCTATGCAGGAAATCTAAACAAGTGTATATTTTCAGCCCTCGGAGAACAGATGTTTCAGGTAGTCCATTGAATTCATCCCGGGGACAAAAATAGAGCCCCTCAACGGAGCTTATTTTTACCGTCGAATCAATCCGATACACGTCATATAGAGGGTAAATCAAAGGGAATCCGTACGTGGACAACCAAAGTTGTAATACGGTCCGAATTCACGGCGGCATCTCTGGGGCGAGAGTCACGGAATCATCCTTCCTTTGAGGCGGTACTTTCCCTCTTTTCTCTCAACCCCTTTACCACCTTTTGAAATATATTCCCCTTCATCCGCTTAACGCTCCTTCCTCCAATCAATGCCCCCACCCATCTCTTTCTTCCTTCCTGTCAAATGCTTCTATCCCTTTGGAAAGACATTCCACTGCTTTCAGACGAGGCAAAAAGAGGACGATTGTGGAGATGTCTCCGTCCATGACGGAAAACAAAGTGATATTGCTGTTCGAAGTGTGGTTTTTAAGTAATCGAATTTTCTATTCCACGCCAACTGTGAACGTTATTGCGGGGCAGCGAGTGGTCGTGAAACACGTGGTCGCTTCCATGTATCAATCTGAAAGGACGGTGTAGGATGTTGTGCAGTCGATGCAGTTTTTAATAACAATAAAACATATACTGATCATTTATGGCCTCTTCTATTAGGAACTTTCATCCATGTTTCTTGTCTCCGAATACACCACTTCACTTTGAGGAGTTCTTACCTTGCCTCTTCAGTGATAGAATACTTGATGGGTGATATTACAAAATAATACTCCTTCAATGTAAAGAAGAAATGACAAATATTTCATGTCCATAGCGAAAAAGGTACCGAAAGCACAGAAGCATCATTTCGTCATTTTGGCAAGTGATTGTTTACAATCGCATCCACTGTCTAACTTGGAAATTATTTGTGGCCTCTCAGCATGTAATTCTGCGACATGACTGTCGCATTTTTCATGGGTTATTTCACATTGCAGTCTTAATTAGATAGAGGAGATATTAACAATTTCTTTAATCAAATTTCAAATTCTTCTTACTTTGTATCATGATTCAAACCATTTTCCTTTCCGAGTCCTTGGAAAATTAAAGATATTTGAACATGAAGCAGAGGCTTGGAAAATTACATGGACTACAATTGTAAGTGATAAAAAACCTTAGAATTATTCATTAAAAAGTACATTTCGGCAATCCATTATATCGTTATAACATACAACTTCATGGAAAATGAAATACGAATAGCTTAGTTTAAGAAAACGCAACGAAAATAAATTATTGTTTTAACTCTTGCTAAAGCATTATCAAATATCTTCGTAGTTTTTCAGCACTGTTTTGAATCATTTTTTTCCATTCTTTCAACTTAGCATGTCTATTTTCTTCAGATATTATTTAGCATTAACAGCCAGCTCCGTCTAGGCTCTCTCCCAAGTATCACTCATATTCCTATCATCATTGTCATTTTACCTCCGTCCATCCCATTCATATGTCCAAATCAAAGTAAAAAAATCCTTTTATACCCGTCACGCAACCTTTTGTCAGCTCATTTTTTCATCCCCTTATTCTCATTCTCATTCATTATCCATTTGTTAGTATCCTTCCTGTTTTCCTTACACAAACTTCTCATGTAATCCATTTCAACTGCGTCCTTATACTTCTCTTGACACACCCAACTTCCGCTACCATAGAGCAAGGTGAGCTAAAGTACTCTCCTGTATTCAGCCATTTTCGCTTTTTTCGACTACTCCTTTCATTTAATTAGTAGGCAGATTACCCAACGCTCTTCTACCGAAATTCACTCAACACTTTATCTTACTATCAACCCTTTGAACCCTGGTATATAATATACTCAAAAAAATGCAATGAACATCGGTCATGTAAGACTTTTTGCCTTTCGGAAATTTCTTGAAAAAAGTCCCAGATGAATAAATATAAAAATATACCTGAGGTAATGCAATTCTGCTAAAAAGTGAATTATTCTAAGTCCTTGAAATTTTCAAATTTTTATCTTTCCTTAGGTCTCTGTGTCTTCCATCAGACCCATATTTTATTGGAGATTTTTATTATCCGTCCTGTATCTTCAGGCATAGAATCTGTTTTAATGTATTGTATTTTACTGCGTATTAATGGGTGGAATATTGGAATTTTATTTATTTTTATGAATTGTGTAATTATTTACAATTCGCTGAAGTGTGAAAAAAGTCAAGCGGCAGTCTAAATCCTTAACATTAAGCCTTTACACTCACTTGTAAACTCCTAACGTACGTACATATTTTTTATACATATTTGCATACACCCTATATCTTATATTTAATTAACACATTCACAACACTTATTGTCCCTTCTTATCAAGCATAACAAATTACATAAATGTTTACTCGTTCACAATTAATTTTTTTCAGATAATATATTTCATTTCTTTGTCTCTCTGCTCAGAGACGGGTATCTAACCGTTTAAGTCCTTCGTTCACTTAATTATAACTTGTCCTTGTGATCTTTACGCGCAACATAATATGTTTGTTTCCAGTCTTTAACTTCTTCGATACTCCGCCAGAGTTAAAAATTCCTAATAGCCTATTGACCTTCCTCCTCTCTTCTAACAACTCACGCCCAAGAATCTCTGACATTTTCGTTACGCTATCTTCTCTATTATGTCAACCTAATATAAACCTAGCATCTTTCCCTTGCACTATTTCAATTTTATTTTCATCATGCTACTTAAAATTTTGAGTGTCTCCGGTGGTCGTATCATAAATTCATTTCTCACGTAACTTATAATTATCTTTGCTTTTGATTCATGGAACACGAATATTTAATTTAATCTTTTTCACATTTTTTTAGCTTTTATCATTGTTCCTTTAGGGTGTGTTGTCCAAAACTTAGTAAAACTTCTTAAATTACATTATTATTTCATTTAGTGTTTCTTTTGACTTGACTCTTAAACAGTTGATTGTACAACATCTTTTTAATATCCGAAGCTTAAATTTTTAACTTGTATTGTAACTATTTCCTGACTGTAAGCTTCGTTGGCTTTAACGTCCCTCCTTAGTGTGTGTATATTGCAACACGTACATGTTTCATGAGATGCATTCTTATCTTTTGAAACGTCATTAAGTATTAATCTTTGGTCTAAATTATCTTATTTATTATTGTATTATATTATAATATATACCGGCCTTGGTGGCCGAGTGGTTAGCGTTCTAACTGCGCTATTGCTCGGACCCCAAGGTCCCGGGTTTGAGTCCCGGCTGATCAGATTTCCCTGACCAGGGAATGTTTGAATGTATTGTCCATATATTACAGCACAACTTAGTGAGTTAAAAACCTGTTTGTGCTAAAGAAATAATAATAATATACGAGGGTGGTGTGAAAAGTTTCCGACCCCAGATTTTTCAGAAATCTTCGGAAAATTTTAAGAAATTTTCAGAAAACATGTCGAGTAATGGCGAAATGTCGCAAACTTTTCAGACCACCCATACATTATACTACAACTCCAAGTATAGAAAATTTTTGCTTCCGTACTCCCAGGTTATCACCATAATTAATTGCAATTGCGATATTCTGTCTAATTCTAAGTGTTGAGAAAGACTAAGGAAATAAGGATACTCGAACCCAGATCATCCGCTTTCCGAGCAAGTAATATAACCAGGTTTCTAACCACGTTTCTCCTTATGTCGAGAAAGAATTTTCCGCATTCTCATCCTCTACGAGACTCGCATACGTGGATGTGAAGTATACGGCAGAAAGAGTGATTCGGACATAACAACAACGTATGCACATTCTTGTCGAAGGAAGAAAGGGTCGAAAAAAAATGAGGAAGTGAAAGAAACGTACCCTCTTCCGTCACCCGTTTGTTTATTTATTTCCTCTGATCTTTATCTGCCCTCCCTCCCCCTCCAATTTTCCAGATACGTTCGATATTCCAGGGCAACCTGGTGTTGAGCGATGCTGGAGAAAAAGAGGAACAACACTACGCCATTCCAAAGAGATCTTGGCTGTGAGATGCCCTTTTCTTTCTCTCTCTTTATGGTTTCCAATCTTTTGTCCCGTTATGCTTTCCCTTCAGAAACTCTTCCTTGCCTCTCACGCCATAAGACTGCCTCCCTTCCCTCACGTACCGATTACATCCCCAAACCAACTAACGGAGAACACCTGAGTCTCCTCCCGTGACTTTTCTCCTCTTCCCCGCTTAAAGTCGTAAATCCCGACGTTGTGCGAGGGTCAATCTCTGAACCCCGAAACTTTCACGGGCGTTGGATTTCGTTCCGTGGGTGTTGCAGAAGTGGCGCTGGTTTACTCCGACGCCAATCGCACAACCGCTTTGGTGGTGGATGCTTGGTTCTATTATATCGAACGTCGTTTTACGGAAATTGATTAAGTCCAGTTCAGAGTTACATTTCTTCCATTAGTCTGCTAGTGAAATATATTAAAAATATATTAATATATTAAAATACTAAAGTTTTTATGTGATTTTACCACTAATCTTGGTTTTCCTATCCGTAGGTTTCGCAGGTTTTTCACACCCCTTCACTTCTTGAAGGTGATTTCCTGGTGTGGAATTTTTTTTCTAAGCACTTAGCTTAGGTTTTCAAATCCACTAAGTAGTCTTCTTCTCTGTTCTGTTTTTACAAGCTCTCTCTTTCTTTAATTTATATGACGAAGGGTTAGATGTAAGAGGAGACTTTATAGTCTCAATCTCGCCCAAAATAAAGTCCTTTATTATTATTATTAATATGTGAATAGAATCCTCTTGTGTCCTCATAAGTTGGACATCATCAGAAATTAATGAAGAAATTAGGGAGTGGTACAAATTAAGAATATAGTTTCGATCATTTTCAGCACTCATTACAAAGTAATGATGGTAGCATGAAAACTGTAACAGTCGAAAAGCTTAGGCTCAAATACATGGCAGGTTAATCAAAATTGCATAAAGCCTATCAAAGTACTCTAAAAAATACTATTGCAAGAGTTATGGTCGGAGAAGTGAAACAGTAGACTGAATGCAGTTGGAATGGATCATTTGAGGAATATGTATGGCAATAAATGATAGTGAAACTGCCTAACGAACCATTGCGGACTAAAAGTAAAACTATACATGCTCTCCTTACTTTGAATATTTTTAAAAAATCGTGGCCATATTATTACACAATTCTGCATACTGATCTTAAGAAAAATTTTTTACATTGCTTATTAAAATTCCACTTTCTTATCGTTTGTTGCTTTCTTTACACCCACCTGGGTTTCCACTTGGAGTTTTCTGAGTCTACTTAAATATTAAAATCGAAAGAATGTTCCTTTCTTAACAAAAATAATTAAATATTCTCTTTAAAAAATCATTAATTCAGATATCCAATTTTTTCGTAATTTATTTAGACATTGATAATTAAAACTTTTTCCGCCTCCGTCGAATTATAGCTTCCTGTATCCTAGAGTATAGGCAGCACGCAACGAATGTTGTGTTGCGGGTAGACTAACTTTACGGCGCTAAGCAATTTCGAAGCTAGGGATGGAGAACCATTTACCATTCGATTGTTGAAGAAAGGTCTCCGTGGAATAAATATGTAAAAGTATCAGGCCGCTCGGGAATGGCGCATTGCCTACAACTGAAGATTTAAATACTGAAATTGTATATGATAAAACCAATTCATTCGCCGAGTCATCTAAAACACAACTTTTAAGTAATCTCTTTCCGCTTAGTGTGATTAGAAAGTTCGGGAGAAAAAATGATTTAATTAGGGAATATCTTTTAAGATGGTCGCATTCAATGTGCAAAGCTGCCACACGTTGTCTGGGGGAAGCGGGCTTTCCATCTCTAGTTTAAGTAATGTCAAGATTTAAGTGAATTTAAAAATAAGTAGTTTTTATTTTGAAAGTCATCACCACAGTTTTAGAATTTTAATTGAAATAAAATATTATTTTAGTTAAAGAATCTTAATCATCGAAAAAATATCATTTACGATTCTTTAAAAAACTGGAGTAATTCTAACTAAATAAAATTCATCATCAAATACTATTAAAACTCTAAAGGCAATAAAAATTTAAAATTATCACTGAGTAAAAAAGTGGAAAATATACTTATCAGTTTCACGAAAATTATATTGCCATCTAAGATTCATAGTTATTGAATAATTATTACTGTAAAAGTATCCTTCGTCCATAAATAACTACATCCCTACAATCGAATATTTACTTGAATTCTTAGCTTGACTATTTTACCATCCGTATTCTTTTTTCTTTTCCGTTTCTATCATAATTTTATAATTAGATATCTATATACGAAAGAAATATATGGATAAAATGAAAACTCGCGTACGGAAAATTTTACCCCACTATTGGCCTACTATTTCTGCCAAGAGAGTATAACTTTTCGAAAATTGGGAAACTTCTCAAATCCAAACATTTATTTAATTTGTCTCCAAAGCTGTTTAAATTTTGCTTGATTTTAATTTCATTTATTTTATTAATTAACAGACAATAATCTGCTGTGGAAGTTACCAAATGTTTCCTCCTTATTGAGGTGGTTGCCATAAAGTACCACTAAGCGACGATTGAGCATATCAGTATTACATAGTTCAAGTTTCAGTAAATGTCCTCATTGTCTATTTTACATATTTCAAACGCTGACACCAAGAAATCAAATGGAACTCAATATTCTTGAGGCAGTATATATTTGTCAGGGAAATGAAGTGGGAACGAAATATCCAAGAGATTCATAAATGACCCATCTTAAAGAGGCCGAAATGAATGTTTAAAGAAGATTAAAACAAGGCTACTTCAAAGATAACCCAGTGTGAATGGTTATCAATACCAAAAATGTTGCTTGATGAGAAAAATGAGGGTTTGAATATATACACCACTCTCTATCCGTTCCTCATTACATCAAAGATAACTATTTGTTCCTTGTTACATCAACGATAACATGATCTCAACTCCTAAGTGGAACACGGACTTGCTTCACGTGGCCTACTTAGCCTGGATGAAAAATACTGTATTAGAATCCCTATCTCAAGACTTCTACTGAGTTTAAACTTGGTTGACTAGAAAAGTACTCACTCCGACTCACTCCTTACAGTTTAAACAGACACAATCATTACGCATGATTTTCATTAAAAATATAATTTTAATTAATACACTATTTTATCTAAATTTTAAAATTACAAATATGTCCCACATGTTTAATGTCTATCGAATCATTTGCTTTTGCCCCATTAGATATAAATCTCTAACGAAGTAGTACTGCTCATAGTATTTCATTCCTATCTCAAACTGGAAAATTCTTTGTTATCATAAATCTATATGTTACGAAAAAGTATTACGTTGAATAATGAACTAGTATAACTTTACTACTTTTCATGTATAAAAGGAAATAATATTTTTTGCTTAGAGCGTGCTTGGATTAGGCCAATACTAAGTTAAACTCCCAGGTCATTTGAACACAGAATTATGGCTTGAAAATAAGAAATTTCTGAAGTTTACCTCAATGAAAACGGAAATTTTTAAATTATTTATTAAGTTTCTGGAGCCATTAGCTTTTCACCATTATAAATTTTTTCATCTAAAATTTTCACTTGCATTCAAACATTACATTAATAAATAATATAATAATAAATATTTCATTATGGATTCTGGTGGGAATGGTATCCGGTTTTCCCAAATACAATTAGCTAATTAATCACCATCACAATACTTAGCAGCCGACTCAAAAAATTATGGCAAAAATTCTAGGGAACGTATTTAAACGGCAAGCGTATCTCAAAAACTTTTAAGAGAATTGTGAATAATAATTTTATAACTATACATACTATAAAAGGTCATTCGTAATAAAAAATTAAAAGGTTCCAAAATAGGTCAATGAATGCGATGGTTCGAGAGAATGTTACAAGTCATATCAAGAAGGTCTTCATCATTCTCATGTATCAAGTTATGATTAAGTAGAATCTGATATTACAGTCAAAGTCACAATACGACCCAAAATCCGTTGGCTTCCACTCCGAGAACTTCTGCATTGACCCATCTGAGTGCATAAGTTAAAAGATTACTCCCCTTAGCTCATCACTCATTGCATCTGCCGCTCTTTCCGAAAGATTTTATGAAAAATTGCCCATATTAATCGCTACCTTTTTTCTAGCATCATATTCATTTCAGACATGCCTGTCTTTCCAAGGGATAGGTTACTTATAATGCAAGAATCATTAAAATAGTTTTTATTGAAGCCTTTGGTAATTGAGGATTCTTCAAGATGGTTTGTTCATAATCAGATATTATATATTAGATATTCTTCTTTCGTTGATGCCATTCTAAAGAAATTTAATTGATTTTAAACTATTATTCTGTGTATATAAATTCTTATGATTTTCTAACAATGCTTCTGCTTTTGTTTATGACAAGTATCTATTACTGCTTGATATTTTCCTCTTTTCAGTTGGTTAAAAATTCAACCTCATCTAATTCTATTTAAGAATCTCAGAATTCACTATGCTTGTATAGGTATAAGACCCACAGTCTATGTATTGTATGAAAAATAAATTATTTATGGCTAATAAATGAATTGTTACAGCAATCTAACCTATACTTTGGTTCTAAAATATTTTATTTCAAGCCAGTAAAAACCTCTATAGATGAGAAGTAAGTTAAAATTAGTAATATAGGTCAAGAGTAGATATTACAGGTTGTAATTAGGAGGAAGTAAAAATTTTGATTAGGAAGATTGTGTCGAATCATGCCATATTTTTATTGTGTAAGATTAATTCTCATGTTCTCAAATGTACAAATACTCTTCTCATGTAAGATTCTCAGTCTTCCTTTAATAATACACATTTTTTGTACTTTCTGTTAGTTCTGTGATCTACTAATGAATAGAAATAGTTGATATGTCTATTATCAGTAAAATTACTTAGGCATAGGAAGGGATTACTATGAGATGAATAGGCTGTGCTTTACATAGTGAGATGATTATACATCCCTTAATGTAAGTCACTTTAGAAAATATCGACTTTTAAAAGCTGATAACATACTGACAAACAAGGTTCTTCTTGTGTGTAACTAAAATGTTATAAGTTCTCTATCTTTGTAGAAACCTTGACTAAAGATATATCTTAGTACTTATAATACATATAATGCGTAAATTGTATTTTGTTTATGCCAGCGATTTGATCCGTCTATGAGAGCACCTTCTTGTTATGAACATTACTAGAAATAGTTTCTTTTCGCTCATATTCCAATTGTATTTCTGTTACCGAAAAAGTGAACCAAGTCCAATCTTCGTCAAGCAATTTGCTTGTTAGTCAACATTAAGGTCCTGGGTTCGAACCCCGGTTAAGGCATGGTTTCGTGTGTTTTTAGAATGCCTCGATTACAATATTTGTCTCATTAGACCTGAACCTCGCCTGATAAAATCTTGATCACCATCACGGTAACATCACCGCGTGAGAATTTATAAAACCGACGGTTCCCGATGATTACATTCCTTTGACCAATCTTAACGACGAAATCTTGCGAACGTCGACTCAAGAAGATCCTCACTTTTTAAGGACGGCAAGCGGTAAAGCCATCCAGTTCAGCGACTTCCTCTCCCTTTATTTTTCCAACTGATAAAAGACCAGAAAAAAAACACGGCGGAGGCAAAAAGGAGATACGCCGATTCTCCGCCAGGTCCTTGCCTTTTTCCCGCGAGTGGGAGGGGCCGCTGCCGTGCGATGGCGCGGTCATTCTCAAAGACGGCCGTCCTGAAATCACCTCACATGTGCGTGAAACAAGGGCGAGAGAGAGATACAAGGTCAGAGAGAGGTGAAGGAAGCAAGGGGCAGGAGCGAAACGTACCGAAAGGCAGGGTTTGGATGGAGGAAAAGGGGTCTGAGAGAGTCCCGGGAATCTCCGAGGGCAAGGGACGGAGAGGGGAGGGGGTCGTTTGATGACGTCATCGCTGACGTCATACAGCCTGGATCAATGCTCACACGCGCGAGTTTTGGGTGGGAAAAGACGGGCTAGCAGCGGTAGAACCATGAGGGATGAGCGGGGAAGAGGGGCCCGGAAGGGTCTTTAGGGCTCCTATGGCTGGTCCATCGAATGGGCCCGCGCTAATGTTTCCCGAGTTTTTTCAGCGCGGTCTCTTCGTGCAGCTTTTCCTGCCCGGAGTCGTGTGTCGATAGTCCGCGTCAGGAACCAGTCCAAGGGCACGGCACGGATTGACCTTCCTGAATTTCTCCCGCTCGCAGGATGCTGATTTTTCCAAGTCGGCCGAATTGAACGCTCGAGAGACGCACGGCCGTTTGGGTATTGATTCCGAAGGCGGTGCGTGTTCATTAAGTCGATTCGATCGCATCCGTGTTCGGGGAAGGTTGATTTTTTCCCCGCGGGTGGGTGAAGGTGTCGGGTGGAAAATTTGCAAGTTTGCCCACAGATGAGCCGATGCCGACGCCTCCGTCGGTGGTTTTGTCACGTGGGAGGAGAAATAAATCGGCCAAAGGGGGAGATGAGTGTCGATAAATAAACTGCGCGCAGAAGTTTAAAAATTTTCCTATTATGACCCATTATTCCCATAGCTATTTATTATCTTTACCTATTTTATAGACTATCACCACCTATTTCCCTATATTTCCCGACAATCACCTATTATTCAACCTCAATGACGGCAAACCTCGCAATCGCTGAGAGGAATATTTTGACGAAAAAGTGATATTGGGCATGAAATTTTGAAAAATCATCTCCTGATTTACTGGGACCTTATTAGCGGAAAAGAAATCGGGTGGGTAAAATTGAGGCTTCGGCTTAAGTACTACATCTCTTCGCTTTCGTGGCATTAGACATCCTTAAACATGAAACGGGACTACCTTTAACGTGACCTATTTCAGAGGTTTAAGTTATTTATCAAACCTGAGTAGCGCGCCATTCTGTACCACGCTGCATTATTGTATTCTTTGCTTCCTGGATGTTGCTTCAGAAAAGAAATAATACTCTAGAAGGGAGAATATCATCGGCCTTTATACGTAACAAACCTGTACTGGTTCAATGGAATCTTTAGGATTACTGTGCAGAGGTACAGTAGTTGTATCAATCGAAGCTGTTTTCCATGCTTATCTCCATTATCAGGCTCACCTTTGCTACTTATCGCCTCCTAGTATTCTACCGCGCTTCCTCTAAATATATTTCTCTTGATTTTATCGTGGAAGCACGCAGTTTAAGATTGAAAATCGAAGATAAAAGGAATCTAAAATTTTTAGCTGTGAAATAATCAGAAGTTGCTGGTGAACAAATGATAAAACCGCTGAGATGATCGCCGCGTTCTGTAAAATTAGCCCAATTTTTTCTATATCCTCGCGACGATGTTAAATACTTTTTCGAGCTGATTGCATTCTTAATTTCATCTGTTCCTCAAAATTAGGACATCTTGTTTGGAAGGAGTAAAACCGGGACAAGAGGATGACCTGAAACTAGGTCAACTTTTCTCAAACATTTTCGTCCCAGGAATTCTTTATGCTCTCGTTACTTGTTGAGGACTCCTAAAGGTTTGGTTCACGTAGACAGTATACCCTGAACTCCCTTTATTAGAATCTGTCGAGACAACCCGTTAAAATTCTACGCTAACATAATACAAATCGCTCCAGGTTTAAATCCGTCTCGCAACTCTGGAACTGGATGGTAATTAAAATATTTAAGTTCCGATACAGTGTCGGAGAGTGTTTGGCAAGCGTGTTTAGATTGCCGTACAAGAGAATTGTTTTGACTCACAGAACTCCGCCAGCAATATCGTTTACTCTTCATTTAAAATTTTAGGCTCCAAAATGAATAATTATGTATTCCGTTGATCAATTCGCCAATAACACATTTTTAAGCCCATTAACGACCAAATAACTCAGATCATTTCAACTCAACATTACAACGCTATAGCACGGCATAGTCACGAATGTCTTTCATTTAATCAATTATTTTACGTTTCAGACTAGAAGGTTGCCATCCCATTTCCAGCGGCAATTACTATGTATAGCGGCGTACAGAACTGTAGGAAAACTACAATGTGTTAACAAAGTACGTGCTTTGAATTGGAATTTATTGGATTTATTATTCCGATGAAAATGTGACTACGGTTATCCTAGCCTTAAACGCCCACTATCATCCCGTGAAAGTCATCAGAAACTTAAATCTCCAATTTTCACTTCCTGGACCTTCCGTTTCTTTATTCATTTCCGATTTCTCATCGTAAACTCGGGCGGCTTGAATTTAAGCGCCTTGTCTTAGAAGAAGAATGGGCGAACGTAACTCCATCAATGAATAAATCTTCTTCCCTGAAGACACATTTGCTGTAGACTCTCCTCGTTCCCTACTTTGCCACTCGCTTGCGATAACGCCTTCCGAGGAATATGGAAACAAATCTATGTTCCAGAAACGCCAGAGTCTCTGGGGAATCTTTGCATTCGCATTCCAATCCCATCTAACGTCCTCAAGAAGAAGATGCAAAATTTTCAATTCACGACAAGATGTTTGCGCGACCTAGAATCGACCGGAGAGTCACACGTGGGTCATGGTGATTTAAATACTTGCAAGGCTATATCCTTATTGACTAAGAGATAGAGTATCGATTCCTTACTCTCGTTTTATGGTTTGGCCGAGAACCGCGGCATATGTTGCTGTATAAACACGCCCATGTCTGGGATATTTTCCTATGGATGTGAGGTGAAAAGTTCTAGTTCGGATGGTTGGAAAAATGAAAATCTGAAACTAAAAGTTTAAGTAAGATTTGTGACATATCTGCAAAAATTTATGATTTCTCAGTAATAAAAGTGAAACCTGCAGTCTTCAGAATCTTTTATAAGAGTCCTATACCTATATTTATGAAATATATACTAAATGACTTTTAAGCTCACGCATAGAAAAAATTATACAAGTAAAATTGTACTCGTAAAATAGATACGGATAATTTTATGAAGTATAAAATATCGATACAAATTAAAATAAATTGTATAAAAAATTTTGTTACGTATGATAGAAAGAAAACTTAAATAACAAAGAAAATTTAAAACCATCATAAACACCAAAGGTGTAAAAAATATCTCGTTAAATTTAAACGCATGCAGTTAGGAAGTTGTGAAATAATTTCCTTTTCATTGAATTCAATGAAGAGTTTCAGGATATTAAACCTACGATGCAAATAGAGCTTAAAATATATTCGTAAGAGGTGTTGGATAGTTTAAGTGTGTAGGTGCTCTCATAAAGTTATTCTAGTGGCTGAATTTTTTTCAAAATATTGCATTGAACTCAGATAATAAGATCACGGAATAGAGAAATAATCCGAGAATGAACTTCCAATTTGTTATCAGATGCTATATCAATTGATGATGATAGCTCGACGCTTGATAGTCTTTGCGGAGATTGATAAGAAATCTTGCAAGAGAATTAAATTGTCTGCAAGACTTTCGATTCTTGGTTACCAGTCAAATCGCCGTGTACAAGACTGTAATAATCAAAAGCTGGAAAAGGGTCTTTCAAGTTTAACGTAGAAACTTTAAACTGAATAATTTGAGTTGAAAAGAATCTTTTTACTTTGTTCCGTAAGTCAAGAATTCTTGTTGAGATAATACTAACACTCTAGGAAAAGTGTAAGAAATAGGTATATGGCTCGTTTCTATGGAAACGAAGACATCATGCGAGAAAAAGAATATTATGTTATGTGAGAAAAATATGTAATATAAAATAAAATTACAATACAGTAAAAGCGATTATGTACCTTAGTTTTCTCTCGATAAAAAACACTAATGGAGTAAAATGTCGTTAATCGATAGATTTATTGCTGTTCTCACTAAAAACAGTAAGTATGGAATTCACGCGGATAATAATGAGTTAAATTCTAAATTTTCGTACCCTTCGTTTACAATTTTGAGCAATAACTTTAATATAATATACACTATGATTCCAGCCTCTATAAAGATGATCCAATGAAATCGGTGAAAATTGTTTTTCAATTCAATCATAAGATCTATTCAAATAGAAAACATTCTCGAATATCTCAATTCAATACGTTTTTTTCGGTCCCATTTCAGTTTTTAAATAGTTGAATGAATACTTTCAAGTACACCAGTAAATTTGGTGTAATTATATCTTAAACTCTAGTCCAAAAATACATCAGCAAATAGTAAAAAAGAAAAATGATTAAAATATTTTCTATCATATATTCAAAACGAAGTACAAGTAGATGCTTCTATTATCTATTCTATTCTATTATCTGTTCTATTCTATTATTCTATTATCTTATATTATATTATTATATATTATACTATTATATTATATTCTATTATTCTATTATGTATTGTAGACTTCACTTGCTTTGTGGAGTCAAAAACTGAAAATTTAGTCACTATTACGGAAGTGAATCCTCATTTATCCACCACTCAGAAAATGAGAACAAAATAGAATCCGGTTGAAAATAGTAATTATCAGGGAATTGTAAATATAAGGAAATTTTTTTAACAAAACATTTTGAATAGCAGGTAAACATACTACATTCATCAGCATACGCGTGTGCACACCAAACCACGTTATGGAAATCGTCAAAGCCTCATCGAAACCCTAAATATTCACCAGATCATTAACGTTGCCCGGTCTTTGTTTTGATAAACCCGTGGCTGTGCTACCGATCGATCACCGTCAGCGTTTCCTTTGGTGCATTCAGTTGTAATGCCAGAGCTCCTCTGATTTTTTGTGAATCTGGTCATGTAACCCTTTGAAACAAGAGAAAATTTTTCTGGTAGGAATTCCTCGATTCAAGATTTTTCTGAATGTCTGACGTTCCTACAATGTTGTCAGTAACTTTCAAGATTCATTATAAAGTTTAGGCAACAGATGTTATGCCATGGACTAAAATCATTTCCATTAAACCTTCTTAGATATAGTCCACGGGAGCGCTTTCACGGAACCTCTATATCATACTTTTCTGGTGAAAGATAAACTTTCTTTGATGATGAAACGAAACAAAGGATTAGAGGGAGCGAGAAATTCACACGAACTATAAGAAACTATATGACCAGCAAGAGTAATTTTAAGGGAGAGAATGTGTGATTAAGATAGTCAAGAGGCCGTTATTGGAGCAGGAGAGCAGTTTGTAAAAGTTTCAGATAGTAGATGAGGCTCTAAATGATCACATTATTAGATAGAATTTTTTGACTTGAAAGTAAGATGCAGAAAATTCAGAGCAAATTCAGATCGGAATAAAGTTTCATCATCGTTAGAAAGGCTTGGTATCCATATTGATGATAGAACGTTAATAGCTATTTATAAGTTTACTTAATTGTTTCCTGAAATACATTATCTCGAACGAGTCTGAAGAATAAAAAACGTTGAAATTATTGCACTCGAGTGACATATATTTCAGGATATATGTCAGCAAAGGAATTTTTCGTCAAATTAAATTTGGGTCAGCGTTTTCAAAAGCATTTTAGAATAATAGTAATAATTTTAGAAGAATAGAAGTAACTGATTTTTCAAATTCAGTTACTTTTATTCAAGCAAATTAAATTTTTTCGTTATATTGTCACGTATTACAGAATTTGCAATAAATTATCGCAATGCCGGCGGAAAATTATAGAAAAATAATCAGAACAACACTCGTTGACGAAGTAGAAGACTTTAAAATTTGAATTAGCAACGATCGCGATATTTGTAAGAGTTCAATAATACATCATGATAAAGAAGTTCCTGTCACTTCCTTGATCATTAAAAGAGCCAAACGTAGATTTTCCCGGCCTTACTGGTGCATTTTGCATCCCCTAACATTTGCCGCTGGTGGCTATCATGGTAAATTTTTACCTCCATTTGCCTGTTGTTATTACGGATCATAGTGGACTTAGTCAGATTTTGGTTTTTCTTATTTAATCATGAATCAGTTCCACCAAATATCGCTTGAACTAATTAATCAAAGTAAATGATAAAGTTTTACAGTTCTAAGATTCTTATGTATTAATACCAACACTTCCTATCAACTTTTCCCAATTTACGCGCGCTTTATCATTGCGTATTAGCGCGTATGCCATTTTTGCCTTCCTTTCTTTTTTAAATTTCAGAGGCGCTTTTTTAGTTTCCTCATGATAGAGCTCATATTACATCTAGTATATCCCATAAATGTTCCATTTCCCATCGTCTTAATCATTGCCATTTTAAAGTATGCTTGTGGATTATCTGAACCACGCTATGAATTTTAGGCATATATACACTGTGGAAATCGGGGTACTCCTGAGCATTACTACTTTGTATTGAAGCTCACCATACAGTATCGTTTTTAAGTATCACGAGATTAAATGAACCTTGGCCAAAATCTCAGTATGAAAGAAATATCCCCCACTGCAGGTGAAACGTTTTTGAGTTAAAAACGACTTGAACGAAACATTCTGAGCCAAACTTTGAGAAATTATTTGGTTATTTTCATTTTTATTTATGCTGAGCATTTTTCGAAAGCAACTTATCATTTTATAACATAACGAAACACTTATATGCTCTATAAATTGCAGAAAAATAAACGGAAACTTTTCATAACAGCTGAGGACTGAGGTTTATCATAACCATGACAAGAACTGAGGTTTATCATAACCATGCATCTACGATGTATTTATGTGCAGTAATATCACAAACATCTATAGATGATCTACAAAAGCATACCATTGCCAGCAGAGTAAGATGATGATATTAAACCAGTTTTCCTAGTTAATTTATCTTAATTGGTAATAGTAATTCTTTCGGAAAAATCCTGCTGAAATTAACTGCCTATTTAGCATTATTCTGCTAACCATATAACATGAAAACATTAACATTTGTAAAAAGTCATCAAGGAATAATAGACAGTGTTCTCCACTATTTGCTCAAAACCTTTAAAGAATGTAAATGTATGCATCTTTTAACTTCATCATTGCCCTATAGTAGACAAGATCAGGAAATATCTTTGAAATAACACATATTTATAATTTCAAATATTTATTTTCTTAGATACATCCTCTGCACTTGTTCACAGTTACACAATATTTCATTCCAAAACAGCAGATCCACCGTGATGACAACAATAACAATGCAACAACATAGCACTGGCTGAATTGAGCTCAGAAAACATCAGACCTTGAATTTTACAAAGGGAACTTCCTTAAAAATTCACAGTTGGCAAATCTGTAACTTCAACCATCATCATTAGGTAGCAAACAAAAAAATTCTCAAAAAACAGTAAAATGAACAAGCGAGAGCCATCCCTGAAAGTTTCAAAACAGTTTCTTTACGCTTTCAACATATACAGGAATTTCAGCACTGATGTTATAGTATAACTGGACGATTGTAGTTTTGGCTGCATCTAAAACTAACAGCCCACCTCCTGCCCAATCCTTCACTCCCTGCAAACCTTTGGTTTCCCACCAATTGTGAACGGTTGCAACAGTTTCCTTGAAGAATACCTGGGTAGTCTGAACGTATTTCCAGAAAAGATTCTCATCAACAAAATAGAGTGCCAGACTGGCAATTGCCATCAAATTGATGAGGAAGAGAAATAAATAAAACCCAAAACTTCTTCCTAAAAGATAAAAATATACAATTAAGAAAATAAGTCGAGGAAAAGGCTAAAGTAGAATACATCAGATAAAACATTTATAAAAAACAAGAAGTCAAACATGGCCTCATTTTAATATCACCTTCTTGATTATATAAACTAAGGACCATTAAAAGCTGTCTAAATGAACCTCCCTGTCACTTGTAAGATACAGGATATCAGCAAAGACTTGGAAATTAATGGGCGATTGCTTCAACTTTCTCACTTTCATTAAAGTATAACTTTAAATTCAATGAAAAACCCTTCATCCTCTAATATTTTTCCCATGTTAACTCCATATGATAATAATAATTACTTAAATGGAAACAGGAAGACCCCAATTACATCCATTTTAATAATTATTATGATTGATGAACACAGGCAACCAATCCTTAACCAGAAAAATCCAGCTTGATTTGAATTTTGAATTTGGATTTGAACCCAGAACCTTGGTGTTAAAGCAATGGCATGTAGGCACACTAACCACTCTGCCACCACAGTCGGTGAAATATGGAAATATGGAACTTAGTATAACATGTATTTATACCACTTATGCTAACTGCTGATAACTAACAGAAAATACAGAAACTGTGAATAACCAGGAATACACATAAATAGAAAGATGGCAACAAGAAAAGGAACGTTTAATTGTAGAAATTTAACGCAAGAATCAATCCCATGGATGAACAATGAATAAAGAGAGAAGCCTTCCACTTCTGGAAGAGCCAACATATTTTCTCTCAAATACTTTTAGATAATGCTGAGAAAAGATTCAATACCTAAACAGTAGGGAATAAATAGATCTCAAACAACTGACAAGGGTAGTTCTATATATTTCCCTCTGATTCATATAAAATTTGGTAGGAAGATAAGCCTCAAAATACCTTTTCATTATGTAAAATGCTGATTGTTGAAAACCCTTTCTCACACCCCAAAGCAGCACAACTGTATAGTGAAGTCTATAATAAATTTGTACCTATGTGCACTTCATTAACAAGAGACAATAGTTATTATTTTTAAAAAAATTGTTAGTTTCCTGTTTAAGGGCTCTATGAAATATATACTTACAAAGTCACCAAGTCAATGTCACCATTTGGTGGTGCCTCATTATAAACACATTCATTAGATACCCTTAAGTTATAATGCAGTTATTGATAGTGAATAATTTAATTGAAATATAATTGATGACAGATGTACTCATTATAGTGTGATGTTATACTCGCAACTAAATACCTACATCCCCAGATATTGCTACATTTATGATCAAAACGTAAAGTGGATTTGCAATTAACAACTGATAGGTCAACTGGAAGACCTATAAGACTTAAACCTTTAACTGGCAAATGAAGTAATTTTCCAGACTACTGCCAAATAATCTGCTTCTCTATTATCAGAACCATTATATTTTCAATTCATTGTTAGAAGGATTTGTTTTTCCTTTTTAGTAACTTTAAACTCATTTATTATATGTGCATGATACAGAAGCAGAAACACAATTTTCTTAAGGGAAAATAATGAGATTATTATGATAATTATAAAAATGCATATTATTTGGTAGGTAGATATTAACAACCAAAAAATACAGATATTTTTAACATAATTTATTCAGAAAGCCTTGACAAAATTGTCCAACATCCAGGATTGTTTCAGAATATAACTAATCAAAACTTTATTTCTGATTTAATCTGAAAGTTCATTTTCCTAGAGAAACTTTCATTCTTCATTGGATCAAAAGAACCTTCCACAAATTTGAGGTTTCAGGTGCATGTAAATCACAGTTTAGGTATGAGATAAAAAAAAGTTATGCTCAATATATTTACAAGTAATTCACGCTCTTCAAATGCAATTATACCAATAACATCACTTGTTGTCTAGAGATCAGCACAAATAAATAAATTCACAAGTGTGAGTTTCACAGCCAGAAGTTTTGTTGACTTATATAATAAGATTTGCATTAATAAAAGATAATTTTATGCTAAAAATGATAATTTATTTATGTGAAACTACCTACAAAAAATGTTGCAGCAGTGCACTAGTGCACACTAGTGTACAAAAAATTTAAGCTTTCTGTTACATAGATTGAAATTTTGTATCATTTAAAGTCATGAGTTAGACTTAGTTCATGAATGAATGATGCTGAGAATCATTTGTCATATAAAATGAAATTCAAAGTCATAATTTTGGTTGGTTATCTCCAAACATATCATTCAATTAAACAACTCAAATTAGACAGTATTTACCTAGATTTTTGTGATTCTTACTTCCATTTACTACATATCCTCACTCAAAATTGTACATTGTCACTTACATTGTATAACTATAATGGTGTTATTAACAGCTAACTTTTACATATTTTTATTTTCAACATTGCTGTATAATCATTCATTCATGGGATAAGTCATGCAAATAATCAAAGAGCAAAGGAGTAAACTATTTATTTATACATTATTTTCAGGCCTTTTCTTTGGATATGCTTAAGAATATACAAATGATAGATTTCTCACATCATTCCAAGTTTGATGCAGTAATTTAGGATATTCTTCATAAAAAATTCGGATTACAGGAACTGAAAATTACATAACTTATCACTGGAAAGTAATTTTACGAAGATCTTATTTTTGAGGTGAAATACACAGTTTGATTCAAACTTGTGAAAAATCTGCAAGAAAAATTTTTTGCAAAGCACAAATTTTGCCTTTCTGACAATCTACCTCCTTAAAGACTGATAGAATTCTTAAAAATGTGTCCACCCTTGCTTTTCTTGCCATTCTCAGAGAATCATGTGTGGAAAATGGACCCAAAAGGACAGAAAAGATATTTTGTTTTTACAGTAGGAAATGCACTGTATTAATTCAAATAAAAGTCAGAATTAATTTTTTCTAGGTTTGATTTTATTAGTAAATAATTTTTAAATTGGATAAATAGGGTATTGGTTTAAGAAGGTGATACGGGTCCACTTTTCATTTGAAAATCTACAGAAGGTTTTGTATTGTGGCAATACATGGCATAAAAAATATATGCAAATAATACGCTGATATTCTCTGCTAATTCAATCGCACACAAGTTTCACCTGGGTTTATACCTAATACTAAACAAGTAGAATGGTGCAGCAGTGCATTTTAAGCTGTAATTTTAAACAAGCAACAAGAGATCTTACTCTAGCATCTACTATCTTTTATTTATTATAGACTGGTTGCTTGGCTATAATTTGTCATTTATAACTGATATGATTTCATTAATAACAGGATTGGCTGATGTATTTTCTCAGACCTCAAATAAAACAAATTTAAAAAAATCTATTTGATAGATTTACCAATGGAATAATCACTCCGTTTGAGCCAGTTATATTTTATATAGTATCTATAGTTTCATCTTCTACAGTAATAACTCACATAAAAGGTTAACTTAACTTTCAAAAGCTCACGGCTATAATATCAATCATGGCACCACAATCTCACTACTGCGGTTGATGGTGAATTACTATGTCAAGAATGCAAAAGAAGGATAATTAAAAAAATATCTACATTTCCATACCTTTCTTTTGTTCCTTGGCTACTTTTGTTTTTACTCCACTTCCATTCTGCTGCTTCTGATTTTCTTGATTTTTGCTGCCTTTCTTGGATTCAGTTGCAGATGCTTTCTTCTGTTGATTGTCCGCATTTTCTGCCTTTGATTTCTTCTTCTTTTTATCCTTCTTTCCTTGTGATGCATTTTGATTGTTCACTTCAAAAACATGTAGGAAAGGAAAATTGTTGGTCAAATTAGGAATCAGATAGTATATAAAAATTGCGATTATAGGAACATGATTAGGATAAACTCAAAAGATAAATGGATGCTAAGTAGTCTCTCTGAAAATGGGCTGAGAATGTTATCTGTAAGGTAGCTTAATTGGTTGAAGCACAAGCTTGGATAGTGAGATCTATGGTTCAATTTCTGATCTTGGATGATTTTACACATGCATCTTAAATGTGAGTTTATAAATTTCATGTCATTAAGTAGAAAATATTAAGCACAAAAGAAAGACCACATAGAAAATTTAAAAGTCAAGACTTAGAAATTAGCTTGACCTCTTGTTTGAACGATTCTCTATTTTGATGGCCCCATTCAGTATGGTAACCAATTATTTCCCTTGATATGCTTTCGTAAATGATTCATAATTCAATTTTAAATTTTATTCAATTACAATACAATTAACTTTCCTGGAATTTACTTTTAAATAATGTACAAGATAACTTCAAATATTAACTTTTTGTGTTTTTTTTGCATTAGTTGACCATAAAAAATCATTTGGTTGCATAAGATACTGTTAAAGAGTCCACATTTAAAAATTGATATTTGTTACTTGATCCCTGAAATTAACAGAAGCATTTTCAGGCAGTAAGAAAGCAAACCTCAGGGAACATCTGAAAGGCTATTGAATGTCTTATACTAGCAAGTTGAAAATTTATAACAAGTATACAATATACAGTAGCTAATAACAATACTGTTTAAGATAAAATTAGTAGAATAATTATTTATTAATAATATAGCACTTGAAATTATTGGAATAAATTAACATTACTAATGTAATACTATTTAAAAATAACCACACACTAAATTTATTATAACCCAGTGAAAATTAACAATATATTGCAGTGTAATAAAAAATATAGCAATGTTTGTATTTTAGCATATCTTTTGATGTAACCTTAAATAAATATAAATTCTCTCATTTTGCCAAATAATATGGTTTCACTGAGAACATTACATTCATTTTACTTTTACATTAAGGGAAAAAAATGCATTTATGAAGTGTTAATGAACCAAGTGTGACATTTATTTTCAAATCAGCAGTAATTTAAACAAATTTCTAGCATAGGAGAAGGTATTATTAGCACATAAAAAGTCTTGTATGTAGAAGAGAATGTAATATCCTTATATAATCTTAGTTCCTTTCATGAAGTAGAAACTAATTACATTACTTTCCTTGTGATACTCAGTATTAAGCTGTTATGCAGGCTATGTTAATTTTCTTAACTCTCTAGCTCTGTATTTTTGACAGAAAGTGAAGCTATCAGGCTGTTAGTGAAACTTAGTTGATCAAGCATAGGCAACTGAATGTTGGTCAATAGAGTAAGACCCCTTTGGATTAGCACAATATACAATTAGAAATAAAATACTGCACTTAAATCGGAGAAAATTCACCTTTAAATGGCTTGGGGAGTATAACTTTTCAATAAAATGCTGACATTAACCCATGTGAGTCTAATATAAGTCTCTAGATTGCCAAGTGCATAAGATGTTAACTTTGGTGAATGTGGACCCAGGTTCGATTCATAGTGGGTGCTAACCTGCAAAATGACTTAGCTGATGCACTTTTAAATTAAAACTACTACATGTCTAACCCATTCCAATATTTCAGTCATAATAATTCTTTTAAAGTCAAGTATAGAGAACAACAGAAGAGAAAAAAGCTACTTTTCATGGATATCAAAAAGCCATTAATTTGCAAGTTATGTATCAATAAAAAGTTCATTTTAAAGGCATATTTGTTACATGGCATAGTTTTATCATGATAATAATAGAACAATCATAAATTTTTTCATCCTAAAAATTCTTGTTTTGGATAACTTCATTCAAATTCACAAAAAATATACATCTAAGTTGAAGGTGTAGCTAATGGCAGATAATTAAGACATCTATCCTAAACATATATAGCATGTTATGATGCTCCTCCTGAAAAAAGTTTTCAGATGCAAAATAGAAGTGTGTGTTCCCTATTAAAAAGACAATCCAGTAAATAAGGCAAAGTTCCAAATCATATCAAGAAATCCATCCTGAAAAATTCCAATGAATGTAGTAAATAATCTGTTCCTTAAGTAGCTGTGATTGACATTCAAACACTTATCCCATACACCAGCATATAAATATTCCTTCATTGAATTTCACTGGTGAAACATTACTACTACTTGTCAGTAAAATAATGTTGTACAACAATTCACAATTCCTTCCACTCTTTGAATTTTTTTCCGAACAGGAAGCCTTTCAATGGAACAAATGTAAGATATCTAGGTTAATTACGTGAAAGTGAGGTGTATGAATGATGGTGCCCAATCTCATTGTTCATTCAAAGGAAATCTTGGTGGGAAAGGATTTGGTAGAACTTAATGCAGTATTTGCCACATGGCTCAGATCTATCAAGCTCCATAAGCTTCCTAATATCTTTATCCATTCAAGAAATTATTAACCAGGAAAATATTCAGAGATTAAATTGAAGTACAAATAGACATTCTTCACTACTTCACTGCCCATAGAAAGGAAAATACAATGAAGGAATATCTGAACTCACAGCCTTAGATAAGTGCAAGGATGTTTATGGCGACTATGTGAAGCATTAGATAGCTGTTTTTATTACAATAAGAATGTAAGATCTTTGCAGAATTTCTTGATATAATTAGGATTTTATTTTTACTTAGTTAATCCACTAGTATTAAAAAAAAAAATTAATGCGAACTTCCTCAATATTGATATTGATTGTAGCTAAATGCACAGATGAGTAAAACTTCTTTTGTAATAAGATGCAATAAAAGTCTGTTATGCATAATACATATCCATCTGTCTTCTCAGATTTTTCCTATCAAATAATAATGCGCAGTAGGAAAAAAGAAAAGAGTCAAGGTAGCAAAGAGTAATGCTGGCTCTAAAAAATATTACATCCTAACCAAAGTAGACCAAATACAAAAACTATCAGAATTATTGTACATTTTACGTCGAATATGTTACGTGTATAAGAGATAACCTGTTACAATTATTCAAACTTAAATTAAGAATGGGAATCCCTTGCCATTCCTTTTAATCTATTTTGTTCCGAAAATTCTATTCATTGATTTTAATTATCAACTATGATTCAGGCAGACTAAATAATAAGAATGATTATTATTGCTATCCAAAATTTAGATTATTATCATTACATAATTAGATCTTAAGTAATAATTATAGAAAATTATAAATATTGAATATTTAGATAATTTCTTGAGAGAAAATTTCCTTTGTATATAGAAGTGTGCAGACCCTTTGGAATTATGGTAATAACCATTGGTGCTATGAGCAGAACAACAACAAACAAATGCAAATTAAACAGATTTAGCGCATATTATTTATAAATTATATAATTTTGTGTAATAAAAACCTGATTAAATCAATGTAAAATGTTACGACATATTACTGCTTTACCAGTTACCAAAAGTTGTTCCCATTTGGGAGCAGGAGAAAGTAACTTCCTAATGGTGCATACCACCTAAAATACTTTAAAGAAAAGTAGGACTGTTCAATTGTATGTTACTGGTAAGTAAGTTCTAATCTCTATCACAATTGTTACTTTACTTAGCTGTTAGTTATTTACTGCAAGTTACTTTTGGGAGTCAAATAATGACCATTTCTCTCATCCAAATTAAATAAGCCTTTGAGGTATATCAGGATATTGAATTTGTGGTGGAGTGTAAGGGCTATAGCTGGGTAAAGGGTTTCTTGTTATATTTAAGGGTATTAATTTTTTGTATGATGGTACTTCAACAGCACAGGTTATTGTAGATGTGGGCCAGCACTGAGAATCAAACCCTGAACCACTTTCACCAAAGAAAAATTTGTCATCCAATTGATTATCCAGGGGTCTTTAAATACATTCATGAAATTATCTTCTTAGTTCTAATTCCTAAGCTACAACGCCATTTAGAGCTAACAGCTATATTAAGTCTGAAGTGATGACAGTGTACTTTTTAGACTTGTTATTCTCTCGAATATATATTTTAACTCTTATAATCACTCTATATGGAGTTCCACCAGATTTCACTTCAGTATATGTAAGACCTGGTGTTTTCAATAACATTGAAATACCTAAAATGTATAGATATGTAAGCTATTTTATCAAGGATTGAAGGAGTGGTCTATATCGAAGTGATCACTGGATAAACAACATCAGGAAAACCAAAGAAATAACATACTTACAGGCTTCAGCTTGTTGTTGTAACTGCTGCTGCCTCTGCTGTTCACGTCTTGCTTTTTCTTCTTCGATGCTCACTGCCATGTTACGCAGAAGAGCTACGACGGAGCGAGCACATTTAGCACATTCAGCTGCGTCCAGACATTGACCAGCTACTTCTGCCAACTTTGGGGTTAGTGGATTTCCCTTTAGATCAAGCCACTTTAGGTTGCTTAGCTTTCCAAAGCTCAATGGAAGGCGGTCTATCTTGAAGATCAAAAACCAATACAATTCTATGTAGGAGTCACTCGATAAAATAACTTCTGACAGCTCCAGTTAACCATGTTAATATTGCTATAACTAAAAAACAATTACCTTGTTGCCGTAAAGGTCCAAATGTTTAAGTTGGACCATATCACCAAAATTTTCAGGTAGCTCAGTTAAGAGATTTTTTCCCAAATCTAACTTAATTATATGAGTCATTGTAGCAAAATTTTTCTGAAAATACAAATTCAATGAAAATTTTGATACTTTCACAGATCTGACTCAAATCAATTTATACACGATTACTCAGCTTACCCCAAGTTTTGCAATTCTATTGTTGGACAAATCAAGAGATTTGGCTTTCTTCATAGCGTTCTGAAAGTAAATGTGTGTGATGAAAATCGGAAAATTTTCTCATTTCATTTTCACACAGGACAATATCACTTTACTCACAATTTCTTTAACAGGAACTTCTTCTAAATCAGACATACTTAAATCCAACTCTCCGTCTTCAAAACGGTCTTTTAAATTTAATTTCGCCATTTTCAAAGTAAAATTTAAGGGCTTGAACTCTTCTACAACTACTCCGAGAAGCACGCCAGGTGTCACTCCACGTCACAACACTGAAACGCCGGTTTGGATATTCGTTTTTTTCCTCCCTTCGATTGCAGAGCTATCTGTAGCGAGGGGAGGATTTAAATAACAGATGAGTAGTTAATTATTAAGGTAATGGCGTGACATGCCGCTGTTGAGTGTTAACTAACTGGAAAAAACTATTCGTTCTTGTAAATCTTTTAGGTTTATTATTATACTGTTTCATACATTAAAAGTGTCCGTAAGTATGAAGTTGCTTTTCGAGTGATGTATCCTCTCCAAAATCATGTTAATTTTATCATCAAGAGCTAATCTACCGGAACATTTTTAGCAATGTCTTACAAAAAGGAGAAAGTTACTTGGGCAAACTACGCTTTCCGATATGCTACCATAACAGCAGCTCATCCTTTCGAATATTCCAAGCTATTGATTCAGGTTAGTAGGTTATCAGTCGTTGATATAATTTCCTGTGCAAAAATGTTCATTCTATTGCTTTAATTTCTAGTTAGGACATGAGCCAATTGCACCCTGGCCAACGAAAACATTATTTGGACGACCGGCATTAGCTTTACCGAGCGTTTTTCAGTATGGTAGGTTCGAATTTTACCATATTTTACCAATCGTAGATTTCATTTGTGCGATAGAACTTCAGTGATACGCTCTGATATCAGGTTTTATGGTTATACTGCAGAGTAAGCTCTATTATTTAACGTTCACAATACTATATGCCTAAAGAGAAATTGTTATGTAACCATTTTCTTCGGTATTTTATCGCTTATCCCCCCTAGTGTGAATTACTGTACAAATGAAATATATGTTAATAATCGCTATCTTGATGGATGGTGGACCTTCTTTGCTATCATTTTCTTCTATATGCATCTTTTAATTATCTGTCTTTATGGAATGACTAAGTAATATTACTGTCCAGTGTATGTAGCTTTCTATTATTTGCATCCTTGCAAAAATTCTAATCCTTCAAATCAAGATTTCATTGATGTAATAACGTGTGTGCAACGTACTCAACTGTTGCTGAGAACTTGCCATACAGTTCTTATTAAATCGTGCCCTTTTAAATACCATTTAATGTCATCGGAAAGGCTTTTTATTGGTGTAAGAAATGAAGAGCATACTTAAGCTGTGATTGAAAAATTAAAGAATTGTCTTTTGTAGCTTTCTGTTGTATCATGGGCGTTTCTCTTTCCTTTCACAGTCGGTTACATAAAAAATATCGATGGTTTCTCTGGATGCTATAGAGGTTTGGGTTTGAAACTATGCGACTGTCTGTCTAGCAGTCTCACCTTCCAGTACATCAGAGAAGGATGGCAGTTCAGCTGGGAAAAGAAGAGAAATCGTTATACTAGAACATATGGAGAAATACACATTAATGGAGATGAAGGTGTTGGCGACGAGGATGAAGAGGAATCGGAAGAGGAAGAGTTATTGAGTGAAAAAGAAGAAAGAGAGCGATTTTTTGCTTGTCTATCGAGAGATGTGGTTGGAAGGACAGTAGCCGTGGTTGTCAGCCATCCATTGCATGTGATGGCTGTGAGGACAATGGCACAGTTTGTTGGAGGAGAAACCTTATACTCGTGAGATTTTTTCATAATTTTGTGGCTTTTTGTATAACTTATTTGAAGGAAGTCGTGGTCTAAATTTTGAAAATGATCTCACTTGATATAAATTATTAGATATCAAGGACATACACAGAGCCTAGCCAATGTGTCAGGTAGTGAGTCTACTGCCTCTGGTTCATCTTGGAAGGGGCTTCTGTAATTATTCCTCTCTTCAATGTTAGATGTTTAATTTAGAAATTATTAAATTTTGGTAAGGAAAAGTGCGGTGCTGTACTTCCTTTTTGAATGATTTGATGGAATTTAAGTAACATTATTTGGAAATGAAGTAAAAGGTGCAGTATTGCATTTCCCTTCAGGTTCTTCAGACTTCAGCATGACAAAGGTATATAATGATGGAAGGGAAAGTGAAAGCTCTGGTGTGTGAAGAGTAAATTTCTGAAGCTTATTAGAAGGAATATTGTTGGCTGGTGTAAAAATATATGATTAGGTGTAAAGTATAGATTGGTTTGATCTAAGATAAGATGCATGATAAGACAGTAGGTCAACATGACTTTGTATATCCATATTAACGTATGTCAAGAAGAAGAAAGGTTTGCAATCATCATCACCAGTTATCTACATTTTCACATCCTTGATAATGAATTTTGTTAAGCTCTTCACATTTTCTTGTGATGTTCCAAGTTTAAAAAATATTCCAAGTATGTATATACTGTCTACAGATTATAGTATGTAGTGCTTACATGTATTTCATAGTGTGTACGTACATGTAGCAGCATATACATCCTTTTTGGTGTATTTTTTAAATATAACATTCTCATTAGATTTCTCTGTACTCTATCATATATATTCTAAGTTATATCAATTGACTAGTATTTTCATCACTCATATTATGGTGGTTCACATTCTTTATATAAGTCATGAGGAGGAATTAAAGTTATAATTATATAGGATGGATAGCTGGATGTTAATTATATGTGAAACAAGTGAGGCCATATTTTAAAAGATTTAGATTTGTAATGCTGCTGAAATTGAGGAACATTTTATGTAAGTTAAATAAGCACAAGGGGGATTAAATTTAATATTTCTGTTTGATGCATTCATTTTCCTAATTTATGAAATTTTTTGTGGGTAATATCTGGTTAGACTGTGTTAAAGTTGACCACTGTATGATCATTAAAGCATTTAGCAGTCATCAAAAATTACATCTTTAAATTCTATTAAGTTGTTATTTTATAGTATGCTTTTGAATTTTTTGTTTCTGATGGAACAAATCATTACCAGTGATGTTTTATTTCCTATTAATTGAGATCTGTTGGTCATTTTTATTGGGGGATATTGAATGCAATGTTTAATAGTTTTTCTTCTTATGCCTAATACATATATCACTAAAATTTATCATTGCTTTCTTCTTAACAGTGGTTTGTTTGGATCAATACGAACAGTATACCAAGAAAGTGGAATATCTGGTTTCTTCAGTGGTGTTGTTCCACGTCTCATCGGAGAACTGCTAGCTTTAATCATTGGCAGCACTGCCACGTTCGCCCTGAATACCTACATAATTGAGGACCCAGAAATAAAAACCTATACTAGTGGAATTGTTTCTGTAAGTTTCATATTTTTCTTTAAAATAATCTGTTAAGTGAAGATAGTCAATATTCGTCATAATTATTTCAGTGTTTAATTTATATTGAATAATTTTTGGATTATAATTCATTAATTTATATATACGTGAAATAAATCATGTTCGCATTAATGACTTTGCATTCCACCTCTATTGCTTTCTTTCAGTTTCTTGCCACAACAGTAACGTATCCTTTCCATGTGGTATCAAACTGTATGGCTGTGACTAACTGTGGGTAAGTACAGCTGTGTGAAACAACTAGTAATTATTAAGATGTCTTTAATGAATTGAATACTCAGCATGCACAGTTCTCTTAATTATTATTTGTCTGTAATTATTTTGTTTTGGTATATTTAAGGATACATTTGAGTGGGAATAAAACTTATAACTTAAAAAAAACCTCCTTCAGGAGTTTAATTTTTCTTTGTTTATGCATGAATAACAATTCCCTGCTACTAAAAACTATGATTTTTCAGTTTTCTCATGCTATTGAATGACCTTTATCCACTGATAATGTTAGATTGGTATTTACCCTTTAGTTGTGCCTCATACAACTTTATACGGTTTCTTTTATTTGACTTTGACTCATCCTACAAGAACAAAGTTGTTGTCCTATGAGAAAATAAAGGCCTGATATATCAGCTGGTGTCAAATGAATTAATAATCATTCATTCCAGGCTTGCTGCAGGATCACCTCCATGTATGTTGCACTATACATCTTGGACGGATTGTTGGTCCCATCTGTCGCGAACTGGGCAGCTCAAGCGGGGATCAAGTCTTTTATGGCGATATTATACCGGCCCTCAAGTTATGATCGGTGGTAGGCCTGTTCCTATCACTCCAGATCAGATGGTTTCAAAGCAGAACTAAAATTGGTGAACTGTGTTAGAATTTTCTTTAAAAATATTCCACGTGCTAATTGAGTTTTCTGGTCATAAAAGTTAGTACTTAGCATTTTTATGTCATACTTCATCATCATGAAGTGCCATATTATTTGGTAATTCCATCAGTACTACCTTTCTTATGAGATTTGAGTGAGAGGGGTCTTCATATGCCCATTAACATGAATGAAAATATTGTTCAGTCAGACTTGTATAGGATATGTAGTTTCAAATATAATAAATATTTCTGTGTTTATGAGTTTTGTTATTTATCGAATGAAATTTGATAAGTTGTTTTTACCCTTTGAGGAAATGGCAACATGATACTTTGAGGTTATAATTTTGCTAAATTTATGTCAACCCATTTAATAACAATTTTAACAATCCCATTTTAACAATTTAATCTTTTTTCATTTACGATTTAGTTAATATATATGCAGCTTATTCTCCTTTGCCTCACAGAGAAGTTATTTAATAAATTAAATGTTCTTTTTAAAATATAAGGAACCAAGAAAAAGAGTTAAAATAATCAATTTATTGTCATGTAGCATGATTTTTCCACATGGATACTTAATATTTTTAAATAATTGTCCATAAATACCATGTTATCAAGAATTGTCAAAAGAATTTGCTAATATTTATGAAATCATTCTTAAATTACTCCAAATTCCTATTATTTTACAAATTATTTCCATTATGATGAAATGAAATAATGCAAAACCATTTACCGTACCACTTAATTTTATTGATCACTACCAAGGTTTCGGCCCCTTAGGCCATCTTCAGGTGTCAGTCAAGGCCAACATAGTAAATTCCAAATTATTTCCCTTGTGTATACCAGTACTTGCAGTAATTATACATCATAGTAACGTTCAATATAATTATCATGATCAAACATGCTAGCATTTGATTCAGTTGGACAGATTTTAATGGAAGATAATCGAAACTTACTCGTGCCTCTTTGCAGTAATCTTAAATGAATTTCAGCCTCCTAGATATCTAAGAAGGTAGTGCATTCACTTTCTGTGAATGTTTTGATACCCAGTGGGGCCCATTTGTTGAAAACACTCAGCTGTAAAAGAACTTTTAAAAAAATATTACTTTATGGATTTCTGAAGAAGGAAAATATATCCATAAATTTAAGCTTGGCATAACTTGGAATTCTCTAAAAAATTTCTCCATGATGATTTAATTTGCTGTGAATCCATGATTTATTTCTTTGAGTTTTCAAAAGTTACCATACTAGTTCCAATTTCGAGCAACAAATGACACATTCAGTTTTCCTTTGCATGTGAATAAACTAGCTAATTGCCAAAATCATTTCATTTGCATAATATACAAGAATTACTTCCAATGCTCCTTTTATTTTGAACATTAACATCTCTGCTGCTATTGTCCTTAACCCTTTTCTTATCTGGAAGCCCAACTTGTCTCCATGAATGCAGTGCTTTACTTTGGCCTCTGATCTTCTTTTGGGAAACCTTAAAATAACTGGCCCTGTTTGATATCAATTTAGTAGTTCTTTCATGGGATTATTCCTTCCTCAATGGTTTGAAAATTAATTTTGCGAAGCAGTCTTACAAATTTACCTCATTCCTT
This sequence comes from Pachydiplax longipennis, assembly GCA_036926295.1. Classification (NCBI taxonomy): domain Eukaryota; kingdom Metazoa; phylum Arthropoda; class Insecta; order Odonata; family Libellulidae; genus Pachydiplax; species Pachydiplax longipennis. Next base: position 33,626,984 of record JAVFKF010000004.1, on the reverse strand, counting down.
TCAATTTTAATTTTCTGATATATTTGTATATATTATTGTTTATTATTTTCTTAAAAATTATCTTTGCTTGGAATCATTGTGATTTCTTTGCATAGTCACTCAGTATTACTGACCTAGGATGAATTTCTGACTTGTGGTAACTATAATTTCTGCTTTGCATGAAAGGCTATTCTAATCACAGCAGGATTAACCTTCCTTCAATGAATTAATATTTGAATGCTACACATCCTCATTATTCACTCTATCCTGATTATTATTAACAAATTATTATACAAACTTCTTTAGCCACAAACAAAAATTTGTCTTCCGAGCCTTTCATAGAACCTTTTTGATCTGTAAAATCATTGTTAGGCAACTTACTACTCCCTACTTAAAGCAGTTATCATTCAAAAGAATTGGAATACCTTTGATTCTGGTTGCAAGAAGTGAGGAATCATTTTAAATTGTATGTGTGGATCCAAAATAAAATCTAATATTTCTAAGATATAAGTAACATATTCTTGCCATTTCAGTCATCAAGTTCATATTTCAAGCTTTCTATTCAGACATCAATTATAAATTTAAATCAAAAAATGTTTTGAAAATTGAAAGTCAAAATTTTGGATAGATGATGATGATGTGAAAAGCTTAAGTTGACAAAGAAGTGAATGAATTATACCGGAATTCTCTTGGCTCCTGGTAGAATACTTGGGTTCTTTCTGTAATAAATGGTAATTACATCCCTTGAGCTTGTTTCTGCAATCCAATCACTAGGCAACGCATAAATTGCTATTTCAAGTTTTCTGTGAAGAATGCTAATCACCCTAAGTTAAACACACATAGATTTTTTAAAATATTTGATATTCCTTTGCTCTTCTTTTTGATACTAAAGGGGGTATACTAAATATCGTAGGGTAGCCTCTCCTAAGACACTGAAGTTTTCTTTTCATTCTGGGGTAAAGTCATTTGGAAGTTCCTCAGTGGTACTTAAAGTTAACTGAGTCTCTCTTGTAAGTATGTATGCAGTGAAATTGCTGAAGTGAGCAGTTTAAAGCAACCTTCGTCATACTCAGTTGATTTTCTTATACCAGGAGTGACTTTATTATATAACCCTTTATTATTTGCCTTAAGTAAGGAATAGGGCATGTAGTGTTGGTTGATTTGTTTTTAAACTATCAACTAGACTAAGTGAGAGTCCTTTAGATCTAAAATCATAGTCTTAAACTCAAGATACACAATTACAGTTGCTAAGTAGGAAGTAAATAGTGCTTGCGTAAAAAGTGGAATCATTTATAAGTTGATAGGGAAGAGTAAGATGTAAAAAATAAAGGTGAGCTAACGACATAACAAGTTCATTACTTTATACAGCCAGCAATAAGCTGATAACGAGGAATAACACACATTAATGCAAAGATCAAGTATTAGACAACGTTAGAGAAAATAATTATTCAACATGAAGAAGCGGAAACTGCAAGATGGCATCAAGATAAATTGATTGCTAATTTAAAAAAAGACTAACTGGATGATGGATGACGAATGAACAGGTAATATGTAGAGGCTTAAAGGACTTTATTTAGGCGAGATCGAGACTAAAAAGTCTCTTCTTCCATTTAAGCTGTAATTGAAGATTTTTCATTATGATTCATCTATAATCAGAAAATAATTGAGATTGTTACAGAATTATATATTCGTGAACATATAAAGACCTCAACAAAAAAAATTCATAGGGATAGCGATGGTAAGATTTAGAAGAGAATTGATATCTAGCTAATGAAGTGAAATTCAACCTAGAATCAATGTGATGCATTACTACCGATTCTTGCGCATTATGTTTTAAACGTTAAAAATAGTAATAACCAAATCATCGTATCTGAACTAAAAGATTTTATAAAATTCGAAACCTCTTACTGGATTTGCAAAGTTAACAACTTAAATGGAAATGTCGATGTCATACAGCTACTGATATTATTGTAAGGCAACTTAATCCTCTTTGGTAAGGACCTTACTCCAAATAAAGCTCTATTGAAGAACGCGTCATTGATTTGTCAACTGGGTATGTAGATATGGCCTCATCGTGACACTGCGAAAGCTAATTTTTCAGGATTTGCTTATGAAACCACCACTTTCCATGTGGAAATGTGACAGCTAGAATTATAGCAAAATTACCACTATTTTCTCTTCTTCCAACTTAACAGAAAAAGTAAGCAAGCAATGTGCTCTGTACTTGAGGCAGTTAATTAGCAGATATCAACCTTGGCGAGGATTGATAAAATGCGACACTGAAAGATATATATTACACTAGATAAATCAAAAGAACAAAATTTAATTGAGGATACAGAACATGATTTAAATTCTAAAGAAGCAGAATTATTAAATTTCAAGTATTTCCAGTTTGAATCTTTTTCGCGGTACACGCTGATCAACTGTTATGACGCTTAGAATCATGGGTGAAAGTGAAAAGCATTATGGGTCATTGAATTTACATCGCCATTTAGAGATAGTTGAAAATTTGGTTAAGTTATTTTAACTATCCAGTGTTTGTTGGTTCTCGTTTAGATGATGTATGCCTTAATTTATATCCACCGTTGATTTTACCATAGTGTAACAAATGAATGTGTGCCCGCTGTAACCTTCGATAACGCGGTACCCGTTAAGCACATAAATCTGCAGTAGCAAAGGTGAAGTACAGTTCTTGTTTCTCGTTTATGCCTCCTTATTATTCTAATATTGTTTTGTTGTGTGTGGGGCTATCCTTAACCTTAATGAAATATCCTTGATTGTTATGCTAGATTGTCATCATGTTTTGGAAGTACAGCAATCAGACTCACCCACAGCAGCTTGATCACCTCCTTGACAATAAGGTAAGGAGAGATTATTTACATAGCATGGCTCTTTCAACTTAATACATCAGTTTCTATAGTAATGATTCACTAAAATTGGATGTTATTCCTCTTCAGGATGTAACACTAAAGCAACTTCTTGATGAGGAAGATGTATTACAAGAATGCAGAGCTCAAAATAAGAAGTTAATTGAGTTGTAAGTACCTTTTTTCTATACATAATAAAGTCTTAACTAATGTAATTCGGTGTTGTCTGCGCTTCGACTATCCGCACTTGGAATTCACTCTAGTTAGATTAAGGGTGAAGACTTCTCGGATATAATGGGGTTTACATTACAATTATATGTGATGTTTACAATGTAATGAGCCTGGAATGGGGACTGATATTCTCAGTATAAATCGGGGTTTGAAATCCCCTGACACTTCTTTATGAAGATGACTCCTGAGTCAATTTGAAATGTCGACATCTAACGAAGAAAGAAACCAGTTAGAAATCCGAGAATCCTTCATCCATGAAAACCACTAGGAAAGTACTATATCATTTCTGTTTGTTAGAGCTATTGGAAATTATAGTTTGTCATTTTATAAGTATCTTAATCGTGTGTAGTTCAACAGAATTTGAAGTACTTCCTTTTACTATGAAATATTTATATTCATTACTTTAAATTTCTTTCAGTTTAATTAGGCCTGAAATAATGGAAGAGCTGGTTACTTTAACTATAGTTGAGCCAATTGTTAGGTCTGGTGATGGAGATGGTACAGAAGCTCCTGATGAGTTCACAATGTACAAATATCCGAACACAGCATGTGAATTGCTTGCCTGTGATATTCCCACCTTAAATGAAAGATTGGCAGGGGATGAAGTGCTTATGAGAAAACTTTATTCTTTTTTGGAAGCGGAGCCCCCTCTTAATCCCTTGTTGGCATCTTTCTTTGCTCGAACGTTAGGCGTTCTTCTAACCCGGAATTCACCTGAGCAGGTAAGTTTTTGTATCAAGTGGTGTAAATTTTTTATAGGATTTTATATTCGTGTATTATGAAGCATTTTGTATTGGTCAGCCTTGTAATATATCATGAAATGTTTATTCTGGGCATCAATCTACCATTAGAATTTTAATTTACTACCGTTTTTGTGGAACTTGTAGATCCTGTTGAAAATTATGTATTGGAACTGATAACAATTTGAATTCAAAATGAAGAAATAACTATAGTCATAGTATTTAAAGTAATTAACTCTTATCTTGTCAAATTTCTGATAATGCCACAATTGTAGGTTATTCTAGAAGAATAGATTGGAAATATAGGGTTTATTTTTGTTTAAATTTGGTATGAGATTTTATTATGTTCACTGTAAGCAATTCATTTAAATATGCAATGAAATTCAATAAGAAGTAATAAACATAAATCAAAATTAAACTTCAGTATAGGCAAAGGAATATGTTACATGTTTGAGAACTTTTGTAACCAATGTAGAATTTTGTCTAGAAATTCTTAGTTAAGATAAGTTACTTAGCTTTAAATATTTTACTCCATTGTAGATGCTTATCATTCTGTACCCCCTTTAATCTTAAACTTTTATGTTTAAATCTGTTCATCTGACTTGAGATGGATCATGCAGTACTCATTGGAAGATTTATAGGGGATTGTTAATATTTAATTCAATGAGAGTATAACTTTCATTTGTATAGTGTGATGTAGATCAGTGTTGCCCAAGTAGTGGGTGTAGGGCTTTGTAAAAAATTTGTTTGTCCTGTGGAGCAGAAAGGACTCCTTTTTCAACCTCTCCTCCATGTACAGGGAAAAATTCATATCAGTATTTCATATATTTATATTTTGTATGTTTGCTTCATGCAGATTTTACATGCTAATGAGCAGATTTATAAGAGAATCTAATGATAAAATTACTTAAAAAGCAGATTAAAATGGTAATTGTGTAATGTGTACAATATGTTACACCTTCATAATTTCTCTTGTGATGCAAGTTTGTGCAGTTGAAATTTACTCACCTGCACTGTAGAGACAGGTGGGTCACATTAAAATACCATCTGTGGACTACTTCATATGAATGACCCTGTTATAGTTCATTGGGATTGTGCTTGGCTAGAAAAAATCGAGTTTGCAATGGCTTCATAAGATGAAGTTACTAAAACTTATTAACTCCTTCATTGCCAGTGAATGTTGTGAATAATGTCAATGTTTGAAAACATACTTTTGAGCCTATTTTATCTGCTTCTGTTTCTAGCCGTGGAATATTTCTATAATTTAGGGATATTTTTTTTTTAACTGGTAAAAATTGATTTTGAAATAGTACTGTATTGCTACGTAATCCCAAAATAGTTCTCTAAAACTTATTTATGGATGTAACAGTCATTCTGTAACAGGGTTCTGAGTTAATTTCATTGATCATTTTATGCAGTTGAACTTCCTAGAACCAATTGATTTATTCTTATCATCCCAATGGGAATTAAAATCAGTAAGTATCCTTCTAATAGCAAAACTTATAATGAAGTTCTACATCTGTTTTATTCTTGTATTTACAAAATCAGAGAAAGGTAAAACAGAAGAAAAGTATTTGAGTTATTAATTTCAAGATACCAAAATTATACTATTGAAGAACTGCAATCTTCAGTGCCTTATTTCATTATAATTTATCCTGAAAGCCAATATAAGTATTTATAGAGTGTTTTCTAATGTTGGAAGTACTCTGTATGCTCAAGGCCACAAGGTGATAGCATTTCCTGCTTAATACAGCCATGTTTAGGATGATTCTTTTCCCAAAATATTTTCTTTTATTGAATAAGATATCAAATTATGACCAAAATATTATTTAATGTTTTTATAACAGTTTTCCAGTGATACAAATGTGATATCATGCAATAGCCAACTTAAAAGTTAATTAGGGGCAAAATGTTTAATAATTCTGAGTAAGAATTGTAGGTTGCGTTACTTACTTTTTCGTTTGCACTGTATACCTAGAACTGGCTGAATATTTTCACTCATTTTGATTGATTAACAATACACAAATTTTTGCTTAGTCATTTCCTGTAAGGATTATTTTAAGATATAGTATTGAGCTATCATCATCAAATATCCATTTTAGATCATGTTTTTTATTATTTTTAAATGCCTTATAATATTTTTTACCACCACTGAATAAATTTCATTAGAAATTGTTTATTATGTAAAATAATCAAATAAAATCAAGCTTAATCATTTAGGCATGTATTCATAATAAAATTTTGATAGTATCTTAATGTGTAAATTCTAGATCTCTTTTAATGATACTTCTTTCTACTTCCATGAAATTTATGTCATCATCCTTGTAGAACTGGTATTCTTATCAGTTGACTTGCTTACAAGTTTTGGAGTTTCTAAAATCAAGAGAAGATTTTGTATCCCTCCTGATGAGGCATATGGGAACATCTGCGATAATGGACCTCATGTTCAAACTCTTTACTAGTGTTGAAGGGGATGAAATGAAGCTTAATCTTCTAAATGTGAGTTTTTATTATCTTACTATGACAAAATTAATTCAGTGCTGTATATCATGCTTCTTAAAGCTTATCAAATGTTTCCTTTGCTTATGTTATGGGTCTGTTTTCAGTGGTTAAATGGACAACAGGTAGTCCAGAGATTGGTGTCCTTGTTTGATCCTTCTGTTGATCCAGAGCGTCATTCCAATGTTTCCCACCTTCTGTGTAATGTCATTGCCAAATGTAGAGACTATGCAGCTCAGGCAGAAACTCGACCTCCATCCACTAACTTAATTCTAAAAGTTATTGAATCGTAAGTTGGATAAAAATACACTTCACTCTTTCCTTGTCGATTCCATTGATTTTTCATTTCAATTAATTTCAACTGACAAGATCCAAGTCAGCTCATTTTTATTTAAATTCTGAATTTTCAGTAATGGATTTGTCTTATATTACTCCAAATAAAAGATTTTGTTGATAATTTTAGCAGGATTTAATTTAAACTCTCTTTATTCAATGTTCTGTAACAGTAAAAGATTATACGTTAGGCTAAAGAACAAAACTTTTGGAAATGATTTATTTCAATTATCACGGTAATTATTATTAGTATTATATTATTCATTAGTGTTATCACTGCTCAGTTGTGCAATTAAATTTTGTTTTTAATTTCAAGACGTGAGACAGTATCATCCATTCTTGAACTAATGTTGTCTGATGGACCAAATGGAGAGAAGAGTAAAAGTGCTATTTGTGGTGGAATTCCTGTATTACTTGAAATCCTGGATTATAATCACAACAGGTATAGTAAACCCATTGCTACTATGTGTTAATTATGTGATTGTCAATACACATCAGCTCAGAATTTACTTTTTACATCCTAGCCAGGATAATGCAATGGGTGGTATTGGGTCTGGCCACTTAAATCGTGATGGTGACAATCCTGCATCAGTAGAAGAGCATAAGTTGATGGTAGAAGAATTTGTGCAGGCTGTAGTCCCATTCTTGCCAAAGCTTCATGCCTTGTTGTTGGACCCTAGACCTCAAGTAAGGATACTCTTTTTTATGCTATATATTACTATGTATGCTTATACTGTCTCATTGTTTGTCCAATATGTTGTGCTAGTTATTTTCCTTTAGAATGTGTTTTTGACTTTTAGTTCAGGTCATTCTTCCCCCCAAAAATCTCATTTACCTGCTCTTAGATCTGGACTGTGTTTGAGGATGTCCCAATAGCCAATTTTTCTTGTCTATAATGTTCAAATAAAGAATATATTATGGAATAAAGACCTATGGTATGATTTCTTGTAATTTTGAAAGTAGATTCTTTGTATAGAGCTGATATTCAAGAAAGTGTTACCCAATTACTTACTCATGCATTAAGTCTTTTTAGTTGAAAGTGTAATTATCCTGAAGAGGATTAATATAGGTGTGTTTCTAAGGATCTTTTCTGTCAAAAAGTATACCCTTGAATTTTTTTAAAGCAGTGGAAAAATGTTTTAATACATTACATCGGAGCTAATTTGTAATTTATTGAATAAAGTCAACCTGCAGCATGACCAATTATAAAGCTTGGATCTGATATATGACGCTTAATTTTTTTGAATGTTCTGCATGTGTAAAATTTTATCTTTAATCAATGTTGTAATGTGATTGGGGGATTAAAGTGTATTGATATTTTATACTCATGATCTTGTGTTTTTTATCTTACAGAAAGATACTGTAGAGCCCATTGAGGAAATGCTCAATGCTCCACTTGGAGCAACTAGACTGGAGGTGGCTAAACTGATTTGTGCTCTCATTGCTACCCATTCACCTGCTATTGATACGTGCCTAATAAAACTTAAAACTATTCAGTTACTTTTGGTAAGTATTCAACTGGAAAAATTTTCAGAGATTAGGAAATAAGAGTTTTGCTTAGCATTTTAAATTGAACAACCACCTTGTATACTAAAGCTCAAGTGGTGATAATATTGATATAATTTTTGATTAATTATTGCCCAATTCTTTATTAATAATACAGTTTCTTTAAGCATTAAAAGTAAATAGAGCGTATACATCATGAAAAATGTTAAAACCATCTGAAATTGACTCAAATTAGAATGCCCAAACTCTTGCCAAATAGACATCCATTAGAACCCATTAAATTTATTGAATAGAAATGATATTTTGAAGTGGCTGAGAAATGGCATAGGTAATGAGATTGTTCTGTATACATCAATGTGCAAGTAGAGGTACACATCATTAATAAATTAAGTGAAGTAATCATCCTCAACACTGAATGCAGCAACTTACTGGTTCCTTCCCTGCAAAATTTCCTGTAATTTATTTCATGAAATAATTAAAAATATATGGGAAAAACAATTCAATAATACCTGGGGAACCTTTATTCAATAGAAGGCAGCTTGTGTATTTAACCCTTTAAGAAAACATTAGGCCACATTTGTAGCCATCTGACTTCTCTTGCGTTGTGCTTTTCTTACATTTAAATAGTTTTGAGATCACAATTGTATGAGCAATGAAAAGTTTTTGATCACCAAGTAAATATGAGTAATGCATTGTCCAATTTATTTTTCACTTGAGGTAGTGAACACGCTTGTGGGAAGCAAAATTATTTTATGCATGGGAATGTTTCATAAAGTGATAGAGTGAATTTAATGCCCACAAACGCAGGTTCCTCACCTCTGTGTTAGACCCAGGAGTAGAATGGAATCATCTACTAGTAATAATAATAGGCTTTATTTAGTATATAATAGGTGAGATTTAGACTAATAAGTCTCTTCTTACATCAAACCATCTAATACAGAAAACTTCAGGCTAACTAACTAAATGTCAACAAAATACCACGATAGTTATTATTGCCAGGGATCGAATATTAAATTAAATTTTTGAAAGTGTTTAAGTATTAGTATAATTCAGTATGAGAAAATAGCCTTTTATCAAATACATCAAAATAACATTTTATTAAAAGTATTTGAAGAAACTAGTTTCCTGTTGCTTGGCTTTCATCTATTAATGTAATCAGTGACTCATTTCTTTTTTCAGGATTTATTTCGCCAGTATACATGGAACAACTTTCTCCACACTCAAGTTGAGCATGCAATAGCTCTTGCTCTTGATGTTCCAAAGAATAAAACAAATGACGAAAATGTTAAAGTGGAAATCAGGGAATGGAAGAGCAATGAAAATTTATCCAAGGTTGAAGCCACAGAAGATAATAGTGAGACAAAAACTGATAGTATTCCCGTTGATGAGGAGATGCAGCAGGATAAAGCTGCCGATGTGAAATCAGTGGAAAATAAGGATTCAGAGAGGAAAGAAGAGGATATCCATGAAACCAGTTTAGTCCATCATGTAAGACTATTTTCATGAGATATGGGTATTTGTTAAAATTTATATAATATGTAAATTCTTATTGTGTGAATTCTTGCCTCAGTTAGCAGTAATGAAGCAGGTGGCTCACTTTTTTTTTAAAGCTGAGCAACTGTAAATTTAATACATTTTTTCCTTCTACTAGAATTGCTAGAAACTTACTAAGAATAGGCAAGGTAGTGAATGGGCTTTTCAAACTTCCTACAAGTTGAGAATTAAGTGTAGTAATAGAAAGGAAATTTTTGCTAGAAATCAAGTTTGATCAGGTGATGTGATTTTTTTTAACTTATAGACAACTTCAGAATTAAAAATGTTGTTTGGATATGGTATGCTCATTTCCATATTATGATTCTGAAACGTCCTCACATAGGTATCTGAACTGTTCCCCACTTGCTGTTCAATCCTGTCTCCACTTATTAAATGTCATATTATTATGTACAGCTCCTCTATATTGGGAAAATAGGGGGAAAAAACAAAATGGACTATATGCATGTATCTATTAAATTTTATTCTAAAATTTTGTATGTATATATATTTTCATAAATGCCATTAACTTTGATTGAGGAAGAGAAGTATAATGTTTAATGGATAATTATGTAAGGTAAATTTTTTTCAGAATTTGAAGATGAGGATATTAAAAAAGAGTATAATATGGTGCTAGGTGGTGGTCATCAGAAATTCAAGTTAGCTATCTTTAGAAGTGGATACTGAATTATATTTTTATTTATTATATTTAAGGAGTCTTTTGTTTACTTAAAATATTTACTGAGATATATAAAAGATAGTTTTTTTCTGATTTTGAACCAAAGGAAAATATTTATCAAACAAATGTTTAATCTAATGTTCTGCTTTGATCATGATACAGAAGTGATAAAGATGACTTCACTCTACCTCAGACTTTGTATCAGTTCCAAGGAGGTGAAGATTGCTTTATGATATCTTAATTTTATTCACACAAAATTAGTCATTCTGGGGATGAGGTGAAGTGGGTGAGAACGATGCAGATGATGTTAAAAAAATTTTAATACAGGGGTATGATTGGCTAAAGCAGGCTGCATTTATCTGGGGCAAGAAAAATCCCCATCTTAAACAGGAAGCGTGGCATCTTTAGGGTTTTTTTTACCTTCTGTTTTGTGTGAAATGGACTTCCTTAGGGAGAAAATTGTTCTTTATGTGGGATTTCATCTTAAACAGGTTTTACTGTATATTTTTAATATAAGCAGTTATATTTTTTCTGTCTTTTATATTTTACTTAAATTATCTTATAAATTTTATATCAAATAAACTTCTTAATGCTTTATTCATTGCAGAAGCAACTGATGGGATGACTTTCTATTTTCATGTGATGTAAATCCAATCCATGAAAACAATCCATGTATTTATTTTGTAAAATTTTAGTATTTGAATGACTTTTACACCAACTCCATTCTTAAATTCATCATCATTGTTTGATGTAAGTTATTGATTGCAGTATATTTAATTTATTTCAGATATTTACAAGTTGCAATATCATCAAATGGATACTGGATGCTTGGGACCTAAATAAAGATGAGCAGTATGTTATATTTTCTATTTTCAAAGTTTTATCTAATTTGAAAGTATTATGAGTGAATAGCATAATCATGTGTTTTGATGAATGAAGGTTGATGGCCTATAAAGTTATCTTTACCTTTTCATCTGTAGGAGTAAGCCTGGTGGAAGGAGGATGGGTTACATGGGTCACCTTATAAAAATTGCAAATAATGTTGCAAAATTAACAGTTCCTCCAACTGAGGAAGAAACAAATGAAACTCCTGCAGCACCAGTGGCTGCTGTAGAAATAACCAGTGATAAAGAAGGTACAAGGTCTCCTCTCACTGCCACATCTCCTAACTCATCTCCTTCACCACCAACTTCTCCTTCACCCCCTACTTCACCGGCTGATAAGAACAAACCTCAGTTCTTCAACCTAATCAAACCTCCAGTTATAGACGATGATCTTTACAAGAAATGGTGTGCTTTCGTGACATCTTCACTAGCTCAAGCTAATGCCAGAAACAACATACTTTTGGTAAGTATTATTCATTTTGAAATTCCATCACAAAGAATGCATGTTTATTAGATCAGTCATATGCATGGCACTCATCATTTCATTATTTAAGTGGATGCGTAATGGAAACTGATTCATTGTACAAACATCAAGAAGTGTTTTTAATTTCAATGATGAATTAGTAAGGATTTATTAGAGACTATTTCTACTGTAATTCCAATCATTGTGTTGTGTCTGGAAATAACGTTAATGATCTCTGTCTAGGGTGGTGAACATCCAAGTCATGCATCCCCTGCAAGTGATGAAGCTGTCTATGGTGGTGTTCAGATTAGGCAAGAGAGTGACCTGGAAGAGGCAAGTCAAATCATTTAGGCTACTTTTTTTGTATTCGTTGAAATGTTGCTGAGGAGTAAGTAAATGATTTTTCTGCTTTAAATCTCTCAGGGCTACAACGCATTCCAGAATCAACAGATTGCTCCCATGTTTACAGAGAATTTCCATGATGAAGGGTTCACTGATGAGGATGACACTCAACAGTAAGTATATGTTAAGAAAAATGTTTTCTCAGTTTTCCTTACCATGTACATTTCTAAGTATTCTAATTTTAGTGATGTTTATTAAGCTCTAGTTGACAGAATTTCATGCAAAATGCTCTTCTTTCTAAAATAATACTGAAGAATCTTTGCCTGAAGTCAAACAACACTTTTCTCTGTAGTCCAGAAAGGTTCTTTGCCTGCCATCTCTGAGTAAATTATTGTGAATAGCAGAGATTCTAACAACTATTTTTAAATATGTTGTAATTTCATAAACTATTATCATGTATGTTGTAATCCTAAGAAAGTGGGTATTTACAACAGCAAATCAACTGAGCAGTAACATTAAATTTATGAAAATATCAGTATTTTGTCATAACGATAAGAAAAATTGATGAATAATACCTTACATATATTATAATTTAAATATTTACTCATCAGAAAATTTGATAATCATTAGTTACATTGATAGTTTACTGTTTAGACAACATCATAAATATACTTTTGTATTCTCTGAAGTTACTTGATTGCTATTTATATCTGCTTATCCTATAGTCTTAATCTTCTGTCTTTATTGTCTTAAAATCTTTCATTGGTGCAGTAGTAATTTATTTAAGGTTGCGTCAAATATAACAAAATTATTTCTTACAATTTAATTTTATGTCGAAAGAGAAGTATTCCTAAGTTTTCTATTTAATCTCATTTCATTTATGAAATTTTCATGACAACTATGCAGATTTAGATTGTTGAGGCTTGATTAAACTAACAGTGAAAGCAGTTGCACAAGAGAAATCTTAATCCCCACTTCAGACTCTTATACCATTTTAGTTTCTAGATAACATGTGGATCACTCTAGTTTGTGAGAAGCAATTAAGAAATTTCTAGTTATATGTGATTCTTCCTTAGGTAATTACATCCTTCTTTTCTAAAACTTTATGTTTTATAAGAAGTGTTTTTATAAGTTTTAGATAGTGCAAATAAATATTCCACTTTTCGGTCCTAAGCATAAGCCATTTATGTTTAATTCCCAGTCCAATTATTTAAGATAAATGGGGTTTCACATTAATTACATTTAACCACCTTGACGTTTTATTTACCCTGACATTATGGCTCTGAGCCACATTCAGCCGCAATGCCAAGGTGGTTAAGTAACCCTTGAACTTGCTGTCACCATAGCAAATGAAGTATTTTTCATTTTATAGAAGTCGTTTTCATTTCATAGTTTTCAAGCATTCTTGTCAATTACTAGATCAGGATCTTCCATGAAAATGCTTCCCTATTGTTAGTTCTATATACCTTACCTTTAAATCTGTGTTATAAGAACTTTATTTGAAGTACTTGAAAGTTCAAGCTATGTTGAAAGCTTATCAAAATGATGTAACCTGTTTTAAACTGCTATCCTAGATCAGTGCTTATTTTACTTTAATCATCAAAGATATAGAAATGAATCATTTAGTGCAGCTATAATAATTTCCCTGCTCTTTTTAGTTTTCACTTTTTAACCTTCAGAATGTGTTGTTTTTGAAACACACGTATGCTAGCTATAATGGGAGATCCTGAACTGTTCATTTGAATGTTAAAAAGAAAACAGAAAATCTGTAGATAGATAATGCAGTGTTACCCCGTTGGTCTTTGTCCCCTCCCCTTAATGTAAAGTGATGCCGTTGACAACGTGCCAAGTATGTCGTACAACATGACTGAGGATGATCTTACCAGGCAAACGGAGCTCTTCAAGAGGCTGTGTGCTGAAAAGATGCATGCATCTTCCTCGTGCTCATCCTTGGATGGAAGCGACCCAGAAGAAGCCGAGGAGGATGATGATGATGAATATGATGATGATGGAGGAAGCTTTATGAGGGGTAGAGGGTTCATGCAGCGAAGACTGGACTTGGATACAAGGTATTTACTCACAAAAATCTTTTAATCTTATGAAATAATACACCTCATAGGGCCCAGAGTGGATGTAGAAACTTAACAGAGGGAGGGTGATTTTAGATCTTTTTACACTCATCTTAAAGTAGCAATAGCCTTAGTGGCTTAATACTCTTTTCAAAATGTTAACAGTACCATTTGTTTGTGTTAAATGTGGTATATGTATAGGAATCATAGAAACTCTTCTCTGTCAGCTTTCAGTCAACCTCTCAAAGCTGGTGTCAGTACATGCTACAGACTCAGATTCTTGGTGTTATTATCTTATAGGTGGGAGCGGTTGGTGTTAGAACCTTATACTAAATCCTACGCCACTGACTTAAATTTATGCTATTATGCTTATTTGCAGTGTTTAATATTTTTAAATTTTGAGTATAAAGGAAGGTTTAAAGTTTTGTTATTATTGAGTTGATGGTTTGTTTTTAAAGTTAAATGTAGAAACATCTTTTTCCTAACCTCTCCTGCAAAAATCTAATCTTAGTATTAAGAAATATTTTTTTTTGTATCTTACTCAAATCCCTTCAAAGAATGATACAATGTAATTAATCCAAAAAGAAGCTTAAGATGTATATTATCCAAGGGGCAAACGTTAAAAATATTTGAAGAATTTTAAAATGGTAAGTATATCTGCTTAAAGTGAGCAGAGTGACTGAAATATAGCTATTGATTATTGAGGATGGCTAGTGAAATTGTCTTTTTCCTCAGTGGCCATGGCTATGCATACTACTGACATTTATAACCAAATAGTATTTTCAATTCCACATATTAATTTTCATTTGCTCTAGTTGTACTGGAGAATATTAGAAAAATCTTTCTGTAAACTTAGCCTCTTTCCAGCATGCACTACTTGTTGTTTTATTAGTGATATAGAAGTGTAAGGCTCAATCAAAGTCCTAATTGGAAAATAACCTCCATTAACTTAGTGAAAGTGGAATGAATGCATATTTTGTGTACTTTATTCAATGTTAAGATAATTTATGATGATGATGTAAATTTATATCACATTGATATTTTATTGAATACATAACTCGGTGAAAATGCATGTAAAATTTTAATTGAGTCATCTTAACTTTTCTTCCTGGTTTAAAATTATAGTTGGTCTATGACTTCCATCTACCAGAATAACTACAGGTATTTATTTTAATGAATTGTTGTCTTTCTCATTTTTCTTTTTACTATCTTCTTGCGTGTTTCATCTCAGGCATGTATTTCATCATTTTACTTGATATTTTAGCTCTCCTATAACATAAATATCAGAGAGAGTGATTCCAATATGAGAAAATGTTTTGCTCATTACATTA
The DNA here is from genome assembly GCA_036926295.1 of Pachydiplax longipennis. Taxonomy (NCBI): domain Eukaryota; kingdom Metazoa; phylum Arthropoda; class Insecta; order Odonata; family Libellulidae; genus Pachydiplax; species Pachydiplax longipennis. Next base: position 33,611,531 of record JAVFKF010000004.1, on the reverse strand, counting down.
CATCTATCCGTAGAATATTACAGCCTGAGGCCTTCTTTGTCTCTAAATTTTCAATTGCATTTATCATCATCATCATCGTAAAAATTTTTGAATGATTCTTATTGTTGTAGTATTTAATTTTTTATATCACTGTTGTGATATGGATAGTATATGCCACCACATTGGTTGCACATTCTTTTTCTCCTGGCATCTTTGAAATTTTATGCTTTTGATTTAGATTGTTCAGCATCTTCATTTTTACTTTTCATGTGTGTATTTGAAGCCTTACAATGTAAGAAAATGTCAATGCACAAATTGTTATGTTGGATTGGATATAATCATATTTAAGCTGACGCTTAGGAGAAATCCACTTTCCCATCCAACATCCATACCTTCTGTCCTATCATTTGCTTTTTGTGATCCATTTCTTTCCATTTCAAGCCCTTGCTTTTAAAATTTTGGTGTCCCAATATAGGAAATGCAGTCGATATAATTTTGTTTTTAGAGGAATAAAGGGAAAGGATAATTGTTATATTTTAACGATGCTATATGCTGTATCAGCTGGGAAATGTTTTAATTATTAATGTTAATCTCTTTAACTCATACTGGCACAGAAAGTTTCAGTCAAGTTTCTCTGATTATGTTGTGATTTTGCTATGATTATTGTAAAATGATTATCTTAAAAATAGCGTACATTCCTTAATTACAGCAAAACCCAATTAAAATGAAAAACGTGGTAAAAATACTGTCTAAGACACACTGCTATCTGCTTATAAAAAGAAGGGAAATATCCACTAAATAAGATAGATGATTCCCATCCTTAGTTGTATCTCAATTCACCATAACCATTTTCTGCCTTATTCGATAGACCAAAAATTGTTGGGTTCCATTTGACGGTTTACTATGATTAATTCTATGAAAAGAAAATGAAGGTATCATGAAACAAAAGGATTTCCATATCACTGTCGGAGCTGGTACTACCTCTGAGATAGTAACATCTCCCTCATCAGTTTTGTCCTGATGCAGTTAGATAAAAAATATTTTAGGTGGCATATCCTTTAGTCCCGACATCAAGTTGCAAACATATCAAATAAACTAGTTGTTTTCTGATTTGTATTGCGTAGTCTTGGAGAGATTGTGCTTTTAACCACCAATAAAACATTCAGTATTCTTCCTTGATTACATATCTGGTAAGAAATTTTGTTGTATTATGAAAAGTTACCCAAATGAAGTAACAAAGGAAGGCACATACATTGTCCCAGAAGTACTCAATTTTCATAATTAAAGTAAAAAGAAAATCTGCATTACACTACAAGCATTTGCAGACTTAGTAGGTGATAACTAAAGTTTTAGCAACTAAACCAAATTAAAAAATATCTCATTTCTTTTTAATATGCAAAGTGCTTATTCAGAAATAATAGAGCCAAATAACCCTTTCACTTTTACTTCCAAGGTAAAAGAAGTAAAACATTGTTATCCCTATTGTAACATTATCCTGCTTACAATACATTTTTCTCTCTGTCCTTTGGAAAATGTGTTAACTGGGTTTTTCTGTATCTTCTATGATGTACGAGTACTCGTACTCGAGTACGATGTACGAGTACTCGAGTACGATGTACGAGTACTCGAGTACGATGTACGAGTACTCGAGTACGATGTACGAGTACTCGAGTACGATGTACTCATAATAAAGCAGTAGAAAAGATGCTGCGGAAAGATTGTCCTGTTTTACCTGAGAGAAGTCTCTCACTTATCAGCCTATTTACAGTTTTTCATGCCACTTTCACGTTCTGATTAGCTTATAAGAGTAGCTCAGGAGGCTTATTTTTCCAGTAGCCACCCCTTAATGTGGTCTATACTCTGCTATTATGTGCTATTGATTTAGTGTTTTGTCTTTATGTTCTTCAGGTATGATTGATACCTTATGTTTAAAAAAGCTTAGAAATTAAATTATACAGGGTGTCTTAGAAGTCACTATCTAATGTTGGAGGTGATGGGAATTGTGATAAACTGGTTTAAATATGAAAAATATATTTGTTTCAAATAATTACCAAGCATAGCCTTGTCTCTTGAGCCTTAATTATGAAACTTACTTTCTAATTTGATTTTAATTGCATTGATTTCAAGCATTTTATACAAATACTTTGTAGGTGTTCAATATCAGTATATATGAAACAAATATTTGAACTTAACATGCCTATCTTTATGAAAGTTTATGGCCATTGCTATTTGGAAATGGATATAATTGATACACCATGTATAACTATTATTTAAAAAAATAGTATAGTACTATAGATCAGCAGTCCCAAAACCTTCTCTTTAGTTTACACCATTTGAGGATTTTGATGAGCCATGTGATGCTCAAGTAAATCTTTTCTAGCATTTTTTTATGATTTTATGTATATGATTTGAATTTTATTTTTATTTACTACTGGTTCAATCCAAGCTTTTTAAAATTTACAATGAAAAAATTGTAGTCAGTCTATGACATGGGACGATCCAAAGGCTGGATCAGAATCTTTTAAAATGTGTTGTATCTAGCTACCAAAAGAGAGTTGTGAGTAAATGAATCTTTGACAAGAATGTTTGGAGGAAGTATAATTTTTCTGAAGATATATATTTGTACCAGTAACTTTTTGAATGGGAGCTCATAAACACATCTGCATGTATCTTCTAATTAAAAAAATCTTATTATATTGAAGAGGTAGCTATGTCTACAGTCATCTTTTCCTTTTAGCATGAAGCTAATCTACATAGGAGATTAAAAGTAAAGACCTTAGAGAAAATGCATATCGTTAATCAAACCCTATTTTCATTTACTGAAAATTCCTTTTTATAATTAGTTGCCTAAGTTTTAGTTCTGGTTGATCTTTGCTGCTGTGCTTTGCACTCAGTGTTTGCTTTGAATTTATGATTGTTGATGTTGTGGTACAGGTTATAGTGTTTCTATTTGATTTCTGTAGAGGTTATTGCTAGTCATTTTCAATCTCTCTGCATTTAGTCTTTTGCTTCTCTGACTTCAGAATATAGCTTCTCTACAAATTTTTATTTTCTTATGGTAATTGAAACTTTCATAAAGCACTGGGACTCTTCAGTGAAGCCTCATGACTTTTATTTCAAGATTATTCTTTAGCATAAAGATAAAAATAATACTTCCACAAGTGTTTAAGAGTTAGTAATCTAAGAATGAAAATGAAATTATATTCATGTTTTTCAATAGAAGTCTTTGTTGTTAATCCACATTTAGATGGTTTATGTTTGCAAATAAATACAATTAAGATCAGAGATATTCTTTTATTAGGACTATAAGCTGAGGGCAGTTACCTCATTTATAAAATGTATTTTGGCAATACTGCATTGAAGTAATGAGAATATACACTTTTTATCGTCAATTTCTTTCTTAGCTTATGGAATGAAAATACTTCAGTCATTGAAAATTTTTAACTTGGATCAATAATAGATGAAACAATAACTTTCTTGAATCAAACTAAGTCACAGAATATTTTCCTTTCTCTTAAAAATTCTGAATAAAGAAAGCCTGATGTATTTTATTTTCATGATGTTATAAAGTTCAACTACAGATCGCCAGGCAGGATTAAAAAATAATTAGAATCATATTGAAAAATTAACTGAAATGAAGATATCTTGTTTTCCTTTAAGAGATTAAATTACATCCAATTGAGATCTTGTGCTTGTGTTTTGTAAAACAGGTTTACAGGATGTATACATATGTTGCCTGTAACCCTTATGCTATCTAATGCTACTTTTTGTACTTATTTCAGAGATAAACATTCTGGTAATGGTGGCAACAGAAAAGAGAGAGGAGGCAGTTCTGATGAAGATGAGGACGAGGATGGAGATAGGAGACAAAGAAGAAAAGACATTCAGATGGAGGTGGATTCAACAGATCGTAAGTTGATTTTCGTTTCTAAATACTATTATTTAAGTTGAAATTTTTGGTCTTATGTGGATTAATGAATGGATCTAAATGTTAAATGAGAATTTTTTGCCTTTGATTTAGAAGAAAATTTTATTATCACTGTTTTGCTTGCATCTAAAATTAAATCTAAAAAGACTTTTCAGTCTCAATCTTGCCCGAATAAAGACGATTTATTATTATTATTAAAACAATGTTTCTTACTATTGGGGATCTAAAGAAAAAGGGGTTCATCTTATAAAGAAAAGCAAAATCCTCAAATTGGGAATCATGTTCTAGATACATATTTAAATTATCCACTTGCATGATTAAAGGCTGCTTTTTCAAAGTTTCATCAACATAATTTCAATTACTGAAGTATTCACAAGATAGGTTTAAGTAATTACTTTAATTTTTATTGCTATAATCAATTATAATTCAAACTTTATTTGCCTAGAAAAGTCCCCAAAATGGGGATTGTCTTGTTATCGGATCCATATTACATTTTTTCAAGTATGATATTTATATTATGACATTCATGCTTGCAAAATTAATTAGTATGAAATAGTCTGGGGAAAAATACTATTTTCCATTTTAATCTACAAAATTTTCTTTTATCAAATCTGTTTAACTAAAAGAAAAATTTGCCTGTGAATGAATATTCTCTCAAGTTTATCTTGAATTAGAGTAACTATGACAATATTTTCAACCTTTTTTATGTTTAATCTTTTCAAAAATTTAACTTCTTAGCAAAAAACTTTATCATGTTCTCGAATATATATGTTTTAAGTAAACTAATCAGTAGTTGATTTTCCTGAATTGAATAACAACATATCTTACTTCATATAGTGCAGGGAATCACTACATTTTCTTGATAACATTTTAAGATTTTTACTTGTAAGTTATAAAAGATGTAACAAATTCATTTGCTTGTTCTTATTCTTCCAAATTTTTTGCTATGGTGGTTAATTTTGAGGAAGTTTTATTAGCTGAAAATTAAAAATATTCATGGTACATAAATAGTTTTTATGTAAAATGTTACATTTCTGCAGATTGCTGCAGGTTCATTATAATGCACATATTTTCCATAAGAAGTGTTCTTCAATTTGAAGATAGTTGATTCTTTATTGATGGTGTTATTTCATTTATAATGTGTAACTTTGTTTGTTTCATTTTCTCATAATCTTATGTTGTCTTTCCCATTAAAGAAAGAAATTACTTTACAGCCTGGGCAGCCATGGATCCTTCTTCGAATCTAGGTTTAGCTCCAGTTGCAATGGATGAGGCCCCTAACCCTTGGGGAGACTCCTCCAGTATAATGGGTGCATCACAAATGGCTTCCATAGCTCCATCCGGGCTGCTAAACTCACAGGATGACACTGGTTGGGCTGATTTCAGCAGTGCTGCAGGTTTGGGTGCTGTTGGAGGATTCGCGAATTTTGAAGCAAACTTTGGAATGTCCCCCGAAGAAGAGCCAAAGGATAGGAATAAAAACATGGAGACTATGCCAAGCAGTGAAGATTTGGGAGAAAATTTGGGAAAAGGTAACTTTCAGTGTCACATTTTTAAGATTATCTAATCACATGTATCGTCTATGCTCTAGCTTAATTGCATGACATTCTTTGGTGAAAATTTTAAATATTTTCCAAAATACGGAAATCTGCTTTTATCTTGACTGTCTATGAGCTCCTGCACTTAACTTAATTTGAATTTAATTTAACTTAATTTTATATTCATAAACAGTTACTAAAGTCAATTATATATGGTAAATTCTTGGTGAACCAATAATGTAAAACTAAGTCAATTGCTTGGTGTTTATACCCCTTGCTATATACAGAAAGGTAGCATGCTGTAAATGTAGTTGTAGTATCTTGAAAGTGAATCTTTGGAAATCTTCTGCTAAAAATATTTGCATTATGTGTGTCTATGATAGCCCTGGTAGAAAAATATCTACCTCTGTATGATAAGGTATGTTATCTTTGCAGCAAATAGTCAATCTTCCATAGCATAAGACTTACTTGAAAGCAGAACTTTTGCGATTGTTAAAATGCAGAATCAACTGATGCCATTAGAGGGCTGCAGTAAAACCTTGTTAGAGGTAGATGTAATGGGAGACTGATAAGTCTCTCTCTCACCCAGAAATAATGAATATTATTATTCATTGAATTGATTGAGATCATAATATATTTGAACTAAATCAGGGTTTTTAATCGAGAATAATTAATTTTATCTTTCAAGCTTTTACATTAACTCATTATGTAGCGCTAGCTAAAAAGTTATAGAAACTACTTTAAAATAAAATAAATCTCAACTTTGAATTAACAAATTTATATCGATTTATTTATAATAAAACTGTAAAAGCAATTTTCAGTCAGCAAGCTTTTTGAAACTTAAAATTCCCTCTGAATTATTCTTGTGAGTATAAAAATATCAATTACCTTTGGTTCCTTCATTTTACAGATATATGTCAAGAAGACTCTAATGTGATACCTACTCAGTCTCAGCGAGTGCCTAAGCCTATTGGAGAGGGAATGACAGCAGAAGAGTCTGAGATGTTACAACCAAACCAAGTTGGAGGAAGTGAAGGAATTACTCTTGGTTGGGAAGATGTTCCAGCTACTTCTTTTAGTGTGTCTGATTGCAATTCTACTGGGCCAGATGATAGGTTAGTCTCTTTTCTTACATTTCCCACAAAGTCTGACAATCAATAAGAGCATATATTATAAGATATCTGTTGATGCTCATAATATTTCCATATCTGAAAATTAATATCTTCAATTATTTATGTATGTAAAAATAGATAACTGTAATGTTGGTATGGTTTAATAGGGATGTTGGATGTTGTTGGAATACTTCAAGGTAAGTTAACGAAAAGAGACTAAAATTGTGTTTTGCTGATTTCATATTGAGACAGACAAATTTGTGGATCACTCATCTCGTTTTGATTTGATCTGATATTTTTATTGGACTTTCAGATTGGTCATCCTGTAGTAATAAAATTTTGATACAATAACTTGAGGTAAATTTTGGCAACAAAAACTTTAGATAATTTCATTATATTTAATATAGTTCTCTTCGGTTTTTAAGGGTAACCTTTAATGAAAGAAAGCCAATGCACAAACATCATTGTTTACATTCATAAGGTATTTATTATTTTTACAAAAATCCAAAAACAGTTATATTACCATTGCATTTAATTTCACTTGCTTTAGAAAACGAATAATGATCTTGTTTACAATTATTTTGTGATAAATTAGACACTTTTGAAACTGCTCATGTAAATTCCAAGCAGGTCATATTTTGTTCAGTTATAATTTCAGTGAGATAAAAATTCATAAAATGGAAGACAGGAATCAGTGAGGTTGTTTAATTTTTTAAAATTCTGTTTCCCATAAAGTGTAACATGTATTGAATGAAATCCTTGTATTTAGTAGACATAGTGATGCTTGAATATTTTTAAGTTAGTGACCACCTTACAGTGCTTGTTTCAAAACTTAAAAATTTTAGTATTAAGATTGTTACTATAGTTTATCATCATTTGGGCAAATACTCTAAATGCAGTAGAAGTCTGTTATAATGAGAGCTGACAAAAACTGGAAAAGTACTCATTACAAAGCGTACTAGTTACAGCTGATTTATAATACTGAATGTCCATCCTCTTGAATCCAAAGACAGTGAGTGCAGCAGAATGGAACTGTAGGGTTTTCAATTCTTATGCAAATGCTTCAGAATTCGTATGAAAGTATGTTTGCATTAAAAATATTATTACATTGATTTATAAAACATAACCAAAGTGCATCCTCTAATATAAAATGTGGAATCTGAATCAGCACTGCTTACTCTTATATTCCCATCCATTGCGGATCAGATGAGTTCGTGCAAAATTTAATTTTTTTCTGCTCTTTGAAGAGATTGAGTGTGCCTCTGATTGCAATTTGCTTGTTGGACTTGTTCTCTTATGTCAGTTGACTATTCCGAGATATGCATCCTGCAAGACAGATACAGAAACGTGGCACTTGTAATACCGATACTTCAGAAATAATACCTTGTTATAATGGACATCACTCCCCACCCTTTTTGCTGTGAGATGGACACGGGTCAAAAAATCACTTGCTATAATGCAATTCTCATTTTATGCCATACTCATTATAAAGGACAACTACTGTATATTTAATCGGATGACCTCTAATTTATTATATAATGGTTTCAGTTTAATATTAATTATCTGTATTGATCTTATCAGAGAGGTGATTAAACTATTTTATACCTTTAAAAAAAGTATTTTATGATACTCTTTATTATCAAAATGAAATATTTATTAGAGCCCCAGACTAGAGAATTAAAATTTTGAACTGCTTTATTATAACAATTTTTATAAGATTAAGTATCTTTTTCCCTGAAAATTAGACAACTGAGAATAGCATTCAGGGGGTGAGTATTACATCAGGTATCTTATATGCAGCGGTTTAAATTTTTGCATTAGATATTTGGTATTGCTTAACAAGAAATATTTTTTTTATGCATGAAAGTTATACTGTTATGACATATCATCATTAACGTTTTATTTATTAAATTTTTAATGAACTGTATTTTACATGAATCCAGCAATATGCTTACAGGCTTAAATTTTGAGTTGCACCAGCAATTCCATACTGAATGCATAAGTACTGCTGTTAACTGTTGTGTGATACATCTCAAATTCATTTATTTAATTTTGATCCTGATATTTTTATTCCCTCATGAGTTGACATTACATAAGGAATTCTGGTGCCCAAATTTTTTAATTGTTATACTCTAGTTTCAATTGTTTAGTTCCTCTATGAGTATTAAATAAATTTTAAATTCAGTAAAAGCATGTTATGAAAGAGTTGGTCATTTTATGATTAGGTTTGAAAATTTGATGAGTTTTACTTCTTGGGGTTCTTAAATATTCATTATTAAGTTGTTGCCATTCAAGAGTTAATAGTGCATGTTAATTTCATGCTGTGGAACTAGTTATGTACATTGATTCATTTTAAAGAAAAGACCATATAAATTCCATATTTATAAATTTTAGCTGTATTTTTGTTTTTAATAAAAAGGAAATTAAAAATCAGAAAGTCCATTAAATGAATTGCTCATATCATCTGATTATGTTGTCTGTAATCTTTAATTTTACTTAAAGCATAAAATTTCCTAGCAATGATTTAGCAGTTTTTTGGGTCTATTCTTAGGAAGCTAATTATATATAGATACTGTAAATAGTTTGATTGTTTCATCCTATTTAAATATTATATTAATGATTGAATTTATCAATTGAACATTTCTGGCCTTGGGTGTAGTTGGAAGGCTGTTACTTAAGACCTTCTAAAGAAAATCTGAGTTTTTTCTGCTATGTATTGTTCCTGTCTACAGTACCAGATGGCTAGTAAAATTTTACATAAAAGAATTTCAGTGATCAAGGAAACAAGATCTTGCTTTCATAACTTATCCATTTCCACTTGAAAATTGAATACAGCAAATAAAAACAAATAGTTCCAGTGCCAATGGTCATTCTCAATGGTGATCGAAGTAAAAGAGTTTGATGATGAAATCAATATGCAAATTTTGTGGAAAGTAATGTGTGACTCCATGGAAAACCATAGTATCAAAGAGGCTTGGTAATTTTCCATGATATTTATTTTGATGTGACCTGTTTCACTTCTGCAGAAGCATCTTCAAGTGAGTAAAATATTTTACCAAAGTATATATGTGGAGATGAATGGGGATTGAAAGTCTATTGGGACAGGAAAGGAAGGTTAAGGGAAGTGCTTGTTTGGAAGGAGAAGGAGGGATGAAGAGTTGGGAAAGGTAACCTTGTTAGTAAGGGTACTATTCTTCAAACAGCAAATGATCTCCACCTCCTCCAGGAGGTCCAGGCTGTGACTGTAATCTTTCCGATGGAGGTGTCTTGGTAGGAAGTCACTCTAATGCCTGTCCTCCAGAAGTTGCAGAGCAAAGCTGAAGATAGGGTGTCCCCTCTTGAGATGGAAATCCCACTGATGTTCAGCACTCCTGAAGATACTTCAGCATTAGTGAAACTGATCATGTTGAAGTAAACAGTGTGGAAAATTATTAGGTCTCTTCTTTGATAGCTGGATAATAGTTTCCTTTTTAGATTTCAATCATAAGGTTTCTTTTTGGGTGTAATGGAACAAAGAATGCATCAAATTAATCTGACATGGCTGTACTTTGTGAAATGCCATAAGTTTTTCCTCAGATTGGTACTTTTCCATAAATTGCATTTTAAGAAATTGGCTCTCAAATAAATGAAATGCTTCCTTTTTCACTTAATTGAAATTAGTATTCTAGTATATCCATAATTTCTAGCACATTGGTTAGTGTAATTGAGTTCATGTAGGATTCTTAAATTGTTTTCCTGACCATGATTGTTGAAAGTTTTTTCTGAATGTGAAATGGTTTCCACCTGTATTTATTATATTCTTAAAAAGATGTTCAAGGTAGTGGCAATATTTTTAAATAACTTCTCAAATTTCTATTCTCTATAAAATTAATAATAAAAGTAATGTTTGTCATAGAATACTTATTTTTTCTTATTAAAAAAGATTGCTGCCTACAATTATGTTATTTGGAAAAGAGAATAAAAGTCATCATTAGGATAAGTTATGATGATTACACTTGAATCTGGTGGATGTATTATTATCTCATTCACTCTAAGAACATGTTGATTGTACATAAGTTTTTGTTATTTGTAGCTGATTTACAGAATGGGAATGATTATGAGCTTTTATTGTTTTGATTTCTTAAAATATTGATGCATTTTTATGTTTTTGTTTGAAGCTGTAATCATGTTTACAAATGCATTTAGGTATTCTTTCAATGGAAGAAGTTCCTTTAAGTATCATTCAAACTTCAGTTATCTGCTGACTCGAATATATGCTTTTGCTGTCTTACATTCATAAGTACCTGCTGACTGCTTACAATATGCTAATTGTTACTCAATTAATTAATTTATACACTTGTATTTGTCAGTCCTATTGTTGTTTATTGTCATAACAATTGTTTATTCTCATCAAATAACATGTTTCAGTACTAATTTAACTCCTTAATTCAGCTCTAGAAGGGTCATTAATGTTCTTTGATACTATTATCACTTATAGTTTTAATTTCACTCAAATCAGTTTTCCTTTACAAAAGAAAATTTAAAATGTTTGCAATTATATTTTTTATGATGGTACCCTGTTTTATAATGAATTAATACTTCTTAATGATGGATTTGTGTGATCCTTTTATTTTTGCTTATGCTGTGAATGTTATAACACAATTCATATCTACAGAGCTAGATTGATTGGCTTTCAGATGTGTTTATTCTCAGGTTTAGTATTGTAAGTACCACACTGTTTCTCTTTTAGGATGTTATTGACTGGCTCAGATGACAATGCCAATCCAAGCCTTGGTGGATCAAATATAAATTTTCAAGAGGAATTATCAAAAAATCTTACCCAGAGGTATATGCCCAAGATTCATTTTCAAATAAGCTGAAGAATAGTCATTGAGACATAGGTGGTATTTTCAGTCATATTATTGGTTAATTGTGCTGTATATTTTCTGGATTTTTGCAGTTTTGGTTAACACATATCCATTCTATTTTTTTTGGCAGCATAAGCAAAAATCAACTGAAACTCATTTCATCTCAAAGTAGCTTGATATTTTTCTAGCGCTTGTGATCATGAGTTTAGTAGTAATTTGTAATTTTGCTTAGTTACATTTGATGATACTTGTTCATTTTTCCTCACTAAAGGGGAAATCAAAATTGATGGATTATATTTTTTATTCAGTGGTACCATACTTATAGGTTTATTATTTAACTTCAATACAAAAGTGAAAAAAATACTTGTAGCTACCCAGTAAAACCTGTTTAAGTTGTTATCCCTTTAATGTGTGGTTCTTTCTCAGTCCTGGTCCCTTTTATGCAAAAATTTGCATTCAACTTAAGATGCTCTCCTAACTGCTTATCAGACAGATATTTTCAGTTTCCTACTGCATCCTACTTTAGATAATCATTTACCTTTTTTTATTGACCAAAAATCATTTACATTACCATCATGATGGTGCTCCACTCTCCTCTCTCATTCTCATCTTATCTATAACAACCCTGGTTGTCTATGGTACATACAATGTTTTGGTCCTAGACTCTCTCCATATCCCATCTTCAGCTGTGGCAAATAAAGAAAATTAAAGATATTTAAGAATTAAAGAGAAAAACTTTCCTTGATATTTTCCATTGTTCCAAGTATAAAATGCCATAGTTAACATGCTATTCCTCTTATGTTGCTGTTTTCAGCTGCTCCCCAGAGAAACATCTCAAACTGGTTTTTGCTGTAATTTAAAGTAACATTTGGTTGCTTCAATACTTGAGTCTGAATGATTTGTAATTTCATTTGGATTCATGTTTGAAATTTTTATTTTCCTTATGGTTTTAAAATTTCCTTCGATTCTTGGTTATTGGTTGCACTTTTTCTGTCCAAGAAAACATTTTTTAATTATTTTATCATTCCCTTGAAATATATTTTTCTTTGACTTAGCTACTATGTTATTCTGATTATTGAGAACTAACCCCTGAAGTATTTTAAAAATCAAAATATTAATGCCCATTACAGACTATTATTTATAAACTATTGCTTTTCAACCTTTGTGTTAAAGCAGATTCCTTAATTATGTTTATCAAAGAATCATGTTTATTGATATATAAAATTAGATATCCTATGTAAAGTAATTGTACTAGATATTATTATTATTGTTTACCATACTCCTGTTTTTGTAACTCCTTATTTCCCTTTTGGTAATTTTAGAAGATTTTAACTTTAAATTTTCAATTTGATGATAGGGATTCTCTAAGGATTGAAGTAATGATACGATTGTTTTTATTCTGTTCAGAGCTACTTGTTATGCCACTCCAAGATATGATTTTTAAATAATTGTAGACAATGTTTTAAACTATCATTCTTATTTTTAGACTAGTTATATCATGAGGTGTCCCTATACTTGGAGTACTTTTATAGCAGAATCTCTTACCTGTTTTGTTTCCTATTTAAAACTATTACCTAGAACCATATGCACACATCTTCTAAGATTGTCCTTAATTGTTACAGTGCCATTTTGATTCTTCTGTAAAATTTTCCTATATTTTCATGATTTCAGTAAGCATGGTTGAATCAATTTAGTCATAAATTGTTCTTAAATGAACTTACATCTACTTTTATGTCTAATATTTTGCTGCTAAGATAATTTTTCTTATTCTCACTATTTCTTTGAAACTTATTTATGTGAATAAAAATCAAACTTTGGGTTTTAAAATGGAAAATTGATTTTCACTACATGTTAAATAATATTACATTAATATACAAACTTATACAAATTCTCACAAAATTTTTTTCTGGTAATATTGGATAAATATTCTTCATTAAACACTTTCTATCTCACAAAGAAAGGATATTTTACCCATACTTCTAGAATCTGTGTGTTTTCAAATATACTATGAATGAAATTTCATTTGAATTCCTGGTAAGTTTTTATGATATAAGTTTTTAGTTTTATGTAATTGTCTAAATGAAGTATTTTGGTGTTTTGTTGATTTTATCAACCTATTAAACCAATATTTTTTATTTTTGTATGTGTTTTTAGGTTCATTGAGTTAATGGATCGCAGTTGTATCTCTCGATTTCCTACTGCACCTGGAGATCCTGCAGAACCTAATTTGGTGAATGAGTCCACCATCTTGCCTGAATCTTCCGTTCCTTCCCTTCCCACCAACCCTACATCTGAAGATTCTCAGCAAACAGAAGCTGCAAGAAAATTGGGATCCTTGGCAGCTGAAGCTTCTGTTTTGTAAGTAAAATTAATAAAAAGTTCTTTGTTTAGAGAAGATTGAGACTGGGATGTTCCCCCTCCATCCTGCAAATTTATTTGCTGATTTAGTCCAAAAATGGGTATCGGTGGGAAGAAAGGTATCTTCAGTAAAATTTATAAGATATTTTGGTTATTAAAATGTTAGAAAATAGTAAAGGAAAAATCCCAAGCAGAAAAACATAGTGAAGGTGGTGTAAAATATACATGCAAACTGATAGTAATCGCTAAAAGATGTGAAAAGATGCCTATATAAGGATATACATGAAAAAAATTTAATGTGTATTGATTAAAATACCAAAAATCAAACATTTAGAATGTAACTGCTCCTGTAAAACAGTATTATTTTTTTAGTTTTGAAGTATTTGCTCACAGATGTTAGTCATCACTTTCAGATCTTTATTTTTAATTTTCTTTTTTATTTATTCTGCTAACTAGGTAGTTTCAGCCTTAAAATATGTGATCGCTTACATTTAAATGGTTACTACTTTATCTATTATTTTCATATTGAAGAAAGTTTTCATTTCTATATATTTTAGCAAACAAACCTAACTGAAATGAGAAATTTCAACTCAATCCATAAAATCTTTGGCCATGATGATGATAGATGATAGGCAACATGGTTAGGGCACAAACAGCAATTGTAATTGGTGGTAGGTAATTTAGCATACCACTGTACCCTAACTAAGAGAATTAAGTTATTTATATTAGAAAAATTGAAGCAATTTTGATATATAAAAGAAAGAATCTCTCAGTTTTTAATTGTAGTATCTATTTTTGCACCTATGAAAAAAGTCTACATTTAAGACACAGTTGTTTTATCCTTGATCCAACCGTACATCAGAAGCTGGTACTAATGAAAGCCATATGAAAAATATTTCCTAGTATTTTGTTAGACCATTAAAAGAGGAAGAGCACAATATTATGACTATATATGAATACTTTTTCGGGATGTATGTTGATCGTTTTTTGACAACTACATTTTGTTGACTACAACTACTTCGACCTGAAGAAGGCTCCTGGAATGTGGACGAAACATAGTTAATAAAAAAAATCAACATGGTGGACATCCCAAAAATGATGCTGAGTTCAACCAAACACCATGGAAGTCTCTGCAGAAACAGCTCAATATTATGTTTATGTTTTGTCATTTCTAGTTAAATTTTCCTCATTTCTCTACCCATTAGTAGTTCTATCTGGAGCCCTACTTCTCCAAGTTTTTCTTATGTTATGGCAATATCTTTTTTTGTCTTAAAAATCGTTAATAACATTGTCTAAATGATTCAAGCATAGAATACTCAAATTGCTGTTCAATACTTTTCCTAATACACTCATTTAAAGCTCTAATCATACTATGTATTTTCATCTTATTAGACCTCAGCCATCCACCGAGAGCCCTGCCAATGGACCTGTATGAGAAACATCAGTAGCAGCTGTGCCGTAGGCTAACTGTGAAATGCAAAATATATGTAGAAAAATGAAAACTGATCCATATCAACTGAATGATTCTTATAAACATTGTAAATGATTCCAGCAGTGAAGTACTTTACAAATATTGGAATGAGTGAGTAACAAGAAGTAAGACTGGTTGATTTGTGGTTAGAAATTTTAATGATGATTATGTATAATAAAGTTGCCTTTGATGCAATATTAGATTGTTAATAGATGCATTTGCTTTTAGGAAAACTTACCCCTCTAATCCCTAATGTCTATTGTATTTTCAATGACTCCACCTGTGGCATGTAAATGAGATATAGGAAAACCACCAGAGTTGAAACTTGTACATACAAGGTTTGCTTTTCCCCCAGTAGGAAATCATTGTACCTAAAAATTCCATATTTTCTCTGAGATTCTTATTCTTCCGAATAAGCAGTTGCGTAAGATGCATGCTTGGCTGCCTATGCAGTTTTGTTCTTTTCCGTAAAAAAAAGAGAGCATGAATTGTTATTTTTTATTAAAAATATCCCATAAATAGCTGGCCCTATTTGTGGGGTATAGGATGGCTAATCATAACTTAAATCTTTGGAATTGACAAACTGTAATGCCTCATAATGAAATGTTATATATAAAATGCATAACAGCATTGATAACTCCATATTTTTAATGCTGTTGGTCATTTAACTAATTGTCTTTGGCTTAATGTGTTTGTTCTGTTACCATATTTGTTGTCTTTTTTACCTGGATGCTTTGAAATTATGTATTTAAAAACGCTGAGTTATACCTAATCTATTTCAGAAGTCAGAGGTTCGGTATTACAAATAAAATGCATTTCTAACTGGGTCCGTGATTTTTACTTGCTGTATCATTATATGAGTAACAGTGATCTGATAAAAATAATCATGCCTTATGTTAGTTTTCAAAGGTGATAACTCCATTGGTTCCTTTATATTTTAATGGTAGTAGAAAATCTGTTGAGTGAAATTTATTCTATTTTTAAAATTGTGTATTGTACTGTATTTTAAGGAGGTTTGAATTGGAAAATGTGTGGCACACCTTTTTTCCTGTTTACCATGTGGAGCTTCGGAGAAAAACTTTATTGGCAAAAATGTTGTAGAATAAATTCTTGCTTCTTCGTAGCATATGATTTGTTTATGATCAATAGTATTGTAACTTTTAGAGAGTAATGCAGTTATAGAAATTTCCGAATACTGAATTCCAAATAATATTTTTCTTCCTTTCGGGCAATAACTTATAATTTCTTGCATTTTGTTAGCAAGAACCACATAGAAGTGGAAAATTTGTTGAAGATAATGTGATTAACAGTCATGTGAAAAAGACTCATGTTACCAATGTATGCAATTGAGAAATTGTTGTTCTCCTAACAGGGATATAGCATTTGTAAATAGAAGATACAGTGATTTGCTTAATACATTCTTCTCCAAAACTTTTTCATTAGAAATGTTTATATTTACATATTTGTTATATTCTACCTCAAGAGCAACATTGTATTTTCCTGTGAGACACATCTCAGTTCACTATTCCATCTGGTTAAATGCACTCTGGAATGAAAGAACATATCATATGATATACATTTCCTGTCAAATGTGCATGTGATATAAATTAGATCATAACATTCCCTTCCATCCTGACCCTCGCATCTTTCTGTCGGCAAATCAAATGATTGCAGAGATCTTAATGTATTATAGATTTCCATATGTGATAATTGGATTTAAGGATAACCTTTTAACTGCACATGGGTTTTTTTTACAAAGGATTGAGGTAAAATATAACCATGAATAAACAAAGGGGAAAACATGAAAGTTAATTCATTTAATGCATCACCAAATATACCCATAACCAAATATTTTTATCGAGATCCTGCTGCATGAGAACCATAAAAAATATTTTTTCTTGATTTGTCCACGAAACATAATCTACTGCAATTTTGCAAAAGGATGCAAAGTTGTAACTATATGAACTTATTTTATAAAATATCTCAACAATAAAAGAAGGTAAGTCTGCAGTTAGTGGCAATCAAAGCCAGGGAAGCAATCCACTTTACCTCAGAAAATATGCAAACTATTTTACTATTAATTATTCCATTTACTTTTAATATTTAATTTTACTAATGAATTACTTTTTCCTATTTGATACCATGAATAAATATGCAAGGAACTGATTTTTCAGATATCAATGAGTATTAGTATAGAACTTTTTTTAGTCAAGCTTGGTTTAAGAGACTCATGATTGAATGTATACTAACAGACTGAAGGAGTCACATGTATACACTCAATATGTAATCCATACGAGCCACCTTTGGGTGAACCGAGGATAGCTTTTTGCCTTGAAATTGGTCGATTCATAAAACAATATCTTAAGGAAAATTCAAAGTTAAGTCATTCACAAAGAGTATCTTCATGAAAACTCTTAAGACTGGGATACTCAACCTGGTGCCTGAAGTGACCTTGCACAGTGCCTGCCAAACCTTGGTAAAAAGATTTTATTTTGTTTACTAAAACAGTATTCCTTGGGATTACACTAGCAGGGATAGTGGACCTAAACAGTTAATAAGTAAAGTGATAACATTGCCAAGAGATGGCCTAAATATCACTGTGGACAGAATGTTATGTGGTGCCAGCTTTGCTTTCTGAAATGCCCTTGCGTGCTCCTGCAAAAAAAAGGTTGATTACCCCAGCTCTAAGAGAGTGGCTGAAAAACTTTTTATATATATCTTTACTTGTTAGTATCATGCAGGTCCAGCTGTTTTTTCCCTTGGTTGTCAATTACCCTTTATTAACTACTTCATTATTTTTTCCATAGTGAGATTATTTCAGTTTTTATAATCATTTAATAAATTTTCAGATATGAAAATTAAACTTATCAGCAGTCAAAAATTTAAATTGATACCATTATCCATAAAGATAAAGGTCATATAGATGCTCTTATGAAGTAACTGCTGCAGTATTAGAGGGTTAATAAATTTTTTACAGCCTTTGAATCTCTCCTACTTTTAATTCATCAGGCATGAGTATCATACTGAAGTTTCACATTTTTCTTGATCTGTGGAAAGAAATTATCCTTTTTCTTGCAAGAATTGTAATAATAGTATTTTTAAAATTTTTCAACAGCTGAAGTCATTGCTCATGTGAACCTCTTCTAGAAATCCAATTATGGGGTGGTTTAACCAAAGTGGAATGCACAACCCAGGCTATCCAGATGCTCGGGAATTCGGACCTCTGGAAACATTACTTTTATATTTACATTGACTTTCACATAAAATAATGGAAAATTAAATCAACCTAGCTAAAAATGACTGAAAGGTTTGGAAAAATATACATTTAGAAAGTAAGTGATCAAATTAAAATCAACCCTTTAAAACAATCTTGTTACATCCCCAGTTTTAATTTCAACAAAACAAGATTTGCCCATGTTTTCAGGACTATTTATCACAATCATATTCAATTTCCCTCATTCTACTAATAAGGCTATATGCAGATCCATATTACTAAGGACATTCAACTAATTTTAAGGGCAAGGTTGGTTATTGATCTGTTTCAAATCTCAAATTTAGATGTGCAAGGTTTGGAGAAAAACATTCATTTGTCCTTCTGAGTCATTAATTGGTTTAATTTCTCTTCCTTTCTTCATTCTATTTCAAATGGAATTGACTTTGGTCGGAAAAAAATATCAGAATCAGTCTTTATAAAAAGCTTCAATCAATTGTCTTATCTAATATATTCTGCTATGGAGCAACTTATTTCATAGAATCCCAGAGAGATCAAGAATAGAATAAAATTGTTTTAACAGACTTGTAAAATGATTACCTAAAATATAATTCATTGAAGCATGGCAAAGGCGTGAAGCCTGAAAATGTTCCCTAATTTTTGGAATGCTGAACAAATTAGCTTACATTTTATGGTATTTTTTAAAGCATAGTGGTAGGCTTGATCAGAGTAAGAAATAGACCTTTGCATAACCACAAAATATTTCCTCTCTTCTCTGATTGCTAAAATTTAGATGAATTTTTACTATCATTAAACTTCCATATTACATGGTCTAATAATTTTATGTAGCCATGCATTACTTGAGTATGGCACGAGAACACAAAGCATGAAATTAGCAGCTAATTTATACTAAATTTGATACTTAGCTGCATATATGGACTTTTAATTTTATTGGGAAAAACACCAAATGAACTATTTTTAATGCGATTTCCAAAGAATATATTTTTCCGTGAATGAATTAAGGTTTTGAAGTTGCTTTAAAACTATGGCTTTTTTATCATGGTAATAAGATGTACTAAAAATTATGTAGAATAGACAATTGACAATGATTAACGCTTTATTATGAAGAGCTAGTGCCATTGGGTGGTCCAAGCGTTTACTGACGGTTATGTAAGTGTTCGGAGGAACTAAAATTTTAAATTTTAGTTCCTCCACACCAAAGGGAAAGAATCGGGATGCTGCCTAACTTAGGTTTTCAATACAGTCATTTTAGTTCTAAATCACTTCTTCATCTCATAAATAGATGCAGGAGCGAATGTGAAAGCTAAGAATATTAAATTAATATATGATAATGCACGAAGTTTACAAGATTCTTACCTAAGTGGAGTTCCATAGATAATGCACGCAGATATTAGTTTAACAGAATGTCATTAAAAAGAGCCTTTTCATTTTGGTGACAACTTTGTTTTCCGAATAATCAAGAGATTTCGAAAGGGATTTTTCCTTCCTACTGAAATCTGGATTTCGTTTATATTTATCAAAACATATGGGTTTGATCTCAATCAGAACCTTTGAAGTTATTTTCATTTCTCGAGGAAATTCGTACTTACGTTCACAGCTGATCAAATACTGACATCTTATTATTATTTCATTAGGTAAAGATTTTATAAAATTCACCAAGAGCATCATCGAAAATGTAACCACGTTTTATAGCGAAAGATTTTATTAAATTTAAAAGAGAAAATCAAAGCTGACACTACGATAGATTTTCCATCAAGTTACATCTTCGATCTTAATAGACCGCATGTCGACACAATGCCGACAACTTAGCGTCTCTCCCCTACACCCAGAGGGCCGCTGGCCACCGCAGCGGTCATTAGTACAGCGGTCGAATAAATAAAATTGCTGCAAATGTAAGTAGAATCTATTAACTCTAACACATCATTGATTTTAACTATTGAAGTAGGCTTTCCAATGATCGTGTTCTTAAACTGGGATAAGAAACAGGGAATTTTGCACTGAATTTCATTAAACGATTATTTTTTTCGGAGAAATTCTTCTACATATATAATTCGTTGTAAATCGAGCTATTCTCGCAGTCTATCCGACTAAAATAATTATGAGATGTGCTAAAGTATACAGTTTTACGCTTCTTTTATCAGTATTATGAAAGCATGATTTTAATTAATCAAATTAATTATTAGTTTCCGAAGGCGGAAATTTTATCGAAAAGAATTTTGTTTTTAACTGAAAAATACATTCTGAAAAGGTTATCAATTCTCTAAAGATAAATAGGAAAACATCGGTAATTCTGCCGTCGTTTGTTTTGCGTTGCTAACATGAACAAATTAGCAACGAAAATTTGTTTTGAGGATTCGTCGAAGATAACCATACCCAACTAATGCTTTGTTAATAATTGATTTACCATGGGAAAATCGCATACTCTTCATGATTATGTCCCCTTACAAGGAAGTAGCGCTGGACACAGAAAATCTAAGTATACAAAGCCGATGAAACGTCTTCCGTACTTCGCAGACAATTTGATGGTCCCTCGTGTTAGACAGGTTAGAAGTATTGTTATTATTTTCTATGAAGCTGCAATGTTCAATGATTTCGCTGAAAATTTATAATCTAATTTGTTGATTTTTTTGGCATAGTATATGGAGGATAATAAGAACAAGGTGTACATTGATATAGATGTAATGGCCAAAGAACTCCAAGATAAATACGTGGATTACCGGAAAAAGAAAAGAGATGCATTCCGTAACTGTGTTGAAAAAGGTGTGTAAATTAGTGTCTGTTCGTTCTTAAGTCAAGTGTCCTCCCAGGTCATGTCATTATGGATAATATGCGGGTGAACGTTTAACTAGGATTAAGTGATGATTTTTTTAAATGGGAGTTCTTGTTTGTGTTACTTTTAGCTTTTAATGTAGTTCTTCAGACCCATGGGTTTGCCCAAGATACGTATCATTCCAGTTCTCAAGAAGGAAGTGAAGGTTTCGATTCTGACGACTTGGACTTGATGACTGTAAGTGATTGTGCGATTCACATTTAATTTACAACCATCGTTTCTCGGCTTATATTGCATCACTCTTTGTTTCAGGACGGTAACGAAATGAACAACACCCTTGAAACCTTGTATACTAGCAACTCAAATAACGACACCAGGTGAATATCTCTTAAAAGTAAATAAAGATAAGATGATGTGCTTATATCGTAAGTTATCGTTACATGAAGCATGTTAGCGATGATTTTATGGTTGTCATCTTAGGGTTTTGTACATTTACATTAACTTGTTATGCCAGACTCTGATTTTAACTTCTTTGTCTTCATAGTTTCACTCTTAAGTTTTGACATCACTGAAAGTAATTTACTTGTAGTATGAGTCTTGCAGACAATTTTGCATTCTGTTTTCTATGATGTCATTTGAAGTAAATGTTTTAGGCTTAAATGATTGCTTTTATTTGTGCTGCTTAAATGGATTAAATTATGAAATGTTAACTGTTTTTAAATTTAAGTTCAAGTAACAGAAAAAATGTGAGACCTCACGACGATGACCTGGAGTTAATAGATATCAGCAGTGATGAGGATGTTCCAGAAGAGGATGGTGATGGACAACAAGATTACATAGAGAATTCAACGTCTCAAATTGAAACCATCACTAATTCTAAAAATGTGAGTGACTACTTTTACTTTCAATACTACAATTTATATTCATCTAGGTAGTTTGCTAAATTGTCTAATTCAGGCTGGCATTCCATTGTGAATTTTGAAAGTAGAAAATTTTTGCATAGAAATGTTTTAAAATTCCACTGATTGTTTGATCTTTAGCCGTATTAATTTTTGTGGAAAGCTTAACTAATAATAATAATAACAGTTTTCAATCATTGGTTGTAATGCAGTTTTTGAGTAATTCTTACACAAATACCAAAGGTAGCTGCCAGAGTAATTTTCCAAGTTCCTTAAAAGCTACAAGTTACATATCTACTACTGGTACATCAATTTTATTGAAATAGCTTCTATGATAGTAAAATACTAGTAAAGTAAACATTCATAATATTATTAAATAGCTCCAAATTCTATCTCTTGTTTTCTAGAAGATACTGTGTGACAATTTTCCCTTTTACTGGTCATTTTTCTGTAGTGTGAAACTTGAGATACAAAAATACTGCATGAGACATTAAAAATCCTTTATGATTCTCTGTGATTATTTAGGTTGGACTGATAAATAATCTGCTATACTCATTTTTAACATTCAGCTAGGAGCAAGTAATTTTAAGAAACCAATAAATTTTCATATTTTATTCTTATAGAAAAATATAAACAAATAATTTTTATTTAGACTAATTCTTGCATGTTCCATTCCCTCTTACATTGTTATGAGGAGTTAGATATAGACGTGAATTTTTCCTGTGATTGAATTGGTTATCAACTGCTTTTTTTAACAAATGCCATTTATCTGTTCTGTTAGAATACAAAACCTAGCACTGAGCCAACAAGTAAGTTGGAGTCTTCCTCAGGAGCTGCGTCAGATAGGGGAAAGAAGAGAAAAGCACCTGATGGAGGATCTGGAGGAGCTACTAAAAAGAGTAGAGATATCCCACCAACTCTCACTTTTCAAGACTTTGCTGGAAATGACAAAGTTCTAGAGGTATATATCTTCTTGATATTTCTAGGATTATTTTAAGTAGTCGATTGTCTGTACAACTGGAGCATTAGGAATGTAAAAGGAAAGAAATATTTTCATTCAAGACAAGTTAGCCAAGTATAGCTAATTGGGTAGCATATTCTCTTTAGGTAAAAATCACTGCTACTTATCTTGACTTTGAGACAAAAATTGCCCTTCAATTCCAGGCATGTATGTGCAAAAATACCCATAATTTTATGATAAAAGTTTTTTCCTTTTGGACTTCTTTATTCCCAACTAATTTTCTTTGTTTCATGTTGTCCTAGTTTTGTATATCAGTACATAAAGGCTCAATGCTCTCCAGATTTTCTCTGTTACAGAAAATACCCCATATAAATTTGTTACGTACGTAACGTTACGTGTATGTAGTTACTATTTCTTGAATTGTAAGGCTCTTTAGTGAGAGTAAATGTACATTGAACAAAAAGAGTTCCAGCTTAAATATATGGAATTTTGTCTTAAAATGGACTATTTCTGTTTGTGACTTTAGAAGATTATCATAACACATCAATCATGAAATTAATTATTTATTTTATTTGTGTTTATTTTTCATGACGAATCAATTGGTTCAGTTAAACTACTGAAAAATCTCTTTGTTTACTCTTATATACTCTTACCAAATGATCATCTTGATTGCATTTTTATAGATGCTTTTTCTATTACAGTCTCAGAAATTTTAATATTTCTTCTATGTAACGAACTAGTGTAGGCAAAAATTTCTTGGAATCATTATGTTGTTAGAATATTTTGTAAGATTATTTTGAATTAATGAGGTTGTTATAACACAATCAAATGAAAAATTAGTATACAGAACTATGTCATGGTTGTTGCATATTTGTAAAAGTGTCTGAAGACTATAGTCAGTTGAATTTTTTACCTTAATTCTCTCTTAATTCTCATCTTTAAGTAAGTTTTGGATGGTTTTCTAAAGACTTTTGTTTTTTTTTATTTTAGGATGTTTGTAAGTTAGTGGTCCATCTCAAGAATCCTGAAGTGTATCAAAAGTTGGGTATGAAGCCACCAAGAGGATTCCTTCTTCATGGTCCACCAGGATGTGGAAAAACTCTTTTAGCACATGCTCTTGCTGGGGTTAGTTAATCTTTTAAAGAATAAGAAATTTAAACGATTTAATCATACTAAAACTGTCGCTTTCAACTCTTGCTGATCCAAGTACTTGAAGGTTCTTTGAAATTTGAAGTTATTTTTATAAAAGAAAATTGTTTATGTTTTTGCTGTGCAGTTATATAACCCTAAATGGTATTTAATTTCATCTTATGATTGCTTTAATGTTGACATTTTATAAGATGACGCACACTAATTTTTTATGTTTGGGTGGAATTACAATTGTATTAGGGATAAAGCTGCTGCTCCATAATTGAGGAGGAAAAATATGAATTGCAATATTATGTAACCCTACTCAAAAATGCATTTCTTGTGATAGATATAGTAAAAGAGTAATGAAACTGGAATTGAAGGATTACTAATTCTGACAAATATTAGATCTTCGAAAAAATGGTTGGACAAGTACTCAATTAGTGGAAGTACTGATCTTTAACCTATTTTATCTTGATTTGAAACAAATAAGTACTTAAAGACTCAGAAACAGTATTTAGATGTAGTGAATTGAAATCCTAACCTTAAATGCCACGTGATGGTAAAGAACTCAAGAACCAACAGAATCATCTCTTCCTAAATTTCAACATGAGCCAGAATATTTGGAAGCATCTATCATGAATGTCAAATGCTGGCGAGGGAGTGAAATTTGCCTGGATTTGGAGCATCAATTATAATTCTGCTTTGTCTTATTTTTTAACATTTATTTTCATTTGCTTTTCTATTGCTGATGGAAGCCATAATTTCAGTAATAGCTTTCACAAATGAGTGAAATATTGCATGCTTGATTTTGTGTTGAATTAAATATAGATGTTTTGGCTCTTTCATTCCTCACTAGGAGCTTCAGATCCCTCTCATAAAAGTTGCAGCTACGGAGTTAGTTGCTGGGGTGTCTGGAGAATCAGAGGAAAGGATTAGAGAACTTTTTGAAAAAGCCATTTCATTCTCCCCTTGTATACTTTTCTTGGATGAAATTGATGCTATTACTCCCCATCGCCACACAGCCCAAAGAGAAATGGAAAGGAGAATAGTAGCTCAGCTTCTTTCCTCTCTTGATGGTATGTTTTTCATTTACTAATTTGATTGAATTTTCTTCATTTGTATTCTGTGATTAAGCTGATGTTTTTATTAAGTGAAATGAGTTTTTACTAATTAACCGCATGGCTTAATATTTCCTTTGTACATATAATTCTAAAGTAATCACATCAATCCTTACTATTGATCATGGTTTTGAAGATATAAGTTGGACATTTTGAAATATAATTGTTAAGTTGTTATATAAGTTAAGAAACAATATATGTGATAATAGCAAGTATCATACTGCTAATGAATAGGATAATGAAAATAGAAGAATATATCTTGTCTTAGTTAATTTTGTATCTTTTTGATTATGGAATTTAAAACAAATATATCTTCTGTTACATGCTGTTTCTGGTTTATTTTAAGAATAGAATTAACTTTGGTTAATCAGTTTTTGACAAATTAGACTGGAGTGAGTACTTAAAGACATCATGAAATATCTATATCATAACGCATTTTATTTTCCAGAACTTGGGAAAAAGGAAGGAGGGGATCAGGTGTTGGTGGTAGGTGCCACAAACAGACCAGATGCAATAGATCCAGCTCTAAGACGTGCTGGCCGTTTTGATCGCGAAGTCTGTGTTGGTATTCCTGATGAGGCGGCCAGGGAACGAATTCTTTGTGTTCTCTGTAAAGATCTTAGACTTGCCTCGGATGTTAGCTTTGCCATAATTGCAAGAAATACTCCTGGGTATGTTGGGGCTGACTTACAAGCGCTGGCACGTGAGGCAGCAATGAAAGCTGTGGATAGGTGAGTTGCTGGATTTTATATTCTGAATCCTATGTGGATCAAATTTTCAGTGCTACCGTGAATTTATGTAGATACCAAACATGAAAATGGATTTTTATAGTGCAGAAAATTCTATGATTTTTCATTTGTTAATATATTTACAGCTGCAAAGCCCATAGACCATTTTAGACCATTGTTTCATCTTAATTTTTCATTTTGTTTTGAAATGTCTGAAGTACACTATTTCCTAAGAAAAGTCATCTATGAATCTCGCGTTAGTAATTATAAGTACAAATACATTTTTATTGTAATTGGGATTTATGATGGTAGTTTTTCTTGGAAACATCTATCAAGACCCTTCTACAAGTGTTTGATGCCTAACATTTTTAAGAGAAGTGATCAAAACTCTTTGTTTCATCATTCCTATTTATAAATGTGACTATTTTCATCAAATATAGGATATTTAGCAAGATGGGTGAGAACAAGAAGAAAGCATCACTAAAGCCTGCTGCTGTGAATGGCTCCAGAAAGGGAACCCAAGCACAGTCCAAAGAGAACATCAAAACTGAGGCTAAGGAGGAAATAGATGATGACAAGTCTGACTCTCCCAAGGAGTCAGAGGATGCCTCCAAGTCAAAGGATGACCAGAAGATGGATGAAGGAGAAAAGTGCCGCTCGAAAGAAGGTGTGAATGACATGGAAGCAGTGGATGGCAGAGTTGGAATGCTTGCAGGAAAGGATGAAGTAGATGAAAAGAAAGAGGATAGTGGCTCTGTAAGGACTGTGGATGAGGAGGATGAGGCACTTGGCTCTCCTTCGAAGGCTAGAAAGTCAACAGAAGAAGATGGGAAGGGAGGAGGAGGTAGCGAAGAGTTTGAGGAACGCATGGAAGTTGAGGAGGCAGGCGGAGAAGAAGGGGGAGTGGACTTAGAAAGGTGGCTTTCTTGGATTCGTGTGAATAATTCTGTGAGCAGTGGAGACCTTGATGAACTTTTTGTGGAAGCATCAGACTTTAAAGCAGCACTCAAAGTGGTTCAACCATCAGCTAAGAGGGAAGGTTTTGCAACTGTGCCTGATGTCTCGTGGGATGACATTGGGTCCTTGGCAGACGTGAGAGAGGAGCTCCAAATGAATATCTTGGTAAGCACTCAGAGGCTTTATGATATGTTTCTTGCTCTAGTGTTACCATCCTCTTTGGCAGTGATTCTCACATGGGGGTTTATGACCTTTCACATATGGAGACTCACAGGTTTTTGTCTGCAGTAATGTGAAAATAAGTTTTGAAAATATTTGTATCTGAAAATTAAGAGTAGCATGAACTTAAAGGTAATAAGTGAATAGAAATTTCAAGTTGATATCCAAACCTAAGGTATGTAAATAGTTTATATGATAGTGATTTGCTCGCAGAAGGACTCCTTCATAAGAACGTATTAAAAGCCATCCAAGTGGTGAAAGAGGTAGAGAATCAACACTCTGTTGCTGTTTTGTCCAGTCTTTAAGAAACGAGTATTTACTCTTGCATCGTGGCATGCTAAACCTCATGTTTGTCAGTTTTACTTCAAATTAAAAAGAAATAATCAGGTGAAGCATAATGCACTTTAATGGCTAAATATTTTTGAATGAGTGTCCTACTTATAAATTGCAAAATAATAATAATAATAATAATACTTTCGCCATTTCTCTCTTATCAGCATCTACAATCTTTCAGTTTCTGATTCTTATCTTTCTCTTTCCATTGCCTAATACTTATGAGGCCCACTTAATGTTTTTTCTGTGCTCCTCCAATCATCAATTCTCTCAATGGATCTTGAGGGTTTCATACAGCCTAATATTGATAGCAAAGCCATCTCATTATTTAAACTTTTTTGAATCAAAAACCCTCTCTTGTCTTTGAATTATTCTCGTCATTTGTTTAAATTTTTCTATTTATATTTTGTAGCAGACCAGAGCTGAACCTAGAATCCTTTGTACTTGGTATACATCTCTGGTGCCTAATTAGCATGTTATGTAGAGAGGATTACTTAGACAATGAAAAGTTGAAAAACCATCCCCTAAACTAATTTAATTATCACTTAGAACAGTCTACTCCATTTTAGCAATGGAACTGATGGCTCTATTTTGTAGTACCCCCCACCAGAGCAGGCCTCATAGAGGTGAAAGTGGTTTTAAGGAGAACCCCCCCCCCCCATTTTATGGAGGTCTACATAAAGCTTCATGCAAAGTGATTCCTAAATTTTTTACTTGTCTTATTATCTTTCTTTCTAAAAATACAAGTTAAGTTAAATCTTTAAAGTTAACTAAATATGGCAGAAGTCTGTTATAACAAGTACGACATATAACAAGAGTTGTGTCTTAGTGAGTGACTTTTTGGCCATTGTCCATCTTATAGCAAAAAGAATAGGGAGTTACATCCGTTATAACCTGTGGTTATTTATGAGGCATGGTATAGGGAATGCCACATTTCTATATTTGTCTTACAGGAAGCATATCTCGGAATCTTCAATTTATGTGAGAAACAAAAAATGGTAATCTGGCATATTCTCTCTTCGAAGAGCAGAAAAAAATTCAGTGCAAAAATTGACACTTAATTCATGCATTTATTTCCCACAACTTGCCTCACTTTTCTTTGGCAATAATGCTTCAGAGAGCTTTGATTAAGCTTTCACTCCCCCATTTCTCTCTCCGTACATATGCACTTTGGTTATGATTAATGAATCAGTGAAATAACATTTTCGACTAGTACGTACTTTTTACGCATTCTGAAGCATATGTGTGAGAATTAAGAACTCAACAGATCCATTTTGCATTACTCCCTGCCCTTGGGTTCAAGAAGATGGACATTTAGTTTTGGAAATCAGCTATAATGAGTACACTTCATAAAGAGTACTTTTCCAAGTCTCAGCTCTTGTTATGACAGACTTCTACTGTATCCTAATTTTTCTTAGTAATAGAAAATACATTAAATTGGTTGGTCACGATATTGGGATATGTTGGTTGAAAATTTTATTGGTTTTTTTTGGTGATGATTTCTTTCTGCTAGAATGTGGTATATTTGATCATATGTGGATTTGTTCTGTGTAATTGGAGTTCCATCTGTCAATGCAGGTTATATAATTATGCTCATTCTCTAAAAGTGTCCTCAAATATGCAGAAGGTAGAAGTTGAAGAAAGTGGACATGGGCATTGAGCAGGGAAATAACATCATCACGAGCACTATATTCCAAATGGTTATAGCTGGTGCAATCTGTAAAAATATGCCTCCATCATCTCACTCACTCTTCACTAATACAGATAGCATAATAGCAAGGAGGAGAGCATATTTCATTGTAGAAGATAATGTTGAACCCTTTCTGTACAATAAATCATTTCTGGGTTCATAGAAAAGATCAACTACTTTTGAGTGACAAACTAGGAAGTAGCCATTTTCATCCTTTTACTGCTTGCAGTATATATGGGTAGCATTTGCTGCAGAGCCGCAGAACTTTTCCAACATTGTATTCTCACGCATGATGGACCAATTTCAAATAAAGTATTAGCTTGTGGTTCAGTGTTAAACAGTGCAACACCAAGTATAAGAGTGAGATTTCCTTTGAAAAGAATTTCTGCTCCATCCCAGGGCTGAACATACTTATAAAGGATGTATTTGTCCTTTGCTGGCTGACTTTTGTATCAATAATTCAAAATTTTGTTCCATGTTATTTATAGGCTTCTGTTAAACATCCTCGTGAATTTGAAGCAATGGGCTTGACAGCTGCTGCTGGTGTATTGTTATGTGGTCCTCCAGGCTGTGGAAAGACTCTTTTAGCCAAAGCTGTTGCAAATGAAGCTGGAATCAATTTCATATCGGTCAAGGGACCGGAGTTACTGAACATGGTAATTGTTTGCATTTAAAATACTATAAACAGTTCATCATGATACTTTGTTCTTGTAATTCTACTTAAAAACTTTTTACGTTTATTCAACTTTGTTTAAAACTCCCTTCCTTTATGAATCACCATTCATTAATTCTTTCTTTTTGGAGTTTTATTTGATGCAATATTTTGTGATATTTATCATTAGCTGAAAAGAGAGTGTTATTTTTGTCTTTGAAATATTCTCCAAGGCTTTTTCTTTTTACAGTATGTGGGTGAAAGTGAGAGAGCAGTGAGACAGTGTTTCCAAAGAGCACGCAATTCAGTTCCTTGTGTCATCTTCTTTGATGAACTAGATGCTCTTTGTCCAAAGCGCAGTGACTCTGCTGACGTGAGTTCTTTGAACAGTATTTCGATATTAAATTGATTTCGCTATGTTTCTTTGCCTGAACTAACTATTGGAATTTATTTAATCTCTCAAGGGAGGTGCAAGTTCTAGGATAGTCAATCAGATGCTTACTGAAATGGATGGTATGGATCTGAGAAAGGGTGTTTACTTGATGGCTGCATCTAATCGCCCTGAAATCATAGATCCAGCAATTCTAAGGCCTGGTCGACTTGATAAAATCATTTATGTAGGCATTCCTGCTCCAAGTGATAGGGTGGAAATCTTGAAGGCTATTACAAAGGTATTGTCACTACATTCATTACATATTAAGCATATCTAATGTTGGTAAATTAATTGTATTTGAAGAAGAAATTTCAAGTAAGAAAACTTTCTCCTCAGAAGTCTTGAGAATGCTTTAAAGTTTCTGTAACATCTCATCACGCTTGCAATGTTTTCCACTAATTATATATTGATAATTATAGTAATAATTGTAATACATTGTAAAGACTGGTTCTTTTGAAAACATGTGAACATAATTGATATGTGAAATTAATGCACTGTTATTAATTTAATTTGATTAAGTAAGAGAGCTGCATGTGATTATAGGAGATGAATTTTCTCAACGCATCCTATTAATATGAGTTACAGTTATGGATGAAAAGATATGAAGTTAATTACTTGATGCATAATGTATCTTTCATTGGTATTAATAAGTTTTAAGGTCAACCTCCAATTCTATAATTAATATCTAACATTTGTACTGACTTACAAAAATTTACATTTATGGATCAACTTTAACTATTTAGGACAGTTTCCTTGTAAACAATATCTTTTTGTCATAATTATTTGGTGTCAGTCATGATAAATAGATCTATCATTGCTTTGTATTTTATAATGATTTTTGTTTATTTTAAAGTATGTATATTTGGTAGGAATCCATGATAATTGTTTTTTTAAATTTGTTTATTTATATCTGTTATGCCTAAGTTAATTTTACTAATAACATATTTCATTA
Source organism: Pachydiplax longipennis (assembly GCA_036926295.1). Taxonomy (NCBI): domain Eukaryota; kingdom Metazoa; phylum Arthropoda; class Insecta; order Odonata; family Libellulidae; genus Pachydiplax; species Pachydiplax longipennis. The sequence goes on along the minus strand of JAVFKF010000004.1, from coordinate 33,580,223 downwards.
TGCTTTCAGAATGGTACGGAGCCACTCCTGAGTCAAGATATCAGCTTAGAAGCTATTGGACAGAGTGAAAGATGTCATGGCTTCACAGGAGCTGACCTTGCTGCTTTAGTTCGAGAAGCTGGCATTGCAGCTTTGAAAGAATTTGTTTCCTCAGGTAGTACAACTGGATCAAATCTTATGGTGTGTGAAAAACATTTTCATGCAGCATTTGATAAAATTCGGCCATCTGTTTCTGAAAAGGTAGGTTGAAACTTCTACTATCAGGCTTTAACTGATAAAAGTCATAAAATATTATCTAAACTGAAGTTTTACATCCTAATATCTTATTGCCAGTGTAAATGCAAAGAAATCAACATAAAATTATTTAGTGGTACTTGACATATTTCATTTGATGTTCAGGATAGATTTCTCTAAGATGAGCTGAGTAAGTGCTTCTTACGTACGTTGTCCTTAGATGCTGTTTCTTTAATCTTACTTTCTCTTTTTATTTTTATGAGTATAAAATGAAATACACTTAAGATTATCTTACTTAATATATGGTTTTCTCCTGGTCTCAGTTGTTGTCATGCAAAAAACTTGGTAAAAATACCCCTTAAGATGATCTACTAACTTACAGAGAGGATTTTTTCTGCCCCTTGATACACTGCAACCTGCCTTGTTCAATAGACCAAGAGATTTTCACATTGTGTTGCTCCTCTCTCCTCTCCTACTTTGCCTTGTCTTGAATATGATTACTTATGAATTTATCTTTATGAAATGAAGATATTACAAAGTAGAGCACCATTAAACGTGTAATCTTATCCACCAAAAGAGTAAAGGCATTGATAAATTCATTTTTTAATTTATATGATTAGTATTTAAAATAATTATTTAAGTATTGCAATACTAATATTTCTTTGAAATACTTTATTGACAAAGTTTTACATAATAATGCTACATACTTAAATTTATTTTTCTGTTAGCAATTCTGACTTGACAAAATACTATTAGGTATGACTTTATTTATAAAATGAGGTGTACCTATTCCTGTATTTAAAATTTCATATGATTATCTGTTGAAAAAGGTTTTGTAGTAACGATAGATAATTTTTTCCCAACAAGTTGCCATTATTGAAAATGTTCAATTCTGATTTATTTTCATTTCTCTTTGGCAGGACCAAAAATACTATGAAAAAATTAGGAGAATGTACTCATCTGGTCACCCATCTATCATCAGTAGGTTCATGATGGAGGAAAACGAATCACCAATGGAGTCCATGTGCTCGTCACCCCTTGCAAAGTGAAACTTTTTTCATGTTCAGTTATTGTATGTGAGGCTCCATGTGTTAAACGTGTTTGTTTATTTGAAGTACTTGCTTGATTTGTTACTTGTGTTGCATGTTCAGAGTGTTTGGGCTTTAGTGTGCAAAGGGATTACCATATGATGGAACTTTCATTTGTGGCTCTAGGAAAAAATGCAAGAAGAGCAAAAGGTAGCCAATTCATTTTCAACAATCTGTTATACTTCTTCTTTGGTTCAATCCCCTGTAGTTTATTCCCTTCCTGGATTTGAGCTTGTAGTTCTGTAATGTTAGTTCTTCTTTTAAATTGGTTTAGAAATGCCTAAAAACATGAGAAATCCTGCTTTCTGTTGAAAAAATGTTAATCTTCTTTTTTCCAAATATAGTTTTGGTGTAGTAAAGAATTACAACTCATTGGTATGAATATTTTTATCCTGTTATGCCTTTCTCTGTTTTGAACACTTGATATAATTAATTTTTTACTTTGCAGCATGCATTTTTCATGTTGATGAATGGGAATTGTTTCCAAGGAATTTTTATACATGCATTGAAAAGGCATCATTAAATGTGTTTAAATGATTTTTTTAGGTGTCAAGTTGTGTGATGAATTTAAGAGTAAGTTCCTTTAGTTTTCCTGAACTTAATAATGGAAAATATGTACAAATAGTTAATTCACCTCAGAAAGAGTATGTTGTTTTTGATTGTTGCATTTGATGTTTTGATGCTTAATTTCATCTGAACCTGAGGTGAAAATGCACCACCACACTTTTCACTAGTCTTTCTCTCTGTACTGAACTTACAGAAAACTGGTGATATATTTCATAATTGTAGAATTTTTAATGCTTTGGTTTACAATTGCATTTCTTTATGATTTTAATATTTTTGGAAAATAGACTGCAAACTCCATTATACCATTTTCATTGAACTTGTTTTTAGTATATCACTATTTAACCCATCACTTTGAAATCAAAATTGATCATTGTCATTCTGAAAGCTTTTCAAGACCATAAAAAACATATTTGAGTTAGCATTGTTTTTAAGAACTCATTCTACTTCTTTTACATGACGACATTTAGTGATGACTGTCATAATTACATTATGTGACCAAGATATGTTGCAGTGTTACTCGTATTATTTTCTGTGCAAAGAAAAGGAATAATTTTTTCACTCACGCTTCTTGTACCTTTTTACACTTTTGTCTTGTGAGCGTAACGATTCTTTCTCTTGGTTTAAAAATAATTTGGAAGTAGTTACGTGGAACATAGCAATCATATTTTTTCCTAAACACTAGATTTCTATGGTATAAATTCTGAATTTTAAAAACATGTAACATTCCAATAAAGAGAGCTGCAAACTTAAACATCGTTTTCATTAGACAGTATCTGCTTCTTGGAAAAGAGTGAAAAGATATTTTGATATTTTTTAGTGCTTATGTCTTGAAAGTAGAAAATAGTTATCTGGTTAACCTCTTGATGCATTGGCAATAGTTTAACAGTTGTGAAAAAATGATTGAACGTGGAAACATTAATATGCTAGTAATTTTTGATTCCGTTTCCTTTAGTGGCAAAACATTCATTTGAAAATTGTATGGATTCTACTCATTTTTAGAGTTATCTTTCACTGTCTTATATATGACAGATTTCATTCAAGCTGTGATGAACTAACGATTAGATTTCATCAAAATTTATAAAATTATTTAAAACTTAGTAAGTTTTATAAATTTATTGAATATTGAAAAATTTTTTAGGTAAACTAGGAATAATACCGTTAAATATCATACTTAGTATTGAATATTTTTTTCTTGTTTTGCATAGACAGCAAAGTCTACTCTGAAAGCTTGATCTTGGATAGGCCCACAATATTGCTAGACAAATTGAGACAAATTTATAAATAAAATAAGAGGACAGTCCTACAAATGATAGTAAGATGGAAAATTTATTTTTACTAGTATTCCTATGTATGGCATAAACTAGCAAACTATGTGAAAGGTAAAAATGTGAAATTTGGATGAATGAAAACTATAAAAAGAGCTAACTGTACCTTCATCACTTGCTACTTTAGAATGTTCATGTATTTCTTTTCTCTAATTTGAATATCAATGTCAATGCTGACACGAGTTTTTCTATTTGTGAATTCAAGTTAACTATGTAAATCAGAACTTACTCATTCTACAAAACAAAATTGCTGCGATCTGTTGACCGTACTAAACCTATCTTACAGTTTTGGAGGTATTCTGCTGACACAATTAAGACAATTGATATTACCCTGTAAGTGACATTTTCCCAGCATAGTTATTACTTCATCACCTGCAGAATATCCATAAATTTCTTAGCAACTTCATGGTAATTTATAGCAAGATGTAAAAGTAAAAAAATTGAGAGACTAGGAGTGAAAGTTGGCAATTAAAAGGTATATAATTATTTTACTATAATATTTTATATTTAGTTGTAAATTTATCCCTTCCACGTTTCGTACTTTATTTTCGTCATAATGTGACACTAGTGTATAGTTTGCCTTCCATAAGAGGAAAGTGTTTGTTTCATTTACTCTTGTTTTATTCTTGTTCTTAGATATGATGGTATGAAAGATATCGAAGTAAAGTAAAAGTGTTATTCATAAGGTTACTGTGCTGCTTTAACTTAAAAGTTTTCCACCCACAGCATTTGTCTTAGAGAGGAAGGTAAGGGCACATTTCCTCACAACTTACCTTGCTAGTAAACATCTCTCCATGTCTAAAATTTTAGTTTCTAATGGTAGTGGAGTTGAAGTTCAAAGCGATCTACGACTAAAAGAATAGCAGTTGAAACTTTTCGTTTCCTTAAACAGAATAACGACGACATATGTAAAAATTCTTTATTTACAAAAAGATATAAACGAAAGAATATCGCAATATGCGAAAGGTTGTATCTGGGAGAAAATTCCAAGATTTCCTCCAGGAGAAATAGAGCATTTTCATCCCCGTAATTCGGAAGCCTAAGGCATTCCTTTCAGCTTTTCAGGTTTTTGAATTCAAAAAGACGAGAGCTGAGGTGGCACTGATGGTTGCATGCTCATTTCTTCTCAATTCCCCCCTATACGCTTGCCCACGACTTTAAGACCCTCCAAGGTTTCCTCCACAACTCCCTGAATCTCTTCTGGAGGAAGGTCAAATCCTCCCATTCCACCGCCAGGCAGTTCAATCGTGTACGCATACTTGATTCCAGCCACTCCCTTTGACCAGTCGTCGCTAGCCCCCGCTGCGGGATCTGAAATGTTTCAGAAATCGTGAGTATAGAAATAATTGTGTATAACCGTTACATTTATCATCTTATAAATTAAGAGGGTGTTTATTTGAATATATAAATTAATAACAATTATATGTTGAGATACACACTAATTTTAGTGTATCTGCATATATTTATGTATGTATGGATTTTAGCGTAAAACTCTATAACTTTCCAACTTCAAAGATGTGCTGATGGTAAAATGGTTCTCGATTCGACTTCAAACGAGTCAAAGGTTCCTAGAAGGAATCCATTTAAAGTTTACTTTCATAATTTGCAGTCTTTATTTCTATCGAAAAATAAGAAAAAACATTAGTCCGTTTCCATTTACGTTCCGTGAATTTCCAATATACTTACAAAGATCTGCACCAGAGCTTCCAACGTCGTATGTTGTTCCCCGAACAGCTGCAATTGCATCATTTATTTCGTTGCCGAGTTTATCCTGCGAAGATTAAAAAGTTGATAATTTCGACGGCTCTTCTAGACTTGATGAAAATAAAGTAAGCCGGAAAAAGACCAGTTTTTCGAAGTATTTAAGGCACTCTATAACGCCATTTATCTTTAACATGTCAGGAGTTTGATAAAGGGTATATGTCTTCACTAAAAGTCTGATCTTACAAAGTAATGATGTCACTAATGTATTAAAATAATCAGATAGAAGGTTTAGATTTGAAAATTTAGGGAAAAATCTCATGAACGTATCGGAAAGTTCCTTTCTTTGATTTCATAGACAACAAGAAAGATGAATCTTTCATAAGAGCAAAGAAACCATTATCAGAGCCACTATCATTAAGTTAAATTGCGTAACAATTCAAAGTATTACTTACCAAATCGCGCCAGTCGTCTGGAAGGTCACTGGAATAACCCCACGGATATAGGATATACTGTGAAATAAAAGAAATAATAGAAGTTGTCCCACAAAAAGATGATCAATATAGATAGCTATATTATCCTTGTTAAATTAGGAGAAAGCAGTAGACTTTAGGAAGGGGTGATTGTGGGTGTATGGCAAAATTTTCATTGCGCATTAATTGAAGTAAAGATTATTGAAATCATGAAAACCGTAAATAAAAATATTTGCATATCCAATACTGTCATTTTTAGTGACTTGGTAAATATTTCGACCACTCTCACAATCTAAATGGTGCAATTTCAAGGTGATAACTTTCTTCCCCACTTGTCTTAGGACGAAAGAGTGATGCAAAGAGAATGAACTTAAAAGAAAAAATACTGAAAACGCGACCCTTTATAGAGGAAAAAGGGTGGTTCATTAATTACTTATTAAGGCATTATCAGATAATACAATCAGTGATGCACCATTTAATTTTGATACATGAAATAATTTTCAAATTTTTGTTGATACCAACGCAATTAACAGCAATCTTTTAATTTATTTTTCTCTAGACGGACATTAGAGATTTTTATTTAGTCAAAAAGAAAGATACTTTAATGAAGACGGTGAGTTAATCGTCCCGAGGCGGCCACGGGAATAAAGCCACTATCAGGAACTGGTTTTGTGGCTTTTTACTTGGAAGAAATGTGATAATCTAACAGTTAAATTTGTCTTACCTGTCCGTAGCTATGAAGGGTGAGGTATGCGTCTATTTGACCAGCGTTGTCTAGGAGGATTTTCTTCAGGTTCCTTGCCTCGGGTTCGGAGAAAGCCTCTTTGCCAGCGAATGTCTCATCACAAGCCCAAGAGCTAGCTCCGCTCTCTAAAGATAATAGTAATAAAAAATCAATTAGTAATACCTAGTTAATAAAACAACCAATTCTTCACTGTTTTACATCCTCAGCTTAGTTATTTTATTAGGTTGCTTGAAAGTGAGGTGCGCTATCGATGAATTGTATCTGCTTAATTTATGAGTTTCATTCCTTCATTGTTTCATTATTATAATAGATGAATTTCCTTACATTTAATACTTGCTTAAGATCTTTAATTTTTATATCGACTTTCTTAATCCTGGAGTCATCAAAAATAATCATAGAAATATGTTTATAATTTAATTCATCTATGTTGTAGAACTAGCATTTATATTTCTATAGAGAATGATTTGAATACTATTATTTTCAACTATTATTACTATATATTAATTATAACTTGTAAACCGCGACATTAAATTTGTTTTCTATTCCTTATCAGTTTCTAGGAATCGTTTGCAGCAGAAAACATATTTGCATTTCTTTTTCGATCATGTTTGTGTACAAAATGCATACGTTGCATATTCGCTTTCTTAATTTGGTTATCTGTGTTTCATAACTATTCCATTCCAAATATATCATGGCGTTTTATTCTTTGAATTTGTATTTAAAATAATTTTTTAGAGTAAGAACTATCAATCAGACTGCAAATTTATGCTTAAATACACGGTAGAGTACACGAAAATATTAAGTAAATAATGTACGAAATATGTGAAATTCCAACTACAAAATCCACGGTGAAATCGAGCTGATTTTTCGGTTCCTCCTTATTCCTTTTCCAAATTACTCTGTTTTTGTATCATTCGGGAAGAATTGGAATGAAATACTTACCCATCCAATGGAAATCGAAGTTTCTGTTTGCATCAACACCTACGCATGATTCGTTCGGAATGATGGAGCGAGTCTTCCTCCAGAATCGGTCCTAAAAGAGCAAAAGTAAATTCAAATAAGTCAAACCCACAGGAAATAAATCCATGCGATGTAATGGAAATCCATAGTAACTATAGATCTGTTCCTTTAAATCAAGATAGATTTTTTTATCCATTTCCTGTGAGACGTGATTTCGTATTGGGCATAGACAGGGCTGGTTGCATGAAATTCTGTTCAACTTACTGCTCTCTCATCAATGATGCGACAATGATTCGACAGGATCTCAAGTTATAAATCTCAAGTTAGAAAATTTTAAGCCCAGATTTGTTTATAGTTGTGAAAAGTTCTGCTTTGGTACAATACGAGAGTATTCGATAACTACGATATTAAGCTCAGCTTTAATACGTGAGGTGGATTCCGACAAAAGCAAGGTTAGTGAAAAAAGCTATATAATTGAGAAGAATTTGATAATTCCATCAAAAACGTAGCGTTTGAGATTAATAAAATAATGTATGACGAATGACAACCAATTTAGTGTTGCGTAAGAATTAGCTCTGCCTAGAATAGTATGTGAGTCGACAGAGAGAGGCAACAATTATGACAGCAAATATGGCGTTTAGAAGCATCGATGCACGCCGGAAACGTTTAAATGTGTAGGAAAAGAAAAATTAACTAAGGCAATCTTTCCTCTGGCCTTGCTCGTATCAAAAATTGGTATCGGAAGAAGAATATTTAAAAAAACACTTTATTATTATAAAAAGTCGCCTTACGTCTTCGAATGTGTACTCGTATCCATCTGGATTGAGTACAGGCAAAATGATCCAGTCCACAGAATTGACTAGGTCAGTTGCACTCCCTTCGGTCAACTGCTGCAACAGGTAGAGGGCAACGGCGGGAGAGATCCACTCTCTGGCGTGGATTCCTGCGGGACAATTAGGTTTCCCAGGATCAAACTCAAACACTCTAATGGACTAATCCTAGCGAAACGAAAACACTCCATTTGACCTGTTTAATCGAGCTGATAGGGCATCCCTTTCAATGAAGTAATTCACTTCACGAACGCGATTTCCAAGACATTATTCGAGATTTGGCTTTCCTTTGAGGAGAAAAACAGTCATATGGTTCAAAAGATCATGAAGCAAGGTTCGAAGATTTTTCAGCAGTAACTCGAGGTAACACAGACATTAGAGGAATATTGTGTACAATTCATGGAGTATGCGAGCCAAATATAATTTTCAAAGTCAAGGAATCGAAGGGAGATGCGTTTACTATCAGTCAGTTTACTATCTATCAGTTTACTTTTCTCTTACATGGAGAAACATTTTTATAAATATGTATTTGAACGGTATTAACCTAGATTTATGTTCAGATTAAAATTTTATCTAATTCTGGAAATATGAAGATTGGAGTTAATATCAATGTAATGTGAATATGGCGTTCAATGATTCATAAAAGTAGTAAACATATATTTTCATTTGATTTGATCAATCTATAAACTCAATTAAATGACGTAGGTTACGAATCAAAAATTAGCTGTGTTTTTTTAACACTCTAGAAAAGCAAAAAATATAGAACATACTGTAAATTTACCTAAGTATTATCAGTTTCCTTGAGTGTCAAACTTAAAACGGAATTCCGTCAAGTATCGATATTTGGTTCAACTTTTCGTTTAATCATTGGTTTAAATTGAAATCACTCGGGTAATAATCTATAGATGAAAATTAACAGGTGGTTACTCAATCGCAAAATTAAATCTTAAGAGTTGTTTTTATGAATTATTCAAATGATATCACATAAATGAAGGTACGAAATACGATCATACAAATTTCTTTGTATGTAGAGGAATGAAGTATAATTATTTTGAAAATTTAGGCTAACTTGATTTTAAGTTTTTTCAATACCAGCTTATGAATCACATCCAAAATCACAACCCAACCGAAGCCCTGTATCTCCACAGGGATACAGGACTCCTAACAAAACCGTTACGTATCTGGCTAGCAACTATTACGGCGAGCAATTGTTATAATAATAAATAATAGCTCACCTGCGTCAACAAAAACCGCCCTCTTCCCGCTTCCAGAAGACAGTTTGATGGCTTTCATGTTACGGCCTTCAGTAGATGTTCCAGCATCTATCAGAGTCGCGATGTCAGGATGGGCAGCAGCGACCTCTTCAAGGTACTGATTGATCTAGAGAAGATAAACCAAAGAAACGAGATGAGAAAATCATGTCAATATAGTATCCAAAATTCTCAACACGGTGAACAATTCAGTAAACACATAATTTCACCATTAAAGCATACCTCAGCATGTCTGTAATAGCGATCGAAAGAGATCTTTCCTCTAGCACGACCTTTCCTTTCTGCAGCCCTCTGTCTTCGCTTCTCCGCGTTCACAAGACTGAAATTTATTAAAATAAGAATAAATGTAGAATTTTGTGCACAATACTTGCGCAAGGGTAAGAAATACTATTTCACGGGTTTAAGGACAGTTAGTGGATGTTAACAAGGTAGCCCTTGGAAATAATTGCTTAGAATTTAGTGATGAACAAACATTTTAACATGCTTCATTTACTGGGTCATTACTTCCAACCTTTTTACTTTAAGCATTGGTAGTTATGAAGGTATAGCCTGATACAGAATGATGCCGGTTGGCGCGTTTGGGGTATCATCTTGGAGTTTCAAAGTATTTCGAAAATTTACATACAATTGTATAAAATATTTAGTACATATATACTCAATATGTTTTGACTTAATTTTATCAATTTAACGTTTAACAGCAGTAAAATTTCAAAGGAGTGTTTCCAACGGAAATAAACAAGGGTAAATTAAAATGTATCTACTATACTAAACATTCAAACAGAATACGTTACGAATTGACTCGAATTTTGAAATTATCGAATAAAGACTGATATTACTCAGTACATTTCTCAAACTTTGTGTGTAGTAATACTCGTTAACTTGATCAAAATGCTGTTTTTCTCCGCCTTTTAATATTCACCTGTTCAATTATAATGTAATTAACACTGTTACAGCTTGATCATGCCATCATCAACAGCAAAATATTCGAAACTGTTTCAAGGCAACTTAGAAAATTTTAAACCAAAGATTTTCACTTCAAAGACATTTGTAATTTTTAGGATTAACATTTTGGACAAATTACTCAGTAAAACATTATAATTTTATGTCATGTCGTGGATTTCCCAATTTATGGTTCTCGAGTATGCGAATGTTCAGTGACCGATAAACTTCCTGAATCAATAGGGGTAAATCGTCAGCTTCGCCATCCGGGGAAATTACTCCATTTTCTGGTTAAGATCTTCGACTTTTTGTGTGTGATATTTACAGGTCAAGATATAGTCATTCATTTTAGATACTCACGACTGAACGTTGTCCGAAAGGACCTCGAAGGGCAATCTTCTGGCTGACAGAAGGCCTTCGAATGTCTTCCTAACAATTGGAGCAACCATCAAGTCTCCTTTGCCATTCCTGACTGATGGGTGATGACTCCACCAGTCGATTCCAGGTAGGGAGGAGGTAATTTTGTACACCTCCGAGGAATTTTGCACTCGGTAGAGTCCATAACTAAAAAAGGAAAGTCTGTATTTATGATTGAAATATTTTATGGTAATAAATTGAGTAGGGCGTTCAAAAAGTTCTTGGAAAAATTCATTTGCTATTTTTCATTTTTATTCAAATTTTTATATCCCATAGTCGCCATCGTAAACTACTGTTTTTATCTTGAATCCATCCCAGAAGTAGTAAAGCTTGATTTCAGGAACTTTTCAAGCGCTCCCGTGCTTAAAATATTATCTGGAACTTACCTACATTACCTCCATTCGTTATTTATTCGTTCGTTAATAAGTAATCCGTTAATAAATAATCCGTTATGAAGTATTAATAGAGTAACACGAGGTCAGTAAACAGACTCTGTGATATAGCATAAACCTAGCGATGGATCGATTTTAATTTTTATCTATTATATCTATCAAAGTCCTACTACGGAAGGATGGGCATAAAAGTTCTGCAAAGATAAGAGATTTTTCTTACGACAAGGGCGATACAGTATGCTTTCTGTAAGTGCGGGGAATCTTGGCGACTGAACGCTATTTACAAATGGTCACACTTCAAGGCAACATTTGGAGTGATATTCATTCTAATATCTCTGGCATGAAGAGTTAGAGGAATGAAATCCATCCAAACATTTCTCAAAGAAAAATCCTCTAAAGAAAAAAGCACCATTTTCTGCTAAATTTATTCGCTGAGTAATTCATGCGAAATTTCGTGGTAAGCCATTAATCTAAGTAAACTGATAAATAGAGATTAATGTATCAGAGTAAACCTCCCAGTATTTCTACAACATAGCCCTGATATTGTACCAAATTCGAGGAAAACTATAACTTTCTGCAAGATGTGGAAACACTGATGCTGTTTTGCAATTAATTATTCTTTTAAATTTCGATAACAATAAACACTTATAATTGGCTACAATGTATGATTATTTTGTGATGTAAAAAATGTTAATTTGCAAAGGTAAAAATTCTTCTTTAAAGTTAATAGCATATCCTTAGTGATTTAAACTAATAGCTAGGAGAAATAATTTCAATCCCTCACCCGAAGTAGTCCTTGGCCGCTGACAGAGCGACCACGGCCAACAAGAGCACCAGAGACAACCTCATGATTCCCATCATCCCGAATGAATCCGTCCGTCTCACCATTCGCGTTAATATAGTCCTCCGCGAATCTTATCACTCCTTTCCCTATCTGAAAGCATCTTTTTGTTTAAGGATAAGGATTTTCCCACCCCAAACAGATGTTGAGACATGCGTGGAAGGCGTGTTAAGGAAGACGTGATAAGGAAGGATTTGTTACGCGTCTTTTAGCTGGAGGGAGAAATGCGATATTGATGCGGTTTCTCCAAAGGGATTGGCAAAACAGCTTAAATTTTTAAGATCAATGCGTTGGAAATGCGAGTAATATCTGAAAAACTGTCGTTTTAGGATCACCTCTGTAGCTCATATATACAAGGAAAAAAACGTTCTCCCTATATATAATATCTCCTAATATCCCTTTATATATAAATTTTAACTTTATATAACTTAGTATTAGCTGACATACCCGACGTTGTCCGGGTGAAAGTAAAACGTATTTCTGATGAAAGACGATGACAATTTTTTATTATTCTGATACAATTCCCGATTCCTTCGATGATTAAAATGCATTATTATACAATAATTTATATCATTACGAGTATACATTACGAGAGAGGTCCAGATGATCAACAGTTCGAGTTCATTTTACTTTCATATTGCGTAATTATGATTATAATATTTATAATATATAAACATTTTATAATATTAAATGAGTAAATTAATAACTTTTTAGAAGAGATAAAAAAATATAAAAAATTCTTTAGAACTAAGACAAACTAATGGGTTTGAAAAATTAGAGAATTGGGTAGGATCTCGAGTGTTACATTATTATTAATTCACAATGAACACCGGATTAAGTCGTTATTAATATGCATAGAGTTTAGTTTTACAGGTAGTAAAAATTAATAATTGTTGATCTACTTAATATTAATATCAGAAATGGAAGATTAAGTTTTAAACAAAATAATTCCAAAATATAGTTGTTTGAATCGGAAATTAGGGGATAATTCTACAATTCCGATATTAATCCGATTAGCTTGGCTGTTGCCACAATTTTTTAGTGGGGGGAAAACGTAAACGTTATTTTAACAGCAACAAGTAATCCCATCATGATCGTTTATTTTTTCGTTTTTATATAATATCTGTAGTGATTCGACATCTAAGGATGTGCAAAGTTTCCAAACGTCCGTCTAAGTATTTCTCGGGTTTTTGGCAAACATATATACCCGTATATTTAGTTATATCTCTAATGATTCTTTGAATACGGTGACCGCTTTTGCAGGAATTCTAAATGAAATTTACATCCTTTTAGGTGGACCATTAAAAGATTAAATATTATATTATATATCCATCTAAAGTTTCAAGTATTTCAATCTATGAAAGTTAAATGAGATAAAATATTCTCAATTTTTTGTTAAAATCTTTCCTTTCTTGTCGCAAATGCAATATATGAAATACTTCATTTAGGGATAAGTAATTCGAGTAGTATTTTAGTAACATTTATCTCTTACAAATACAACCTTCCATCTGACAATCACTAATATACTTATATATTCTCTTCTATATATTTTCTATTCTCGAAAATCTATATATCTATAATTTAACAGAAGATAAAAAGGTAAGCGTATTTATAAATAGAATGTATTGAGTGATAGGAGATTTCAAAAACACCTTGAGTTCTCAATCAAGGTGGTCTCTAACCTTCAAAATATCCGTCGATTACTTTTCTTTTCGTTCCGTTGCTCTGTAATGCATTACATAAGTTTGAGATCCACAAACATCGCAGCAATCTTCGGACTAATCAACAAGGATTGTTCAAATACATAGCTGGTTTGATGAGGCCCTAAGCTATTGAAGATAATGAAGCCCTTAATAGTTATTTCTACCTATCTTCTGTCAATGACAGCTTGTGTGTGAATTTGTATTGTATGTAGTATACGGTAATTTATAAACTTACTCACTAGGCATCTTAAGCCATTTACATATTACAAGTACTTATACTTTTTTTTAAGTTTCTGGGGGTCCCAAGGAAATGGGGCAATAATCTACAGGGGTTCACCTTATAGGTAAATTCAGTACTGGGCAAATATGAAGTGAATGACTTCCATATAATTATACTCCAATATATACAAAACTTGTCCCTCTATTTCACATTACGTTAATATCACTCCGAGTAACTTTGCGGAATGTAGCGAAAATGGTTAAGACGATATTATTTTAGTCTTTCCCTAAATAAACTTCAATTGCGATCGTATTCGTTAATGAGTTATCAATTCATTTACTGATATGTCCGCATTTCAAAATTGTAGAAAATACACTAATTCACTCAACCGGACCTTACTTTAAGATTAAATTATTTTTATATTTTTCAAGCACATCTTATCGCTTAGCAAGATCACCGTAAGCGAGAGTGAACGTATATTTTCGTAACAGAAGCTTTGTTTTGAGAAACGAAATGAATCGGCACATAAAGGAAACGCTATCATCATTCTCCTTCAATAATATTATTTCAGCTTATCATCTCCTAAGTGTTCGGAACCAGTCTTCAGTTGACAACGAGGACAATGACTTGGGAAAATATTTGAATGAGATAATGGCACGGCACAGAAATCTAAACGTATCTTCCATTGATTTCGATTGCATCACACAATGTAGGTAAATCTTATCGAGTAAGAAACGGCTGAGAAGATCTTCACTCATGCGACAATTGGGTTTTCCGGCCAGATTATGATTTGTTTTTCCAAGGTATGGAGGCCTGTTGCCAATCGCAATTTATTTGTAATTGTTTCAAATGAGGTTAGGGGAGCAAATTTTTCACACTGTAAAATCTTTCGCGAGAAATTTCATCACCTATGATTTCCGCAGGATATGGAAAAGGATTTTCCTTTCCCAAAGTCTGTCGCTCTTCTTCGTTGATTTTTTTAGAGACCAGCGGTAGGTATGCTTTCAACTGCTGTGTATTAAAATAACGATTTGTTCGGGGTAAAATCCCATTTTTTACTATTAAATGATAAGCTTGATAATATAATAGATTGCGTAACTAAATGAATGTCTTTATACGCAGGGGACATGACATATAGTACGTTAAAGCTATAATTTGTCTGTCGTGTCAAAAGCCTAAAAGGTGGTCTGATCCCTAGTCTTTCCACTATTCACTACTTGCCCTTAAACACCCTAGAGAGAGAATGAGGAAACTAGGCTGAATAAGCAGTGAGGTAATTTACCTTTTCTTTCCTCACAGAGTCAAATGCTGTGAGCGGAAAAGTTGCACAAGGGAGTAACCAGATGGCCTTTGGAATAATATTTTTAATTGTATTCTATGTGGAGTTATCGAAATGAATGCCATTCACAATAAATGTTTATACCCCTGTAACTTTTACATTGTTACACCCGTGAAGAAGAATGAGATAAAAGTAAATTAAAGCTAAATTTTCAAATATCTTTTACCGAAATCCCAATGAAAAGTATCCCATTTAAAGTAATGTGTTCTATCTTTTTCTCCTTCCAATCTTCTTTTTAGAATGTGGTAGCTGGAACTAAATTATCGTAAATATAAAAATATGACTGAGTATAAGATCGTAGGGTAAAACTAACAGAAGTTGTCGAAAAAGCTGATAAAATAAAAATAGATAAACTCAGTAAAGGAGGGCGCTACCTTGTGGAAGGTCATAATAGTGGGAAAAAACTCCCTGCACATTTCCATTTCTTCTAGGAGGTCCAGGCGGCGACTTTGATGTTCACATCTTAGCTGGAAATTGCTGTCATGTCCTTTCTCCTGTAAGTGCAAAGCAAGTTGCTATATCTTTGCTCAATTATGCTTGAGGAAATTACCGCATGGAAGACCCTCGTGGTTTTCCATTTAACAGCACTGAATTAGTGAAATGGTGAAACCTTAGAAGAAAGATTCTGAACTAAATTCCCACAATCGGTTATCAGGTGGGCGCTATCCCAGATGAACCCAATTAATTAAATTTTATGAGAGATAATAGACAAAAGGCAACACGATTTGAGAATTGGAATATGACACGTAAAGACAATGAATCGCTATGGAAAGCTGGTAAATATGAAGAAAGAAATATAACATACAGAATTTCTGGATAATATGAAAAGAGATGAAATTTGGAGAATACACAATAATTTACAGGAGACAGTGTACACAAGGGTGTGTGAGTTTAATTTATAGAAAATTATTAGACAAACACATTGTTGAAAGCATACCAGTGAGTGAGCTCCATGAGAAAATGTTTATTAAACCACAAGAATATTACAATATTACAATGTATGTCATGATTTAAGGGTTCAAACTCCCCCCCCAAGAGGATTGAATTCCTTAAGGAAGATACTGCACTGGCCCCTGAAATATAGGCATTTATCGTTCTCTCAAAGGTCTTGACCCCCTCAAATTGACAAATTCTGGATATGCTCTGGTGCGTGGTGTTATGAAATTCATACTTTATTATATACCATCTTTAAAATATACCTCTCCAAATGTTGGGCAAATTTTCATAAACTTACGGAATGATAACTAAATGCTGGATTGATTTACTAAACATTTATAAATTCATATTTAGTCTTAAATAATAATATTGAACCTCCAATTAGGTAGGATGGTCTAAGAATGGCTTCAAGATTGATGGATCATAGCATGATATCTCGACCTCTTACTTGCAGTTTCTCGGTTATAGATTAGATAGAAATCTCAAAAACCCCAGAAGTTTTTTTAACACTTGCTCTTATGTTGTGATTTTTTATGCCATTTGAAATTTTCTCAGTCTTATCTTTCAAGTACTGATAAATCCCCTCATGCTATTCTTAGTTAAAAATAATATATCAACAGAGTTCTTTTTACTAAAGTATTGAGTGCTTTTAATGATAGTATCAAGATTATGTCTTAATGAATCAAAAGAGGAGAACTTGCACTCACAATCTCCATTCTCCAATCTCCAACATCTTCCATAAGCGAAGGTTATTCCTCCTTCATCTTAAATCTTGCTTATGTTACTCCAGCCTCAAAAAATCTCATATGTAATGTCCAGTGATTATTGTCCCATATAAATTCTCTCTGTTTTCTTGAAAATTCTGGAAAATCTTTTATATTCTCACTTGATCAAATACATCATTATCAACTACTTGTCCATTCTTATCATAGTTTTTGGAAGAATTGGTTTACTTCTGCTTCAACCTACCTACTTATACCAGAGCATTGCTGCTTTGAATAGTAATAAATTTGTCATTGGCATTCTTTTTGATTATAGTAAGGGTTTAGACACAATAAATCTTGAATAGATTTCTTTTATCCTCTATACTCTGCAGCAGTGTTTCCAAAACTTATTTGTGTTATCCTCTCCTTGGTTCCATACAAAGTAAACAATAGTCATATATCAAAATTATTATTGTATTGAATTCACCAGGAAAAGAGAGAGAAGCAAAATATAAACTGCAATTATAAAAACTTTAAATAAATCTCTAAATAGCAATTTTATTGTCGCTTAGAAGCTATAAAATTCAATTCGAAGAGGGATGATAGGAAATTGAATAAAATTCTTTTGAATAATAGATTAGTCCAGTGCTCCCATTGGAGTAGTATCGTCCACATTCATTACATTGCAGCTTTAGAGCTCTGCTTTCTAACGAAAAGGGAATCTTATAAGGCACATCAGGCTACTTTAGTGGTTGATAATCATAGAATAGGTTATGCTATCTAGCTAAGTTGTTTTGTTGCAAATACAGGATTACTTGCAAATGGTAAAGGTATCCTTCAATTCAGTATTGACACCTTTTGACCAGATTTCTATTAGGACCATCTCATAGTCAATAATAACCAGAAACCTCTCATAAACTTTATTTCTTTTGCGTTGCTAAAAGTGGTGTGGCAACTGAGGTCATTTAAAACAGATGGATTTACACTGAGATTAAAACCCAGGATTTACTTTCGCCAAAGTTTAATGCACTGCCCATTTCCTAGCCATCTGATGGCCCTTATCTCTTTTAATTCATCTTCCAAGGCCAAAGATGAATTTCTGGATTTGATATAGTAGTTTTCTCTCGACTTAATAATCAGAGTAATATCCTGATCTAATTTGCCAATATAATATTAATACTCTCAATTTCATTTCTATCAATATGAAAATGCGTAGAAATTGACATTAAGACAATATCAGCATATTTAATAATGTTACCAAGCCAATTCACTTAGAATCAAGGTCGTTGATTTCATTGTATATTCTCTCATTTAGAATGTAAAAGAACTTACGTAACAAATATTTTCGATAAATGCTGCAGTGAAGGGCAGTTGTAATATTTTCTATTTGCGTTAATAGTTATCATTAAACAAAGAGTCGTAAAAAGTTGGCTTGGAAGTTCGCGCCATTCGCGCTGCGCTACATATTTAACGCTTCTCGCTTGTCACTGATAAGAGTTGCTCGATGGCGCTGGAGTTGATTTCATTTCGAATCCACTTTATGGTCTAACGGTGAAAGAGACTATGGACGGTTTAGTTTTGCTGACGAAATCTCTCTAAGTATCTTGTTAAAACATTTCTCTGGGAGTAAGTACCATATTAGTTGTTATTTTTTATAAAATTTACTGTATCTTATCGTGCAGATTCCACCAGAAAACAGTAAATAGATCTGATCTTTGGAATACAGCATATAAGGTACTGATGGTATAGTTATTAAAGATGATTGATCTATTTATTATCACGCTCAATTGAGTCATCGTTCACAGTTGGAAAAGTCTCTCCACAATCTCGAGCGATATTTTTGTTTCGGCTTCATGAATTTGAGAAATAACCTGAAATGTAAAGTTTGTATGTTCTATACTCAAGGTTGACGTAATTTTTCGACCGACTTTCGAAAGTATGTTTTAAATTGTGGACTTAGTAAATATCGATACAATAGATATTAAAAGGCATAAGGTGATTAATTTCAGTATCATTAAGTCATTAACATTCTTGTGGAGGGTAAAATTGTATTCAAATCGAATGCAGTACTACAATTATCGACTCATTTGATAGTTTGCTATGTTATAAGACATGGTTAAGATCTATACCTATTTTGATGCCTATACTATATTTTGTAGTCCTTGGCTTAATAAATTTGAATTTGAATCTGTCATGTACTTGCAACTTTTTTCTAGAGATAGTAGTTTCCTTTCAAATTTTAATCATGACTAATCCTTTTTGATTGAAGTGCACCGATGTGGAAGAGGAGCCCGATGGTGGGGAAATGTACCAGAAAAATCCAAAGAAACAACATTTATAATTCATTCTCCAGAAGGAAAGTTTGGTTATTTACAGAAGAAGATGAATAAATGTGTATTGTGGTAGCCCAAATTGGCCATCACCTTCTCATAGCCTTGGTCTGTTGCTTGCAATGAAGGATAAGAACCTAACAAAGTGAGTCTTTTTCAGTGAAATAACCTTCATGGGAACAAATAGCTCCCAGTAATTACATTCGATTCTCATAATTTCTAATAAAACCTATCTAATTTGTTATAAGGTAAGTGCTTACCAATGTTTCTGAAACTGATTCCTTCCACAGTTAATTTGATAGTAGTTGTAAAAATTTGTAAAAGTGCTTTGAAAATGAAGGTCACTTTGCACATGAGCCCCAACCAGATATTAAATGTGAGGCGCACTTAGCTATTTGGGAGCTCATGGATTTTAAATTGATACAATGGGAAATTACTTTAGATAGTGATTTAGAAGAAGTGTGTTATACATTAATAAGTTTCCTTCTCCTATTACCTTCATTTTCAGTGTAACATTAACTTCTCTCTGTTGTGAGTAAAAGATAATAATTATAAGTGAAAGCATTATTTCTATTCATAATATTGCAAGTGAGAGCAATGACACACTATGAGCTCTATCTATTAATTTCCTTATTTTGGCTGTTGTTTTAACAAGTATTACTTATTTTTTTTAACTCTCTTTCCTTTTTTATGCTTAATCCAAATAATTTTTGGCAAAAGAATATATTTTAATGTTACTGTATTACCTTGAATCTATTTTGATTACCGTAAACATTTTCACTGTTGGCATTTTAATCTACTTTCAACATTTAAGTGCAAGGGACCTTCTGTTGAGAAAATTTCAGTTGATATGAGGCTAATTGAGTTAAGAGAAAAAAGTTTTAATCCAATTTGAACTCTAATTTCAATATTTTTACTTAAAATGTTATTATGCTCATATGTACTCGCTCCTGGATTTTCAAAAATAAAAGTTTCTTCTGATTGTTTTGTTGATTGAATTGTTTTTTAATCTTATTGAATGTGACTTGTTTACTTTTCGTCATACTATTTTGAAAAATGTGTTTAAATGTAATAGGTATGTCAGTAACATTTTCTACATATGGACAAGAACTTTGAGACAGCTGTATCTTTTTGAAAAGCTTTTAAATACCCTTCATCCTTCTCTCATATTCACCTCATCTCACATCACTCGAGGTCTGCATCATGACACATTCTATTGCAGTTTGTTCTGCCCCCAATTATGATGTCCCAGCATATGATGGGAGACTCATTCTTAAGGGAGTATCTTTTAATGCAGTTATCAAGAATTATGCTCTATCGAACCATCCTATTAAATATGCATTCTTACATTTTGATAATTCTGTTACCCTCTGTTCTGAGTTTGGTCCATCTCTCACCTTGTCCCCATGGACTCATTGATATCCCAGATTTAATTGTAAATGGTTTAATCTTTCCAATTCTCACTATTTTTGCTTCTCTTTGCCGAGCTACCCCTAAATTTTTTATGTCTCTGTTCTATCATTCCTATGGTTTGCTTCTTGGTATTTTCACATCTCTTACTGACTAGTTGAGAACTGCTGATGTCCAATGTTTGTCGATTCTTCACACCATGAGGCCTACCAAAATCTATTTTAGTGATCCTACTTTATCTATAATACTCCTGTCACTATCCTTACCCAAGTGTTTTGTTTTTTGTCTCTTTTTGTGATTCCAAGCATGTAGAGTTCTTCACTTTGTATTGTCCAGTATGGTTATTGGTAATGGCAAATGGCTCCTTACCAAGGTCTGTCATAGTTGATTCTTGATGTCAACTTACTCATGTGGTGACAAGCCTTTTTTGCTTTTAGAATCCACTTAACATCAACCTTAACATCAGTAGAGAATACAGCATTTGGAGTTAATTCTGAATCAGAAAGATTCCCCCAAATCCAATTTATGCTCAGATACTTTTATTCTATTCTAATTTGTCAGTAGTTGTTAGTGCAATGTAATGAGGTGCAAGTGCTATGACTAATGTCTCAAATGTAATATATTTAATATCTTCAGCACCTTCTTAGTTTTAGCTACTGTGGGTAGTGCAGATGATACAAAATGATGTTTATAAAAGAAGGATTTTATACAGTCTACTCTATCAAAATCAATAGTTTGTCAATTTTATAAAAGAATCTTCATTCAGAAAAGAGATATAAACATCTTTTGACTTTCTTTGTTTCTAAACTTAAATGTATATTTCAATTAATATTTATTTCTTGCGATGAAATAATTTTCATAGAACAAACTGAATTACATATAAATAATGGTAATATACCTTGGACACAGTTGAAAAAAGATTTGGAGTAGGAAGAACTGAAAAACATAGAGATAAATACATATCTTGAGAACATGGATACAATAAAGGAAAGGTAAACTTTGCTATGAACCGTTGTGGAGTAAATATTATAAAACAATCCTGATCACATGCATGGAAACTCTGTTGAAGAATGATTTCTTTTTAACTCTAGATTTATTCCTGTATCAATCAAAAACTTTTATTAAAGCCATGATTAAGAAAAAGAAAACAATAATACCTAATGAGAAAAATGATAACCACTTACAATTTTGCTAATTTGCAAAACATACTATTATTTTACAAACATAAGTGTTTTACTAATAGGAGAATTATTGGCTTGGAATGAACGATATATATTTGGTGGGTAGAATTAACTTAAAAAGAGGAATAATCTAAGACTGATGAAAATCATAATACAAAATCATTATGAAAAGAAAATATTACTGTTAAGTATTATAGGATACTCATTTTAAACTATCCATTATTTTTTCACTGCTGTTCACATTAATGGTTGAATGAATTCTTTCTCCTGATACTTCAGAGTAAGGGAGCACTTTTCTTATAGAGTATAAATGAAAATCTTACGATACTAGTGATAGTATATTTGTGATATAATGATGAACTAATAGGCAAACTCTAAATCTAAAACCAAATTATCCACTTTATTTTTTTGAAAATCCATAGCCTCTATATGAAGTCTTTTAAATATCAGGTTATTCTAATCAAAATGGAAGCTTAAAAATGGCTATAATTCAAAATTTTATTCTTTAAAGTCTGTGATAAAGAGAGATCTTGATATATTATTTTGTATTAATTGAAGTTCATTTCATTCTTTCTTTTAGAATAATAAGATGGTGATGTATAGGAATTTAGAGACATGTTATCTTTCTAAACAAGCAAATACAAAGACAGGATGATGGAGATGAATATTCAAATTTTATTCATTCAAAGGTCAAAGTATCTAGTGCTGTACAAAGGAAAGAATTAGTACTACTTATGAAGCATCTGGTGCATTATTTGCGAGGGGAAGGAATATTTTCTAATAAAGGTAAATAATTTTACAGTTAATTTAAATTCTGGTACACATGCTGTTACTAACATAATAATTGACAAGTACATGATTTCTAATCTTAAAAGCCGTTGTTAGGCTGTTAATATGTTTATTTAAGTGAAAAGCTTTGTAGAATTACTTACCTTAAAGTAGGCCCTGAGGAATTCTTTCTAGGGTTAACATTTCTAGGGAATTTATTTGAGAACTATTCAAACTGCCTTTTATTGGCAGAATCTCACCCACAGAGCAGGACACTAGACTTAAATATAAGAATTAAGCACATATGGGGGTACTTTATTCTGTGAGAAGGATAGAGGTCAATGGATGATTCAGGGTCAGTTTGTGAATGAGACATCTGATTATCAATGATACACACTACACTGACATCTACCCTCTGTATTGTGGTGTCCTTTGAGCCTTCCGAAAGAGTTTTAAGGAAGGTTCTTACGGAAGGCCCTCCTTGAGCTTGGTGCCTTAAGCCACCGATGCCTCAGCTAGAGTAGCCATCTGCATAGCCTTGTCCAACTGATCTTCAATTGGTTGGACATGTTTCAGTTCTCATTTCATTACAATAAATATTATTTGTCAAACCTACTTAAATTGTTTCTTCATCGTCATTACCATTACTACCAATGTTAGCTCACATTTTCTCTGATACTCACAGCAGTAATAATTTTCAAAGATTGAATCTATTGAATTAATATATTGTATTGTATTAACTGTTAGCTGCACTAAAATGTGTACATATGCTACTTACGTGCAAAAATAATTTCTTTGTAATTTCCTCCTAATTATGAGAGATATGATGATATTTCTCTTATTTTTACCCTTACTTAAAACAATTTAAAATAAAACGAAAATAATTTATAATTTTTATGGTAAGGGTTTGCTTAAATACTTGTAGCAAAATATGTTTCATGTCTTACAAATTTTCTGAATGCACCTTTATATTGTGATTTGGTCTTAAGACCCATTAATAAAATCAGTCATTAATGCAGTTGTAAAATGTAAGTACAGCAGATATGCTCCATTTCATGTGATACTTCAACCATACATGATTATGGTCTTAACAGATCTCTTCTATTATAAAACTCTCATACTGTTAAAAATGCCTCAACAGATGAGGTCATTTCACACGTATGGATTTCCCCCAGGAATAGAACCTGGGACCACTGATTATATGCTATTATATATTATAAAAATATATTATATAACATGTTATATATTATATACAATTTTTATTAGGAAATAGGAATATTGAAAACCCTCACATCTACTCAATGCATCTATATCTGTATAAGTACTGCAAAGAGAGTGACAGTTCTACAGTAAAATGCCCATCTTTTGTGATAATATATTCCATATTGTGATTTTATGGATAGTTGCTGTAGTTGGATCTGTCCTGACTTGTGTTACTTTAACTGAAATAGAAAAAGTTAAATTATCGCACAAAATATTTTAAGGCATAGATATCATTTTAGGGTTCATAAAGGCGTAAGTTAAATCATAAATAGCCTATTATACAATTGAGAAAATGGTTTATAAAGGGTATTTACTAAGTATATGGTTGAGAACAAAGCCAGTTCTTTTAAACAAAGGAAAACCTAGGGCTACACTGGAATGGAAATAAGAACTTTTATGGTGAAGCAAACAACATGAACATATTATGTATTTCAAGTGATGAGAAGTGGATAAGCTATATTTGTAAGATTTTTCCTGGTTGGTATTGTTCACAAGTAACGTTCATTTACATCCTTAAATTGTCCTAAACCATGAAAGGCATTTCACATTAGATACACGCTCTGAAACTTCTGTTTTCTGAGACACTGAACTGACTCTGATTTACAAGAAAGTCAGCTTTAGATTAGTAAGTCCTCGGGTATAATTTTTAATGCCGTTTTCCTTACGGGTGAAATGTGATAAGGGAAGCTGGAAGGGAAAATTGACCTCATAAGTTTAATATTTGATATATCTGGATTAATCCAGGATGAAGCAGAAGTTTATACAAGGTACATACATAATTATATCTTGTTGCCGGAAACCTTTTCTTTCGGATATCTCCGTTTGAAGTCAGCTGCTAGCGGAATCAACTTTCTATTTCCATGAATCCGTTTAATTATAACTGAATCAGAACTCTGTGGAACGCTTAAGTTGCCTGAAGGTGACAGAATAAAGGGCAAATATTTTATCGCGTAAAAAAGATGGATAAGTAAATTTCCAGGTAATTTATCGAACATCGTATTAGTCTCATTTTTACATAAAATTAGTTTGATAAGATATCAAATTTTAACAGGCAAAAAATTACTTTTCGAATAACGACAGGTTTTAGCTGATTGAAGGCACGTGACCACGTACATCAAGTTTACTAAAGCGGAAACAGGTGGTTGCCATGGTGATAAGTCAACAAGTTACGCCTGTAGCATCATCGGATTTTAAAGGCATGCATCGATTGAGTTCTAAAATTTTATTTTTTCAGAAAATTTTCAATATAATTAATTTTAAATAAAAGAAAAATTTTATTCATAATTTGTTCCATACTATTTGTAGTTTTCTTATGTCTCTAAGCTATCGCAAACTTTGATTCTTCCGTGTTTAGTGAGACAGAAACTCGCTGTCAATTTCTAAACTTAATCTTTGGGTGAGACCTGTTTAAGGCTAATAAGAATTTTGATTCCCCGTTGTCAATTATATAAGTGATCTTTCATATTCAAGATTCATATTCATAATATTTATAGGGAAACTTTCATCAGATGAAGGAAATTAGATAATGTTATAGCAAAATCTTTTGATAAATATTCCTGGAAACGATTCTTAAAATCTTCACATTACTTTTGTAGTTCGAGGGTGATTTACGTAATTGTTTTCTTATCCATCATAAAGCATATAGTGTTGGCAAAAAATCGTTTTTAATCGATAGTGTTTGGGCTCTAAGAACGAACTTACACAAAGAAACCTCCTTAGGCTCGTTACGCAGTAATACCTCGGATAACGAAGATTATTTGTTCCGTAATTCGTTAGCCGAAACGTGATTTCCCATAGGTTTCTATAGAAAATCTTTTAAAACGTTATGGCCCACTATTTAAAGATAACTTTATTAAAAAAAACTCGCAACAAAACGGTAAACATTAAGAGGGTATTCATTCAAAGCTGAAAGAATCAGCCACTCAATTGGATAGTGTTAAAAAAATGAAAAATATCATGGCACGTAATAAAACGAAAAATTTTCATAAAAAGTGAACAACAAATTCATATTTTTCTATCCAATTATTCATTTTTTCACTTGAGGCTGTAGAATTAGTGAAACATGGAATCCATCGAATGGTTCACTAAATTCACTCATTTTCAACAAAAGTACGAGAGATGATCGCGGTCTTTCAGGACATTAATTTTGGAGGAAATCTATGTTCTACTTTCACATGTAATCCCTCTACGCGTTGTCTTCATGGATCTTTGATTGATGTATTTGTTGTTATTAAATTGATGCATCGAATTATTAAATATATTCTTTTCTTAATCAATTTCTTATATCACCTTACTCTCACTGAGAGCGTGTCGGCATTCGTTGGAAGAGTTCCCGGTTCGATCCCGATGGTTCTCAATTCTCTTGATAAAGGCCAGTGGCAGGATGGATATGCGGTCATGAAAATCATTGTCAGAACAAAATTCATATTCTTCAATAGCTGAGATGGTGATTTTTAAAGAGGTTCAAGAAAGGTTACTTTAGGCATTATTGAATATTAGAGCATTTTATTTAGCAGTATCATTATTATTTCATGATCTATTTTCCAGCAACATGTTTGGCCACGACTTTTATTCCCTCCAGAGTTTCCTCTACAACTGCCTGAATTCTATCAGGTGGAAGGTCGAAGCCGCTGCCACCACCTCCCGGTAGTTTGATCGTATATGTATATTTGATATTGGCAACAGCCTTGGCCCAATCACTGCTGGTTCCTGATGCGGGAACTGAAATGATTAATTCGATACATTTTTGCATGAGAAATCAAATCGAGTCACAGATATATTCCATTTATGATTAAGCTAAGAAAAGGATATATTAATCCTGAATGACAAAGCCACCGTTTCGTGGAACATAATTGTTTACAGATGTTGTCACAATTAATGCAAGTAAAGATTATTCTAAATAATTTCCGGAAACATTTCGAAATAACTTCTTTTTCGAAATTTATCTTACTTGCAGATCTCGCCATTTGTTTTTAGTTCATTTACAAGGAGTCGCAAGTTGTAAGACGTGCCTCAGAGCTGAATATAATCTCATAATTTAAGAAAGGAAAAGTCGAACATGATTGGAATATATTATTCGTAAATAAAAATCAAGTGTATATAAACCATGCAAGAAATAACGCGAATTCAGTCGTAATTGTATAGACTGATCGGAAAATATATTTTTCGTTACAGGGTCAATTTTATTGTTTTTTATATTTTTTTTGTGAGTGTATGTATTTCTAAAATAGCTTTTTCAGATTTTCGTCCAAAGGATTGTTTAATGAAGCACAAATGAGTATTTGAAATCACAAAATACTTACACAGAACTGCTCCGGAAGTTCCAACTAGATATCTCGTTCCGTGGACGGCTTCAATTGCTGCATTCATTTTCTTACCAAGCTTATCCTGTTAAATTAGAGCGTAGAGTGTCGAGCTTTGGATTAATATCAGCATAGCATGTTAAATGATGTCGTTAATAGTCTATTTTTGATATTTTAGCCATTATTCGTAACGATTTAGAAAATATTAAGAACATAGTATTCATCGATAGCAATTCGGAATTAACAATTATATTAGTAAAATATTTGAGATTTTTCTTGCTTTTTAGGATAATTAATGGCGATTTTTACTGAATAATTTTGTGTCCTTGCTTGTGAAGTTTTAATACTCTTGTGTTATAGTATTTGTTTTTACTTACTAATTCTTCCCAGTCGTTTGGAAGATCGCCGGTGTACTCCCAGGGGTAGAATATGTACTGTAAAGAAAATATACTTGAAAAAATGCATTCAAAATAGCGAGGATAATGTAGGATATTCAATCGTTCTATGTATGAAGAAACTTAAGCGGATTTTCTCTTTAAAGTTTCGTTAACGTTATTTTCGAGTTGGTTATTTCGTTGGGTTTTACAGATGTTTTGAAAGCCATGTTGTACCTTTGACCTGGTTACTTTTCTAATCACTGAATGACTTTGGGAATGGGATTCAAACGGAGTGTTTTCCATGGACCTCAAAAGGATGAAGGCTATCACAGCTCTTAAATATTCGGAATTTCAATAAAAAACAAATGCATGTTTTTCTTACATGGCTGAAAGAAAGAAATGCTGGGTTAAACTGAAAGAACATTTACTTTACTTCACATTCATTTGATTTATTTTTATGAATTTATAATTATTTATTTGCTTCGTATTTATCTCGAATAGTTAAATAATGGGAACTTATGCATGAACTACATACCTGTCCGTAGCTATGAAGAGTGATGTAAGCATCAATTTCATCCACGTTTTTCAAGATGACTGATCTAATATTTTCGGATTCCGGTTCGGAGAATGCCTTCTTTCCAGCGAAGGTTGAGTCGCACGGCATCTGGCTGGATCCGCTCTCTATAGAATACACACATTAGGTATTAGAACTCATTGGATTGGCGGATGGGTCAAAGTCAAAGTATTGATAACGCTATTTCATTCATTTAGTAATTCATATACTACCAAGATAAAAAGTCGTTCTAGTCCTAATCTCAAATATCTTTCTAAATACACCGTGTTTATCTTTCGTGCTGTTTTATATGGTGTCGTCAAATCACCAGTTAAACGAAAATATTACCAGATTGCTTTACGATCAAGAATTTGTGAGATACCGGGGCTCGAACACACAACTTCCTCGTTCACGGCGGATGTTGCTTTAATGGGTTTTTCCAATTTCATTTCGCTTCGGAACCGCTTGCAAATCGAAAGAAGAGTTGTAGATGTCCAAGTAATTTCGTTTGAAAGTTGAAAATTAAAGCAAATTAATGAAGTTTAGTATCAGAAACCTAAGACGTGGACGCTCGCTCGAAGAGCTGAGTTTTGGGATGATAATCATGATTATTTTGGAAACTTTTGCGACCCATTTGAATTTTGACAAGGTTCGAATATCAGAAATTGCTCTAGCAAATTTGTAATATAGTATTAAAGATTGTTAGCGAAAATAGGCAAGAAATCATAGGAAAGGTTCGCATCAGGAAGATTTTTGCAAGTCAAATTGTTATCTTAAATATAATTTTTATGAACCAATCGAACGCAAAAGATATTAATGGTAGAATCTAACAGTGTGTTCGCCTTTTGTTGATGTGATTAAGTTTTGGCTTAGTGATTTGATGACATTCGAGTTATTAATTTTCAGTGTTAATAAACTGCTCCATCTTAGAATAGGATCAACGGATAATTTTCATTGTCGAAATAACTATCTCGAGAATCTGATTTATCAGCCGTTATTTCTTAGTGTCCAACGACCTATTCATCTCAGAAAAATAATAAAAATAGACTAGGTATATAGATCATAGAGGAATTGATCCACGTAAATCACTCTCGTCATTGATTATGTAGATATACATGGATAAGTTATGTAAAATATTTGACACTTACCCATCCAATGGAAGTCGAAGTTTCTGTTAGCGTCTACACCTCTGCAATACTCAGTAGGGCTAAAGACTGAGCGAGTTTTCTTCCAGTTTCGATTCTGAAAGGCAAAAGAGAAGTATTTGACAATTTGAAGTCAGGATAAGCTATCATAATGTTTATCAGGTGTTGTATCTCACAGTATTGATGCAGGGACTCCCAAAACGGGTTATTCTTGCGTAATTAGTAAGCAGTAAATTTTAAAATTGATCTATAACAGTAAAACCATAATTAACTGTTCTCTAAACATGAAAAATGGTTATTAAACCAACAGTGCTACGGTAACAGAACTATAGGAAAAAATCGCCAGCCAAACCAAACAAATCCATGCTGCTGTTATTGAGAAAATTCCAAATTAATAATTAGAATATACAGTCAGGCTGTTTTGGTTCGGGTCGATTTGGTTAGCTGTTATATAGTTATTATTATTATTATTATATTCTTATTAATTGAATAGTGTGCCATGTTTATTATGTTTGCTTGTCTATTAACACTTTAAAAGCTATTCTATACATAATGTATGACTGTGAATGTACTCAGGGGAACCTTAAAAATTACAATGAAGTTTTTCTTCTTTTTATTAATGTTTTGTGAGTGGTAATTTTGTATTTTGTGACAAAGTGAAACAAAAAGAATTATCATTAAAATTATTATTATTATTTATATTATTATTTATATTATTATTTATATTATTATTTATATTATTATTTATATTATTATTTATATTATTATTTATATTATTATTTATATTATTATTTATATTGACGAGCCCTAACAGGGCTCTGCAAGACCTAAATTGAAATATTTAAAGAACAAAGAGTTTTATTTTACTAATATGTCATATTTTACAATGTTAATATGTCTTTATCTATTCTCATTTGTCTTAACTATGTATTTGCATTATATATATATTATTATTTATATTATTATTTATATTATTATTTATATTATTATTATATTTATATTTAAAAATTATTATTATTGTATCTTGTGAAAAGTGAAATAAATTATAGGTTATTATTTAAAAACATATTATTATTATATTAAAGTTTTTTATTATTATTATATTATATTTAAAAAATTATTATCATTATTCCAGTTTGATTTGATCCAGAGAGTCAAGCTTAGTGATTTTCGGCAAGTTCAATACCTCATCGAAAGAGTACTCGTATCCATCTGGATTCACCAGAGGCAAGATGATCCAGTCGACGTCATTGACTAGGTCAGTTGCACTCCCTTCGGTCAACTGCTGCAACAGGTAGAGGGCAACTTCAGGGGCAATCCACTCTCTGGCGTGGATTCCTGCGGGACAATTAGGTTTCTAGGTTCAAACTCAAACACTCTCGACCAATTCTAGCGGAACGGAAACTCTCTATTGCTTCCACTTAACTGACTCGATTGAGAGTCCCTTTTACTACCTAACTTGACGCTCCTGATTTCTCAGAATTGATTTTTTTAGTAAGAGAAACTAATGTCTCGGCTTATGGCGGTGTTTTAAAATTAATGGTAAAATTTGGATGAACTCAACGAAAAAGGAATATCTATTTGAGAGAAAGGGAATATTAGTTCAATTCAGTATTCGGCAAGTATTCGGTAATTGAATTTTCAGAATAATTCCGAAGAATAATAATAACGATGTAGTTTCATCGTCAGCATTTTAAATCATCATAATCGTGATGATTTAAATGCGCGCGAAATGTCTTTTACTAAGTTCATCGGGTTGAATATGTGAAAATTAACAATGGGATTTCTACTATTTTGACTGGACTCTAATGATAGGGTTTTTCTAGAAATAATTTCAGTTTTCATAAATGAATGCTGTTGAAATAGTCAATTTATGGATACAATGTACTAAAATTACCTTGAAATTAATTCATGTTTCATGTAATTTTCAATTATTTAGTCGGTGTTTATCCCTGTTGTCATTGTTTACTCTTAATTAATGGAGATGATTCTCGGAACAACAATTGACCGGGACTTCATTGTTGACTACAATTAACTATGAAGTCCCATGAAGAACAATGAAACTCAACTTATTTAAGATTCCTCCACAAGTAATACGTATTTTACTACGTTAGAACCTTATTTTTATGAATTTCCTGAGGACGTAACGTTATATAGAAGAAATGTTATGCAATGTGCTAAATATTGAAAGAATATTGATACAATCGGATTTTTAAATTCGGCAAAGGTATATTTTGAGATCACGCCTGCTTGTTACTTCATTTATTTTATGTATATGTCTAACATACATTCAATGTTTTCATTTACACATTTTGAGTAGTATAGTTTCCTTAAAATATACTGGGTTTTGATCAATATCTAGCTCAAGGAATATATCTATATTAATTTTAGGATGTTCATCCTTTTGAAATAACGAACCAACGTCTGAAAATCGACTTTGTCATCAAGTGGTATCAATACACCTCAGACATAATATCTCGGAAGAGGGTCGAAATCATTGCATTTCTGTTTCTATTTCACTCCAGAAATCATAGAGGATTTTCCTTGAGGTAACTTACCTGCGTCAACGAGTACCATCCTCTTTCCTTCTCCAGATGAAACCTTGACGCCGCTCACGACGCGACCCTCGTAGGATTTTCCTGCCACAATCGGAGTTACGATGTCCGGAAATCTAGCTGCGACTTCGCCAAGGTAGGTATTGATCTAATTTTGAGGGAAAAAAATTGACGTTATTTCAACGAAATTATCATATGAAAAGTTTCACCATTGGCCAACGTGGGACATGCGAATTGCTGGTTTCGAAAGTTGGCATTGGCCAGCAGCGATCTTCCTGTGTACCGCTAATGTAATGAAAAAAGAACAGCACAAATCGTTTTCGTGGACTCCTACGTCACTGTTTACATCCCGCTACCGTTTATTTATTTACATCATAAAATTACTTCTCATATAAGTTCCAGTACTTCTGGTTGAAATAGGTATGAAGTGGGCACATATGAACTGCTTACATCGTGGCTTCAGTTAATTACATACAGTAGCTGTTGCTTTGACTGACTCTCCTTTTACTCATTTTCAACAATGGAAACGTCAATTATTATTTACCAAGGCTAAGTTTACTAAGAGACAAAGCTTCTCCAAGCGCCGACAGCGGCCACCGTCTAAGGGCGATTCCCGGAAAACGGATAATCGCTTAGCGGTCACCAGTTATTCAGAATCCCGATGCGCATTTCGGAAACAATGCTTCCATCTTCATGGGGGGGGGGGGGGGTGAACCTTTGTCTCTCAGTTCATTGAACGCCGAGTTCCTTTTTTCTTCCTTCTAAGACTAAGTTTGTTGAATAATTTCCTTGACATTTTCTCTTTAGACTCATGCTTAAACGATTTAGCCATTCTTTTCCACACAAAACTACACTATTTACCAATGAAATGTTATTGTTATCAAATATTTTTAAACTACCATATTTTATATTCATCTGGAACACGATTAATAGATATGTCATACGTTAGGTATAATTTTATTTAGCTTCTTAACATAGTTTTATATAGTATAATATGTTATAATTTTATCGATAGAATGACCAGTTCAAATGTTCATTTCCCATAAATTCTTTATTCAACTATTGACATCCTTCAGGATGGTGCTTCTTAAGGCGGTTGCATCTTTTAGCTATCTGCACGGATCCGACGATATCTTTTTCCATTCATTTTATTTTATTGCCACTATTTGAGCCTCCATCGTCATGTTTTATATACACGTAGCTACGAATCAACTAATTTTCCTCGGATTTTATTGAAATGAGAGCTTCAGGGGCGCGAACTTAAATAGGTACGAGCTTTTCTTAGGTAAAATTGAAATAAATTCGTCAGTCGAAAGAAAAACAATATTCTACATCTGATATTTACCTTAATAGTATTATAAATAAGACGTGATAAGGAAATAATAGATTAAGATCATTTAAATTATCGAAAAGGTATCAATGATACATTTGTATGTTTTTGACCAAAGACAGTGTATTTACGAAATCCTCAGGAAATGTCTCCTGAGGCAAAGCTTGTCCAAATTTAACCCCTTTCTAGCATTCTGGTTATGGCGAAATAAAATTTAACCGCTGAGGAGAGTGTATATGGAGATTGAAGGAGTCCGTAATTGAACCAATGTAAACGGAAGAAATTAAGCCCAATTTTGAATTCCTCCTGGAAATGAGTATCGCCTTGAGACGGCGTTCCTTAATTAACTTTGGTAATTAACCCCCTCTGGAGATAAGAACATGCGCTATGGAACGCTTTGGCGAAGCTGTAGATATTTATTAAATTTAATTTTCCGAATTGAGTTGCGAGGGAGTTAGCGTTGCTAAGTTTCTAGTCCTTCACAACTGTCTTATTTGCACTCTTAAGATGTGAAGGTGCCAAAGCTGTCATGTCGCTAGCACTATTATCCTTTAATCTTCCAGCCTCCGGCTAGCATCCCTGAAATTCGTAGATATTTTGACCAATAAATGAGTAGGTTTCTCGAGAAGATAATTGTTAGTTCTCGACTTGACTTCATGGTCTACTAGTTTTTCTATCGTTTCCAGTTTAGAAATCCCTTATCATTAAAAAAATATTACTACTAATCGTATGTTTTTCAAATACGTGGTTAATATAATGTATTCAGCAATTTTCTACTGTATATATAAATTTACGATCGTGCATTCATTCGCGTATATGAATTTATTCACATCAGTAGATTGGTATACGTGGATGTATCCCTTGGTATTCTTAAATCAGTCTATTCCCTTTTTATCGATTCATTCACACATCAATTTATTATATGTGTGTATTGATTTATTCATTTATAATACTTTATTCCCATACACCATATCGGATCTAGCATTTGATTCGCTTTAAGATTTCCGACGTGTAGGAACGTTTATCTTCGTTTGAACTATCAGAATATCCATCGTCAATGACTTTTTCTGAATAAATATTCATTGAAGCTAAGGCAGTAAATGTACGTATTTATAAGTGACTAAACCTTAAGGGTACTTTTTAAACCTTGGGGCGATATGAGTTAAAAAAAAAGAAATTTAGACATTTCAAAATAAGCGAATTCAAGATTAAGCTTACCTCACCATATCTATTGTAGTGATCGAAGGTTATTTTTCTATTTGCACGACCTTTTTTCTCCGCCAGCTTCTGTCTTTGGATCTCCGTGTCGAAAAGACTGGAATTTCAATGGAGAAAAATGTTTTTATCAAGATATTTACGTTCGTTCATACGTTTTGTTGTTCATATTCATACTCACGACTGGACATTGTCTGAGAGGACTTCGTAGGAGAGTTTTCTGGAGGTGAGGGTGTCTTCGAAGATCTTCCTCATTGATCGGGCGACCATGAGATCTCCTTCCAGATCATGGTGTGTTGGGGGGCTCCACCAGTCGATTCCAGGGAATGCGGAAGTGACATTGTACACTTGCGCTGATTTCTGAACTCGGTACAGTCCATATCTGAAGGAAAAGATTGTTTTAATCTCTTTACTTGCCATCACGAAATCACGCGGTTTATATTACTTCCGGCTATTTGGGAATGTAATATTGTTTTAGCTTCTTTTTCCTTTGGAGAAGCGCATTTCTGTGTATTATTTCTCGTGTTTTCATAAAGTAACGTAACATAGAAGTTAGTAAACCAAAAGAATTATAAAATTCACAGATAAATCACATCAATATTTTCACGGATTTTCCATTATAATTGAATTTCTTAAAATGTACATACGTAAATTTAAATTTGCTGATATTAACTTGTATGGCAAAGAAGATATATGGAAATTGCAAGTCTACCTAAGGTGAATATCTGATTGAATGTTTTCCAGTGCTCTTCTGCCTTTAACAGTATTTGCTACAGATGTTATTTCAAAATAATAAAATAAAACAAAGAATAAGTAACACGAAATTAAATTTTAAAAATAGAATCATTCCCAAGCCCAAGTGTTTGGAGATTAAATATATATCTTTCTGCCTTTCTAAGAAATGGAGACATCGATAAATTAAATTTTTAAAAATGTCAGACGCGCAAGCCTTTAAACGATTGTTGTGTTCCTTACGATTAAATAATTGCTAGGCTTCATACATAATTGTTATGCTTTGTTTCCTTCTGGAGATGAATACATTATTGACATGTGTTCGGTTCTATATTCGTCTGAGAATTGTTGCGTTCCGGTGATATTTTGTTTAGAATTTCCTCAACATTTGATAATTATAAGGCTATTTTTACGTTAGCAGGCAATAAAATACTCAGTAATGTTTTAAAAATTCATTTAGAAAGCGCGCAAAGTTATCTTCATTCTTATTTTAGCCGACTACTTATATGATAACACAGCGAACTTGCCGCTTGATGTAATATCAGTGACAGTACTACTCACGACATGTTCTTCTCTTTTTGACATATAATTCAATTTTTGAATAAATCATTTAGGATGATTTTCTCTTATTCTCTTACCCTTCGTAATCCGCCGCTGAAGTCCAAGCTGCCACAGCCAATACAAGCACCAAGGACAGCCTCATCTTGAGCGTAATGGGTTCTCTCACCTACTGCGATCGCACAGCCTTCGCCAGTACGTTTGTTATCTAATCAATCATCTTTGTTAGTCCTCGATTGATAACGATTGCGTAGGAATTTCCATCTCACGTCAAAATGATGACGCGTGCCGTCAACGTGTCCAAGAAAATTGGTCTTCGTTGTTGAGTTGCTAAGCAACTTTGCCTTACTTTATTTGAAGAAAGAAAAAAGGAACTCGGCGTTCAATGAATTAAGAGACAAAAGTACTCCAAGCGCCGACAGCGGCAACCGTCTAGGGCGATTCCCGGGAAACGGATAATCGCTTAGCGGTCACCAGTTATTCAGAATCCCTCAATTGATTGAGGGATTATGATTATTTAACATCGGACCCCCTGTGATCATGAAAGCATTGCTTTCGAAATGCGGATTAGGGATTCTGAATAACTGGTGACCGCTAAGCGATTATCCGTTTCCCGGGAATCGCCCTAGACGGTTGCCTGTGTCGGCGCTTGGAGAACCTTTGTCTCTTAGTTAACTTACTTTACTTACCTCAGTTTCCGAATTAGAATTTTTTGTGATCAAGATAAACGCGCAATTCTGGTCAATCACATTGTAAACGTTATCATTGCTGTGTAAGATTTTCTTATCTCAACATCTAAGGATTATAAAATTTCCGGGTTTCGGTTAAAGACGAAGCGGAATAACACCTCCATGAAATATATTTGATTTCTTGCATCGTTTTTCCTGGTTTTTGAGGATTCCATTATGCAAAGATTTCCTTATATCGGGTAAAGCTTTTGTGATTACGTACTCTTCATTAAAGCGTAGCAAGAGGGTCATATTTGTTTTCTCAAAGTGTAATTTTTCGACTTGTCAATGTATACTTATTTTATTCCTTTATTAACGTGTACCTAATTGACTTTCAGTTTCGTCTTTAGTAGGGAAATAGTCACCATCTTACCAGGTATTCTGCCTGGGTCTAATTGCAGTAGGAATTCTAGTAGGGAATAGAATGACATCGGCTACAGTAATCAACATGGTTGTCAAGGGAGTAGATCGTAGATTCATGAAAATCAAAATTTTTGCATTTTTCTCAAAATTATCACAATTTTGAATCGAAAAATTTTGTAGATAAAATTTGAAAGATAAAAATTAGAATATCCGTTCAAGTTCTCTTCCAATGATATTTGTCTCGATCTCGTAGAAACGTTATTTCTAATTATTTTCTGCAGAAAAGGTGAAAATGAACTCTGCATATATTTCTTATGGACGAAGGTCTGACAGTTCCTTATGTACGTCATCATTCTTAGCTGTCTGAAGTCCGACACTATGAATTATATAAAACCTACACCTTATTTTCGTGTAGTGAAGGTTTAGCATAGAAAATTCGGTTGAAATGAATGGAAAGTAGGGAAATAGTCTATGCTATATAGATTTGTATATAGTCAGAGAAAACTATGGAAACTGCGTGTGTATATGACTTGATCTTCATTCCTCAGCAAAATCGCGTTAAATAGAATATTTCGAAGTTTATGCCGAAATGCACGTTCTCCTCCTCTGAAAATACACTCCTTTTATTTCCTGCGCCTGCAGAATCTGCCTCTTTACCTTTCTTTCTCTTCTACCTCTTCCCCAACGCTCATCTACTCTTCTAGTGGCAACTCCCGTGTCAACATCGAAGGCACTCCAAACAAGAAACACTCGCCCCCCCTCTCTTACTCTTCTTTTCACAGAATGGTTATCGCATCTGATCGATTGTCTTCGCCGTCCTTTGACATCAATCGGAGCCTACTTGAGTGTGTATTATCGTCCGTTGTCATGACGCTTGATTGTTTACGAATCCGTGCAGCTCTCTTTGTTCTGCAACGGAATGAAGGAGAAGATTTAGAATTTCTTCGAGGGTTTGGGTCGGACGATTTTTCGGATTTGGCTTGGAATGCTGGGCTAAAAGCTCTCGTCATGCGTTTTTAATGAACTTCTTTTCTTTCTCGTTCGCGTCCCGTCGATCTTTGTGCCCCAAACGAAGTGATTTCGGTGCTTGCGTGATCGGTTTGCTCACTTCTGAAGCACCTTGGGTCAAGAGGTAGGTTGTCCTTTTTGAAAGTTCACAAATGGTAGTGCAGACGTAATAATAAATAGGATAGTTATAATAGACAGAGGCAATAATGATCGGTAAACATAATTATGACAATAATAACAATAATAATGGCTCCCGGATAGCCATGTGGGCGTTTGACTGGCGAAAGCGGTCCCAGGTTCGATTCCAGGTATGAATAAATGTGGAAAATGACCTCAGTTGTCGAAGCACTATCATCATCAATACCACTACGATAACAATGGTAATAATAATTTATAATACCACTGATGACAAAATGAATGCAACAATAAATTTTTTTAATTATTTAATTTTATGTCAAATCAAGAGTTTTTCTTAATATGTCAGACTAATTATCAAAACATTCGTACATCTAGTAGATAGCGTGGAGTCCTTTGACTAGTTTGAGCCTCACCATCTAAAATACCCTCAAAAAGAAGTCACTCGCAAAAAATTTCCTTCGTTATGATATTTGGTAAAACACAGTCGAACTGGTTTGAACCTGAAAACTATTATGTTTATCGTATCAATGTTTCGATTATATCACGCCGTGATATTTCAACCAGATTTCAATCAAAATGCTATCTTTGTTCCTGGTTCATTTTTCATTTAACAAGAATTTGAGTACATTTTTCAGACTTTGTATTCTTAAGATGCTATGGAATATCGCGATTATCGCACAATTAGTTTGATATCTCACGTGAGAAACAATATGTATCGACGCGTAAATGATATCCTATCGTCATTGTTCTAAAATTGTCTCCATATCGCCTCTGCTATTTGGACGTTATCTTGGTTTCTCTTTGACAAGTTCAACGTGAGGAAGATGTTGGAGTCAGATAAAATCTTGGCACAGTTTCTTCGGGAACTGATTTTGATTGCGCAATTTTACGCTTAGTTGTTCTTAAAATGTAATTGCCTTGATGTACAAGTAAATATCCCGTAACAAAATAAGTATTTAACGATTAAGATATTCGTAATTTATTTAACCGGATGCCGTTCTGAACTTCTAGCCCTATCTACAATTATCGGTGGGGAAGGAGTGAGGCTTACTAGACAAAATTATGAGCCAGAATTCTGTCAATAGAAATTTTCTACTTTCTAAGTGCAGCCCAATGACCCTATTAATAACTCTCTTCATAGTATGTAATAAACCTATTTTGGTGCCATTTTCAATATATTAACCATACTTCAATAGGATTTTTACTATTACAGCCATGAGCAAGACTGAGGGAAAAGTAAATGAAGGATATATTTTTTCTTTACCATGTTTACCAATACGTATGAAAATAATCCATTCTTCTAGATACTTTTGCGATTTACTTCTTCACTCAACTGTTTTAGTTATGTCTCGTTAGAACCATATCGGGTAATTAAATATCATTCAAAGTCATTTCCGAAAAGACCTTTAACTTATGTCCAAGTATAAATTTAAAAAACTTCTATAAACAATTGAGATACGGCTATCCGCCTGATAAGCCTTTCGGGCCTACTTGGGAATATTTGAAATGTGCCCCAACGCACCTCGCCTCAGGCATTAATGTAGATCGAAGAATGAGTTTTGGTAACTAATATGATAAAATAATTGAATTTTGCATCATGCATCGATTTGATTTACTATATTTAAGAGACGAAGGTCATTTATGAGTTACATTTATTTTTGACTGAGACAGGTATTGCTTTTTTAATAAAAGAGGACGGATAGTTCTACAAAAGTTTATTTGCTAAGTCAAAATTTAACAAATATGAAACAAATATATAAAATGCAAAATTCAAAATAAAGCATTCTCAGTCCATTCAAAAGCGCCAATGTGTAAGGGATTGCTATCAGCAACTATGAGTTAATTTTCTGATAAATATCTCCAATTAAATTCAACTTAGTTAGTTATGAGCTTAATATATTAATAGCTTTAATAAGCTTTAATAAGCTTAAGCTATTAATAGCTTAATTCAACGATAAAGAAAATTTAGTTTAAAATTGTTTTTGCCCTATTTGCATAACATATTCTGGGCCTAAAGCGTTACATTATGGTACATCTATGAGTAACATTTCTTCGCCTGCGATTACATTCTTGATAATCGTTATAGTCCGCCAGTTCAAGCAGTTTTTCACTTAATACAACGTATTTTGAGTACAAGTCATCATTGTTATCCATACACCTCTCCAGACTACGCTCTTGATCCTTAAGGGTTTGAATGCACAGCCACGAAATGCGTTCGAGGCTATCAACCACATCAGTCAGATTTTGCCGAAATGCCCTCATTTCAGTTATGCACTCAACCGTCATGCGTTGACTTTCGCACACGTCGCAAGTTTCCTGTCTTATTTCTCGCTCAGGTGGTTGTTCATATAGAAATCTGAAGGAAGCACTTATTGTACAATCACTACACTTCCAAGTGGAGTTTGCGTACATTTCGATATCTTCTCTGTTAAGAGTGGGTTTCAGGCACCAATAGTGAAAATTGGCTCGACACTCACTGCATGTGGTGAAAATGTTGTGTATTATCTTTTCTTGACATAGAAAACACCGTTTTTCAAGGTCCTCCGCAGGTAGTGTTGAGGTTCCAGTAAGTCCATGTGGTGTTATTCCCTCCATCAAGTAATACTCAAAGTGCTTCTGCTACCATCTGCTGCTAGATTCACTTTTAGTTCTGAGGAAGCTCACAAATGAACCTGGACGCATAAGTTCGCGTAATTTATATACACGGGATGGATTCGTCATGCATTTTATTGCTTTCTAGTATTGCATCATCCTCTATTTTAATGCTGCTGATTATTTTTACGGCTTAGGATGCACTTACATTGGACACGCATTCCGACACGATCCGACAACGAACGTAAGCCGGAAAAAGGACAAATTCTGAAGCTTTAAATTCTAACACTATGGTATCATTTTTAATATGATTGATGTAACAATTTCAAATGCGTTTTGAGTAAAGCATTCCCATGAAATTTATTTTTAATTTTTTATGAAGTTCATTTTTTAAATGTAAGTATTAATCGCTAAAAATTGCTAGTTATCCGAGACGTTAGAAAGTCCCGATTAATATTGATAGCGTACAACCAGCTAAGGATAATAGAGCTAAAGTAATATTTACTTTTGATTTCACGGCTTCTTAAATATTCGTTAAGGTTTCAGTTAATTGCGTCCAAAAAGGTTAGTAATTAGTAGCTTGGGGTTAAAATGAATCTTAATTTCACTCTCTTTTCATTCAATATTTTCGATCTGTATCATAAAAGTACATTTTAGACTAAGGTAAGAGATTACCGGTGTATCAATATTTTAGTATGCGAGACTGACATTTATTAATCGAATCATTGCTGAGAAAACGGCTGATTCACGAACAAGGTAAATTTAAGTTATAAGTAGTAGTGTATAATAGCGGATAGAGGATGAAATAGATTACCATAAAATATTGTTATTTTAAGTAAATATCACCGAAAGTAAAACTCAGCTATAAACACGGAAGAAGTGCGATTATTCAAGGATTAAGGATTCTTTTTGCTGAATTCATTTAGGCAAGTAGATCTCAAGGCGAGCGAACCTCCTTTAAGGGGCGGTGAGTTGACCTAGGGGGTCGGAAAGAATGAAGGTGGTTATAGAGGGGCGGTGCAGTCAGGGTCCTAACCCTAGGAAAGGGTCACTATGGTTGGGGTGCATTGAGTATAAGTTTACCTAACCAAGGACTCGAAAAAGTTTAGGAACTACTAATTTACGCGAATAAGAACAGATATCTAGTTTAAAGTTTTTCAGTAGCTGCTGGCAAGGTGTATTATATGAGACATAAGTATTATGCGTTTTTTAATACGTTATACTTTGAACCTAGAGGAATTTTCAAGACAAATTGTGCGAGAGAATTTTATAAACCCTGTCTCATAGACCTTTTCAGCAATAAATTCGTGATCCATACGTTTCAACATCACAATCAACTTTATTTCATAATTATTTGCCATTTATCCCAATTAACGGAATTTTTATAAAGTATAAAACGGGCTGTAGTAAAATTCACAGCATTACCACCGATTTTCCGTTAATTCTTCCATAATGTTTTCGTTATGGTTTTTATTGTGTAGTATGTTGACCTTTCTCCCTAATTCTGATTCTTAAATCTTTTAAATTCTGTCTAGTACACCGCCTCCTTTTATATGAGCAACATTTTATCACTTATGGGTTTATATCATCCTCGTATCCCGCATGTAAGCCGGCCTACATGGTTCATACGGTGTGCGTATATGAATACTCAAAATTATACAGTTTGGAGTTATACCCAAAATCCGCGGAATATCGGATGAGAGGTTCATAAAATATTCATTTATAAAAATGAGAAAATTAACCTTATGTGCACGGTTTACATTGTGAGACATTAAATTCATTCATATTGAATTTATCACAGTGAGACATTCAATAGAATGTTAATATATCAGACATCATGTTAATCTATCCATAACCAAACCATTTGGCATATATGAGAGAAGGAAAATGGATTACGTAGACGTAAAGCTCCTGACAGTCTTACTAATAGATCGTAGAAAAACCCCAAGTATATCAAAATATCTAATCCCGGCAACGACAGACTGTAATCTCTCTGATATTTTTCCAGGTTTAATTGAGAATCGCCTGAATCACATTTCTTCTAATGACGTCATGTTTCTTTCAAATAGGTGATAGTATTTTCGTTTTCCAAGAATCTATATTCAAGAAACGATTGCGAGAAATGGAATCGGTTAATATGACAAAAGATTCGTAACTCAACCATTTGATGGAGAAAACGTGACTCCGTTGCGCAAGAGTTTTCTTGGAAGTCATATTCTATAATACAAAATCCAGGAAAAGTAATTGCCCAAGTTATGGGATATTTTTAATGGGTGACACGTGTTTGCCAGTTTACTTAGACGTCTTCTATAAAAATGATGGAAATATTCTCTCGTTTTAGGTAGATGTTATTCCTCTACTCTGTAATTTTTCAATTGAGTTTAGTTAATTTCAACACTGATCGCCTCTCGTTTTATATCGAAAAGATGAAAAGGTGATAGTTGAGAATGGGATCCTTTTTAATGGTAGAGAGTAAGGATGTGGATCTATTCACAAGTCAAGTTTGCTACGTTGTTGTTTCCTACTTATCATAACAAATGGGAAGACTATTTAACTGAATGACTGGAGTGAATTTCGTATATGAATCGGTGGAAGGTTATGCACTTGTATCTTCTATCCCTTGATAATCTTGAAGAAAAAGCTGTGGGGTGATCTTTTAGAAATTTAAGGCGAATTTCTGGATAAAGTCAGGACCGCGTATGTCCTTAATAATTTACAAAGAACAGACCTATCTACCGATTGAATTTATAGTGCTGTGAAGAAGTTTTACATTTTAGTTGAAACACTTATTGAATATTGATGTTTTTATTCTTGTGTGGAATGTGTAGGAAGGTTTTTTCTTATCATACTATTGGGACACCGTAGTTTTAAACGAGTTAAATCATAAACTTCTTTGCAATTTCTCTGCGAATGGTGCTCAAAATGTAAGGAGCTGCTCCGTAAAAGTTGTCAGTGGAGATATTTATCTAAATTTATGGAGTTATTCGTTGCTACACCACATAAAATAAATCTTAGAACAGCAAGCATGAAAATAATCATTCGATATGTTGCGTTTTACTTGCTAATTTTCAGAATTTTCTTATCTAATATCGGTATTGGTTTTTCGTAACTAGAAACATATTCATGACAATCCACTTACCTTAGACATCCGTAGAGTTTAATTACTTCTTTTCTTGAAAGGTTTATTTGGGATGGAAGTAAATGAAAAATTTCAGTGAAAGTTTTGAAATGGTGAACATTTATTCAAACTCTACTCTGTACATTCACCTAGGCCATTCTCAAGGGAAAAACAGAGGCGATGCTGATAAACATGAGGCAATATTAATCTCACGCTGAGAAAAAAGAGATTCGACTTCATTCTCCACGGCATTCGAAAATAAAGGTCGGATCCCGCTTTCGCATCCCGCTCACATCCTCTTCTGCAATGGTCCGCGGGACGAATTTCTCCTCCCCGGAAGATCCGGAGGGTAACT
This sequence comes from Pachydiplax longipennis, assembly GCA_036926295.1. Classification (NCBI taxonomy): domain Eukaryota; kingdom Metazoa; phylum Arthropoda; class Insecta; order Odonata; family Libellulidae; genus Pachydiplax; species Pachydiplax longipennis. The sequence goes on along the minus strand of JAVFKF010000004.1, from coordinate 33,536,517 downwards.
GTGGTGATGAGGAGGGAACGGGAGGATTCTCCATTCGACCATTGAAATCTCCCATTCATTCTTAACAAGTCGTATTCATCGTCAACCGTTGAAGTCTCCAAGAACTTTTCCGGGGATGTCGATGAGTGGATCCGAGCCGAAGATATGAGTCAACAGAAAAGGGAAAAATAAAATACTTGGGGAATCGGAGAAAAGGGGGGAGGAGAGGAGCTTCCTCTGACGCCTTTTTATTTCAAGGCTCCAAACTCAGTCGGCAACCGCGCAATTAAACAAAGCGATTGATCCGCAAGATGCGTTGACTTTGCCTCCTCTTGCGGCCACTGGACGAATTTGCGACGCCGTTGACTCTGGAGTCATTTTTGACGCGGTTAACCCTCTTCTCGTCGACTTTGAAAGTTTAACTCGTCTTTCCTTCATCGTCATCTCTTTTTCTCAATGCTCGTGACCTAACTTCTGCGATCGGATTTTCGCAAGCGGATATCTGTCAACCACAGTTTCGCAGTGTAACCTTCTTGAGGGAAATATTCTTTCATTTGCGATCGCCGTCGAAATCTAATTGCCGTAGCTCATTGTACCTATATGTATCTCATTTTATTACTTCGTGGATATGTTCATGGTTTGTATTGAAGATTGTCTTAGATGTCCTCCTTAGCAGGGATATGTTACAACGTTGAAGATATTCGTTTGCTGAGTGGTTCAGGAGTTGTTCCGTACGATCCGGGCTCGATAAACCTTGCTGTATCTCATCATATTCTTCTACCGTTTATTTTCCTATTTCTCATACTTCTCCTAACTCACTATCTGAAAGCCTGTCTATCTAAGTCGATTTATCCTCTTCTATTTCCGTTTTTTTTATAACTCTCCGATTTGAAATAATCCCTTTATAAATATCAGCGACTTAAGCTTTTCATTTGTTGATTTTTTTCTCGTTCTTCTCTCTCCGCTGTCGTATAGTATGTCATTTGAATACATCTTGTCTTCGCTTAATTCCGTGTTACTTCATCCCTGTCATCATAAATTTACTTCCCTCTCCTCCCTCTTTTTCCCCATTTATTTAAGTTTCGGCGATGTCACGCGTCACGGGCGCATTTGATATGTTCGTGTTAGAATTACCTTTGTTTTTTTTTCTGAAAAGAAGAAATAGAAACGAGACGCCCGTGCCACTTACATTGCCTCTCCGTCCATCGGCGTCGAACGTGTATAACAATGTGCACTAATACGCTCTTATTTACAAGGTTCATATATTTTTCTGTATTTTTTTTGAGTTAGTTGATATTCATAATTAATATATTTATATTTATAATAATAACGCGATTTTTTGTTTCAAGAGAGATCTCCGGCGGAAGGCGGTTGGAGTTTTTCAATTTTTTTCATTCCGTCCGCCATCTTGTCTCGACTTTTTTTGTAGCGCCCTCTCCCTCGAATTCCGGAGAAGTGGCTTTTCGATGGGAAACATCAAATACTTTTTTATTCAATAAATATGCGAGTGTGAGAGGTTTGCCATCTACTACGTCTTAAAATCCCGCAGCGCTCACTTCTTCCCATCCCCGCCCACACCCAATTTCTTCTTCTTTTTCGACCACTTGATTTTTTCTTCAACTCTCCCTTTTTAACCCCTTCTTCGTAATCTCTCTTTTTCGTCTCTCTTTCGCATTCCCCTCCTCCCCGCCTCCTCTCTTTCCTCTGCCCCCCTCACTGTCCCACACCCACTTCTCCGTTGGGAACTGCTCCTCCTGCAGTCCCCTCGATGGCCGACCCGGCGGACGGCGTGTGATTGGTTAGCGATGGACTGACCTATAAATATAAAAGGAGATTAGGTTTAGCAGTTGCGAACATTAGAAGAAATTAAGAATAGCGACAAGCTCGAACGATGCGGTCGTCTAGTTTTTACCCCCTTTTTTTTAGAACCACGATTTTCATTAAAATATTATTAATGAGATTTGAGTGGATAAAATCCCTTGGGCCAGGCGTCTCGCATATCAGTATCCCTTACGGGAAGTCAGTGAGGTCCGGTGCAAATGAGAAGAAATTAAGAGGATAAATTATCTACAATGAGTCTTAATCAGAGATATCTATAATTATTTAGTGTTAATTAATTCTGAAAAACTCTATTCTGAGGAGCAATTCAAAAGATTGAATTTTCATATATAAATTCAGATTGATTTTAGAATAATTACATTAAAATATTTGTTTATAAGGTCCCCAGGACTATGTGCTACATTATACTATCCCATGGAGGGAGTGACAACTTGACTGATTGGTTGCCAAAATACAATTTAGTTACCCAGTTCAAATGGATGAATGTTTGAAGTGTACTAATGCATATATTCAAATGTCTTTATACAGCGAAAATAGATTTAGAAAAACCTATACACCCTTTGTGAGAGATATAAATATTAAAATTGATAATTTCGTTTACATATAAAGAATGTATTCACCGACATAAGAAAAGGAAAAATAAAGCAAACAAAGTAGAAAGAATGGTTTTTGTGGAGAAAATTATATATTATAATCATAGAAACATGCGAAGACCCGCCAAGAGAATAGCTGTGCGAAAAATCTGAGTAAAATTTAGGAAATAGAGGAGAAAGAAGTAGCAGAATATAGGATTATAACAACTACAAAAGATATATGCGTAAAAAATACGTGTCTAAACGCACGGACAAGAATTACAGAACAAATAATAACTTTAGAAAGACTGCGCATTTGTACAGTTAATTTTTCTAATTGAAGTTGAGTTTTATGGACCGAGTTTACTATTTAGCTTATCACTTTTTCATAGCAAGTGTACATGAATTGGAGATGATATGTAGTTTTCCATGTTTTCCAACATCACATGGGAGTATATCCCATAAGATGTTGACCCTGACTGATAAAAATGTATCGGATTGGTTAACAGAGAATATGATGGAGCTTTGTAAATTCCTGTTAAATTCTTCTCATATAACATAGATTTCATATTTTCAATAACGTAGATCATATTGTATTACCATATAGCAAATATCATATAGTAAATTAAAAACATCAGTAGAGTATCTTGAGGCTGCCTGTCTATCAAGAGACGGTTAAACGGATAACATCCACCATTAACAAAGAGCTTGGATGGAATCAGTTCAATTGTATTCTCTATGAAAGGTATTGTATGACTTTCTACTTCCCCGTTGGAATCAAAAGGCATTATGCATGGTTGTAATATTTTTGTTTGATTAAGGCATTTCTGCTACTTTCACGATATTTGTAATATCTTACAATTCTTAGAGAAGTATCGCTTAATTAAATAACGAGATTTGATTCTCGCTTACCAGCCCTTGAAACAAATTTAAACGGAGCGCTTACCTATTTCTTTCATACGATAATTTTTCATTTTTACGATTATTTTATTTTTCTGTTACGATGGACACGATCGTCTTTAACACAATTTATGGGACAAAAATACTTCGATTTAATTACACGTCATTTTTTTAAAAGAGATAGTTTTAAATAACTTATTCTAGAGACATTCCCCAGATTGAGAATCAAACGGGAAAGTTTGAGATTATTTTAGGAGTATTTTTCGTTTATGATTTACGTCCATCTTCTGGAGGTTATGAACTGTTGAAATTGGTGTTTTGCAAAGGAAGTAAGTTAACAGCTTCTATAATTCATTACCATTCTGAGGATGGATTGCGAGCTGGCTTCCAGTATGGTCGTCGTTAACTTGGGATTCACCATCACCACATCATCATCCTCATCATCCTCTTCCGCCCCAGCCTCTTCATCTCCTCTTGACGACGTCGCCTCCTCTTCCTCTTCTCCTCCAACTCTCACCTCCTCCAGCGCTGGACTACCTGCCTCCATGGGCGTCGAGGGCGTGCCACATTCAAAGTCCGACTCCTTGAAAACGAAATATATGAGACGTTTATGACGTGCAGAAAAATTTGGAAGGCTTTTACATTTTATTTTCTAGAATATCGTAGGCACATCCCAAGTTTAGAAGTGCGATAGAGAGAGAGAGAAAATCTCTCAGTCCGTAATAAAATAGGGCATCTACTGAACCGGAAACCGAGAAACACCCTTATTGCTGTAATGAAAACCGTATAGCTCCTAAGGAAAACTGTACATTAAAAAATTATGTTAGGAATTGAAAGGTCTGTCAAATTCCTGGAAAATACCTTCAGCTCTTCTCATTCTGTAGGACGAGTAGGAATGTACTGTAATACCTCGATTAAAGAAGGTCAAATATCCATTCCAGAATCTTCGCTAGCCTAAATACAATTTTGAATGGCAATTACGCTAAATGTGACAACTATACATATAATAATTATGATTTTAGGATTTTACAAATAATATAATACCTCCGAAAAGTTATATGATTCTTTAACTAGTTACGAAGGATGCGAAACGTCCGATGCATTTAATACGATCATTTCTGATACTTTTCATGCATATTTGCTTGGTTCGCATCCATTAATAGTAGATTTCAAATGGCACTCAAAATAACTTTCATTAAATTAGTAATTTTAGGCTTAATTTTGTAAAATCTCCTCTGAAAATGAATGTAAAAATGAAGATTAATTAGATTTTTGGCAAAGTAAAAATGTAAACAAATAAAAATCTTCTACACTTCCACACAGATAAACACAAAATCACACAATCATTTTCTACGAGCTCATCTATCCTCAGGTGCTTATATAGGAGATGGAGAACATTTATAATGTAAAAATAAAAGAAAAGTAGAGTTTAAAATTAGAGAGTGGAACGGAATGGAGGGGAATATTTAGGGGGGTTGCGACTGAGGATAAATGGGAAAGAGTGTCTAAGAGGAGGGGGAATTATTTATGGGTGAGCATTCCTTAGCAACGGTGTCTCTAGAAAGTTGAAAAAGAATTTTTTAGCTGTATTCATTTTCTATTTGGTCAAAAAATAATCTTCATTTCAATTTTAATTAGTCGAAAACCCTTCAGTACAGTCACTCTTCAGCCAAGGTATCCCTATGATTTATCAAGATATCCAGTTTACGTGGCCCTCCACCGTGCGCCGTTATTGCATCTTTTAATGATGTAATTGCTGCACTCTTTACATCCCAGTCTTTAGCCAAAGCACGGCATCCCCGCGAGACACATAAAAGATGCGCCAAATCTCGCAAACGAGCGCAGCAAGGAATAAGAAGAGCCGCCTTAAGGAAACACTCCATCCGTTTTTACACCGTGGCCTCTCGAGCGATCGTTTACTGTCAAAGAGTGGCTCTCGCGTCACCCTAAAAAAATGAAGCGTATTTTTTCAACTTGCGTCTCGTCACCCCCTGCCACTGCCCTCATTCTGCCACCAGCACCGCTTGAGGACCATCAACAGGCTTTCCCCTCCCTCTTAAAGCACCACTTAAGCTTTCCAACCCCTTCCTTCCAACTCTGTAATCTTTCTTCTCTTTCTACTCCACTTGTCTCACTCCTGCTTAACTTCGCCGGATTTCCACTCAGACTGCGGGGTGAAGGGCGCCCCTGGGCTATGCGCGCTGCACCGCAAGTTTGTCTTATCCTTTCTTTCAGAGACGTCTCAACACTTTATAGCTGGAAGGAGATCACGGAGTTCCGAGGAGGGCGTTTTAGCGTGGATTTTGCTGAGGGTTCTTGTTTGATTTGAGCATCACGGATGTGGTGAACGCGGCTGAAAACGAGCTCTTTGAATGCATTTCCGTTTAATTATATTGTACATTACAGAATAATGCTACGCTAACGTACTGCATAGTTTCTGCTGCCATATGTTAACTAATGGAACATTTTTCATTTTTATTTTGGTAATGGATGGATAAAAATGTTTCTCGCTATTTTTTCTCTCAGCCATGTTCATGGATGTGATCATGTGGGTGCTACTGGGGTATGAGTTATTCTGGACTGAAGCATTCATCTTAACTAGTCCTTATTGAATCCTATGGACCATGTATCATTCTGAGGGTCATTGAGCTGCATTTAGGTTGACGTTTACCACTGATAACATTCTGGCTCAGTTAGGAAAGTAAGGGAACTACCTCATACCTCATCTTGCCTCTCACACGTAACGTATTATGAGGGTAGGTAAGTGTGGGCGTTCGCCAAAAAAATTAAAACCAGGGATCATATTGATTTAAAGTTTTGCACTATACTGAATAGCGACAACCCACCAGGTTACAGCTTAATATTTATCTACTTAATTGTCCCAAATTTTCCGCCAGATCATTGTCAGAATTTCCAAAAGAAAACCATAAACAATTTGATTCCATTGCCTAGAGTAGTAATTTCTTTTCAGTAATTGATAAGAATTATGACCATGTTAATTGAAGAGATTATTCTTGGAATATTTTCATTTATATGTCATCGTGAAGTTCTTGTCCATGTTACATAAAAACGTAAGCTTTGATAAGATATTCTATATATTCTACATAATATCACAGTATTAAACCTCGTCATCTTGGCGACCAATGCCACTATTGTGGTTGGAATTTTTCCCTTATCTCCTTTCTCATAATATTACATGTAGATGTAGATTACATGCATGGTCTTAAGCAATAACGGTAATAGTTGAATTTCAGCACCGAATTATGACTGCGAACACTTTAGATCACGCTTCTGTACAATTAGACTAATATAAATTAAATATCAGATATCGCCCCTTAGAATTTGAACTTTAATAGTAGTTTATAACTTAGTAAAGTTGTGCAAATGTATTTCATCACAAATATTTTCCTTTCCCAAAATCTATAGATTAGATTTCAATAAAAATCATCCGATCAATGTTGAAAGTTGAACACATTTATTAGTTATATTAATTGAAAGAAATGAAAGTATCTGAAACCGAAAAAACCAGTTATTTCCACAGAAATTGTGTTTTTTTGTTCTCTTATGATGGCGTTCCACACAGTTCGACCAGAACACCATTTTAAAAGTGTTTAGAATTTTTCCTAACCAATATTTTATCATTATATAATTTATATCAATGTCAAGAAATGATAAGGCCGTTGATGTTCGAAACAAGAAAATTGGTGGATTATCCTTCCTTATATATCAATCACAAATTAAAAATTTTAAAAATATTTATGGATTTGTCTATCTAATGGATATAATCATGTCAAAATGGCCTGATTAGTAGCTTACGACCTCTATAAATATTTTTCTGGCCTCATTAACTTAGTTTACTACAAGTTGTGTCAAATCCTAGCGTAATTATCCTAGTATACTATAATGCTACCTCGTTAGCGTCCGTAGCCGTAGGTGCGTTATTTATAAACACGTACATAGCAACCGATAGTTTTTGTTCTCCGCACCCTACAACTCTTTACCTCCCGTATTCCAAGTCATAATGCCTACATTTAGATCTCTTCAGTTTCGACTCCACTCAACCTACATCCTTACTCCCCCCAGGGGGGCTTCTCAAGCAGACCATCTCGGTTGAGCAGAATGAAGAGGAGGTTACAGAAATAATGAGCTTGTTAGGTGGAATCTCTCCTCTTTGCCTCCCCTCTCAATTTTCCCGGCGAACTCACGTTTTCCCACTCCAACTGCCCTTTTCTGCTCCCCTCTAACCAGTTTATTCCCATTTTTCTTCTTTTTACCTTCGATTTTTCCTTCCTCTTTGGATTTAATCTTTCCATATAACCCCTCAGATATATTTATTCTAAAAGGTTCCCAAACTAAGCATCTGTGAAAGTCTTCCTTTCTCGATAATTATTTCAGTTCATACTCTTAGGGATGGCCAATGGCGCATGCGCCAAAAGGGGCGGAGATTTGTATTCAGAAAAGCAAAGAAAAATGAATTTAGAACTCATTAAGTTTTACACACTTACACATACATATACTTACACGCATAACGTAGTCACTACTTAATTCTTAAGAGCGCATTTAATCATTTCAGTCATGGTGTATTAAAATTGTTTACAGTGCATCGTTGTAGTTGTTATGGTACAGTTTAAATACAAATGAAACAATTGACGCATGAAGAATGATAAGATGCCCTCATCAGCTCTAAAATATGTGCTTCAAATGCACCTATTTGATAGTTTAATTAACCTAGTAGTAATAGTGTCATAAGTGCTTCTAAAGCTGCGATCATCACCTATGGGATCTCATTGGTAATCGAACTCGGGACTGCTGTCACTGAGATATTTAACCCATTTCAAAATAGAAAGATATAGTAAGGCTTAACAAGGGGTTAAAGATACTGTAATTTAAACGGTCGACCGTAACACCGCGGTGTTAGAAATGGGGTGTTCCTGAAGCCATATATTGATGAATGGATTATCTTTCGAATGTCTTACGGTGAAGGATTGTCGATTCATGTTTAATTTACCTTTTCCTTAGTCTATTTCATGAATGCGGTAATATGAATATGGTCAAAGTTTATGCTTTATTTTGCTTCCGAAGTATCACTCGCAGAAATATCTTTCGATAATACTGTCATAAATATTTTTAGCGTTGATTATGATTTGTCCCAAATGGTAGCAGTGTGCATTAAGAGGCACTGTAGCCCCTTGCGTCAGCTCGTAAAATATAGTGCTGAGATGAAAGTCTTCACACTAGTACAAAGTTTAACTTTTCTCCGTTGGTTTAAGTCTACGCTTGCTAAACCCGCGGATAAAGCAGGCAACTTGTTAAGCAAATTATCGGAAACATGGGAAGCTTGGCTCATTCCGAAATGTTCGTCATTTGCATCTCATGTGAGGAGAATTCCATCCATAATCGATTTTAATTAACACGTCAGTTGTCGTCATTGTTCCATTTGGATCCTCGTCATCTTCCATCCATCATTACCTCCGCACCCACGGGGTACTTTAATTATACATTTACTCGGGAAGCATCGCTTGATTGGAAAAGAAGACTACTAGTGAACGTTGAGCTCCACCCAGCTTAAACTCTGACGCGGCAGTTTTTAGAAAGTTTCCGAGCTTAATTGCAACTGTTGTAATTTATCGGTTTTCCTGTCGCGGCGATGGAACATTGCCGTTTTGTCCGTATGTACGAAATGAATGGAAATGTGTTTTGTTCCACGAAATGTCAAGACTCCTTCAGCGGTGTTTTCCGGGCTTTAGTTTTCCGTTTAGCGCCGAAGTATCAATTTTGCGTTGCACTACATAAAGTGTCTGCTAGTTTAAGTTTAAACGTAAAGTGTAGTATAAGGAAGAGCCCAAGGCCGGTTCAAATTTGCAGTCTCTCAGAGGCGGAAGTATTTTGGCCATTCTTACGGCTCGAAATGCTCAGTGATTCACACTTATCTTGACAACTCAATTTAAAAGATACCCGGGGTTTGCGGATAGCTTAGCGAGCAATGAGTTCAACTTTGTTGAAAGCGATCCCTGGTTCGATTCTGTGGAAGCCTAAGTGTTCGAAATGACCTTAGGAGTGAAATACTTAAAAAAATACTATTAGTTAAAATTATCCCTAGATAAGTGACACAGATTCAGGTGAAACTTTGTGGTACTTGTTTATATAAAAAACTCCACGAGAGAATCCTTTTACTATTTAATAAAAACTATAAGAATAACAATTAATTTGTACTAATTCGTAAAAAATATCGCACGGTATATTTCAAATTTTGTGACAATGAAATAAGTAAAACACAAAACTATGAGCATTGGGAATCTAACTCACGTGTCCATGAAGTATCACTTTTTCCCTTTTTGTAGACATAGAGGCTTGAAATAGACTACGTATCCAATATTTTTTTAGCACTTTATGTATTATTACTATATGAAGTGTATCATATTTTTTAATATACCTATGAGTGGTTGGAAACACTAGGAGCAATACAGAACATTCTATTTATCTTATAATAAATCACAGTTAAATGACGAAATATCTTGCAAAATAAAGTTAGCACGAAAGTTGTTTAAAGTGGTCTACATACGTATTTATGTGTTTAACAATGTAAACAAGGATCTACATATATAGGTGGCGTCAGATGGATATTTTCGCGAATGTTGAAATTTGCTAATGTATCTTTTATTCTTGTTATAGCTCTCCAGCTTCATGTAATGTACTTAATAAAAATGTTATTTTCTAGTGCCTTTGGGTGTTTACGTGATTTATCGCAGCGTGATCAAATAGCGTATCGTTAACGCGTGAGTACTCTGATTACTTCAGATTCAAAGAAATTTTAAGATAAGATTACGTGGAAATGTTTTGAACGAGGCTTTTCCGCAATAGTTATATTCGCAATTTCCAGTGAATTCATGTTATTCATTTGTAGAACATGAAATATATTGTGAATATCTGAGTTATCTGTGACGGCACCAATGTATATAATGCGAATTTTTCAGAGTATATCTTATATTCGATATCATATTACGCGGAGCTTTACTAAACCTTAGGATCATCACACTAATGAACGAAACTGGTGAGACAAAAGTAAATGATGCATTTTTTCTTGATCCGAAAGATAAAACACAACTATTCCATCTATCAAAGTATGGAAAAGGTTTAAAGTATATTTGGTGTGTCAGGTTGCTCATTAATAAGAAATTTTCTAAAGGAGAAAAATGAAAAATGTCTTTCCGGGTTCAAGCCCCGGTCCTGTCAGACATTTTTCCATGTTCTTTTCTCCTTGGGATATCAAGGTATGGCAGGAAGAACGCTGCTTGCACTATTGCTTTACCTTCGCATTCCAGAGCCGAAAAATGCTAAAGAATTCAAAACTAAACTAAAAGGTTTTAGTACTTACATTATTTTTATCTATAAATAATGTCGATCTTAATTTACTCTACCTTAAATTTATTATGTGTAACGTATTATATTATGCTCTAGTTCTACATCTGAGTATGAACTGGTGTTTTTGGATTGTAATTTATTGTATATCCACTGATTATGCATATTTATTGTTAAGAATTTAACTGTTCACGGGAGGTTTTTCTGGAGGGGTTTCCCTCCCGTCCTAGGGCGAATGCCCGACAAATGTCATGATTAAATTGTCCCGCTCCACCGTTGCCACCTAGTACACTGACCAAATCGTAACGTTTATAAATAAAATAAATAAATAATTTTAAACGACGCGGAATCAGGCGTGACTTTGTGGTAATTATTAATTGTAACCAAATCCATTTTGAGGAATCTTTTTCTGTGTTTTTTTTCTTTGGTTTAGTAAAAGATTCCTCAGTATGGATTTTGCTGGAAATAATTTTAACTTACCTCTTTAATCTCCGTCTGTCCCCCATTCCGCCTCCTTGAGTCATCCAGTTCGCTCTTTGCTTCTTCGCTGGTTACCTCTTCCTCCTCCTCATCCTCCACATCTCCTCCTCTCGAATCCGTTCCCCCGCCCTCACCCCCGTTCGTCCCTCCGCCTCCGCTCGATGGCGCTGCAGATCCCGCGCCAGTGCTGCGCCTCTTGGGAACCCCTAGCTCATAGATGTTGAGCATGTGCGCTGCTTGAACGTGCACCATGAGGTCCCAGGCGTTCGTAAAGGAGTCCTTGCACAATACGCAAAGCAGCGCTGCTCCTGGTTCGTTGCCGTGGTCAGTTCCCTCTGAGGAAAAGAAACCAAGAGTTGAAATCACTTATTCGTGAATTATTCACCCATTGCATTCCAAGGCATCGAACTGTGTTTGCTTTCGTTTCGGTTTCCGGTTCAATGAAAAGGTTCTATTCATCCGGTTTTGACTCCTCTGTCGGAAAGGTTCTAATCGATAATTTCGCCCTGGTATTATAGTCCTTTTGATGGATTGTCAAATTGAAAACATTGCTGTTAATATCAAATTAATCGAATTCAAGTAAAGTTAAACTTACGTGTGAGCAAACTTAAACTAAAACTTAAATTTGCGATGATAAATTAGCAATAAGATTATTATTAAGTCAGTTATAAACATATAGAGGTAAATCAGTATGTTGAAAGTCATCGTTGAACAAGTTTAAATAATAAAAATACTGTGACACATCATTAGAATGCTAACTGAAAACTGGGAGAGAACAAATATCAGTTTCAAGTTTCGGTTCTGATTCAAGAATTTAACTTTTCGGCTTCTCATATAAAGCTTATGGATTTTAATGCAATACTGGTATGCTTGCTTCTGGCTCCTCAAATGCCTTATTCTTTTTATGTTATGTATATTCCATCTTATTCTCATTCAACGACAATTTCAAAAAGAGAAGTACTGGTATTGGATTAAATACATTTATGCTCTTCTTTCGTATATAGGAGTATGTCGTATAGCTCTTCTCGTTCATCCTTAACATGATATATATTTATCAATATACTTACGTAATTATGAGATTAATTATTATGAGATTATTTATGATGAGATTAAAATGTGAGGTGAGACTTTCATATCTCACAGAAGTATGTTTTTGTGTCCCTCTAATTTTAGATGCTTCGGTATTCTTACTATTAATTAATATAAGCACTCTAATTGTAATAAAAATACTTATGTTGTGGAAATTATAGAATACGTTTTGATATTATAATTTATCTGTGCATCTCGGATATAAAATAAATTCCGAAATGCTGTGACTAAAAGAAAACGAATTAATTTTTCGTAATCCTTTGGCAAGCAATGTCGTTAATGAAAAATATCGCACTTATAATTCTCATAGAATACTAGAAATAAAAATAAACTTCTTTACAAGGAGATATTATGAGCTAAAATATTTTGATATCACAATCGATCATGAATTGGAGCATGGAACATTTTCAATAAAGATTGATTATTTTTTCAATTGATTTATACCAATGTATATTTCAACAGTGAAGCGTACAGTAATCATAAATCAATTAATTAACGATTGTTAGAACTGCAAATAAATCTCTTCGTGAGGATACATTTCTCATCTACGAATTGTTTTATTTCGTTTCCTTTGATCTCAATGCCCACGGATAGTTCCAAATGGAAAGTGTTTATTTGTTTTTCCCACATCGAAATGTTTTAGCCTCACTCACTGTTTTTCATTCCGTTCAGGGCGTGGCACTTGCAGGTGAACCTGAGCTTGCAGTATGTCCTCTTGTGGTCCAGCAGTTCTTGCAGTTCCGTGAACATTTCTCTGCAGTTTCCGCAAATGAGGATGTCGGGGTTGCCTGCAAAAACAGACGGATCATTGGCCATGTCACGTTTTAGGAAGCTTCGCCGCACCGGTTTGCGATCAAAGGTAAGGGAAACAATAAATACTTATCCTCCGTTGTTTACCGGGAGGATTACCCATTCTTTGTTGACTTCCAACTTCAGGATTCGGGTTCGATTTCCGAAGGTGACATGTTTATTGTGTGTGCTTTATTTTTGTGTGCATACGAATCAGCTCCCATAAATATATAAGCTATATGTGTTTGTTATTCGTGTCGTATGAGATGTAAAGGTTGTTTGCGGTTTACAATGAAAACTCACTCACATAATCACTTGCCCCGTTTCTTTCAAATTATTTCGTAAGTACGAACTTTACTTTTTAAACCTATAAATTAGTTTTCTTCGTTGGCCATTTTAAAGCTTTTTATCTCTTTCTTTTAAATTTTATCCATATAGGCTTAGTTGTAAGAAGAGACTCAACAGTATCAATCTCGTGCTAAAGTACTAGTATTATTATTTCATTTCAACAACACTTTATATCTACATAAATAAGATATTAAATCCTTTCCTTTAAAAAATGTCTATTTGAAACTTTGAATAGTTCTTGGAAGAATTTCATTCAACATAGCCACAGTCTTTTTATTTCTATATGTTTCTTATTACGAGCAACAGTGTAGGAATATAAATTTATAAAAAGTGCAACAATATCATTGATATTTATTTCAAATGGATAAAAGTAGGATAAATTGTTTAAGAGAAAAGTTTCTTTATATAGCGTAGAAAATCATAATATATACTTTTAACTAATTTCGCCGTGAAGAAAGTTATTATTGCATATTTATTGTGGTTTTTAATTTTATGGACAGATATTTCAGAAGTCCACTACTTTATGGCCTTTTGTGTCGAAGCTATTTACTGATTCTATCCCACAAAGTTATTACCGATATTAAAGAAATCAAAAATATTCTAGCAAATATCATCAAATCCAATTGGACAATTAATTAATATAAACATATATACCACATGTAGAAGAGATTTTACTTATTCGTTGGATTTGTTGCTAGGTAAGATTATGGACAGATTTAATTTTTTACGGCATGCGAAAATATTTAGTTAAAAACATATTTAGGATTGCTAGAAAACCAAAATATTCCATAAACATATTCACTAAAAAATTGACTTACTTCGAAATATCTGTATCCCCGGAATAACTGATTGTCAATCATTTATATAATATCTGTCATTAGTGGTTATGTAGTTTAGTTAATGATAACGTAATAGCTTTCATAATTCATAGGGTGTTGAAATATGGGCTTAAATGGGAATGACCCATACCTCGAAATATCCATCTATCCCTTTTGATGACGGGGCTTAAAATAGAGTTAAAGGTTACAGGTTTGAGGCTTTATAAGGAACGATAATTTGGAGAATCCAAAAATATAATCTGATTAATAGTTTCGCTTCTTACGTCGAAACGGAGGAAAGAAAGACTGAGAGATTGAGAAACTGAATACACAGACGGATGGGTTTTCTGAGAAATCTCCAAGAAAAGATTTAATTGGAGCCAAGAGAGGATCACAAAAGACAAAAGAGGTCGTTGCGAAACGTCTCGTTGAGGAAAGATTGGAAACTGCTTCCTAGTAACGGATGCGGTAATAAGTATATTTATCGGAGAAGGGATGGGGATAAAGAAATTGGATGAAAAGCCTGGAAATAAAGGAAACCAAGAAAAAAGGAATCGTTGAATAACGTGATAATTAATATGTTGAGTTCAGATGTAATCAGGGTGTAACACTGCTCTTAAATTCCTTGTCTTGATATTTACTGGTGTGGCGTTGATATTAATCTTATAATTCTTAATAATCTTTATGCATTTACTCTTAAGTTAAGCATATATCCTGGAATGGATTATAATAGATAATGGATAATGTGAAGGAATGTGAAATATTATTACTACCTAGAGAATTTTCCACTTCGATAGATTACCACTATGTCTATGGAAACACATTTTGGAAGCTTCCGGTAACATATTTTTCTACTTGTTAAATGTATATCTGAAGTCATCAATTTCAAATTAAAATTATTAGCAATGTTGACAATTTATCGCGACAGTGAATTTATCGTATCTTTCAAAGCACTGCATTGTTTTGTTAATAATATTTGAGTAGTATGGAAAGTAATTAAATAATTATAAAAAGACTTAATTTATATTCAATGTTTAGCTTTGAACTGTTAGTTGCAATGAATTAAGAGTGATATTGCTTTGACCTGATGAAAACAGTAATATAAAGAGAGAATATTTTGTTACTTTATGGTAACCATTACTGGAGCATATTTACTTAGGGTTGTAAATATCCTGTAAAAATTCAAGAAAAAACGAATCGATTCAGTTAATTTGAAATTATATTTCAATTATGTGCATTTCTATGCTTACTTTTATAAATGCTGCGGTCAATAGCATAAGCTCAGGTAAATCATTACAAAACAGACCAACAAGAATGCGATCTTGAAAATCACGAACTTCAGCTATAATCATCGCATATTCCGGAACATCTTAACCTGCCATCGGCAGAGATTACTCTTAGCAATCCAAAGTCCGAGACTCCCGGTAATCCGTGGTCTTTAGAGCGAACGGATAAGGACTCAGAGTGTGCCATCGCGTGCGTTTGACGTCCCAAGGTTAGGAGTCGGTATCACTCACTGTATGTCTTCAGCTGGTGGATGGGTGGGGAAGTGATAGAACCCTTCTGTTGACCTCCTCCGGCTCCGGAGGACGCTGCAGCCGCTGCGGCTGCCGCGGCGAGGGCGGATGCGGTAAGCTTGGCCGCTGCTGAGAGAGTCGGGAGGGGTCTTGCTGCGGCGGCTGAAAGAGGCGGCCCAGGGGGCGGTGGAGGTGGCACCATCAGGCGAGGACGCTTAAGCGGAGGCACAAGACGTGGGGGCGGTCCGGCAGGGAAGGCCGCGGAGGCGTAGTAACTGGAAAACATAAATATATTCCATTAGGATCGGTTTAAGTTTTCTGAACTTCCATTGTTGGGTGATTAGACGAGAATAAGTTTTATTGTTGGTGGAACCTAATTGTTCGATTCTCGTACCAACAATCGCATATATATTGATCTAAACAAATACTCTGCGAGGAGTACGACAGAGGTGCATGCATTATTAGAATGTTTCTGCAATATATTACTGTCGATTAGCGTTAGAGGAAAGAATTTCCACTGACGATGATAATAATAATCTTTGAAACTGCTCATCGTAGAATCTATTTGCCAAATTTTTCGTGCCGTACCTGAGACGGAATATTATTGTAGAATAGCATGTTCTACTGACTCGCACATAAATTGCCGATGGTTTGTAGAATGGCGAAAATGGATTTAATTCCATTCAGTGAAGATTTAATTGCTAAATTGTATACTGCGATTTGCCTTATGGAACTGAATTATATTGAAAATTAATGAGCTTCAATGGGGATGTTGACAGGTCGGTTTATCATAGTGCGGAAAATCTGTCGCTGATAAGGATTTATATATGCTTTGATTAGCAGGTAATAACTATTATCAATAACATTATTGTATTTAATTAAAATTGGAAAGAAGAAATCTAATTCATATTAAAATATTAATCCCGAATGTTGTCGTATTAATTACATTGATTATTTACGTTTGCCAACATTTGATTAGTAACTCTTTCATTGAAAATTCTAAATTTGTAGCTTCACGATAAGTAATTGTTTACAAATAAGTCTTATAATTGTCGATATTTATGTGATTGTTCACTTGATTGCGTTGAATACAATGAAATAATTGCGAATAATTTTTTTCACAAGATTTTCGTCAAGCCCTTTAGGATAGTTAGGATTCAATAGTGGAATTGCAGTTCTGAGAATGAAAGCTTTTGTCTCATTAATTAGATCGATTCTTTATCCTTAAGTATTCAGTCAATTCTGTATTAGAAAGCGGTTATTTGCGCTCTCCTCGTGATGGAGGAAACTCCGATAGTTTCGGAGTTGAACCAATCTGATTTCTTCTCACAGCGTACGTCCCGTTACTATAAGGTCAACAACTTGAAGCGATTACCTGAAAGTTTGGGAAGAAAGATCAATATACATCTTAATTTTCTCTCAGATGCCGATGTGTTAACCAGAGACCACGCCCTTTAGCCTTCATTGGATAATGGAGGCCACACCCAACTCCCTTTAAAAATAGAGAAGGTTCTTGGTAGAGTTGGGAAGAGATAGATCCATATCATGGCGAGTGGCTGGGTAGTAAAACCGTGTTTCGAACATTTCCCACGTACGGTTATAACTCGAATTGAGAATCAGTTTATTCTTATAAGTGGTTCAAGAAGAAGGAAGTCGTGCTTTGAGGAATTGTCATTTATAGAATGCTAATAAACCAAGAAGGTATCGAATTATGAATAGAAAATGTTCCAATAATCTTTTTATTTATTGAAAACTTGGATAAGGAAAACGAAATCTAGAAAAAATAGAAATATATTCATCTGCGAAAATGTATGTTGTGAGAAATATGTGAGAGTGATAAGTAACGGGTGGAGACAGAGTTGCCAAAGAATATATGGATTTTTGTATCCGCATTATCAGTTTGAGCTCCTATACCAAAATACTTCTCTATTTCGGACGAATATGAGAATTGATCACAACGCTTTACGTTTAATTCTGAATGGAATGGCATGTATTCTTCACTAGAGGATTGTATTTGAGTCATGCAACTAGAATATCTTCAGAGATGAATGGAATATTTCTCATAAGTCTTCAGTACAGGATATTGAAAAATGTGTATTTAATTTACTTTTGACTCAGTTTATTTCATGGCATCCATAATAGGAAAGTTACTGCGGGGATTAACGATATATATTCCGATCATTCTTTATTGAATGCATTATGCAAAGAACTACACTACGTATGAAGTGCTTTAATTTTGCCACTTTCTATGAAAAGTTTTGAAATTTATTATTCCTAGGGCACTTGCATAGATTTTTCGCACTCACTAAATTTTGACACGGTGAGGGAAACAATAGCAAAATACCTTACTCCCTATCCTTGAGGAAGGAATGAGGCCTGAGGAATGAGGTGATTTTGCATTAAGAAGTGGCCATTATCACCATCTTTCAGACCTCCATGGCTTTCACATTTTCACAAGACCGAGAAAAAACTAAATGAAAAACACTTCTTTTTTTATTTCGAAAGACAAATGAAAAACATTACATTCATCAAGATTTCGCATCGTGAATCTAATGATAATAAATGTATTTATTTGTATAAGGTTTTTCTTATTCGTGAGGATGAAAATATACCTGTAGAGCATACAAAATGAATACATAAAACGCTCTTTCAGACCTTGTTGATCTACCATAGTAACCAGGTTGTAAAAATAGACCTGTGGAGCTCATATCACATGAATATCGGAAACGCTTATTGAGTAGTTGCTGATTTACCTTAGCAACCTAGGTGTTTACATCCCTATCGATAAGTTCTCATACTGATAACGATAATTGTACACGTCTTTTCTAACAAGATCTTAAATCTTAAGATGGCTTACTTTTCTTGGGATTGATCGAGCAGAAAAATGGCGATCGTTTTAGCGCTGTGGAAAAGGGAAGACG
This sequence comes from Pachydiplax longipennis, assembly GCA_036926295.1. NCBI lineage: Eukaryota > Metazoa > Arthropoda > Insecta > Odonata > Libellulidae > Pachydiplax > Pachydiplax longipennis. Next base: position 33,517,906 of record JAVFKF010000004.1, on the reverse strand, counting down.
GGCATGTTTCGACGGGACGTCATTCCTCGATCGACGCGCCCTCTTATTTGATCGGTGGGCAACGCCAGTAAAACGTCATCCGAAGAATGGGCAGCCAACAACACCTTCCTTTTTCCCTCATCGGAATTCCCGCGTCACTTCCGCAGCGTCTTTTTTGCATTTTCTCCTCCCTTATTTTATCCTGACTCCTTACCCTGGAAGGAACCTGTCCTCCTTCGGCTTCCTGTCCGCTGTCAGACGGGCATTTCTCGGTGACTCGGAATGAATTGGAGTGGGAATTGACAGCGAACGGTGGCCGACGTTGGGGGGGAAGGGTTGGGTGGGGAAAGCTGCCTTTTTTATCTCTCTTTTGCCCTTCTTTCTCTCCTATACCTCTCCTTCTTCTTATCTATCTACTAATACTATAACATTAGGTAACTCTGGCTGTTTAATGGCAATAATGATGAAAGTAAGCATCATTGTTGTTGAAAATGATAAAATTTAATTTTTATCTTATATTTTATTATAGTTATTATATATTATATATATATTATTGTTATCGCCTAAATGTGGTACTAGGCCATTACGTCTTGACTATTCCATCGAATTGACAATTTGATTGTTAGCTTATTTTTTATCGTTATTATTTGCTGCTGAGCAACAATCAAAATATAAAAAGCGTCTGTTATTGAGCATTTACTTGTTAAATACGGTTTGGAAACATCATTAGCATATTTTCCCATTCTTTCTTTCTGTCTTTTCGTCTAAATGTGGTACTAGGCCATTTCTCCTTGACTGTTCCATGGAATTGACAATTTGATTGAAGCTTATCTTTTATTGTTGTTATTTACTGCCGAGAAACAATCAAAATATAAAAACCATATATTGTTGAGCATTTGCTTGTATATTACAGTTTGGAACCAATCATTAGCATATTTTCCCAGTCTTTTTTCTCTCAGTTTGCCTATATGTATTACTAGGCCATCTCTCCTTGACAGTTTTATCGAATTCAACTTAATTTCATATACTTCTCACTTGGGAAACAAACGCTACGCAGATTTCATACAGCTAATAAGGTCGGGATCGATTTCAAATAGCTCATAATAGGGTCCATGAGATATTAATGCAGAGTTAATTTACATCTTTCGCAGAATTTATTCTTTTTAAAAATTGAGTTAGAAATAATGTATCTATAATATTCCCATTTATTTTACTGCAAAGGAAGCTCTTCGTGTGCTGTATGATTTGCAAGATCTATATACGAAATCTCGTAGCAATGAAATGTTGATACTCGATCACAATGAAAATGTTTTGAGAATACTCATAACTTGACTACAGAATTTATTCATTGAGCAAACATATTTTCGACCTTTAAGATCATTTTCAGGCAATAAGTATCATTTTCATTATATAGGAGACCTACCAGAAAGTCGAGACCGAATCAATAGATTATATGATTCCCCTTTGGTTGTAAAATAAAATGTTTACGATTATCAATTCCCCGAATAATCATCGAGGCGAAGAAAATTCGATAGTAATATCAATATCATATTCGATCATCAAATATTAATCAATAAATAAATGGAGACAGTAGGATTAGCTGATGTTATATGAAGAAACATGAATGAATGAGTTCATATTACTTCAACCAGAATCAGATTGAATAATTTAAAAACTACGAAGGAATGAAGGTCTTCATAGCTTTATTTCTTCGAAGTTAGGGTTGTTGATCCCTTTATCCCGCAAATGTAGGGTATAAATATTGCCATCTGCAGTATCAATATACATAGTATACAGCGTATGCATAATATAGTGAATTAATATCTGGTTTCTTTTCTTCTACTGGCCCTTTATTTTATATTATAACGAACCCTTCATTATTCTTTACTCTCAGTTCCTTTCCTGAGATCCTGATCCCCCAATTTTCTTCCCGAGCTAATCTATTATCTGAAATCCTTCCAATTGCCCTCTCCTTTTGAACCTCTTCTTTTCTCTTCTCTTTCCTTTAGTCGCCTCTTTGATCATTAACTCTCTCACCGTCTCATCTCTTGTAGACCTTTTTCCATCCTGACCTTGCTATCAGTTTCCTACTCTCTCCAAACTTTCGACTTGTTCATACTTGATCTTATAAGGATAAATAGCATCTTTATTCTGGCGAGGTTGATAAGTCTCCTATTTCATGTAAACCATCCTCATCGTTAGTATGTTTCGTTAATGGAAATCTGTTTAAAAAAGGATAGCTCGTGAAAAGGTCTCTTGTAGAAAAAGACTTGTGGATATAATCTTGTCCATTCGCTCAATTTTGCCTATCCTCGCCCTCACCTTGAAAAATTCATGAAACTGGATACACGACTTTGATTGTGTCCTCTATTTAATTATACTCGGAATGTATATGTATCAAGTTCCTTAAATCCCTTTCTAACACAATGCAGCGGGGATTTTATACGTTTTGTGTATGTAGATCAGTAATAGAACTGATAGGGATTCTTCCCACGATTATTCGTCCTAAACTTTGAGAGAGAATTCATAAATGGCATGCTTTTCTTTCTGGTAGTTTATTTAACTGTTATATCGCTCGGTTATATCATTGAATAGATTTTAAAATCCTACGCAAGTTTTGAAACATACGTTAGTTTTGTTAATAAAGTCTTCACTATCACCGAACCACTTTTTAGTTCCTTAGTTTTATTTTAGATTCAGTAGATAGGCCTCTTATGGAGGTAGCACAGTGTACTTGAGAAGTTACTGATTGTAGGTCGAAAATTGGTCTAATATCTATTATATATTATGTAAATAGATCTCAAATAGACAACAGTCGCATAGTAATGTCATAGAAGTGAAATCTTTAACAACTAATACAATAATTAAAAATATCGTTAATGCAAAAATTAATAAAATTACTAATAAAATGCTCAATACAGTAATTAGTATAAAGATAAATACAATGATTGATACAATACTAAATAAGATGAATGTTCTAATAATTTCTCTGTATTAAATTTTATAAGTGTGAAATAGGGGAAGCAGAAACTGTGACACATGACGTGTTGTAACATAAATAACCATCGATAACAGTTTGAATAAATAGATATCTCCCAAGTGGACAGTATTCTGAACGACAGCAATAGGTATATGCAGTAGAGTTGGGTTATTGAACATACGATTCCACGAATGTTTTGAATTGGCCCGTATATCATTCTAAATATTTTTATGAGCGCTTAAGTGAATTCTATTTCAAAGATTTGTACCCGTAGATAAAGGAAATGTAACGTAGAGAAGACTTCTCAGGTAGCCAATTAAAATTATCCCTGCTGAACATTTGATTCATATCTAAACTTATATTACTGCTCAGCTAGCCGCAAATCCGCCTTTGGTAAGCATATTCGATCTCTAAACATTTGCGTCTGGTAATTATGAACGACTTTTAGTCTATTTTAATGATTTGCGGAAACTCCAACTTGATAATGACACTCAGAATTCGCAGTGAAGTAACCTCTCTTCCCATCCGTTGTCATCCTCTCCTTATTTCCAAGACGTTTCTTTTTCCAAAGTTACTTCCTGCGTGGGAATTCCCACCTTTTCCGCGCTGTATTTTTCCATCTGCCTTCGACGCCTTGACAGGGGATGAAGGAATTTGGAAAAGGAAGAAACGTTCCCAGGAGTGATGGGAAGGGCAGTGCTAAGGGCCAGGGTGACGCATTTCCTTGGCGTTGAGACATTCCGAGGAAAATCATTTTGTCCAAGTTTACGGGGAATTGTGGTGCTGGCCCTTTGCACTCTGTGGGGACGACGCCATTTCGTTTCCTCTTTTAACTTTCGTTGTCGTGGAGGAAGTGTTTTGACGGAATGAGGTCAGGAATTTCGGAGGTAAATTTTTATCTCTCATCGCAATTTGATCCTTCTTAATTGGTACGGGACTTCTCTATACAAATGGCCAAATAAGCTTCTTTTTGATATTTTTAATATTGATCTTTTTCATATCTTAGGTGATGTAATTTTATAATGAATACAAACCCAAGTAATTATCAAAAATATATTTTTCTGCTAAATTGTACTCGTATGATGAATATTATTGCAACATGATCGACTACCCATAAAAGCTACGAAGATTGTTAACGTTTCGTAAGCTAAATTAACACTTACTTATTCATTGTTCATTTTAAGGAATCAGTTGCAAGATATTGCAATATTTATATGCTACTTCTCGAAAAAGATTCAAGAATTTCCTTTCATCTTGTACTTCCCTAATGCAGGAGAAACTTAAAATTACTAATGCATTCTTTTTTTCAATGCTACCAGCATACTTGCTAACTAAAACTTCAAGGTGCACTAAGAAACATGTTTGGTAATTTATGTTTCAAATAACTCGGGGAAATTATTAATTATTCTGCCACTTATTTTAAACCAAACTATTGTCGATAATAGTAGTTTTTAACAATTCGGCGAATCACGTCTCAAACTTTTGAACTTAATTTCAAGTAGTAATACAATATTTATTGCAAGTACTACTACAACAAACTAGAATATGACACGACTCTCCGAGGAACCCACGGTAAAAAGAATTAATTCATTAAAATCATTAATTTTGCCACTCCAAGTGCTGATTCGTCTTAATCTTATAAATTATTTTCTTATGGTAACCTGACTAAATTTTTTATAGCCTTTCACTATAGCTATTAAAGAATGCCAATTGTAGATTTATTCAGGTTTTATGCTTTGTAAATGTTTTCTTGGTTTGGATCTCTATTTGTTAAGAATACGCTAAGGACATTTAACACCCAAAACCTTTGTCCAGATTAATTTTTTTCTCATTCTTCTTAAATTTATTATGAGATATGTAATTGCAGACAGGTTAGATACAAGTAGATACTTCTAGTTCTCAGCATCACTTAAGCAAGGACCTTTAAGTTCTTTAATCACTTTCGGTAGCTCGTTTTGGATTTCATCTCCTCCAGAAAGTACATCAGAAACTTGGGTCATTAAATTTGACCCCACGGAAGCGGCGTTTTGCGGCTAGCCTTCAGTTTAATGTTGATCTCCAGAGAGCACGAATATTATGCGTGGTGCGGTAGTTCATTATTCCCACCTCGTAGGGCGCGTTAGTCACCCAATTGCATTATGGGAAAGTTTGGGGTCCATCGTATGGGGAAGTTCCTCTTTGTGGTGGCGCCGGCAACAGGTGGACGACAAAAGTGGTTTCGGATTCGGAGGTTGTCACTCCAAGGTCCAGCAATAGCAAGCGGACTGACAAAGGTCGAGAGGAAACTTTTGTAAACTCCCTTTCTTTTCTCACAACAGACCTGAGTTTTAAGGATTTTTCCGTATACACGGGATCGGACTTTGTGCTAGTGAATCAGTCACCTCAGTATTCCCAATTTAGGAGAGATGTAAATACTATTCGTGGAGGTAATTGGGGAACGTATCCCTCACAATTTTATGCATGAAATCAAAATTGACCACTCATAGGTATGTGTTCGAACATATGAGTAACTTCATACGATCAAAAGAGGTCAATACTTATAGCTGACGATTAGCAATGTAGGACTACTTAAACTTTGTACTTACGGAGGATGGGAAAAAAGAATTTCCAAGACGTAAGGGGTAAAATTTCTTGTTATTCCAATTATTTTCATCCTACAGAATTTTGTTTATTGTGTGCTACTTTTCATTGAGAAGCTAACATTCCAGACTGAATGAGCTGAAATCCATTATTATGCATGTCAGCATTGATATTCGACAAATATTTAGTGAAAAAAATTCGTTGGTCAAGAGCAGTTACACATCAGTCAAATTCGGAGCGTGTATTGCATAGGGTGCCCAGAAACTATCGGTCTGAGAACAATTAAAATTCTGATGCTGGCCTTGGGCACAGTGGTTTTGAGTAAAGAGAGCAGACAAGAGGTGGGCGGATAAATATCGGAAGAAGGTGGATATCTAAAGAAACTAATTTAAGTTTTTATAGAGAGGAAAACAAATGTAAGTGTAGTAGAATTACATGAAGGGGAATGATTGTTATAATGTAATCTAAGGGTTAGGGACGCTAATAAGGAACATTCACGACTAATTTTGGTGAGAGTCTTAAGGCTATGGCTTCTTCAACCTTCTTCAACTTCAACATTGAAAAAGGGTTCTCATTTCTTTCCTTATAAGTATTTTTCTAAAATTTTCCGATAAAGCAGGGCAGGATTTTAACAAATATAAGGCGAGACAACCGCTTTATGGCACAGCCATCAATTAAGCGCTAATACCGTATTACTCCCAAGCGGCAGGGACTCCTCAAACTAAATGATTGGAAATAAAAGACCTCTTATCGTGCAGAAAGATATCGATTTACGATCCTTCCTTTATTCAATGAATTTTGCACACATTACATTAAACTTTATCTTCTCTCTCGGTCTTGAATGCTGCTGACTATTTACGTAGAGGCTATACATATAATCCTCCAAATAAAAATTAAAAAATTGTAACCTGATTTCCACAAAGATTTATCAGTTTATGATGATGCTTATTTTGCAAGAATTACTTGGTGTCAAGTATTTTCCATTTGTTATTTTTATACCGGAGATTAAAAAAGAATTTTTCATTTACTTTTCTATCCGTCTTGTTCATGACTGTGATTACATGAAAGCAACCGAGTAAATGATGCTGCAGAATAGCATTCATGACGATATTTATCATTAATAGGCTGCAGTAATGTGCTCATTTATCTCTCGTAGCATTTTGGCACATTAAGAAGCGCTAGGGCAAAGTACCTCATTCCCCATCTTGCCCAGCTGGTTTTATTCCTTCGTAAAGGCAGTTGCTAGCTAACAGTGGAAAGGATGACGTTTAAACCGACCTTTGGGCACATAACGTAACCATACAGGTGATCCATGGTTTCATGTGATTCATTCATTAAACCGGTCGATTTTTATTCACTATTTGTTGAAGAAGCATAGAAACACGAATCGAGTTTTTTTAAATATTTAAATACTTACTTCATAACATTGATTTGCTGCCACCTACGCGACCAACACAGCAAATAGAATCCATAATTACAAAACGATTCTCCTTCCCTCAAGAGAGGGAGCGGTTTAAAACGATGCCAGTAAATTTGAATGCGGGCGCGGCAGTTACAGCCGCACCACCTCCTCTCCATACTTAAGCATTCCTCCTTTGTTCTTGCACCCCTTTTACTCTTCCCATTACCGCACCAGAATAAACCCTTCCTTCACCATCCCTCGCTCTCCATCATCCCACCCTTTCCCAATTTCTCTCCCCCTTCCCCAATGACCCCCTCCTCGTGGGAGAGCGACACCTCCAAGGTAGGCGTGGTCCATCGAGAGATGGGAGAGACAAATGGAATGAAAATAACGGAGCTGCCTTTAGATGGAGGAGATAGGACAGCGGCCTCATTCCGGCGTAGGAGACGACGACACCCAAGGGAGGGGAAGAAATGGGATAGAAAGGGGAGTGTACTGGAGGGCTTATAAGGAAGGAAATACGAGGAGTGGAAGCGAAGGGAGAGCGATAAGCAGATAGAAAGTGTGCGGTATTGAGGAGATGAACGGCGAAAACGAAATATGAGCCACGTATTACGTATACTACTATATAGTATATGCGGTATCTGGTACATTATATACTACTCGTGTTACGTACATATAACTAGGAACTGGTTTCATTGATAAATACCACAGTTTAAAATTCACAATGTTGCATTCACTATTTAGACGACTGATTATGTATTAAATAGGAACTGGTCCTTTTGATAAATACTACACTTTCAAATTCACAATGTTACAATCATTAATTCGGCGAGTGATTATATATTACGGTAACCCATTTCATGGTATATGGTCCTGGAAGAATTGTGTATTAACTACTATATTTCTTAAATATTCACTAAATTAAATCCTATTCAAAAAGTTATTTAGTTGTTCATAAAAAGTTATTAGGGAAATGCTTTAATTTATTAAATAAAATAATTACATTAATAACTTTTGATGTTCCCTCACTCATGAGAAAAATTAAGGTCTTTGCTGGAAACGAGCGTTTTGGATTAATGAACAAGAACAATTTTTACTTTTTCCACAAATTATTATTATTATAATTTGTGGAAAAAGTACAAATTGTTCTTGTTCATTATGGAATATTTCCACAAAACAACGCCTGAGACTGAATTGTTTCTGGATTATTTTGATTATTGCATTGTTGTACAACACAATCAGTAGACAGGTGCAGACTCGGTTAAATCATCCAGAAAGATAATAGTCTACTCATTATTGTTTTCTCTTCTACTCTCAGAGCGTATTCTGTGATAGAGTATATTATCACAGTGTTTTTAAACGTAATGCATTTCCGCTTTCCGAACATGTCTTTGGCGTACATTCAAAATCCTACACAATCCCCGGATGGTGTTGACGTTCTTTTCGAATTTGTGCTTGGAGTATGTATATCCTTGAGTACGTAAACTTGACTCGCAATCCAATAAGCGCATGCTGCAGTTGCCTATACTGTATGATCTAGGATTTTTATCCGCTTTTACCCTCTGATTTCTCGTCACAATAGTAATACCTTTTTCGAAGTATTATGCTCGGTTGCTACGAAAGAAAACCGCCAATAAAATTCCGATTATTAAAATCGCAAGTGTTGTATTTGTAGATGCGACATTTGCACTATTCACATTCCGGCCATTTTAATTATAATTCGGGAAGGTATTCCAAAAAAATTCGTCCGAATAACGATACTTAAGACTGCGAAACACGAGCCTGCACCTTCAGCCCGTCTGTAAGACGATATGGACTTGGTGAATACTAAGGGTGAAAATACCTTGGGAGATAATGGACACGATGCGCCCGAGAGATGAATGGGGAGAAAGAGAAGGAAAGAAGCTTTAAAGCGACGTGGAGGATAAAGGAGGAGAAAGGGAGGGAATCGGAGAAGAGGAAGACGCAGGGTTCCTGTGGAGGAATTCGGCCGATTCGCAGAAGGGAGGGAATTAGGGAGTGCCGTGGGGGAAACACACGGGAGTGTAATGGGAAGGGATAACTGAGAGGAGCAATGAAGGAATTATAATGAATAAAAGGAGGAGGGAAAGATGAGAAGAGGTAAAGTGGTGAAATGGGGGAGGGAGAAAGTCGAGTAAGGGTGCGATAGACCCAGAGGGCCAAAAAGGAATTTGGGGGTTGGGCGTCGGTGAGGAAATAGAAAAATAGTTTAGATAGGGCTATAATGGAGAATATATTGAGAGGCATGGTGGTCATGTTGTGTGAAATTAGAAGGGTCGGAAAAGTGTGATGGGAAAGGGTCAAAGGGTGAATGAGGTGAAGATGAAATTGAATTCGAAGTAGTTTGCGCTGTCTGAACGTATTATGTCACGATGTATCCAAATTAAGGTTTAAATGGCTGTATTACTAAAAGGATAACCGATTTTAAATGCTGAAGAACTGGAGAAAGTAGATTCGGAACTGAAATTTAAGCCAAATTTACAATGTAGAACCTCAGATATCGAATTTTTCTAATAACGAATTCTTCCCTTGTTTTTCGAACTTGAATAACCAATAAGACCTTAGTTAACTAACTTCTAGAAGGATACTCACACGAACCCGCAGAAAAGTATTTAAAAATCATCCCCTGTAGCTGATTAAATAATTGAACTATTTCATGAAATTAAATCCAAAAAATTACATTTTTTCATTGCAAAATTGCGAAAATTTCAATGGAAATACCATTCAAGTGCTTAAAAACTCGCCAAAATTAGCCAAAAATACGCTAAATTTAACCCTTAAAAATCAACAGAAGCCTACTAACCGTTCTTGTTAAGTATTTAAAGTACAAGGAAATTTTACGTCGATGATTATTTGAGGAAAGATGGTCGATTGAGTGTAGTATCGAGCAATCTAGCTGTTCAGATTGACGGAGGTCCATCACTACGATTTTCATATCTCTACCGATTAGATATTGATAAAAAAATTTCTCGGGTCTCCAACCGGGTTCACTGGTTCCATAAAGTCGTTTCGATCGCGTACTCACGACAATCTTCAGACGATGACGAATCATTGACTGAAATCTAAACATCATGGAACAAGAGTACTCAGTCGGAGACCCGATAAAGATTTCTATACTCCATTCCCCGGAATAGAATTATAACTTTATATTAATGTTGAAATTTTTTAATTCTGTAGGAATCGCCGTCAACGTCTTCACAGGGATGAATGGCTTCGACGGACATCTGGAGAGGACACTCGGAAAGAAGAGGAAGCCGAAGGCAGACCCTCGGAGGGACCCTTGCACCCACCGGAAGGATTCCTACCTCATCGCACGGTACGAGGACGTCTTTTGTAGAGTAACAACTTACACTAAAACCACAAGCCGCATTTTGATGTCATCTCGGTATTAATTATGAGTAAATATAAAGTTTGAACTACGATTTTCAAAATCATATTTGTTGATCAGGATTTGTTGATACGCATTTCAGACTGATCGTTGTAGTCCACCTGAACGTCCGGAAAAATATTGCGTCCTTTTATTTTTTATTCACAATCGTGTGTGAAATTTTAATACCAATGCGGTAATTGCCTTTGTTGGCAAGTAATGCGACTACTTTGGAAACTAAATGATGACAGTAGGATGTGACTTAGTTTAGCAAGCTTATTTTATCGCTAACAAAATGAAAAACATCGCTGATATTTGAGTTATCGATTTCTGAGATTTATATTGTGTTTCTTTACTCGCATCTAAGCTAAATTAAACTTGATTTGTATCAGTACGATTTATTATTAAAATAAATATTCTTACGCACGCATCATAGAGAAGGACAGATCATTCTGATATGATTAAAGAAGAGAAATATTGACTTAGTTAAGACACGAGTCCTTTTTTTGGGATATTTTGGGTATTTGGGTACTATTTTCTGCCGTATGTATCCCTGGCAAGTTTTCCTCAAAGGTGTATTTATTCTCCGTTGCAAAATGGATATTTTGATGAGCATTTTGAATAGATGTTTTCTTCAACAACAAGTTTTGTATTCAAACGAAAACGAGTTCCATTTAAATGAACAGAGAACTTTCTCTCTGCCGATCAATATTTCCTGCTAATCTCTTCACTTTCTAATTTCTTTCGATATGAATGATTTTTAACCGTATCACTCGTCCTTTTTGACTATTGCAATTTAAACTTCTTTACCGAAAAGATTTATTTATCTGGTGCATGTGAAAATGAAATTCATGGAATGATCGTTTAGCTTATCTTATAGAACTTTAAAATAATCTTGCTGTGCTTTGAGTTTTAATAAGGCAATGAATGGTGTAGTAATATATATCTCCTCTCTGCTATATCTTAATTTGCGCGAGCTTTTTTCGTTTTTCTAACGTTTCTCTATCCAATTATGGTACTACATTAATATACATAATTACTAATGTAAACAACGCAGACGTAGAATATTAAGCTTTGATCCTGAATCTCGACAACTTAAATAAAATAATAGTAAAGTTTCTGAAAATTTTGTAAACAACCTATCTCCATAGCGAGCAAGACGATTCTTGATTTCGATTTCATGAATTTTCCCTTAAGAATACTAAAGGAATTTAGGCCATATCTGAAATATATTATTACCTTCTTAAAAAGTATATTACAGACTTGCGATTCATATGCAATTTGCATTCGGGCTTAGAAGGATCATATAATATAATAAATATGAATATTTAAATAAGTTGAATTAAGGGTTCCGTAATTTATGACGGGTGAGTTCACTTTTTCTCAATAACTCAACGATTAAACATTATATTAAAGAATTATATTAGAGAGATTAATGTATGATAAATCTACTAGAGGTTACATGCGTAAGACAATAGAAACATTGTATATACATAGCTGATCTGTCGATGATATATTAGGATTATTTTATCGTAGGGACTAGGAACAAGACGAAAAGTTACACTACACACTATGAATAAAATACGCTCAAAGTGCATTTCGGCATGAATTAAAGTCTCCGAACAACTTTAAAACTATTCAAGATTGAAAGTATCGCGAAAGGCTTTCGAATTGGAGGGAGCATAAGGAGACTAGGGAGAAGGAAAACGATGGATAAATGAGAGCGAAGAAATGCGGGAAGGTTGAAAAGGAAGGGAATCTGAAGACGAGACGATAATGGAAATGGATGAAATATAGGAAGATGATGAAAGGATGCTTGCCTCATCGATCAGTTGAAGAATGAAGGGAAATATGTAAGAGGATTGGGGAGGAGTTGACTCAGATGATGAGAGAGGCAGGTTAAGGTGGAATAAATGATAGATAAAGAAGGGAGAATAGATATGAATTAATGGATGTTAGACTGTAAGTGACATAGCCGCCTTAGTTCAGCGAAGAAATGTCAATACATATAATTATATGGGAAAAATCTGTTAATTTTAGTAGTATTGTTAGGTGTTTTGAATGGTCATTTCGCACGTGGGGTCCCACCGGGAATCAAACTCGGGACCGTTTCCGTCAAAGTCGAACTCACTTCCCGCTTGGATATCCGCGAGCCCAGTGATGTCTTCCAGCCATTATCCTAATGACCAATTGAATCGTCATTCTCTCTATTAGTGGGTAATAAACCCCTTGGAGAGTGAATGCGATGTACTATATTAAACATAAAGAAGAGTGAGGTAGTATGCCTTTACATTTCACTGGGACAAAATCCCGTAAGCGGAGCAAGCAATAGTCTCGGTAGCTGTCGTGTTGGCACGAAAGAAAGGCACGAAAAAGATGATGACTTCAGGTGAAGAAAGATGAGTCTCTCTTTCATTTACATATGAAAGATATTCCACTCTTCATCAGAGAGTAGCGGGAAAACAACAATCATAGAAGTCGTTGTAAATAAGTAACTAGTTAAGTATAAGGACTTTATATATCGTGATTAAAAGAAGAGAAATAGACGCTAGGACCGGTAAATTCAAAAATTAT